>JAMJFZ010001100.1:22445000-23762500 GCA_026225945.1 Cricetomys ansorgei
CCACTTCACATGGACTGAGATACTTTCAAGATTCGGTTCTTTAAATCTTATACTCATATGGATGAGATTCTTTGTTATTTTTGTTTTGTAATTATCCTTCTATCTATCATCTATCTATCATCTATCTATCTATCTATCTATCTATCTATCTATCTATTGTCTAGTTATCTCGCTACCTATCTATATTCCTATGTGTGTTTATGGGCATGCACATACCATGCACATCTAGGTCAGTCGACAACTTGCAGGGGCAGGCTCATTGCTTCCACCGTGTGGGATCTGGGAATTGAACTCAGGTCCTTAGATCTGGTTTGGCCCTCTGACTTCCACAAGCCCTTACCCACTGGACTATCATGCTGGCCCATTATTTTTGATTAGTTTGGTTTTTTAATAGTATTGGGTGTTGAACTTGGGGTCAACACATACTGAGCAAATAAACGGTCTACTGCTGAGCCGTGTCATAGCCCTGTTTTTACTGGTTTGTTTCTTTGAATTTTGAAATAGAACCATACTAAGTTACTGAGGCTGGTTTTAGACATAACTCTGTAGCCATTACAGGCCTTGAACTTGTGATTTCCCGTCTCAGTCTCCCGAGTAGGTGGGATTTCAGCCCAGAACTGCCTTTTTATTTTAACCCTGAAAACTGTAAGACTCGGTCATTTCATGAAGTTCAGCCCAGTTCAGAGTGGTTTGCCATTGTTTCTTTGTTTTTTGCGCGTATGTGAGAAAACTGATGTGTGCATGGGGTGCATCATGTGCATACGTGTGTGCATTCATGCGAGGTGGGAATGCATCCCCAGTGTCATACATCACAGGAGTAGGTATTGGCTCTAGGGAGGGAGCCACACAGCTTGTTTGCCTGTGTGCTTTGAGATTTTCATTTTGTTTTTTTTAAGTTTTATTTATTGTGTGGGTGTCATGTATATGTATATTTATTTTGTGTGTGCGTGTGAGTGTGGTTGTCATGTATGTGTGTGTGGTTGTACGCCCCTGTGTGCAGATGCTTGGAACCCTGCACATGTGTAGAAACCAGAGGAAGATGTTGCCTGTCTTCTACCATACTCCATCTTATTCCCTTGAGGCAGGGGCTCTCATTGAACCTGGAGTTAGACTGGCAGGTAGCAATACCCAGTGACCCTCCTGTCTCTCCTGATCCCAGCACTGGAGTTACAGGGACCTGTGAACACCCTTGATTTTTTTTTTTTTTACATGAGTTCTAGAGATTTGAACTCAGGTCTTTATGCTCGTATGGCAAACACTTGAACAAGTGAGCCTTCCCTCAGCCCCTGACTGTTTTTTGTTTGTTTGTTTGTTTGTTTTCAGGAAACAATTGCTGTTCGTGTTTGTGATGCTTTTGTGGTTTTTGTTTGGAGCCAGATTGTCTTTATCATTTCATCTGTGGTCTATTGATTAAAATAACCACAGTACTGACATTGTGCATTCATCATAACTGGGTAAAATTTCCCCTCTGCCCCTCCTGTGAATGTGTTTTATTTCTGCTCTCCTGAATTAACACTAATCGTGCTACTCATCTGTTTGAACCTTCAAATCTTGTGGTGGACCTGTTCCACCCCCACTCCCCCCACCCCCGCTCCAGCCACCCCCCCCACACACACCAGACAGATGATGAAATCACTTGGAAGTCAGAATTCAACCGAATTTGCTTTGCTTGTATGTTCAGGCCATACTGTAAAGACTGTCTCCCCAGCTCTATCTTCCCACCAACACAACTGTCTGTAAAGAGAAGAGAAGCTAGAATTATTGGCTAAAGCCACTTTTTTGGTGGATCTTAGCAAAGATCTTCACATTCCTACGCTCTAGTTTTCCTGGCCTGAAAAATGTGGCGGTTACAATACTCAGCTTGGAGGCTTGTGGGGTGTAATAAACAAGAGAGGGGGTGCCATATTCATTTATGTTTTCTTTGTGTGTTTGAGAGGCTCGTGCCTCAGGTCTCCTGCACAGTTTTACTCTGTCTGCCTGAAGCGCTTTCCCACGGACTCCCAAATTGCCAGCTCTCCCATGGCTTTAAGATTTTACTCAAGAATTTCCAACTCAGTGAGGATGTGACTTTTAAAAATGTTACTACCTCCATTAACACCCTGCCTGCCTTTCCTTCCTGGTCCACTGTTTTCTCATCATCTAGTAAGCTGGGAATTTCTTCCTTACTGGCTGCTGTTTCTCCCCTAGAAAGTCAAAAAGTCAAGAAAGTGTGTGCCCTGTTTTTATCCCTAACCCCGGGGGGACAGTAAATATTTGTTAGATTAATGTACTGTGCTTTGCACATCTTAGCATGTAATAAGCATCAGCCTGGCGATCTTGCATTGCCTTCTCCATTTATTGCCTCCATTCATTACCCAAGCTCCACAGCTGAATTTAACAGATAAACACTCTCTTCGTTGACTGGGGCATTCCCCATTGCCAATCTCCTTCTTCCGTCTTTAAATCCCATTTTATGATAGCATTATCCCTTCGGCTCACCAATCTTGTTTTCTGATTATCTCACATGAATGGATCCCATCTTCCCAACTATTTTTGCAAACTCCTTGTTAGCAGGAATAAATAGTCCGTTCCCCTCATTTTCTTCTGCATGCTGTTCTGAGCACAGTGGATGTCCAGTGGCTGCTGAAGCTGCCTCAGTTTCCACTGGGGATGTGCTGTGTGACCTCCAGGTTCATCACTTACTAATTAGAGACTCTAAGGCCAGTTAGGAGGAGGAAAGGAAATGCTATCTAGACCCAATCCCGCATGAGTGACATGCATCTACTTGTGAAAATTCTGTGAGCCATGCGTCTCTCCATCATGCTTGGTCCTTGAACTACGCTGGACTTCTTTTTTGCTCAGAATGTTGGAGTGGAAAAAAGAGAAAACAAAATTAAAATCAGAACAGTCTAAAGGATTTTACAGTAAAGTCCTATGGACTTATCAATTTAGGTTCTAGCATTACAATTTTAACCTGATTGCTTTCCCCTCACAGATTTCTTCATTTGTCTACCCTTTTTATATTGGGCCACTTTGTATTTGATGCATTTTGAAGTGAACTTTAGTCATTGTGTATTTCCCTCACACCAGATCAGCATGTATCGAATCACAATAGAACAGCGTAGAATTCTTTTGCTTTCTTCTAGAATCTCATATAGATGAGCGTGTGTGATAGACAGTCTCTTCTGCCCAATGTCCGTTCTCCAGTTTGTATTTCTGACCTCCATCCGTGTCATTGCGATCTTGTCCTCTTACCTCTAAAGAAGAGTAGCATTGTTTGGAATGAAGGCCCCACAGCTCATTTATCTTTGCACCACTTCAAGGACATGAGGAGCGAAGCTGCTGCTAGTGTTGGCTTCCTTTGACACCCTACGTTGAAACTTAGGAGAGGGACACCTGGGTCAGAGACTGCAATGTCCCCACCACATGCTGAACTTTCCCATGTTCCATAGCATTATGTCTAAGTGCTGTAATGCTATAATCTAAAGAGCCCAATAATACCCTACTTTTAAGTATTTTGGAGTATTTTATAATTTTTAAAACAGCATGATGTATAGTAGGATAGTAGGCATGATGTAAATTTTTGACAAAGTTGTAGATACAGGAATGAATGAATAAAATCCCGAATGACCAGGACCACATCCAACTTAGTAGCCACCATGTTTGAACTGTACATGTATATCTGATAGATGCACATGTAAGAACAGCTTCTTGGTGGATCAAGACTCTTAAGGGAATGCAATTCTGGAGAATGTCTTCTTTCCTGCCTTGGCAGTTTAAACTGGTCCCTAAATTTGGTTACTGATTGACTTCAATACCTGCATATTATATGGGTCACAGCTGGATGAGAGGCATCCAGAAAGGACATACTATTGGCTAACTGGAAAATACCCGGGAACACATGTGAATGGCTTAATTTCATTAATTTGCTGTTCAGCAGTGCCAAATCTGTTTCTCTGTGCTTGGCCTCTTGGGATCATTCTAACTAGTGGGAAGGGTGAAGAAGGAAGCGTTTACCACGCAGATATTTAGGGTGTGTGATGAGATTTGTGATTGGACAAATGTCCAACGTCTTGAGCATGAATTTGTGTCCAGGATACCTGTAACCACAGTTACAGATCATTTTTGACATTCAAAGAAAGGAAAAGCCAGAATCTCTTTGCTTCAGATCTCCTGATATGGCAGAGAAGAGCAAGGGAAAGAGTTGCTGGAGATATTTACATCCAGATCTTTGCCTTCTCAGCCTAGCTGACTGTACTATGTAGGTTCTGCCTACAGCGGGAGTTAAGAAGGGAATCTTTCAGTTGTTCAACATCTCATAGGAGAGACAACCAGCGAGGCCACTGGAAGTTAATCCTCTCAGAATCAGCTTCTCCTTGCATTGACTATAAATACAAGTGTGGCTGGGTCTTATAAAGAGTCATGAGCAAAGTCAACTCCTCCAAGTTACAGGGAGCATCACCATGGAAGCCAGGGCAGAAAGAAGGTAAGAGCCAGAAGAGCGTTGGGGTTTGTGGAACAGTCTTCTTCGGCAAGGCATCACTTTGATACCCCAGGGCTCACAGTAGCTGTCATCACTGCATAGGACCTCACTCAAGACCGAGTCCATGTGCCACCTGTCCTTGGTTAGGCAGTCATTTACAGGACCCCATCTATCCCAAAGGATCTGCAGGCGTCGAGTTGTTGTTAGGGAGGGAGAGATTTTCTTCAGTGGTGTCAACACTGGTAAGGTGTCTGTGCTCCTGTAAGCAACCCCAGTGACACTGACTGGGTCACAAAAGTAAACAAAGGCCCAACCAAACCAAAATCCATAGGAAGAGGAAGAGAATCAGTAGGGACAGAAGGGGCCAAGGGATGGCAATGGGGGACAAATATGACCAAAATGCGCTCTCCCTCTCTCTCCTCTCCCTTTCTCTCTCTTTCTGTGTATATATATATATATATATATATACACACACACACACACACACACACATACAAACGCTATATAAATGTATGTTGATACCATATGAGCCCATTATTATATAAAATTAATGTATGCTAAGAAAGCATAACAAATAAAATTGTGGCACAAGTTGTTCCCCTCCCCACAGTCAGTGGTCATCCTTTATTCTGTCTTCTACCACATACTCCAGAGAGAGGGTTGTTTGGAAATAAACTTAAGAAGCCATCTTCCATTGTGCCTTCCTGTACTTCCCACTTGCTTTTACTTCCTCGGTGGAGAGTAAGGCTCATTTTCATTTAAGACCTCATTCAGTGCAGAAGTTGAGAAAAACCAGGCCTGGCAAATGGTTTGAGAAAGAATCATGTTAATGCCATTGAGAAAACTAGAACAGAGGGATGCACATTGAAAGAACGCTACAGACTTCATCCTTGGTAGGCTTCACTGTGGAGAACAGCATTCCTCGGGTTTTGAAGCTGGACTGTTGTGAATCTCTGGAGGACTAGCTACTCTGCAGTGTAGTAGTCTACAAAGTAGAGCTTGTTCTGGATGCAGATAACTCACAACCTACATTATATATTTTAGAAACTTGGACTTTGATCTATTCAGTTATATTTTAAAATTATCTGAGTTTCAAGGGCTTGTTGAGATGTGGGATTCTGGGACCATGGCCATCTGGAAGCTGGGCTGTATCACCCCGATCTCCCATTTGACTGCTTCTGCAGAGTCCAGCGACAGCAGGATCACTGAAAGATGTTACAGTCGCTGTCCTGTTTACCACCCCCCCCCTTTTTTTAAGCAGAACTTTGTGTCAGATAGTTTTTAAGGAATTCAGAGACTGAGCTCGGGATATACCTTGATGGTAAAGAGAATGCTTGCCCGGCTTTCACATAGCCCTGGTTTCAATCTACCAAACCACATGAACCTGGCCTGGTTAGGAGGTGGAGACAGGGGGATCAGAAATTCAAGACCTATGTCTCAAAAAACCAAACCCCCAATCCAAACCAAACTAACACACACACACACACACACACACACACACACACACACACACACACACACGTATGAAAAATGGGGTGTGGGGAGGAATTCAGAGGCCAAGAGCACAGAGTAGAGGACCTTGAGAAGCTGGCTGTGGTGTCTCCTATAATCCTAGCTTTTGGGAGGGGGACGTAGGCAGATCAGGAGTTATAGGTTATCCCTTGCTAATACCAAGTTTAAGACAAGTCCAGGCTATGTGAGACTCTGCCTGAAACAAACAAACAACTCCAAACCAAAAACAATGGTGACCCCTCCCAAACAAACAAACAAAAAACACCAAACCAACAAGACAAGGGAGCTAGGGATGTGGTTCCCTTGGCAGAATGCTTGCCTAGTGCGCACGAAATTCAGTCCCCAGAACTGCATAAAAATGGAAGTGGTGATGCACGCTGTAATTTTAGCATTCAGGAGGTGGAGGCAAGAGGATCCAAAGTTTAAAATTTCTATATGCTTGCTAGTGAGTTGGGGACCAGTCTAGGCTATGTGAAACCCTGATTCAAAAAGAAAAGAAAAGAAAGAATAAAAGAAAGAAGGAAGGAAGGAACAGAGGAAGAAAACCAATGGTAAGAGATTGACCATGGGGAAATGAAAGGACCTTCTGAATTTCTGGACAGGAAGAGCCCGGGGCTACTCTGTGAAGAACTAGGGGTAGTTGTCAGAGTTACTGCCCAGTCCTGGGTCTGGGCACTGCTGACGCTGGCAGCTCTGCTGGCTCTGAGGTGGTAGTGGGGTTACACAGGCTGCAGGGAGGAGGATCATACGGAATGCCTGACACAGATGTCACTTTGTCAGGCTGACATTAGAGGTATAAGACGACCAATGAGGATTAGAGTACTGGGAGATGATTTCGTGGATAAGCACTTGCCATGCAACCGTGAGAAACAAAGTCTGGATCCTTGGAGCCCATGTAAACTGCAGGTGTCCATGGCAACCCTTCTGTAAGCACAGCCTCTGGAAGCATAGGCAGGTGATCAAGCTGGCCAACAGCGTGCTCTGGGTTCGATTGAGAGACCTGCCTCACTGAATAAGGTTGAGGAGTCATCAAGCATGAATTTCAACATTAGCCTTGGGCTTCCACATGCATATATACCCACATCTGTGTGCTTACATCCGTACAGAATGTGTACATACTACACACGTAAAAATGGAAAAAAGGAAAGAGTACTGAGGAAGATTTGTTTGTAGCATAAAGTGGCAGAAAACAACACTGGGAAATAGAAACATTTGAAAATCACAAATCTTAAACGGATTTTCTGTTTTGTCTGGTGCACCTGCTTCCTCTTTAAATACCAGGGAATAAAGAATCAGTAAGTTACCTCTGCTCCATAAACAATAAAATCATCAGGACAGGGACACAGAGCTTCTTTTTAACTGAATGGCTCTTCCAACCAAATTGAGACAGGTTCTCTAATTCACGATCTGTTCCTCACCCACCCAATAGATTTCTCTGCTTAGAACAGAGGTGTGGATTCTGTTGATTATAACTGAAGAAACCTAGGTGATCCTCACTCTTCACAAATGGCATTTGCTCCCATCTATCTATCTAGGGGCCTGGCTTTTCTCCACATTTCAGTATCTCAGATCTCCTCAGAAGTGCTTCTCTGAGTATGGCTTGCCCACGACAGGGCAGCAAATGAAACTCACGGTGTCATTTTCAAAGTGGCTGTTTGCCTAATGCTCTCACTGGTATGATGTCACTCCAGAAACACAAATTGCTCAGCATTCTCATTATGCCACTTGGCTGTTCAAAAAAAAAAATCCCTTCCTCTGCTGCTGTTTACAAGATGATGCTCACACCGTCACTTAACATTCAAGTCCCTGTTAAATGTGGCAACTTTATTGCCATCAATCTAATTTTTAAAAATATCTGTATCTGTGGCCATGGTGACATTCTATCTACAATGACATCCTCTGCTGTAAAAATGTCTCCATATTGCATGCAATTAAAAAGAAATCTCTGACTTCTTGTTTTAAAGGAAAGATATGGGGCCTGATGTTTATTTCTCTCCTTCTACGCACTGGTTCTGCAAGCTGTAGTTTAGTTTTGTTTTTTAACCTGTAGAATTAGTCTCTCTGTCTCTCTGACTCTGTCTCTGTCTCTGTCTCTCTCTCTCTTCTCTCTATTTTCTGGGCTAGTGGTTTGATTTCATTCACACAAAGAAGAAAAATGAAGCAAATATAATTATTTGATCAATGTTATATAGTTATATGATATATATATAGTTATAGTTATATAGTTATATGATATATGTATAGTTATAGTTATATAGTTATATGACATATATAATTATATGATATATATATAGTTATATAGTTATATGATATATATAGTTATAGTTATATAGTGACATATATAGTTATAGTTATATAGTTATATAGTTATATAGTTATATGATATATATCGTTATATAGTTATATGATATATATATAGTTATATAGTTATATGATATATATATAGTTATATAGTTATATGATATATATAGTTATAGTTATATAGTTATATGACATGTAGTTATAGTTATATAGTTATATGACATAGTTATAGTTATATAGTTATATGACATATAGATAGTTATATAGTTACATGATATAGATAGTTATATAGTTATATGATATATATAGTTATATAGTTATATGATATATAGATAGTTATATAGTTATATGATATATATATAGTTATATAGTTATATGATATATATATAGTTATATAGTTATATGATATATATATAGTTATATAGTTATATGATATATATATAGTTATATAGTTATATGATATATATAGTTATATAGTTATATGATATATATATAGTTATATAGTTATATGATATATATAGTTATATAGTTATATATATATATAGTTATATAGCTATATGATATATATATGTATGTATATATATACACACACATAGTTATAGTGATATAGGTAATGACTAAGGACTTGGGGAGGTGGGATTAGAGAAATGTTAGATGTACTATGCCACTCTCCATCAGGGGCTCCCTTGTCTGCCGGTGCATCTAGAATTATGCACCTTCAGCTCTGAGGGTCAAACCATGCACCGGGGAGGAGTGGGGACTTATTTGGGTAGAATCTGATCTGTAAGCCTGTCTTTGTGTTTGGGATAACAGTAGCTGTTGGAATGTCGGAACATCTTACTCCCTGGAGGTCTGCCCTTTTAACTGTTGGATTAAAAACAGTTTTTAATCTTGTCCCAGTTTCTTTTCCTGTTGCTGTGATAAAATACTCTGAGGAAAGCAACTTGGTGGAGAGAGGGTTTATTTTGGCTTACAGTTCCTGAGGGCTATAGTCCATCACGGTAGGAAACACATGAGAATAGGTAGTAAAGACATGGTGGCAGTAGCAGGAGTGTGGATGGTCACACTGCATTTGCATCAGGAAGCAGATACTGAATGGGAAAGGACCAAGCTGTAAAAACTGAGGGCCTACGCCAGTGATCCACTTCCTCCAGTGAGGCCCCACTTCCTAAAGTTTCCCCACCCTTTCCGAACAGCACCACCAGCTGGGGAACAAGGGGTTAAAATCTTACAAGTGTATGGGTTCAAACACATAAGCATATGGGGGAACATTTCACATTCAAACCATAGCAAATATCCTGGGAAACACACATGGGAGGGGGAGAGAGGAGAGAGGGAGGGAGAGAGAGAGAGAGAAAGGGGGGGGAGAGACTTTTCAGGAAGATGAATTACAAAGTTAGGGGGATGCTAGAACCCAGAAGCTTTCCATAGACAATGGTTCGCACCAAAACCATGAAGGAGAGACAGGTTCTTATCATACATTCTTGTTGTGGCCTGTTACTCTGTCATCAGCCCACAGGACTCCAGTTCTTTAAACAGATACTCTGTACATTTTAGAACTTTTCACAAATACTGGTGGAAAGTATCTAGCCCTAAAATCCTAGGCTTTTCCATTTCTAGATAGAAAGGTGCTTGTTTGAAGAGGCGTAGCCATTTCCTCCCTGACCCTCTCAGAGCACCCAAGCCTGCCTTGCAGGCTGTCACACACAGTCGAGCCGGGGATTCCACAAGAACTCCAAACCTACTGAAAGTGACTCAGTAGTAACCCCTCAGGCAGATCTGATCATCCCACTTCTGGGCTCTGGGGGACATGAGGGCTGAGTTGAAAGGCAACAACCACATTGACAGTCTGCATTAAATACCCTCACTCTGCTCCCCGGGTGGTGAGCCAAGGATGCTCTTAGGTACTGTCTGTGGGTTCTCCCTCCTTTCCCTCTCTCTAGTTCATTCCTCCATTTCTCTCTGACACTACTGAGTTTCCTCTCCTCCTGGGCGACATCTTCCTCTGCTTGCACCATGTGCTGATTCCTCTCCCTCCTACTCGTTGGCTCTTTCGTCTCCAGCCTCTCCTCCTTCCTGCCTGAGTTCACCCTATTTTTAATGGAATTTCTCCTCTGGTTCTCTTCGCTCTCCACCTACTCTCTGTGTTCCTCCACAATCTCCCAGCTATAAATAACCCAAGGCATCCAACCTTTTGCTCTCACGGAGAAATGAATAATTAAAACTCCAAAGGAAGACACGTGGATTAAATCAGGCACTTGATTTCTTCAAAACACAGAGAGCATTTGCTGGTGTCCTGGGCAAATGAATGAGTCACAGCCAATTACTTCAAGAGGGAAGAAAGTTGAGGTTCGGTTCCATCAGCAGCGCATTAAAAAGGGAGTTTGCTAATGAATGTCAGATATCAGGCAGGAATGACACTTCCCAATTCAGCAGCATGAGCCACAGAGTCCCAACCGTGACGCACGTGACTGTGGCGGTTCCCTGACCAATGGTGCTGTCTCTTCATCTTCCTTTTTCAAAATGATATACTACGAGTTCTATGTGCTTGCTTGCTTAGTCTGCCTCGAGGACAATTCATCTGTTAGGAATAATCTGGTTAGGAACTGGGGAGCTGGCTCAGTTGGCAAAGCGCCTGCCATACAAGCATGTAGACCCAAGCTCAGAACCTCAGTACTCACGCTTAAGAGCCCAGCGCAGTGGCCTGTGTTTGTTACCACAGCACCGCAGAGCAGAGATCAGCTGATCCCTGGAGCTCACTGGCCAGTCAGTCTAGCTTATCTGGTGAGATCTGGATTCAGTGAGAGACCTAGGGGAGGACTGGCAAGATGGGTCAAGTGGTAATGGGTTTGCTGCCAAGCCTGATGACCTGAGTTTGATCCTTGGAACCCACATAGTGGAAGGAGAGAGCTAATTCACAAATATTGTCCTCTGATCTGAATACACACACACACACACACACACACACACACACACACAGAAGCACATACACAGGCACACACACACACACACACACACACACACACACACACACACACACACACAGAGACCACACTCACATAGACACACAGACACACACAATACACATAGACACATAAACATATACGGGGAGAGAGAGAGAGAGAGAGAGAGAGATAGACAGACACACATACACACACACACACACAATCTGGTTGATGATGAAATTTGGTTACTGCAGTTCTTCTCTCATAAACCATATGAAGATAATGAATCTGTGAGTCTAGTCCATGCTCAGAGGGTCAGAGGACTTCACATAGGTAATGTCTCAGGAATAGGTGGCCCATGGAGGAGGTAGGGGAGAGCCCCGGGATTCCGAGCTGCCAAGCAGTTGCCTGGCTACTGCATTAACCGTCTCCTTTGTATAATTCTCAGGTTAGTTTCCTTCTAGAGTCTCATCGTTTTGTGTCTTCTCTTGTGCTGACACATCCTGCTTGAATCGGAGTCAAGAAAGTGCAGGAGTCAGGATATGCTACATCATGGTCAGGGCTGCTGTTTTATGAATGAACTTGCTGGAACAGCTGCTAAGAAGCATTGCATCCCAGGTGGAGTTTGAAGAACTTTATATTGGCAGGGAAAAGGCCTTTCCAGAGCCAGTGATGGGAAGCATTAGTTAGAGATGTAAGAGAAAAGAAGCTTGAATAGAAGCTTGAATTTTAGGTAAGCAATCATATACACAGACTTAAAGAAATATTGGTAGTTTGCTGATATGGTATTCAAAGTCTCCTATCTTCAAATATGGCAACCAGTAAACTAGCTACAGATGGTTAGGGCTGTGCACACACGTGGTGTGTGTGTGTGTGTGTTAGGGAATTTGCTTTAAGAAAAATGCAATAAAATACAAATTCCACCTTAGAGGAAATGTGAGGTGAACCCTCAGGAAACATGGCATTATTGAACAGAAAGCAGGGGCCATGTGTCTTTCTCCACATCACTGAGCAGCCTGTGCATTTGTCTAATGGGGTCTTGGTCTTGTCCTGTTTAATCTTGATGAACTGCTTTAATGTACAAAGGACAATTTCATTATATGCCCCTCAACTCCCAGTAAATACGTTACTGTAAAAGTTTAGGCCCTTCTGGAGGAGTCTGTGCTAATGAAGCTAGTTACTTGTTTTAACTTGTTCAAACCTTAGACATGGCTTTGGGGTCTAGTTCTGGGGCGCTCAAAGACATGAGCCTTCAAAGGGATTTAATTAATTTCCTTTGCCTGCCTGTACTTTGCTACCCTGAGGAATGGGAATAAATGCACTAAAATACAAATTCCACCTTAGAGGGAATGTCGTGAGGTGAACCATGGGAAGGGTCTTTGCCTAACAGCAATTTGTTGTGAGGAAGTGCTGGGGAGAGAAACCACATCTCACCTGGCTCTATTCACACTTTCGGGAGCATGGGAATTGAATACCTGGGAGTCTGTTTAAAAGACATATCATGGGTCAGGTGTCATGATACGCTTTGTAATCACACTCCCCGGCTGAGAGTACAAAGGAGTGGGTCTCTGATTCTTGTGCTTTCTCTTGGGCTCTTTTCCTTCTATTGGTTTGTCTTGTCCAACCTCGATGTGATAGTTTCATCTTATTTTATTTTCTTATATTTTATTCTTATCTCTTAGAAGTCTGTTCTTTTCTAATGGGAAGCAGCAAGGAAATGGATCTGAGGGGAGGGTAGTTGGGAGGAGCTGGGAGGAGTTGAGGCAGAGGAAACCATAATCAGGATATGTTATGTGAGAAAAGAATCTATTTTCAATAAAAGGAAAAATGCATACCATGGCTAAGCAGGTGAGAGGCAGCAGTCTGGGTGCAGCTGCTGGTGGTCCATCGGTCCATCTTGAAGAAGCTAGGAGTTGATATTTCAAATTGCAATCTCTTTACACTTGGAATGCGGGGTTATCTTTAACTCTTTATGTAAGGTTGTGTGTTACAAAAAGACCTAACGACAGCTCATCTGTATTTTTGGTTGTGACCACACTGAATTTGTACAAACGTTAATCCTTCAGTCTGCAAAATGAACATCTGTACCTCCAGTTACATGGGTCTTTGATTTTTTTTTTTCTTACTAAAACTTTTGGTTTTCAGAATGCAAATCTTGGGCATATCTTGCTACATTTTGACTTTCATCTACATTTTTTAAAAAAAAATCTCATCTGTATCTACTACGGACTATATATTTTAGTACACTATAAATAGCACTTTTGCAAAATTTTAATTTCCTATTCCATGGTTAGCATACAGAAATACTGACTGTGTGTATACTCATGTATGGTGCATATACACGTGTGTGTGTGTGTGTGTTCATGTGGGTATTTGTGCATGTACACGTGGAAGTCAGAGGCAGATGCTGAGTGTCTTCTTCAGCTGCTCTCCACTTTGTTTTTTAAGGTAGAGTCTCTCACTGAACGTGGGACTCACCAATTCAACTAGATGCCTGGTCCGGGAGCTGCAGGGATTCAGCCTGTCTTTACCCCCACCAAAAGCTGGGTTACTGAGAATCCCTCTGATTGGGCCTGGATCTCAGTTCCTTGCAGTTTGGAGACAATCACTGTGCTGGCTGGAGCCATCACCATTAACTCCTGATTTTTTTATATTGCCTTATACATGCTTTTGTTTGTTTTTGTGGGTTTTTTTTTTTTTTTTGCTTGTTCGTTTGTTCTGATTTGTTTGTGACAGGGTCTCATGGTACCACCCAGGGTAGCTTCAAAATCCTGAGCCTCCTTGATGCCAGGATGGAGTCAGGTGCGTGCCCCAGTGCCCAGCCTGTATCATGTTGTTCGGCTGCATTTGATTATTAGTTCTAGTAGCTTCTTTGCATAGTTTTGGGATAGTCACTTTATCTGCAGTTGGGGATACCTTGATCTCTTCCTTTGCAATCTGGATGTTTTTATTTCAGTTTTACATTACACATCTTTCGAGTGTACTGTTGAATAAAGAATGCCTGACTGCTTCTTTTCATTCTTGGGATATTTGACAGGCAGTTATTACAGCAGTCTGGGGATCGTGGCTTAAACCCAGGCTCATTGAGTATTAATACATTTGGGCTGTGGCTTTCATCAGTGCTGTGCTGACAAAGGTAGTTTGCCCTACGCTGGTTCAGAGTTCAGCTTTAACCTGGGTGTTTTGTCTCAGTTTCTGCTGCCCTCTGGCAAACTGGGTTATCCCTGTCTTTTCCGCTTTCATGAAATCGTGCCAGGGAATGCAAAGAAGCTGTGCCTTCCCCCATTCTTCCTCAAAAACGGGTGTTTTCTGCTTCAGCATCCCATGCTTAAATATTAACAATGTTTCTCTGTGACCAGGAAAAAAAAATGCTGATCATGAAATACAAATCACAAGCATCCTGGGCCCTTCTCTAAGGTCTTGAACCTGCCTAGTGTTTATCGATCTGCCTGGCTTCATGGGAATGGATTCAATATATCTTATAACCTGAATCTTAGGCCAGAGGCTCCACTCTGCCAGGATGGGGGTGTTTCTGGCATGCCAGCTCTTCCCATTCACCCCCAAAGGACACAAATGAAAATGATGGTGTAAAAGGCAGAAAAGGCTCTTCTCATAGCTATGTTGTGAAGATGGAAAGCACACATTTCAGCCCATCTTCTGGGTACTGGCCTGAGATTAAACTTTAAATAGAGGAAGAGAGCACGAGCTGTGCATAATTTAGTAGTCTTGGTCAAAGTGTTGTCCAGCTGGCCATTGCTCAGTTCTGGTTCTGCTCAGGGGGTTCAAGAAGTTTTCTTACTTAAGGGGACAGGTCCTTTCCTACAAGATTATTTGTTGTTCCTGCTTAGTGCTGTCTGGAGGCTCCGCTCCTAGAATCTCAAATGGCAGCAGGTTTAGAGTGATGGCTGGAGCCTCCAGGGAATTTGGGGGCTCCTGGGGGCATGGCTTCTGGAACAAGACATTGTAAGAACTGACAGATGTCTCAGCTGCTCTTCCCATGCCCCCAGCTATGAAAGGGGATAAGGTAGGAGGGGTGTTACAACTTATAGACAGATATTTTGCAGGATTAACTTGCCTCCGTGTGTCCTTTGGCAAGTAACTGACCCAAACATTAAAAAAAAAAGTTAAAAAAAAGTAAAAACTCTTTGAATCCAAATCACAGTTAGAGACTAGAAATATTCTTTCACAAAATTGAAGCTACTGATTGTGTTCTGTTTTAGGAATCTGAATAAATTATTTTTATCTTTATTTTTCAGAATCTTGTCACATAATTTATACAAGTCTATAGACAGATTTACACAGTAGGCAAGTTGATTAATAAACATATGCAATCTTTTGACACAGAGTCTTGCTCCATAGCCCTGGCAGGCCTAAAATTCATAATGTAGATGGCACTGGCCTCAAATTCACAGATATCCATCTGTCTCTGTCTCCTGAGAGCTAGGATTAAAGGCAGGTACCATCATGCCCAGGAAGATATGCAGTCTCGAATGTGTCTTTGCTTATATAAAGTCCACATTGATTGTGAGCATCATAGTTCACTTGGGGGAAACTGAGGCTGTGACTGCCAATGCACAGGAACTCACCCTTGGCATCTCTCCTGGGCCAGCAACGCTCCTTCTCTGCAGATCTAAGAGGCTCCGTTTTCTCCTGAGGTTCAATAATGTATCCTTTACTCCATGAGGTCATGGTGTGGATATGCCTCTCTTTATGGGGCTTCTGAATATAGTCAGGCAGGGAGCTCTAAGCTCAATTTTAAAATACATTACCCTGGAAAATAAAAACGGAGGAGAATATAACGACAAACCATCCCCGAGGCTTGTATCTCTATGTACAGTCGTCAACAAACTAGTTTGAAGGAAAGTACGTATGGAAGAATGATTTGAATTTAACCTTTGAACCTTGGGAATTATAGCTCCATAATAGGCCTAACATTACAATGATCCCTGGTTGGTTTAGTCTGTCTTCTCCAAAGCGAGGAAGAAATTACTACCATTGCTTTCAAACAAACTTTATAAATTTGTGGATTTACTTATAGGAACATCCTCATATTTGGTGTTCCATGTAAGCTTACATGGAATATTTTTACATAAAACTGGGACTGTTCTGGAAGGCCTAGAGAATGTGCAAGCAATAAGCCCCCCACTTTTGTGAATGATACGTCCATTTTTATAGTGGTGCAAATGATGAGGTTTGGAGTCCTCTACAAAACACTCATAGTCGATCTATGCTTATATCAGATGCAATGAGAGGATAATGGGAAAGGGCAGGAAGGTGATTTCATCAGTATAACTGTATTGGGAAAATGAGGGGAGGAAGAATCCTTTACCTGCCAAATGCAGGCAGTAATACTAAGCTCTATCCTGTGCTTGGCTAACTCGCCAGCATCTTAAGTCTCAAGTGAAAAGTCTATGCTATTAGACAAGCAGCATCCCAGTCCTGTAGTCAGGTTTCACCATAAATATTTGTAAACCAGGCCCACCCCTGTCTCCACAGATGTCACCCTTTCTAAGCTAAGAGCATCCCTCTGGTCTACTAGCCTAGTCCATTTTTTTTTGTTTTTGGCTCCCATCCAACAAGTTCTTAAAACTGTGGTTGGAGTGATCTTTTTAAAAATGTAAATCTGATTATGCTACCACCCCCTGCTTAAACCCTTTCAAAGGCTTCCCATTGCTCCTAAGATAAGACCAGAGTCCTTACTGTGGCTCCCCAGGCCCTGCTTTCTCTGCCTCGGCTTGGGTCAGCAACCTCTTTGCTTACTGCCCACCATCCTTGCTACCCAACCGTACCAGCCTCCATCCAACAGCAAAGCTCTCCCTTCTCTTATGTTGCTTAGGTCCATTTGGATGAATAAATATTTGTGTACTTTGCAGCCTAATACTGAAGTTCCTGGAGTAGACAGGTAGCAGGAGGCTTCCCTGACCTCTTCATGTCTATGTAACCTGCTTGTAACATATGGCAGAGACCCGCTGTGGTATTTGAAATCCATGAATGCATTTATTATGCTAGGTTATTTGACTTCAGTGGATTGTGGTTTGCTCAAAGACAGCATACACCCTGATGGGTATTTATGGACCTGATTTGGGTGTGCATAGTAGTGGTGTTGGAGCATGGCTAGAAACACGACTATACCCTGCCATCCACAGCAGTCTGAGGAGCTCTTTTCAGAGACCACCACTCAGGTGAAGCTGGGATTCTTGACTTTTCTGCAGAAAGAACTTCAAGGGAAGTCAGTGTGAAGCAGAGATGGAATTTATTAAGATAAGTTTTTAGCATAATTTTTAAGCATGGGGAAGAATAGAGAAGCCCTCAAGAAAAGGATAAGATGAATTTAAGTTTGAGTGTGGGCTTCCCAAAGGACAGTTGCCTTCGGAGGTATGCTCAATAGCTATATATATATATGTGTGTGTGTGTGTGTGTGTGTGTGTGTGTGTGTGTGCGCACACACACACATATATATGCATATGTGTGTGTGCAATATCTATGGGTGCTATACATACATGCATATGTATTATTTTAGTGGCTTCTGAAGTTACATTTCAATAGGTTCCTAAGGGACATTTGCTTTATGGATAAATGAGAACATTTATTTCTGTGCATTCCAAGATCACAGCCGCTGATGAGGTATACCTTAGTGAAAAGCATTGCAAAGAAAATTAAGATATTTTTGCTGCAAACAAAAACTTGTAGTCTTATTTGTTGAGATTTTCAGAAAATTTTAGGTTTACAGCTGGGAACGGAATAAGGTCATATTAAAAGGCCATGTGTGAATATACAGGCTTATGTTCTTTGCTAATTTAGCATCTTTTGAAAATCTCTGTGTAAAAGGAACACTGTCTCTATGTAAGCAGTCTTTGTAACCAATGTTAACACCACTGTAATTCCTGACTCTCAACTGCTGAAAGGCTTCAACCAACTTCTGGAGGGGAATCCTTTCTCTTTTTATGTCTCCTTGATTTTCTCCTTCTTTCTGTCCCACATTGTTTACAGGGATCAAAACAATGTCTGGTATCTTATAGACCATAGGTAAACATTTATATTAATTTGACTGACAAGTCACTCCTGACAGTAATCTGGAGCCTGTGACTCACAGTGGAATCAGGTCAACAGCATCAGCATTGCCTGAGAGCTTGTTAAGAATCTAGAATCTCAGAATTTCACGAGTTCCAAATCTACTTCCAACAGTAGATTTTGAGGTTTAGCATGTCTAGAAAAATTCATAATGTTTATTATGAATAACATAATGTTAAGTCTTTCTCTCTCCTTCTTCCCGCCCCTCTGGTCTCAGGTTGCTAGTCTGGCCCTGAACTTGCTCTGTTGGTGAGTTGACCTTATACTTCCAATCTTCCAAAATCTACCTCCCAAGTGCTAGAATTGCGGGCATCAGCCACCATGCCTGGCTGGAGTATACTATTTAATGTGCCACTTCCTACACTGACGATCAAACATCTTTAGTTCACAAGATGGTTTATTCTTCCTCCTTCTAGTCAATAATCTCCCAGGGTAGCCAGTAGCCTTACTTCCACTATGGTTAATTGGTTTGCCACTGTTTAGTGTACTTGAACTTGCAAGGTGCCACTATACTTGCTTTACGGTTTAAAATTCTATGTGTTTTCAAAACACCCAGGCCATTTGTGTATGCATCACATTTGAGGAGAACTGCTGTGATCAGACCGTGAGCATACTGTGTTCACAATGGATGTTGATATCAACTGACACCTGGGTAGCACTCCCAGTGAATCTGACCTAATTAGCTTCTCTGAGGTTTGGACACAAGGAATAAGAAAAATTCTCAGGGAATTCTAATTTGCAGCCCAAATTGGAAAACACCGCTCTCCGTTTATCTCTGGGGTTCTACATTGCACAGCTTCGCTGATCACTACTCCATGCTGGCAAGGAGAAGTTATTATCTCTCAGAATGAAGCAGGACTTTCCCGTTGTGGATTTGCCTGCTTTTTTTGTTTACTGCTTTTTCTCATCTCCAACCTTCCCTAGAGTTTGGAGGAGATGCATGGAAGCTACTTGGTAGCCGTTATCACCAGCCCACAGGAGCAGGGAGGCGCTGGAGCTGGCTCATAGCGGCTTGTGATGGAAGACTGTATGACCCTTCCAACCTCAGCCATGCTTTCAATGCATCATCCTAGCAACCTGGACTTGGCTATGGCAGGAGTATTACACCTTAGAATCTACAAATACCATCAGTCTGGTTGTATTTAATCTTCTACCTCTTCCTAGGGAGCTGGGTTCTATCATATACTCCCTATAAACACTGTCAAGGAGGAGGACTTGAACTCCCCAAGCTTTCACCTCTGCTAGCCTCTAACTTACCATTTGCCAGGTAATGATCCGTGTAAGCGATGGTGGTGATGCTTGCAGGTGTCTGTAGGTTCTAAGAAGATGAATGTGATTGCTCTGTTTCTTTCATCCAGCTTGGTTAGAAACCCCTAGGAGCCTCTTTCTAGTAGTTACTACTGTCTGTTTTTGCTTAAACTGCTCTACGCAGGGCTGTGCCTGGGTCATGGAAAGGGGAGCAGATGCCAGTAACAGCTCCCATTACTGCATCTCCCTCAAGGCTTATCACTGAATCCAATAATCTCTTGGAGTTGCCCAGCATATATGTATGATTCATTTGGTTTCTAATGATTATTGAATTCCATGAGTACAAATTCAAGTCTTTTAAAAGACATTGTCTGTGTCAACCTGCAAGGCAGCAGTCATCCAGGGATAGTTCGGACGGAGGACATTCTGGAAGCAGATCCATTTCTTTAAAAAAACCGGTTCTTTCTAATCCTTTTGGCGATCATGTTGCCTTTTAAATTTTATGATCCTTATCTGAAATGTTAAAATATGTGTGAGTTTGTGATAACGATTAAGATGAAATGACAAAGAAAGTAAGCACCAACCTGACACAGTAAAACAATATCTTAGGTTCAGCTCCAGGAGCAGATCCCAAGACCAGGATCTGGGTACAAGTAATTTGAAGGATTCTTATAGACTTGAAGCTTGTGCTTCTCCAAATTCATGTTTACGTCAAATCCTCAACGTGTTTCAATTAGGAGACAGGAGTATTAAGAGCTTCAGGATGGATGAATGGGTTTGATGTCTCTAGAAAACACAAGCCAGAGAGATCTCTAGCTCTCTTTTGGACACAGAAGGACAGAATTGAAGCTTGTGCTTCTCCAAATTCATGTTTACGTCAAATCCTCAACGTGTTTCAATTAGGAGACAGGAGTATTAAGAGCTTCAGGATGGATGAATGGGTTTGATGTCTCTAGAAAACACAAGCCAGAGAGATCTCTAGCTCTCTTTTGGACACAGAAGGACAGAATGGGAAGTTAGAAGTCTGTCACTTGGAAGAGGCACTTACTGGAACCCAACCTCTTGCTCTGCCTCAGGCCTCCAGCCTCCAGAATTATAAGAAACAGTTATCTGTTGCTTATAGACCACCCAGTGTGTGGTGATTTGCTATAGCAGCCCAAACTAAGAGAGAGCCTTCCCAGTAAACGCTGCCGTGAGGGTGAAGGAGTAAAAGGTGAAGAAATGCTTGCGTTCCTTACCTTGTTGCTCGGACAAAATACCTGACAGAAGGGATTAAGGGTGGGGCCATCTGCTTTGGCTCACAGAGGGTACGATCCATAATGGGAAAGATGGCAGTGGGAATGGTTCTCGGCTGTGGCGTTACAAGTGCATGCTCACCCATTAGACAGCTAGGAATCAGAGAGAGAAAGGGATTCGGCTAGAAGCAGGGCAGAACGACAACCATCGGATCAACCCACAGTGTTCCGGTCCCTCTAGCGAGGCTCCACCCCCTACACGTGCTTCCACACACAGTTCTGTCAGCTGAGCAGCATGTCCACCTGACATAGACTGCAGTCACTGGGAAGAGGTAACCTCGATTGGGGATTACCTCGATCAGATTGGCCTTTAGGCATTTTATCGATTAATTATTGAAGTGGGTTGGCTCAGTCAACTGTGGATGTGCTAACCCTGGATAGCTGGTAGGGATCGCCTAAGAGAACAAGCCAGAAAGCAGCATCCCTCCATGGTCTCTGCTTTAGGTCCTACTTTCAGGTTCCTGTTTTTGAATTCCTGCTTGGCTTTCCTTGATGATAGACTATGGTGTGGGCGTATAAACCAAATAAACACTTTCCTCCCAGAGATGCTTTTTGTCACTCACAGAGGTTTGCCACAGCAACAGAAAGCAGACTAGAATAAGCACCAGGTACTCAATTGCCTGAGCTGATGGAGGACATTCTATTATTAGTGACAGTCATGCAATGCATCAGCTCCTGCCATTCATTGGTATCCATTATTTTCATGGTGGCAGGGGGAAAAGCTCAGGGCTCTGAACATGTGTGGCAAGGTCTTGACCACTGTGCTGCAGGCTAAACTCTAGTCACTGGTTATTAATGAGCTAGTGCTGCAGGTGTCCGTAGGTGTGAGCAGAGCAGGCGCCAACGGCTAGGGAAACGCTCGGCAAAGAGCTGTGGATGCTTGGTAGCTGTCGGAAGGCTACCATCTGTGAGCCAAAGCAGATGGCCCCACCCTTAATTGCTCCTGTCAGGTATTTTCGTCCAAGCAACAAAGGGATCTAGGCGAGCACTGAAGTCTGCGGTGCTCAATAAACCAGTAGGAGCTATGTCTGGAGAGTTTCCCATCATGGAAACTAGTTCATCAATTACCGTGGGAGAGGCAGGACAATTTAGTTACAGGGTTATTAATTCATCTCCCAAGGTTCGTCCCAGCTCTAATAGCCACATAAACATTGCTGCTTTGGGGGAATTAAATTGTAAGAAACCCTATGCAGACGTCTCTCCTTTATTTTGGGAAAGGGTGTTTTACCCTTTCGACTCTTCTGAGATAAAGGATAGGTTTATCTCAAAGCAGAGATTCATTGCAAAGACCACAGGGTCTTTGCAGTTTGTAGATCTCTGAGGGGACTTTGCCCAGTCACGGTGCTCATTGCCATCTGTATGGCCACTGAGAAGAGCACAGTCCCTCTGAGTCCCCACTGAGGAGAAGGTTTCTGCTGCCTGGTTATGTTATGGTGAGAGACGAGGCACAGGGTTCTGCACAGAGATTGTCAGATGCTCATGTCTTAGTGCAAGCAGCAGAGTCATCTGTTAGCAAATAGAGCGAGGTTATCTGTGGCTTTACTATGGATCTGGAGTTCGCTGTGAGGGTGTTATCTCATGCTTTTCTGGTTTTCTCAGCACTGCAGTGATTTGTGGTGTGAAGACCCACTGACTCATGGGATAGCTTAGACACACTGATGTCAGTCAGCCTGTTCTGAAGTTTCTGTGCAGCACTGGTCTTCAGCAGTGAGCGTGGTGGCTACTGCCTGATCCGTTGCCCTCAGTGCCATTCTCACGGGTTGTTTCCATGGCTCACAGGTTGTCAACTGAATCCAAAGGGACCTAGTAGATTTGTAAAGCACATCTCTAGGAGGGTGTTTCTACAGAAAATTAGCGAAGAGGGAAAGAGTCACCCTGCATGTGGGCAGCTCTGTCCCTTGAACTGGAGGCCCAGATGCTGTGAAAGGGAAAGGAGAAGGCTGCTAACGAATGCCTTCCTTCCCTCTGCCCTTCTCTCTCCTTCCTGTCCAGCTGGGTGTGTGTTGTGTTGTTCGGCCCTCTGCACCCTCCTGCTATTAAAGACTAAAACCATGGAACCCAGGATCCGAAATAAGTTCTCTTTCCTTAAGTTGTTTTGTTTAGGTATCTTGCCATAGGAACAAAATGTGACCCCCGCAATGCCATGCTTCTTTGTTTCCAAATCCAAGAGGTAGTCATGTCAAATTTGTAGACTGAGTGGAGTTTTTTGCCTCAACATGCCTACTGCATTCTGAATTGTGTTCTACTCATATAGAAGGCACCGGTCTTGAGATACTGAACTAATTTACAGCTGGCTAGATATTTAACTGGAAGTCTTCAGCGCTCCGAAAATCAAGTGGATATCATGAACCTTAAAGAGCTCTTCTTCAGGGCTGGTGAAATTAATGGCTCAGTGGTCAAGAGCGTTGTCAGTCTTGCAGAGGACTCAGGTTCAACTCCCAGTACCCACACGGTGGCTCACAACCATCTGCAACTTCAGTTTCAGGAGATATGATGACCTCTCAGAGTTCCAAGTATGTACATGGTACACAGACATACATACAGTCAAAACACTTACATGTAAAGCAAAATGAATAAATCTAATTTTTAAAAATGAAAGAGGTCTTCTATAAATTAAGTTACCCAACATAAATCCTATGACTTCCCATCAGAGCAAAGAATTTATGGCGTGTGTATTTCATAGATGCAATGTGTTATTCTAGCAACTGAACACTCTCAGAGTGATATAAATTACTCCTGCCAGGTTGTGCGTTTGAAATTGCAGCATACAATTTTTGTACGTTTTAGGATCATCCTACTTATAGAAAGAAATAGCTACAGCTCCTTTTTTTTGTCTCACAAATTTAGAAAAATCTGGAGTCAACCAGAATTAACTGTTAACATTCTTAACTCAGGTACTTAAGAATTTAAAGATTTATAGGCTAATGGTTATTAATCATGAAATCTAAAAAATCACTTAAAATAATGTTAAGTTTTGTACTCTTTTAGTATTTCCTAGTTTTAATTTGTTTTATTTATTTTTTTCCAAGGCAGGGTTTCTCTGTTGTAACTCTGGCTGTCCTGGAACTCACTCTGTAGACCAGGCTGGCTTTGAACTCACAGAGATCCACCTAGCTCTGCCTCCCAAGTGCCTGAGATTAAAGGTGTGCATCGCCAGCCCTGGTTTTAATTTTGAGAAAGAGATTGATGGAGTGGCTTAGGAAATAGAAGTGGCAACATAATTAAAGATAGGAAATAATCAATTTATCTTTTCCTTTCATTTAAAGGTACTGTTTGCTTAAGTCAGTATTGGGTAGCACTTTAACAAAAGCATAAAATTTCAGAATACCCACCAAAATAAAATGGCCAGAATATTTCTCAATAGCACGTATATATACATATATGAAATAATTTTACCATAAGCCAATTCAAGGTCACTTAATACTATACACACACATAACAAAGTAAGTTTTCTGTCTTTTAAAAAGCAGTATGTATTTATGTATGACATATTCATATAAGTAAATAGCAATAGTGTGCCATGATAACAGCAATAAAGCACCCAAATAATGAAGTTGTGACCTTGTGTTAGCCATAAACTCTAATCACAGTAAAGGTTAAGAGAGGGAGGAGGTTGGTTATTAGTCAACAAATAACAATTGCATTCAAGAAAGCAATGTTCCCTTTATGTTATTTCATTTTCTAAATGTAGCATTTCAGTCTCACAAGTTAAAGGACCTGTTTGTATGTTTGTATCCTGTGCTTAAGAAGATCACAATGGACAGCTGCAGACTACCTGGACTCTTGTGAATTCTGATATTTTCATTAACTTATCTCTCAGGACAAATTTATTCATATGTTTGTAAGTGCTTTTGCTGAGTTTTATTTTATGTGTAAGACACTCGACTAGCCTAAATCACTCCTTTGTTAAGAGCTCTGAATGGATATGTTTTTAGAGATAAGACCATTTGTTTTGTAAACTAGATTAGGGAATGAAATCAAGGGAAGAAAATGCAGGGGATGTCCAGAGCTTCCAGCAGACATACAAAGGACGTTTTAAAACACCTTTGACTGGTAAAGAGTGCACATGTTTATAGTCATAACATAACATGTAGCATTTTGATACATATGGATTGGATAACGTTTTAAGACAGGACTGGTACAGCTCTCTCCTCAAATATTTCCTTTGTGATGAACACATTTATACTATTTTCTCACTCCATTTTAATTTATTGGTTGAAAATTTCTAATGTATCTAATGTACAGTGTATCTTGGTCATACTCTCCCCTACTGGTCCCCTCTAACACCCCACAGAATTCCCCAAGCACATCTTCCTCCTAGCTCCCCCCCCTTATTTTTATTAACCCACTAAGTCTAACTAGTGTTGCCCATGCACACATGAGTGTGGGGTCATCCACTGAAGCATGCCAAACCAACCAGTGAGCACCCCTAAAAGATAAAAGTGACTCTGCCTCCCCCTGCAGCTGTGGCAGCCCTTCCCCCATCCAGGCGGGCATTTTTAACTGGCTTAATCTTGTGTGGGTCTTGTGAAAGCAAAGTCTTTGCTTTTCTGTTTATTTTTAAATAGTTCATTGAAAGAGCTGTCTAGCGGAGACGGCTGAGCTATAACAGCATAGCTGGTTTCTGTTGGTGTGTAGGGGGCTGGGAGGAGAGGATAGGAATTATCAGGGCACAGGGACATATACATTAATGGATTCTGAGCCTGGGATGCCACTTAAATTCCAAGTTCTAGTTGAGGTGAAAGATTCTTTTTTCTTGTGCTGCTTTTCACGGACCTGAAAGAAGGTGTTGGGGAAGGTAATTAATACTGTATATCATCTGCTACTGAAAGGGGAAACTATGTCTTGCTTGGGCTAAATGTTAGCCAGTGTGTTAAAGACGTCCTCCCTGGGACTCGCTCTACAGTGTAGAGTCTTTGGGGAAAGGGGACTTTTCATCATTAGTTGCTGCAGCCAGGTTTTTGCAGGAAGGAGACTCTGCTCCTCATATTCCTCTTACAGAGACTCCTTTGCTCCCCTCCTTTCATTTCAAATTGTTCCAATGCTATTGCTTAGAAAAGTCCATTTGTGTCTGACTTGCATTTCCACAAAGATTAAAGAATGAGGGAATTTTCACCTGAAGTGGGCTTAGTAAGAATAATAGTTTCATTTAATAGTATAGTGTCTAATTTGTGTGTGTATGTGTGTGTGTTTATGTTATTGTGTATGTATGCCTGAGGAGGCCACCTTCACTGTCTTGAGAAAACAAAACCCCTGTTCTTTTCTTCTCTTGTGGTCTCAGACCCACAGTCTACAGTGCGAACTCTTGGAAGGAAAGTAGGTTGGGGAATTTTAGCACAGTTTTCTCTTGTTGGGTTTTCATCATTTGTTTGTTTCTCTATATACCAAACATTTAAAAAATTTAGAAATCAGCCATGGACATAATATTAAAAATATGAAACTGTAGGAAAGCGAGTCTTCTTCAACCCCAGACTGTTTCCTGGGGTCTTTATTGGGAAGCTTGAGGGAAGCCTCAAAGGTAGAAAGTCACAGTTTCACGGGGAAAGGAATGAGCGTTCTTGCAGTTTTTTTAAGAGTAAAAGTGACAGATTGTTTTTCACTTTCCAGCCTAAGTCCTTCTCTGTCACAGTGGCATCACACAGAAGTGTGAGCATCTCTTCTACCCATCTGCTCTGTCCGATCAGTGGATATTTCAATGGCTTCATTTCTGACTGGTGCTTGTGTATTCTGTGGTTATGAGCCAGGCTCTGATGCCAGGTAATTCCTCATTACCTGGCATGTTTGTTGGATGAGTTCTGTATACACAAGACAGGCATGTCTGTGCACAAAAACCCTTAAGACACCCCCTGCGTACTCAAGCATTAGAATGTGGGGTCTCTTCCCCAAATCCCTTTCGTTATACAGCCTCTCAGGATAGTGGCAGATATAAAACCACCCCAGTCTTTGGGGGTCACTTTTCATAGGCAACTACCTGCAGCACAGGCATTCATGCCTTGTGAAAGCAGCAAGCATAGCTTTCTGTGGATGTAAGACAAGCGGGTCTGGGGAACCTGGATCCAGCTGCAAGGAGGTCTCCTGTAGGTTTACCCAGAAGCTGACGTTGGTAGGAACAGGAGGTGCCTGTGGGTACCGAATGCAATCCCTCATCCTCAGAATGAGAGAATGGACATCTAGGGGTAGTTGATCTCAAGCCCCTGTGACTCATGGCATGAGTCAATCAAAGCCAGCTTATAAAAAGAAAAGGCTGATTTTGGCCCATAGTTTTGGAAGTCTCAGCCCACGGTCATCTGGCCCCCTCACACTTGGGCTTATGGGTACCAAGCACATCCTGACAAGAGATAGTAACATTCTGCACCATCCATTCTCTTCATGCCCAAGACACCAAAAGAAAAAGGAGGAAACAATGCCCAGCTGTCCCCTCGAGAGCCTGCCCCAGTGAGTCAAAGACCTCCTACAAGACCCCATCTTCAGTTTCTGTCACTTATGGTGCCAAGCTAGGGCCTAAACATTTAATATATGGGCCTCTGGAGTCCTTTGAGATGACTGTAGTCCTTCCTAAGACAGAAGGCAGGACCTTACCATCCAGAGCTTGTGTAACACACTGTGAAATCTCTGCATCTCCCCTGCTTTATAATTTCTCCCCTAGTAGGTGCAGAGTTGGAAGGGACATGTATAAGCCATGTCATTCAACCCCCAGAGTCTAGTTAACACTTGGCAAGCAGTTCTTTCTTACAGGAGAGACTTTGTCACCTCTTCCAAGGCCCCCATTTCAATTGCTGATGGTTTCAAAGCCATTGGTAAAGCTTAATGACGTAACTCCCCTTTCGAGGGATGCACATGCCTGCATTTCTCTTTTGCATCTCTTTTGAGCAGCCGGAGAGGATAACAGGCAGACTGACCTGGCCCTATTAGCAGACCATGGGGATGAGGGTAGGCAGCAGACACCTTTTGCTGCCAGTGCTGACTGTCATGAATCAGCTTATTCTGAGTTGGTTCCTTTCTCATTAGAGGAAGGGAAGGGAGATGCTGCTTTGGTGTCCTGTCTCAGATAAATCTGCTTCCAGATGAGCAGTGTAGCTATCAGAGTCGTTTAAGCTGGGAGTCCTATAGTGAAGAAAGACTGGGAAGTTGGCTTGGAATGTGTGTTAGATGTGTGCTTGTGTGAATTATTTATATAGGCATACACTTACATGTATATGTATATATATATATATATATATATATATATATATATGTATGCATTTGTGTATACAGGCAAGTATGGGCATAAACAGATATGCACATGTATGTACACACAGGTATACACACAGTAGATTTTACAGTGTGTACTTCTGAAAGAAAACAGAAGTTAAGGACTTTTAAAAAACTCTTGTGTAGTGAAGCAGAGATCTGTATGAAGACCCAAGAACAGAAAGTTCTGGCAAAAGCAAGCTTGTTTCTCATCCTAAAATGATAAGAGTTCAAGGGTTGATTTCTTTCCAAATACCCCCTTTCCTCCACAATGGGTTTGAATGACAGCCCTTCCCCTGTCTATTTACATGGAGGCCTCTCCAATGAGGCTCGTTGCCATGGTGAGTGAAGATCAACTGGTCTGGTTCCGCAGTTTTGGATAACATGCTTTTATAGTTGAGGTAAGGAGCCTGGGAGTGTGGATTTTGTGGCTTGGTGCCTTGCTGATCTATGCTCAGTTCTTGGAGTCTAAAAGATCAGTGCTATGCTTGGTGAACCAGTTGTGGGTTTTTTTTTTATAAGACATGTTTTTATATGTATGGTGCATATATATCAGTGTATACGTAATTGCATATGTGTGGGAGCATGTGAACATGTGTATGGGAGGTATGCTAGAAGTCTTCCTTGATCTCTTTCCGCTTTATTTATTGAGGGAATACCTCTTGTCGAAACCCAAACCTTGCTGGTTTGACTAGTCAGGCTAGCCAGCCTGTTCTGGAGACCCCTGTCTCTTCCTACCTAGTTTTGAGATTATAGGTGGCCATTATGCATGCCTGAGTTTACACAGATTCTGGGGATCTGAATTCTGGTGAGTATGGGCCACTTTATCCACTGAGGTACGTCCTAGGCCCCAGTAAATGCTTCTAGCATCTTTACTTTCCTCGGGTAATTGCTAAGTGGATACAGAGATTAAAGAAAATTGACCTTAAAGACTCAACATCATCCCTTCTGAAAGCTTGTCAAAACATTCCACCCCGATTTCTTTGCAATAGGTTGCCCCATGTGGAAGAAGCAGCCGGCATGCTGGACCTACAGCACTAATGCCAGAATTAAATCACATGGGTTTGAATGCCAACTCTGCCACCAGCTACAGTGTGAGACTTTAGGAAAATTACTTACCTTCTTGATCCTCAGTTTCCTGTGTCATCTTGAGGATGCTGATATTATAGTATCTATTATTTAGAGATATGCTGAAGAGTACACGGATGTGTATATAGCGCTCAGAGCCATGCCTGGCTGATGGCTGCAAACGTGACAGAGCCATCATCACTGTTCTACTGATATTATCGCACCAATTCTCACTGGATAAAAATGAACACCCTCCCCATTTCCTTTTGGGAGAATAGGAACAATTTAGTCCCAGGAACAGAAGGTAAATAGAACTTTGAAATGACAGAATGATTTTTTTTTTTTTGAGGTTGCCTAAGAGTCTTCTGGGACTCTCCAGTTTTTCTTTTCTCTCCTAAATCCCAGAGTTTAGCTTTGGAGATTGCGGCCATCCCAGTAACCAGTTGTATGCAGTTCCTTTTCTCTTAGCCGTCAGAGGTGATATGAGTCTGTGCTAATTCACCCTCTGCTGTTACTACTGGAAATCTTGGAGCCATAGTGAGTTGAGGCATATGAATACATTGACAGGAAGTGATGTAAGGCTGACCCTGGGGTGTAGATTGGGAAACACAGACAGAACCTTACAAATGGGTTCTGAAAACCCGGGTCACAGGAAATCAGAAGGCATCACTTTACAAAGGTACAGGAGAAAGCTGGGAGCTCAGGCGGGCGACATTACAAGTCAGATGCCATGTACTTGTGCTTTGTGGGCAGGCTTCTCCTACACCTGGGATTTCAGAATGCTGGGTGGTGAGTCCATTGGGGACATTGGATCCAACCTCCCACAGATAGAGGAGGAAGCATGTGAGGGTTAATATCAATTGCCAACTGGACATGGTTTAACAATTACCTGCGAGGCAAACCTTTGGGTGTGGCAATGAGAAGGTTTCTAGATTGAGTTAACTGAGGTTAACCCATTATGGGTGGCACCACCGCTTGAGCTGGAGCCACATACTGAATAAAAAAGAGACAGCGAGTGGAACGCCAACATACATCTCCCTCTGATTCTTCATGGTGGGCACAACAGCACCGGTCGCCACACCCTGTGTGTCCATGATGGGCTGTATGTGCCCTCAAACTGTGATTCCCAAATAAATATTTCTTTCTTTAAGTAGCTTTTGTTGTGTATTTAGTCTCAAAAAAGAGGAAAATATTCAATACAAAGAACTCTAGGAATCATGAGTGGCTTACCCAAGGTCAACAGAGAGAATCAAATGAGAGACACTCAGGTCACCTCTGGCCCGGCCTGGAGTCGCCTACAGTAGCAAAGTCATGAAGGCCAGAATCCTATGAACCACTTGTCCTCACTCCTTGCTATCTGGTACCAGCTCTTGGTCTCACGTTATTCCCAGCAACAATAGAGGATTATTCTTAGACATAAGGAATATGAGAGGCAGCTTCGTGTGACACCCAGTGTTTGTCGTTTGGGACAGGAGAGGCCAGGGCTCTGTGCTCTCAATAATTACACTTATTTTAAGGGAAATGAGTGCTCACTGATGATTGCTGTTCGTCCAAGCTCTGTGTATTTCTTCTATGTCCAAGAAATGTCTGCACTCCATGCCAGGATGAGCCTCCAAGTTGGCCATGGAACTTTGGAACTTTGGAAATTCATCAAGTACAAAGCTGTAGACTTTTCCATCTTTGTATTTATTGCTAGCGATGAGACCCTGATGTACAACTCTCAGCATTTTTACTAGCTCCAAAGTCCCCGAGAGAATAGAATTTACTGCACTCTGAGAAGATAGGCATTTTTCTTTTTGTGTTTTTCTTTGTTTTCAAACCCGGGGTGAGAAGATCAGAAGTTTCTTTAATTCTGGTTTGTCCTTGATTGTCATTTATTTTCTGCTCTCTTAAATGCATGTTTTTGGCCACCCCCTCATTCATGTATTCATCCTAGTGTTCCTCATCACCATTCACTAGATTTGTACCAACTGCTAAACTAGAGCTAAATACAAAGTGACCACAAGCAGATCACACCTAAGCCCGGAGTAACAAGAAACAACAGTGAGTATTAGACTAGAGAAGATAACTCATTCTAGAGAGGTCTGCCTTTCAGGAACTTTGATATCAGTTTAGCCAAGTGAAGATGACCAACCACAGTGATCTAGAAGCTTGGTGTGGGTGGGAGATGACTTTGCACATAACAGCGTGGTGTTTGTTCCCCTGCCAGGAGCTTTGGTTGACTGCAGCCAACTGGAAACTCAGGGTAGAGGTGTCACTGAGGTGGTCCGGATGGGTCCCATACTCTGGGATTATAGGAAAAATGGAGAGTGTGATGGGAAAGACAAGGAAGATACCCAGCACACGAGGGTTTGATAAATGAATCCCAATAACCATCCATGGCTGACAGGAAGAAATTTGGGTTTATATGGGGTAAAAGGATTACCACTTTCTCCTCAAAGCTTAATGTAGTGGTTGAGGGTTTTGGACCCAACAATGCCTTAGACAGAGGAGCAGTCAACACATCATGGTTCCATGTTATAAGAAAGATGACTGCAAGTGTTTTTCCATTCCTTCTATGGAGACATGGAATTATTTTTTTTTCTTTTTATGGCCTGGATATAATCCACTTGTTCTGTTTTTGGCCTAAAAAGATTCTTGACAGATGTGAAATTCTAGCACTTCCAAGTCTACATCAAAGGGATCTTGTGGATTATGTCTTAGAAAAGATTTTCTTGGGAAACTTGAACTATTCTGTGTAAGAAATTCAGCTATCAAAAGACTACTATCTTGGCCCATGAGTTTATAGACAAGGCTGAGCCTCATATTTCAGATCTCTCTAACAAGTAGCCAAACACAGTAAATCTCAAGACCAGCCTCGCTGCCATCTGGAGCAGAAGAACCATCTGCAGAGCCTGTCTCAAATTCTTGGCCTCCAAAAACCCCAAGATATAATGAAATAGCTGCTATTTTATTTCATTCTGTTTGGGGGAAAGTTTTTTAGGCAGCACTATGCAACCATAGTGTGCTCTAACTCTCTCAAATTGATTATCTCCAGTCATCCTATTTCCACATTTTGAATGAGAAGTAACACCAATAGCCCATTAATCTATTATACCATTAACCCATTAATACATATGTATTCACATACAGCTTTAACTTTTGGTTTCTGTGAAAAGGGAGCTGGCCAGATAATTGACCCTAATGTGGAGCTGTTGAAATTTGGGGATATTTTGGTTTGTGGAAGTAGAGAAAATGGTAGAGTCAGTACTCTACAGAACTTTGACAGACTCTAGAAAGTGAAGCATCGGGAAAAGAGTTTAATTCTATATCCCTCAAGTTGTCTTGGAATAAAAATTTAATTAAAAAAATTAACATTATATGATCCTTACCCAAATGTTTCACCAAGAAAAAAATATTAGAAGCTGGAGAGATGGGTTAGCAGTTATGAACGATATTTCTTCTGCAGAGGACCAGAGTTCAAGTTCTAGAACCCATATGGGATGACTCACAGCCACCTGTAACTCCAGCTCCGGGATATCCAAAACCCTCTTCCGGTCTCTGCAGGCACCTGTACGCACGCGTGCTCATATCCACATACAGACTCACATGTATCATAATTAAATGTAAAATAAACATTAAAAACAAATATATTCACATTAGGCTAACTGTTGAGATTAGACCACTTTTTAACAAAAGTCTGTCACAGTACACTACAATCTTTTACCCTCAACTTAGGGAAAGAGAAAGGAAAGATAGGAAGAAATCTTCACTGCTTTTGCAGGCAGCCTTGATATAGAAAGAGAGAAAGGTAGAAATCTTCACAGCCTCTTTTAGGCTGTCCTAAGCTCAAAGAGGACTAGCTGACAGGGAGTCAAACTAGCGTCTCAGCTCACTGTCTATAAACTCAATCTCTCCAACCTTTGTTCTTTGAAGAATTACCACACTAACTAATGACAGCAAGCCAACCAATGAACCACCAACCAATGCCCACACCGACTCTTGGGGCTTCAGACCTTTTATGCCCTAAGCCTAAAGTTCCCATAATCCCATTGGCACACAATCTAAAAAACAAGCTACAGGTGCCAGAACGACTGCACCTAACCAAATTATAGCCACCTGCATCAAGCACCAACTCATAAACAACTATATCACAGCTGGGGTGGGAACACAAATCTAATCCAAACGTCATTTTTACAGTAACCAAAATAACAAAAGCTTCTTCCAAGGGTTCCTCTACAAAAGCCCAAGAGGCTAATGTGTAATTGGTGAGATATAATGGAAAGCAAACTTACTAAGAACATTAACTAAGCACAGTACTAGTCAGGACACTCCTGAGGTTCATCTCCCAGTGGAACAAGCAAGCCCTGCATTTCTGTGACTTCAGAGGAAAATTATTTCTCACAATGGCTACTAGCATATATACGGGAGGGAAATCTCTACCCGTCGGACCCACTCAGACACGCATCATAACGGAGACTTCACAACAGCATGTACTTCCAAGGTCTCCAGAGCGTTGGAAAACATCGTGGCAACTCATATAACCAATGCTTAAAACTTCAGTCAAAATAAAGTAGATGACTTCTGTTCCCATTCGCTGGGTGAAGTGAGTTGCTTCTCAAACTTCAGTTTGAGGAGAGGAGTTTGCCTCGGAATAGAGGAACTTGAAAACCCTACAGGGTAGCAGCAGGCACAAATGTGTTCACCTGTGACAACATGGGCACTTTGGTAAGTGTGGCATCTAACAAAAACCTACACACACATTTTCTATGGCACTGGGGATGGAAGGGAGGGGTCAAACATGCTAGGTGAATTCTCTACCATGGAGGTAGGTCCCCAGCTTCAAACAAAAAAACAAAAGTCCATCTTATAGATAGAAAATAGGCCTGTAGAGGTCCAACACCCTTCCATGATCACAGGACAACTAAAGAAGAGAACCTGCGACCCAAGTTCCCAGATCCAATATCAAAGTATGTGCTGTTTGTTTTGACATGACACTCATTAAGGATACCCTTGCCCTTTAGGAATTAGCAACGTCAAAGGGAAGTGAAGGGAATTTATTAATTACATTTGCATTCAGGGGTCACTTTCATCTTAATAAGGCATTTTGCTTCTCCTTAGACATATGCTCTGAAGTGCACTGGGATGATTAGTGAGCTGCAGAGTTCCCACTGTGTTCGGATCAGGGAATAGCTTCCAGTGTCCTTGTAGAGTTTAGTACAGCTGAAGAAAGAAGCAATAAATATTTTAAGGAAAGGCTTACAGGCACTTGAAGGGTATACTTATAAATTAATTCACGGTGCATCTCTTGGCACTTACACAAGGTGGGGTTTTTTTTTTTTTTCCAAAAATATTTTTTATATAGCTGGTAGAAACATCTTGGAACTTGTTCAGATATAAGTATATGTTATCCCAAGAAGGATTTGGAATCATTTAGAATGACAATTAAAAAAAAGAGGGAAGCTGCCAAAAAGCTATTCTTATTCTCAGAAAAACATGTATTTACATGTCAGGAGGCTTTTCTTCTTGTAGTTTCAGTATAGATGCATTGCCTACCGCAAGCCCATCAATTTGCTTAAGATTTCATAGTTTAGGTAAACATTCGATCATAAAAGCCCATGTCCCCATGGCAGCCTCTCCCAAGCACAGTTGACTGAATGAATGGGAAGAGGAAGCATTTGAGATGCGCCCATCCTGTGATCTTTGCGGCTATCACTCACATAAGTGGCCTTCATTTTGCTCTGGGGCACCAGCACAATTTTATTTTATTTATTTTGTAATGTTGCCATTGTTTACGTAAACTGAGCCCAGAGGAACTGAGAGAAGATCAAACACCGAATGGAAATAAAATAGTGGAGTGATTATAATTTCCAGATCTGGCCCCCAGAGGCAATCACTTTAGCGGGAAGGGAGAGCCGATCATTTAGTCTTGATGGAGCCTCAGACACTTGCTAAGCATGAAGAAACAGAAGCCTCCCATCTCATTTCCGGAAGACAGCAGTTCCCAGTTGTTGTCCTACTCAGGGTTAATCACTCACCATTAATTCTTAGCATTTTGTCAGATAAGAGTCTCTGTATTAATCATCACCCACTGTGCACAGAAGCTTCACTGGCCAAGGCAGAAGGCATTCATATAAGTATTTAGAAGACAGTTTGGCTACATATCCATTTAGCTTAATGTCAAGTAGATGCATTGATACAATGCATTATGGATGCAATGTATGAAATTGTCAAAACATAAATTTAAAAAATTAGCCACAATGAGAAGACAAGCAGCTTACTGTGGGGTTGTAGAAAAAGACAGCGCAATTGAGGAATATATAGGACCTTTCTGGGTTAGAAGAGGGATATCCGAAAGAAACTGCCTAGGCAGGTTGTGTACATATGTATGGGATTCTGAGACCGTCAGAGAGGACATTACCTTTTATTGTTTGTATCAGAAGCTAATAAAGCCTTTTAGGAAGGACAGATTCCAGTGCATGGGAATAGCAGCAGAGACCGGTTACGTAGTTGCCAACACAAACATCTCCTTGAGAGCCAAGGATATTTTTAAATGAACTACCCCAGTCATTGGTATCTACCAAAAATAGTTAGCAGGGTTAATGAATGAATGATTAGGAGCGAGGGATTCTAGTTGGGATGGAGACAGGGTAGGGGGCTCATTAACATTTTTGGAAGTAGGATGGGGAAGACTTGGTGACAGGTATCCAAACCTGGGTCTGGGTTGAGGAAAAGGGCGGTAGGAGAGAGAAACACAGGCAGCTGCTCTGAGATGCTTAGTTTGTGCGAGTTGGTGCTGTCCCCTCTGTGATTCTGCACACCGTCGGCCGACGACCTATCCTCAGAACCACATTCTGAAGATTGTAGTAAGAGATCCTGGGGCTCATTTAGCCTGTGTCTTGCTCTGCGTCTTTGAGTTTTGGGTCTTGAACATGAGGAATAGACAACAGTGAGGGAACAGGAAGGTGCTTTGGGGAGATCGGGACCTGTTTCCTGTGATAGCCATGTGAGTTTGTCCCATCTACCTATCCAGAGTTCTGAATATAAGAAGTCACATGCTGCCTTCTTCTGTAGATGATGGTGGCCAGGCTGACCTAGTTGCAACCAACTCTGTGGATTGAAAAATAAGAAGTCAACTTCATCACAAAAATAAATATTGTCAGAAGGCATTATCAGCATTTTCTAAGCAATAAAGATTTCTGAATGTGAGACTATATACCCATTTTGAGCTAGTTAGCATTAAATCAGTCGCTCCCTCCACCTCACGTTTCACACACCATGTTGTATGGCTCACATTTCTTTCAGTGCCGTTTCTGAGCCATTTTCGTGATCTACATTTTTGGAAGAACTTGATAATAGGAGTTACTACTTGACTCTGTGATTAGGGTTATAATATCTGAATGATATTTTCTTTTCTGTTTGGCATTCATATCACCTGGGGAAAGAGTCTTAAGGGAACATTGTCTGCCTCAGGCTGATCTGTGAGCATGCCTGTGTGGGGGGGGGTGATCGTGTTTATCCCCTCGAGTGAGGCCTGAAGACCCGTCCACTGCGGGTGGCGGCATTCGATGGCTGAGGTTCCGGGACTGTGTAAGTCAGGAGGAGGCAGCACACCAGTAACCATGCACCTGTTCTTTCCCTGTTCCAGACTGCGGACGTGAGTAGCCACTACAGGCTTCACATCTCTGCCCTATGTCCCTGAAATGATCTGCTGGAATAAACCTTTCCTTTTGAAAGTTGCTTTTGTCAGTTTTTTTTTTTTTTTTTTTAAGAAGTCTCACTTTGTAGCCCTGGCTGTCCTGAAAATGACTATGTAGACCAGGCTGGCTTTGAACTCACAGAGATCCACCTGCCTCTGCCTCCTCCAGAACACTGACTGGGATTAAAGGCTGGGCCACTCCCACACCTTTGCATGGTTTTTTATCACACCAACAGAAATGAAACTAGGGCAGGCCCTTGCTGTGAATTACTTTTTTTTTTTTTTTAAAGAGGAGAATTGGCACTTAGATGGGAGCAGAACTGGTCTAGACCTCACAGCTGGCAGGCATAAAGGTTGGAGCAGCACTCCAGATCTCTCCTTTCAGAGGCTGGAAAAGTGCAGTGTTTCTCAAACATCAATTGTACCTAGTCGCTTGGAAGGCATGCTGAAGCAGCTTCAAACACCATCCTCGGGGTGCTTCTGAATCAGCAGTGCTGGGGTGGGGCCTGGAAATGGACATCGTGGGCTGACTCTTATGTGTTGTTGATGCAGTTGGTCTGAGGCCCATGCCATGACCCCAGTGCGGTGTAGAGAAATGGGTTTCTAGTCAGGCTTCTGGGATGCAAATGCTGGCTTCATGACTTACTAAGGGCAAGAGCTTGGGAAAACCCACTCAATCTCTGAGCTACTTATGACTCAATGCACCTGCCTGCCAGAGTGTCAATAGGATGAGATAGAATGAAGCTTTTCAAATGCCCCCGAGAAAGCCTGGAGTCTAGAAGTCACTGCAAGTTTCCCAACTGTTACCTTTCCTAACAGATTATACTTTCCAGCCTTTGTTCTGCACCGATAACTCATATATTCTATATCTGAAGCTTCATTATTTTGTCTTATCCCACCCACATCGATTTTTATCAATCTCCGAGGTGTTCGTTTCTCTTTTTCCGCAGCAGTCTCTGCCTGTAACTCACATTTTCCACCCAACCAAAGTGAATAGTTCAAACCTTCTTCTTCTTCTACACAGGAGACAAAACCTAGCCCTCTTTCTGGCTTTGCAATTTTGCTCAATCAACTGCAAGTCCAGCTGCCTCACGCCCATCTACCATGTGGCCCAGAGGATATAGTGGAATCATCTGAGATGGTTGCCCATCTAGAGCAAGCTCCGCTTTGTGCAAGAAATCTCAGCTCCTCTGTGGCCAAAGTGTCTTCTATTAGCCTGGATCTAATCAATACCCAGTGAAGTGAGGGAGCTGGACAGCTTGGGAGAGCCATGCCACTTCAGGTGAATTACGACCTTTTAGGGGATTTTTTTTCCCTTAGAGAAAGCCTTGTGTTATATGTTTACATATATGTATATGTTTATGTATATGTTTATAGGCCTTTTCTGTGCCTGTCAGCACACTCCCGTGGGAAAATTTCTTACCCGACTGTGTGGTAGTGATGCTGATAGCCCAAGGTGCCACATATAGCCGTATATCCATAACAGGGCTCCTGCTGGGAATCTGGTGTGGAGTAGAGGGTGGCTATGCTAGTGTATGCGGGGGACACGTCTATTTTGAAAACCTCTTTGGCTCAATTCAAGAAGCTATCCTATTTGTTTCAGGATCCAGGATTCAGGGTAGGTATAGAGACATCGTTTTCCTTTGATGGGGCTGCTTTCTCACAGCTTGGAGAATGTCCTAGATGCATTCTGACAGGAGCTGGGCTCTGGTGTGCGTGCTCCGAGGCAGTTATGGATGTCAGCAATTTCTCTCTGACTTTCCGGGTGGGGTTATTCGCATCCTAGCTCAGTCTAAGTAGGACATGGCTGTCCTAGAAATATGTGGCTTGAATATGTCTTTGAAACATTAGTGACTTTTCAATATGCTCAGGACACATTTTGTTCCTGATGATGGAAGTGTTCTCATCACCATGATAGAATTCTGATGAAGAGTGTAACAAGGTTTGGAACCTATGACCCTGGTTCTTTTTACAGTTGCAAACAAACTGAGCAATAGACTGACAGTTTTTAATTTCTATAAGCAGGAACTTCCAATATTTACTTGGAGAATATTATTTTTATTGGATGCACAGTTTTCATTTGGGTTCATTTAAAACACTTAAAAACAATCTTTTGGATATTGATGCAGTTCCCAACTTATTGGTATTCTAATAAATGTTGTATTGAATGTCTATAAGCAGACATGCATTTTCTGTGTACTTTGATAATTTCAATTAGTGTGATGGGTATTTGACACTAACTAAAGTCATTTGGGAGAAGGGAACTTCACTTGGCAAATATTCCCTGTCACATTGGCCAGTAGGTAAGTCCATGGGGGCATTGTCTTATTAATGATTGACATGGGAGGCCCTCTGTGGGCAGGGCCACCCCTGGGTAGGTGGTTCTGGATTGTAAAAGAAAGCAGGCTGAGCAAGCCACAGAAAGCAAAGCCGTGAGCAGTTCTTCTCCATGTCTTCTGCTTCAACTGCTACCTTCTCCTTCCTTCCTGAAGCTCCCTGCCTTGAGCCCCTGCATTGGCTTCTTTCGGTGATGAACTTGTAAGCTGGAAAGTAAAATAAACCCTTTCTTCCCCAAGTTGATCTTGGTCAAGGTGTTTATCCCAGCAATAGAAAGCAGACTAGGCCAGTTAGGGACCATTAGGATTGTAAAATTTTTTTCTGGGTCATATGGAAGGAGTGTGCTTTACTGTCACGCAGATATCAAGCCATATTTTAATGTAAATCATTCTGATATTAGGATTTGATTGACTGATGGAGACACAGGAAAACTCAGTGAACTGATATCCTTCAAACTGACGTGGTACTAAAACACGTGCTCCCATCTAAAATTATAGTAGCAGGTGGTTCTTAACCAAAATGGTTTTAAATATGCCAGAGTCCTTATATGTATTTCAGAGAACACAGAAGAAAAGCCATTAGCTCAATTTACAGAGAGGAATTACTTTGATACTGAAATGAATAGTGGAAGTGAAAGAAAAAACTTTGATGACAAATTCAGTAAAGGATCACAAATGAATAATTCCTAAATAAGACTAGCACTTAAAACCTTACTATAGGGGCTGGAGAGATGGCCCAGTGATTAAGAGTACTTCTTGTTCTTGCAGAGCATGCTGGTTCGATTCCCACTACCCACCGTGGCAGCTCTCAGCTCTCTGAAACTCCAGTCTCAGCATAACCGACCCCCGCTTCTGACCGCTGTGATCACTAGGAACACACATGGTACAGAGACACGCATGCAAACAGACACTCATACATGTAAAATAAAAATAAGTGAGTCTAAAACTACAAAATAAAAACTTAGTCTAAGCAAGAGTTTATTTAAGGAGTGGATGACAGACCTGCCTGTCATTATATATCAGCGTATGCTCTGAAAGGGCTGAACCTGAAACGTGTGCTCACATTGTCTCAGTAGGCACAATGCGCTTTATTCTCAGTACCCTAAGCTGGGTCTGTTGGAACACAGAGCCCAAAGCACAGGTTGTAATGTTGACACTTTGCAAAGTTCTAGTCCTGGCAGTGAATGTAAGGAAAATGGAGAATAAATAGCAAAATATAAGACACATGACATAATTGTGTTGCTGTGCTGGCCTCCACTTCCAGATACGTTGCAAAGACATTCAGCCACAAATGGGAAGTCATATCCCCCTAAGCTAATGGAAACGTCTCCAAAATAAAAATAACTCTTCTTTTATTGGCTAAAGCTCAAGACACAGAAACCTCATACTTTATACATCTGGAAGTGTGAGGTGTTCAGTAGGTGGACTGGCTATACATCTATTGGAAAGCCATGGCAAATTTCATATTGACACATGTTTAGATATCGTTCCCATTAAGTGAAGTGTAAGACCAAAAAGCCCACCCATTGTACCTTATACTCAAGGTTGGACATTTAAAAAATGAACACAAGATCTGAGAGTAAAGTTGGTAGCACAGTGTGTGTTTAGCATGTGTGAAGCCCTTGTTCTGTCTCCAGCACTCAGTCAATCTATCAGTAGAGAAAAAGATCTTGGACTTAATCAGATGATTACAAGAGAGAAGGTCGATGCTATTTGTGGCTTCTGGCCATGAGCTTTCAGTGAGTGGGGTGTGCAGTGAGGGTATGTGCAGTAAGGGTGTACAGTGAGCAGTGTGCAATGAGGGGTGTGCAGTGAGGGTGTGTGCAGTGAAGGGTGTGCAGTGAGGGTGTATGCAGTGAGGGTGTATGCAGTGAGGGTTGTGTGTGCAGTGAAGGGTGTGCAGTTAGAGGTATGGAGTGAGGGTGTTCAGTGAGGGATGTGCAGTGAGGGGTGTGCAGTGAGGGTGTGCAGTGAGGGTTGTGTGCACAGTAAGGGGTGTGCTGTGAAGGGTGTGCAGTAAGGGTGTGTGCAGTGAGGGTGTGTGCAATGAGGCTGTACAGTGAGGGGTGTACAGTGAAGGGTGTGCAGTGAGGGTGTGTGCAGTGAGGGTGTGTGCAGTGAGGGTGTGTGCAGTGAGGGTATGCAGTGAAGGGTGTGCAGTGAGGGTGTGTTCAATGAGGGTGTGCAGTGAAGGGTGTGTGCAGTGAAGGTGTGTGCAGTGAAGGTGTGTGCAGTGAGGGGTGTACAGTGAGGGTGTGTGCAATGAGGCTGTGCAGTGAGGGGTGTACAGTGAAGGGTGTGCAGTGAGGGTGTGTACAGTGAGGGTGTGTGCAGTGAGGGTGTACAGTGAAGGGTGAGCAGTGAGGGGTAGCCAGGGCCATGAGAATGTTCTCTTTCACAACAAATATGTGGCAGCTGTATGCTCGGCTATGATTAGTAGTTTCTAACATATCTATGTGGGAATAAAAACCAACAGTAATTAAAAATCAAAGCTCAGAGAGCTTCCAGATAAAATATTAAAATTTTCAGTTGTGAGCCATATACTAACAGCAATCAATTAGAAAAGCTATGGTTAAACATATAATTACAGTCACAAAAAATTATAGAACACCTATGAATAAATCCAATCCCCACACGTCCTATGTTCTTCCAGAGAAGATTACAGAACAGCTCTTAAATGTGGCAACAGAGAAGATAGTAATTGATTCCTTAAGGATGGTAATTCTACCCAGATTAACCTATCATTTTAATGTGGTCCCAGTTTTAAAAAATTCCAAAAGGATTTTAGAAATTAAAAATGAGGATTTGCCAGTATCTAACTCTGTATCTCCTTAACACAGTGGCTCAGTATTATTACATGCTTTCTTGCAAAGATATGCATAATGTGGTGGTCTCTTCTTCCATAAGGTCTAGAACTTACTAAGTCATAATGAAAGGTGTTTTTCTTTTTTCTTGACTCTCAATTTAGCAAATAGTGCATGATGAATTATTGTTTACTGAATGAATGCTCTTTTACTTTTTAAATCATTCCATTCCAAGTCATCATAAGACTTGACTCTGTGGTTATATTCACTATATGTATATGATTTTAGTCTTCAAAAAAAGCATATGTCAAGATAAAATTATCTGTTTACAACTAGGATAGCTTTATATAATAGCCACAGGCATTGATTCAGGTTCAAAGGCCATTTGTTCTTTAACTTTAATCCCCAGTCCTAGTCCTGGAGCCCTGGAGTGTTTCAGCCTCCATACAATCTAGTCTTAAGCCTAGAACTGGAAGGCTTCAGCCTCAACCTCCAAGACCTACTGCTGACTGAACCACTCTGACTAGCTCCTTCTGAGCTCTGACTCTTCTGGTTCAACTCACTTGCTGTTCTGGCTCAAACTCTTCTCCAAGCTGCTGGTTCAAACTGACCTTCTGAGCCAGCTGACTGTTTCTGACTGAACTCTTCTGACTCTGGTTTACCCTGGCTGATTTTCTGACCACCTCAGACTGAACTGCTCTGCTCAACTTCAAACTTTCTCTTCCCTTCTGATACTGACTTCTGATGAGATGACTCTGTGTCTTTGCCTCAGGATTTTCAGACTGCTCCTGTGTTTCTGTCTCAGTCTTACTGCTTCAGTGTCTCTGTGTCTTGTCCTCTCTCTCTGAACTGAGAACCTGCTTTTGTATCATGAGAGTTGTGTGTGACCTCACTCTGCTAATTCTTCCTCTAATTCATCACTTTGCCTATCCTTCACTCTGACTCATCTCAGATATCACTTCCTGTCTGACACTGAACTCCTTCTGAGTTCTGCTTCCTGTCTCCCAAGTGCTGAGATTAAAGTCAAGAACTTCCACTGCCTTCTGAATACTGGGATTAAAGGTGTGTGCTACCACTGCTTTCTGAATACTGAGATTAAAGGTGTCTATCAACATTCTTTCTACCTTAGAGCAACCATGCTGCTAGATTAAAAGACAAAACATTCCTCTACATTATATGATTATTCCGCTGATTATAAATCCATTCACATGGTAGCACTATAAGAATATAGCAGCAGAGATTGATGAATTCATCCTTTCTCTTCATGAAAGATGTTAGGGTTCTATGCATATCACCATAGCTGTGAATGCAAAGAATAAAAGCATATAAGAGCAGTGCAGGTGGGAATGGCTTTAGACTGAAGCAGGCATACTACTTGTGAGAAGGGAAAGGAAGGAAATGGAATTGTGTGGGAAGGACATATGAATAGCTATTGCCAAGTGCAAGGTTAAAGCTCAGCCTGACCCTTTATACTTCATATGTTTCATTCAAACACATACTTACTTAAAAAACATATTCCCTTTTGGAACTGTGGACTGCACGAAGTCTCCACAATCTATAAAATTGTCCATAGAGAAACATCTGCCAGCTCAGGGTATGCACATATGCAGGCTTCTCTTAATTTTCTCATTTCTGACTTTCCATCCGAACACCACAGAGAAGTGCCAAGCAGCTTCTCCCACCATCAGATGAAAATTGGCATTTGGAGCTTCTGGAAGGATGGTCACAGTTTCAACACTGAAATATTCATCTTTGAAAAACACTATCTTAGAAGGAAAAAAAGTTAAGATGTAAATTGGTTTCATTTAAATCTCACCACTTCCATCACACAGACCTGTTAAGTTGATAAAGCCAGGCTGGAAAGGGCTGTCTCCCTCCTTCGTCATCTGGAGGGAGGCAAAGGAATCCCAGCTACTTCTGTCTGGGGCAGGTTGCCAGCTGAGGGCCTAGGGACAGCTACTTCTGTCTGGGGCAGGTTGCCAGCGGAGGGCCTAGGGAGAGCTCCAGGCTCCCAAAGGCAGCTACTGCTATTGTGGAGGGTGAAACACCAATGACACTAATAGCCAGGAGCAATCTATCAACAGGGAAGACCCCAAGGTCACAAAGCACCTGTAGCTTCTAATCACTTATCTTACTTGCTCTCCACCCAGTTCCCACCCATCCCCCCTTTTCTCAAAGTGCCCACACCACGAAGGTACTCCTCACTATCCATCACAGAAGGAATGACACCCACCTGTCTCCTCTGGGCTTTCCCTGAAGTGTTTAGGAAGTAAACCTCTGACTTCCAGTTAACCTTGGAGCACGGTGTTCGACCAGGAATTCCATTTTGCAGATATTTTCAGTGTTGACTAGAGGCCAGGCGTTAAAGGTTTGCTCTTGAATAAACGCTCCAAAGTCTTCTAAATGCCCAGCAACCCAAAAGAAACTCAAAATTGGATACGTGATGAATCTGAGGTATTTCTGGCCATGCTTGCCCGTGTTGCATAGTGTGATTTCACCGCAGCCTTAGTTCTGAACGCAAATGTGCAGTTTACACCGCACTTACCGCACCCTCAGGCTCAAGGAACACTTCGTGTGACTCCTCTGCTCAGATTGGAGAGCACTGTGTGTTATGCATTGCAGTGCTCTTACTGTTAGTGCAAAGTGTTCAGCTCTTATAGAGTGAAATGCTTCCCGGACAGGAAACGAAAAGACTATGTTTTCTGAGCATGTAAGTTACCAGATTAGTGTATCTTCAGGTAGAATTGTGGCAGGCAAACAAGCACTCCTGTCTCATTAGTGTCAAAATTGGCTTTTATCTTCAATAATTGACAAAATAGATCAAAAATTGTTTTAAAATAAATTTCATTACGATTTGCTGTCAGTGAATGTTTGGTTTATACACCTGTTTTATATGCCTCGGTTCTCTGGAGGCACGTAGAATTTTCTTGACGTATATGGAGGGACAGTGTCAGGTGCGGAAGAAGGGTCAGATGAGAACGGGTTTGTAGATGAAGGCAAACAAGTTAGACTTCATGAAGTCTGTGATGTAGAAACAGTGGAGAGTCGGGGAGGTTCAAGGTCGCACTGGCTAGGAATCTGATGTTGACAGGGGATGTTGGTGCTCTGGAGGCTGAGAGGTGGAGGAGAAGGCCCATAGAGTAAAAGACCATGAGAATCAAGCTGGGAATGGTGGCTCGTGCTTGTAATCCCGGCACTCAGGAGGTAGAGGCAGGGGCATCACAAGCTTGAGTCAGCTACATTGAGCAACCCTGTCTCAAAAACAGCAAATTGGATGCAATACCAGCATTTAGGAAGCACACAGGTATACTGTGATTTCAAGACCAACGTGCTACAAGACTCTGTGTTGCAAGTTCCAGGTCAGCCTGGGTGACATAGCAAGAGTTGCTTCAAACAGCCAAAAGCAACAAAAATTATGAAGATTGGAATTAACACAAATGACAGCTGCATAGGAGAGAAAAGGCTAAATGTAACAGATAAAGGAACTTTTGGATAAAAACTAACCAGAGCAGTAAGCAGGAACAGTGTTAAAAGTGTCATGGTAGTTAGTGTGGCTACTGTTGCTATGGTGATATTCATTAGCTCCTAAGTCTTCAGCATGCCTGTGAAATGTAAACTCTCACCTCTCATGATGACCCATGAGCTCTTACAGGTTCCCAGTCTCTTGTCTGTGATTTTAAAATTTCAAAAACTCTGAAATCAAAGATTTCCACACTCATTTGTATCAACACTTAACAAGACTCTTGGACTCACTCTTTGGAAAATGACAGGAGCCAAGTCATAGCTTTCCTTATGTCACCCATAGTAGGTCTCCACGCCATTTTATTTAGCCATATTTATGTGTTTGCATGGTATTGCCAAGACATTTCTGTAGACACTATGAATATGCAATAGATGTAGTGTCCTCTACGGGGCAACGTTGTTCTTCGTGATACGTTGTCATCTTCGTCAACTCTATAGCAGCAGTCCACAATATTTCTAATGCTGTGACCCATTGATACAGCTCCTCATGTTGTGGTGAGCCCCAGCCATAAAATTATTTTCATTGCTACTTCATAACTGTAATTTTGCTACTCTTATGAATCATAATGTAAATATTTGAGATGCAGATGGTGACCTCTCTAAAAGGGTCCTTTGACCCCCGATAGGGGTCACAACCCACAGGTTGAGAACAGCAGTTCTAAAGCATCTGCATTTCCATACCACACCTACCCCCACCAGTTTCAGTAAGCAACTGTGTGTCTACATGCTCCTGTGCCTAGCTGCAGAAACAGAGGCAGAGAAAAGTATGTGTAGAGACCCACAGCCAAGGGAGGGCAGAGACAGGATGAGAATCTATCCTTCAGGGATAACAGAACTTACATCCTCAGCCCTCCTCCTGTAGTCTGCAGAGTGTGGCAGAAACAGACCCGGGAGATAGTTTTCAGATGAGGCAAATGATGTTTCTTTTATACTGGATTCTAGGAATGAAAATTCCCAACACCTGATGGATGCTAGGCAAGACATGGAATTCCTTCACTGGCTTTACTCAAATTGACCTTTTGGATTCAGAAACAGACCGTGGACAAATGGGAAAGGTTTCTAAGATGGGCGTATTGGATGTAGCTTAGGGGATCATTGGAGCAGATGAAAATCAGGAGTAATTCAGTGGCAAAAGACTGATGTAAAATCCTGTTCTTAATTTTTTTTAACCTAGCAAGATAAAATGCACGCAGACACACACCTAAACGGTAGCAGATTTTGGATTTTGAGAGTGTCATTTTTTTTTTCCTGCAGTGCTGAAATCAAGCATGGATCTCCCATTCCAGCCAGGTGTTCTGCCTCTGACCCACACCCTGCCCTGTGATTTGGGTTTTGATACTGAGAGCTTTGTTGGTATTCTCCACAGTGGCCTGCTTTTCCTCTTTCAGTTAGGCAATCTGCTTTGTAATTTCTCTGTTACAAGAGACATATTCTCAAGTGGAAGAAAGCAAGAAATGCATTATAACTAACAGCTACATATATTCAATCAATATGGGTGATTTACTCCTTTTTAAAAAATTCCATTTGCTTGTGGATACTGGGAAGTGTAAAAGTAGGTTTTTTTTGTTTGTTTGTTTTTTCAAACATCTTGGAATGATCTCCTGTTTTCAGAAATATTTTTTCTATTTTTAAAGCTATAGTTGTTTACTTTATTGCAGTCAAAATGTTTTTAAAGTATGTCCTGGTTATAATTATTTGTTTGGTAGAAATAAAACAATACATACAGTAATATTCCAATAATTCTAGAAAATTCAGGAGGCCTTTTAAAGTTTATTATAATCTTATTTTACATATATGAGTTTTTTTTATATATTTGTTTAATTAGTCGTGTGTTAATATGGCCCATGGTACCATGTATGTTCATGTGTGTGTGTGTGTGTGTGTGTGTACACATGCACATGTGTGTGGAAAGTCAAAGGTTGATTTTAAGTGTCTTCCTTGGTTTCTTATAGTCTTACTTTTTGAGACAGTCTGTCATTGAGCCTGTAGTTCTCTGATTGGCGAGGCTCCCTGGCCAATGAGCTTCAGGGATCTGCCCAGTTTCCATCTTTATCTCCAGTGCTGGCATTACAGACATACGCCCAACTTCTCTCAATTCCTGATGCTTGTACAAGAGGCACTTTACTGACTCAGCTGTCTCCCCAGCCTGTATAAACAGCTAATGAAGGAACAAAAGTCTTTTCTAGTCAAGCAGGATATTACGTTTATGTTGTTGTTTTGATACATCATCTTGTTATGTAGCCCAGGCTGGCCTTGTAATTATAGTCATTCTCCTAACTCTGCCTCTTGTGTACAGGGATTTCAGGCATGTGCTACTATGTTTGACCAAGCAAAATATTATTATACTGTTGAACCTACATTAGCACTAGACAGTTTTCTTTAATTGAACACCTAAGATTTAATTATTTTTTTTTGTATGAGTGTTTTGCTTACATGTCTGTAAGCAAACCATGTGTGTGTCTGGCTCCAATGGAGTTCTGAAGAGGTCATAAAATCTCTTGCAGTTGGAGTTTCAGATGGTTGTGAGCTACCAGGTGGATGCTGGGAATCGAACCTGAGTCCTCTGAAACAGCAACAAGTGCTCTTAATGACTGAACCATCTCCCCAGCCCTAACACCTAATTTGTATCAGGTGTGGGGGGGGGTGAGTGGGAGTGAGACTTTGAGAAAGTCCCTGCTTTAAACTTGAGATTTAAAACCTTGTCTCTCTCAGACCAGAAGTTGTAACTTCAACTCCTCAGCGAGGTGCCTTGAGGACGTTTGTATTGATGTAATATTCAAGAGCAGAAGATGGAGTCAAATGTTTTGTTTCTTTCAGACATTGTCTCTCTTGTTTGTCTCCGATGTCCCATCCTTATCTGGAGTGGCAGGCCTAGTAGGGTGCTGTTAAGCGTTTAACCGTTACCATCAGAAATAAAAACAGGAGGGAAAACATAAGATCCTTGACTTTTAGTAATGTATCTTATGTGGTGTAAATATCCCAGAAAGGCTGATTTTAAGCAACCAATGTAACACTGACACGTAATTGTGCGGTGTTTGCTCCCTCGCTGTACATACAGTGGAGGTAAATAATCTTAAGATTATTATAAGAGTAAATGTAGAAAAATTATTGGGAAGTGGTAAGCTTTAAATAGCTATAACTTCGGGTTTTAGGTTAAAATTTATATAATTTAATCTTTAATAATAGCTACATTTAGAAACTAATTTTCAGAATTTCTAGAAATGTACACTTGGCCCTTGGAGCCCAGTCCAGCCAGCCTTTCACTTAGCAGGCATAATGAAGGTTAAAAATACCAATGGTGCCTTAGAGTGTCTGAGATTCTCCACAAATCCTCATCTGTCTTTTTCCCCTCATGTTTTAGTCAGCTCTGTTCCTCCTCGTGGGTCTCCACTAACCTCTAGTGTTACTGCAATGTACAAACAACAAAATGACTATATGCAACCTGGGATATTCAGGAGAACGCGCTGAGGGGCGCTGAGGAGGGTGAGCTTGGATGAGAGGAAGGAAGACACTGGCATCTTCAGCCTTCACTGTAAACATCTGTTCTCTTTGAGAAAGCTGGGTACCTGGTTCATTGCTTGCTCCTACGTATCAGTGATCCTTAATTTTGCTCAGCCTAGAGCTGAACTAGCAGATAGACCCACCTTATTAGAGAATTATTCAACCTCAGGGTAAAGATCTAAATGTTTCTGGTTGGAAACACACACACACACATACATACATACATACACACACACACACACACACACACACACACACACACACACACATGTCCAAGAAATTAACATAGGTCTTCTTTCTTAACTCCTTAAGGCTTACACTTAGTTCGATCCTAATTGAAGAGTCAAATGCATCCTTTTGTTACAGTTTTCCTTCATCATCTTAGTAAATGGTTAAAGTTTGTCCCCGTGTTATTTTTTCAAGACAGGCTCCTAAGTGCAACATAGCCTTCATTCTTATAAGCTCACAAATTAATCAGTAGCCTCTATATCCAGAGGATAATTTGACTTAAAATTCTTGGCTCATTATTTCAATCTTTGAAACCCTTGTTGGTGTTGCTGTATTGTTTGCTGTTGTAGAATTTCCGTGGGAAAACCCGATGTCTCGTTCATCTCCCGTGGTTTTGTGTGGTTGCCCAAACAATTCTTTCATGTATGATGATGGCCTTTTCTGGAAGATGCCTCAGAATTGACCGTCTCTGTGATGTTTGCTGGTAGATGGCAGTTCCCTTTTAGTGAGCAATGTTTTCATATCACAAAAGTTTTCTTGCTGGTGCTTTTTGTTTTTTTTTTTTCTGTTTCATAATGTCATTTTAGTTTAGCTGTATTCATTGGAAATGCATGAGTGGATCTGGTCCCTTTCCCTTACAGTTGGCTCAGTCTCATCTCTGTGTGCTTCATGCATTTCTAGTGTCTCCTCCTCGCTGTGCTCTGTCGTGTGTCTCCTCTTTGAAAATCCCTTCAGATTTCCTCTTTGAGATTTTTTTCCTCCTGTTAGTTTTCTGGGTTCTACAAATTCTTTCTCACCGCTCACCTGGATCCCTTCTGATATATATCCGTTTCTTCTCTGTTGGTCCCCCCTAGCAAATGGGATTATTCATACCATGCTTAAAATTTGTGGTAAAGCGTTTTGATCATAGTTTTTTATGTGCCCATGATGTTCTGTAATGGCCGTGCCTTGTAAGTTTTTCCTGCTCTCGTCAACATTTAAAAGGTTATTTCTCTTGTAGTGTGTCTGTACAGGGGCACCTTTTTCCTCTTCACTGACAACTTGGATTTTCTTGAATTAGTTATGTGCAGAAAATGTCTCTTTGATGTGGAGAGGGCTCAGAGTAGAGTTTCTTCTCCACTGTTATGCAAACAGACTCACCTTTGTGCTTCTGTGTAAACCCACTTGCATCTTCTCTGGACTGCCCCCACCACCCTCAACCCACCCACACCCACACCCACTGTAACAGAGCAGAGACACCTTTTGAACTCCGGGTGATAGCCTCGCTTTCAAGTGAATTTTTCTGAACCTTTTTGAAATCTGACAATGCTGAATTCTATCACCAGTGTTTATTCTTTCTTCCCATTTCTCAGAACAGCTTCTGCTTGCTCTCAGCTGCTTTTGGCAGCTCTTTTATATGTTTTGAGGCTCTGAGGATTAAATATGTCCCCTGGTCTCACTAAAAATGGAATTTGACAGTTTTCTTCTTTATTCTCTTTGTTACTTTCCTACGATTTTCATGAAAAGAAGAGCAAAAATGTTGACTTATGCAGAGCCGTGATCATATCAGGAGGCCTGCACATTATTTCTGTCAAAACAAAATAAAACCAAACAAATGAAGCAGAACAAGGCAGGGCAGGAGACTCACAGTCCCGGGCAGCACATTGGCTGCCAGCCGTCATCGCTCTTCGGCTTTTCTTAATGTATAAAAGGCAAGCTCTACCCCTGTGTCAATCCACATGTTTCCTTTGCAGATCCAAAACAAACAAACACCCCCTCACTTCAACTTGCTGCTTCTGAGACTTCTCCAAACAGCAGATTTCTTCAAATGTGTGATTCCTACAGCTATTGGGCCTTCCATCTTGCTCAGAGTAGTGTTTGGATGAACCCGAAGTAGCCCTTCCTCCGTAGTCTCTTCAATCAGAAATTTTTTAGATCCCTCTCTCTCTCTCTCTCTCTCTCAGTCCCCCCCTTCCCCCCATGTGTGTATGCATGCCACAGCAAATGTATAGAAGTCAGACAGAAACTTTACATGTCACTCTTCCTCTCACCTTTCTTGAGACAATCTCTTGTCATTTGCCACTTGCTGGCTGAAGGCTTCTACATTCTCCTATCTCCACCTCTCATCCTCCCAGAGAAGTTCTGCGATCCCAGATGCATGTCCCACTGCATCTAGCTTTTATGTGGGTGCTGGGGACCCAAACTCATGTCATCAGGCTATTCCATGAGCACAGAGCCCACTGAGGCATCTCCTCGGCCCCTGACCTTCTTCCTTAAAGCTGCACTGTCCTCCCACACTCACATCCCCCCTGATCACTGGTATGTTGTCCTCTTGTAGCTCTGGCCATTTCCTTCTGGTGTTTATTTATGTCATAATGGTAAAGTTATAGTAGAAAAAAAATGCAGAATTTTCAAAGCCAATAGCTTTTGCCGTATACAAAACAAGAGGAATCCTTCTGTTTTTCTTAGAGTCACAGACTTTCAGAACTAGTCCATATGTTATAGCCATCATCCAAGGCCCCATGGGCAAAATTATAAAATTGTGAGCCCAGAGATATGTAGCAGTTTCTTTAAGATCACACAATTTGTGACCTCTTTGTCAGCTGCATTGTACATTTGCCTTAGGGACCAAAATATGCCTGCTGCTTTGAGATTGTTTTTCTGGAAGGTTTTTTTTTTCTTTTGCTTTTTTCTGAGCTGCAAAAAGGTTAAAGGGAGAGAAGGTAAGAACAGAATTGTGCTGGAGACATTCGTGTTCTCTGTGATCACAGGGCAAGACTCAGAATCCCCGTCCCTCAGAGCTGAAGGAATCTGCAGAACTCACAGCAACCGTAAACACGGGCAGTCTTCAGACCCATGATGTGCTGCTTAATGGAGTTCAGTAGGGTGAAGGTTGATCTCGTACACATATCATTTGCTTTGAAAGATGGTTGCTGGTAAAAATAAAGTTAAAGTTAGCCCTTCTCCTACCTGGGGAGACGCTAGTGCCTCCTTGACTGTTTTAATTAAGTGGGTCCATTTTTTTGTTCTTCATTCAAGTTGCCTTTCCTGAGACATTTCACACTGTCTTTATTCTGAAGCTGGATTTTATTCAGTGGTGGTTGAATTCCAGGAGCAGATTGAGAAAGATCCTCCCTGCCTAATCATCAGGACACATTTCATTGGCTGTCCTCCTCATGACCAAAACCTGCCTGCAATGCACCAGGAGTGAGTAAGTGAAAGCTGCTCTTGCTAAAATATCAGGTAGTGACATTTCCTGTATGCAGCACTGGCTCTGGCCTTGATTGGAAATGTTTCTAATCAACACCCTTAGCACCTATGTGTGAGCTCAGTCTTTCTCACTTTCCATCGGTTCGTCTGTTTCATCTCACCTTGGGAGATGGCAAGGTGTTCAGGAGGAAACAGTCACTTTGAAAGCACATGGTTGTGAAAATTCTGTGAATACAAGAGTCGGGTTTGATAATCCGCCACCATTCACTCAACTTGTTTGCTATTTAAGGGGATGAGATCACCTGTAGGGCGGTCTATCTCTAAGTCCTCATGTGTGAGGGGTCAAAAGTTCCACATGCCCACACACAGCTGGGCACTGCCTGCTCAGTCTGTTCCAGTTAAAAGAGGAGAGGGAGTTTGTGTTCATGCAGTGTTTGTCAAGAGCTGGGCTAGGTGTTTAGTAGGGTTGCCCTATGGTAGGACTCCAGGCGATATCGCTCACACAGCAGTCTGTGTAAGATGTACAGTTTAAAGTTGTACACCGATACAGTCTTAACCTTTGTTAGCACAGCTCTACAGCTGTCTTAGAAATGATCCCACCAATCAGTAAGTCTTTTGCACCACCACCCACCTTTTAAATGAGACGATCAGGAGATTAAAAGAAATGAAGAGGCTAGGGTTTGTGTTCTCCTGGAATTTTCCTGTCAAGTTACCTTGGGCTGTCTGTGTCCTGATCTTAAAACAACCATATTTATCTCCTTCTGGATGCTAAGGCCTCCTATTAGACCTTTGAACCCAAGGCTTCCTGAAACATCCCTCCTAACTCTCCCATATCACAATCAACTATTCTTGTTTGAGTGTCTCATCTCTTTCCTGACTAGACAAGCTATATTCTCCAGATGAGTCTTTCTGACTAGAAAGTGAAGACCTTGCCCCTGTTAACACTCACTGAAAAAAGTTGATACTTTAACATGATTTGTCAGGTTGAATAAAATCAACGGCAATAACTTCTAACATGCCACGTTAGGTGTCTACTCGTAAGTTCTCCACAGCGTGTCTATGGTAACTGGTAAGCATGTACATCTCATAGGTCATGCACAGGGGGTCATTCACTGAGACACAGTAGACAAATACTTCATTGCAATGTGTCTCCCAACTCCCAGAACCTCATTGGACAGCCAGTGACATTAATGCAAACCCAGTTAAAAGCAGAAGGGCTTTGAAAATCCAGGAATGTTTCATAGAAGACAAAAGTCCCTATCAGGAGTATGTATTCTTGAAAGGAAGGCTAATTAGTTGCTGAACTTTCTAAAAAATACAGCTGCCCAGGAGACAAGGGGATGCCAAAGGACTGGTGTTGACAAGGAAAGGAAAACGTGCAGAATAGGAACTGCAGACATGGAAAACAGGTAGATATGAGACATGGAACAAAAACGAAATTTCCTACTACCTGGTTGGCCATGGAAATCTCTACAGCTCTCAGGTAAAGGATATTCCTGACTCAGAGCATAATCTGTATGCATTATCATGAAGAGTCACTTTAATTCTAGTTATAGATCCTAGCAGAAGTCCAAATCAGGTAGATTATCAAGAATTAGTCCTCACACCAGTGAAGATTCCTATGAGAGAGTCTCTGAGAACAGAAGAGGTTGGAATATTTTTATCTAGCTACCCCTTAATGCAATGCTTCTTAAAACCACATTTCAGCATCATACAGGGTCACGTATCTGAAGGTGGAGATTGAGAGTACTTTGGCTCAACCTGAAAGATGTCTAAATGTAGAGCAACCAAAAATTAATTTAAAAAAATTAACCACAAAAGCTGCCGTGACAATGCTCTCCTGTTTTGCACTGTACAATGTCCTTGCATCCTTAGTTCTGAACACACATCACACACACACTGTGTTGTACACACTGTCATGCTACATAACATCATCAAATGCTGTCTGAAACACTGAAGCTCAGATTCCAGGCTACTTAAGTTATGAACTGCAGTGTTTTTATTGTACAGAACTGCTGATCATAATGGTTTAATTACAGAAAAAGAGTCCATATTTTTCTATCATCATTCCTCAGCCTAAAGTATCAAATTAGCATGTCTGTGGGTTGTATTGTGTTAGACTAACACGCACATTTATCTCATTAGTATGCAAATTTGCTTTCACATTTAATAAATAGTAAAATGCTGTGTATATCAAAGTATCGTTCTGAAATAGATTTCTTAACATTCTCTTGTCAGTAAATATTTTATGTGTATATCCATCTTCTGTACTTATATATCCAGGGTTGTATAATATTTTCTCAGGCAAAAAGAGGGTATGAATGGAAAAAGTTTTAAGAATATCTTCCTTAAATTAGACTCAGAGTTATTACAGGGACCTTCCTGTGCTGTGTCTGTGTCTGTGCTACCTCTGTCTACTTTCTATGGATGAAATAAGATTGAAAGTGGAATGAAATAAGAAAGGCAGTGTGCAGTGAGGTGGGGCCAGTGGTCAGGAGCAAGCTCTGTCATCAAACCGGCTACTTGGTTAACATCTGGTATTGCCCAAATTTCATGACCTGGTTGAGCTTGAGTTCCTTATCTATCATTAGTATTACATAACACACACACACACACACACACACACACACACACACCACAGGTTTTCTGTAAGAAACCAGGAAGTTAATCAGAGTTTGGTGTAATTCCTGGTCCCCTCTATATTAGACATGATAGTTTTTACTATTAATACAGAGTGAAAAGGATAAAAAAAAAAAACTTAGCTTTTGGTGGGATGGTTCCCATATTCCTAAATCTTGGGTTTGGTGGAGTATGTTTTCCTGTGTAATTCAGAAACATCTTGCAAGTTTTTCTCTGTTAATCACCCCGTTAACAAATAGTCTTGAGGGTTTACAGCACACTAAGCACAAAAATGTACTATGGTCTGTGAGAGGGTGCAAAGCCACCCTTGGGCAGCTTCCTTGAAAGTGGAGGAGACGAGACTGAGAACACGATTGTAACACAGGATGGTGTGTGCTTTGGAAGGACAGAGATGATATGTTAAGAGTACGTGGAGAAGAAAGAAAGGAAGGGGAAAGAGACAGAAAGCTTAGCTTGGCTTTGGGTGTCAAGGTGGGTTTCCTGCTGATATGTACTAGCCTTGACTTGAAGAAAATTTTGCATTGAACTATAAAGTCAAGGTTACAGTTACTTTGATTACTAAATGTTCAGGGAACATTTCCTCCCTACCAGACATCAGACTAATTGCTGCTCCATGGGTGACAGACACTATCTCTTCTGCTCATTTCTCAGTAAACATCTCTGGCTTGATAGAAGGGTTATGTGAAGTTTAGATACCTAGGTGGTATGAAGATCATTTGAATCACAAACTTCACTTGAAATCTCCAGCCCATCATGGGTTTAGTGTTTATTTCATTTGACAGCAGTGACTGAGCATTCACCATCTCACTGGTATGGTCCAGCACAGCAAATCTGTGTGTGTGTGTATGTGTGTGTATGTGTGTGTGTGTGTGTGTGTGTGTGTGTGTGTGTGTGTGTGTGTGTGTACAACTTGCGGGCTGGCCATTGTGAAGAGAGAAGAGGGTGGCAGCGTATATGAAATCTGATTCTGGCCAGCTTGAGGAATCTTAACTATCCAGGAGCTGCATGTGATCTCTTCGAGGCCTTTTTGATAGACACGCTAGAGACTACAGGAGGGGTCTTTGCAGTTGTTGCTATAGAACTCTCTGGCTTCTCTCAACAACTGAAGGATCGGCGCTCTCTGCTGGACCGTGTCCAGAGCCTCGTTATTCACTGTCAGTACCAGAGGCCAGGCTTCAGGGCCGAGGCAGCCAGCTTGCACTCATCTCCTTCCATTTTCCTTTATCTTGACAGGCAAGGAGACAGTAGCTTCTCATTGACAGCTTCCCCTGGCTGATGCCTCAAAACTTTACATTCCCCCATCTGTTCCAGGCCAGTCTTGTCTGAGAGTGGACAGAGGGATGACCACTCTGGGACATTTGTGTTGACAAGTACAGCCAAATACAGGCACAGTCGGGATTCAGCTTTCTTTCCTAGGCACACCCACTGGAGCACGGCTTCAGGTTTGGGGAAATCATTTTCACGGGCTGTCCAGCTTTGAGTCATTGTCCGTTCCGGTTTCATCCTGTGATAGACAGGGCCCTGTATTGTCAAATAATAAGAAAAACTTGCACCGAATGTTGCTGACTTGAAAGGCTTGCTCCTTTGAATGGATTTGCTCTGCCTTCATGCCACATTTCTGAGATTCCCTGGCCAAGCAGATCTGAAAAATGAATTATGGTGCTTTTGCATTAAATACAGTCCTCAGTTATGCCTGCAATTTTTTTTTCAAGAAAAGCAGACTGTCAAAATTTTAAATCCTTTTAGATCATTTTATAGTATATTAAATAATTAATAGATGCTTACTTTAAACTTGAGCATCCAATATTATAAAAGAACCCACTTCTCTCAATAATCATTGATTTTTGTGATGAAGCAAAACAAAAACGTGATAAAACATAAGTCACGTATATTCCCATTGCCTACAATTTAGAACATACCAAAATGTGTAACACTAAAACTTAAAATGCCCTGTAACCATGAATCTGAGACAAATTTTATAAACAGTGGAATATGTTCTCTCTTAGACTTTTATCCTTGCATGCGTCTAACGTGTTTAATCCATAAAGCTACACTGAGAATGCAATAAAAAAGAGTGTAAAGTGTTTTCTTGTCTTGTAGCATGGTTGTCCTTGAATGCCTCTTCTCTTGTTACTGCCCAGCCACTTCTGCCTCCTGCTACAGACACAAGACTAGAATGCCAGGAGGGAGTCAGGACGAGTAAAGAAAATAAGACTCTGGGAGACACAGCTGTCCTGCCTCCTCATTGGGAAGGCTGTTTTATATAGACAGTTACCTGTATAGGAGCCATGATGAGGAAAGGTGCGTTTGTTTCCTCTGATTGAGTATGGATATCATCTTCTGCTCTGTGGCCACACCCTTGACTCTAGAGCCTTCAGATTCTGATCGTGGTTTCCACTTGGCTTCCAGGTCAGGCATAGACTGGAATTGTCCCACTGGTATTTCCAGGCATCCATCAGGCAGAAGTCAGAGTGTGGGACTTCTCAGCCTCTTAATAATGTAACTCTATTCCCCATATTAAATAAATACATACATTAAATAAATTAAATACATTTGGGATAATTAAATATATCCTTAAACACATATACAATTCTTATATGTTCTGCTTCATTAGAGAAGCTTGATACCATGTAATTATTTTAACATTACTGGAATAAAGACATGCCTTATAATAAAAAGAATATCACTTTGATGGATTAATTCATTTTCCCATCTAACAAACACTGATTGGGCCTTCATTCCTTGAATCAGAGTCCTTGGTGGCTTGCGCTGTGCTGTGGAATTGACACTAACAAGCTCACGGTGTCATTTGGAAAGAAAAGAAGGGGGACTTCAGGAGGGAACTGAGGGCTAGCAGAGCAGAGGTCGCAGTTATGGCCACGCTGTTTGAACCCCCTGGTACATGCAACTCTGTAAGTTGCTCTAGCATGACTGATCAATAACCCCACTATGTACATTTGTTTGTCCCAGTATTCAACCTCCTTCGTACTCCCAAAGCATAGTTTCTTTCTGTAGTACCCTTTCTGAAGACTGAAAGCTCAGTCCTGGTTGAGATGCATCTCCCTGTAACGGTAATCTCTATTCATACTGGAATCACCTAAGTAGTTTTCATAAATTTCAATGCTCCAGTCTCACCCCAGTTAACTCTAAACATCTGAGGCGAAGCATGGGTGTCGACATCTCTGTAAAGACACCCAAATGGTCTCTGGCTTCAGCAAAGTTTGGGGGTTACTTCTCTATATATCTGACGAGACAAACTGGTCTTTTCTCTGTATTCTAGATATCTTTCCCTTCTCAACCCCATTGGTGGCTTTGTGGTGATGTCAATATTTAGGGACACATGCGAGTTAATTTTGTGCCTTAATTACGTGGTTTAGCTCAAGAGTCTACTTCCCTTGCCCCACTCTTCTCACTTCCCTGTCTGAAAAGCAGGAAGTGAGGAGGAGAGTTATCCCCTCCAAAAAAGAAAAAAATGATTCAGAGCTCTAAGGGAGGCAGGTAAGATATGTTGCTACCTGTGTCTCTGATGAGATGGGTTCAGGACCTCGTTCCCTCCGTGTGCTTGGTAGGGTTCTGGGGAAGGTGTGATAGGAAAGATGCTGTAGGTGAGCAAGCACCTTCACGAGGCCTGCCGCTGACCCAGACTCTGCTCTGTACTCTCTTCTGTTGAAGTGCACTGGACCATAGGAGTTGGTAAGGTCTCTTTGGTCTTTTGAGTTGATGGATGAATAGATAGTCTACTGACCTGTTGTCCCTTTGTCTTCATTTTGACCTTTCTCTGGTGGAAAAAAAGATAATTAGAAAAAAATTAGGGCATGAGGCTCAGCTGGCATGAGCTGCTCAACCTGAGACATCCTCCCCTCAAACCTGTCTTTGGTCCTTTGGGTTCTCTGGGCCAGATGACCTCTGACCTCCATTGATTTCCACAAACCCGCACTTAACGATATTTCAGAGTTGGCACCCTATGTTTGTATTAAGGAGCATTAGTTATTCATGCTAGTCTTTTATAAATGTGCTCGTTAACATATAATTAGGTTAAAAAGAATTAGAAAAACTACTACAAATACTGACTTCATTTAAAATGTATAAACATAAAATGACTATAATAAAATATACCACAGTAATGACTATCTTTTATTTAGATAATAAAATAATAAACAACTCTACTTCCCGTATGCTTCCTAAATAGTTTCTATTTTTCAACCACAAGCTTTTTTTTTTTTTATTTCTGAGGAATATTATAAAACATAAATTGCATTTAAAGGATATTTGACTTTCTCTGAATCATGCATGAGGTAATATCCGAGGACAGACGATATGTCTTTGATGCCACATGACGGGTACTTAGCCACTGGTTTCAGAGAAGCTGTGAGAGAGACCAGAGGGATTTAAGGTGTAGATTAATGAAAAGTAAGAACTGAATTTGAGGCACTCTTCTACTTCAAAGCAATTCTAGGAATGGCCACTGATGAATACTTGGTAGTCTCTACGGATTATAGGTCCCAGAAGACACTCACCCGACTTTGGTTAAACAGCAGAGATAACATATCATGTCTTCATTCTCACAACGATGCTCTGCTTTGATTGTTCACAGAGTTAGGCTTTTTTCTCCAACTGCCCCTTACCCCATTTTGTTTGATTCAAGAAAATAGTGATGTCATCTTTTTAGGAAAATTTAGATCACACTGTAGTGGCATATAAGCCCAAATCTCCACGGACTAATACACCTTTATCCATCTTATTTATTTATTTACACACGCACATGTGTGCATGTGTGTGTGTGTGTGTGTGTGTGTGAGTGTGCGCGTGCGCGTGCATGTGTATTTGTGTATGTGTGTGTGTGTGCATGTGTATTTGTGTGTGTGTGTGTGTGTGTGTGTGTGTGTGTGTGTGTGTGAATGTATGTAGGTCAAAGGACAACTTCCAAGAGTTGATTCTTTCCTTCTACTGTGTGGGTTCCAGAGATCATACTTGGGTTGTCAGCTGGGCAGCAAGTTCTGTTGCCTACTGAGCCATCTTACCAGTCCACATAAAACCTTTGTCAAGCCCTGACCATTCTCCAGAGATACTGTTCTCAGTGCTACCTCACTGACTGCAGCTGCTTTTGTATTGTTGTTTCACTGACTCAACTGCTTTCTGGTCCAGCTGGCATGGGGAAGGGCAGCTAAAGGTCACACACTGCCTTTCCTACTCTTCTCCCTGAAGCACATTGCTTTTCAGAAGGAGACTCACGGCTGTGTCTCTCTGTGCTGAGTGAGCAGGTGAAATATTTGCTAAGAAGATCTTACATAGACAGCTCCCCCATCCACCTGTCTATTATACTTGAGCCTTTGGTTCCTTTGTCTTGTCATAGGACTTAGGAAGAACTCTAATAAGCAAAACATTCTTATAATGGCTTTAATTTTAATTGAATTAAACTCTAACCCTCAAGTAGAATGAAGCTAACTAGATTTTATAACTTCCAAAGCAAAATTCTTATAGGAAAAGTCACACATGTCCAATGAACTACTTTAACTTATAATTGAAACTGTTTGGCCCAAATAAAATACATTAGTAACTTTTAACATTAATGGATTTTAAATTTAGAGTCTTACTTTACCATAATGATTTATCCTTAAATCATAGCTCTTACATGATTTGAAACTTACAGACATAATTTGGAATTTGCTGTGATCTGTACCCCAGTACAGGAGAGATGAAAATAGAGATCATATTTTTAGACAGTCTACTGTGTTGATTATTATACTTGGTTTTGTAATTGGTCTATTATCTCCCACGGAGCAGAAGAAGTAGATATTATTGGTGCTGTTTTTAGAGTGAGAAAACTCAAACTAAGGAAAGTTGTATCACCACTAGGAAATCCCAGACTCAAACTAAAGTCTGTGTTTCTTTTTTATAATGCCCTTAGATGCTATTACACTTCACCACGTGATGGTCAGTGATGTAGACAGCTATCATTTTGACACAGCATGTTGTTTTGGGCATTTGCAGGGTGGTTATCAGACTGTCATTTTATATCTTCTTAGCTTCTTAAAAGCCAGGCTAAACTCTTGAACTAGCTTAAGAACCTCCTCTTCTGTTTTCCAAGCAAGGTGGGGATGACTCAGTCAAGAGCACCTACTGTCACTCCCTGAATAAGGAAGGCTGCCAGATAGTTATTACTTACTTTCTTCCCTATTCACTATATTTGGATCACAGTATATGTGCTGATTAGTTCTTATCAACTTGAAACCAGTTAACGTCACTTGGGAAAAAGGAACCTAAACTGAAAAGTTTCTTCTGTCAGATCGGCCTGTAGGCATGCCTTTGGGGGCATTTTCTTGATATATGATTGGTATGAGAAGAGGCTGGTTCACTTAAGGTGGTGTCAGACAGTCCTGGCTCATATAAGAAAAACAGCTGAGCAAACCAGAAGAAGAAAGCCAGTAAGCAGTGTTCTGCAATGGTTTCCACTTCAGTTCCTGCCTCTAGGTTCCTGCCTCCAGGTTCCTGCCTCCAGGTTCCTGCCTCCCAGGTTCCTGCCTCCAGGTTCCTGCCTCCAGGTTCCTGACTCCTGGTTTCTGACTTGTATTCCCACCTTGAGTTACCGCCTTGGCTTTCCCTGATGATAGACTCTAATCTGTGAGCCAAATAAACCCTTTCTACTCAAAGTTGCTCTTGGTCAGAATGTTTCATCATAGTAGCCAAACTAAATAAACAGCAACCAACCCTGGACATTATGTCTGCTTCCTTGTGGCTTTATGCACACATTATGGTCTTTGTTGGTTACGTTGGCAATGTATCGCATACCTACTACGTAAGTCATTCACATCAGCACTAGATTGATAGTAATTAAATTGTGCTCACTGTGCGCTTTGTGTATGTATCCTTATTCACTGGACCTTCATCATGGTGCTGAGGTAGATGCTATTATTAGTTCCATTTTTCTCAAGAGGAAGCCAAAGAATATCTTGCCTGTAGCTGTGGTTAATAAATTGTGCATTCAGAATGCAAACATAGGCTGTCAGATTCAAAGGCCTACATATTTTAATAACTGAATCTAATGCCTTCCTCAAATAAATATTTTATATTATTAGCCACACTGAAAAGTCCCTCAAAGGCAATGACCACATATTACAATAACACTCCTCTTGTTATGGAACAGAGTAGTAGGCATGTATTAGACACATGTTTAATGATCATTTGGTGAGTTAAATGTTGGGGTTTTAGAGATAAAAGGGAAATATCTCTGTCTATGAGGATTTCTTTTCATTGTTGATCATTGCAAGAATTTGCTCTAAGGGAACTGGGGATATAGATCAGTTTATAAAATGCTTGCTTGCTATACATGAAGCCCTAGGTTCAATTTCCAGAGACTGGAGGCTCAGAAGTTTAAGATTGTCCTGAGATGAGTTGAAGGACAGCCTGGTTATGCAAGATCTTGTATCAAAAACAAACAAACAAATAAATAACCACATGAAGTACTTTTTCCATATGCTTCTTGGGGATTTTAACCTTCAACAAAGACAAACAGAAAGTTCTCAATGTGGGAGACCTGAGAGTTACCCAAGTCTTCTAACTCAATCATTGGTAAAACTAGGAATGAATTAATGATGTCTACCTAGAAGTGATGTCATTTCTTGTTGGAAAATTGCATCTCTGAGATTTTACTGTTGAAGTCCTTATCCTTTGGCAAGTCAACTGATGTCAAAGGTATGGCAGCAATGATGTCCTCATTAAGTGTGAGCAGGAAGCCTTTCATTTTCTTGGTTCCTAGTTACCCAGTTCCTCTGTCTTCTTTGGCTTTGTATAGTCTCCCTTTGGGTTAGTATCACTGGGACACTTAATGCAGGGTAGAGAGGGGACACTGAAGCCAAGTGCCTTCCTGGATAGAGTCTCATCCCAATTATAATATTCTATGTGATTTAAGACAATAGAGATTACACCAGTAGTTCGTTGTCACTTGATATTTTGAGGTTCTGGCTGGCTACCCCAGTCTTTCTTTAGACTCTAGACATCTCTTCTTTATTAATAACTGGAGCTTCTGGTTTTAAATTCCTCTGTAACCAGGAGGTCTTTCACTGTATGGATTAGGAAACTCTAGTTCTAGTCTGTTCTACTTTGAATCATGGGATAGTCTTTGATCTTTAACAACCAGGACTTTTATAGACATGGAAGCCAATAGACTGGGTATGTGATAACTGTTTTGAGATGACTATAAACACGGGCTATAGAGACACAGATTAATCAGTGTTCACTACGAGTAAGAAGACTTTGTCACAAGATTAATACTGGGACGTGAAGTATGAATAAGCAAGTAAGAATTTTTCATATAAATAATCTTGATATAATCTTATGAACATTCATGACAGGGGCAAGAAATACTTGAAATTTCTTTGGGTAGTGGATGGTGGTTAATGCAGAAACTCACATCTGGTCAAAGTACAGAAAATAAGAGTCTGTGGGGTGCTCAGCCACACATGGGACACCTATCGCACCCTTTCCTTGCATGGCTCAGGAACCATTTCAGAAGAGGGAGAAAGAATGTAAGGGCCAGAGGTTGCTATGTATTGTGACACATGGGTGTCATACCTATGGACTTTAATCCCAGAACAGTAATCCCAGAACCTGCCAGGCAGAGGCAGGCACATATCCATGAGTTTGAGGCTAAACTGATTTGTGTAGTGAATTCCAGGACAGCCAGGGCTACAGAAAAGGCCTTGTCTCTATAAACAGAACAACAAAAGAGCCAGAGGTTGAAGAGGACCAGAACAAAATAGTATCTTTTGGACATGACAGGACTACTTCACTTATAAACTCACAGAAGCTATACATATTTACACAAGATCAGCACAGGATCAATCAAATCAATATTCCAGCACGGAAGTGAGGGTGGGGGTGGGGAGCTCTTGGCCCCTCCCCCTATGAGAAGCTATTGATAGCTGATGACTACCAGGACAGTGAAAGTCAGTTTTCTTTAAGGATGTGGCCCTTGGAAGTCTACTATGCTCCAATGAATAGCCTCCTCACACACCTGAGATTAAGAGCAGCTCAAAATGGATTGGACAAGTTGTTTGAAAAATAAATAAAAAATGGGTCAGGGAGTTTAGGAGGTGTCTTACTTACCTTTCCATTGGTGTGAAGAGACACCATGACCAAGGTAATTTATATAAGAGAGTTGATTGGGGCTCATGATTCCAGAGGGTTGGAGTCCGTGATCATCACTGTGAGGAGCGTGGCAGCAGGAAGGAAGTCACAGCTCTGGAATAATAACTGAGAGCTTAGCTTACACCCTGATCCACAGACACAGGGCACACAGAGAGAAAGCTAACTGGAAATGGTATGAGTTTTTGAAACCCCAATGCACACCTGAGTGAAAGGACACCCTTCCTCTGGTGAGGCCATGCCTTCCCAAATAGTTCCACCAAGTGTGGACCAAACATTTAAGTATGTGAGCCCATGAGAACCATTCTCATTCAAACCACCACCATGGGGGGATGGGGGAGACAGGAGGGTGGGAAAAGTCAGGGGAAAGAGTGGGAGGTGAATATGATCAGAGTAAATTGTATTCATGTGTGGAATTCTCGAAGAGTTAACAAGAATATTATACTTTTTAAAAAGAAATACTCAAAAATGTGATTATTCTCAAATACAATATGCCTCTGCCCAATTACCCTTCAACCTCTGCTATTTTTTTCCAGGTGTTTTTGCTCTGTGTCTTAATCATTTATATATTATTTATATCCACTGTGTCTGGGGGATTTTCTTTCAATGATTAAATAATTTGTGAAACTTTATATACCACACTGCTGTTTTTAGAGGCTCACATGTTGATTTAAAAAACATCCTGCCCTGAACAAACCTACTTTAAGCTATAAACTCTGCAATTTTCTTATGAAAATACTCACTGGTACCTCTTCCAGCATCAGTTTTGTAGCTGCAGTGTGGGAAACAGGGAATTCCACATGCATATTTTTCCCTTCAAAGTGTTATAGCTGATTTCTAAGTCTCTCGGTGTCTGTTTTAATGAGAAATGTGGCAGACAACAGAGCAAGGAAAATTTGTCTATTGTAAATATTTGTTCTCCTGTCATTTCCCCCGCCAGCCTCTTAGCACCATGAGCGTAGCATCCCTGTCTTTTCATCTTGTGTCTCCCAGCACTCAGCATGGCTCTCAGCACATACCTGAAGTGTTCCGTAAATATTTTATGAATGAATGAATGAGCTCTAACATTCTAAGACTTCCAGCATTGACAGTCTCAAGTAGAACTAACATTAACCTTGAGAGGTCCGAGAGAATGGAGGGTAACGTCGAAGACAAAATCCTCAACAGTTATGTTTTTAAAATGTGACTGAGTCCCACTTGCTCTGTTTTTGACCTGAGACTGAACATTTTCCATAGATTCTATGAGACTCTCTTTTGTTCTCATTTATACAGTAAACTCTCAACAGCTTACTACTGTGACTCTCAGAACTAAATGTGATAGTACTACGAAGAAGGGCATGCGAGTACCCCGGAACAGTAAAGTCTTGGTGTCGCTGTTCCCTGTTGTCATTCATCGGCCACTCGTTCCTCTAGTCTGATTGTGCCCACACTGGAGGCCAAGGGATTGCACAGACGTTCTTGAATTCTCTTCACGTTTGATGAGGAGTAGAAAACCATGGAAATTTTCAGCTACCCCACTCATGGATACATGTCTTTGTCCTCTGATGTCTCACACTAAATCATGTTCAGCTACACAGACTTGATCAGTTCAGCCGATGCTTGTTCCTGCTGTTACGGGATCCTAAAGTTTCTCTTCAGTAGGGAAACTTTCCTTTTCTGTCCATTTTTGCTAAGCTCCACAGTCACTGTGCAGTTCTCACATGGTTCCAAGGGGACATAGCTCACCAGCTAGACTCTCTTGTGCTCAAGAAGTCGTGTGTCATGTGTGCTTACCTCTCCCTTCACCTTCTGGGACTTTCCTCGTCCTAAGCATTGCCCATGTGTTCAGGATGACTGAGCACTTGACAGATCACTGGGACAGCCATGATTCTGGCCTCCAACCTGCCCTTCCTTTAAATTCACTTTCTCTTCCACTCGAGAGCCGTGTTCTCTTAACATGATATTTATACATAAATTCCAGTCTCTGTTTTATGCATAAATGCTCTAGGGAGTTCATCTGACATGAACCTGATGTTCTGCCATTTTGAATTGAATGTGTGTGTGCTGGTGCACTCACTCATATGGTTGAGTTTGGAGGAGAAAAATTCCCATAGAGAATTCTTCTTCAATCACTTCTCCATTTTACTTTTTGAGGCAGAGTCTCTCAGTGAAATTAAAGCTCATTCTAACAAACTCCCAAGATCCAGCTGTCTCCATTGCACAGTGCTAGAGTTCCCTGTGTGTTACCTGGATTTTACATGATGCTAAAAACCCAAACTCAGGTCCTCGTGTTTGTATAGTCAGCATTTAACCCACCAAACCATCTCCTGGTCTAGACTCATTTTGAAATTTTTGACAGGAGCATCACTGCCCACTGGAGATTAAGGTCCAGGGAGATTCATTTCAATGTTGTCCCTAGTTCTGTCTGCATGAGCTGCTTCATCTTTGTTGTAATCTCTGTGAGTTAATCAGGTGAGCTTTCCCCATGCATCTCTCTCTATGCAGGAATTTAGGCAGTCAAGGATAGACAAGGGAGTGGCCAGAATCAAGCTTTGCTTGTATCCCTTAGAACTTCTGGACCTGATTTCACCAAATAATGGGAAAATAATTTCTCTCATGGTCTTGTTTACACAAAAAAAGAAGGAAAAAAGAAAAAAAAAAGTCACCAAGAGTAGCCCCAGACACCAAGCAGAGTGCTATTCTGACACAGCAGTCATTAGCCACAGGTGGCTGTTTAAACTTAAAATGGCATGAGGTAAGAATCTGTCTCCTCAACTGCACGAGCTTCCTGCCAGCCGCCTGTATCTGGTGGCACTGCATTATCCCGCACAGGCAGCCGCAAGCATGTTTGTCGGGCAGCACCAACCCGGAGACTGTGCTCTGTATATTGAAAAGGGATTTCTTTCTGTATTTAAAAAAAATCTTCCTAGCCTCTTCTCTTTTTCTAAACACTCCACGTCGTGCTCTGCCTACAGAGCAACGGCTTGTTAATGCTAGGATATAATTAAAAGCAGGCTAAGCGGGTTCTAAAGGAGAAAGAGTAGGAGCCGGACAAGACCCAGAAGTTGCGGTTTCTCAAGGAATTTGGCTTCCGGCTTCATCTGCTGTCTGTAGCATCTCTTGTTGGATACAAAAATAATCTTGCTCTTTTTTTTCCCCCTTCTTTTCAGCGTACTCATGTTTGAAACTAGAAGCCTCAAATTCATTTTCTGAGCCCCCAGCTTCCTGTGAACATGGCGTTTGTAGAAAGAGCCAGTGTGCGATTATATTAAAAAAGGAAAATAACAGAACAAAAGAAGGCTGTGGTTTGATCTTCCTACTGGGTAAATTTAGTCACCCAAGAAACAGGAGGAAATGATTTTAGAGTAACAGTAATGAAACATCATTGGAATTTGCTCTTTCCCTCTCATTCCGGAACCAGAGTTGCCCTTGACAGAATATGAGGGGGAGGAGCTGCGGCAGGAGACACTCATTCCTATTATTTCCCCTGGCGTTTGGTTGAGATTTTACCTTTGGAAGTTTCTGTCAGCATTTATAATTATCTGGTTAAATTTATACATGCAGTTCGTTCTCCTAAGAATGGCTGACATTTAAGCACGACGGAATTAATATGGATGTGATGCAATGGACATAATTGCTTTCTAGAAAAATCTCATCTGTATGACTCCCTGCTAGAACCAAAATTATGAGCCCAGAGTTTCCTGAGAGCATCAATACATCAGATTCCTTCTGCACATTTCCCCAAGAGTGCTGTTTTCTTAAGGAAACAGAATCCCTGGTTTTCCCTTTGGTCTCTGCCTTCTACTAGAAAGTTCAGGATGTGACTGAAAATAATCATAATTGTCTCTACTCAAATCATTTGGGTCCAGTCTATTCCAGGAAAGAAATTACCATTTTTTTTTTTCATATTGTCAATTTCGAATGCCCATAACAATTTCCATATTGTCCGTTTGTATACATGGGCTTTCATGTTTAAAATCATACATATCCTTGTGTGACTCGTACGGTTTGCATTTCCCTGTTTCTTGGATATTGTAGCTTCTCCATCTGTAATCTGTCAAGTGCTTAGTATTGGACATAATTCCAGCAGGAACACTGGACTCTCTGACCCCCCCAGTTTGTTGGCAGCTATGCCGCAAATAGAATTGGGTGGTGACTTGAGTTGCCATGAGACTAAAGGGATAGAAGAAAAATGAATTTAAAAATTTAAATGTATTTTCACTTTTATGCATATGGGTGTTTTGCCTGCATGTGTACCGTGTGTGTGCAGTGTTAGCAGAGACAGGAAGGGGGCACTGGGCACTCTGAAATTGGAGTTACAAATATTCGTTTGCTCTTGTATGCTTGCTGGGAATCAAACCCAGGTCCTCTACAAGATCAGCCAGTTCTCTTCATCTCCCAGCCATCTCTCCAGATTCTGAAAAATGCATTTTTTAAGGACTACTAGAGCACAGTCTCAGTGATGTGCATGTCTGTCTTTAATGCTCTGTTAACAAGTGAACAGGGTTGAAGACTAACTTTTATGTTCTAGAAATTTCTAGAGACACAATTAATCATTTTATATAACATGATAATAAAAAACATGGGCTTCAGGGTCTACTAGATGTGAATTTAATTCTTGGCTCTGGCAGCTGCCAACTACGTCATTGGACTGGAAGTGAACCAACCATCTTGAGCCCCATTGTTTACACCTGTGAAGTAAGTTTGACAGCACCTGTCTCAGAGGAACGTGTCAATGACAGAATGAGACAGTACTTAGTTTACTATTTTTTATCATTTATTATCAGCATTGTATATTTATCATTTAGTATTTGTATAGTTAATAGCAGTGGCTAGAAAAGCAAGATTTTTCTCCTTTCAGATATTTTATCATCGTATTTCAGTTGTACAAAACACTGAGTTTCTTCTCAGAAGGCTCATTACTGGTGAATAAGAAAAAGTACTGGTTTTTGTATGTTGACTTTGTATCGAGCTACTTTGCAGAACATGTTTATCAAATATAAAACCCTTGTGAATTCTTGGGAGATTTTCCTTACAGGATCATACCCTGTGCAAATAGAAGTAATTGGACTTCTTTCTTCTTATCTGTATCCACTTTGTTTCTTCTTTTTTTTTTTTTTTTTTTTTTTGCCTTATTGCCTTGGCTAGAACTCCGAGCATTATAAAGAACAGTTATATTCTTTATATATAGTGTGTGTGTGTGTGTGTGTGTGTGTGTGTATACATATATATATATATATATATATATACATATATATATATATGGAGAAAGAGAGAGAGAGAGAATAAACATCCTATGTCTTTGCTGATTTTAAAGGAAATGTTTTAAGATTTTCCCCATTGAGTATAACATTGACTATGAGTCTGGCATCTAAAGCTTTTGCCATGTTGAGGTATGATTCTTTTATAACTAGTTTCTTCAGGAATTTTATCAGGAAGTGATATTGATCAAAGAGCTTTTCTTTTTTTTTTCAATCTATTAGATGATCATGTGATTTCTTCTTTTTTTTTTTTTTGTTCTTAATTCTACTTGCATGGTATATCATGCTTTCGATTTGTACATTTTGAACCACACTTACAGCTCTGGAATAAAGCTAATTGGATGATGGTGTGTCTATACTTCTTTGGGGTGTGTCTTCATCTTGTCTTGGTATCAGAGTAATACTGACTGCAGAACGAGCATGGAAGTGTTCCTCGCCTTTTGTTTTTAATGGACTCCTTTGAGGAACATCAGTGGTAGTTTGTCTCTGAGCGGCTAGCAAAGTTGGTGAGTGAACTGGTCAGACCCTTGGCTTTTCTTTGTGGGAGATTTTTTGTGCCTACAGAAGTCTTACTGCTTGCTGTCCATCGCTTTAATTCAACAGGTTGTGTATGTCTAGAAATTTATGCAGCTGTTATAGGGTGAAAGTTTTCAAAACTGATTCCTAATTATTCTCTGGATTTTAGAGTGTCTGCTGCCATGTTCTCCTTGCAGTCTTCCTCTCCTACTTGGGGTCTTCTCTTTCCTTTGATTGGTTCTGGTTGTCAGTCTTGTTAATCAATTCAAAGAGCCAATTCTGCTTCACCAATTCATTGGATTGTCTTTTATGTGCTATTTCATTAATTTTAGCCATTAAATAGATATTCACTATTTCTTTCCTTTTATACTTTTGGGTTTGGATTATCACTGTCTTTATAACACCTTGAGTAGTATTCATTGCTTTTTCAGTCTCTGAACTTTAAATGTTTTAAAATATTTATTTACTTTTATTTCATGTATGTGAGCATTTTTGCCTGCATATATATCTGTGTGCCGTGTGGGTACAGTGCCCGAAGAAGCCAGAAGAGGGTGATGGTCTCTTGAAACTGAACTGGAGTCACAGATGGCTGTGAGCTGCCATGTGGGTGCTGGGAATTGAACATGGGTCCTCTAAAAGAACAGCTAGTGTTCTTAACTGCCAAGCTATCTCCCCAACTCCAGGTTTCTGATTTTTTTAAAGATAAGCACCAATAGCTAACGACTTCCTTAGAACTTCTTTTCCTGCATCCTACAGATCTTTGATGTGTTTTTCCATGAATTTTTAAATTTCCTCTATTTTTTTATGATTCCCTCTGATCACTCAAACTTTAGTCTCTGTGTTTCTAAAATTTCTCTTGATAATATTGATTTCAAATTTTATTCTACCATGATCTGGTAGGAGCCAAACAAATTATTTAATTTTTTTGTGGTCTTGCTGATACTGGCTTTGTAGCCTAAATTTATTTATTTTTAAGAATGTTCAGTGAATTACTAGTTAAGTGTGTATATTCTGCAGTTCTTGGTTTGAATATTGGGTATATTTCTAGTAAGTCCATTTAATGTATATAGTAATTTAACTTCTTAATTTTTTGTTAATTTACTTTGGGCTGGCTAACATATCTGTTGTGAGAGTAGGGTATTAAACTCACTGAGTACTGTGGTTTTTGAGCCTATTGTATTTGCTTTCAGTAGTATCTGTTTTATGAAATTGGGTATACTAATTTTCCATGCATTTACATTTGTAGTTGTTATAGGTCCTTGATGGATTTGCCAATACATAGTAATCTTATTCATTTTTTTTCTAGTTAATTTTGGTTTTTAACAAGTCTACATTGTAAAATATTAATACAATTATCCCTGTTTGTTTCAGTATTCTGTTTTCTGGGGTATTATTTTCTGCCCTTTTTCTTTTTGTCTGTGTCTGCATTGTCTGGATCTCTGCCAGGAAGCAAACAAGTAGATATTGCCTCTGCTCTAACTAGTTCTTCCTTATATTTAGATTGGAAACTTAAGACTATTTATAATCAATGTTATAAATGATAACTGTGCTCTAATTTTTGTTACTTTATTTATTTCTAATTTTTGATTTTTTTTTCCTATTTATCATTTGCTCATTCAGATTTCTCCTGGAATCTGTTTTTTCCTGCTCTCTTGTGGTTGTGTCATTTGGTTTTTAAATAATCCAGAAATCTTTACATGTTATATTCACATTTTATTTTTTATTACTGCATGGATTTTCTAATTTATAAACATTGTCCTCAATCCCCAGAATTCTCTTTGGTTTAATCTGTTCAGGTTAAATCAGGTTAAATGTCTTTGGTTAAATCTGTTTCTATTCCATTAAAAAAAATTATGAGTTTTTCATGCTCTAGATTTCTATTTAACTCTTTTTTTAAAAGTCTTTACCGTTTTGTTGACCTACCTGTTCATATTCTGCGTTGGCTTCATTAATTTCTTCAATTGTTTTCCATCTTTTCTTAGAATTTGTTGATTTTTTTACATACTGTTTGAATTCTTTGTGCAGCATTTCAGTGCATCTAACCTGTGCATTAGTTGCTAGAGAATTATGACTTTGGGAGGAGTCACAAGTGCTTGTTTGTTTTTCATGCTGGCTGTGATTTTATGGTGAGATTTACACATCAACTGGGTTCAGTGTTGATTATGCTTTTGTGAAAGACTTTTATTCAGGGGACAGCCTTCTCTTGACAGTGTATCCTAAGATGCTAGATTGTTTTGAAGTGTTAGCACATCTCCAGTTAGATTATTGTCTAGTATTCTTGCTTTTACTTCTTTGTTGGTGATAAGTATATTTTGAGATAGGGCATATTATGGTCTGAGGACCCACTGGTGTCACAAAACTAATGTACCTTTCCTAGATCAAGCAGATGGAACAATGGAATCCATGGGGTCACCCTCTGTGACTTCTCTCCTAGTTGAAACAATATATAGTCTGAAAGGGTTATTTAAAATTTACTTAAGATGTGTATTCTTACCAACAAGCATGATGTGGGGAGAGGCCATGTAAAATAAAAAATATTTTAAAAGATGGTAAGTATGGAAAGAATGGGGATGTAAAACAAAATCCAGGCTGTTAGAAACTGAAAATGAAGCTACAAAGTGAAGGATGTAATTCAAAAAGAATGAGAGATAGGGCTGGGAATGTGGTTCTGTGGGTAAGAACACGTTCTCTAAGAAGGACCAGAGGATCTCAGTTCAAATCCCTAGCACCCAGCATTGGGGCCAGAGACTGGCGGATCCCAACAGCTCAAAGGCCAGCAAGTACGGGCAGCCAGGTAAACTTCTGGTTCAGGGAGAGACCCTGTCTTACGGTAGACATGTAGAGAATAATACAGTAAGACAGTTGATGTCTTTCCCTGGTCTTCACATACATGCACACAGTCACACACCATGCACACTCATGTGAGTGCCCATATACATACACTACACACATAAAAACATGCCATGCACACACAAAACAGAGATGGAGAAAGAGAAAAAGAGAGATTATGAAAGAGTTTGACTATTAGAACAATAGAAAGAGTAACAATAATATATACACATTATATATACATATATGTACACATACATGTATATTATTGTATACATAATATACATATGTACAATAAAATACGTGTATATGTACATACATATTTATTAAGAGAACACACACACACACACACACACACATACACACACACACACACACACACACACCAGCCAGAAAATACCGAAAGGAAAAATTTTACGTTGTCTACATTGGGATGGTCATTTGGACAAGAGTAGATATTCATTATTTCTGCCAATTTCCCTTTTTCCTATGTCCTTTGTGAACTATAGAGAGAATTGGAGAGAGTAAAGATTAGTGGGTATTTGTTCTTTGCTTTCTATTGTTACATGCCAGTTGATTGGTGGGAATGGATTGGGTTGGGAATGGATGGTGGAATACCTTTCTTTTCCTTTCTCTCTTGCATGGCATCAGCATTTCTTCGACTTGAGTTTACTCTAAACAGATTAGCTCAGCATACCCCCAGAGTCCTATTGGTACCAAGAGCTCGAAAGGTGCAGGAAGTTTAGAGAAAAGAGGGGGTAGATGATATATGATGTTCAAGGGCACTAAGTGAGTCAAGAGAAGTTAGGGAGGGTTAAAGTCCCCACTTCTTTGAAGTATTTTAAACACCTAAACCCCTGAGAGCCATAGAGCAGAGTGGTTAAAGACCCAGACTCCTGTCCTTAACAGTCGCTAGGCTTATTTCTGTTTGGCCTTATTGCTTTGTGACTGGGTAGCTATGTGTAGGGCTTGTCCTTTTCTAAGCTGCATTTTCTTCCCTGGGAAATGGGCCTCCTACACAGAAACCACCACAGCATTATGCTGAGGATCTGATGACTCAATTGCTGAATGCTTGGCAAATATGTAAGGGTTTTGATAAATGTTACATGGGCTTGGTGGTGTGATTAAAATCAACAGTAATCCTATTAAATATTAAAATATTCCCTATGGCCCAGGTACTCTGCTGAGAACTCTATGTGAATTCATTCATTATATTCTGAAGACTACAAAGTAGAATTGTTATTAGTCTCGTCTAGAGACTGTAAATTGGAGGCCTAGCTTCAAGTAAACTGCTCAAGGTCACACAGCCAGTGAACCATTGAGCAGGGATTCAAAGACTCATCCTCACACCATGCTCACACCCGTGCCAGTGTGTACTTCCTGTGTGAGTGTTATATCTGAAGAGAAGCAACCTCTGGGGCAGTTTGCTTTGTTGAATAGATGCATAGTTTGCAGAGGGGGAGAGGGAAGGAAGAAAGTGGAGAAGAGAGATGAGACAGAGTCAGAGAGATAGATGATTGATTATATATATGAATAGATAGATAGACGATAAAGGATGGATGGACAGACAGGAATAAGAACAGAGACACATTTGTGCGTGTGTAAGAGCTTGTGTGTTAAAGTATCTTTCGATCGCTTAATAAGAGTCCGTCATTGAATTTTCCAATGCTCTTTATTAACCACAAGCCATGTCAAATCTCAGGGAATTCCATAACTGGGCGGCTAGGCAGAGATTCATCTTTCTTCCCAAATCCTCTTTCCCAAAAACTCCTCTCGCCTCTTCTGCCTTAGCCGTTTTTTTAACTTTTCCCCGCCCCCTCTCTCTTCCAAGCCTTCACTACAATACAATGATACTAGGCTGGGGGTGATCAGAGTCTTTGCTTCTCATCTGCGTGACTGGTCACCTTCAACTGTAACAGTTAGTCCTATCTGTGGAGCTCTCAAGGCTAGCACAAGGGTGTGACTAGGTAGGAAGCAAGGCCTGCACTGCTGCAAGGCATCTGGCTTCCCAGCTACAAGGCATCAAAACCAAAACAGCACACAAGAGTAAAATACTCCACAACACTTGTGTGTGTGTATGTGTGTGTATGTGTAGTTTAGATGCCGACAAATGTCTTATTCAGTCCCTTTCCACCTTATCTTTTGAGACAAGATCTCTTAAAGAACTTGGAGCTTGCTGATTCAACTGGACTGGCTGGCCAGCAAATTCTAAGGATCCTCATGCGTCCAATTCCCTAGTGCTGGTCCTGGGAATTCACAAGTGTTTCTCGCCATGCCTGGCTTTTCTACATGGGTTCTAGAGCATCCACTGAAGTTGTCATGCTTGTACAGCCAGCATTTTACTGACTACGCCATTTTCCATAATTATTTATTTCTTGTGTGTGTGTGTGTGTGTGTGTGTGTGTGTATGTGTGTGTGTGTGTGTGTGTGTGTGTGAGCCATGGGTGTGGGAACTCTGGGATTTGGAGTTTGGTTCTCTCCATCATGTGGGGCTGGGGATCAAACTCAAACCAACAGGGATGGAGGCAAGCACCTTTACCCCATGGCGATCAGGTCTAAGAAGCAGTGTTCAAGATGGAACCTTCAGACAGACGACTGCTTCTTCTTATTTCCACCACTACCCCACCTCCTACAGAGTCCTGCAAAGTGCTTGCTACTTACACTTGTGAATAGATCTCTTGTTGACATGGCTGATCTCTGAGTGACTCCATAGATGTTCACAGCCTCCACTACCATCCAACCAGCACCAAGTACCTAGAAGATGCTTCATAACTTCCTTGAATTGAGATCCAAATGTGGCATGGTGGAGACACCCAGCACTCCTGCCTTCCTTGGATTCACTGAGATATTTAAAAAGCTGAATAATGCCCTGGCAAGCAGAGCGGTGATTATGCACTTATTCGTAATGGTCTTGGGACAAGCTCTGCTCAATTGGTTCCCCTGTGAACTCCAGCTGATTTCCTTCCCTCTTGAGTTCTCTACTGTCTTGGTGTTGTTTGCAACTCATTCAGAAACTAAGTTTCAGGATCAGTCTGTCCTGTAAGAGAGTGCGGATATGCTGAAGTGGTCGTGTTTTATACCTTAAATTATCTGAGTGAAAGGACAATTATAATTTACTTCTAAAATTGGCCAAAAGTCAGCTTCCATCAAAATAATTCTCAGCAGACATTAGTCTCTGTAAAACCAGGGTGTTGTATGAAAGGCAACAAAGAGGATTTAAATAGGCCATAGGAAACAGATTGATAATCTGGCCATATTAATCCCGGTCTCTAACAGAGTGTGAAATTACTTGTTTATTCCACTTATCCAGGGCCGTGGGGGGAAGCTGATCACTCATTGACAGAGCTACACTTTATGATCACCTTTCAGCAGTGAGCTTCAGCTGGGCTGAAGCCAGTCTGATCTCCCTGCTTATGTAGCGTGCTCAGAGTCAAGGTCAGGGTTGCGGTACCCTCTGAGCTGGCTTGGGTAATTATGCATTCATGTCCATTCATGGTCCATCCATGGCTTGGGTAATTATGCATTCATGTGGTCCAGTATATCTAGTTGAGGCTTTCATGGGCAGAGAGAGAAATCAGAGACTGAGTAGAAATGTGAAATTTGAGAACTTTGTCTTTAGCACCCCTACATTTCTATCGTGTACCCAATATCCCAGGAAGAAGGTAAAATTGAGACATTAGGGACACTGTAAGGTATAAAAACAGTTCTTGTCTCTAAAACCATTCATGCACACACTGTGTACACATGCACACACTGTGTACACATGCACGCACTGTGTATACATGCATACACGTGTACACAAAACCCCTAAAAAGTGCCTCTATTATTAGTTATCTGTTATATATATATATATATATATATATATATATATATATATATATATTAGTTATCTGTTATCTGTTGCTGCATAGCAATATTACCAGAAGCAGAGAATAATTATTGCTACACATAACAGCCCTAGTCAGCCTGTACAGGAAACTGACACAATTCTCTTCAATGAGGTTTATTAGAATGAACTTCAAGGCCGTGACTGGAGAGGAGTTTCACTAAGAGTGAGAGTAAGACAGGTATAGGGAGGGTGAGAAAGGGAGACAGCCACTGTGTGTGGGATGGCTGGAAAGGCAGTGTCTCTGGGGAGTCTTGGACTGATGCCTAGAATAAAGGAAGGGTCTGACTTTCTATAACCTTTTAGGGTAGTATGAAATTTCACACCAATGACTTAGTTCAGCATACCATGTATGACAGGGAACATGGAGGATCCAGGTGCCATAAACTGAGAGCTGTCAAGTCACAGCACAGAATGCTTTTTCACTCTGTCCCACAGAAAGCTGCAGGGCGGTATGGCCTGATTCAGGCTATAGGACCAGGCCTAAGGAAGCAGACTGATGTTCTAGCAGTCATTACCCTCACTGCCTGTAGCCCAGGCCTACGGTCACAAGTTAGTTATATTCCCTGTTTCAGGAGCTTGTGAGACTGTAACCTGGGTACCAGCCAGGGCTACTGTTTCATTTGAAATTTGGTTTGAAAATGATGCACTTCCACACTCAAATGGTTTATGGAAAAATTTATGTCCTTGAGCCTACTGGACTCAGTTTCTTGTTAGCTGTCAGCTGAAGGATACCTTTTGTTCTTTGTCCTCTTAACATGGCCGCTTCATCAAAGCCAGCAAGGGACAGAGGCTCTTACTTATCAAGATGGTGTCATTAATGTAGCAAACTCATCAAACAGATATTCCATTACCTTGCTGTAGTTTAAAGGTGAAAAGCCAGCCACAGGTCCTACCCACACTCAAGGCGAGAAGGTGATGCAGTACACGAATATCAGGAAGTGGGTGTCTTAGCTTCTACCTTAATGATGAGACAGGAGATAGAAATTATTCAGGTAAGTCAGGGACCCCAACGCAGCAGTTCTGAGAACAACCTTGTTGGAGGCCAAGTATGCAGGAAGAGGCTTTCGGTTCTTGTATCTTTGTTATCTCCTAAATGGGCACCTCCACCAAAATGTTGTATGTGGCTGTGATTGACTCCAAGAAGAGGCATCTAGACACTTTGTTGGGCCAACTGGTTGACCAGCTCATCCTCCTCTCTATACCTCAAGCCAGATTCTGCTGTAAATCCTTTAAAAAGTCTCTAGACCAGTAGCACCCCCCTCTCTTTGTGTGTGGGCATGTGTGCGTCCTCCTTTTCTCCTTCCCTCTCTTCTTTTCTCTCAAGCTCCCACCTTTGACTATAATAACCTTTTCTCTAAAACTCTGGAGTAGGAGAAATGACTTAGCTAAAAATTCATATTGCTCTTGAAGAGGATGGGAGTTAGATTCCTAGCACCTACATCATGTAATTCAGAGCTGCTGTAATTCCAGGGAATCTGATATTCCTCTGACCTTTGAAAGCACATGAAAATTCACAGGCATGCACATATATACCTAAATACTAGAACATACCCTCTGTGTTCCATGAATTTCGTGCTTTATATTTTCAACACAAGAACTTGAAAGCTTGGGTGGTTTTGGTGATGTTCGAGTTGCTGGGACCACAGTTTCCGAAGAAAGTTTCTGTAGTTCTCAAAGATACCTTGATATTTCTGTGCCAAAATCACACCTGATTTTCTTTCCAGGTTTACTGCTCTAATTGTAGTTCTCATCTATGGAGGAAATGGAACCATCTCTTGATTTAAGAGCTTTTATTGTAAAGAACATTTAGAATGATGTATCCGGAGTCAAAGGAACCAAAACATAGCATTCAGAGACCCACCTCTGTGGTGAAATAGAGTCTGTGGATACTCTAATTGGATCCCTTTATCCTGCTAGTGTACCCACTCCCTGAAGTAGTAAGTGTGGCTTCTGGTGGCTCAGTGCTTCCCTATTCTTGGAGAATGCTTATTCTTTCTCTTCTCTGCTCAGTTTACCAACTGTACACACATACCTGTTTCCTACTTTGTTTCTATGATGCCCGCCTTAAGATGGTAAGAAACCATTGCTAACTCATGATCCTAAAAGAGCAAGGGGAGGAACAACAGTGAGAGCCAAAGCCATGGAGAGTTGCCTGATAGGAGCTGTGCTCCTTAGTTTGGACAAGGCAGGAACTAGGAAGAAGTGTGCTGGGTACTTTCTCCTCTCTTGCTCAGTTCTGATCTCCTTAGTCAAACACAGCAGAACACTTGCTAGCGATGTGTTGGACATAGTAAAGCAGCCTTTTCCGACCCCTGACAGAAGGAAGATGAATCAGTAGAAAGGGGAACAATAGACAACGACCAGCACAATGGTCTTTTCTCTTCCAGTACGACCATCATACTGGTGCCAGACTGATCTTCAGAGAATGTATTATGCCATCCATCACCCAGCTCTCCATCAGCCAGATCTTTCCTGTTGCTGGCAAGTGTGATCTCTGAGATTCTGGAGTAGATATTAATTTAAAAATTTTCTGACTATGTACAAACAGGTTATTTGTTCATTTGTAAACAGCTTACATTCCCTTTCACTGGGCCTGGGGTTGCAGCTCAGTTGGTAAAGTGTTTTCCTACCATTCATGAAGCCCTGGGTTCGATTCCAAGCACTGCATAAACCAAGTGTTATGGGGCATGCCAGTAAACTTAGCACTTTGTAGAGGCAAGAGGATAAGGAGGTCAAGGTCATCCGTAGTGAAATAGAGAGTTTGAGACCAGATTGGACTGCATGAGGCCTTGCTTAGATGAAATAATAAATTTAAATAATTGATTAATTTACTATTGTCATATTTCAGTATATGGCATAACCTTGATTTAATATCCACTAAATTGTATGACAGATTTTTCCTGAGTAGATGCAACACACACGTGTTTTTTTTTTGTTGTTGTTTTTTGTTTTTTGTTTGTTTTTGTTTTTAAATCCCAGATAAGAAGCCCAACACAGACCAAAGTCCAAATTGGTGAATCAATGAGTTTTATTGGGATTATTTATAGGACTATGGATGAGGGGCTACTGACTCAGACAGCTGCCTCACCACCCCACCCCAGCATGGTGACAGCTTACCATAGCTGGGAACCAGGGTACAGCCTTCAGATAGCTCAATGGACTGGGTATCTCAGTTGGCAGCTGATCTGAGTTTTGTTTCTTCTAGGCAGTTTGGCTGGCCTATGCTTCTTCCAGGCCACTCAGCTGGTCTCTGCTTCTTTTAAGAGGTTATGCTTCTCTGAGGGTCTTTGCAGCATGTCTTCTGTGAGAATGACTCTCAACAGTGTTTTCTATGTATGTATTCTCGGGAGGGACCTAATGAATCTCATCTGCTTCGGGGACTTCCTGAAACTATTTTGAATTGTCTCTTTCCTGTCTGAATGAGCTTCTCTGGAGAAAGGAATGTATCAGTCTTGGATAAAACTGCTACACTACCACCATTAATTATCTTGAAGAAACCCTGACAGTTTTCATTTGTTTTGAATAATTTTTGGCACACATGACTAGATTGCTACCATTTTAAAGTAGATGAGATGGCTGATGGGAACCTCATAACAGGAGCAGATGTGTGTCACCTCTGACATCCCAACATGGTTTCTTACCTTGCATGACTGCGTTACTTTCAATCAGAGATTTTCCTTGCATTTAAAGAGATGTTACCATTTGAAACCCACTGTACGAAGTACATATGGGAAAAAAGTATTGTAGTAATCTGCAAATGGAAATGACAGGACTGTGGAGCCGTCTGCACTGCAGAACTCATGCACGCTCCCTTCAGATCCCTAATACAGCACATACAGGGCACATGGACATCTCTCATATGGACCAAAAGATGGCTTTCTATGCAATATGTGATTCCCAGGGAGCCAACTGCTGCTTTAGAAAGAACATTAATGGAAGGATAAGTGACCTGTCCTGGGAAGCTGAGAATGTAGCTCCACAAAATCAGCAGAGCAGACACCATTGTTTTCTCATGGTCCTGCGATGTGAGAAATAACAGCTCGTGCACGTGGCTTCCCTGGTGAACTGCTTATTTGAGAAGTGGCTGTGAGCTTTTAGAGGGAGGTACGCCCAGATTATGTGGGCTTCAAAGGCTTTTCAGGAATGAGTTGAACTTTGCTTTTAAAGTAATAGGGAGAAATCTTAGAGATTTTGAGCTGGCAGTAGGAGGTGAACGATTTGGTCTTGCAAAAAGCCAGACAATGAGAATAATAGCCATCATTTTGAGAGCATTTACTATGTGCCTAACATTGTATAAACCACTTGATATACGTTATTTCATATACTCTGTACAGAAACTTTTCATGGTTGGTGTTACTATTAGGAAGATTGGGCGAGGGGTGGGGGCTCCGGTTCGATGTTTCATGGTGAGCGGAGGAGCTAGGATTTCAGTTAAACCCAGAACTACTTTTCTGTTTGATAGAGTATCTTGCATTATACATCACCATTAAGACTTGCATTAGAGGAGTTAGAAGGATTGCCCGGGGTTTAAGAGCACTTGCTGCTCTTTCAGAGAACCTGAGTTTAGTTCCTACCACCCTCATGGCATCAGCTCACAATTGTCCTTAACTCCAGTTCTAGGAGATCTAGTGCTTCCTTTGGTCTCTGTGAGCACAAGGAACCCACAGACAGAGCACTTACACACATGCAGACAAGATATACATACAATAAGCATAAATCTTAGGTAAATCACTGGCATTGGAGAAGACATTTCACTCTCTAGGAAAAGCTTCCTTGTTCTTTATGGAGTCTATACATCTGGAACAGGACAGGTGCGAGCCTATGAAGGTACAGTGGGGTTTGTTCCTAGAGAATGAGAGGCTACCAGCAGAATGGCAGAAGAAAAATTGTGGATTCCAAAGAACCCATGAGTGCATTGGGCCAATCAGGAGCTCAGGATGACACTGACCTACTAAAAGCTGGCAATGTCCCACTACACACGCCCCGGCCTGTCTGTACACAAGCTACCTTCATCCTAACGGGCTCTCTTTACGGACTTCATTTCTGCCAGGCTTTGCCTCTTACATGGCTCACAAATTGTACAATACAGGAGCCGTAATTTATGAAGCTGCAGATTTGCAACTTGATTGTTTTTATGTATTTGAAAATAGTTATTTTGAAACAGACAGGAAGTATGAGTGCAGAGGCTGACTCAGTCCAGGATGTTGGGCATGTCCCTCGTGCCTTGGTAGGTTTGGATGTTTCTACATGAAAGGTTTTGTAGGTTCTGGGCTAGGAGAGAGAAAGCTGGCATTGAAGCTCCAGCTCTGCCATTATGTGACACAGGCAAGCAGCCAATCCTCTCTGAGCTTGAATTTTTTAATATCTAAAAAACAAACATCCTAAAGTCTCAATTAATATTCAGTCGATAGAAGGCATAGTTGCTATAATTCTTGAACTAATTTCCCAACACTTTGGGAAAAAAAATAGAATGGCAATTCTCCTCAATCGCAAATGCACCTTAACTTGACTTTTTAGATACGGGATTGGCACATATTTACTGACTGCATAGTAAAAATTTTAGACTTTGTTGGCCTTGCAATTTCTGTTTTAATTACTCATTTCAGCCACTATAGATTATAAGGAAATGAATATGTATATGCCTGCATCTCTCTAAAACTTTACTGGTGTGTATGTGTGTACATGTGTCTCTGTGCAAGTGGTATGTGTGTGTGTGTGTGTGCCTGTGTGTACGCACATGTGGGCGCACTCGCGCACATGTGCTCAAGGCTAAGATACAGCCGTTGCTATGTGAAAGAGGCAGCACAATGTGATCACTTGAACAGGCCTGGTGATACTGACAGAAACAAACTAAGTCCTTGTGGTGGAAGGGAACGGGGAGGAACTGTCCGACTTTACAGAGCAAGTTTCGCAGACCTCACATAAAGCCACTGCTGGCTTTCCTGTTGAATCTATAAGCATAGAACATGCTGTGAGAATTTTATTCCTGAAAGAATTTTCCAGCATCTTCACAGGCCTGCTCTGTTCAGAGAAGAGAGTGGGTAGCCCTACTTGAGCAACACAAATTTTACTATGAAAGATACTAGGTTGAGCTGAGCTGGGACCTATTGTGTGGACCATGTCTTCTGTTTCCGGGAGGTCAGACCAGGAGGCTTTGGGATTCCTTTTGTCCTCTTTGGATTTTGAGCCCTGATGTCACAACTGAGAGTCTAGAAGGGAAGGGGATAGTGGACTTAGACAACTGGGATAGAAAAACCTCACGCTGGGTTCCCTTTGGTTGCTGGCTTGCCAAGGGAATCTTGGGAAAGTGGTCCAGAATTTAGAGGTGAGAAGTTAGGCCTACTTTCAGAGATAATAAAATGGACTTCCATTACATAGTAGGAGAGTTAGATTTAGAGGGAATTATAAGAAATTGGGGGGCGGTGTCCAGTGAGATGACTCAGTGGGTAGATGATGATCTGAGCTCTATTCCTGGAACCTACATACAGGTAGAAGGAGCGAACCAACTCCACAAAGTTGTCCTACATGGTGTACATGCACCCGTGCTCATAGACACACCCAGGGCATAATAATAGTAATTAAAAATAATAAATGATATGTGATTAATAATAAATGATATGTGATTGAGTAACCAACAGACCAGCAAAAAAAAAAAAAATTCACATAAAGCTCATACTTAATATAAATCTGGATTGCCATTTTGGAGTCTTGTTGCACTAATTTATTAACTTATTTTATGGATTAAAATTTTTTACTATGCAAGTCATATAGAGAAATAGTGTTCTTAGCCAAGTACTATTTGGGAAGCTTTATTTTGGTGGTGGGGAGGGTTGTTTCTTACCTGCTTCACTGAAACTGCTCTTCAGTTGGAAAGAGAGATAACAGAGAGATTTTCAACATTCTAATCTGTGTGTTGAACGGTTTCCTGAATGGTGATCTGTTGCGGGGGTGGGGGTGGGGGTGGGGGTGGGGGCGTCCTCCTTTGACGAATATCGCAGTGACTAGCATGTCATTTTTATTTTTTCCTTTTTATTTCCTAACACAGGATGAAGAAGATGAGCAACATTTATGAGTCAGCTGCCAACACACTGGGAATCTTTAACAGCCCCTGCCTGACCAAAGTCGAACTGCGTGTGGCGTGCAAAGGCATTTCCGACAGAGATGCTCTGTCCAAGCCCGACCCTTGCGTCATCCTCAAGATGCAGTCCCATGGGCAGTGGTTCGAGGTAGGCTTGCGCACGGAGACAGACGGAAGCCTGGCTGGATGATCTGTTCACTTTTATTTAAACATTTCCTATCCTGAGCCTGATTTATTCTAAAAAGAAAGTTCCAGAAAATTAGAATAGAATCATGTTTCTGTTTATCTCACAATGTTTTGATATGGCTGTGATCCTGTGCTATTTTGACAATTTGTGAGCCTGAAATATTCTTGATGTTTTTGATAATTACTGAGAGATAACCAGAACACACTCTGTCCTACACCTAATCAATGACAAATGATAATGGGTCAAAAACAGACCTGCAGCCAGAACCCCAGGCTGGATTCCAGTGATAAGACTGATGCTGCAGAAACTGGCTCCATAGAGCCAAGGCGGACTTCAGGTTAGATTTACTAATAACGAGGCACCTGGAGCTGATAGGAGGAAGTCTCTTTGTTCTGAGGGGATGCGGTTGGGAGTTTGGGAGAGAAGTAATTACTCAGATGGAGTTAGTTCAGGGTATGAGGTTTCTCTGGATTGAGAGAGGAGTCTAGGGTGATGGGTATGAGCAAGCCAGTCCTCTGAAATCTCTGGATCCTGGTCTGCAGTCTGTGGGCAAGCTCTGGATCTGGGAGCTTCACTGGGGTCCAAGGAAGTTGGTCAGAATCAGCTAAGACTGGAGGCCAGTCCTCTGAAAATGCTGTAAACAGAACAGTAGCAGAGCTGGGTCACATCACAGGTCTGTGAGTGACAGCTCAAGTCTGAAGGAGTGCTGTGGCTCTCAGAACTAGGCATCTGAAGGAGCCATGTGGGAAGAGGCCGAGAGCGGTGGTTCCCAGTCTCCAGGACTGGAAGAATCATTCCAATACCATGGCACTGGAGTGCTACATTGGATGTATAACCTTCGTCTGAGTTGCCTGGGGACTAGAGAAAGAGAAGACTGTGTGTGTGCAAATCCTGAGAGAATTCAGCAGTGAAGGGATACATTGGGGAGGTGGATGTTGAGGCTAAAGGAAGGAGCTGCCGGCTTGCTTACCTGTTCTTAGTGCTTTAAGTGGTGTCAGAAGGAAGCAAGCCATGAAAAACTCTAGAGCCCATGAATTATTCTTCTAAGAGTGGTGGTCTCCAATTTGTCAAGAGCTGACTTGGTATTTTATCCCATTTATTTGGGGAAGGTTTTGATCTTTTTGTTTGGCTGCTAGACTTCAGCCCATCAGTAATACAGGGAAGAACAGCTGTAGGGGAAAGGACTGGGTTTCTTTGCATCGCCTGGACTGACTTGGCTAGAAGCTTTGCTGATAAATGCTGGTGTAGACATGACAGTACTTGAGGGAGGGCAAAGATGACTTCCATACGGGGGATACATCATATGACGTTTATGTTTTCGACTGAAACTTACAACAATGTGAGTTACATTTTGTTGGCGACTTAAGTGAACTGTTGTAGTAATTTCAGGTTCTGAATAAAGATGCAAACAGGAAGAATATGGCTTTGTTCAATATTGTTTTGCTTGTATGTGCAAAGGGTAATATTTAAAACAAGGAAGCTCCATAGCCTAAAATGTTTATCGCTGCTTGACAGTTTTCTGTAGGAACTGGTACGTCTGGAAATACTGCCGGTTGAGTTCTACAGTTGGGTTTTTTGTTGCTATTGTTGCTTATTTATAAACCAAAATGTTGCATCTAGACATCTGATTTAAATAAGTATTTTTCTTTTTTCAGTTAATGATCAAAATAAGGGTTTGATGGCATTTTCATATATATGTATTATTGTTCCTTGTCCTCAATAGTGCCCTATATGACCCTCTCCAGTCCCTCTGCCCCAGTGTGTGTGGTCTCCCTCCTCCACACAAACAGTGCTCCTTTTGCTTTCACTGTGTGTGTGTGTGTGTGTGTGTGTGTGTGTTTTCAAGTATAAATATTGTACATGAGCAAAAACATGCTGTATGAGTCAGAGTTCTCTAGAGGAACAGAAACCAACAGGATAAATATGTATTTAAAAGGGATTTTAGATCAGGTTACCTGATACGTGTGATCTGGTCATCTAACAATGGCTGTTTCACACTGGAGAGAGGCTGAGAACCCAGTAGTTATGAGGTAGCCTCAATGTTGGCAGTCCCAATCTGATACTGAGAACCTGATCTTGGAGACTCGCTGGTCTCCGGTCCTCACCGGAAGGCATAAGAATCTGGGTTCCAGTGTCAGTGGAAGATGACAGCCACAGCAACAGAAGGGAGGTACCCACAGAGGCTATATGACCAAAGGTGGACAGCTGGGAAAAAAAACAAAAAACTCTTTCCCCTCAAATCTCCTTTTTATCTGGGCTGCTGTTGAAGGGTGCTGCTGGCCCTGGGGGAGGGACTTTCTCCCCCAGTTAATCCTTGCAAGAAATACCTGCCCAGCACTATGTCTCTTAGTTAGTCCCAAGTCACAGGCCCTACAGCCTTCCCTCCTCTCTTACCTGTTTATGAATAGGTAGGAGTGTCTCCAGTCTTTCCCTCCATGGTAGGAAAGAGTACCATGAGATTTGAGAGGCAATGTGTTTACTCATGTGAACCTACAAAAGCGACCACTTCTCTGAAAGCAGGTTTGATGCTGTAGTGAGCAGATGGGATTCAGGGGAGGGGAGGCTTGTATGGGGAATGAGTGACAGGCAGATTGGGCCTTAAATTGAGCCTTACATTGTAATTGTGAAACCGTCATTCACTGGGGTTTTATGTGTCAGGGCATGCTTTCTCCTAAGTAAAGATCTTGTAGACTTTGTTGATGAGCCTTTTGAAATCATAAATCTTAGCTTAACAAAATTAAATGGAGTGAGTACACAGGGGAAAGCCACTTATTGAAAATTAGCAGGGAATAAATTGTTTCCTAAAATGCCTCTTCTACTATTTAACTATTGTTAACTATTGTATACATTACTTTTCTGTAGTTCTCTCTTCCGACATACGTATTTTTAAACCGTTTCTTTTTAAATTTCCTTTCTAATATTTGCTTGTTTGGTATGTAGTGAGGATGAGAGTGTTTTCCTGCCACAGTGCATGTGTGGGGTCAAAGGTCAACTTGAAGAAGTTAATTCTCACCTTGTATACCATGTGGGCTCTGGGTAGAGAAGTCAGGTTGGCCAGCTTGGTGACAGGTACCTTCACCAGCTGAGCCATCTCACAGGCCCCATGTTGACATGATGCTTATAATGCATATAAAGTGTTCTTTTCTAATTTTACTGCCTAGCAGTGTACGCTTTTTTCCATATTTCAATAGTCTTGATAAATGTGATTTCCAACTTGCATAATACCTTATCAAATAGATTTACTTAAACCATTGTCCCATTTCTTAACATTGAAATTGCTTTTGAAAATGCCGTGCCTTAAGCAATACCAGGCTGAACATCTTTGTACACACTTATTTATATATTTATTTTTACTTATTTTTACTTATTTTTGGAAATTTTACTTATTTTTGGAAGGGTTCCTAGAAGTGATGCTGTCAAAGAGACCTGCTGGGAAGAAGGATAGGGCGCTTAATTCTGTTGTATTTTTTGAAGAACTTCACACATGGGCACTGCATTTACCTCACCCCTGCCTCTCCCTCCCCGCTCCAGCTCCTCCTGCGTCTTCTCCTTCTTCCCCAATTTACAGCGTCCTCTTTACTATTGCACATACATACGCATATGTGTGTGTGTGTGTGTGTGTGTGTGTGTGTACAACATGACAAGTCCATTTAGCCCTGCTCATGTGTATCTGTGTCCAGAGATGACCACTTGAGCCTGGACAACCTGTGCCTGAGCTTGTCCCTGGCAGAAACTGATCCTTCCTTCTCCACAGCCACTGACTACGTCCATCCAGGGGTGGGACCTTGTAGAATGTCCCCTGTCTATTTAGGCATGTCAACTGGTGTTATTATTATGCCTGTCTCGTTCAGACAAACATGTTGACATTTTATGGGTGCTTTTTCTTTTCAACCCATCATGTCTAGGGGACACTGCTCCCTGCAGGCACCTGAGACTCTGGCTCTTACAATCTTCCTGCTCTCTCTTCCACGACTTTCCCTGAGTCTTGGGTGTATGGGGTTGTGTTGCTGATGTGTCAGTTAGGGCTGGACACCCTAAGGTCACTGTTCTCTGCGTTTTGACCAGTTGTGGATTTCTGCAATAGTCTTCATCTGTTTAAAAAAGATGAAGGATGGGAGTACCATTTATCTGTAGTTACAAGGTCACCTAACAGGGCTACAGTGGAGAAGATCAAGCTCTACAGCACAGAGGTACAGGAAGGTAGGACACCTTTGCTGTAAGCAATGCTAGTAGTCTTATCTGTGAGAATCCCAGAGAATTCTGGGAGAGGGATGAGTTCATATACATCAAGCCTTAAGCCTACTTCATAGCTATTTTAACATAAAATTTCTGTATATGAAAAGAATATTGTCCATCTTGGCAACTTGTTAATATCACATGGCAATATCACTTGCTAGTTTGTGCTGGGATTCTTGATTCTCACATGGTGAGAGGTCTCAACCAGATACCTGGGGAAGGCTCCCTTCCTCTCCCACATCCATGTAACATTCCCCATCTTTCTAACCTGCCTCAGTTCCACTACTTCCTAGTTTATTTCCTCCTTCCCTACTCCGACCTATCCAGATGTAGGCTCTGATCCCCAGATGCTGTCGCTTCCCCGTTGGTAACACAGAATGGGGGCATATGTGTTCATGTGTGTCCCAGAGACGTGAGATATGAATACTTTTAGCAATCTCTTCTTAGATAGTGTCTAGAAATGAACCCTGTGGAACATGGCTGTTTCATACTTGGGATGATGACAGATCCCCAAAGAGTGGTTTCTTGAGAACTAATTTTTAAAAATTGACTTTAGTGAGACAATTTACATTTAAAATGCATCCCTCTTTTGGAATGTTCTGCTGGTTGAATTTTGACAAATATATGCACTCATGAAAACATTATTCCAACTAAGGTATAGAATAATTCCTATGATATATTTTAATAATAAAACATAAATCATACTTAACTTTCATTTTAAGCCCAATTTTAATAAGATCTAATTATCATATAAAACTGCATATAGTCGATATATACACTTTGATAATATATATATATGCATATATACACTTTGATTATATATATATATATGCACACATGCTAATATCTCCATGAACCAGGTAACAAATATATCCCCCACCTTCCTATGCTTCCATATGGCCCTTTGGTTTTGTTTGTTGTTCATAATGACAAAGACACTAGGCAAGATTCATTTTCTTAACAAAAATTTATAAACACTATAACATGTTGCTGCTCACTAGCACTGAATGAGAGTGCTGACCCCTGGAACTGACTTTACTGCACACAGCTATTACTTTATGCAACTTAAACAAAAGTTCACCATATCTTCTCTGTGTCCCCGAGTAATTTGCATAATATTGTCCTTTTCTATACCTTTGACTACATTAGACCCTCACACAAGAGTAATCATGCAATGTTTGTTCTGTTACTGACTTGTTTCACCTAGCCCAGTGATGTCCAGGTCCATGTTGTCAGACCCACAAATGATAAAAATGCCTTTCTTTTTATAACGGAGTGATATTTTATTGTATGTCTTTGCTATACTGTATACTTGTTCATCCATGAAAGGGTATATAGATGTTTCCTTGCCTTGTTGCATGAATCAGCTGGAACAAACACAGGAATGTAGATCCTTCTAGATCCTTTGGAAATAAAGCCAAAAGTCTGTTTACTGGATCATCTTGTAGTTTCATTTTTAGGGTTTAAACTCCATATTCGTTTCCTCAGTGGCTGTTGCATTTTCCATCCCTGATAATAGTGTGCAAAGACTCCAATTCTCCCCAATCTTATGAGCACTTTGGTGTCTTTTTAAAAAATAGTAGTCACGCTTCCAGGTGTGATGCGCTACCTCACTGTACTGCTGGTTTGCATTCCCTTATGATTATTGATATTGAATACTTTTTTCATATGTCCATTGGCCATTTGTATGTCAGCTTTAGAGATCTGTCAACTCAATACGTTGTTTATTTTAAAAATCAGCTTGTTTTCTGTTGTTATTATGTTGTTTATCCTCTAAGTTTAGAAATCCCTAGTGTATTTTGAAAATTAACTCCTTGCTGGATAGGTTCCATGCGAATGTTTTCTCCCATTCTAGAAGTTGCCTTTGCACTCTGCTGACTGTTTCCTCCTCTGTGTGAACCATTTCAGTTAGCCACAATGCAATTTGTCTCATCTTGCTTTGGTTGCCTATGCGACTGATGTCAAAGTCAAAATAAATCCTTGCCAAGGTTAATGTCAAAAAGTATCTCTTCCTAAGTTTCTCCTAGAAACTTAGAGTTTGGAGTTTCACTCCGTTATAAGTTGGTTTTTACTGTGGTGTGAGATAAGTTTCAAGTTTTATTCTTCTGCTGTAGATGTCCAATATTCCCAACACCATTGCGTTGGCGGGGCTGTTCTTCATTGTATGGTCAGTCCCTTATAAATGATAGGCTTGCCAGTATAAGTGCTTAAATTTCACCACATTTGAAGCCACTGACTCTCAGATTGTGTGCCCATTAGGACATCATAGTTAAATGACAGGAATTCTAAATAACATTACAAAAGTATATTAAACTATTAAGCATAAAGGAATTTTACGTAAGACTTTGGTTTAAAGGGAGAAGATGTGGTTCCATTTCTAAAATAGCATCAAAGAACTCCAGAAAGAATACCAGAGGAAGAAATTTAAACTTGTAGCTGATCTACCTCACAATTCAATTATTTATAGCTCTGGCCACCAGACTTCAGCTCAATCTGAGTTATCTTTCTGGATAATTCAGGGACTTCTAGAAGCCTTGCTTGATCTGTAAGTAGTATGAAATGAAACAGAAGTAAGCCACAGATTCATCATGTGACCTTGGGAAAGTGTCCCATCATCCCTGAGCTCCTCATATGACCTTATCTTTAAATGGTTGAGAAGACCGAGTAACTGGCTGGCAAGATAATACCATGAATGAAGATACAGAGTCTGGAATCAGATCACTTCAGTTTTCCATATGAGCTTATGTAAATTCACCAGTTTACATGGACCTGCAATTTTTTATCATCTATGCAATGAAAGAAATAGTTAGATTTACCCTGAAAATGAGAAAAGAATTGTCAGATATAGTAGCTGGTACATACTTGAGCATTTGATAAATATTAGCTACTATTCTGTTTAAAGGAGATAATGCATAAAGACTAATATCACATGAAAACTCATTTCACAGATCACTTGGTGCTCAATATACATGTATGTGTGTATGCATGCTTATATGTATCTATATCTGTATAGACATATAAAAAAATACTTCCCATGTAATGCTCACATCTAGATGTGTTTAATGACAGAGTCAAAGTTTTGGTCTGCTGCCCAGCCCAAAACTTCTTGGTCCTATTGTCTGTATAAAATAAGAGACCTTTTGCCAAGAAGATTTAACAGGTCTGTCAGTTTCCACATGCCTGAATAACCACCTGATTGATGTGTTTTGGCTCCCTGGTGGAGAATTATCTGACTTTCCTTATACCCTCCACTTTCTGCATTTTGAAGAAGATGAATAGACCTGGAGAGTTCATCCTGCTGCTCTGTTCTCTAATCTGTTAGCTCGGAATCTCAGCGAGGCCACGCTGATAACCTCTCTTCCCATTTCTGCTTCTTTGCCAACGTGGGCTTCCATTGGCCGGCAGACTTACAAGTGACGAGAAAAATTCTTGCCTTCTGGAAGCTCCAGATGATATAGTCTTGGGGTCAGTTTATAGGCTAATTAAATATTTTATCTTGACTGAAACTTGGAAATCTTCAACTCACTGTCTCAGATCCTATTTTCAAATACTTGATTTTTTTTTTTTTTTTTTTGAGAACTCCCTCTCATCTGAGGACTTAGTCCCAGATCTTTTCCTCTTGAGCACACAGGCTAGTTCTTGGTAAAAGATCACAGCTCAAAACTGTGTATCAAAGGAAGATCAGACACTCTTTCCCCTACTTTGGTCATTGTTAGCCTTTTCAAAACAATTTCTGAGCAAAGAGGCTGTGGTGTAAGGAATTTATTTTAGCCTTTATCTACTGAAGATTTTTTCCCTCCAGCTCCCTCCAGTTATTACCATTGTGTAGCAAGTACCCAGAACTGAAGCAGCCTAAATCAACCCATCACTACCCTAGGAAGATGTCAGATAGGGCAGAAGCAGTGTAATGCATCCCTGTTCCACAATGGCTAGAACTGAATGAGGAAAGACTTGAAGGACTAAGAGGATCTAATGGTTAGCATTTCAAATCATCTAAAGGGGTCCTCACCCGCACCACAGTCTAGCACTAATATGCAAAACACTTATATGTGGGCTTCCACACATGACAGTCCTAGGATAAAGGATATGGAACCTCTTTTCCCCACATAATTAAGCCCTGGATTATACCTGGATGCATCAGTTGTCCGAGGATTTCATCTTGTTATCATACGAAACACGATTGCCTTGAAGCATGTGGGTATGCGGAATGTAGCCATACTTAAGATCTCAACTCCTATTTAGAGAGCTCTCTTGGAACCTTGAATGAGGTAGAATGAAGTTTATGAAAAGAAACACTTTCTACCCTGAATAGTCATCTTAGGCAATGAATAGCTTCAAGGAGTATGACAGGAAGGAAATATGGATTACAGTCTCTCTCCTGATTTTAAGGGCATGTACATATAGATTACCACTACTATCTATATGAAAAATGAAGATATAAAACCAGTTCTTGGGTAACTTTTACATTTTTTTCTCATAAATTCCTCAGACTGACACATCAAGGCTAGTACTATAATTTCAGTTACTCATCCACAGATAAGAAAACTGAGACTGTGAGATGCCGTGATGACGTCTACAAGAGTCTGTGGTCATTGTAATGGAGCCTGCTCTCTAAATCCCCTGACTTCATATTCAGAACCCTAGACACTCTTGGAGCCCTCTTTGATCATGTTCATGATGCTAATGCCTGATTTCTTACTGTATCAGTACACACATGGCTATGGAGCTGGAGTCACAACCTAAGCAGAGTCTGCCCACCTCTTTGATAGTCTTTTCCTTGTCCACTATACATCTACTAAGTTGAGGATTTTTAAAACTACATTTTACTACCCGAATACATATCCTATACAACAGCTCAATGACATAAAGCAGTTTGTCCTTTGGGTGAGCCATAATTCACCTACCAGTCCGCTAATCATACAGGGATTAAATAACTCTTTTTGATTATTTAATTTGGCAAACATTTATTGAGTTCCTGCCGTGTCCCAGACACTTTTCTAAGGGCTGGGGTACAGCAGGGAACAACATGGTCTCAGCTTTTTTTTGCTAGGGAAAATAGAAAACATGCAATCAATGTCTAATGTATTGTCAAAAAGTGGTAAGTACTCTGATGGAAAACTAAAGCAAGGAAACGGGAGGAGAATGCTATGAAACTGATTCTTAAAGCAGCAGTCAGGGAGGGCTTCTCTGAAGATGTAATATTCATACAGAAGCTTGGTGGGGCAGGGGCCAGCCATTTAGATACGGGAATGGCAGTCCAGTAGAAGTAAGGACAGAAGTCCCACCATAGGTTGTCTATATCAGGAGTGAGCCCGAGATTACGCCAGACAGGTGCGTTGTAGATCCAGTGTGCAACGTCGTGCCTAGAGTTCACACTACTGTGCTATGTGCGTGAGCGTTTGTTAAGAGGCCAGACCTGATGGTAATCGTTCTTACCATCACCATCATCTTCTTCACGTCCCTCATCCTCATCATTACCAAACAGCGAGGAAGCAAGGTGGCTGGAGCACAGTGAGGTAAGGAAATGAAAGGAAACGATTTACGAGTTGGCAACCGACCGTCAGATCGTAAGCAGCCTCGTACACAACGGAGGGTTTTATTCAGCATGCAGCGAGAGGCCATTACTGCATCTTTTCCCCCTGAGGAGATATGAACAAATGGCTTTTCACCTCAGGTAAAGCAGCAATGTGACGGGCCAAAGAAAACATTCTGTCTTAGTCTTGTTTAGTGGAGTTTATTGGATTAACTTATAGGAGAGTAGGTGACTCATAGGCAGCTGCATGAATGAAAAGCCAATCCTAGGATGTGTGTCTTGGTTACTTTTCTCTTGCTACGATGTGACACCATGACCTAGGAAACATAGAAAAGAAAATGCGTATTAGGCCTCACAATACCGGAGGGTTAAAGCCCATGATCATCAGGACAGAGAACATGGCAGTAGGCAGGCAGACATGGTGCTGGACCAGTAGCTGAGAGCTTATGTCCTGATCCTCAGGCATGCGACAGAGACAGAGAGAGGGAGACATAGAGAGAGAGAGAGACAGAGACAGAGAGACAGAGAGAGACAGAGACAGAGAGACAGACAGAGAGACAGAGAGAGACAGACAGACAGAGACAGAGAGACAGAGACAGAGACTGAGAATGGCATGGGCTTTTGAAAGCCCACCCCCAGTGGCACACCTCCTTCAACAAAACCATACCTCCTAATCATTTTCAAGCAGTTCTATGAAGTGAGTAGCAAGTATTCAAACATATGATCCTATGGGTACCATTCTCATTCAAACCACTACAATGGATGGCAGCTCACCAAAGATTAAACTCTGTAGGTATCTATATGACTTGCAGAAAGCTCAATTAGCTTCACTGTCTCTTCCCCAGCAATTGTTATTGTTTGTATAACCTTGGACAGGGGTATTGTGAATCCTGTAAGTTTCTTGTAATCTTCTAAGAATCTTCTTGTGACTTGTGAGTTGTGTTTGCTTCTTAGGCTGCAGTCAAATAATTCAACTTGCAGGAAATAGTTCTACAACATAATTGAATGGCTTGGAACAGAAAAGAGGCTTATACTTTAAGAAATAACACTACTTGCTTGTAATGGGCAGTGCACAAAGATTGTGGATGTTGCAAAGGGCTCACGAGATCACTGGATTTGTCTTTCTGAGAACTGTGATGGTATAGACCAAGAAGTAACTATGGAGAAGTTGAGAATAGTTGAAAATGAGCTTCATTTTAAAAGTAACCCTTCTACTTTTTATTAAAGGATTGGATAAGAAAAACTTAAGGGCTAAGAGAGATTGCAGATGTATGGGCTTGAGTGATTGAGAGAAGCACTGAGCAGAGGAGTGGGTCACTTCTGGATTGGATTTGAATAAAAAACCACAGTGAATGTACTTTTAAATGTTGGAAAAAATATGGCATATTAGTACAGTTCCACTTGGGCATACATAGCATGTATCTGAGCTCTAGAACTATTGTTTACTGTCTATGATATCTTGCATAAATAAGTTATCTGCATTTCCTCATTTATAAATGGAGATAATAAAATGACCTGTATCATATAGTTATTAATTCACTTATTATTACTTATGAGACTACACGATTCTTTCTTAGAAGTCATGTCAAAGAATATACTTACTTTTTAAACTTTAAATACTAATCCAAGTGCCTATCCAAAATGACCACAATGACATATGACTACCAGCAAAACTGGATTCGGGGTGGGGAGGTAATTTAAAGAATATTTAATGTGTTTCGAGTGTAACAGATATTCATGCCCCAGTCGCAGGGCACATATACACACATCCTTCCTTGGTGGTTTTGGTAACTTTTTAATTGCTGTGATCACATGTCAACAAAAAGCATCAGTGTAAGGGAGGAGCTGTTAGCTTTGGCTCGTGGCTTCAGAAGGCTCAGTCCATGGTCACTGTACTCCGTATCTCTGACCCCATTGTGAAACAAAGCATTATGGCAGCAGGGTCTTGTGGTGGCAGAGCTACTCCATGGCAGACTGTCAGCAGACCAAAGGGAGACACGCAGGAGGTGCCGGGTGAGATACAAACACAAAGGCACCCACAGGGTGACCTATGCCTGCACATAGGCTCCACTTTCTATTATCATTTCCCAGCGACATCGCATTATGAATCTGTCAAGGGATTAATCTATTTGTATGTCAGGACCCTCGTGACCTACATGTCTCTAAACACCGCCCCCCCCCCCAGGCACCTAAAGCTATGCTCTTCTAAGCTAGCTATTTTCAGTTCAGTCAGGTTGACAATCAAGATTAACTATCACATTTCATTTAACATGATTTAAGCTCACTTAAGTGATTCTAATCTATTTCTGTCCTTTTTCTAAAATCGACTTCATGTCAATGAGTATACTATTAATACGACTGGCATTATAGTAAAATCCTGGTGTAATTAAAACCCAACTTACTCATATGCTAGTAATGTACAATGTGTATGCGTTGACGTGAACAGTGTGGGTTGGGTTTATATGTGTGTGTTAGAGCTGAATGATGAATCCAAACGTCTCTGGGTTGTCATCTTTAATTCTGAAGGATTGCTCTGCTTGACGCTGTGTGTTGTTTAAAGAGAGGAAGAGAAATTGATTTAATAACCTGTCACATTATACACAGAAGAAGATCTTGAGAAGCAAAAGCACTCTGGTATTCTTAGTGAAAAGAAAAATATTATGACAGCTCTATGGAGAACTCCTTGTGTGGGAACTGGTGGAAATTGTGGTGATGAGTCAGGATGTGGGGAAATATGTTGTTTCCGTGGGGTATGTGACCGCTACTCTACAGAGCTCCACACGCAGGTGGCTGTTTCTCTCCCGGGTATGAAGAGTAAGGAAACAGAAAAGCACAATTTTTCCTTAAAAATAATGTGTTCAGTTTTGTGTTGGCCAACCACGCCAGCGCGGGGCCTTCCCGGAGTGTGGCTGGTATACCCACTGACGCTCTGTCGGAGAAGACTGATTGTCCCTTTCCCAGCAGGTGTCGATTTCAAAGAGCTTCTTGATTAGAGGTGGGCTTTTTCTTTTTCTTCTTTTCATTTTGTTCTGGTTTTTCACTTTTTTGTATTACTGGTATTTTGTTTGATTTTTTTTAAAATTAAATTTCTGTCTCTTCTATAATACATCGTGCCTGTCTCCTTGTTTCTGTTTATTATTTCATTGTTCTGAGAGAGAGAGTGCGCAAAGTGGGGTAGCTGAGGGCTGGAGAGGACCCCTGAGGAGTTGGGGGAGGAGGAAGAATATGGTCGAAATACGTTGTATGAAAAAAGTTTTTAAATAAAAACCAATAATAATAATTTTTCCATCATCATTTCTCCTGGTAATTTCTGTGGTACTCCATTTTTAATTGAGGTGGAGCAGAATCAGGACCAAAAAACTATAGCAATACTTTTTTTTTAGTGTTTCTTCCAAGACTCTGAAACCTTAGTATTAACTCTGGCTTTAGGGAAAATCCACTTTCTCCTTGATTGAACAAATTTGTTAAAAAAAACTGCCCATACTTTCTAGCGAACAACTACAAAGTGTAGTAGGGTTTGTTGGTCATTGGTATAGAGAAGCTACACCTCGTGGGGGAACTCAGGGGTCCTTAGGAACCGAGCTCAGAACTCACAGAACTGTCACTAGCCATCGGGGAGAGGGTTTGACTGGGAATGGCTTTATTCTAGATGGACTGTTGTCAGGAAGGCAAGACAATTCTGAGTGTGTACCTTAATAAATATTATCAAGGTGGGGAGAACAGACCACGCCTGAAGGTAAAGAAACAGATTTCACTTGTCTTGTCTGGGATAGGAAGACATTTGGATACGTTCCTGGTTTGGATAATGTTTGTGTCTTTGCTGCATGCATGGTTATGAAGTTGTCTGGCTTTTGTTTTGCCCCATCATGGACATAGAAAGACTTTGTCTTATGATGGTGTTTTGTGAAAATCTCTGTTTGACAGGAGGATAGAGAAGCTAAGTTCTGGGTATGAGACCTGCTCCACACAACACCAGGCCAAGTAGATTGAACAAGTCAGCTCCTAAATATCAGTGGCTGCTTTTCTCTTGACCTGAGTGATATTCAGATGTTATGCTGATGCTTCTAACACACCTTAGCCATGGGACAAATATCGGCTAAGCATGAAAACAGAGGAAAAATCAGTCTTAACAAGTTTTGTGTCCAAAGTGACGTTCTGTTCCCAGTTTCTTTTTTTCACTCAGAGTTATGATGCTGAGAGTAATTATCAACTAGATATTCATCTTTCTCCCTTATATTTTACACTGAATTATCCCTCTACTCTTCCTCTACCTTCTTGATCATGCAAAGGGAAAAGTTTCACAAATTCTTTGGAAGATACTCAAGTCTCTTTTCATCTCTATGTGTAGCTCTTTAAACAAATTTATCCCGCGTATGTAAAGAATACATTCTAATCTTATAAGCTACATATAGGTATGGAGCAATTAACACGTCTATGATATTATAGTTATAACCCTTCTATTTCTGGTTTTGGTGACAAGAGTGTTAAAATCTACATATTTCACACAAATTACAGACACTTTATAATTTCATCACCTAAATTCCTTGTGGTATATGGTAATTAGATCTCCAGACGTACTCCTCCCATGTGCCTACCCACTTCTTCATAGTCTCTGACCTAAAAAATATGAGTATATACTTTTGCCAGGGATCTGGTAAAGGGGAGTGCCTCAGTTTCCCTCAGTTGGGGTAGATGGCTTCATTCCTGTCTCAGTTCTTAAGCCAAGTTCAGCTATTTGTGTCTGTGGAAACAGTTTTGCTTTCCAAGCTCTCATTTCAAAGCATCAGCTGGTCACCGGCGGTTATGAACACCTCCCACGTGCCACGTACCCTCCCTGTCACTTCCTGTGAGAATGAACTGTTATGTTCCTCAGGAGACAGAAATGTGCGAATCGAAACGTTCTTTACAAACTGGGATGTGCGGGGGGTGGGGGGGGAGCCCAAGAAAGGTACATTCTGCACTAGAGTCAGAAGACGATCCATGGAGGAGTCCATAGAGAAGGTATGACTTGAACTTGACCTGAAGTGGCAAGTCTGAAAGGAATAAAGTGCAGGAAATAGCACCACTTCCAAAGGAAAACTTAATCTTTGTGCAAAAGTGTGACCTCAAGAAAGGGAGAACCCCTGTGGATGAACTTTGTTCACTCAAGGATGAATAGTTCTGACAAGACCATGTGAAGGGAGCAGCATCTTCCTGGGTAGGGCCTTCACCTCCAAAAGGGAAATTCTTTACTGTGTTTTAAAAACTGATTGAAAAGAAGAGATCTGAACCATCCTAGGCCTCCTGCTGCTCTTGAGTCACTGTCTGTTCAGCACAGATGGTTTTCAGAAGAGCTCAGCTTGAGGGAGGAAGGGACTTCCCAGGAGGGACTGCTGCTTTTGAGGGTTAGGTCTTTTGAATGGAGAGCTGCCCTGATGGTTTCCAGCTTGTGTGAATTCTCTGACGGGGGCCTTTCTTGTGAACATACCAAGAAGACGGGACATGGGCATGTCGGATATGGCAGCTGCCTTGTGCTCCATCACCAGGTCTTAAGGACGAGTGAGAGAGTTTGCAAACTTCTCAATGAAATGCACTTAGGTTAAACGTGTTACTGTGGTTCAGCCTGTCACACGTTACCTCACGCACATATCTCTCATCGTACTCTACACTCATTCTATGAACACCTTTTAATCCCATTTTGTCTTAGATGATCTCATACACTCTATAGTCACCACCCATAACAAAATACAGCAAGCTCCTCCCCTCTGTTTTACACACATGCACATGCACGTACACATACATGTACATATGCATTGCAAACACACACACACACACACACTCAGTTCCTTAATACATTGTTACGTTCAGTACAGAGTTAAGTTTTGGAGCTTATCAAATAAAATCAATCAAGGAAGTCAAAGCTAGGGCAAACAGGTTAAGTTGTAGTTTGGGTTGAATTTTCTAGAATAAACAAACTCATTTCTAAACTAGTATGGATTTTGGAGCTAAGGGTGAAGTACAGTAATCCCAGGAGGTCAAAGTCTTTGTCACAGAATTGCTACACCCAAGCCATGCCTGACACCAGGTTAACACTGGTTTGGTATTTGAGTGTATGGATGAAGAGGTACCTACTTGCTGCTTTTGCATGTGGATGCTCTCCTGCAGAGATCAGCATGCCCTATAGTTGCAGCATGTTTCTGTAAAATTAAATTATATTACTTTTTAAAAGTCAACATGCATAGTATAAAGTTTATTATAGGATTTTTAGGCAAAATTTGTTTTTGCTCATTTTCCTCTTTTTTCATTCCCCTCATCTGTATGCCCTCTCCCCACTTGTACCCTTCATCCCCAAAAGCCTCCTGTTCATTTTCCTCTCATGGGTATCCTGTTGCTTTCCTGTTTTCTCTCACCAGGCCCTGTCCCTTCTCATGGTCTTCTTTCTATGCCTTATCCTATGCCCTCACTCACACCTGTGGGTCCCTGATTTATGGTCTCTTCCCCAAGGCAGCAAAGTCATTGCGTGATGTGGTCAGGAACCATCAGGGTCAAGAAGATCTTGGGAAGAGGCTAAGAGCTGGTGAGAAACAGACTTCCTGGGAGGCAGTGTCAGCGTAAACACCTCAGTTTACTGAAGCAAAGGAGCATGTATATATATATCATAAAGGGTGAGGGAGAAATGTCTTGTGTGGTGGTATGCTGTTGTCCAGGGCAGTGACACTAAAAGAGCTCCATTTACATGGGGAGGACTCACAATCAGACTTGAGGGGTTGTATGTCATTGGCTGGGGTGAGAGTATTAAGAAAGCTCTATTTGCATGAATGGGAGGGAGTTACAGAGGTCAGGGGAAGAGACCTTATAAGGAGTTCAGCCTGGGGCCCTCCAGCCTCTGTGGTCAGATAAGTAGTCAGATAAGCTACCAGGCCATGTTCCTTGGAGAGGCAGGAGCTTATCAATGGCTGGTGACCTAAGGCATGTCAGCACCTGAGGAAGTTTGCTAACTGTTAATGCTCACTGGGTTCTGTCAGAGTAAAAAAGGGAAACAGTCAAATGCCTTCTGCTCTCAGGGTAAGAAAACCCGGGGTTCAAAGTATGCTTCAACCCCCTCTTAGCTCTAAGCCAACAGCCTACACATCCACTTACACACATGCATTCATTTAAACATTACAAGTTGGGATTCACAAGAGAGTAAACATATGATTTTTGTCTTTCTGAGTCTGGATCACTTGCTTAATATAACACTTTCCAGACTTACTCATTTTTCTGCAGTTTTCAGTTTCTTTACAGCTGAGTGTATACGTGCCACATTTTCATTGTCCCTCCAACTGTTGATGGGCACCTAGGCTGGTTCCATTCCTGCTATTGCGAATCACGGATGCACATCCACTGTTAATTGAATGTCTTATTCCTGTGTTTAAGAACTTGAATTCTTATCGAGTCTTCCCATCAGTGAGAAATTTTACCCAAATCTTCCTTTGGAGCAATGTCTTCTGGTAAATATTTTTAGATTAACTTTATCTCATATATAGGTAGCCTCTACCTCACAGAGATCTGCCTGCCTATGCCTCCCAAGTGCTGGGATTAAAAGCATGCACCACCACTGCCTGGTTTATCTCATATATCTTAGCTGTGTAGCTAAATCCACTTTAAGAAAGGGAACACAACTGTAATATCAGTACCCAAACAGTAAACACATCCGCAGCACGTTGGACATTGTTCTTGGACTTCCTTCTGCTCACTCCCCTCCATCTGGGTGGAGAAATTGTTGTGTTGGCTTCTAACAGTGTAGAGGGTTTGTATTGCATTTCTCCCTTACATGAACATATATCATATATGATTTGCTGTCTAACTGTGCTTTCTTCCTTTTAACATGTATGTGAGCTTATGGTATTGTATGGAGTCTATTTGATTCAACCCCGTTGTTGCACACGGTTGCACTGTGTGACTATGATGCACTGATTTATTCTATTGCTAATGAACATTTGGGCTATTGCTGGATGAGGGGTATCAGAGATAATGTTGCTACAGTTAGATAATGTCTACAGTTAGATCATTTTCGTAAGCAGATGGATTAAGTTCTTTATGTTACAAATATTTAGAAGTATGATTGCTGAGTCATAGAATGAGAATATGCTGCACTTTGGTAGATATTGCAAAATAGTTTCCCAAAATGTTTATATCAATACATACTCCTACCAGCAATGTGTGATAGTTCTTATCATTCCTCTTGTTTCCCAAAGTTTGGTGTTCCCCATTCTTTGCATTATAGGCTTTTTGGTGAGTCTGTAGTGGCATTTCACTGGGGACCAAACCCAGATCCTCATGCATGCTAGCCAAGTTCTCTTCCATGAAGTTGTTTTCAGAGGCTCGTCTTAGAAGGGATGGTTTTAACTTTAACATACATACTCTTTATGAGTAAGAAGATGGGTCATCTCATGCATTTATTGATCATATATTGATTATATTATCTTTGTTATTGATTTGTTTTGCATTTTTCTTGATACAGAGGCTTAATTTGTATCCCTGGCTGGCCTGGAATGTTCAGCAATCCTTCCACCTGAGTCTCCTGAATGCTAGGATTGCAAGTGTGTAGCATGGCGCCGGAATATACTATTTTCAGTCTATCTCTTTATGATAAACCTTTTACTTAACGTTTCTTTTCAACTGTATTCTGGCCTAAGTGTGTGTCCCTAACCTTAATGGTTGTGTTCTCTTAAACTACTTCATCCCTACAACCATTATCAGGTTAATCTCCCATGGACTTTTAAGTCTTGCTGCTGAATTCATTTCCACTGCTTTAGAGTGGCGTGGAGTGGAGCTTTAAACTGTTCATTTAGTGTTTATTATCTTTCCATTCGACTATAAGATCAGTATGCTCTTCTTGACTCATATACATTGTGATCACTTTCCATACTGTATCATGGGCTTCATTATAACCAAAGCTTTATCTCTGACCTACTGGCAGTAGGAAAATGAGCTACACAGTCATAAATAAGATTATGCTTTCTCATATGAAAAGACATTTCTAGTATTGTCCCAGAGCCTTTGTATCACTGTAGCGATCCACATTATTCCTGCATCGGTTCACCACATTCTTAGCAAGCTGAGTCGCTCTCATCTCCATAGCTGTTCCCTGAAGATGGAGCAGTGGTTGAATTGCCAGATATCTTGTCTACATTCTAAGCAGAAAAAAAAAATTGATTGGGCAAAAGGCTATACCAGTTATGCTCAGAATTCTATCCCTGGTACTCTATCAGCTGCTCACATCTCTGGCTTTTAAAGTTTTCATTATTTTAAAATAAATAAATATACATATAATATATTTATAAATGTATATTAAAATAAGTTTTAATATGATAAATATGTAATAAGTATATAGCATTATATATGAATATATATTTATTTTGTATAATAAACAAATATGTGTCTGTATAAGTGTATGCCTTGTGTCTGTGGGTGCTCACAGAATCAAAGCAAGGGCATCAGACACCCTGAAGCAGGAGTTACAGGAAGGTGTGAGCTGTCAGATGTAGGTACTGAGAACAGGATTCAGGTGTCCTGCAAGAGCAGCAAGTTCTCTTGCTGGTCCATCTTGCTGGTCCAACAGACGTAGCCTGTTACGTCTCTATCTTAACGACTACTGAGTAATTGGTTATTACTGGCTTCTAAGGAGACTGGGAAACTAGTGGATGGCTTTCAAACTCCTAAAGCAGAAGGGAGAAGTTGTTGTTTTGGTGTCGAGGCAGGCAAAAAATAAATAAATAAATAAATAAATAAATAAATGAATGAATGAATGAATGAATGAATAAATTTAAAGAAAAGGATGTCTGCTGTAAATGTTGAGAAAGACATCCCAAAGAGCATGGCCAATCAGCCCTGGGAACAGGGCCACTAGAGTAGACAGCGCCCTCTGCTGGTGCAGGTACACCTTTGGCCTGGTGTGTGGGGCATGGACTTAGACTAAACTCTTTGTGCCTTCTCTGGCTTTTCTTCTGAGTGGAGATTCTGTATTCATGCCTCATTAGACTCAGCTACCTTTCCTCCATTACCACACCGATTGACCTTTAGTAAAATAGATGGTAATGCACACACATTCAGTGGGAAATGGGAAGGTAATGTTTCACAACAAACACCCTCCCCCATGAATAGCATGCCTTCTGCTTGGATAGGCTTGGAATTCTGTGTAAACCAGATAAGTATTTGTTTTTGTTTTCCATTAGTAAACAGGGTACTTTGTTTTCCTCTGGCAAGGTAGCCATTTCTATTTTTTTTTTAACTAGACTAATGGGTAAATAAAGTAAAAATACCAACCAACTAAAAGCTAAGAGCTTCTTCACAAGTCCAGTGAAATTTCTGATGACAAAAGGCAGTTAGTGGGCTAACCCAAAACCTTCTAAATCCCCACTGAGCAAGCCTAAGTCACTTAGCATCCGCCCTCTGATTTCTTTGTTTACATAATAAGGATAATGTCTACTTCGTCGGTTTCCTGTGACACCTAAGAGGTACCATGTTGGAATCTCTCTTTAGTGAATGCCAAATAAAGAAGGTCTCCAATGTCAGAGCAAAGATCTTACCATACATTCTGTAGAGAGTTTTAGTCGAACAGTAGATATAAGAAATAATCACCAATACTATGCATGCAATTTCCCCTTCTATGGTTTTATTTGACTTTAAGCCAAATTCTTTCCAACTTCGCCTATTGTAACGAGGAACACCAGATGTGAATTTTTAAATTGAATTATTTAACGTAAAGTAGTAACTCAATCATTTCCATGAAAAGGCTCTGCAGATTAAATGAGCACACTGATTATAACAAGGGAAATGAAGTGGGCTGTTCTCTTTAAACTCATTCAATTTGTATGCAGTACTTTCCGAAGCACAGACATCCGGTCTTCACCGTGATCTTGCCACATTGTGGTGTTTACTGTCGTTTCCAGTTGGAGGAAACCAGAGCTCAGAGATCTTGTGATTTTACCAAGGTTACACAAGCAACAAAAAGGGGTTTGGTATCCTCAAGTTGAGAGCAGCCTGTGTGCAGAAGGAAAGAAGTGAATTTTAAAAAAGAGAAAGAAAGAAACCCATGTATAAAGGCGTCATAGCATCTTGACTGCTGAGACCTTATCTCGTTCCCTGTTTTATTTCTAGTGTTCAGCATTAGGCTCAGTGGTATCTGCTTAACATACATTCGTCAAACGAACACTAAATGGATGAATAAATGAATCCTAAGTCATGAGGCATCGAAGTGGTTTTCGATTAGGATTAAATGATCAGAGGGCACCTTCCACAGGCGACAACCACTGTGTTAGTGATTCCAGAACTTTGATAGACAGAAATGGTTTGAGAGTGGGAGGAGGGATACCTAGTTACCTTCTCCGTTGTCCACCATCTGTCTGATGAGCTAGGCTTTTCCTCAAGGGCAGCCTGGTGAGTGAGAAGCAGGCAGCGAAGAAGGAAGCTGAGGAGTCAGGGAGAGAGCATCCAAGATCACCATGCCTTCAAGTTACCCCCAGGGTCCAGTGTCCCTGCAGCGTTGAGTTGAGATGGCCTGATTGTGGGTCAGACCCTTTTTTTTAAGAATGGATTCTTGGCATGCAGGATCTGATCACTTGTTATTACTAGCTTTTCACCATTTAGCCCTGAAGTTGGTGTTGCATAGGTATTTGTGGACACAAGTAGGGACACTAGTGGGCTAGAAGAAATGTTTCCCATTCAGCAGAAGTCTGACCTCTGCTAGTGAAGTTCTAGGAACAACAAGTACCTCACAGAGCCAATAAGGCATAGCTTGATATAAGAAGATAAGGATAAGCAGGTTAGACATCAGTTCCAAGACAGAAGGAAAGACTACAGCATCCCAAAGATTAGTTTTTTTTCTATCTGAATCTAGAACTAGGCTTTGCCAGAACAATCACGTCTATCTCTGCCATATCAGTCAGCATCTGGTCAGAAGACAGAAGCCACGCATTATCTTGAAAGGGAAATTTTCATCTAAAGACTTGATTAGTGGGAGCTAAAGATGTGATGGCATCAGGGAATCAAAAAGACAGCAGCTGCAAGAAGCAGCTTCCATCCCGAGGCTGGGAGTAAAGGGAGCAAAGGGTGGGGCTGTTAGCAAAACTCAGACTTTCAAGAAGCAATATGCTGTCTCTGGGGAGATCGTGTATGGTTGGCATGGGTTGTCATCTCGATGGGAATGTGGGATCACCTAGGAGATGTACCTCTGGGTACGTGTGTGAGGGCATTTCTAGGGAGATTTAACTGAGGAAGCAGACCTTCCCTGAATGTGAACAGCATCATACCATGGACTGCGCTTAAAAGAGACAATGAGCGGAGCACTGAATTTCCCCTTTCAGAGTTTGCTGGTTGGTAACATGGCTCAAGTTACTCCCACCGCCGTGTCTTCCCTGTCATGACGGACAAACATCTCGAGTAAGCCTCTTTCTTAGTCTTTCTTAGTCAGCCTCTTTCTCAGGCACAGAATATAACTAAGCAGAGGTCATTAAGGATGGTTTCATGTGTGCTAGGAAAATGAAAAGCAAATTCAACAACTGCTAGGGGAAAGGAAGTGCGACCCCTAGCTGAGGATATATGTGTGGTCAGGGAAGGTTGCTGATGCTCATGAAAGCAGGAAGCAACAACAGGGTGGATAAGAGCTGCCCTCCCCTTCTCCCTTCTCCAGCCTTGCAGTTTTGACTGGTGGCCTGTAGAGGCCCAGCCCAATTAGGATCCAGTAGCAAAGAAGAAACTAGTTGTCAGAGTCAATGGGCCCAGCATCACAAATGAGATGACACAATGAGAGACACAAGCTCAATAATTATCACACCCCTCTACTGTCCCCAAACAGTCTGACGGCCTCCTGGGTGGGGAGAATAGATTTCCCATTCCTGTCTGCCCTGTCTGAGGTGTCACACTGTAATAAATTCAACGTATTGCACAAAGGCTTTTAAAAATGAACTGAAGTTTGAACCTCACCTAAAGTGTTTAAATGTGTGTGTGTGTGTGTGTGTGTGTGTGTGTGTGTGTATGTGTGAGTGTTTACATGCCTGTTCATACAGTGTGCATGCATGTGGAGGCCACAGGTTGATGTCAGTGCCTTTCCCAGTCATGCTTCATCTTATTTTGGGGGGCAGTGTCTCTCACTGAATCTAGAACTCAAAAGTTCAGCTAGACTTGCTGGTCAGTGAACACCAGGAATTCGCCGGGCTCTGCCTCATCAGCCCTGGGGTTAAAGCTCATGTTGTCATGTCTGGCTTCTTATGTGGGTTTTGGGATCTGAACTCAGGTCCTCATGTTTGTGTGGCAAACACTTTACCCATTGAGCTACTTTCCCAGCAGTTTTTGCCTTGACTTTGCCACTAACTGTCCAGGCAAGAGTCCACGGCTCTCCCTCAATTTCGTCAGTAAAAGGACTGCCCAGTACAACTGCAGATGGTATGGATTCCAAATAAATTGATGGACAGTGCACTGTAGAGGCTCACTACATAGTAATTCTTCTTATTTGTCCTTTGATTTCATTTGTGTGTGTGTAGACATGGAGCCTCATGTGGCACAGACTGGCCTGGAACTTAACTACGTAGCCATGGCTGGCTCTGAACTTCTGGTTTTCCTGTTTTCACTTCCCATGTGCTATGTAGGTCAATGACACCATACCCAGCTTTGCCTTCAAGCTGTACATGATGGAGTGTGACATGGGTTGATGGAGCGAATCAAATGGATCCTCTGTAAATCCACCTATCCTTCATATCCCGATTGCTGTGTTCTGGGACCTGGAAGCTTACAGGCAAAAAGGCATGGATCCGGCCATATGAAGTCTCCTGGTCCTGTGATTCTGAAAGTAAATGGAGTGACAAGAACAGTGTGATAGGAGCTGTGATTTATTAAAATTGGTATTGTGGGACCACGTGAGATTGAATCTCCATTCATTTGCTATGCAAAGCTTCAGCTCCTACTTAATGCAAGGGAAATCATGTGTTATCTGTCCCATTTCTATGGCTCTATTATTCAGACAAGGCGCATCAAAGCTACCTTTTCCCTCCCTGATGATGCTGGAAACTTTGCTAGAAAAGGCTGAAGGCTGAAGTTATCCAGTGTCTCATTTAGTCATGTGTATGGTGCGGCCACTCAGGGCCTACCTAGTGTTGTTCCTCAAAATGTCTATGTTTGGCCTCTACATTTGGTCTGGGCTAACTCATAATATAATGGTTGGACATCCAGGGTAGTTATTGGAGGGAGAGGAGAATAGGAAGCACAGGCCATAAAGCATTTTGTGATTTCATCTCACACAATATGTAATTTCATGTGTCAAGTTGACTGAGCCACAGAGTAGTCAAACGATCTTTGTGTGACAGGGTTTTGTATGATATTAACATTTAAGTTCATAGATTCGAGAAAGACAATTTCCCTTCCTGATGTAGGTGGATCTCATCTAATCAGTTGAAGGCTTGATAGAACAGAAAGCTCACTTTCCCTAAAAGAAGAGAATCCATTCTACTTGATCCTGCCTATGGACTTAAAATACTAACTCTTCGTAGGTTCTAAGCCTGCTTGCTGGCTTTCAGTCTGTAATGACACTGTGGGCTTTTCAAGTTCTCAGACTTCAGACTGGAGTTTCTGCAGCATTACCAATCACAGAACTTTCTAACTCTCATAATCATTAGAGCTAATTCCTTGCAACACACACACACACACACACACACACACACACACACACACACACACATACACACTCACTGTTAGTTATGTTTCTTTGGAGAACCCAGATACATACAATTCAGAAACTTCACATCTGTCATATTGTATTGATTAAAACAATTACAAAGGACCAGGCAGCTGAAAGCCTGGGATGAAGATCCCGAGTCTTGCTGGAGATGTGTCAACACCAGAGTGTAGGAGGAGCATGTGGGCATGATACACTGGTGCAGCCATCTTTGGAAAATGTAATGCGTCACAGCAATATAGTCAGTGTGAGGTAAGGTATGGAGTGTCTAAAAAGGATTGGTACTGATGAGAGTGTCTCTGTTGGATTCTTAATGTCTACAAAGGGATCGCGAATGAAAGATATTTCATTTTAGTGGTAAAAATACATCAAAGTTCGAGGGCATTTGATAGATTCTGCCTATAAATTACTTTTTTATTTTCTATGACTGGTAAGGGTCTGGTTTTCCCGAGATCTTCTTTTGTCATAAGAAAGCAATGGCACCAGTCAGACAGACTAAAGTGCTTGTGCTTCAGGATGATGGCATCTTGGGGCAGATGCCATTCAGAGACTAGCCCACCCAGTGTCATTTTACGTCTCCGCCTGGTCCTCAGGAGAGGTGCTGGATAGTGAATGTCCCCATGGTAGACGAAGAGCCGATGTTTCAAGAGTTAGGGTGGGAACAGGTGGGAAGAGAACATTAAGATGTCAGCAAACTGCTTCCAACGTCTTCATTTAGCTGCTGTCAGCATCCTCATGATCGATCTCACTGCGAACATCTGAAAACACAGTCCTGTTTTTAAAGTTTTCCAAGGAGACTCCTCTATCCTCCTAAATACCATCTGTTCTAACTCTTCTTTTTGAGGCAAATCCCAACAGAGGTTTCTTTGCTCCCAAACTTACCTCCCACAATACAGAGAATACATGCCTATGTTCTGTTTCTACTTCACTGTTATTTTTACATCACTGTCACCAAAATATGTAACGACACAAGATAAGAGGAAGGATTTAATTGGATCATGGTTTTAGAGGGTTCAGTCCTTCATGATGTAGCAGTAAGAGTGTGTACCTGGAAGGCAGCTGTTCAGATCATAGCAGACCAGGACATAGAGCAGGCATCGTAAGGACCAGAGACTTGAAAGAGCCTTCAAAGGATCTCCCATAGTGACCTTCTCCAGCCAGGCCAGTGTCTCTAGCTAGAGAACCAGCATTCAAAACTTGCACCTGTAGGGTGCATTTTCAATGCATACCCTAGTAGTAGAATTATATAAGAGCAGCTGCCACCACCTGCAGAACACAACCGGTTATAAATAATTAGATGTTACAGAGTCTTTCTCAACCTCACCCTTGCTAACAGAAGAATCATTTTGTATCTAAACAGTATATCTTACATTTTATAAAATCCATCATATTCTCTTTGCTCTTCCCCACTCTGAGTTTAGAACATTCACCCTAGACTATCAAAACTACGTAATAATTGGTATACCAGTCTACTGGCTCTCTCCATTGCTTCTACACGAAACGTCAGAAGGACCTCTTCACAAACGGCAGTGAACAAATGGCTCCCTATGCTTCTCTAGCATGGCTTTGTGTGATGTCTCCTACTCGGAGTCAAGTGATTCCTGAATAGAAACCTTCTGGTAGCACCATCATTAATTAGCATCCTTCCTCAGAACATCTAAAAGAAGCTTGTTGGGAGAACAATGTGCTCCCCACAAAGCTAATCAAGTTGAGAAATTGGCTGGTTTTAAAAATGCAATGCAGTGCGTGCTGTTTAATTTTTCAGTCTTCCCCAGACTTCCTTGACTCTTCCTCTGCCCTCATTTATTGCCACTTTGTCCTTTCCTCTCAGGATTACTGTTGCCTGTCATTTATTGGTCACACCGTGTGCCATTTGTAGTTCTTTTACGGCAGCTGGGGGTAAGGGAGGCCTTTGCTCATGAGACTGATTATTTTAAGTCACTGCTGTGTCTTTTTTATACTTGAGCTCAACAATTCTAGAACACAGATACCATGGAGTAAGTGCTCAGGATATGCTGGGCGAATGCGTGGACATATTCTTGGTGAGTAGTGGTGGCTTGTCCATTTCAGGTAAGGCAGCCGTGTGGGACCTGCCTGAGATGGTATTCTGAGAGAACCTCACTCGAGTACTTCTGAAGAGCTGTCCATCCTCTGTCTTCTTCCCGTCCTCATCAGGACATCTCCTGATTGTTGTGGAGAGCTCACAGCGCAGAACTCGCTTACTTGAGAAACCACCCTAAGGCTCACTCTACACTTTGTTCTCCCTTCCTACTGAGACAGAGAGACCGCACTCCTTCCTTACGTCCCTCACACCATAGCGGGTGACATACTTTATGGCTTGCTTCTTAATTACAGCCATTTTCCAGATACCAGCCTGGTGAGAGAAAGGCACACGAGTATATTGCTTTCCTTTTGTTTCTGGTGTGAAACAGACTGCCTAGGGTGCTGCTGTTCCTGGAAAATATGGATAAACGTGAGTGGGGGTAATTATAAGAGCCAAATCCTTTCTTATACATCTTGGAATAGTCTTTTCCTTCTCCCAAGATGCATCTATAATCACCTATATAGTTGTGATGGTACCAGGAAAAGATGAAGTCACAATAAAATACAGGATATACAATGTGCTGCTCAAACATCCAGAGACATCTTTTATTTATGCTTTTGTCTAAAAATATTCCATTACTATGAAATATGCAGAAGTAGAGGGTACATGACCGGCAGTTTTCCTTAAATTATGAGAAGCTGAGTTAACTAATGGGCTTCCGCCACCTCTGCTGTTCATTTCAAATGGGCCATCCCAGCTATTTTGAGAATTATCAGCACCATTTATCTACCTCCCTGAGAAGAATATCATCATTGTGAGAAATATGGTAGAATTTTATCTAAAATGACAAAAGAAATTAATAGTTCTAATATAACCCATTCTGGAATGATAATCCGTGTTCTCTACACCTCAGCGGCCATGAGCTCCAGAACACAGAGCGACAAGACCGTCTGACGATGTGGAAGCTGTGAATTCACTAAACACAATGAGAAACGAGACCAGTCTCACCCAACTTTTTGTGGGAATTATAAAGTTTAACCAGCTATCTTTTTTTGAGACTGGTGCTGAAAAGGAGAGGTTGAGGGAATGGAAGAAGAAATACTGCCTTTTTCTATTTTCTAAAATCCCTTTGAATCCTTGGTTTATGCCACAATAGCATTTAAAATGCACCTGTCAAATGGGGGGGGGTGTTGTCAATTAAATTTTGAGGTTTTGTCCCCATATCAGCATAGTCTTTAGATACTTTTGGGGGAACAAGAATCCTCCATAGACTTGGTACCCATCATCTCTTAGTTCCAGAGAGATGGCTGTGTTCTGTATTTGTCATAGGAATATTTTTCCACATGGAGGCAACATTAGTTGCTCCTGAGATGTCCTAGTCCCTTTAGAAGATCGCCTTTCACTTTATATGCACTAATAGTTGCTTTTATTTATTTATAGAGAATTGGGAGATACATTGGTTATAGGTGTTGAAACTGTTCTGTGTTCATGTCCTAACTCCAGCAAGCTCTAGCAAAAGTTTCTGTAATGTGAAATCAATAATCCTTGTGCTTTTATCTGTTAGGGTTTGCTTAGGCTGGGCTGTGGGTTAAGCATAGAATGTGCCCCATAGGCTCAGCAGTTTGGACACTTGGTCCCCAGCTAGTGGAGCTGTTTGTGAAAGTTGTGAAACCTTTAGGAGGTGGAATCTCACTGGAGGAAGTGCGTCACAGGAACAGGCCTTAAGTGTTTCTAGTCCTGACCAACTTCGTGTCCTTTCAGATGGCAAGAGTGTAGAAGGAGGTAAGCAGTGTGTGGCTGGTTCCCCAAGGACACTGCTTCTGCCAGAACGTGGCTGGTGTGTCACCTAATTACGGTGTGAAGGTGGAAAAATACGTGTACTCACATGGGCATGAGGCAAGATCGAAGTTACACACCATTCTTCTGAAGATAGGGGTACAAATCGGGGTCAGGAACAAAGAGAGATGCTGCATGGGAATATATTTTGCTTACTGAAGTCATTTCTCCTTGGCAGATTTTATTACTAAAATATTATCAGTAGGAGTTCGATCAGTAGTGATCTGGGAAAGAAACAAAGTATAAAGGAACTGAGGTTGCCTGTTTCTCAAAGGGCAATGATTAGGCCATGGAGAACTACTGTTGAGACATATCTTATGAAGGATTATTAGAAGGAAAACACATCCTTCAGTATCCATTTGCATAGAGGATGAGGGAGCCCAGGGACAGATGGTCGAGCTCTTTCATTGAGCAGATGAGGAAATGAGGTCTGGCAAAGGAACACTGTTTTTCTGAAGTCTCAGAGCTGGTTAGTGGCAGAGCCAGAATTAAATTCAGGATCCCTGCCAGGAAAGTCAGTGTCTTGTCCATTGCAGAGGCCCCACCTCCCTCAAATAAAAATCAATTACAAAGTGAGGGCATAGATGTTAAACTTTCACAGGAATCGGTGGTGGAGAGGTTGCTAGAATTTTCTGAGACTGGACAGAGACACCATTTTTGCACAGAGGACTGCATTCATTGACGTATGTAAACAGTCCTAACCACCAGTGTTCTTTGATGCCTCTAGTGAAAATCCATAATGGACCATCCAGAATTTCTCAGAATCCTTTCTTCCCTAGCTAGAGAAGTGACCCTGGCTGTCTCACTGCCATCTGACTCCATCCTCGCTGTGCCCTTGAGATCGCTAACATTTTGCTTGCTCTTCATTGCTGTAGCATTATGACTCCAGGGACTCTTCATTTATCAGTTCCTGTTTGTTTGCTTGTTTGTTTGTTTTTTAAATGGTACCTGCTGTCGTAACAGCTGTGCCAAGGAGATGGTAATAGGAAGGAGTCATTCCCTCCTCGGTATCCCAGCTCTCTCTGCAGCTCCATCCTCACATGAAGGAAACCTATTTCTATCTTCAGAATGTGACCTTTAACTTCTTTTATGAACACTGGCAACCAGCTCCCAACACAGCCCCAGCATCGCCAGCTGTCTTTTTGACTTCTCGCTTGAAGTTCTAAGGAGACTGGCATGCGCACTGCTGGCATCCTCGAGCCTTGCACTGTGTGTTTGTTTTATTTTAATGCTAGGTGGTATCTCACTCCTGTTTTGCCCTTTTCTTTACCACTTCTCTGCCTCCTTCATTTGAGCCAACTTTGATTCTTTGTCCCGGCAATCTCTTCCCTCGGTGTCGGAGGCCTTATTAAATCGTATAATTTTGTTCTATTGATTCATATAATTTTACTAAGTGGGAGAGAGTCACTTTATGAAGCAATTGTTTTGTTCACTTGCCATGCCTCCATATTGTCTAATCTCATTACCTGTCTGTTTTGTTTTTTCTCTTTCAACCCTGATTCCTAAATCTCCACGTATATGGCAGAAATACCTGCTTCCTATATAACGTTCATTCTTTCTCTTTTCACATACAGGATTCTGCCTTGGGAACAACACTACAGGGAGGGGAAGTTGGCCCAGTTGTAGAAATCACAGCTTCCTGCATTCCTCATATCTGGGGCCCCTGCCATGAGAAAGTCTTCCTATCTGTAAAGTCTGGGGGATTCGGGAGATGTTTGGCTTCCTAAGGATGCTAGCATTTTCTTTCTGCTCTTTACTCATTCCAGCTCCCTAGAATCTGGATTCAGGGACTAAAGTTTCTATAACCAAATTTTAACTGTGAGCGTAAAGCCCAGAAAGCAGGGAGTCACCAAAGCCCTCCCCAGCACGGGTGACAGCTCACAAAAGCAGGGAACCTGGAGCACACTGAAGACCTACAGGCCGCTCGCTCAGCAGCCACTTTTCAGGTGACTCTGGCCTAAATCTCTTCCGGGCAGCTCAGCTGGTTTCTGCTTCTTTCAAGCAGCTAATCTGCTCTAGGAGTCTCCTTTGCAGCTTGGCTCTCCTCTAAGAGTCTTCTTTGTAGCTCAGCTTCCTTCCTTCTGAGGGGTCTCTCAACTTTTATTACTTTCTCTGGCAGGAAGGTACCTAGTGAATCTGGTCAGTTTCTGGGACTTCCTGACACTATTTTGAACGGTTTATCTTCCTGCTTAAGGAGCTTCCTGCAAGATGGAATGTTTTCATCTCAGATAAAACTGTTACACAACCATGGAAAGCCTCTCCCATAATGCTCCAACTTGAGGCAACACCAAAAACCATGTTGGTGTACCACAGATGCACGAGTAGCTTGTCATTGGTCCAGTGACACACCACACCACACACCACAGCTTGATGTTTCCCTCTACCAGTCTTGAATTACTTTTCCTGAATTGTCTCTTCCACGGGTTCTAATCCCAAAGCCACACCCTAATTAACACCCATGCAGTAGTAACAATTTCCAGGGTTGCTTCCTGGAGATCCCAGCTTGTGGTCCCTGATAAACTGCTTTCTATATGTTTTTTGGAATCTGATTCAGTAGCAGGCTCCCTGCCATGCTCTGATTGGTAGTGAAGTCAGGAGCACACAGGAGACCCAGGCTCAGTCCTCTGGCCCTAGTCTAGTGAGAAGTCAATTATGTAAACAAATAGTTACTTTCTAGGAACATTTGTTCAGTTGTAGGGATGATGTGTAGGACCCTAAGAGACAGATTGAAAACTTGTCTGGAAAAGCAAGACATGAAGACTGGAAGGGGTCTTAAAGGACCTGATGGTGTCTCCCATCAACATAGAAAGGAGGAGACATTTTAAACAGAAATTGCTGAGATTTCTTTTTAAATGTAAGAGCTTAAAAGGACACAGAAAGATTGAGAAGGACAAATGATCTTTTGTCAGGAGGGAGATGAACTAGGAGAATCGAAGGCAGATGGTGAGAGGTATTTAGTAGGTCCTTTGGAAGCCATTGATCCCTGTTGGGATTAGGTCTAAAGTTGTATGAGCACTCTGAAGTTGCTGGTAGAGAATTTTTGGCCACATAAAATTAGATTAGATGGACAGACATCATATGTGAGTCCTGGAACTATTGAAGAGCCTGGTGGGATATTTAGGCCACAGACTTGATACTGAAGTATGGTAAGGACTGTCAATAGAGACAATATGTAATAGATTTAGGGAATTTGATAGAAACGCTAACAGGCCCAGAGTCTAGCTTGACATGTATAGTACGGAAGAAGCAGAGTTGAGGATGACTGAGAGTTTTGTCTGGGGTGATAGAATCTGGCTATCATCAAGAGTCAGGGAAAGGTATTGAGAGATGTGAGCCTTGGGGGTAGAAATAATGAGCTTGTGTTTCTAATAATTCTGTGTATAGAGAATCCAGGTAGAAACTGAGAGAGGTCGATTTGAGATCACAGAAAAGGAGTTCGGAAATTGTGACTGAGTGAAAGAGAGTGGTGTGGTAGTTGTTCTATGAACGGATTTGCATTGCTGTCTTTATTCAATTTTTCATTTTATTCATTTCCGGCAACACCGTAATCTCCTTATGCTGGTCAATGTCTCTCTTTGTGATTCTTCCATTAGATAGTCCCTTCCAGAATCTGATTCTTCAGAAATAAACAAGTTTGGGCACCAGCAGACTCTTCAGCTGAATTACAAGGCACCCTTGTAATCTGAATCAGTGGTGCTTAATGGAATCTCAGGGATAATATTGTTTCTCAGTCTTGGATAAATATTCAAATTACTTAGAGGCCCTTAAGATGCTGGTGTGATGGATCACCTGGGAAGAAGAAATAGAACAGATGTTGCAGGGCTGGGGGAAGATGGAAATGGGAACAGGAGTGATCAGTTTGGGTGAGAAGGTTGGAGAGAGAGAATATAGGGAGAGATGACCAGAATTGGGGGACATTTAAGGGGTGATCTGGAGACCTAGAAAAGTGGAAACTCCCTAGAATCTATGAGGGTGACCCTAGTGAAAACTACTAGTAACGGTGGGGGAGTAGGGAACCCCTAAATGGGTCATCTCCTATAACCAGGCAAGGCCTCTAGTGATGGGGCTGGGACACCAACCCAATCACAAAACCCTTGACCTATGTAACCTATCTTGACTGCAGGATCAGCTGGGCCAATGGAGGGGCAGAAGCCTGTACCAAGGGAGGGAGCCCATGCCTGACACTGCAGGGTTGGCCAGGAACTGGAGACTAGATAGCTCAGAGATGACTCCTAGTGATATTCTACTTTGCTCAGGTTGATACCTAGCCCAGTTGTCATCAGAGAGGCTTCCTCTGGCAGCTGATGGGAGCAGATGCAGAGGTCCACAGCCAAACATTGGGTAGAGGTCAGGGAACCCTGAGAAAAAGAAGAGGAGGGATTAAAGGGACCAGAGGGGTCAGGTCAAGGACATCAAGAGGACATGTCCTACGGAGCCAACTGACTGGGACTCTCAGCGGCTCACACAGACTGAAGCAGCAGACACAGAGCCTGCTGGGTCCCCTACATATATCTTATGGTTGTCTGGCTCAGTCTTCCTATAGAACTCCTAAAATTCGGAGTTTATGGGCAGGTCCCTAACCTTTTTACCTGATCTTGGGACCCTTTACTCCTGCTGGGTTGCCTTGTCCAGCCTTAATGTAGGGGCTGCTGCCTGGCCTAGTTCTATCTTGTTATGCCCTGTTCAATTGGTATCCCTGGGAGACCTGCTTCTTTCTGAGGGGAAGTGTTGGGGGACACTGGGGGAGAAGGGAGATGAGGGGAGCTGGGAGGAGAAGAGGGAAGGGAGGCTGGGGTTGGGATGTACTGTACAAGAGAAGAAAATATAAAAATTTTAAAAGATGCTAATGTGAGACTTCTGCTCTGAGAGATTCTATTTTTATTACCCTGGTTTGTGGTCTGATTGTTAGGGTTCTCTCTCTCTCTCTCTCTCTCTCTCTCTCTCTCTCCTCCCCCTACCTCTCTCCTCTTTCTCTTGTCTCCTCTCTCTCTCTTTCTTTCTCCCTCCATGCCCTGTGTGTGTGTGGGTGTGTTTACGTATGTGTATATGTATGTGTGCACACACACGCAGGTACCTGTGCACCACACATGAGTGTAGAGGCTCAAAATGCCTTCTTCAATTGCCTTCTATTTTTAGAGATAGGGTTTCTAACTGAATCTTAAGTGCACCATTTTGGCTATGCTAGCTGGCCAGCAAGCCCTGGAATTTTTCTGGCTCTGCCTTCCTAACACTGAGGTTATAGATTCATGCCAGCACACACAACTTTGTCACATGGGTGGTGGGAATTTGAACTCAGGTTCCAATGCTTATGTGGCAAGTACCTTACTCTCAGAGTCATCTCCTCAGCTCTCAAAATTTTCAGTTTGAGTTGCACATCAGATTCATTTGGAGAACTTCTAAAATAAAAAGCTGAACACATCTGTTCATCCCCAAGAGATTCAGACTTGGGTAGGTTGCTTCCAGTTATAGCTATTCTCTTTATAAGTGATGTTAATTTGCCACTGTGGTTGAAAATCAGGAGTGGAGGATATTTGCACTCCTTTGTGAAGAGTTGATGGATGGCAAATGGATACATTATAAATTGATTCTGGTGGTTTGTATGATGAGAATTATTGCGTTAGAGTCATAAGTTCTAAGCATAAATTACCATCAAAACAAAAGTGGCCCTTACATGATGAGTTAGGGACTCTTGGTCTGTATATTGCCATTGCCTTGGGAAGAGTTTGGCACTGATGATTTTCAAATGTTGTGATGACATTCAAAAGAGAACATTCAACCCAACTTTTAGTACACTGTGACGGGCCTGAGGAAGCCTGCTAGGCACACTTGAAAAAGAGGTTCCATGTAGAAGGAAGGAAGGAAGGAAGGAAGGAAGGAAGGAAGGAAGGAAGGAAGGAAGGAAGGAAGGAAGAGAGGGAGAGAGAGAGGGAGGGAGGGAGGGAGGGAGGGAGGGAGGGAAGGAAGTGTTCCACTTAAGTGTTGCCACGCACTGCCTCTTTGTGAACATAGCTACCCGCCCTGATCCAAACTCTGTGTATAGCCTGTGTTTCCCTAGTTCCATTGTCTCTTTCTTGAGCTGCTTTTCTTTTGAACAGTAGTTCACTGGCATCCATAAGAAAAATAATCAAATAGACATAAATAGAAACTTAATTAGCTAGGCTGTAGAGATAGCTCGGTTGTTAAAATCACTTGTTACTTTTCCAGAAGACTTGAATTTGATTCCCATCATCCATGTTTGGCATCTCACAACCACTTGCAACTCTAGCTCCAGTGGATCTGGTACTTTCTGTGATCATCTGCACACATGTAGCATACAGACAGACACAACATACACAAATAAAAATCATAGTAAAACGAAACCCAATGACCTTTGCTCTAATGGTCCTGGTGATAGAGTGGGTGAAAGAAGAATGTGAAGTTGGGTTTGAACACAGACATGCATATTTGACATGGTAAATATGAATAAGTGATTTTGGAAAACTTCTTATGTTGTCTAAGAACAAATAATCATGATCAAACTTAATTTTCTTGATTCGAAGAGTTTGAAGGCAATTTGAAGGCACAATTAATTATTTGAATTACCGCAGAAACATAGAACATTGAAAATTTAAATTTAATAAAGCATCCCTAAAGAAATGTGTTTAGCTGTTCATAAAAGTTGAATTGTCAAGAAGAAGAGGCACATTTGCATAATTAGGAAACTTACCCCCCAACACCTGTGTGGTAGTATTTATATGGGCTACATCTGGTATGCTTTTTTGCTGTTTAAATTTTTTTAACCACCTAACACCTGCTGGAAATTGCTGTGCTGTTAGGAGAAATGAGGGTGGGATTCAATTTCTCAGTGGATGCCAACATAATTAGCCCAGGAGTGCAACTTATTGAGCAGCAGAAAGTTGGGGTGGCATGGGAGCCAACCACAGGGTTTCCCTCTGCCAGACCCCAGAATATTTGTTTCACTGACCTTCCTCAGGCAGTGGAGACTGAAAGAACATTTTTGTAGTGAGATCAGCTAACTGCAGTTCTATGAACTATAGGACATCATAGCTGAAACCTTAGAAAATATCTAAGAGATCTGAACTTTTCTATAAAATGAAGACATTAAGACTCAGGGAGACTGAAAAAGGTTCCCAAAGTCAAGTTAATCAAGTATTCTAGGCTCCAGATTGTTGCTCTTCCACGGTGTGAGAATGTTCAGACAGACAGTAACCAATTCTAGCATTGCACTGACTTGTTTGTGAAACTGCAAATGAGGGAGTCTTTCCCATTTCCCATCAGGCAATGTGGATTAAATGGCTGCTGGAGGACCAGCTCTCCATTTTACCAGACTCATATAGTGCTGAAGTTTGTGAGGCAAAAGCAACCACCTCAACTTTGTTACTAAAAAACATATAATTCCCATTAACCTGCAGGCTAAGTTCTTTCAACGCAGCCTTGAGACCTTAGAATCTGTTACTGGGATCAGCACAAGGTATGTTTCCATGAGTTTTGTTTAGATACTGTGGGAAGGAACATGTGACTTTTGATCTTTGTTTCTTTCATTCTCCTGTCCTCAAGGGAAGGAGTTGACTTGTGATTCAAGGTGGTAGGTACATCTGGTCTACCGCAGGGGGGGCTGACATTGTATGTGAAACACCATCCTATAAACAAAAATAATGAATAAAATTCCCACTCCATGGGATGAATGCAATCATAGACCATAAGGGAGAAGCACAGGGATTCTTCAACCTGGCTGGGTTCAAATCTCAGGCTTGTCATTAATGCTAGTTGTGTAGCATTGGGTGAATTTTCAGTGCTTAGTCTTGTTCACATGTCAAAAGAGACAGTAACACTTGTTTTGTGGAAGTGCCAATTGCTTTAAGTATACAAACATTTGCTTTTATTATATCTGTGTGTGTGTGTGTGTGTCTGTCTATCTATATCTATCTTTTTCTATCATCTTTATTTCTTTATTTCTATCTATCTATGTGGATTTGTGTGTTTGTGTGTGTGGACATGCTATGGCATGTATGTAGAGGTCTGAGGACAATATATAGGAGTCAGCATCTGGTGGGTGCCTGGGATCAATCTCAAGTCATCAGGTTTGGGAGCAAGTAACTTAACCTGCTGAGTCATTTCATTGGTCCCAAAGCATTTGCTGTCAGGAAAGATCCTGTTTGGAAAGTCTTTTCGTGGACAGCTTTACTAAGTATCATTTCGTGGTATGTTTTGCTTTCTGTTACCTGTGTCTTCCATCTATGTGTATCTTCTTGTCTTCTTCCCTTATATTGGTGCAGAAATAGAATGTCAAATCCCACCTTCCCTGCAAAGCACAGATTCATTAGGCTTTGTATATGCAAGGAATATTATGCTTTGCATCTTGGTTTCCTGGCTCATTCACAGGACATGTTACTGTAAAACTTATAAATTTGGATAAAGTGACTATATGATCATTATGAAAGAGATGGTTGTACAGAAGCTACACAAAAGAAAATGTATTTCCACAGGTTCTACATAGTGTGTGATGTCTTGAATAGACATTGCAGATCAAGCTTCGTATTTGGTCACTTTCCTTTTGGCCACGTCAGATAATGGAATCAGAAGTTTCTGACTTGTGTAGGAAGAAAGCACAATATTCCAGCAAATAGAAGAACTAATCTAAGCAAACTACCCTTTAGCTTTCATCTCAAATATAGCTCGTATTTTGGTGGCTTTCATCCAGGGAAGGACTCAGAGAGGCGGATATACGAAATCGAGTGCAGGCAGAAACATATAACAAATTTTATTTTATATGAACTCAATATCGGTTTATTAGAAAGGATTGGGCTTGATGGCAGTAAAAGTGATGGCTGATGTAGCCAGATAAAGGATGATGAGTTTAGCTAAATAGAGTCTGAGAGTGGCTGTCTTTATAAGCAGAGATCCAAAGAAATTCTTCAAGATGAAGTGAATGAATTTCACAATATACATGCACATTGCGTTCCCCACACTCCCATATGCAACCTCAAGGCACCATTAAGAGGACCAAGGAGAACTCTGATAAAAACAGAAGCTAAGGAATCTGTGATTTAGCTACCTGTATAAATAATGAATCCAAGATTAACAACGGAAATGGTGGTTCTTTTAAAACCAACCCAAGTTGTGAAAGAGGATAGAGTTACAGGGCAGAAGGGACCCTTTTCAAAACGGGCAATCTTTCTGAAACCTGACAGAGACCCCTTTGTAATCAGAATGCTATGAATGATGGAGTAACTATTGACTAGTAACAGGACAAAAAAATCTGCTCATGCCCGGAAACTGTAGCTGGGCAGCCTTACACATCTGTCCTCTGTGTGCCAATTTTACTGGGCCCAAAGCCATTGCTGCTACCGTGGTGAGGGACAAGTATGGACTAAATTCACATTCCTCATCATAGTCCAGGCTTTGTCCAACTGGAACTTGTCAGTCATCAGAATTGTCTGGCCACAGAGGACTGCATATCTTGGGGTCAGGAGGGGAAAATTCAATAACTTCAAGATGTCTCAGCTAAGGTCAAACCCACACCAGGCTTTCTTGAATATTGACAGACCAAACTCAGAAAAAGACTCACGAGAAACACACTAATAAAAAAGTAAAAGGTGATCCTTTATCTTGAATCTATTCTCTCGTGCCTTTCACTAGACTCCTGGTTAAAGGCACAGTAAAAGCAACCTGTCTGGGTGGGCTCATGCTGGCAGTGGGAAGAGACTTGATAGAAACGTATTTGGCTGTGTGCTATGCTGTGGTCACACATAGTTTTAATTACTGGATTGTATGAGAAGGAATTCTCTGATAAAACTTGCTCCAATTTTTTATGAGTCCACAAAAGAAAGGAGAGGGGAATAAGAAGGAAGGTGGGGGCTGGGCGAGAAGACAGAGGGGAGACACAAAGGGAGAGAGAACCAGTGGATGGAAGAAACCAAAACATCATTCTGTAACAAGGTTGGCTACTTTTCGTTTTGGTTACAAATGGAGAAAGTGTATATGTTTTATGCAGGATTGCACTGCAAGGGAGTGTTCTGCATCCTGAAGCAGAGCATATTGATGTAGTTACTCTTCTTCACCAAGATTTAGTGAAACATTATTCTACCTATTTAAAAAAATTATTTATGTCTTCTCTGACGGAATTCTCATGTAGCCTGGCCTGACCTTGACTCATTAAGTAGCTGATCTGAGGAGGGTCTCAGACTCTTGATCCTCCTGCTTCCATCTCCCAAGTGCTGGGATAGTTGCTGTGTGACCACTCCTGGATTCCTTTTGCCTGTTCTTAAAATTGTAGTAAATTTGTATATAAAATTTACTTCCTCCACACAGACCTATTTATTCTGGTGGTCAATGCAAGCTGTTTCCACACTTATACTTAGCAAAAATAATGTATGGACTAGCTTCACCTACCAGGAAGTTCTCAGTGCCCTCCCCCCTTCCAAGCTCATCCTCTCTAAGAAAACAGTCTATGTTCAGCATCCAGGCTTGTGCTGTTATTCTTTCGCTTTGCTACTTCCTCTCTCACCATGATGTTGCAGAGATGTTTTTGAGTTGTCTTGAGTATCCATGTTTATCCTAACAGTCTCTTGTTTGAATATAAAATATTTTCACTTCTTGCTCTGTTTTGGACATTTATGGTTTACCAGCTACTAGGAAGATTCCTTCTTTCTTTCTTTCTTTTCTTTCTTTCTTTCTTTCTTTCTTTTCTTTCTTTCTTTCTTTCTTTCTTTCTTTCTTTCTTCCTTCCTTCCTTCCTTTCCTTCCTTCCTTCCTTCCTTCCATTCTTTTTTCTTCCCTTCTTTCTTTTTTTTTCTTTTTTCTTTCTTTTTTTGTAACTCTGGCTGTCCTGGAACTTACTCTGAAGCCAGGCTGGCCTCAAACTCATAAACTCACAGATCCACCTGCCTCTGCCTCTGAGGCCTGTGATTAAAGGCATGTGCCACCACTACCCAGCTTATTAGGAAGATCTTTATATAAATATTTTACCAAAGAGATATTTGTAATCCTCCTGTGCCAGTACATAAACATGAAATTGTACTTCAAGAAGTAAATGTGCATTTAGCTTTCTAAGACAGTTCAAGAAGTCTTCCAAAGTGGTTACATTATTTGCACTCCCAGGAGGAGGGAGTGAGATCCCCGTTCATTTTGTCTCCATGTCAACATTTGGTACTGTCAAATTTTTTAAAATTTTAACAAGTCCAGTGGTCATAGACTCCTATTTAATTTAGTATTCAATATTGTGTTATGTAGCTTGTGATTTTTATTTCCTAACATGCCTCTAAAAGGACAAAAAAACTTTTAACTAAATCTAAATATTTAAATGTCTATTGAAAACTAATCCTATCTTCGAAATCATTGTCTTTCTATGAGCCATAAAATATTCCTGTCTGAATCTTATAATGAAAATACAAATTTCAAAGTATTGGATATTTTTATTTAAGAAATGATGTGCAAAGGACTTTATAGTTACCAGAATTGCCTTATTTCCTTACGTGGTTTGGAAAAGCTTATGGACATTTGTGTTATTACTGGTAAAATGAAAATATAGATATTTCTATTTTGTATTGGAATAAAAAAGACAATAGAGTTGATTGACAGGCTCTGACAAAGAAATGCTGAAGCCCAGAGATGCCCGTGGGCCTGTTCCTTCTTGCCTATGAGACGAAGTCTCCGCTCTCGGACCGATATTTGTAATCTGCTGAATTCTGTTGATTCATGCATTCCTCGTTTTAAATTAAATTGGATAAGCAAATTAAAAATAATGTTACCTTCTGTTTTCTGATAAATGGTTTAGAATCCTAGCTTTTCCTTAAGCCTATGATCCATGTCGAATTCATTTTTATTTATAGAATGAGATAGGATTTGGGATTTTTCAAAGTAATACACAGATGTCCAGTTGATTCAGTGACACTTTGCTTTTTATAGTACTAAGACTAGGGCTCGGGGCCTCATGCGGGCGGGCAAGCGCTGTGCTACGGAGCCACATCTCCCCACCCCTGCCCTAGTTATTAAAATGCCTTAAACGTTTTTTCCCTCATGAATTTCTGTGGGTCCTTTGTTGAGAATCAGTTTGAAGTGCTTGTGCAATTTTAATTCTAGACTCCCTGGACTCCACACTCTTCGATTTGCCCATTTTTTCTGTCTTTATACTAATATCACCTTTTATCATATTATCGTATTTTCAGGATAAATCTTAAATCCATCTGATCTAAGATGCCAATATTCTCATTTTTTTCAGGGCTATTTTGACACTTTTATTTCATGTATATTTCCTAGAAATTATAAGTTCAGGAGAACAATTTCTTTAGAAAATTCTACTGCTATTTTTGTTTGAGGTTCATCTATCAATTTAGTAAAAATTGACACAGTACCTATATAGCTTAATATGATAAATCTGTACTTAAAATATTGTAACATATATGGACAACAGGGCTGGAAAGATTGCTCAATGGTGAAGAGCACTGGCTGCTCTTGCAGAGAATTCCAGTTGGATTCCCAACATCCATGGTGGCTCACGACTATCTATAACTCCACTTCCAGGGGATCTGATTCTCCCTTCTGTCCTGCACAGGTAACAGGTGCTCAGGGAGTGTACAGACATGCATTCAGGCAAAACATTCATTCACATAAAGAAAAATAAATATATCTTTAAAAATGTTTTAAATATGTGGAAATATAGAGGGGACACTCAACAACACCTCTTACGGCCTCCACAGGTGTACAGAGCTGCAAGCTCCTGCACATATACACATGTGCACATATGCTACACACATGAACATCACCCACACATGGAATGGCAAAATTTGTTTTTGACAATTATTTTTAGAGTTTCCACTTTATAGGTTATAAATATTTTGCTAAATTTATTCCTAAGCAACTTATATTACGCTATTTTAAGTTGTTTGATATGTTAATTATTTATTATATAAAGTACAGTAATTTATGTATTTCCATTGTATTATGTAACTTTGCTGATTCACTCCATTAGTTTAACTTCTTTGTTGTTGTTTTTTCAATTACCACTGACTTTCTGAGCACACAGTAATATTGTATCAGTAATGATAGTTGTTTTGTGGATCTAAAGATTTTTTTTTTTCCATCTAGTGAGCTGTTTAACAGATACAGTGAGAGCAGACACATTTGCTTTATTCCTGATCTCGGGGAAAGGTGTTTAGTGTTTCACCATTACATATAGAAATAATATAGGAATAAATAAAGGAACACTTCCAGTGTTTCTGAGAGGTTTTGGCTTCCCTTAGGCTCTTAAATTTTGTCACATGCCTTTTCTACATCCCTTGCTAGGCTGGACTCTTTTGTTCGTTTGTTTGCTTGTTTGTTTTTTCCCTTAGTTTCTTGTCCTGAGAGGAGGAGACGCAGATGAGTGCTTTAACACCTAGCCCCACCTCGGCTGTCCCTTATTTCCTATGTTGTGCATTAGATGGTGCATAGTCAGGTGTTAACCAGTCCCCCATCCATCCAGGGCTGAACTCCGCTGAGTCACAACTATATCCTCCTTTGTACATGTCACTGATTTTTTTTTTCCTTGCCCCCATTTGATGATATTGCAAGAGCACACAGCCTTCTTGATATCCTATTAGCTTGAGCTCCTGAGAAGGGAATTTTTTCTCATGTCAAAAACCACCTTTCATGGAAACATATTGCCCAGCAAGTGTGTAGAAAAGGTTTTTTAAGGATTAAAGTAGATTAACAGTAGATTAACTCTTTCTCTGGTATCTCTTCCATGAGTAGGTTTTGCTGAACGGTTTCTCCCCTCTATAAACGTGGCCCTGTACAGGTGCCTGTGATGAGAGGTACCCACAGAGAGGATGGGTACATTGTGGGTCCTCTTTCATTCAGAAACTGAGGCAATCCCATCAGACATGCGGTGAACAGGAAAAGGCTAGGACCCCATCCTCCTGCTAGCAAGAGACTTCAGGCATCCCACATCTCCTGCCCAAGCCTCTGTTTCCTCCTTTATAAAATGGAAAAACGGTCTAGTCTGCACAACCCCTTTGGTGCATATCATTCGATACATGTATTGATGGAGACTGGATTGTGGGAAAGCCAGAATGTAACCCAAACTAACTGAGGCCAAGCTGACCCTTTCTCTGAGAGGCTGCTCTGTCATCTGTCTTCTAACTGTTTCATGCTGGCTGTGTAGAGGATTATTAAAATCTCTCTACACAGGGATGCCTATTCTTCTGTTTCCTAACTGTATCACCAACTATCATAAAATGGCGCTATAAAGATGCTGTAATGTGAGATTAGAAGACGAACCTCTGCTTGCGTACCAAAACTTCCCAACTATTACACAGCTGATGTTAATCTGAGAGAATATTCTCTAAGCCAAATTTGTGAGTTTCTCATTGAATGTCTTGTTGAGGAAAAACTGAAACTATTAATTGTAATTGAGTGATCATGCACAAATACAGTGTCGTTTTTAAGGCTTTAAACATTATTGATACTGTCTAAATTCTTCTGAGTCAGACATCTCCTATCCTGGACACTTTCTATGCCATTTCCCACTTTGGGGCTTTTCTTATATGTCTGCATACATGCATAGACATACCTAAGGCACCTAAAATATTACCAGAGACAGTTATGAGCAAGACATTTCTTACAGAACATTCCCTTGTTACATTGTTTCTGTTTGTCAGTATCATAAATGGCTCATATATTATCCTGTACATGAGGGAAATAAGAGTTAAGAATGGGCGGAGCTGCTGTACCATGAAGCAGGCTCGTGCTTAAGTTAACAGATAGTATCGTGACAGCAGGGCTGGGGAAGGGGCTCTGGTGCTGCAGCACCCAAGTTTGAATGCTTGCTTTGCTATTTATTAGACATGTTATTTGGGTCTGCTTTATTACACTACAGAAGGGCATAGATTGTTAAGAGGATTAAATAAACTCAGCACACGTGAAGCACTTGGAATAGTGCCCAGTGTGCCCGACATTTTTAGCTCACTAAAGCTTGGGTTTAGTGTTGCGTGTCAGTTAGCCGTTGCTCCCATGATCCCGGGGAATGATGGCCACAGAAGCTGCCACATAGGGATACAAGTGTTCTTTGGCTGCAGAGTCTGGGGCCGAGAGCCAGGTGGTTTGGGCCAGGCTCCTTCTTGTTCTGTTTGATTGAACACCACTGCTGAGTCAATTTCTTATTTCCTTCTGGGATTAGAGGGTCATCCCAGCTATATTTTATTTGTGGTGACAGCAAGAGTCCCAGAGAGAGAATCACACAAGGCTTTTATACTTGGGCTCAGACCGGACACACTGTCTGGTCCATAAAGAAAATGTGGGTAAATCTATAGTGCTCTCTGGTAAGGGGATCTCCACAGTTACTTGGTAAACAGTATGGATCCAGCAGGGGTGAAAACTGGGGCTGATGACGCAACCCACACTGAGTGCGGTCAGGATGCCCCCAGGGACTTGAACACGCTCTTCTAGCTTTGTTGAACAGCAACACAGTGAAGAGGAGGTGGGTGCTGCCTCTGTTGTCTCATCCCAGCCTGACTTCCTCGCTGCCTCCTTCGATCCTTCCTCTCCGATGGGCACATGAAGTGAAGAGTAATTTAAATTGAGCAAAGAGCAGGCTGCATGGAGATTTTTTGGAACACCTGCATCTTATTTTAGAAGCAAGTGATGCTCTTGGCCTGGTTAGTGCTTGGGCAATTTGGAGTGATTAAAGAATTTTGCATTTCACAAGTGCTTCTGTGTTCGGATGAGCCAAATAGGAGCTGGGCACAAATCTTCAGGGCTGGTTTTCTTTTTTTTAAATGCACTTTTAATTACTAATTTCCTAAAAGACATGGCAAAGATGTGAAGTTCCCAGTGTCCCCGTTTGAATTCTCAGCAGGACAGATTTAGAAGCCTCCCTGGCAAGCCTCTTCAGCTTGGTACTATCCCCCCGTTTCCATTCTCATATTTAACAACAAAAACCCCACATCTCTGTGCTTGTCATTTTTGCTCTCATGGCGTAGGCTTGAAGGAAGTCAGCCCAAAACCAATGTTCTCTTAAGTAACGGTTATCACTCGTTGATGTGATGACGTGGAAGAGTTGGGAACAGAAGGAGTAAGTCTCCAAGGAGATATATGTTTGGGGATGTCTGGGAATATATTGATATATTCTCTGTGTTTTCATTTGCTTGTGACCTTGATATTTTGGAATGAGAAATGTTTGCATTGAGGACTATCGGGATCATTAAAGCCACAGGCCATCAGGAGAGTGTGCGCAATGACCTTCCATGGGAGATCTTGGGTTGCCACCTCTTCACTTGGAAGCAATACTCAAGCCTGATGATGTTCATAGAAATGTTGCTTAGATACCCAGAGCAGGAACACAAGAGGGGTGCTAACAAGCAGTGGACTTAGAAGTCTTTTTCCGGGTTATAAAGGACTGTTGAGGAGTCTAAAGCATGCACGTGATTCTTATGGACCAAAAGGTCCAAGATGCCAGATGCTAACTGCCCAATCCTGAGGGAAATAGCCACAAAGAAGCCTGACACGGGAGCAGGCATCCCCACCGTGCCACCGGGGGCGTGTGGCTTCCTCCTGTTCTCAGATATGTTTGTGGCAAAGTGGGAAGTGGCTGGGGGAGGTTGCTGGGGGGTAAAGACCTGCTGTGCAAGCACGAGCGCTGCAGTTTGGATCCCAGGACACCCACAAAAACTGGGCAGGCTCGGTGGCGTTTCTGTAATCCCAGCGCTTGGGAGGCAGAATCAGGGGATCCCAGAGCAAGCTGGCTAGATAGATAAGCTGGAATTGGTCAGTGAAAGATGTTGCCTCAATAAATCAAGTGGAGATCTATGAAGGAAGAGACCCAACATTAACTTTGGGCATCTACACTCACATACACATACATGTACACCTACACACACAGATCACAGAAACCTGAACATGTGCAAAACACGCACAACACCACACACCACACACACACAACACACACAGGCACACACACACAAATATACAACACACACACACACAAACATACAACACACACAGGCACACACACACGTATCCACACCACACACACCGCACAGACACACACCACACACATAAACATACAGCACACACGCACAACACCCACACGCACATACACACCCTCACTCACACACAAAGGGGGTAGAAGAGTGGAAAGATACTTTAAGATAAAATGACGCAATAATGGGGTTCAGTCACACACCCTAATAGTCACAGCTAGTTGGGGGCTGAAATAGGAGGATCACGTGAGTCTAGAAGTTTGAGACCACCCTAGGCCACTTTGTGAGACATTGACAGGGTTTTGCAATCTGATTCAAATGGCATCTCCTCCTGGCCTGCTCACCTCAGCAGCCATAAACACGTTTCCAAAAACTTTTAAAATGTAGAGGACTCTTGAGCATCCCATAATATACAGTATTGGAGCCCCTGAACTTAACGGGCAGCTGTAACCCAGATAATATGTGAGTGGCAGTAGACAGGGGTATTAGAGTACCTTTTATGTGGCGGCTTTTGTATTGGTATCTAATATATTATTTAGAATAACCTTTTCTGAAAAGCCTGTGATTTAGGTGGTGGTATTTCAGTATACAGGCAGGAAATGAGAGGTGCAGGAAGGCTTACTTAATGCAAAACAGCTATCAAGTGGCCCCACTGCCCTTCTAAGCCACACTGAGCGCCAACATTAACACATTTTCACATTCCATAGCTGATACTCTCCCCCAATGCCCGCTTGCCTAGTAAGATGCTGAAGCAGCGTGCCTGCCCTTCCCTCTCCTGGCTCCTGTGTTTTTGCTGTGCCTGACTTTGCTTCTCCGTCCAGCGTTGTGTGATTCTTTCTCTCTGCCTATCAGTGCATCTGCCCTGGGGTACACAAATCTTGCGCCAGGCTGATTCCTGTGGTTTGATGGGCGCTTGCCAGCCATTTTCGTTCATGGCAGGGGAAAGCCCGTGGCTCCCACTGCCCACATGTGTCACCTCCAGACACAAGCAGAGCTGCCTGCTACTTGCTATTGTTACCGGCACCTCGGCCACCCATGTACCTCTGAAAAGTGGCAGCCATGATACCACCGTGATGCCACCTTCCAGTTAGCTGATCTGGACTTTGGCAATATATGACATTTCCCTCATGTTATCCCTAAGAACCATGAAATCCCAATCTCTTCTGGCCTGTTGTCACTGCTTTTGCAGTAGTTGGAGCCAGACGGATTTTGCTCTTATGTGGAAGCTGAGGAACTCTTTCTGTTGTTGTGTCTGTTATCTGAACTATTGCCCCCTGACTATCTTGTTTTTCTATCCTGAGAAGTAGGAAAATCTGAGAATTCGGTGATTAAAGAAGTAGCCGTGTGATGGTTAATTGATAGGATCTGGGGTCGTCTGGAGATGAGCAAGCCTAGAAGGATCATCTTGATCAGGTTAATTGACCTGGGAAGATTTGTCCACTGTGTGTGGTATCATTCCCTAGGCTGAGTTCCTGGACTGTGTATAAGAAAGGAGTGGAGTGGAGCACAGATGCTCATCTCTCTGTTTCCTGGTTACGGACACAATGTACATAGTCCAGATTTCCTCCTCCTTGGGTTCCCTGTCAGGATGGACTCCTTGAGCTATGAGCCCAAATAAACCCTTTCTCCCTTAAGTAGCTTTCGTCGGGTATTCTATCACAGCCTCAGGAAATGTATCTACAACATACAGTTTTTCTGAAGCATCCCTAGTGCTAGCGGACCTGGGGCGGAGCAGAGGGAGGGTTGAAAATGCTGCTTATCTCACAAAACCAGAAGCTTTAAAGAGCTGACTAACCAAGGAACGGTGCTCTCCTCACTCTCTCGTTGTTTGGTCAGTGGGTCTGGAGAGCATCTCTAAACTGGCTTTGCATAGTCGCACTGCTGTCTTCAGTGCGTTTCTGTGGGAGTCACCTTTCTTGATACTCTTCATGGGTAGGTATCACAACGGACGTCAGAGATGCGCTGAGCTGCCTGAAATTCTGAGTAATACATAGGGTGCAGCTGGGATGGCCCCAGGACAGGGTGAGGGTTGCAATGATTACAGAGACCTCGCTCTTCCTACCAGAAACACCTCCGGGCTCTTTGAAGTAGTCATTCTTCAGAGGACCAAGGAGAACAAAGGAGTACCTGATGGTATAATATAGGGACATTAATTTATCCAACACATTAAGGACATTAGCCATTAGGCCCAGCTATAACCTTCTACCTAGCATGCTTGGAAATACAATTCCTTGGAGTTTAAAAAAACATATTTTACACTGATTTTTTTAATTTACTTTATTTTATGTGTGTGGGCATTTTGTTCACATGCACGTCTGTGCATCCCTTGTGTGCCTGGTGCCCGAAGAGGGCAGAAGAGGGTGTCAGGCCCCTGGAATTGGACTTAGGATGATACTGAGCCACCATGCGGCTGCTGGGAATCCAACCCGGGTCCTGTGGAAGAACAGCCAGTGCTCTTAACCACTGAGCCATCGCTCCAGCCGTAAAAGAGATATCTTTAATGGTGATTAGTCAGCTCCGGTCACCTGCTTTCAGGACGTCAGCTCTGGTGCGATCTCCTCCAATTGTTGGTTTTATTGAACGGTCATATTAGTTTTTCATTTCTTAGCTTTCTTCCGTATTTGTGGTAGTGTGAATCTGTTCCCCGACTTTTTTTTCTTGAAAACTTTGGGTCATTTGAGAATATCGAAGAAGGATTACAGTGAGCAGTCATGTATTTGTCACCAGAACATCACCATGACCCTTGACGAGTAATGTCGAGACACGGATATATTTAAATGCATGGAAAAATAAATTACAAATGTGGTAATAGAAGTTGTGGGGTGTGTGTGTGTGTGTGTGTGTGTGAGTGACAGAAAGAGAGACAATGTATGTATATATTTATGTGTTTATATACTCGCCTATATTGCATTTATTTATTTATTTATCTATCTATCTATTTATTTATTTATTTACTTTTGTATTTTTTGAGAAGGGTTTCTCTCTTGTAACTCTGGCTGTCCTGGAACTCACTCTGTAGACCAGGCTGGCCTCGAACTCACAGAGATCCTCTGCCTCCTAAGTGCTGAGATTAAATGTGTGCCCCACCACCACCCGGTTATACTCAGTTTTTTAAAAAGCTGGGTATGGAGGTACATGCTTGCAATCTCAGTGCTGGGGAACGGGAAACAGGGGGATCCCTCAGGCTCACTAGCCAATCCAGTCTAACCTAATCTAGGCTAAAGAAATGCCCTGTCTCAAAAACAAAGCGGACAGCTTCTGAAGAGTGGCACTGGAATTTTCCTCTGGCCTCCACACACATACGTACACACACACACACACAAATACATAAGTCTCATTCTGGTGCTGTAGGGGGAAATCCAGGCAAGTTTATCTGTGACAAACTTCTAATCCATTAGTGAGCTGCGGAGAGTGCTCCTTGCGGGTGTCTCTTAGCCGTGGTGATTCCACACATGCTTTCAGTATCTCTGATTTTTACCTTGTCTTATTACTGCGGTTAAACCGAGGGTGAGGACCAGAGACCCCTGGCAGACATGCCTGCTTGCTTCAGCTGCCCAGCCTTTCCTGGCCTCTTTCTTTGGGAAATCTTTATCTTGTAAGTTCTGTGGAGGAGACCACAGCCTCCCCTCCATCAGTCTCGGGCTCCACAGATCTGTCAAGCCAGCACTGGATTTGGGAGTTAAATGACACAGAGTGGCCAGCGACTGTTTCTTTCTTGTGGCAGCTGCCACCAGGGCCGCAATTTCTTCACTTGGTTTGGTTGGAGGGGAAGTCATTAGTCATTTTCCTAGCTGTTCGCTCTAAGGTTTGTTACAAAGCCTTCTTAAAGATCCTGTGGATCTACTTACAATCCTTTCAACAGCTACTCTTCTTTACCTTTTTTCCCTCCCTCCCTGTCTTCCTCCCTTTCCTTGTGCAATTCAGAAACCTATGCTTCCAATATCATCATACTCTATAGATGGATACCTGTGCAAAAGATGTGGAGAATTCCACAGACAGTTGAAGCAAGAATCTGAAGAAATGCTTTCTAAACATATAATAGTGTGCTGGCGTATTAATAATCAAGTAAGTGTTAGTTTTGAAAGCATAAAAATTTTTAATTATTGTAATTACTTGGGTTTTTATAAATTATAATATCCAGTATTGTTGAGAATTGAGGCGAAGGGTGCTCTAAGCTCTAGTGATTGCCAGTGGAAGGAGAAGCTAAGGAAAGTGACCCTTACGTGTAGGGGCGAGAACCTCACTTCACTATCTTTAATAGTGAGCCCATGGAAACAGTTTCCATGGACAACAACAGGGACATGATTATATAAATTCCGTTCATAGAACTTCATAGTGTTTATCTGGTCACAGTGAGATTCGCCAGCAGTGCTTAATGACACAGATCATGGAATAATGCTATTTAAAGAGGAATATTTGGGGCAGGGAGATAGATCAGTCAGCGATTGAAGAACTGAGTTCAGTTCCCAAAAGCCATGGGAAAAGCTGGGTGTGCTGGCTTATGCCTGCAATCCCAGCATTGGGAAGGTGGAGGCAGGGGAATCCATGGAGCTTTTTGGCTACCGAGGCTATCTGAATCAGTGAGCTCTGAATTCAGCGAGAGACCCTGCCTCCAGAGCTAAGGTGAAGAATTACAGAGGAAGAGACCGGAGGTCAGCCTATGGTCTCTGCATGGCTCGTTTATAACCAGATACCTGTGGACACGCACACGCGTGAACATGTGCATATGCGTATGCCACACAAACACACATGCAAGCGAGAGTAAAGACAAAGATACTTAACCATGGGAGTAATGTGATTTCATTTCAGGTAAAATGATGAAAAGTACACACAGAAATACCAGAAAAAAATGTATATCGTTGCCTCTGAGTTATGAACAAGCAGAGATCTTTAATTTTCTTCTTTCTTCTTGTCAGTATGTTGCAAACTGCCTTAACAATCGAGGCAGGTTACATTTTTAAAACCCTGGCAATCGCTTTCTTCCTCACGACGTGTCTTCGAACAGCTACGTCTCGCAGTAAACAGCTGTTTTTCTCAGTCCATTTGACTCCTTTTGTACTCTCTTGAAATAGTGACAGTTTTTAAATGAGCAAGTCTCTGAAGTGGACGTGTAATACTTGTTCCTGTGCTGGCTCTTAACACACATCGTACCTACCTGGACAGATCCAGGCTATGTGGAATTGGGGCTCATTTTGTGACTCTGTAACATCTGATCAGCCACAGCCTTGGACTCAACTACACCGTGTCATCCCCCTTCCCCCCAACACACACGCACACACACACACACACACACACACACACACACACACACACACTTATATTCTCTTTCCAGCTCTGCCCCTAGTCAGAAGGTAATCAGATTTGCTCTCTAATATGCAGGACCAGCGGTGCATTCAGTTTTGCTCAATCACATGTGCCTGGAGCTGCAGGAAGATACATTATTGAAAACATGGTTTTCTGGAACTAGTTATATTAGTTATGGCTAGATCTGTTGAAATGCAGGGAGCTTGCTTCGCCTCTGGAGGAGTGACAAGGAGATGGGGGTTGGGTATGGATTTAATTTGGACAAAGTTGACCGGGTGGCCAAGCAGTGATGAACAAAACTAGGTACAGGAGGGCAGCGGGGCTCAGGGTACAGCCTCAGAGAAACACGGGAACTGAAGCCTCAGAGGAACACGGAAACTGAAGCCTCAGAGGAACACGGGAACTGAAGCCTCAGGAATCCAGCATCCAGAGAGGACCTGTGGGAACAAATGCCCAAGGTACCTAACATACAAGGAGATTGCACCTAGCAGGGGTCGTTAGATAAGTTGGGTAGAGCCTGCAGGCAATGCGGTGGGTTGTAAGAGCACCCCATCTGCCCTGGCTGTATGCCTTGACATTCTGCCATTTAAAGATGCAGGACTGGAGTGGCCTGTGACTCAGCAGATGAGGCACTTGGTAATTGCTCTAGAAAGAAACACAGTCTCTAGGAGCTTGGGAAGATAGCTCAGCTGGTAGAGTGCTTGCCTTGCAAATATTTTTTTAAAAAAACAAAAACAAAACTGAGTTTAGGGACAGGAGAGATGGCTCAGAGGTTCAGAGCACTGGCTTCTTTTACAGATGACCTAGATTTGATTCCCAGCAACCACATGGTGGCTCTCAACTGTCTGTAACTCCAATTCCAGGGAATCCAACACGCTCTCTGGCCTCTGTGGGCATCAGGCATGCACATGGTGCATAGGCAGACCACATGTAGGCAAACCGCTCATACACATATAAACAAATATATATGTATAAAATACTGAGTTTCACACACACACACACACACACACACACACACACACACACACACAGAGAGAGACACACACACACACACCAGAATTCATATTAAAAATCCTAGTAGGGAGGTATATCCACTTAAAATCCCAACTCTTGGAAAGCAGGGACAGGAGGGCTCCGGGGACTCACTGGCCAGCCAGGCTAGCCTCCTTAGAAAATTACAACCTAATGAGAGGCTGCTTCAGAAAAAGAAAGGCAGATAATGCCATGGGAGTAAAACCAACAGTTCTGTACAAATCTGTACATGCAGGAAAACACACATAAACACATACACACACACACACACACACACACACACACACACACACACACACACACACACACACACACACACACACCACATAAGGAATGACAGCCTCTGACTGGGTTTGTAGGAATTTGGCCACTATCCCGTGAGGGAGCCCTGTGGCCCATGGACAAGCATAGATAGGTCATGCATTGGATCAAAGGAAAAGAAGTAACCTGCCACAAGAATCCATTTACCAGGGTAAAAAACACAAGAAATGCTCCCTCCCCTGCCTAGAGTCTAGATCCCCAAACTGAGTATCCATCTCATTACTGAGAAGGTATTATTCATGAAGCAGCTGGTGTAGTCTGTCTTTGCATTTCGTCCATAAATATCTCTAATAATCGACCACCTATCTGATTCATAACCTTCTCTACCCCAAGCAAGGCCAATCCCTTAACACTTCTCTGCACTCTACTGAGATGTCTTCCTGCCAACACATGAAGAATGAGTGTGCAGGAGAGTCACCTGTGCTGGTGCGGTGGGCTTTATAAATAGACCTGTGGTGATAAAAGGCACAAGAAGGATCCTCATAGCTACCCAACAGGAAGGGCATCTGCAGTCTGCTCCTTTGGGAGTGGTTTCTGGGAGTCTAGGCAGTAAAAGAGGATGAAGAAAGCAAGCCATTCTAGAGCATCTGTGCAAAACTCATGCCCCTCAGATACTGGTGACACACTCGATATTCTGAAAGAATATACCCTTACCAAGTGCCAGGAGTTTCACAGTGATTCACTTGTTTTCTACCTCATTAAAATATCTCCATAAGCCAAGTGCATAATTGTTAGCATTTTACATATAAGAAGCAGGTTAATTATCTTGCCCCTAAATTGCACAGATTATAAAAATTAGAACTGAAGCAGTTTGTGCTGGATATGTGCTTGTTGTGGTGGTATCTGCTTGTGATCCCAGCTTCAGAGGCAGAGGTAGGAGGATCCCAATTTCACAGCCAGCTTGGGTACATAGTGAGCTTTGGGCCAGCCTACAACGCACAGAGAGACTGTGTCTCATAAAGTAAACACACACACACACAAAATCAAAGCAATTTGACTGCAGTCCCTTGCATTGTTAGCCTAATGCTATCAGATTTATGTATCTAATTGAATTCCAGTTAGCTGGTTTTTATTAACTGGCATATATTTATTGTACATAAGATGCATTTCATAACAGTATCTTCGTCTAAGTGTATCATCAAAATGTGTACTTTGACTACGATCCCCTCAACTTCCTCTCCCTCCTCTCATTCTCATTCGTTTTCCAAGGTAGTGTTGCTTTTTCATGTCTTACGGACATACACTATTGTGTCTATAAAATCTAGGACCCACAAATGAAAGTGTGGTGTTTGTCTTCTTGAGCCTGTTTTATTTTGCTTCATGTGATGATCTCCAAGTGTACCATTTCCCTGTAAACAGCATAATTTTGTCCTTCACTGTGGTGGAATACACAGTGTAGCTGGTTTCCCTTTGCCATCATTTGCTGACAGGCACCTGTAACTTGACTCTGTGAACGGTGCAGCAGAGAACACAACTGTGACACGGTGCTTTAGATTCCTCTGGGCATGCGCTCAGGAGTGGTGTGGCTGGGTCACGTGGTAACTCTATGTTTAGCTTTTGAGAAACCTCCTTACTGATTTTCACAGTGTCTGAACCAGTTTCTATTCCCATCAGTGCCGAGGGAGGGTGTATTCACCCTGTACCTTTGACAGCATTTGTTATTGGTTTCCTTACGGGTAGCCATTCTATCTGAGGTACCCACCTAACTATTTAAAACTGAAAATGAAGGATGCAAACTGAGAGGGTTTATCCCATTTCAGTAACAAAATAAAACAGATGCAGACAGAGTCTGTGATTTGTGGTGACTAAATTAACACATTACAGAGCTTCTAACTAGCCTGGAATTTAATGTCCTCAAAGGAACCGTAGTCGAGCTGGTGTCCGGTTTGTGTCATGAACAGCATTCAAGAGCCCCTGAAGCCAGGAATATCATAGGCCAACCGTTTTAGCCCTGGCTAAGTTGCTGTGTCACTGATTATCCATCCATTCATTAATTCTTTTAATTCATTAGTCAATCAGCCAACCTAAGTGTATGCCTATTACATTAAAGATGGTGCTTAGATATGTTTTGACTACTTTGAACCACACTCCATTTCTGTGCCTCTTGACTATTGCAGAATTTCAATGGTATTCAATATTTCTCTAGCTGAAGTAAGTGGATTACTGAGATTGCCTATCAGACTCCATGCTATAATTAAATGGGTGAGCTGTGTGAATGTTGGAAGGCAGAATTCTGTAGCATAGAACAGAAACTCTGGCTTCAGGTGGAAGCATGTGTAAGTCAAGGGTCTATTGCTTAGATGGGACCTTGAGTTCGAGAGTTACATATTTGAAATTTCATTTTTCTCACTGTGAAATGTTAACAAGGCCTTATAGAGTCGTTATGAGGGTTAAGTGGATAATATATTTAAACAGTTGGTCATGATACCTGTCATAGGATAATTATCTATTGTAAGTTCCTCGGGGCTACAATGACAGCACAGTCCTATACAATGAGAAGTCAGCATCTTAAATCAAGCTAATATGACTCTTCAGTGACTCCTACGCCTGGTCAATATGGGTACGTAAATAGGATTGAAACTCTGAGTCTGCTTCCGTGGTCTTGTAAGTGTTCCCCAAATCATCACTTCATTTCCCCTGGTATTCAAATGTGTCACGAATGAACTAGGAAGGGAAGTGATTATCTACAGGAGCAAACTGTCAGCAGCAAACAAGGTAAAATTCAAAGTTCACAGAAAGTGTGACTATTCAAGGAAGTGGCTTGGGAGCACACAGACTACACCTTAGCATCACGTGGGAACCATTGCTGGAGAACTCTGGAAGAGAAAGAAGGTCGAAGATGACAGAAGAGATGCAGTATGGTTATGTATTATTTGGGCCAGTTTTCCATTACTGTTGCCAAATACCAGAGGAAGTCAATTTATACCAGAGGAAGGCTTGGTTTGGCTATAGTTTTAGACATTTCAATTACTTCATCCTGTTTCTTTGGGACCTGGGGTGAGGCAGAATGCCATTGCAAAAATGTGTAGTAGAGTAAGAGTAAGCTATTCACCTCATGGTATTCAGGAAGAAGAGAGAGGGATGGAGAGAGATGGAGACTGGTGTCTTGTAGACTCCATTAAGGGCATACCCCCCAGGATCTCCCATTAGGCTCCATGTCTTAAAAGTCTCTGTAACCTTCTGACAGTGCCCATCCAAGGTGCAAGAACATGGGCCTATTGGAGCATGTTCAAGACTATGGTATTCAGCAATAAAAACAATAATAATCATCATCATTATTGCTGTTATATTTACAATACTATATTGTTGTGTTATATTTTATAACAATGTTATCTAATAATATGCAATTACTATTAAATATTATTATAGGAGAAAAAAGATAATATTCTTGCCATGTCATATTTTGATCATTCTTACAAGTTTGAAATCAATACACCAGAATGAACCAATCATCAGCTTATGCCAAGGTTCAATAGGGACTCTGATTTTGAAAGAGCCAAGAGAACAAAATTCCTAAAAGCTCAGACCCCTGGTCTGATGCTCTGTATTCAAACTCCATTCTCTCCCTTGATGGCCCTATGTGTTCTTCAATACATATATCTTTTGTGAGCTTCCATTAAGTACCTATATGAAGGGGATAATAACAATACCTTCTCCAAGAGCTGCTGTGAATATTTTGTGAGGTGATGTCCATTAAAACTGTCTGGGGCTGGAGAGACGGCTCAGTGGATAAGAACACTTGCTGTCAAGCCTGACAGCCCCAGTTTGAACCATGAGACTCACCTAGTACAAGGGGAGAACCAACCCTACCTAGCAAGTTGTATCACACACACACACACACACACACACAGAGTGGGGGTAACAAATTGTTTTAAAAATTGAAAATCCATTTGGCATAGATTAAAGAAATAATACGTTGACAAATTGTAATATTAGTCTGATTTCAAGGAGGTCATTTGATGAACTTGAAGTAACCAATGAACACAGAACACTCAAGGAATGTTCAAAGACTCTTAGATCCAGTCATGGAGAAAGGACTGGATTTTTGTTGATTCTTCAGCACTGTGGATGAACCTAGGGCTTTGCATACACATGTTATGTTCTTAGCCCCCTTTATACTCTTTGTGTTTCTCATATAAAGTCTCATCACATAGCCCTGCTGGCCTTGGACTACAAGCCAACAGCTTTGTTCAACGGACATTCCCCGGTGCGTATTGACAATGGTTCGGAGTGGGAACATAGCTGTTTTCACAGCTTCATGGAAAAGTGTTCTTGGTTTCTTCCAACAACACAAACCTGGAGCAACCAACAGTGTACCAGTCACCTTTGACCCGAGGTTAGAGGGCAAAGGCTACATCATGCCAGCCCCACCCCCCAGTAACTTTATTTTTGTCAGTGTGTCTAATTATCCTTACAGCACTTCTGAACTGGGGTCTCAGCTGTCCCATTTCACATATGAGAAAACTGAGGATCAGGAAGATCAAAATGCTGGAACCAATGTTGAATTTTAAGCCACAGGGTAGCCCGCTGAACAGCAATGGGGGAAATGGCTCCTGTTCACTGTGGATGTGGCGTCAGCTTTTAAAAGTGTGTCTAAAATCTGTTGAATTGATTAATACACATAATTTTGGTGTAAACATTCCTTTTCTCCTGCACGCATCTTATCACTCTGCCCTCTGAGCAGCGTACCCTGCGGTGTGTAAATAAGAGATGATGACTCCTCAAACGTGTGGGAAGGTGGAATGGATTTGATAAAACAGGAGCATGCATAATTCAAATAACAAGCCCTGTCCCATTCCATTTTTGCATAAATAATTTGCAGACTCTCTGGATCTCTGCCAGCAGCGTACCCACCCCCCACCACTGCTGCCTTCCAGAAGTCTCTCGGAATCATGGCAGGCCTGGCATAACACAATGAAGGTGCAAGAGACGAAGTTGCTGTTTTCGTTTAGCATTTTAAAAATGCTAAATGAAGAATATGGTTGGGTTTTTACATATTCTTGCCTGAAGCTAAGCGTAGATTCAGGGAGAGTTAAAGGTGGCCCTGGGTGCTGTTGTGCCTTGGTGACAAGAGTTGGTCCAAGCTCTTTGAGTATCTATGTGAGACTCAGACCTTTGATTGGTGTTTTCTTCTAACATGCTTAATTTCCCCCTTGGGTAAATGTTATTCTTGTCTCTGGTTCTTCCCATCGTAGGACCTTTTGCAGAAAGGTGCCTATTAGGGTTCAGTGTTTCATGTTCCTTTTAAATACACGTAAGTGGCTTAAATGTTTTAGTGGCAATCAAGATGTCAAAAGTGGGACTTGGTTTTTCTGCATAGGACCATCATGTGCTTGCAAGCCATGTTCGTACTCGGGAGTTCATGATGGAGACCCTAATCTGCCTATTGGAAATGGTTTTGTCACTTTGCTACAGCCTCATTCAGATTGCTATAGTCATCACCTTCACGGTACAAGTGGTCAATTGAGGGTTTCCGTGCAGTCAGTTTAAATGCAATAATCTTACCCTTGTGATCCTCTCCCTTCAAGGTGGCTCCTTTCCCTCTCATCTTTCCAATATGACATATTACCACATAACATTAGAAGGTCTCTTTGTTGGTACACCCATCTCATTCCTGCTGGTCACCTCTGAGTGGACGTCTGTGCCCAGTATTAAGTTCCTTTGAAAATGAAACTTCCTGGTCAGTGGTGGAGCACTAAGATCTGCTGATGTTCATGGCCCCCGTCTGTGTCCCTTCGTTCCAACTGCAGGCTTCTTTTTCCTTATTGGTTTATTGAAAACCTCTGGCAAACTAGCCAACCACCATAAACTGAGGGTGCTTCCTCAAGCCTTTGGAGGAGGCTCTCCTACTATTTAAGCTCCTCCATCATAGCTGAATTGACTCAGCTGCTCTAGGAAAGTCCCGACCCCAAGCCCATCTAAGGTTTCCATCCCATCCCTTCCAAAAGAAGGAGCTTGGGGTCTAGCCTCAGCTCACGTTCTGCATTCTCCACTCTGCTGCAGGCTTCAGTAACCCAGGCAGAACTTTTTCAGTTCCTTCTGATATGACTGAAAGCCACTTTCAACATCCTGTTTTGACAGCACCACCTTTAACTGGATGCTGCCCCAGAGGCTGCGCCTCCATCTGCTTGGGGCAGGGAGCATGAAGGAAGCATTGAGTGGTCCACCTCTGTGTCTGCAACAAGGGGAGATGATTTCTCTGCTTGCTTCCTGATGTGATTTCTCCTTACCTTAAAAAAGTATTCTTGGTTCATATCTCAATGACACATTTTTTCTTTTCCTTTCTTTTCTTTTTTCTTTTCTTTTCTTTCTATTTAGGAACTGTTCTAGTTCTATCTAGGAACTATGAAAGGAGAGGGAGAAAATAATCCTTTCCTCACAGGAAACCAAGTCCCTGAGTTTTTCTCCCCAAGCAGAGGTTGAGGGTAAAACACAGAAGCTCGGCATGGAACCTTTCGCTCCTTTCTGTCTGCAATAGCTCAGTGATTTCCCTCTAAGCACCAGCCTCTGGGCGGCAGCTGTTTCAGGGGCTAATGTGGGAATCATTTCCTCAGAAAGGGGTGCTAGATTTGGGAAGAACTGTGTTAAGGAGAAATACACGAATGCAGTTAGGAGAGATACAGCAGAGAGAAAGGTCAGCAGAAGCCACTCCACTCATGGCAAAAGTCCCCCAAAGAGGGAACACAGCAGGCAGCCCATGGCCAGCTGCATGGCTCATTCAAGGACCTGCTGAGACATGGAAGATGTCTAGGTGTTTCTGTGTCGTTGTTGCTCGAGGAGGCTCCAAGTTCATTTTCTACTGAGTTTAGATAATGAACAAGCCAGACTTCTTGTTCTAGAAGCCCAGAATGCAAATGGGATGGTATAAGCTAGCAAGCAAGCTAACACCTCGAGACTTCCGTAACGGTGGCCAATGACCGAGGGTGGTGTCGGAAGTGTCTGAAGTCAGCATCCGCAGCATCAGTGCAAATGTTTGTCTAGCTGCTTCGACAGTCCTGATGAGAATTCTAGAGTCCACCAGCTTGATACACCCCACACTCTGCTAAGCAGAAATGTAAATCAAACTGTAGAATTCAAATCCTGTTGATAAATATTTTGGCTGGCTGTTTCCTACTCGAGGCCGGCATTTAGCCAACGTATTTGTTAGCTGAGCTGCGATTTGTTCTTTTGGATTCCGATTCACTCGCTGGTGTTGCCCTTTCACTGCTGACGGGACTCAGCATAGAGGAGGGTGAAATAAAAACTAATAATGTTCCAAAAGACTAATGGGATAAGATTGGAAACCAATTGAGAAAATTACAGAGGAGAAAAATCAGCCTTCTAGGAGTGGGAGAGATAAAGCTGATAATGCGAACCCTTTCGTGAAAACGATGCCATCGCCCTCCCAGACGCGGAGTCTCCCTTTGCAGACCTAGCCCTCCAAGCATTCCCTAATCTCTCACGTGCCAAAGGAATCTATACACGCGCATGGCTTCTTCCTGACTAAACCGAAAGGTTCTGACGTTAGTCTGCCTTCATCGCCTTATGCATCACTGACAGTGCCTGACGCATGTTAGCTGCCTGCCCTGTACATTCATCGAGATAGGAAGGAACCCGGAGACAGTGTGACCTCAGCCTCCAGCCACAGGTGACAGAATGGAGAGTCCCTAATCTCCCTGGGTCATGGAGCCGAGGTGACACAGTAATCACAGGCCAGGTCTCCACAGCCTAAGCAAGTTCATCGTAATAAAACTATTCCCACATGGGACAACAGTATCCAGTAGACAATCAGTGTAGGTCTGGTGAGAAGGTTCCCTGGGCAGGGACACCTGTCACCAAGCTGTAAGATCTGAGTTTAATCCCCCAGACCCTCATATAAGAGGGGAGCACTGATATCTACAAATTAGTCTTTGACCTTCATGCTCATCCTCCTGGCGTGCCCCTCCCACAAATAAATAAGTAAATGTTTTCAAAACAATCAAATAAACTTTTACCATATTTCTGTCACCCAGAATAATCACTATCAATATTGTATTATATGTATGTGGTAGACATGTTAATGTATCAATGTATAAAAATAATATATAAAAATCTATGGTAAATATAGGTATATATATTTGCTGTTTTAATTAAACATATTACATAGCAAAATTAAAGGAAATATGAGTATATATAATACATATATATTATGCCCTAGTTTTAAATTTTCATTTTGCATTAGAGTCTAAGCATCTCTCATGTTACATTTGCCCCATTAATATGATCTTTAAAAGTTAAAAATCTTACCACCTGGGGCCAAGAACACGCCACAGTTGGGAGAGTGTTTGGCTAGCACGCACGGAGTTCTGGTTTTTATCCCCAGCACCGCATAACTCAGGTGTGGCAGGGCGTGCCTCTGCTTGCAGCATGCAGGGGCTGGAGACAGGAAGATCAGAATTTCAAGTTTCAGGTTATCCTTACTACATTGCAAGCTCAGGCCATCTTGGGCTGTGTGGGACTCTCTCTCTCTCTCTCTCTTTCTGTTTTACATACACACAGGCTCATTGTTTTCACTTAAAATATGTTAGTTCATTTCATGTGGCTTTAGAAAGTATTTGAATACTTGCCATTATAATGTATTTTTCTCTCAATAGCCTTTTCCACCAATGCGCAACTGTGGAGGTCATGTTTTCACGTGACCTCATCTGCGCCTCATGCTTCCGCACATAAGTGATTTCTGAAGCCAAGTCCAGAAGTGTCATGGGGCATTTCACACGTATTAGAGCTTGTTTTCCCCAAGGCATCCTCCCCACCCTCCCTACCCCTCCTCAGCTATATTCGAATGTCTCTATTTTAAAATATGCTCCTTCTTACTGTCTTAAAACTGAGAATATGATTTGAATGAGTGAAATTTCAAATCAGAATTATCTGATTTAAGTCATTAAGAATATTTGAATTTGCTAATATCACAATATCCGTATGCACATATTTGCCTATGTATGTACACACACACCCCTACACACATACACACACACATAACTTTCTAATTCACTTTGTGTGTGTGTGTGCGTGTGTATGCATGTGTATGATCATGGGTTTGTGGGTGAGCTTGCACATGTATGCTGTGCACAAGGACGTCCAAGGCTGACTTCAGCTGTCATGACTCAGGAAGCACCAGCTACCTCCGTTAACCAGGTGCTCACTGATTTGGCTAGATTGTCTGGCCAGGAGCCCCAGGGACTCCCTCATCCCAGCCTTCTCAGCAGTGGGATCACAAACAAACACCACCACACTCAGTGTTCTACGTGGGCTCTGGGCACCAGACTGGGGTCCGCATGCTTGTGAGGTGAGCACTTCACTAGCAGCCATTTCCCAGGCCCAGAAGTTACTGAAGAGCTCACATCATAACACCCTGTTATCTTACTTGAGAATTTTGTTTTGTCCTGTTGGCTATGAGCCTGAGCCTCTAATGGCTGAGTCATCGCTCCATCCCAGCGCTGTTTTCTGTGTTGTAATTTCCATCTAGAGTCTTTAAGAAACAAAACGTTAATCACTATGATTGTTGCTGTAAATTTAATGTGACAATTTTAGATTACATTTATGCATGTGTGTTTTTGTATGTGTATGAACAAAGGCAGGGCAAAGTGTGCATGTGAAGGTCATAGGACCTTCCTTCCTTCTCTCCTTCCACAACGTGGATCCCAGGATTGAACTCAAGTCGTCAGACTTCACCAAGCGCCTTTACCTGCTGAGCCATCTCTTGGCTTGAATTTTAAATGTTATCTTAATTTGTCACCTAATTTTTAAAATTAGCAAGAAGTATTTTTATTACAGTCTGTTGTTGTTGTTATTTGGGGGTGGGTGGGTAGCATGGCCCAGTGTACCCATAAAGGTTAGAGGACAACTTATGAGAGTCATTTCCTTCTTCTACCATGTGGGTTCCAGAGGCCAGATTCAGACCATCAGGCTGAATGGCAAGTGCCACTTAGCAAGGCTTTCAGGAATTATCTCTTTCTTTTATGTTTTTAATTTGATGCCATATTTGTTTTTATTTTGCAAACCTTACTTCTACTGATGTATCTGTATTTTCCCTTAAACTCTTTGTGTTCTTGTTCCCTTTTTATGCTTTTGTGGGGCCCACTGGATAGAGAGAATATTCCTTTCTAATGCATAATAAGCAAGGCATTTTTCTTCTTTTTTCAAACTCATATTAATGCGAATTCGCCCTTGAGTATAACAAAGATTACTATGGCATGCCCTAACTTCATCCAGTCTGTTCCCACCCTTCTCATCACACTGGCTTTAAAAAAATTTTTTTTTCTAAATTCTTTAAGAATGTCATACAATGTGATGTGATCAGAGTCACATCTAACTCTTATATCCACCATCTCTGCTCTTACTCCCCTACCCACCCAGCACTGAATTTTCTTCTTCCCTCCCCCAACTGATTCCAGTTTATGTTACCCAGTGGTTCTTGGGTCTGAAGCCTGCCATGGAGTGTGGTCAACCTACCAGGGGTCATATCACTAAAGGAAATTGACGCTACCATTTCTTAGCAGCTATTAAATGCCAACAGGACCTCAACTGGTGGTGGGGTTCCATCCCTACTTCCCCTGACTCCATGATGGGATTTTGTCTGTCTTGAGCTTGCTCAGTTCTTTTTCATGCTGCCATAATTACTGTGGGTTCAGATGTTCAACTGCATTTTATGTCCAGAAGATACTGTTTCCTCTGACTCTTACAATATTTCCACACCTTCTTCTTCAAAGATCCCTGAGCCTTGTGGGTAGTGGTGTGATACGTATGTCCCATTTAGGGCTGAGCACTGAACAGTCTCTTGTTCTTGGAAGTTTGAGAGTCTCTGCGTTAATTACCATCTACTGCAAGGAAAAGCTTCTCTACTGAGGGTTAAGAGATGCATTGATTTGTGGATATAGCAGTAAGTCGTTATGAATCTTTTTAATACTGTGTCCATTTAACAGAATGATAGTATTAGATTCTCCCCTAGGGCCTAAATGACCTGTCTAGCTATAGATTCTTGGTCCTGTTATCAGTTTCAGGTATGGGTTCCATCTCATGGAGTAGGCCTTAGATCTGATCAGAATGTGATTGGTTACTTCTATAACCTTCACACCACTATTACACCTGTGGGTGTATCTTCTCAGGCCTGTCATTATTGTAGCTTGCAGAGCTCAAATCTTAGTGATATTTGTTCCTAGACTCCACATGTTAGCAAATGAAAAAAAAAAAAAACACAGTACCAGGCCAATGGGATCCTATAGACCCCCAAGTATTACAGGCTATTGCCAATACTCTTGTTTACCTTCTGAAATTTGATGGTAACACCCTATTTCTGAAGACACTACATACTTAGGTCACAAAACAGAGGGAAATCAAATCGGTCCTCACTTGGAAGCATCATCTCTACAGATTAGCTTTCATAGTACTGGAATCATTTTTAAACACCATTTTGTGTCACCTCCAGAAATAAGTTTGTTAAGTGTTTTATATACATTGTTTAGTTTTTATTGGTTCCCTTGGGGTAACTTTTTTCTTCTGTGTTAGATTAATCTTGCATGTTCCAATGAAATTGCTGTTTCTAAGCACCAATCAACATAAATATATTGTAATCTTGTCAATTGTGTTTTTTTTCTAATTTAGGTTATGGTAGGGACTTTAAAATATTCATATGTCTAGAGAGAGTCAACATGAATATTTGATAAGTTTGTTAAATTTCTTAGTAAAATAAATTTTATGGTCATGCATTTAAAATTTTCATCGTTAAAATATTTAAATTGAAGTAATTTCGGACTAATGTGAAACTCATAGTACAGACTGGAAATTGCATATCCATAGAAATAAAAAAGAGCTGAAGCCTAGGGCTGAGGAAGGAAATGGGTGGGTGCTATAAGTGAGCAGAGGTTGCATGAAAGTGCTCAGAGCGGTGGTGATGATTTACTATCTCTGTAAGTTTGCTAAAGGCCATCAGTTATATGCTTTAAATGATGGATTTTATCATGTTATCTATGTTACTTCATGTGTATCATATGTGTATATATGTATATGTATGCACATGTATGTATATGTATATATACATATATGTGTATGTACTCAGTGATAGAGTGCTTGGCCAGCATGTGTAAAAACCTGGTTTTGATTCACAGTGTTGAGGGAACAAAAAACTGTTAAAAATGTGACCCAGAGAATCCCTGTGTGAAATTCTCCCTTCCCCTACCACACACACTTTTGTTCCTGGTTGATTTTCTTGAATATTGTACATGGTTTTCAAGTTATGCTTTCCGACAGTAATAAACATTTGTATTTTTCTTCCACTGACCTTTATTTCTTTGTTTTTAAATTTTTATTTTTGAAGTGTTTGTTCCAATATATATTTTATGTTGACCATACTTTCTCCATAACTTACCCCTTCTCTTTTCTCTTCCCTCTCTTCCTCCTATTAATCTCTTTCGTTTCCACTGAATTTTTTTGAGCATGCATTAATTGCACAGAATAGTGGGTTTCATTGTGATATTTTCATACATGAATATTCCCTTCTCCCAAGGATAATATCATATGCAAATAACCTTAATGCAATTATCAAGACTGAAATTTGACTCTCTACAAACCTCTGTGCCATATAGTACTTGAATTTCGCTAAGTTGTCCATGTACTTTCCTCTTTATTGTCTCTAAATTTTGTTTTCTTTTTTGGTGTGAGAAGCAGTATGTAGTTTTAAGAACTCTATTACCTGAATATATCTGTACAGCCACCACCACAATCAGGGCAGAGAGCTGTCCCTGTCACCACCTGCTCCAAAATAAAATACACGTCCCGTCTGCTATCCTGTAGCAGTTATTTACCCCCACATCCCTGTCTGGCAACCAGCAAAGTGCTCTCCATCACTGTACCTTGGCCCTTTGACAATTACATAGAACATGAAATGAAATCATTATGTAACCAGTTGAGATAGACTTTCCCCCCTCCCCAGAATAATGCTCTTCTGTTGAGAGGCATTCAAGTTATTGCGTATCAGTGGTTTATGCTTTTTTAGTGTCATAAAATAATTCATGGCCTAGACGTCCAACAATTTATTCTTCTTGTTTATTTCATGTTTGGAGCAATGAACTCTTACATTTACTGATTTTTGTCTAACTATTAAGTTTTCATTTCTCCAGCATAGGCTCCCAGAATCAGGGCTGTTCGGTTGGTAAGACGTTTTGATTCATTAGAAGCTACCACTGCATTTTCTAGACTAGAAGGACCATTTTTCTACTCTTACCAGCAGCAGGTGAGAGAGCCTGGTGCTCGGCTGTCTCCTCAGTGCTTGTTACGGGACAATGTTATGTTGTTATGCCTTTCTAGTGGGTGTGTAGTGTGTCTCCCTGTGGCTTTGGTTCATGTGTCTCTGGTATCTAGTAGTGCTGGCCATCTCTATGGTCCTGTCTTTTCTTGTTCTTCTTTTATTTCTGCATATCTTTGGTGAAGCATATATTCAAGTATCTTACCCATTTGAAATTGAGTTGGTTGGCTGTTTACTGTTGAGTTTGGAGAGTTCTTTATATTCTCTGAATACATGCACCTGGTGGGCCGTGTTGTTCACACGGATTTCTCCCTAATCTTTTTATTCTGTTAACAGTGCCCTTAGCAAAGCAGAGATGTCTTATTCCAACTAAGTCTAATGCATCAATTTTTTTTTTCTATTGTGAATTGTGCTTTTGATGTCATGCTCACATTTTGATCATGAAATTTAAATTTTTTTTTCCTTTCTAAATTGTATTTCTTTTTCTCATCTTATTGCACTAGAAAGAACACACAGAAGTGTGGTCAAGGAGTGCTGAGAGCTGACCTCTTGCCTTGGCATTCAGTCTGTCACTATTGCCTGTGCTCTTAGTTATTGATGATTATATTGACATTCTTTATCATGCTGAGGAAGTCCTTTCCTGCTTCCCCTTTGCCAAGAATATTTAGTCTGGCTGATGCTAAATTTTGTCAAAGGCTTTTCTATGTCAATGAAAATGATAACATGGGCCCTTTGCCTTTAGACTATTAAGTGTGTCACATTGTATCAATTTGCAAGTGTGTGTGTGCGTGTGTGTGTGTGTGTGTGTGTGTGTGTGTGTATGTTATGTGTATTGCATGTGTATGTGTTCCTCCAGTATGCACTGGAGGATCCTAACACAGATCTTCATGTTTGCTCAGCAAGCACTTTTGAGTGAGTTACCCTCTGCCCCAGCCACACATTAATTTGTTTTTAACAATTGAACCACCTTTGTGTTCTAGAGTAAACCTCATTTAGTCATGGTGTGTTATTCTGTTATACATTTGCTAATATTTTGGTAATTTTCTGTATTTGTGATCATTAGGTTTATAGTTCTAATGTCTATTTTATTTGAAAGTCCTCTAAGTGCTCTTCTGCTGTGCCCAACTTGTATACTGGGGCCCGCCTCACACCTGTGTGATATTTTACACTGTACTCCAGCCCTCACAGCTCACTATGGAGGTTGTTCTCAGCTTCAAGCATGGACTGCTTTACGGTGAGACTAGGATTTCATGTGCAGATGGAAGAGAGCCTTCCTCCTGCTCTCTCTTCTCATTGGTCCTCTCCACACCCTCCAGATGAGGGACAAGTAAGGAGAGAGATGCTGATCATTCTCACATTGGCTTAGTGAAGAGCTAACTAATCCCACACTGTTCCATTCTCCCGAATCTCCATAAAGCCAGCCCAGGGAAGGCAGAGAGTAATCACTGTCCCATGGATACCTGTCCCCGCAGGAGAGGATGAGTTTATCATGGTTCTCTGCATGGAGCCCTTGGAGGGAGAGCACATTGAAGAGTTGGAAAGCCAGGGTACCACTTTACATGGCAGCTCTTTGAATGGGGGTTGAAGGATCAGCGCTTCTTTTGGGTAGTAATGGGGTAGGAGGCATGAGAAGGGCCTTTCTGGAGAGCCTCCCTGTCTCTGTCCTGTATAGAGAGAACAGGTTCATCCTGGGATTTTTTTCATATCTCTGTCTACAGCAGACACTTAGAAACTGCTTTTGCTAAAATTCTTTGACTACTCTCTTGGCACAAGAGATCCCTAAAGAAGGACAAGAAGCCTGACACCTTTACCTTCACTTCATATTCATCTCCTTTACTTAGAGTCAGTCTTGGGTTTGACTCTGCATGTTCATTCCTCAAGGAAGGTTTGTTGGGAAAACCATGGTACCGAACCTATTCACCTTCCCTTGCGGCACAAGACACAAAGAGTAGCCGAGGCATCTTACTAACAGCTTTTTACAGACCCAAAGGCCCTGAGTCCTGAGTCCTTGTCTTTAACCTGTAGTCGTCTTGGACTTCAGGAGCAACAGAGCTTGGCAGACACATCTCCCCGTCATCATTCAAGGGGCTTGTGACACAACTGATGACAGCGGTAACTTTGGAACGACCTTGGAAACCATAATTGAGATACTATTCAACCCATCCACCCTGTGATCGAGGCTGCTTACTTACATGCAGTTCTGCCCTGTGGCTTAATTCTCCCTCTAGATAGCGTTAACACTCAAGTTACGACCTTGAAGATGGACTTGGGGGCCATTAAACCTTTGACTGTTCTTCCTAAAAGTGCCATACTTCCTAAGTCTCCTCTTTCCATTTCTCACTGCAATAATTCTCTTTAATGGGTGAGTTGCGGTGGGTGACTGAGCCTTGCCTGTTGAGCTTTGAGAGCAGGGCTTTCAATCTCCAATTCCTACATCCTGCCTTTTAGTGGCTCTGTGTTACAGGCTGCTTTCGCACCAAGATTAAGCTGAGTGTAGACCAAAAATACAGGTGGGATTCACCCAATTCTTTGTCATAGACAACTGAGTTCTTTTTAAAAAATATTTTATTTATTTATTTATTTATTTATTTATTTATTTATTTATTATTTTGGTTTTTAAAGAGAGGTTTTTAAAATTTCTCTCTGTGTAGCTCTGGCTGTCCTGGAACTCAGTTTGTGGACTAGACTAGCCTCAGACTCAAGAGCTCTGCCTGCCTCTGACTGAGTGCTATGGTTAAAAGCATGCAATACCATGCACAGTTCAAAACATAGATTTCAATTGAAATAGAATTACATCACTTTCTCTTCCTACTCCAGCCCCTCCGTGTAACTCACACCAACCCCTCCCACACCCCCAACTGTTAGCCTTTTTCCCTTTGATTATGACTGTTATATATGTAGGTATGTGTGTATGTATTGTGTGTATGTATGTGGATCCAGATAGATAGATAGATAGATAGATAGGTAGGTAGGTAGGAAGAAAGGGGAGAGGTAGAACCTGCTAAGTCCCTTCTTGTTTGTGTGTACAGGGTTCAGCACTGACTACTCTGCACTGGACAACCAGTTATGGGACTCATCCCTAGAAGAAACCAATCCTCCTTCTCCCAGCAGACATAAAACAAGGCTAGAATAATGGCAATACCAACGGACGTGCTAATGTGGGAGGGACAATCTCTCAGGGTCAACCGACTCCTTAGTCCCGTCTGTCAGAACCTTCTGGAAGCTGCTTTCGGTGGACCCGGGTTTTAGTGGAAATTGGCTGGAGCCAAGGACTTGCTTGTGCCACCTTGAGGAGCCACTTACGTGTTCATTGCTAGTGAGATGACATTTGTTTTATACTAATTTATACTATACTAATTTTGCTTATTCTTTTAGCTACCTGATCACTATTGGGAAACTTCAGTTGAGTTCTAAATGCTAGTACAGATGACTATTTTCTATGTTTCTACATATCTTGTCAAATGACTTCACTTGTCCTTTTATTTTAGAAATCTATAATTTTTCCCCCCTACTCTTTATATCCTCAGATCAGATAAGGCTATTCTTCCTCTGCTTTGGTTTGCGTTTAAATCATTGTTTATTTTGAATTTATTTCTATCTCACAGTAAGAAGCGAAATGACTTTATTTTCCCCTACAAAATATTAATTGTCTCAGCATCCTGTTTTAGGTGGTGAGCCTTTCTCTCTGTCTCTGCTAACAAATATAATTACTGAAAGAATAAGCCCTTCTCTCTTCAAAGAATTTCTTCTCCACCCACACCCTCAAGCCTAACAAACAAACTCCCAATTTAAATAGGAAAATAAAAATCTGACTTTCCTCATAAAAGAGGACGTCACATTTCCTTGTCTTCCCTCTCCTAATCCTCCCTCATCAGTCCAAGAGAATAAATAAGCAAATGCAACAAGGAACGCATGCGAAGGGAGATAATTAAGTCTGCCTGTCCCATGGTACTAATAAAGGCAGAAAATGCAGGGAGATGAAGATTATTATAAAATCAAAAAGTATTTCAAACCTCAGGCTTTCATTGTAGTTTGCCTTTCTGCATTTTTCTTCCTAGCTTTGAGAGAGAAGGGGGGCCGGGGGAAGATGTGAATATTTATTGTCTTTTCAAAATGTGGAATTAAAATGGATGTTCCATGAATAAGTCAAGTAATTGCATCTTTCTTGGGTTGCAGAGATTTCTTGTTTATCTGGTGAATTCTTTAAAGTTTTGAACTCATTTTAACTAACTTCTTTGGTAGTTACTCGAGGACATACATTAGCCTTCAATTCTGCCTCCGCTTCTGTGCAGATGGGAAATACATTCCCATGTGTCGGTTTCCTCTTGCTGAGAAACGTGTGTCGTTCTCAGTAGGAGAGGAAACTATTTGAGACGTGTGGTTGTGGGAATTAGTTGGGAACTCTGGCATTCTTGAGTCAGTGGTAACCTCTGCGAAGTTCCCCAGTCTTGAATCGACCTTTAACAAGTCAGCCCAGCCAAGTTTCACCCCTTGGCGCCCTGCACCCGTCCTCCTCTGACACAGATGGAACTTTCAGCTGAAGAAGCTGAGAGATCACGCTGTTCCCAAAGAAGTCTCTCTCATCGCCAAGCATTTGTCATTACTCCACATCTGAGGCTGTCCCTGGGGTTTCACATGCAGTTAATAGTTACTAAGGGAAAGAGAGGCGTTCTCTTTAGTGGTCTAGCCACTGGCAGCCACTCAGCTATACTCCTGTGAGCAACCAAAATTAGGTCATTAAAAAACAAAAAAAACAAAAACAGACATGAAAATACAAGGGGTCAGGCTGGGAAGAGGAAGAGGACCAGAGAAACTGGGAGGGGGCAAAGGAGGGTAATGAGAACATAATCAAAATACATGCTATACATGGATGAAGATGTCATAGCAAACCCATTATGTATGTAAATCTATGCTCATAAAAGTAGTGCTTTAAAAAAAAACCACTGCCCAGGTTGTTATCTTCATCTGCTCAGGGTGCTTTATCAACAAAAATAAATCAATTAGATAGCTTATAAAGAAGAGAAATTTATTTCCTAGAGTTGGGGAACTGGGAAGCCAAAGGTCAAAGTTTAACAGTCTCTATATGGGAGGGCCCACTCCCCAGCTTAAGGCTAGCACCTTACTTCTGGGTTTGACATGGTGCGAGGTGCACAGGAGCTCTGGGGTTTCTTTCCTGAGGTCATTGGTCCTACTCCTGATGTATCTCTTTTGCTAATTACCCCCCAAAGTCTCCAGTTCCTATTATCATCACCTTTGGGGGTTAGGATTTCAACACACACATTTTGAGAGGGGACATCTAATCTCTTTCAGTCTATTCCTACCCATCTCTGTAAACGCATCTCCTATACACCGTCATTACATCCTAAAGTCTCTGAAAGCTAACTCTCATCTATCCCGGCCCACGGGATCTTCAACCAAGACCCTAGGAGAAGGCGTGGGAATGGGGCATGGGCAGGGGCGTGAGGAGTGAAAGGCAGACGATCTGTCCAGTCAAGCCTTCAATTTATTGAACACATAGTACCAGTATTTACACAATTTTTGAAGTGGGGAGAAGAGCGGGGGATGAGTAAGCAGGTGAACTGGTCTAACTGGTTAGGATGTCCCAGAGCGAGCGATAAGGAAGTGCGTAGAGCTGTGAGATTCTCTCTAGGGCTTCCTGTGTAATCTATGAGGGTAGAAACGTGAAATGAGGAAGCAATAAGGGTGTTAGTTAGCAGGCGGTTTCCCAGAACTGGGCAGCTTTAGGCTATCTGACCTTGTCCATACTCTGTCCATTAAGGCCAGAGAGAAAAAGTGGGGTGCCTGTATTTCAAGCTAGCGCATCCAGAGGGGACCGCTTACTACACTTCCCTACTCTGGCTCTAAGAGGGAGAGTCTCAAGATACATTTCATCCTGACAGGAGTTTTACTCCAGCAATGAACTTGTTAAATCAAAGCCAAAAATGTGTACCTCTAAAATATGGTATAGGGGTAGACAGAAGAGGCATTCCCATTCCAAAGAAAGAACTAGAAAAGAAAAGACTAACAAATTAAAAGTAAGGCCAAAGTACAAAGTGAAGTCCATGAGACCTGAGGTACTAGAATGGCTGCGTTGTATAATGAGTCTGCACTAACCACTGTGTGGCTCTCCAGCGACACAGTGATGACGTCAAAAGAAGTCTGGACACGCCTAGGCTCACAGTGAGACGGTATCTCCTTAAACTTCCTTTGTGTCCTGATGACATCACAGGGGTGTTGGGTGGTGTTTTTATACTTATGTTGGCTCTTTTATACAGGACGTTTTTGGTTATCACATGTCTGCCCGCATCACAAAGAAAAGAAAATGAAAAGTCCTAACTTTTTGTGTCCTCTATGTTCCACAAGATGAACTTTGAACTCAGAGCGTTGGGCTGCCTTCAGCAACTCCCTAGAATTTAAGAATTTCAATGTATCCTTATAGGCCATGTCGGTCTTCTCTTCTTTGTATGGAGACACAGAGTTTTCCTTAGCATTGATACAAAGAGTTTGAGAGTTTTATCTTGTCAATGTAAAGAAAAAGTCAAGTTTTCATGCAAGTATTGGTAGATTTGGGAAGACGGATATGAGGGAAACATTTTGTTTTAAGGTAACGTGAACAGTTCCTGGCACGTGTGAGGCTTTAACAACATGATGTGATTTCTCCCCCTGGGTTTCTCAGCATCCACCCTGTGCTGTAGACCACTGCATCTGAGAAAAATAATCAGCATGACTGTGTATCCTTGTAAGGCTCAGAATAGGCTATTTTTCTGAATTTTTAGTTATTTCTAACAATATTATATATTTGACGAACTATCTAGAATACTCACCAATTTTCTTTCTTTAAAAGTCTTATTCTGGCACATACAGCAGAGCTGTCCGCAATCCCAGCAACTGTGATGTGAAGGCCTGACAATCAGGAGTTCAAGGACATCTTCAGCTACCTAGTAACTCAAGGCTGGCCTGTGTTACACGAAATCCAGTCTGGAGAAACAAAAGACCACAATATAAAAATAACAACCAACCAATGACAAACGCCTCCCTCTACTCCCATTGTAAGCAAACTTTCACCTGGAGGGCTACATAGAATTCAACAGCTGACCTACTGCAATGCTATCGACAGCAGTGTTTGGTGTGTTTCCCGAACGTTCCACTCTGAAGTTAACTTCAAGGAAGATCTTCATTGCTAGAAACTTCTGATGCAAGGTTATTCCTTTGTTCAGCAAGTATTCACGCCCACTCTATGCAGAGAATTGGACACTTGGGATAGATCAGTAAAGAAAAATAGGCACATATTTGTAGACTTTGCCTTGGCAGAGTTAGTTGGAGAAGAGAGCAAATAAAAAATATACAATCCAGCCAGTGAGATGACTCAGTGGGGAAAAGACACTTGCTGCCAAGCCTGATGACCTGTGTTCTATGCCCAGGACCCACAGAGTGGAAGGAGACAGTTAGTCCCCAGACCTCCACACATGTAGTATTGCATGTGCATATAAGCGTGTAAACAAATAAATAATAAAAGTACACACATATATAAAAATCAGTCGGCACATACTGGTAAGAATGAGGTCAGTGCTGTGGTGCGGAGGACTGGGAAGCAGGGTGTGCCCAGGCTTTGCCTGGAGCGGCGAGAGCAGCTTCAGGGAGGGGGGATACTGAGTAAAGGTGCACTGAGGGGACATACAGCGTAGTCCCAAGGGAGGATCTTTCCTGGCACATCCAGGAAGAGCTGAAAGGCTGGAAGCTGGAGTAGAGTGTAAGAGGAAGGGTACTGAGAAGTAAAGCATGTGGAGAGGCCAAGAGCAACGCCGATCTCTCTTTTCTCTTATGACTCATAGTCAGCTGATTGACAGCTGGATGAGAAGAACCAGGATGAAAGCAACAAGGCCAGGTAGACTGTATCCTAATAACACACACACCACACACACACCACACACACCATACATACACCACACACACACCACACACACCATACACACATACACACATACACACACACCACACACACACCACACACACCATATATACACCACACACATACACAGAGACACCACACACATACACACACACATACACACATACACCACACACACACCATACATACACCACACATACACCATACACACACCACATACACATACACAGAGACACCACACACACACACATCACACACACACCACACACACACCATACATGCACCACACACACACCATACATACACCACACACACATACACAGAGACACCACACACACACACACACACACATCACACACACACCACATACACATACACAGAGACACCACACACACACACACACACACCACACACACACCACACACACCATATATACACCACACACATACACAGAGACACCACACACATACACACACACATACACACATACACCACACACACACCATACATACACCACACATACACCATACACACACCACATACACATACACAGAGACACCACACACACACACACATCACACACACACCACACACACACCATACATGCACCACACACACACCATACATACACCACACACACATACACAGAGACACCACACACACACACACACACACATCACACACACACCACATACACATACACAGAGACACCACGCACACACACCACACACACACCATACATACACCACACACATACACAGAGACACCACACACATACACACACACACACACACAACTCACACATGCACCTCACAGACACACATACACACAACACACACACAACACACACACATACACAAACCACACCACACACACACACACATCACACACACCACACAAACACACCACACACACACCACACACATATACCACATACACCACACACACCTACACATACACACACAGCATGCACACACCACACACACACCACACACATAGCAGGCACACCAAACACACATGCACACCACATACACCACACATACACACCACACACACCACACACACACACACACACACACACACACACACATACCACACACACACACAGGAGAAGGTGGTAGCCCAGGGTGGAGGTGACTTATCCAAAGTGGCGCTCTGGATCAGTTCTGCGTGTTAACAGTGTCTTAACAGAGTGTGACAGAATTTATCAACAAGGAGCGAGTACAGCAGAAAGATACAGACTGGAATTTTTCTGTTAATCTAGAATGTACGGAAAATCCACAAGTAGACAGATAGGCAAGAGGGAGGGGCGAGGGTGGAGAGGAACAACGTGGAAAGGTAAATACAAGCTCAGTACATCCCATGCCCGCGTGAAGATGCCACACGAGAACTGCTGCTTCGGACAATCAGTACGCGTGAATTAAAAGAAGAAAAGGTGAATGCAGGATGAAACACCTGGGAAGGATTCACTGCAAAAAGCCACACACTCAGTGTTGGCCCCAAGGCAGCTTCATTTTAATGAATCTTCTAAGCTCCAAATGCACAATTAATTCAAGAGGAAAACAAATCTTGAAAGGACTTAGTTTATCCTTATATAGCCAAGGGGATCTAAATAATGACTGTCCCCTGTGAGAGACTGGATAACACTGATGTGTGTGTGTAGGTGTCTCTGTGTGTGTGTGCGTGTGTGTGTGTGTAGGGTGTGTAGGGTGTGTGTGTAGTGTATGTGTGTATGTGTGTGTGTATGTGTGTGGTGTCTGTGTGTGTGTGTGTGTGTGTGTGTAGTGTGTGTGTGTAGTGGGGGTCTTGTTAATTCTCAGTCTGAAAAATTCTAAGTCTTTTTGCCTGATTGAAATGCATCTCCGTGTCCTGTTGATAAACAGTCGTGATGGCAGTGCAAAGTTACTTCAACAACAGACGACGGGTAAATCCAGCCATCTCTCCCCCTCTACTTGTGAAAGGTGTCACTTCTGATTTATTCCAACTTAACATCATCAGCATTTGTCAAACTGTATCACATTGGGCCCCTTTCTCCTTGATTTGTTGGTTAATTTTTAGACAATATAGTTATAGTCTCACTCACAGGACTGCATAGTGAATATTCTAGACTTGTGTCATTTCCTACCTCATCGGTGCACTTTGGAGCTGAATGTTAAATCTGGTCTGTTATAACTTTATGTCCTGTGCTGATGGAATGGTGTTGTGGGTATCTGGGGGTACCTAACCTGTGCCAGTGAAATGTCAGTGTGGTGGTTTGGCAATGCTCATCTTGGGAGCATTTATCAGGCTCTGGCCATGTACCAGGCATAGAGATCATGATGCTAGGCAGAGGTAGCATTCCATTGGAATGACTCCGCCTACTTCTATGTTAGAACTACGGCATTGACAGTGGATGGGGGGGTTAAAATTATATTATCTACGTACATTAAAATAAAGATATTCTGTGTAAATTCCCAAGAAGTACGCAGTTTCTCAAGAAACACACTGATAAGTTTGACATGTTGGTTCATGCCTATAATTCTAATATATAGGCGGATGAGGTGGGAGAATGACCAGAAGTTCAAAGCCAGCTTGTTAGATTTTTGTCTCAACTAAATAAAATGTGTGTGTGTGTGTGTTGTGTGTGTGTGTGTGTGTGTGTGTGTGTATACCAAGAGATAAATTTAAATAAGAATTCAAGAACACGGTGTGTGAACACAGAAATTCTTTTCCTCCACATTCATTGAAGAGAAAGAAAGAAAGAAAGAAATATATCCATACAAGGTCTTCTAGAAGAATGCTCATAACAGCTTAGTAATATCCCAAACTGGAAACAAGCCAAATGGCTTTCAACTTGAGAACACGTTAACAAATAACAGCGCTTTGATACAATGAAAAGCCCTTGGCAACCAAAAGAACAAACTATAATAACGAATATAGATAATATGAACATATCTCATAAACATTCTTAGCAAAGGAAGTTAAATATTAAAAAACACATGCTTTGGAGAACATTAACTTGGGAGGGAAGGGAAGGTTAATGGGTCTGGGAAGAGTTGAAAAGGGGGCAAACGGGACCAAAACACATTTGCTGAAGGACGTTCTTAAAGGATTTATGTTAGGGAAGTACATCTTTTGGTTCCATTTATATTAGCCAGAAGTAGGAAAAATTCAAGTTAAAATGATAAAGGTGAGTAAAGAGAGAAATTTGTCTGGGTGATGGGAGTATTTAAGTCTTGATTCTGTCTTCTGCCTCCTGGTTACGGAAATAACCTGTCATTTATTTTTTAATAAGAACTCATTGTAATTGTGCCTAATGTCAAGGAGCTGCAGTGAGCCATAAAACACTTACAGAGCCCCAAACTTACAATCTAGTTCGAAGTGTCATTCTGCACACCAAATGTTTATTTCTGTCTTCATTAAATTTGTTTTGTTTTATATAAATTACGTGTGTGTGTGTTTGTGTGTGTGTGCAGGTGTATGTGATTATAGCCATGTGTGTGCCCCATGTATGACACATATGTGTGGTCAGAGGACAATGCTGAGGCGTCAGTTTTTTCCTGCCATCTTGTAGAATCCAGGGACCAAATTCAGATTGTCAGGCTTGTGCCAAGGGCCTCCACCCACTGAAGAGATCTCACCAACCCTCTTTTAATTTAAACCAAAGAAGAAATACCTGGCTGTCTATGCTTGATACCAGATTCTAAACAGTATAAAGTTTTGATGTTTGGTCTTTTTTAACTCCGTGACATGTGCTCATATATAAATATTTTTGTACTATGGCTGATGGAAGTCACATGCCCTTCCTGCCTAACCCTGAATGGGAGTGTGGTTGCCATATGATTTTGTAACTTCAGAAAGTTTTTTTTGCATCTATTAGAACATCAGTGGTTATCCAAAGTTTCTCCTCTATCATTTGCTTATGGGAAGGCTTTGAATTGGCACATGCTTAGTAAAAGTGAAAGTCCTATCCTATCTAGAGTCAGAAGATACTACACATTTCAATACCAACCACATTGGAGGTTGCTGTTGGTATTGATGTAACAATCTGGTATCTCCAGATCATAGCTTTGCCAGGCTTGTGGCTTGGGGACAGCATCCTAGTAGAAGGCGGGGCCACTGAGGTTAATGTAAAGTGCAGCTCTATCACTTACAAGCTGTGAGACACCAGGCAGGTTACGACCCTCCTTATGAAGTTCAGCGGAAGTAGCCTAGTGACCTCTAACATGGAGTCCTCCAGAAGCACGACAAGGATCGGGAACTATAGGATGCAACCAGCCCGATGCAAGGGGCAGAGGAGGCTTTCGCAGATGCTGATCTCCTTCGCCCTCTTTCTCTTGAATAAGAAAAGGTGTGATGCGTAGAAACCGGGCAGTTATTTTGGAAATCCAAGACTAGATGAAAATAACATCTTAACGATCTGAAACAGGATGTTTGTAAAATGATCTCAGGTAGATAGATTTTTCTAGGACTTCAGGAGTGAGGCTGTGACCTGGATCTGTGTTGCAGCTACAGAGCCTAAATGCCCGCTAATGCTATAAAATTGTGCTGGGGTAGGGGCACTGAGTTCACTGTACAGGGACCAGAGCCAACTGACTCGCCAAGGAGACCAGGGCATTGATTTTGATAACTGTAAATTTAGAACCAAAGTCTTTTCTCCTTATTTTAAATCCATGAGTTCTGACTTACATAAATATTTTGATAGGGGTGGAGTTTTAGAAATAAAAGAGAGAAATGATAATTTTCTAGCCTTGCAAATTGCCACTTTAGAAGGTGATCTGTTCGGGCAAAGGCTAGGATTACTGCCATCCATCTGTTCTGTTCCAGGGACCAGGGCAACCAGCCTGAAGAAAACACACACTAAAAAACTGTCTTTCAGAGGTTTGTAAAGAGCCCAATTCCAAACTCTACAGTGGAGTCCAGGTGCAAAAAGTATGAAAATGTAACCCAGTACCTTGGCTGCAGTCTGGTTAGTCACTTTGAGGAAAGGAAAATGTCACAAGTCCTTTCTTTTTACAGTATGTACATATGTATGAAGGGGAAGGAGAATAGCAGCTCTCCTTTCCATATCTAATTTTATTACATATAAGTTTAATAAACTATCTAACTGAAAAAAAATCTAAGAATTTACATAAGAACTTGAAAGCAGTATCATTCTACATAAGTGGCCTGTGAACGAGCCTGTTGTCCTTGCTGTAAATAAAGATTCTTCAACTTTACCGAGGTTGGGAAATAATTGGCTTCCCCCTGGGTTACTAGGAATATATGTAAATCATCAATTTCCTTATTGTGTTGGATTTTTACCTAATATTACTTACTCCCTGGAAGTAGTACTTCAAAATGTGCCATTATTAGCGATGAGAGCAGACACTCTCTCATTTCCCAAAGGATTCTGTCAGATATAAGCGGGAGGCAGAAGGCCTCAGATGTAGCAAAGAGGTCTGGTAAATAGCACCCTGAGAGAATATGGGCAAAGTATAGTTTGGGTAAGGGGAGAAAACTTCCATGTGTTTCTGTCTTCTATGGAAAGCCAAGGACTTCTGCTTCTTATCTTCCCTGTGGAGCAGCCATGGGCAGCCCCACGTGACTTTCCTCCAGACCATCCACCCCTGGGGAACAAAGTGGACAAGGCACACTCGAGAGTTACTTATTGCTCTGGATGCATCAACAGAACAGATAACACTGATGTAGGCTTCTCTCATTAAGGAGATTGCTGGCTTTTTGCTTGCTATTTCTCCAGGGCCAGGTGGTCCTGCTATTTTTCAAATCCAGCCACCTTGCCTTCTGTGGACCTTCTCAGTTTATAACATTGTTCAACACATTTCCTTTTGTGTAAGTTCACCAAATCTAGGGTCCCATTGCTTGCAACCAAAAACCTCTAAGTATTCTAGACTTTCACACTAAGCTTGTCTACAGTCAGATCCTGTAGAGCATTCTGGGAGATGAAATGGACTCTAGAGATCTTATAATATGACCTCCTCCCTCAGAAGTTCTCTGTGGGGGAAGGGAGATGAGACACAATTTGATTACACTTGAAACTGTGAGAATATTCTAGGATAAAGATTAACTGAATCAGATTTCTCAGCAGAAGGAGAGGAAGGGAGCATTCCCACAAGAGCACTGGTGCTTGATTGTTGATGGACTGAGGTGATGTTAGACAAAGAGGCATGAGGTGACATGTTGGAGCTTGCCCAGTAGGCTAGGCTGGCTGGCCAGTGAGCCCCAGGCCTCTGCCTGCCTCCATTTCCCCAGGTCTAGGATTACGGTACATGTCTAAGGATTGAACTCAGGATTGAACACCTTCTCCCCGGCCCTCAAAGTTATTTTAAAGAATAGAGATTGCTATGCTTCTCATCATAATTGGCTGATTCTAGACACTAGAATCTCCACTAGTCAGAAATGTTTGTAATGATTACGTATTCTAAGGAAAGAAAGCCAACACCATCCACATGATGTGAGATAGAGACAGAGATTCGGCATTTAGACCCACCTCCACCTCACCAGCCAAGGACTCAGGGACCAGCTGCCCAGAAAGCCGGCAGACCCTTCAAAGGTTGACTCCTCTGTAGGGTCCCTTCACCCAAGGTTCTCTCCTCCATGGAGAGGCCACACCTGCTGAGTGGCTGATTGTGGCATGAGAAATATTCTTGGCATTCCATTCTGTGATTGGACAACTCAATCCGGCTACATTCACTCCAGAGATTCCCAGGAGATCATCCCCAGCTGTGTCATGGACAGACCTCTTCTGCCCTGTCTTTCTTCCTTGTTTCCTTTTGTTTGTTTTTTTTCAAGCTGTTGGCTTTCAGGGCATCCTGACTCTTAAACTCAGAATGTGCTTTCAGAGAAACACAACCAACCACACTATATTTAGCATCCTACATGTGACACTTTTAAGAACGCTACAAGCCACCTGTTGTTTCCCCCTGCCCCACCCCCATTTTTGACAGGTAAGAGAATTAAGGCTCAGAGAGGGAAGAAAATTACCTAAGTGAAAACATTAAGTGACAGATCTGCGATTAAAGTCTAGTTCGGATTGACTGCGAAGATTCAATCTCTTGGGAAATTATTAACACGTCTTCTGGCTCGAGCAACGATCTCACGCGGAGTGAGCAGCTGAGCTCTGTGCTTTGGACCAGGTCAGAGTCACGTGGTCCACACTGCCGTTTCGGTTGGTCCAGATGAGATTTCCTCTTCTTTCTCTTTCATTCCTGAGGGTCTGTCTCTACTCCTGGAGGCACTGCCTATTGTCTTAACCTAAAAATAGAAAGTGTCAGCTTTTACGCATTTTCAAAAATTTCAATGTAATTATTTTAAAATAGGCTCCGAAATTTTGTTTTCTCTCTATTGGCAACCGCGGTTGCCATGGAGTTCAAGTAATAGATTGTGATGTTTAACACTGAATTAATTACTACTTCTCACTCCCAGGGAACATCTAATTATACATATTCATGCTGGGAAGGATTTGATTTTAAGGAGAGAGGGAGGGAGGGAGAAAGAGAGAGAGAGAGAGAGAGAGAGAGAGAGAGAGAGACTGTATGAGGCATACAGGGGGAGGGAGCATGGCCTTCAGGAGATCTTCTCTTGGATTATTTCTCCTAGATCCACACATGTGAAACATGCTGGCTTTCGTCATGCATGTCCTCCTCCATCTGACAGTAACCCTTTTCTGTTATTTTGAACAGTAAACGGAGATTAATTACAGTAGTGCCCATATGTCTTTCCTTAGCTTTGCCCTGGGATCACATGTGTCACTAGGTTGCATTACTAGAAATATCGTCTGCCCTGTAGGATGCTTCTGAGTATGACTCCAGGCAAGTCGAGTCAGAATTAAGTCTCAACAACTGAATCAATAAAATTGGAATAATGTTATCTATAAGAAGAATTGCTCCAAAGATGACACTAGGTATCTTGGGGGCTGGGGGTGGAGTTGCATCCACCTAAGTGTTCAGGTGTGTGCCCCCCCCCACACACACATGAAGAGGTCAGAGCAAGATGTCAAGTCTCTTCCTCTATCATTCACTGCCTTATTACCTTGAGACACAGTCTCTCATTGAGCCAGAAGTGTGCCCTTTTGGCTAAGCTGAATGGCCAGCAGGTTCTCTGGATCTGCCATTGCTGGGGTTATGGGGACATGTAGCCATGCCTGGATTTTTAAGAGAGTACTAGGGATTTGAACACAGGTCCTCGTGTTTATGGAGGAAGCACTTTTACACATTGAGCAATCTCCCCAGCCCCACATGAGGCTTTAGGTAAACTTAGTTGGCATTGTGCTTCTTTTCTCATATAGTAATGTAGAAGATGGAGGTCTTATGAAAATACAGATTCTAACTCAAGTGTTAGGAGCAGACACCCCCTCCCCAGGTTATGAAATCTGTCAATTCCCCAGCTCAAAGCAATAGTGCTGGTCTATGGAATACTGAGAATGTAGATAATGTGTGTGTGTGTGTGTGTGTGTGTGTCTGTGTGTGTGTATGTGTGTGTGTGTGTATGCATGTGAAGTTATTAGCATCAGTCCTTAACTAGTTCTTACAGTATACACTCTGGAAAGAAGAGCTTGTACCCATTAGCCAAATACAGAAACTGAGGCACAGGCAAGCAGATCCCACGACAGCAAGATGACCCCACTGAGTTTCTCTGATGCCTATTGTAGCCTCACCCTGTGAAGCTTCTGTTTTTCTCCTGTGTGGGCTGTTACACTCCCTGCTGTTACTAATAGGAGTTACCCAAGCATGTGTTAGGAGAAGGAACATAAATCCTGTAGTGTTTTTATATACTCAACTAATAAAGCAATTCCATGTTTTGCTGAAAAGAAACTATTTCTTGACACGGACAGCATGACATGGAGAAATTTATGCCTTTGGATCCACTTATCAAATGACTATTTTTTAAAAATTGAATCTGGGGTGTTCATTTGAAAAGGGAGCTGTGGCTCAGACGCTTAGGAGACGTGAGTGGTTGGAATTGTATAAAGTGACACGGTCCATTTTCAAGATCAGGAGGTAGCCCCTAGCTGAAAAGAGCCAGGATTCTTACAAAGCAGAAGTTGGCAACATTTCAGCTGTGGTAGGCGGTATATATTTTATTTATACTCTTTTCATTTAGAGGTGGTGGGGAAATGCTTCTTATTTGAGAAAGGATGTTTCTGTGTCCCCTGTGGATCAAGAGAGTGCTTTCTTCTGCTGAGTTCTACTGTAAACATCACCAACATCGGTTCCCATCTTCCAAGCCTGGTGGCTTCTTTCTGAAAACTTCTGGGTTCTTCTGGCTTGTCTTTTTTGGTCCAGTCATTTTTTTTCTGGTCTCTGGTGCTCCACTGCTTTGGATCTTGGGCCCATTCTAGTATGTACTTGCTACTTTTCCCCTGAGCTGTTGACATCTCTGGCTATGGGCTCTGCCACTTGCGTACCTGTGTGACATGCTAGAGAAGCAATGTTAACTCAATCTTAAAACTGAAACTTGGTCCCAAATGGTTGACTAGTCCATAGCTTTCTACCACCCCTCCTTCAGTTTAACTTTATTGATGGCACAGCTATTACCAGGATCTTGCTATGGCCTCCCTTTGGCTAGATCAGTGGTTCTCAACCTTCCTAATGTCTTGACCCTTTAATACAGTTCCTCATGTTGTAGTGACCCTACCCATAAAATTATTTTTGTTTCTACCTCATAACTGTAATTTTGCTTTTCTTGTGAATCATAATGCAAACATCTGATATGTGGCAGTCTTGGGTGACCCCTGTAAAAGGGTCATTTGACTCCCAAAAGGGGTCGTGACCCATAGCTTGAGAACCACTGGGCTTAATGGTCATTTTGATCTCTTTGTTAAAGATCAAAGTAAGCTAACCTCAAGGGATGAATGTGGGCCATGGCCAAAAGGACCATTGCAGAGCAGAATACTCTCTGGATGGGGTTGGACAGTGACCAGAGAAGCCACTGTGCTGACTTACACTTGTCAGGATTGTTGGTTTGTTTGTTTTTGTTTTTCAAGGCAGGGTTTCTCTGTTGTAACTCTGGCTTTCCTGGAACTCACTCTATAGACCAGGCTGGCCTCGAACTCACAGAGACTTGCCTGCCTCTGCCTCCCAAGTGCTGGGATTAAAGACATGTGCTACCACTGCCCGGCAGGTTTTATACTATTTCTAAAACCTCTAGAACAGACAGCTTTCCTATAGAGAGTTGTATGTCCAGGTGATTGACGCATCAATTTGGATTGACTCTCTGTTCTTAAGAAAAAGACACCTACAAGACAGGAACCCCAGAAGGTTTAGGGCTCCCGGAGCCAGGTATAGACGGTTATCAATTAATAACCTGCCTGCAAGTTCAAGATGGCCTCCGAGGACAGAAGTTCGACTCGGGTCCCATTCCTCTGCCGGCAGAGTCCTTAGCTCCAGACTTTGACTTTACAAGGCAAGGGCCGAGCCCTCAGTCTGTCAAGCCTGATAACTCTTGCTCTGCAGTGAGTTGACTCCTGTCTCACTCCTATAAACGGACAGGAGTTAGAATCTGTTCATTCTGGAAGCACACAGCTTTCATATTAATAGTGGAAAAACCTTATATTTCTTCTTTGGAAAACATGTTAGGAAAAAGTAAATGTTGGATCGCTTCTCATGTTAATAAGTTTCAGAGAAAAAAAAAAACAAATTATTCCATGCCTGAATGTCTCCCTGAGTCAACGCCTCTGTGGGGTCCTCGTGGATTCCTCCCTCCACATTCTCAAATAAAAAGTAACCCAGACTGAGTTTCTGTCGGTTCGCTTTACTTACGATGCTGTCGCTTTGCCCAGGCTCTAGACTCCACAGCCCCCTTCTCCATAGCTCTCTCTGGACTGCCTAGTGAGACTTTCTGAGTTTCATGCTAAATAATTCTTTCGTCTGATCTTTCTATCTCTTGGATATTTTTAGATTGCAAGTGTGTCCACCTCCGCCACCCACTGCGGCTCCCTGGTGGGTCTGCTCAGACAAACTATGCATATTTAATTCTTATCTTTCTTTATCCACCAGACCCACCGGTTTTGTAAAATTGTGTTGCTGGGCTTTAGACCCCGTCTTGATAGTTGATGCCCTGCGCTCCAGCAGATCCTTTCTGACTGAGATAGCATCTGCCTCAGTCTCCTCTCTATATTTAGTGCCTCAAAATACAAACAATGCAAAAAGAAGGATTCCAACGAAGTCATGAATGACACTTGTTCATCATTTCCAGCTCTCTGTCTTCTGGACCCAAAGTAACATTGCGTTTCCTGGGCCCTTTTAATTGGTAGGGCTTCCAATTTGACTAATTCCAGCAAGTGAACGATGACTAATGGGTCACTTTCAGACTCCAGGGTGTTGTTTTTCTCTCTGGAACAGCAGCTGCTAATGTTTGAGGTAGTGGCTTCTGTGTTAGTCTGAAGCTTGTGTAACAGTGAACAGCAAAGGCCCTGACAAATTGTGCTGCTCCTGTAGCCAATGGGAGTATCAGCCTACTCTGTCCTCAGAGAGGATGCAACTATACCTATAGCTGAATATGAAAGATGTCTGCACCTCCGGTGCCCACATGTATAGGCGAGTCTGTGTACAGTTTGGGATAGGTGGACCCAGCACCTCTCTATTTAATACCAACCTAATAGCAACTCCAGCTGTCAGATTCACCTAAACCCTTGCTGTTCAGCAGACAGGATGACATTAGTCCAAAAGAAATAAATTAGAAGCTTTTGCTGAAGACACAGAGACTCCAAATGCAGAAAGTTGAGTGTCCCCTAAATCTCCCGTCACAGATACGGGGTGGCATCAGTCACAAATGTGCTCTGCGTTGCCTCAGAACCCAGAGCTTCCCAGCAGACGAGTCACCCCACCGCCTGCCCTGTAATTGCTAGCTAGCTGTTATTTCTACTTAAGAATAAAATTGATAAACTCTTACTTTCTTCTGGAGAAATGACTAAAATGTTCATTTCAGGCTTAGATAAAATAGAATGTTTTACTAGCCCGTTGAACCATGGGGGTGGTGTTTGTTTGGGAGCCAGGGTCTCACCGTGTGTAGCCTAGGCTGGACTTTAATTCTTGGCAATCCTCCTGTCTCAGCATCTTAAGTGCTAAGATTACAGGTGTGTGCCACCATATCCAGCTCCAGGAAACTAATTTTTAAAGATTCTGACTATGACTGATATCATCTTCCTCATGCACTTTAAACATGTATATATTTTAAATAATTTAAACTGATTTTCCATTTTCTCGCTGTGTCCACCACTCTGGTATGACCACGTTTCTTTCTTTTCCATCTTTATCAATATAGGAAGACATTTAATGTTTGAATTTTTATTATACATGGGATCTTTGCTCTTTCTATCATTTACCATTTTTTCATAGATTCATTCCTCTCTCTGTCTCCGTATCTGTGTCTCTCCCCATCCCTCTCTCTCTCTCCACAGTCTCCACAGATTTTCTTCCACTTGCACTAAAATAGCTTTTTCCTAGGCTGAAGCTATTCAGAGTGAAATGATCAGGTAGAGACCAAAAACAGTCAGCTAGATCACCAAGCCAACATCAAAACCTCAGAATGTGTTTGCTTTAGATATCTATACACATCTATTTTTTAAAAAATACTTCATTCTTGACATCTACTCTCAGTCAGGGAATTGCTGCCTACACTGTTCGCTCTCTCCTTTTCCCTGCTCGATGAACCCTGTTTATCCTTCAGAGCCAGCTTCCGATCAGTCTCTCCTGCTACCCTCAGCCACACTTGGAGCACCAATCTTCCTTCCAGAGCTCTCTAGCGCTCCACCTATAGGTCTTTCTTCCTTGTTCTCTGCACTGTAGGCTAAGGACCGTGTGCCATTTTCTCACCAATGCTGCCGACAGAGCTTAGAACTGAGCAAGTCCTCAAAACCAAAATATGTTGTGGGACAGAATAAATAAAAGCTGGTGCGTGCTCTCGGGCATCCACAAATCCCACATGATATTTGATATTTATTACCAGGGCTGAGGGTCCCCAGGCAGAGCTCAGAGAAGCTTGGATTCTTTTGTTTTTATTTGAAGATGTAGAGAGTGTGCTTTGGACTAATCAACAAAACAGCAGGCTCCTGTATTTTGGGTTTTGCCCTTGAGCCTGGATCTCTGTCTTGTTTGGATACCCGCCTCGCTTTGCATCAAATGAATATGTGCTGAAAGCTTATCTTTGCCTTTCCCCTCTTCTCCATCATTTGTTTTACACTCCCCTTCCCTCTGGAAGTTAAACTTTGCTATGCTTCCATCTTAATATTTCTACGTTTATAGATTCTTTGAATAGAACTGTACTTCCCGGGCTCCACGTCTTTCCTTCAGTGTGGCTATCTTAATTTCCATCTCCTTTATTTCCCCTTGGGAACCATAAACACTAGATTCTAATTGCAGTCCTGGGTGATTTAGACTCTAAGTTATGGCCCAGGATAGAAGTCTTTAATTTGTTCCTTATTGACCCAAAGACAGGCAGGCAGGCAGCGAGCTGAAATTCCTAATGAGTGCAATTGATTTCCAAGGCATCCTTGATGGGTAGCTGACTCTCCCATACTTGAATAGCGAGTGGCATCCTTCAGTACCGTCTTTCTGAAAAGTCTGCTCCCTTCTGTGGTCAGTCAATACTATTGCGACCTTGGACAAGAGTCTTAATCTCTTTAAGGCTCAGTTTTTTGATGGAGCTGTTTATAGCTATCTCATAAGGACGGAGGTTAAATGAGATGATGCACTTAACATTTAAACGGTTTAGCCAGAAACAGAGAGGATGTTGTTCTTTCTGAAGAAATAGGTTGCCTTCTTTATTTTGGAGTGTGTTCATCTTGATTCACTACAACAATTTTTAGCTTGAGAAAAATCTACATAGCAAACTCCCTCTGGGACTTTTGGGCACCGAACAACTTTTATATCAGGGATAATTTGAATAGCATTCTCACAGAAAGGATAAGGATCAGGATTGGGAGAGAAGGAAAACATGGGAAGGCAGACCCCTCTACAGAGGAGCTTTGAATATGCTGGAAAGCTGAGCTTGTCCTCAGACATGCTCCTGCTGGGTGCGAAGCCATGAGTTGTCTTTCATTTCCTTTTCTATGTCCCAATGTTCTGACCCAACATACTTATTTAGGTTATTTCCATGAATTACTATATATGTGCACATATATACTTATTGAAACATCATATATATCCAAATTTCAGTGTATATAATGTGATACGTTAGGGGAAAACTATACAGCCCAAGAAACTATCAATCTCAATAGGTGTATCCATTGCTTCCCAAAGTTCTTTCTCTCTTCCCTTGACTATCACTACTAAATTGTGTGTATGTGGTAAGAACGGTGAACAAGAACGCCTGCCTTTGAAGCAAATTTTAAATGTACAGTGTGGTAGTGTTAGCTACAGGCCCTGTGCTGTCTGTCTAGTAGATCTCTAGAAATTATGTTCTATATAACTGAAATTTTATACCTTGACTATCACCTCTCTGTTGTTCCCCTTCCCTGGCCACCAGCATTTTCTTCTCTGAATCTGAGTTGGACTATTTTGGATTCCATGTGTGTGACCACCGAACAGTGTTTGTCTTTCTGGGACAGTTTTGTCTTTCTGTGTTTCAGTTGGCACAATGTTCTCCATCCTCATCAACCATAGTCACTAATGGCAGGATTTCCTTCTTTGGTAAAACATTTTACTTTTTGTAAAAAAGTCCACTCTTTGTAGGTACACAACATTTTCTAAATCCACTCCTGCATGACTGGATGTGGAGACTGTTCTCACCTCTTGACTGTTGTGAATAAGCACTAAATTGTGACTTGCACTAAATTCAGAGATACTGTTTTCCCTGGCAGGCCCTGGTTTCAATTCTTTTGTAGAAGTCGACTTACTGAGTCACACAGTAGATCCAATTTTAGCTGTCTTGTGAAAACTCTTTATTTTTTCCACAACCAGGCTATATTCCCACTAACAGTAATAGATAGGGCCCCTTTCATTGCCACTCTCTTTAGGGCTTGTTTTTGTCTGGAATTTGTTTTGTTTGTTTGTTTGTGTATTTGCTTTCTTTTGCTAGCATCCAACCTCATAGGTGATAACTCATGATTTCTTAAAGATTTGTTTTTATTTTTAACTATGTGTGTGTATCTATGTGTAGGTTTGTGCACATGAGTGCAATGCCAGAAGAGGGCATCAGATCCCTTGGCGCTGGAGTTACAGGCATTTATGGGACACCAAAATATGGGTTCTGGGAACTGAGCTTGGGTCTTCTGCAACAGCAACAAGAACTCTAATTGGCTGAGCTGTCTCTTCAGCCCACTCATTTTGACTTTAATGTAGTTGTTATCCACTGCTGGGATGGCTCAGCAAGGAAGACAAGGAGGCATATTTCATAACTGCAAACCCTGCCAGACCTCAGCAGAGAGAACCACCGTCATGGCCAGTGCCATATTCACAGTGAAACCCCAAGCATCTGTGCTCAGGTGCTTTTATTGATTCAGAACTCCTCAGGTATTCTACTGATAGCACATGCAGATCATTAGCAATCAACACCCCCTACAAAAACCCAACACCTGCAGACAATACAAAATGCCAAGGCCTATGCATCCCTTTTTCCAACAATGCACAAAAACAATTATTTTAAACATAACTAAAACCAAACTTTCACAACACTTTGATGTGACTTTTCCTAATGATTCAGTGAGCATATTTTCACAGAACGTTTGGTCATTTTTATATGTACTTTGGAGAAATGTCTTTTGCTCGTGTTTCAATCAGATTTCATTCTGGTTTTGCATTGCTATTGAGTTATATGAGTTAGGTTCCTTATATATTTGGGTTATTAACCCATATAACAAACACACACACACACACACACACACACACATACATACACACACAATACGCATACATATATATACATATATATGCGTATGTATATATATATAGTATATAGTATATATATATACACTATATTATGTATACATATATATTCTATGCATGTATATACATATGCATGTATATACATATACACAGATACACAGATATACATAATATAGTGTATATATATACTATATACTATATATACACATAATATATGTATGTATATATAAAGTATATAATATATGTATATACTATATGTATATAGTGTGTATATAAATATATACGTGTATATATAGTATATATATTATATATATATTATACATACTTTCTCCTTTTTTAGCATTTTTACTTTGCTTCTGGATTTTATCTTTCAATGTTCTGGACTTTTTGTTTGATGTAGTCCCCATCTGCTTACTTTCACCAGCAATGCCTGTGCCTTCTGGTGTCCTATCCAAAGCCTTGTGGTCAAGATTGCTTTCCAGAAGCTCATCCTTCCTCTGTATTCTATTCTAGGAATTCTAACTTCACATCCTACTTGTGACATTCTGGTTCATGTGCTGTCATCTCTCTTCTCTTTGTCTTTCTGCTGCCTCTTGCCTCTTTCTCCCAAATTCCCTTTGCTTCTCTATGTCTTCATTCTTATGTTCTCCTCTGACTCCTTTGCAGTGTGTGTGTGTGTGTCTGTGTGTGTATGTGTGTTTGTGTGTGTGTGTGTGTGTGTGTGTGTGTGTGTGTGTGTGTGTTTAACAAAAGGAAATTTGGGGGACATGTGAATGAAGTCTAAAATACTGACTACCTAGACCAAGCTAAGCTGCTCACTTGGCGACTTCATAGCATAGTCCAGTTGAAGCTGTTTATTGCAGTTCTGTATTGAAGTTCACAGATTTTTCTAACATCTACTAGATGATTATGACCTGTTCCCACTTGTTCAAGCAAACACTGCCAGGCATTTGTCCATTTTCAATTTCTTATTAGCACACATTCTGTTGAGTTTTTATTAGCCCTGATGTATTTTCACTTCAATCTTATTCAATTTCTGTGACCACACAGTTGTGGTTCGACTCTTTATCTTCTGATATCTTGCTTGTCTCTGAGTATCTGTTGAAGCTTTGTTGATAAGGGGAGAGGCTGTATTGATTTTATATTGCTATTATATCAAATGACCACAAATTCAGTGGCTTGTAACTATACAAAATACCCTTTACCCTGAACAGCATGTTCACAGAATTCAGGACTTTATAAGGCTTTGGTTTTTTCTTGGAACAGAGAAACTTTTGCTCAACATGTCCACCTCCTCTGCCTACACTCTCCATAGCCATCTGCCCCTAGAGCCGTGCTGTGCCTGCAGCAGCCCAGGACATTGGTAGCATGGACATCAACTCCTGACCTCTGAGTTCTCCCAGGCCTCTCTGAATAGGCTGGGAATGCAGGTCCACTGCTCTGGTGGTATGCGCGCTTTCTCTTTTTTCTCTTAACTCTTCCCTTTTAATCTTCATAATTCTCTACTGTGAGCAAAAGACCCTACATCCCTTTCTAGCCTCCGCTTTGTGTGTAACACATTTTGAGAACCGTAAACTTTGTCCCTCCCTGTCCACGTTCCCAATAGACGTTACAGTTCGAGAGGCAAACTCAAGAAGAATCTGCTGCCATTCTTTCTTCTTTGCCAGATCCTACTTCAGAAGGAAAGGGCATGACTCAGATCATTTTCTGGACACCGGAAGGAGAATCACTGAAAATCAGTGTACTTTTGTGACTTCTTGACTGCATATGAGATTTAATTTTTTTCCCTACACCTGGGTCGTAATATCAGCTGATCCAGTTGACTGTGTTTTCATGCCCCAGGCTTACAACTATAAAATTACTGTGTTCTGATTAATATCTCAAGGTGAAGTTCATACTCTAAATTAAATGTCATTGAGTTGTATGTGGCAGGGTGGCATCGGGCCAGCAGAAAGGTTCTCATTAACTTCCAAGATGCTTTTAGAAGACTCGGATGAGATTTCAAGTATCTAATTATATTTGAGACCTGCTTGGCTATAGCCACAGAATATTCAATGCCTAAGTCACCAGTTAGCATGATTCCAGATGCAAGTCCATAAAAGTGAAATTACTCTTGATTTTATGACTTCCCATTATTTATACATAAATCTGATGGTTTTACATTTCATAGCAGGCTGTAATAATACATTCTGTTCCACATGATCTTCTTAAAGTATGTCCTTTCTGCATTGGTACATGGGACTGGTGGTGGCTCAGCCCTCTTTTCTTGCATCTGGCCATCGTTTTGTGAAACTGTCTCAGCCAGTGCAGTGCAGAGGCGAAGGAAAAATGGCATCAGAAACAAAGAAGGAATGGCAGCTTCTGTCTAGCTCTTACAACATGTGCTCTTGGTGCTCAAGTTATCACACATTGTAGAGACGTGGGCCGTGTCAACACACCAGTTGTAGGTGTTCTGGCTGCTAGCCAGCAGCAAACACCAGACACAGGCCTGAGGAAGGCTTTAAAAGTGATGCTTACTGCCATCTGGCTACAACTTCAGGAACAGTGCAAGTAAGACTCATCTAACTGAGCCTCCCCAGTGCCCAGACTGCACTGTATTGCCTGGTAGTTTTGTTTGTTTGTTTTTGTTTTGTTTTTTTGTTTTCAATGATGAGGATTGGAACAAGGACCTTGTACATGCCAGGCAGGCACTCTCCTAGGGAGGTGCATTCCCAATTAAATGACGGTTCTTACACCATCATTTTCAGAGTGATACTTCTAGAGGAGAAGACATGAAAAATTGGAACAGTACATTGGTCAAGGAACAGAATCAACCTTGAATTAGAAGGTGTAAAAATTTGTTTGAGTCCCTGCTCATAGTTTTGCTGATGCCAGTTTTCCCACCTGTCTCTTTATCTTGTCAGGATTGTCCTTCAAATTAGCTATCCTCAATAATGTCTCTCCGTAGGGCACCAAGAAAAGCAAGCTGTAGAGTTTCTGGATGGATGTACATTTCTCAGTTTTGCAGCAGGTAGCACGTGATTCATCCCTAGACTGATTAGACGGGAGTGAGGATACAAAGCCACAGAATGGGTAACAAGAATTCTTCTGGATTACCCTCGAGGCAAATGAATCTGGAAAGTACTCAGGATTCTGTTCATTTAGAATCCAGACTGCTTCTAGATACATCCCTTCAACAGTATGTCATCCAAAACACACTGACTTAACCAACAGCTGTTTACATATCCAACTGTTACATGGGTCAGTGGTTTATATTGTGCTCTACTGGGCTGTTCTTCTGGTCTCACGTGGAATTTATAATGTGTCAGTTTTCAGGTAAAGCCTGGCAAATGGCTGAGGCTGTAGGAACGGGTAAACTGTTTGCCTTTTAAACTTCATCAGGTTAACTTAGCCTTGATCATGTGAGAATGCCATCATTCTGAGAGAAGGAACAGAGCATTGGCCCTTCTTGTAGCCTAGTCTTGTAAGAGACACACTGTCCCCTTCTGCTGCATTCTACCTGGTAAAAGAAATTATAATCCCATCCCAGATGAAAGAGAGGATGCGTTCTATCTTTCCACAAGCTTTGTTAGAGGCCAGACTGTGGAAGACCCTGCACACAGACAGCAGTGAAGAGTTTCTATTGCAGCCATTTATCTCTGGTCTTGATGGACCAGATGGGTCAGATAAACATAGCGGGGTGCTAGACACTCATTCAGGAGGCAGAAATCACCCTAAAGAGAGATACAACTATGTCTGTGAGCACTTTTCAAATTCACGTAGTCTGGGAACATTTACCACTTGTGTTTTTATGATATGCGTCTATCCACTGTCATTAAAATAAATCTCCTCTCCAGCGTGCCCCTTGCATTTGGGTCCCATTGATAACAGCCTGCTGAGTTCCATAAAGTATAAATTTTGCTAATGATCAAACCAAATGTGAATGGATAGAGAAATGATATGACTCTCAGAACTTCTATTTGCTGACAGAAATCAAAAGCCAGAAATCTTTAGTGCTGGCAGGGAACTTTAACCATCACTTCTCTGATGGGCTAGGTTGACTTGTGTGTTAGAATCTGAGGCAGGGACTGACTTACCCTAGGCAGTATGAGACATAGAAGAGATAAGGTGTAAAGTAAGAGAACTAAGAATTATCTTGTCAAGAGTCAGACCTTACAAACTTGGACGCTTAGAGGTCAAATCAAACCTGAATTAGAACTTTGGTTGCTTTAGTTTTGACGGTGCTGGTTGACGATTGACCCTAGCATGTATGCACGCTGGGCAGATGTTCTGTCAGGAGCCTACACTGCCTGTTCAAGAATACATTATTTATGTTGTCCCTTCTCTGAATAACCATCATCTTGGTCGCTATGCAATGGCCCATCAATTAGAAGTACATGACTAACCAACATTCTTCATGCTAAGTACTGATGTGTGTCTCATTTCTTTTCACTAGAAACAGCACTCTAATCAATATTTCCAAACACAATGTGTTCCTATCACCTGCACATGAACTTCCAGAGGACAAAGAATTACCTACTTATGTGGCTTCCATGCCAAGAACAGTGACTGGTTCAAAATAGGTTTAGAAACTTAGAAACTGTGTTTCTAAGATTTTTTTTTTTAACCAGTAGAATGTTTCTCGTACTTTAAATTACTTACTAAGAAGAAATTCCCAGACAGCTATCTTATTCAAATAGAATAAATATCTTAGAAAATGCAACAACATATGTATTTACAACTATTGTATCTTGTTGATGAGTTGCTTCCTTTATTAATATGTAGCGTTCTCCTTTGTCCTTCCTGGATGATTTCTTGGTTTGAATTCTACTTTACTAGATATCAGAATAGCTGTACCAGCTTGTCTTAAGCACCTTCGTGGTTGATATGTTTATTTCTTTCCTTTGGATTTCAGCCTGTGGGTGGCTTTGCCAGTGGAATTCATTTCTTGAAGGTAATAGATACCGTGTCATGTCATGTTTTCCAATCCGGTAATTAGTCCACATCTCTGTGGTGGTGAGTTGGGTCCATCTACATTTAAGATTATTGAGAAGGGCTTACTAATTCCTCTAATTTTATTGGTTGCTTCGCTAATTGTCTATACTACTGTGTGTTCATTTCCTATTTCCTTATTAGTATCATTACCAGTTCATTGATTTACTGTGTCAGACATGATTCTAGTTCTCAGTTTTTCATCTATTCTTCTCATGATTTTATTCTTTCTTGTGCTGTTGTGATTGAGATCGTCTTTCTTCCCTCAGTCCCCCATTTATATTTCCTTGAATATTTTCTACAGTGCTGGTGTAATGTTCACCGATTGCTGTAGTTTCTGCTTCTCTTGAAATGTCCTTAGGATTAAACATCATAATAATCTAATCATCCAACCAATACCTGAATTAAACAGATAGTTCTAAAAAGTCAGAAATATAAGTGGCAAATAAATAGTTGGAAAAATATTCAACATCCTTAGCTCCCAGGAAAAAATGCACATTCAGTCTACACTGAGATTCTATTTCACACCAGTCAGCATGACTGTCATTAACAAAATCAATGACAACACGGACTGGGGAGACTGTGGGGAAGGAGAAACCATTATACACTACTGATAGGAATATCAACTAGAGTAACCAGCATGGCAATCAATGGAGAAATTCCTCAAAAATCTAAAAACAAAATTACCATATGACCTGGCTATACTACTTCCGAGCATGCACCTGCAGAGCTGTAAGTCAACACAGTAAAGAGATATTATTACTAAAAAATTTAGGGAACCTTACCTGGGGTGCCCCATGTTACTGAGGAAACTGAAGTCCCTTGTAGGGTTCTTAGTCTCATTAATAAATTAACTTAATGATGGACACAGGGGAAAGTTTGAAGACCAATTTTACTACCTTTTCAAAGAATAAAACACACAACGAGCAAGCTGCCCCGAGGAGGAAAGTGGAGAAGAGAAAGAAAGAAATCCATCAGAGACATTAATGAAGCCCAAAGTGCTGGGGGCGGGGGGGCACACCCAGCTTGAACACACTTAGAAATGGATAGAAAAGAAGAAAAGGAAAAAGTGACACTTTCTCACTGAGGACTCAGAAAGGCAGACCTAATGGAGTTTCACCGTGGCCCCTTAGCAGCTGCTCTGGGGGCAAGTGTTCTGGGAAGGAATAATGCATTATCTCATTAAAGGGGCAATTATTCCTCCTAGCTTTTTAGCATTGCTTAAAGTAAACCGTCTTCCCTAGGCCAGGTGATTGACTGACCCAACTGAACTAAGTCTTTTTTTTTTTTTAATCATATTGTATATATAGCAACATATTTTACACATTAAATAACACTATGATAGAATGATTTGAAATAATTTTAAACAGGATAAAAAGAAGAGTGTCAGGTTACAGACCACCCCCCAAGCCCCGGACAACAATTTTGGAGAAAAAAAAAAAGAGGTCATTTTTTTTTTCCTCAGTAGGTCAGCTGGACAAATACATGCAATAACTAACCATGTCTAATTGCTGGTTAATGGAATTAGGGAAAAATGGGAACTAGAATCATGTCTGACACAGTAAATCAATGAACTGATAATGATACTAATAAGGAAATAGGAAATGAACACACAGTGGTACAGACAATTAGAAAAGCAACCAATAAAATTAGAGTAATTAGTAAGCCCTTCTGAATAATAGCCTTAAATGTAGGTGGCCCCAACTCACCACTACAGAGATGTGGAACAATGACTAACAATCGCTCCCTCAAAGGAAGAACACATGTTGGATTATTTTGAAAACTGGCTCTTCCTACTTTGATACACAGAAAGTTGATGGATTAACTTGTTTTTTGTTTTGTTTGTTTTGTTTTATTTGTTTTTTGTTTTCTGAGATAGAGTTTCTCTGTTGTAACTCTGGCTGTCCTGGAACTCATTCTACAGACCAGGCTGAACTAGAGCTCACAGAGATCCACCTGCCTCTGCCTCCCAAGTGCTGAGATTAAAGGCATCCTCCTCCAGCCACCACCTGGCTGGATTAACTCTTAAGGGAGAGAACAATGACATGTCTCCATTCAGAGGTCGTTCCCCCTGCCCCCATTTTCTTAGCTAGGAGAAAACAGTTTTCCTTATAGGGCCTTAATATAGCCCTAACTTTCAGGGTTATTGTAACAATACTTGCCCATACATGTTTACTGCTATACTATTCAGAATAGATAAGATATGTAACCAGCCTAGATATCAATCTAGAGATGAAAGAGTAAAGAAAATATGATCCATAGAATGGAATTTTATTCAGCTGTAGAGGAGAATAAAGGCATGGTATTGGCAACAAATAGATGAAACTGGAGGTCATCATGTTAAGGGAAATAGCCAACTCAGATAAATGCTGTATGTTTTTTCTCCTATGCAGACTATAGATTCAATTAGGTGTTTATGTGTTTGTGTGTATATATGTGTGTGTGTGTGTGCGTGTGTGTGTGTGTGTGTGTGTGTGTGTGTGTGTGTATGTGTGTGTAGGACAGGTGAGTAGCAATGGGATTATGAAAGGATAAGATCTTAAGGAAGCAAGAAAAATATAGAGTAATGGATACACATCTACATGATAACTAAAGGTAGAACTATCTTGGGGGAAAATGGGAGATGTAGGAGAAAGAAGAGAGATAGGGGAATAAATGGGGACAAATTGCACATATATATGAAGATGCTATCGTGAAACCTTGTGTGCTGTTCTGGTTTGTTTGCAGTTGCATGATAACACCATGACTAAAAGTGACTTGGGAAGAAAACGGTTTATTTTAGCTTATAGGTTACAGCCCATCATCAAGGGAAGCCAAGGTGGGAGCTTGAAATAGAAGCCAACAGAAAGACACTGCTTACTGGCTTGCTCCCAGCTTTCATGCTCAGTCAGCTTTCTTATATAATCCAGGCCATTTGCAAAGGGATGACACCACCCAAAGTAGACTGGGCACTCCTACATGCATTAGCAAATCAAAAATGCCACCAATGTTCCACTGATCTGATCTGAAAGGCTTTCCTCAACTCATGTTTCCTCCACCCAGGTGACTCTTAGCTTGTGCCAAGTTGACAATAAAAACTAACAAGTATATATGATAACAAAAAATTAGTAAAAAAAAGAAAAGGCTGTGTATGATGGAGACAGGAAGATCTCTATGAGTTAGAGGCCAGCCCAGTATACATAGTGAGTTCCAGGATACCCAGAGTTACATAGTAAGACCTTGCCTCAAAAAATTTTTAAAAAAAAAAAGGAAGGAAGGAAGGAAAGAAGGAAAGAAGGAAGGAAGGAAGGAAGGAAGGAAGAAAGAAAGAAGAAGGAAAGAGGAAGAAAGAAGGAAGAAAGAAGGAAGGAAGAAAAAAAGGAAGGAAGGAAGAAGGAAAGAAAGAAAGAAAGAAGAAAGAAAGAAAAAAAAAGAAAGAAGAAAGAAAGGAAGAAAGAAAGAAAGAAAGGAAGGAAGGAAGAAGAAAGAAAGAAAGAAAAAGAAAGAAAGAAAGAACAGAACATTCTCCTTCAAAATATCTATTATAGTCCTGAACTCACCCACTCTAAAGCTAAAATATTAAACCCAAGAAAGCAGCATGAAGTACCTATCTAAGATGACAGTCTCTGGGCTGCAGACCTGTTATAGTCATGTGAGGCTTTGTGTTATCATGACCTGGTCCCTCTTTATGCTCATTAGCAAGCAACATTGTCCCCCATGTCTATAAAATATCACTGTGATGCAGTTATGTATCTTCAGACACCTTCAGAGCTTGGTGGGAGGTTCCAGGGTTGCCCCTGCTGAACACTTTGTGCCTTCCTGATGCTGCTAATGAGCTCAGTTTAGATAGCTGCCCGTGATGTCATTCACAGTCTTGCTGGGAGAAGCTCAGTATGTTGTGACTAAGGCTTTCACATTTAATAGCACCTGTCAGCACTACCGTGAGCCATCTCGGCAGAGTTCAGCCCATAGCCAGCCTCTGATGGCCACCTCCCTGCACTTGCATTTGGGATTGTAGAAGAAACATTTGGGCAGCTTGTCAACAGTGTTTGCTTTACTAAACTGAAAAGTTTGTCATTACCTAATATGCTACAACCAAAACTGGAGGTGTTGGATGTTTGCTTGATAATTCCTGGCTTCTTGGCTAATTCCTACCTTGATTACAGAACATTTCTGTGCCTTCCAATATCATTTTATCGCAAAGGAAGCCTTCTTTGTTTATTACTTTGATCAGTTGCTTAGAAATGGGTTCTCACCAAAATCCTTTTGGGTCATTTTCTGTGTGACTCTTTTTCTTTCTGGGTTGTATGCATATATATTTTGATTTGACATGAACCTGACATGCTTTGTCCCCTTTCCCTAGTCTTTCATCCTATTTTCTTGACAGATTATTCTTGCCCTCTCATCTATGGCTACTGATGCCCCGCCCCACCCCCTCTTGCCCTCTTTCCAGTCCCACTGGCTTTCGACTTAGTTCTTCCTGATGTCTAGTATGGATCGGTGACAGTGCCACTAAGAATGCGCCCAGACTAAACACTGACCTGGAGATTTTATGTATCTTTATCAGCCCCTGAAGCCCAATAGAATGCTACTTAAGTATCCCATAGCTTATGCTGCGGGAAGTTTTACACTGTGATGCCCTGAGTTTGAAAGAGCTAACCTGGGACTGAGTGCTCATCTTTGATGAGAACTTAGAATCCTGAGCTCACCGGTATCCCAGCTTGTCCTCTGTTGACCCATGACTTTAGTGAAGACCTATTGAGACATCTGGGTTTGATTCCACTTCTGTTTCTGTTTAGGGTCAAAAGGCAACCTTTTTTTCCTTGATTTTATAGATTCAACTCGTCAGCAGTGGTACAGACGGTCTGCAGGGATTGGACAGCGATTCATTGGAAAATGCAGCAAAGTGCAAAATAAACCTGACCCCATTTCAATCAGGAAAGCAGCATGAGCTTTTTACAAAATCCCAAGCACTGCCTGGGTACGGATTGATTGGCCTGCTGTGGCCATTACCAATAGAAACAGGCCATTTCTCCAAGGCCCTTGGAACAAATGCCTGCATGTGCCATGTGGGGAATTACATTCAGATAGCACAATCTAGTTCAGAGTTCTGCACACTTGACTTAAGGCCCTGTTATAGTATACTGAACTCTGACCCTTTTTCTCATCTCTGCTTTCTTCTTTACAACTAAAGTGGGAGTTGTCTGAGAATCTTTCTGGATGATTTTACACCATGACAATATGATGAGTATACCCTTAAAGAGCATGGGTCTGAGAATCTTTTCATATGATTCTACACTATTACCATATGATGAGTCCATCCTTAGAGAGCATGGATCTGAGAATATTTCTGGAGGATTCTATATTATGACAATATGATGAGTGTGCCCTTACAGGAGCTCTCAAATCCATACTCCTCTCTTTCCACCCTCACTGAGCCACCTTGATTCTCATGGAAGTTCTCATAATCACCTAGTAGGCAAGACTTCCTTTGACCTTCTACCAAAGTAGCTCTCCAAGGTCCAGTCATGACAATCACTTCCTCACAGAATGTAAAATCTCCGTTATGAGCCAACGGTGGTATCGCATGCCCATAATCCCAGAAATTGGGCAGCAGAGGCAGAGGGATTTGTGTGAGCTCAAGGCCCGCTTTGGTTACACAGTATGTTCCAGGCCACCCTGGACTACACAGTGAGATCCCATCTTAAAAAACTAAATTAATTAATTATGAAATCAGCACCATATACTTGGGATGATATTCAAAGCATCCACTGTAACACCAACGGCCCCTTTGTAAGTTTGTGGCATCCAGCCTTCCCAGACTTCACAACAGTGGTAAACATAGAGTGAGAGTCTCACACAGACTGAGAACCCCACAGAACGTACCGCACTAAGTAGAATTGAAAGCAACCCTATTTTCTCACCCCTTAAATACTTTTGCTAAGTATTAGCTCAGATCCATCCTGGCCTTCTATTCTAGTTATCTATGGGATAAATATGTTGATGCAGTTAAGATCAGAATTCTGAATGTTGCTTTCCTTTTTACTGGTAGTGAGTTGATAGAATGTGACGTGATTATCTAAGTCATCAGACTCATTTATGCAAAGTAGATTTTTTTTTTCCTGCCATAGTTTCCCCTTGTTAGTCTCCAGTTCCATGATCAGCACAAATCCCGTCACATGTCCATCCTTCTAATCATCTTCGAGCAAACACTATGTGCTAGACCTTTGTAAGGAGCTGAAGCAGTGTGCTGTGCAATGGAGGTAGAAATCTCTCAATAGACTCAATAGACCTGCAATTGCTAGGTGTCATGAGAGCTGCGGGAACCATCTGAGTGGCTACACTGGGGTCACAAACTCAGTAAAGCTTTCTGAGAAGAGACAGTAGATTATAAACACCCACATGGAGCAACATGAGGCAAAACCCGTGTTAACACAGATCCAAAGGAAGGTCCTTAGAGTCTAAAGCCTGCTCAGTCGTAGTCTTTGCCTTGTACTTTGATGGTAGAGAGGAAGCTGGCACCAGGCACTTCTGACTAAGGCTAGGTCATCTGCATATGCCAACCTTTGGAGGGTCACTGTGGCCTGTCTTCTAGTGACTCCACTATATGAAAGGAGCTAGGCTGCCATTGAAAACAGTGATTGTATTGAGAAATAGTCTTCCCCAGTGAAGAGCACACCAACCGGCTATCCAATAACAAGTTCTCAGCCCTTAACACATACAGACAAGTAGCATTATACATACTGGGCAGGCTGTGTAGTCTCGAGAGCTGAGTGACGGACAAGAGGGAGGTCATTGCTGAGCATGATCCCAGTTGATTCCATAATGAAATTCAGAGACTGAGAAGGAATGACAAGGCTTTATAAACAAAATTAAAACTAAGAACAAAACACTAGAACATGTGGGCCCTTTTTTCAGCATAAAGCAAAGTTTTGTGGACAAGTCTGGAGTAAAGGACAGGCTCTAACAAAGTGTGTGGGAGAATTCTCTGCATAACCTGACTTGGGGATTTGCGTCTCGGCTGTATCTACTATCACAGGCCCGTTTACAATCACAGCTCTTCTCACTGCATTGGTTTTCAACACAGCATCGGCATTAACTTTACATGCGTTTATCATTACTTTGGGGAGAGGTTCTGGTCAAGCCCTCTGTTTCTTTTCTAACCCAATTATATCCAGTCTATCAAGAAATAAGTTGAAACATGGAAATCCCACCCACGGTGACATTCATAACATTTGCTCCTCTTGGAGCCAGTTTTCAAAGCTCTACAAAGTAAGTCCATCTGAAGATTTCTATAAATGCCTTGGCTGGAGAGCTTGCAGAAAAGCGTCTTTAATTGACTGTGGGGAATCAAGTTCAACTTAAATTCTAACGTGGAGTCAAGTTAAACCTTGCACAATTCTGTTTTACTGATTTTCTTTTGAATTAAAAAGAAACTAAAGAGGAGAGATGTTAGCAACAAGTAATTACATCGTTTTGTGAATCTGAGCTGTGGTGCTATTGGCGTTAATGCCTCATGACCAGATGTCACCGCTTTCCCACAATTCAGTGTTCATTTACATGTCCCAGGTTCAGTGAATGCCTTCATCAGGTTGAATGGAGAATCAGAACCACCCTATTGCTTCCAAACACTTCCACCATTTGGAGCTTCCAACTTCTCCATAAACTGTCACATTGGATTCAACTAAAAGACCACACCTGCTTGGAATTACCCTTGCCTGTCCCATCGATTAGGTCACGTGACAGTCCTGGCTGTGAATTTTCACAACGTTCTATATGCATCTCTGGCATTAGATCCATTCCATCTGTGTGTCTTTGTAATTACGTGGTTTTATGTATCTGTCTAGCTCTCGTATGATATGCTTTGGGGCTGACACCGTGTCTAATTTATCTTCCCCTTCTCTAGAACAGCCAGACCCTGAATCAGTGTAGATGCTCCTGGCTGTGACTGAATCTACACTGTCCACATATCTGTAGCTGCATCTTACTCGGCATGGTGTATAGTTCATGCTTTTCAATTGCATCCCTGACATAATGTCAGTAGAGGTCCAGGGACAGAGCAGCTGAGGTCATATTTTGTGTAATTTGCCATTTAATGGGTGCTATGAGCCAAATGTCTGTCTTCCCAAATTCATACATGGGAACCCCCAAATCACATATGAACTTGTTTAAAGATCATGTATGTATGTAGATTGTAAAAGTTAGATAAGTTCATAAGACTGAACCATGAATCTCATAGAGCTTGTGCCCTTACAAGAGGAAAAGGTGGCAGTGATCTCTTAGGACCAAGTCCTCACCAGGAGCTACATTACCTGATACCTTGTTGGACCTGCCAGCTTCCAGACTGTGAGAAAATTTACTTCTGATGCTTAAGCCACCCAGTCTGGTATTTTGTTTTAGCATCTGGAGCTGACTAATGCTCTAAGCAATTTTATTTCTTGGTGCACATGCAGACAGGCTTCTACACAACTCATTCAGTGGGTTTTGATGATAGAGGCATTATTGTGTCACATATGAACAGGATAATTACCTATCAGAAGGCGTCTATTCAGGCATTAATGAACAATGATCTTTCATTTCACCATTGGCAGCCAGGATACAGTAATTAACCCAGCTTCCCTATCTATTGAATCTGAGGGCTGCAGTAAAGTTTGCAACCAAAGCCCCCTCATTTCCATGTTCCCTTCCTGTAGCACAAGATAAAAACGTGGTTCAGACCCTGCTGAGACATACACATGGCAAGCTTGCAAATGAGGTAAAACTTTTCTTTCTTTCTTTCTTTCTTTCTTTCTTTCTTTCTTTCTTTCTTTCTTTCTTTCTTTCTTTCTTTCTTTCTTCCTTTCTTCCTTTCTTTCTTTCTTTCTTTCTTTCTTTCTTTCTTTCTTTCTTTCTTTCTTTCTTTCTTTCTTTCTTTCTTTCTTTCTTTCTTTCTTTTCTTTCTCTTTCTCTTTCTCTTTCTTTCTTCAAGACAGGGTTTCTCTGTACGGCCCTAGCTGCCCTGGAACTCACTCTGTAGACCAGGTTGGCCTAGAACTCAGAGATCCACCTGCCTCTGCCTCCTGAGTGCTGGAATTAAAAGTGTGTGCCACCACCATCTAGCAAAGTAAAACTTTTCTAACAGAATCTCTGATGAACACTGCTGGCTACAATCTGGGAGGAGGGCCTCTTTGACAAGAGAGCTAGTCACCAAGATGATTAATTCATGGTCAAGAGATCATGGGTTGATTCTTAGACAACTGGAGACATCCTGTCCTGCCTGACTGATGCCTTGTTTTATTAGAGTTTGGGAGCCCTTGCTCAGGATGACTGAGTTGGATATAAATACTAAATATAAAATATAAATATTATAATATAAAATATAAATATTAAAACCTATTGATGCCCTGAGCACTGCAGATAATGAAGATTGTACTTTTAGCTCATCTCTTCTTGGTAGTGACATGCATGGGAAGGTAGACTTGGTGGGGCTAGAAATTTGGTCCAGAATTCAGACTTCCATTGCTTAAGAATATCAATAGTATGTGACCTACAGAGTTTAAGTTTTCAGTGTAGAATGAAGCTGAAGCAATACATGTCTAGAAGCCAAAGGTGATTGACCCAATAGGGAATTTGAAAGGGAACTAGTCTGTCCTTTTCCAAAGAAAGAGAGAGCAATCTTATGGTCAGAGGGGGAAAAGTTGTTACCTTTGCCAAGAAAGTTGGACTTATCCAACATCATTAGATGAAATGAATATGTGTACATTATTCTAACAAGAAAGGAATGGCATCCTGAGGAAGGCTCCTGTGGGCTACTTCAGTGAGCCACTGTGGCATGGATGCTCTTTGAGTGAGAGGTTTCTGTTCATTTGCAAATGCGATGACATTTTCAGCTTTTTGTACCAGGAACAGAAGCACCTTAGGAAGTCCAGGTTGAATGCCTTCTCCCTAGAGAGCAGCAAATGAGGTTAATCCATTTATTGATGGAGGGTCTGAGGGTAGGGATAGGAGGAGGTTGACCAGGAAGGGACCATGTTGTGTGGCAATGACCAATGCTTGAGAGGAAATGTTTGTATTATGTACTTCCTCCAACATGATTATTTTCTCCAGTCACAACAGGCATACATGGCTTAGAGAACATGTTCCCTTTGTAGAAAGCTATAGGGTACTTGTGTCCTTCTTGACCTAAGGGAGCAGGCACAGAATCAATGAATGTGTTTGTAACTAAGCCCCTGGGGATGGGACATTTGACTTCAAGTTAGGGATTCAATTCAACAGCAAGTTTGATAAAGAGGGAAATCACTGTGTTCAAACCACCTCTTTGGAGAGTTAGTGAAGCTGCAGATGATTCCAGAATGGCTTAATGTAGCCGAGGTTGCCTCACAGGATAGCTTTTATTTACATAACACTGGAGAGCTGTGATGAGAATAAAATCTTTCCTTTACAAAAGTCTCCAATCTTTTCTCAAGCCAAGGAAAGTAGAATCTAAAGAAACTGGTGTTGAATCCATGCCTTGGCTTCCTGGACAGGAGAAGACACCATAATGAGCTGAATGACTCCCATGGATACTAGACACTATGTCAGCGCTCTGCCCTGTGGTCTATTGATCATGCCTCTCGTTCTCATGTTCTGGACCCAGCCATCAGCAAGTAGGAATTGGTTACAAACCAGTCCATGTGTGAGTAATATTCTCCAGTAATCATGGGAAAATCCAAGGTTGATGGATTAATTGATTGGTTATTATGTCAATTCACTGGGAGATTTTCTATTAGGATAGGACCCTTTGTCCCCCTGTAGTTAATGAAGCTGAAGCCAATTCCAGAATGAAGCAATAAACCAACAAAAGGCAAAAATAATAGTACCACTCTGGTTATGGTCACCACAGTTAGTGCTTTGAAGAAGTGAGAAATCCTCCCTCTCCTGGTTGAATTTGAGAATGGGTTTCACTGGGTTGACCAGCTCCCTGGCTTGGAACAGAGACTGGGTATTTCACTCCCAAAGCCTTTGTTTCTTTTATACTTTTATGGAACATAAGCTATGAATTCAAATACAGGGGCCTGGTGCCAGCCTCCATCACACATAGAGTTAAGGGGGAGCATAAAGGTTACCTGGGGTAAGAAGAGGAGGTTCAATGGTTAAGAACACTTGCTGCTCTTTTAGAAGATATGAGATCAGTTCTTAGCATGCACATCAGAAGACAGATAATCACCTGTAACTCCAGCTCCAGGGAACCAGAGACCCAGCCCTCTTCTGGTCTTTTCAGGGATCTACATTTGTATGCATATACTTATACTTATACACAGACACAGACACACACACACACACACACACGTACACACATACACATAAATAAAAATAAATCTTTTTTTTTTTTAAAAATGGCTATTTGTACAAGTACCATGTAGGTGTAGTACATGTAATTCCTGTTAGGATATTGGAAATGATGGACAACAGAGAGATTCCTTTAGAGTAAATTTGGGTTTGGCATCAGGGTTCAAACACCTACCCATTTTCATTATTTAAACCTTTGTCAACTCTGTTCCCAAAGGAATAGTTTCCAAAACTGAACTGGATTTTTACCAAGTATGCTCTCAAGACAGGTAACTGAAGGCTGGTTAGAAGCGTCTGTGTCGGGGCATGCCCCAGGAGGAGTGGCAATCCTCAGAAGCCATCACAGGTAGTTTCTTGCTTGTTAAGAATCTGATAATCCTGGTGCTTGTTCGGATAGACGTGCACCACAGTCAGGAGATGGAAGGAAGGGCACCCACCAGCAATAAGCTCAGAAAAACGGGACTGGGAGTATGCGTGTGACTGGTGAACTCCTGGCTTGAGAGTTTGAGCTCATGCGCGTAGATCGACAAGTCTGTTGTCCTCCCCACGGTCCTCCTTGAGGATGTGATGTTTGAACTGTAGACCTGACTGGCAAAAGCAGGTGGCAGATGTGGACAAACGCATTCCAGAAAGAGAAAATAGCCACTTTGCAGGTCCTGGGCAGCCACAAGATTTTAGAACACTCAAAACTCAACAAGAAACAAAATAAATAAATCTGTTGGATTTCAATGACTGAGGCAGTAAGTGAAAACACAGAGCAGTGGTCAGAGGTGAGGACAGCTACTGCCATCTTCACCGCACATCCGAAATGCTTCTGTAGAAATCCTCAAGCAGTTATCCTGAGATGGAACCCACCTATTGAAGGTTTGGGTTTTGTTTCTGCTGCTGCCTTTCTCTCGCTGTTATTTTAAGTTCTCCAGGTGGCTCTAATTACAGACTAAAACTCACGGATGCAGAGCACTAGCAGAGACCTATCAGCTAGGTGAGAACTTTGCATTTTATTTTTAAGAACAATAGAAAATTAGCTGAACATGGTAAATCACTCTTGTAATCCCAGCCTTTGGGAACTAGGGACAGGAGAATCAGAAGTTCAAGGTCAACCTCAGCTACATAGCAAGTCTGAGGCTAGCTCTATGCTACATGAGACTCCAGGGATGGAAGGGAAGAGACAGAAAAGAACAGTGGGAAAGCACAAGGAATTCTAACCAGAGGTTGCATGTCTTTGTAGTAGTCCATCTATGGGGTACCTCGCACAGAAGACAAGGAGGCATGATCATAGTGCAGACTCTCCCAGACCTCAGCAGAGGGAACCACCATCCTGGCCAGCGCCAGACTCCATAGTAGAACCCCGAGCATCTCAGCTCAGAATTCAGAATTTATTCTTTCAGAATTCGTCAGGTATTTGACTGATAGCACATGCAGATCATTAGCAATTAAACAATTCCCACAGAAACCCAACACCTGCAAACAATACAAAATGCCCTAGACTTAGGACAGCCCCTCATGCAACAGTGCATAAAACAATTTCAAACATAGCTTAAAATATATTTCCCCAACATATCTTGGCATCTATGATTAAGACGACCCACAGACTGGGCTGCAGGGTCAAGTAAGGCAAAGATGGAGGAAACTACATGTCAGCCATGGCAAACATCCAAGGAGTCTTCATCCCGTGGACAGAAGTGTGAAGATATATTGTCCTCCTTGCAATCCATGGTGCTTACTTGTTGATGGGCTGGATTTGATGATACAATAAAAGATGAAAAAGGATTGATTTTAGTTGGGATAATTCTGTGTATTGTGACAACTAGGGAAACCAGGGCTCTTGAGAAGGTAAGCATTTTTGTCTGAGGAGAAGGAAATAAAAAATTCTGTTTCTTGTTTTATGTTTGAGATACGTGTGAGATTGTAGCAGGGGGTGATGGGAATTGTCTTTGATACTGTAGAGTTCCTTCCCTGGCACAAACAGAGAATTGAAAAACCAAGAAAGACAGAAGATCAAGCCATTGGAAGTGGAAATTAACAAGTTTGTATATTCAGCTATTCACCATAGGGGAAGCCTAAGAAGCCCCCTCAGTAGAAGCTGACTTAGCACTTTACAGGGTCCCTGGTTCCTTGCCTTTTCCCTATTGGTCCTGTTTAGACACCTGCCCCTGTGACTTCTTGCCTTTTCTCTTCACAATGTCTTCTGGGAACAAGAAGCCACCGGCTCAGGAGGCTCATCTTTGTTTTCCTTGTCTGTGTATGTCCTTTTACCTCTGCTTTAAGATTGCCAACTTCTGTCATCTGGTCAGCGCATATACATTCACTTTGGGAATTCAAGAAAGAGATTAAAACTATGCAGAGAATTTGTTGAGTTTCTGTGATTTTTATCTTTGCTATTTTAAGCCATGGACTGGGATTTTTTTAAGAGTGAAATTGGACACAGGGGTATTGTTGGGGAAGCTTATTTTTAGTTGTGTTTAAAATAATTGTTTTTGTGCACTGTTGGGAAAAGGAATGCATAGGTCTTGGCGTTTTGGATTGTCTGAGGGTGTTGGATTTCTGTGAGGGATGTTTAATTGCTTATGAGCTGCACATGGTATTAGTAGAACACCTAAGGAGTTCCGAATCAATAAACACACCTGAGCAGACAGGCTTGGCGTTCCACTATGGAGTATGGTGCTGGCCAGGATGGTGGTTCCCTCTGCTGAGGTCTGGCAGAGCTTGCAGACATGAATATGCCTCCTTGTCCTCCTTGGCTGAGCCACCACCTCTCCAGAAGATCCCAGGCATACAGGTGCTTTTGAATGAATTAAAATTGAGAGTTGTGGCTCCATGTAGAACATCCTAGTATCAAAATACATTTCTTGAATTAAAAAGAATCATCTGAAATGGAAGAAAATTGAACCAAGAGTTTATAATAGTAAACACTAGTCAATTTATTTTCCTTTTATGAAAGAAATTAAATAGAAACAGATATGAGGTGTGGGGAGGGGTGGAGGGCAGAATAATGACTCCAGTAATGACCTCGCAGATCCTGTTTATGGTATGGCAGTCAAAGGTACATCTACCAGGTAAGTCATTAGAATCAATTCTGGCCCCCCTCTCTTCCCAGGCTGGTCCTCCTGAGCCGGAAATTCTCAGGTACTATTGGTTCTTTAGGTCCTTTAATGATTATCCAAGTAGGAAACTACAAATGCAGCTACTGAATAATTACATTTCAGTATTCTAAATAGCAGAGAGATACTCGATATCTCTAATAATGAAAATGAGCCCTGTTGTTAGAGCAGTAATGGCTAGAATAATGGGAAAAGCATGGCCTGCCTTCAGAGGATTCAGGGGAGGTGAAATCTTCCACCAGTATGACCAGGGGGCACATGTGAGCACGGAAAGAGTCTCTCCAGAGAATCCTGATGAGTTTCTGCATCCCAGAAACATATCAGGAATTTACTTCCCCAGTGGCTTGTGGATTGCTTGACCTCACTCAGGTCATCTTGAGTCTTGGGAAGAGAATCCTGGGAAACATGACCAAAGAGTAAACGTGGTCTTGATTTGATTACTACCAAATTCCATCTGAACTCTTTCCAAAAATTGAACTGTCCAACAACAGTTCAGCTCTCCCGCTTTATTTAATAGGAGAGTTTGTCCGAACTGAGATGCTGTTTATGGCACAATACCCCGTGTTTTATAAACATCTTCCAAATTCCAAACAAGGAGCCATTTAAGGTGCTGTAGGCATTAAGAAAGCGGACAACTGTCCTAACTCTGCAACCAACAAATCTTTCTCCAAGCCATGTTCTCTAGTTGTTTTCTTTCCTCAAAAATTAAAGCATGCATTATTACCTTGTCACTTGCTGGATCATTAAAAATATTCTTGGTGATGTGTCACCGCGAGGTTTTTGACATACAGCTTGGAGGGAATACAAAAGTTTGAGTGACACAATTATTATGGAACTCCTATTTGTGTCTATTCAGTCACAAGAAAATGTGAGGATAGACTTCATCTACTTTAGCAGTTGCTCCTATTTACACCCAAATGTATGAAGTCATCGTGGGAGGGGCTATCTCAGTAAGAAACAGCTTGCTAACTCACAATGATTCATCAATTCTTTTATATTCCATTGTTTTGACCAACCTTGCACTCATAATTATAACGATAGCTCAACCCAAACGATATGTTTAATACTTAGGCTGGTACAACTGTGTCTCAAAAGATTCATAATTACAAACTTGTGTTTGTTGCAGAGATATGAAAGACCAATCAAGAAAACATTTTAAGATATAAAAATATATTTTTCATGAGTAAAGTAAAATGGAGGTACGATTTGAAGGGGAGGTAAAGGTTACAAAATTCATGAAGGAAGAGTTCATGTATGTATTTTGCTCCCAGTCAATGATAGCATCAAATTACTGTGGCATCAATGCCCAATCTTTAGAGTTCAAATAGACAAGAGAGTAGAAATCAAGTATACTAAATATTATATTATTTGCAGCTGATGAAACACAAGATGGAATATTTTAGATGTCAGCTTTGAAGTGTTTAAAGGAATCAGTGACTTTTTGCAATTCTCTAATGGGAATATAATTAAGAAGGCCGGAAGATGTCTCTTACAGCATATAATGGAAACACTTATTGACCTTGTATTTCCTCTTTATCCAAGGAAACAATTCTGTATTCTAACCTTATTCTAACCACTCTTGGGCCACCTAGCAGTGCTATCCACAGATGATGCGGGAAGCATTGAGTCTTCCAGCAACACGGCCCCGGGAAATAGTCTCGAGTCAAAGTAATCTGAAAATAACCATCTCAAATTATGTGCACACACTTCATACATATGTGGATTGCATATGTGTCGAAGAACGTATAACATAATTTCCCATTATTAGGCCTTTTTAACTGCACAGTTTGACAGCATTAGAGCATATGTCTGCCTATCTGGAGACTCCAGTTTTTCAATCACATACTCATCAAACATTGGTTAAACACCAACTGTATGCGAGGTCACCACCATGCTGACACTGGGCTGCAGAGAAGAGGCATAATGACCACGTTCAGGACCCCCAGCCTACTTGGCAAAGTTGAGTTCTCCTGATGGTGTCAGTACTTTAAGTGTGGATTAGAATTGAGCTGGGGAGAGAAGTTGAGGACAGGTTTCAGAGAAGAGTGGCCAGTGAGTCTCAGACCAGTATGAACCAGATAAAGAAGAATGTGACTTATAGACAGGGGAAATGCCCCCCTCCAAAGGCTCCCCAGGCTCAGCCTGTTCTGGACTTGTATTTGAGAAACTTGAACTTTATGCTAGGTGCCATTGAGAGGCCAGCAAGGGGTGGCTGGCAGCTAAAACCAGATGAATTGGGATGCTGGGTAGTCAGACAGTCCCGTGAGGCTTCAGAGAACAGAATAATCTTGAGGGAAAATGAGTTTCGTTTGATGCTCCAATGTTTCTGTGTCCTCAAAACTCTGTGACAGCAAGGCTTGGGTGTTTACTTCTTTATGAGCATGGAGGTGAACAGAGCTTTTCATAAAAGGTCAGAACAACTCAGGGAGAGAAGTACATAATTCCCACATCTGGGTGGCAGCACTCCAGAAAGGACCTTGAACTTTAAAAGCTTGCCTGCGTGGATGCAAGGCAGTGTGGTTCTGCCAGGTTGCCCAAGATGGGAGGGAGAAAGTAGAACTGGCGAGAAAAACACACTCACTTTATTCGCCCATTTTTTTCTGTTATTTCTTGTTGCTCCGTCACCATTTAAGGGTTTGATGAGAGGTGATTAGAGGGAGAAGAGAATAAGGGAGAAAGAGACAAGGTGGCAACTGCTACATGCTGCAAATTTCTACCAGCTCTGCCTCCTTCTCAGAACTCCTGTGCTGGGTGAGGACTTGCTTTTAGAGCTTGCACTGTGCCCAGTGCAGAATGGCGACTTGATTCCCTCCATCCGGCTGGCATTGTTTTCCCTTATGCATGTCTCCCCTTCAAAACCAAGACTTTAGCAAAGGCAATGCTTTCTTATACTCTAGACCTCTAACACAGAGCTTGGTACATAGCTTTCTGCCGGTGCTTGATTAGCCGAATTGTCTCTCTTTGATGAGTTTTGCACCAAGTGCCTCAACTGCATAATCAGGACAAACGCTGGCACAGTGTGCACCAGGCCCTGGGATTGCTCTGAGTGCTTGTTAATCTTCAAAGTGTCCCTAAAACCTGGCAAAGCAGCTGCTGTCATTATCTCTTACTACACGAATTGTCAGTCACAGGAAGGTTAAAAAAAACGTGGCCACGATTCCATTTCTGCAGCCAGGAGCAGCAAAGACAGGATTTGAAACAAGGCAGTCTGGCTCCCGGGTCTGTGTTCCTATGACAAGACTACTCGGTAGAAGCTCATAACTTCATTTTGCAAAGAGGGGAGTGAGTCACAGAGTTCAAGGGTGTAGCTGCTTCATCTTGGAGTTTGATTTAAACATGAAAGTTTTTAAATTTGTGGTTATTATACTGCAGAACAGTTTGTGCCTTCTCAGCACAGGAGTTAAGTATTTTGACAGATAAAGATGAGAGGATTAAGGCACCCTCTACCCAAGGATGCAGGATCAGTAGCCTGATATCAATAACCAGAGCAGAGGACAGAACTGGGGTAAAGTTTTGTCTGTTCACAAGCCTTGGGAGGAGATGTTGGGGAGAAAGAAAGAAGCTCTGGTTGATTTATCTTAATTCTAAGCTAATATGTACAGAATATGAATATTTTGAAGTAAGAGAGAAATACAGAAAATTATAATTATCATCATTCTGATATAATGGTTAATTTCTATTCATCTAGGATGTACAGATAAATATATTCATAACTATGCTTTGATTTGCCTTGTTTATATTTGACTTTCCTCGGCTTAATATGATAACTTGATTTCAGTAAGCATTCTTCAGCAGTATGAATTTTAACAGCTACATAGTAAGTGGATATACTAATTTATTTCCCTCCGATTCTTTCATTGCTGGGCATTTATCACTGTTTATATGTCAGTGACTTCTTTAGGGAAATATCCAGCAGTAGCATGGTTGGTTCAAGGCATTTTATTTGTGTGACCAAAATATCCTCAAGAAAATTGTTGAAATTGATTCTACCACCGAATCTGTGTTAGATATAAATTCTGTCTCCCTGACCTCTGCCAGCGGTGTTTATGCGCTCAAGATCTGCCACTCAGATACTTGAGAATCTTTCTCTTCAGTTTTAAAATTGAAACCCATCGATTAGCGCAGGGCCCTTTTCTAGTATCCATTACTCTTTTGTTTGTCTTTTTAGAACTGCGCATCCATATCATTTGCCCTCTTTTTTTTCCATTAGAGATTTTTATTAGTCCAACCAGTGTATATAAATGCTTCATGTATTAATAATGCTTAACCTGTTACATGTATTTTCCCAGTAGCTCACTTTTCCTTAATGTTTAAATGTTCTCTCACTTAGAGAAATTTTAAAATGATATAAATGTTCTCAGTGGATTTCTTCTTTGCTTCTAACATTTGAATACCTCAAGAACCAGAGTCATACTTACCAATGTTTTCTGAGATTTATGACTTCAATTTTATGTTCATAAGTTTAATATATTTGCAATGTGTAGGTGCCAGTGAACAAGGTTGTTGTTTTTCTTTTTCAGCTAAGTGATTATTCAAAATTGATGTAAGGAACTATACCTTTTCTTTAAAATTCATCATTATTCTCCTCTAGTTATTTTGTTTAATAAACATCTACTCCATCTTCATGATCCAGAGGGCACTGTGCTATGTACTGTGGGGTCTACAGATACATAATCCCTGGCCCTACAGGAACTCATACACAAGTAGGGGGCATTTTTAGATACCAAAATAACTCTTGAATCAGACCACAGAGAAAAAGAGAGCAGCCATCTTAGAGATCTTACTTCCATTAGGCTGGTGAACTCACATGTCTAGTTTCAGATCAGAGATGCACCACCTGCATCACTAGAGCTCAATTAGATCCCCTCTGCGGAAGGTTGATGTCCAGCTACAGGGAGTATGATGAGCAGGGAACCTTCAGCTACCAGATCTTCAGGGTTCTGCCTGAACTGCATGTACCTCCCATGTGTACCTGTTCTCTGTATTACCCAGTAACCAAGCACTGGGAAGTGAAACAAACCTCACCACGTGGATCCAAGGCAGAGCATCTCTGATCAGATTTGCCCCGGACCAAGAGCACCTTGGCTAACAGTGTATCCTTTCTGCTCTTTTCTGAATCCTGCTTCTTGTCCTCATCTCACAGGCACCAATCCCCACCCAACCACTCCTAAAACATCAAGATTCCCAAGTCCACTTCAACATCTGCTTCTACAGAACCCGGTTGTGACAACCATTTCCTCCCTCCCCATGTAATGGTCAGGAACAAGGTGGAAAATTGTCCCTTCCAGGGTGTCTTCAGAGCAGTAATTACAAAGGGCTGTGATATACAAAGAAGTGAGCAGGGGCGTGGTGGGTGAATCAATTAGCAAGTCATCTGAATTTAAATTGTGTGAAGATACAAATAGGGAGGCAGAAGTACAAGTCAGTAATAACAGATGAGCTCTCAGAATGCATGCATTGGAAGCTCCTGGCAGTCAGAGAGCACAGGGGCTGGTGCTCAGAACCCAGAAAGTGAAGGCAGGGAGAGTCATCATCATCTCTTCGCGTCCAAAGAGAGGGTTTTCTATTGTTCTTGCACAAAACAAGTGTGATTTCTACATAGGTGTTACATAATGCCACCTAACAATTATGGGTACACTATGTGCTAATCATCACACCAGATACTTCCTAAATATACATCACATTGGAAAAGATTCTTCACAGTGAGCACTATGTCATCCCCAATTTCCTGAAGAAGCTCATGTATCCTGCCTAAAGCCTGACCTAGGATATCACCTCAGTAGCTAAACCACTACTCTACTCTTGGTGCCTTGGCCACCAAGCAGCTGAGTGACCTTAGAAAGTCACTTCGATTTCAGTTTCTTCTCTAAAATAGGCATAATAGTGTATACCTCGTAGTTGCTTCTGTGCTTAAATTAAGTAGTATGATATACAGCCCCTAACACGTATCTGCTACAAAGTAAACTCTCTACTGATGTCAGTTGCCAATGGCACTCTCTGTTGACATTGTTTGTTTCTTGGGATAGTAAAATCAACAGAGGTCAACAGAGGTCCAGAGAGGAGATAAGATTTAGGCAAAAGTAGATTGAGTCAGAGATACAGGCTGGGAGGATCTCACAGCTCTGACTGTAGTTCTGACTGCTGCTCTGACTGAGTAACAATCAAGGTGCTTTTTTATTTATACAGATTTCACAAAGCAATAACAAACTCTTGGTTTCCAGGGGGATACAGATCATATCATTCTGTTAATATCTGAGCCAGTTAGGATGAGTCCCTAATCCTTGAATTATGTATAATAAAACTTTAATGGTTTAAAGTATAACCCTAAAAGCTTCCTCAGTCCTAAAAACCTCTGCAGTTGACTTGCTTTTATGTTCTCTCTAAAAATCTGTTTGTATAGGAGAATTCATTTTGTTTCCTAGTTTAAGTGACCTCATTGTAATCTGGGATAAGCTAGTCTTTTTATAAATGGCAAATCCTTATGTCTCACTAATTTTTCTTTTATATCATACTATGATGTAGGGTAAAGGTTGCTTTAGTCAACATAACTTTGTTACTAAGTTCCTATTTCTCTGGGAGCGTGTCATATATACCCCCCTCCCTACCATCTTATAAGCTACATATCTAAGAACCTCTGAGTGTATGTAGGAGGAGGCCTCTGGTCTGCTGCTACTTCTCCTGGCCTGCTGAGGCTTATCAACTATTCTCAGGTTTACATTGCCCTGACTGCCTGCTTCTGAGTTTGTTCAGGGCTGGATGCACCATGAAGATTCTGAGCCACAGCTTCATAAGGAAATTCCTAGGTTCTTGAGCTTATCACAATCCTCAAAGCTTAAGGAAGATTCCCGAGTAAGGTCACATAAGGTTAATTTCCCAAAAGCAGAAAGGGGCTATAATGATTAGGACTTTCCTAAAGAGAATTGGAAGTAAATTTCTTGGATAAAGACATAAATGAATCATAACATAAAAAGTCCCCTAACAATGTAACACATAGATGCCCAAAGTGGGAGACATTTAGCTCAGCTTTGCTGGAACTGTGTAAAACAGCTGTGCTGGCTTCATGAATTTCACTGCTTTCATTGGTCATGGCTGTGCCAATAAAAGGCTGTTGCTCTGGACAGTGGGAGTCCGGTTGCATTGGAGAAGATCTTGGGAACTGTGTAGGATACACTCCACAACTCTCTTTCAAAGGCCAGTAGGCTGGAAGAGTCACTCAGCAATTCCTGACTCACTGGATAAGTGCTCTCTTTAGGAATTATACATCACTGTGATGGCTACTTTTATGTCAACTTGGCAGAAGCTAGAGTCATTTGGGAAGAAGGAACCTTGACTGAGATAATGTTCCCACCAGATTGGCTTGTGAACAAGCCTGTGGGACATTTTCTGGATTGATGACTGATGTGAGAGAGCCCAGATCACTGTGGCTTTGACATCCTTGGGCTGTTGGTATAAGATGGTAGAAAGCAGGCAGAGCAAAGCATGGGGAATACGCCAGTAAGCAGCAGTGGTCTGTGTCCTCTGCTTTAGTTCCCATCTCTAGGTTCCTGCCCAAAGTTCCTGCCCTGACTTCTTTAGACAATGGACCACAAACTATAAGATGAAACAAACCCTTTTCTCCCCGAGGAATAGACACCCACCTGTTAACAGATTGTCTTCTATGTGGACATTCCTAACCTCCGAGAAAATCCAGAGGTGGACAAGCAGCAGAATTAATCAGGGGCTTGATATATGTACTCCAATTATAAGAGAAGTTTGAGCTGAGTGGTCTGAGTGTGGACATCTAGCATTAGTTCTAATTATTGGATTTCATATAAAACGCCGGCGCTGGCACCAATGAGGAAGCACCGCGTGGGCCTCTGTACTGAGTTAATAAAAGTAAGGCTTGATTGGCGATTGGAACTCTTAGAAGTAGGAGCAAGTGGTTTATGAAGTAATATGGTTCCAACACTTAAAAAAAAGTAAGTAAGCAAGCAGAAGGGTCACTGCTCAGGATGTTGATATCGGCCAGGTGAATTAACCAGTCCACTTTGAAGAACATTCCAATCTTGAGAGTATGTGACCTTAAGTATTTCCTCAATCCATATTGCTTGTCCTGAGATGTCAGCATTGACTTTAAAACTATATATATATATATACAGAGAGATTTGAGAAGTTATTTCCCTGTGGTCTGGATAGCCTAAAGGAGATAGAATGGATCCTGTTGTTCCCCGGATGGGAGAGTGAAATAGGAGCTCTCTTGATCTCTGGCCAGAATGTCTGGGCAATGAGCAGGAACCAAGAGACAGCTCAGGGCCCTTAGAGCATAAGGATGGAAGTAAACAACCAAAGGCTTCCCAGAATGCAGTGGTCCTCAAGGAACAGACCTGATATTGCAGTTGAGACTCCAGTTCTGACCCCAGTGTGGGGAGGAAAAACAAGCCAAGTTCCCTATGCAAATAGATTCTGAAGAATCACTGAGAACCAAATCTCAGGCTTGTTTGTGGGACTTGGTTTTGACAACAGGTCAGAATCCCATGAGTCCACAAGGGTTTGTGTGCTGAAGATAGAGCTGTGAGATCCCCTCAAAGCATCGTCAATCAATCCCATCAGTGCTTCACTGGTGACTCATCAATTCTGCAATAGAAGACAATACTCCATCCCAGAATGTTCAAGAGGAGTCCTCTATATGCTTCCTTTCACCCCAACCCAGGAACAGACACTGAGCACATCCTTACCATCCGTCTGTGCCTAAGGGCCAGTCTTGGTCTTAAAGGGCTTGAAATATCTCCAGGAATATTGTTCTCTAGGTGTAGCTGCAAAGGGTAGGACCAATAGTATTGTGTCACCTTGGGAGTAGATAGCAAATCTCTAGAACTCCTAATGATGACACAACCTCCCAAGGGAGGAAAGTTGCATATCTGCTAAGGAACAGAACTCTAACCTATGCAAACTCTTTCCTTGGATCTTGCTGGCCTTGCGTCTCCAATGTGATCCCTCCCTGCGTAGGACAACTTTTAACTAGGTTCTGTAGAGGTTAACCCTCCCTTGTCCTATTTATGATAAGCTTTATTTTTCACATTTGAAATTCGTGGGCTCTTTAAAAGCTTATGTAACTAACTAAATACTAACTAACCAGCTAAGACAGTAACTCTTTTTACTGCTGTGAGCTTAAGCTTTCAGGTGATTAGAATCTATGATGGTCTATGAAGGAACAGCTGACCATTTACATCTTGATCCACAACCATGAGGCACAGAGAGCACACTGGAAATGGCATGAGTCTTTTTCAAATCTCAAAGCCCAGTCCCAGTGACTCACCTGCAAGAAGTACACACCTTCTAATCCTTCCCGATTAGTTCAACCCACTAGGGACCAAGTATCCAAACATATGAGCCTCTACAAAAGTCATGTTCATTCAAACCACCATACTAAGAAAATTAATAAATAAACCAAAATTTCTGAAATGTTCTTGCCTCTGCTCAAAGTCTATTTATAAACTCAAGGCTGACCACTGACCTTTCCTTCTGCATTCCTGAAATTATGGTTCTAACTAAACACACAGTGTTTTGGAGGTTTTGCTTTGTGCTAAGGAGGGGTTGGGTTCAAGTCATTATTGAGTAAGACTTACACAATTTACCAGAATTCCCCCTTACCATCCTTTTCTCAAGGAGAAATAAGGAGAAGCATGGCCACATTAAAGCTGAACCTTGCCTGTGATACAAAGCCCTTTCAGGATGATGGATATGGGCATTTAAAAAAGATTTTTGTTCCCATTTTGATTATCTGTAGGTACGTGTGTCCGTGTGTAAGTACATACAAATAAATACAGATGCTTAACAAAAGCCAGAAGAGAGCGTCAGGTCCCTTGGAGCTAGAGTTATTGGTGGATGTGAGGCATCCTACGTGAGTGGTAGGGACCAAACTTGGGCCTTTTATAAGACCATTAAATGTTTTTAACCGCTGAGCAACCTCTCCAGCCTGAACGTATGCATTTTAAAATGCATGTTGTTAGCTAGCAATGTGGCTCAGCTGGTAAAGGCACCTCCCACTGAACCTGTCAATCTGAGTTCAAATGCCAGGACCCATGTGGTAGAAAGAGAGAACCAATTTCCACAGATTGTCCTGTGACCTCTACACATGTGTGCACACACACTAAATGAATATGAATGTGTTAAAAAAAAAACAAACTACATGCTGAATGAGGTAAAGTCTCCAGGTAGAGTGTAATCCAGTGGCTGAATCCCTGAAGGCAGAAGGAACATGAATTTCTAACCAAAAAAAAGAGACTAAAACACAGCAGCTCCTAGCCAGCCTTTCTGAGCTCCTAGGAGACTGGAGTGGTTATAACTCATTTAAAAGTGAATGCATTAGCCTGACAGTCCCTAATTCAGTCTATAGACACATGGCTCAATGTGTGTGTTAATGTTTGCCACGTCTCCCTAAATATCTCAACGGCAAGTGGAGGATGAGGTGATGAGCTATTTTCTCCCTGCAGCAAGGCCTTTAATCAACTGTCAACTCCTGATGAACAAGTCATTGTGCAACAAGTCACAATAAATGCATCGTATTACACAAGAAAGCCCATTTCCAGTGGTTTGTCTGAAAAACGTTGACTTGTGGAAACGCCGATGATTGCTTCTGGTCTAAACGCTTTTGTTTGGGGCCTTTCCTGACCTGGCATCTGCTTTATCTCCAGGAGAAGTTCTCTTGCTTGCTTTATGTCATCAGTTTGAAGCTGACTGAAATAGTTTTGTCTGAAATGAGGTTCCCGTTATCACAGTCTCTCCCTATCTATTGTGGGTGGTGACAGGATGCCGGAATGAGTGTTCAATGAAGATACTATCTGCCTCCTCCCTCTCGAGTTGCAGGGTCTGGGTTCTCAGAGCCTGATCAGAACTTTGACAGTTCCTTAGGCCATGAAAAAAGCACAGGTTCCTGGCTCCCTCCATTGGAATCCTGGTTTGCCCTTGTTGCTTAAGATCCTTAAGTCTTCTGAGAAGGAAGACAAGCTCTTTGTATTTTGGATACCATATCCTGCAAGAAATACATCAAGAGACAATCAAATTAGACGTAGTGTGCAAACCTGTAATCCCAGAAGCTGGGGAATGGAGGCAGGAGGATCAGACATTCAAGGCCATCCTTGGTTACATAGCAAATTTGAAGTCAACCTTGAATCCCTGAGATCCTATCCAGAAAGGTAAACAAGAAGAGACAATCAACTATTGTTGCCTGAGTAGCATGCTTCATTGGTTTGGAAACTTACTGTTTCAGAAAGCAGGAATGATGTGCTAAGCATGTCAGAGATCCTCCAGGGCAAATCAAGCAGGAGAGGTGCTCATAAGAAAGGCCTATCATCAAGGCCAAAGGACGACGATGCCTGGGCCCAGCCCATGGATGTTAGTGATGTTACACATTATCCACTAATGGATCTCATTCATACACGAGGTTTGGGGAAAGTTGACATACTATTTAGAAAAGTGCTTTATTATATGTTTCTTTGTGCGCTGTGCATGCTCCACCAAGGCATTCCTTCCTAGCACATTCTGACCTAAATATAGAAAAACCATCACAATGCACGTCTTCCTTCCCTCTTTATTCCTGAGATTGAGATTGCAGATTGAGACAAAGGAAGGAAAGGGGTGGGGGGAAGGACAGCCCTGCATTCTCCTTAACTTTCAGATAGAACATTTCTGAATTTCTTCCGACTTGGTCTGTAGAGCTGTGCGTGTGGTCAGCAGCAAGTCTAGCCCTCAGAAAACAGGACCAGAAGATACCCAGATTTCTGCTATTGTTCCCATCTGACCCTCCTCTCTTCCAGATGTATCCCAGCTGTAATCTAGAGAAGTCAGGTTAAATCCCATCATACAGATCATCTACTGTGTGACGGTTAATCTTGATCTCCACTGTCGACTTGATTGCCTTGAGAAAGGTCTAGAGCAGTGGTTCTCAGTCTGGGGTCAAGACCATTTTGTGGGTTGAAAGACCCTTTCACTGAGATCACCTAAGACCATCTACATATCAGATATTTATATTATAACTCATAACAGTAGCAAAATTACAGTTACAAAGTACCGGTGAAAATAATTTTTATGGCTGGGGTTCACCACAACATGGGGATCTGTCTTAAAGGGTCTCAGCATTAGGAAGGTTGAGAGCCACTGGGCTACAGGATTAGAAAGATACCTGTTAGAGAATGGCTGTGAATGGGTTTCAGAGACAGATCTCGAGGGCTCTGATCTCATGAATGCTTTAGTTCATTAATGGATTCAAATTTTCAGTAGTCTATTGGCTAGTGATAGAACCATGGTAAGTAGGCTCTACATAGATGAAGGACACCCGGGGCATGCCCTTAGGATCCATAGCTTGTCCTGGCTCCTCCCTGCTGCCATTCCACTCTGCCATCAGTCTGCCATGACACGAACAACCATAGCCCATCATGCACCCTGTGCCGCTATAGATTGGTACCTCTGAATCCATAAGCAAAATAATCCTTCCAGCCTGAGGCTTTCTGTCAAGTGTTTGTCACTGCGATGAAACATCTAATAATGCACCAGAGCATTTAAACTGATGAAAGCAGCGGTGACAACACCCCCTTCATCTCTTCCTGCTTTCATCTGGTAACGCCCTGTTCTGATGCTCTAACATCCTTAACTATCGTGTATAAACTGACAAAAACAGTTAACATTTTGTTTGTTTCTGGAAAAACAACAAAACCATATCCCCGAATCCTGTATCAAGGAGAATCAAAGGTGTCAAAGGTCTGGTACTCCACCACACCACAGTCCGTACTCTCTTCCCTCCTCCGTGAGACCCAAGGCTATTCCACTCTCCACTCTCATTAAGGCTTTCCCTGGAAGTTCAAAGCAATAAAATAAAAGGCAACAGACACACGCAAATCCAAAACCCAAGGATGAAAAATAAATGATTTAGCTATTTATTTACGGCCTGGGGAAATAGGCATCCAAGTAATAAAAAAAATAAACAGTAGGTCAAGCAACAATCAATAGCTGGACTGCTTTGGGGTTTCATCTTTCCCAATCCCTTATCATCCAAAATAATATAATGAACATCAGACTGAGTCTTTAAAGATCCTCTCAAGCAAATGACAACTTTAGGGTCGGGCTTTAAGACAAAGGCCTTGTAAACACAGCAGGACCAACACACACATGAGCTCACAGAGACTGGGGCAGCAGGCACAGGGCTGCATCAGTCTATACCAGACAGGGGCCTAGAGCAGAAAGGAGGAATGGACGCATGCCCCCATGCCTAACCCAGAAGCTATCTCCAGTGAAAATTTGGTTTTCTCCAAGGGAGTCTCACTGGGGAAACAAACTACTCTGTAGGGTTGGCTGCATGCCTAGCAGTGGATGGCCAACAGAAAACAGCTCCAAAGCCTTTGGAGGTTCTCTGTCTCAGAGTGTTGTGTCAGGACTGACTCTCCCTCCCTCCCTTCCTTTCTTTTATTCAAATATTAATTTTTATGTTCTCTCTCTCTCTCTCTCTCTCCCTCTCTCCCTCTCTCCCTCTCTCCCTCTCTCCCTCTCTCTCTCCCCCCCTCCTACAATTCCCTTGCATATATATTATGGATTCTGGTGTTTTTAATGGGATTACTGGCTGTGTGAATGAATGGGTGTCTGGAGCTACATCTGTTTCTTGTGTTCTTTCCGATGTATTTGTTTTCATTTCGTCTTGTTATATTTTATTTTTATCCCTTAGAAACCTGTGTGTTTTCTAATAAGAGACAAAAGGAGGGTGGATCTGGATGAGGGAAAGAGGTGATGAGGAACCTGAAGGAGTAGAAGGAAGGAAAACCAGAATTAGGATATATTATATGAAAAATAAAAGGAAGAAAGTTTATTTAAAGAGTACTTCATGTCTTTCTATTTTTTTTAATCCGAGCACTTGAAGAGCCATGCCTAGCGCTGAACCTCTGCAGCTGAAGTAGGGAGACTGGTGGGGGAAGGGGGTGCCATGGCTCTTCGGCTTAGCTCTTCCTCCTGTTCTGTCTTCCAAATACTTGTATTAACTCTTTGAGGATTTCAAACAATCTTTCTAATCACATTCAACCCTATCTCTTCCCCTTACCTCCTCCAGTATCTGAACATATTTTCCTACTCCCCCCAAATTTAGGTCCTTCTTTTAAGTTAATAACTAATACACCCTAACTTGCATTGTCCATATACTCATGGCTGTGGGGCTATCCACTGGCCATCCACTGACCTATCAGGAGCCACACCATGAAAGAAAACTGACCTTCCCTCCCCAGAAGCCACCAGTCATCCACACCACCCCAGTTAGGTGGGAGGCTCCTGAGCCCTTCACTTATCAATGCTAAAGTGTTGACTGGCTTGTCCTTGTGTGGGTCTGTAAGCAGCCACAGCTGCTGTGGGCAACTGAGAGCAGCAGGCCTATGGTGTCCAGAAGACATTGTTAGTTCCTGGCTTTCCCAAATTCTGGCTCTTACCATCTTTCTGCCCCCTCTTCCATCGTGGTCCCTGATCCTTGGGAAGAGACCGTGTGCTACAGCTGCCCCTTGTGTGGCTGAGAACTCCACTGACACTTATCCCCAGCATTTTAACCAGCTCTGAGTTTCTGCATTAGCCACCATCTATAGCACAAGGACGCTTCTCTCCTAAGATCTGATGGCATTCCCTCACGCACCTGAGAAAAGGGATCCCAGAGGGCATCAGATCACATCGCCTTGGTAATTTCATGGATCTAGTGGTGAGTCAGGCCTGGGGTTAAATCTCATTTCTGTCACTGCACCAGCTGAAATGCTTTTGAGTGGAAGTAATAGAATATTCAACGCTATTAATTATTAATGTCCGTGTGAGCGCAGATACTTTTATCGTTTTCTTCCTCCATCCAAAGCATGCTGGCTTTCACATCCAAGCTGGTTCTGCGTTGAAGCAAGATGGCAGCCAGAGCATGCAGCATTCTGCTCTGACTCTCCCTTGTCCAGAAGAAGGGGTGAAACCTTTTTGCCTGTTTGTTTAAGCTCTATTTTATTCAAGATGAGAACTATATTGCAGAAGCTCCTCAGCAGACTGTTAACCCCATTGTATTTCCACCCCCCCCCCCCCGGGAGTAGATACAGACTCATTTCTGAGCCAGTCATTGGCCAAAAAGAATATTACCATTTGGGGTTTTTACTAATCATAATTCATTTCCATACAGGGACCACCTTTTGTGAGTACCCTGCCTGCTAGATAAAGCTATAGATTTCTCAGTAAGGACCTGCGGAAGGCTGGCTGTTAGACAGGCAGTCTGGTAGCCTGGTATCTGGTGATCCCGACCCTCAGCTTCCTCATCTGAAAACTAGGGAAGCAAAGTCAACGTCAATGCGAACATGTTGTCATGCTCAGGACAAGACACAGTCAGAAATATGTACAGAAAATAATTTTATAAATAATCTTCGTTGTCATTGTGAATCCCTGGAATATTAAATAAAGTCTTGGTTATTTTACACAGAATTCAACAGCCTTTCTTATGAAGTAAGGGGTCGTCATTTGTAAGGTAAGGGATCTTCTGTATCAAAACTCCAAGGAATCTACTTCTTCCTCTTGTCAAGAATGTACATTCGAGCACTGCTTTCTGGGATACCAATGTAGTTATGAAAGAATTCAGTCCAGGACAGTTTCCACGTCAGTCACTGTTTGTCTACACAAACAAAACAGAGCTGTGAATAAAGTCTACTGGTGAAATGTTTGTCTAGAATGAGTCAAAGCCTATGATTAATCCCAAGTACACACACACACGCACACACACACGCACACACGCACACACACACACGCACACACACGCACACACGCACACGCACACACACGCACATACATGCACACACGCACACACGCACATGCACACACACGCACACACGCACACACGCACACACGCACACGCACACGCACACGCACACACAGATGCAAGGAGACACTGAGGGAACAAAACTGAAAGATTCCACACTGTCCTAGAAGCAAATAACACTAACAGTGAAAATGTATTTTGACATGATCCGTGAATAATACTTTGATGGCCACTTGTTAAACCACGTGTTACTGAAAATGGAGAAGCTTATTTAAAATTTTTTATGTTTGTTTCTACAGAGCTAAACCATGGCTCGTTCTTCTCTATGACACTGCCTCATTTAGTAGGTCGTAAAAGTCAAAATTGATAGTCAAGGATGTTTTGCCTACTTTTCATCCTATGACACTCAGTACTGCGTCTAAATTGTGTCTAAATAATTCCATCCATATATGATACATCTGTTTAGACTTCTCTAAGACACGAGGACGTTTGAATTAGATTTTACATGAGCCAGCACCGGTTAGTCCTTGAGGAAATGTTGTCTCCAGTGATTACCTGTTAATGTTGTAGGCAGGAATGCCCAAGCCTAGGTTCACCTCTACTTTTAGTAAACAGTTTATGGGTCCCTCTGACTCTGGGATTTCCTCGTACATATTAATGATGTAGCCTACAAATCACAAGTTCTAGGAAGGAATGAAATGCCAACAGGAGCACAAATGGAAGAACTGTGCTAATACATCACACACAGTAAGCTCTGGGATAAACATCCTTCCCCGTGGCGTGCATTCTTTTTGACTGACAGGACATTACCCTGCCATCTGTGATTCACAAATGTGAGGAGAAAGATCAGGTGATATCACATCAATAATTTCTATCTCAGGGAGGAAATTATGGCATTTGTGGCTATCTGAGGAGCCTGTGACAGAAGGAGATGTAACCTGTGATTCTGATGCTGACAAGGAACCCGAAGTGAATGTCTTTGACCATGACTAATATGGAGATGCCACCTCACAACTCATGTGCTGTGAACCTTGTCTAAAGGAAGTTCCACAAAAACGTTTATTATGCCAAGACTACTTGGGTCTTTTGAATTCCAATCAACACAATGCACACCATCCATCCATTTGTGTAACATACATTTGTTGAACACCTAACACATGCTAGGCACTTACTGGTGTGATTCAGGTATGGGCCAAATAGCCTGTTTTTGTCTTTGTAAATTCTTCCTCCCGATAGAACTGAAGACAGACAACCTCTTTTGATGTTACCAACTACAGGGGCCAACTCCTGTAGTAGAACAAGAAACTTGTTCTGAAGGATAAGAGCACTGAACTCCTTGTGGCACGCATCTCTCTCTAGGAACTTGATGGTAACTGTACTCCGTCTCCTTCCTAGTGGTTTGTGTATTGATAATGAGAGTGCTAGGATAGTCCATAAATGGACCCCAACTTTCTTAGAATCAATAGAAATCAGGGCTGGGGAGATGGTTTGATGATACAAGCAGGAGGGAGGACCTTAGTTCAGAACCTCAGAACTCAGATAAAGAAAAGTCAGGAGTCATGGCTGTGCACATATGTACACCTGTACTCCCAGTGCTGAGGCTAGAAGATACAAGATGATTTTTTTAGGCTTTCTGGCTACCAGCCTAGTCCCAAAAATGCAAGCCATAAGCTCAGAGAGAGATCTTGTCTCAAAGAAGTACAGCAGAGAGCAACAGAGAAGGACACTCAGCACCCCTCCTCTGGCTTCATCATGCATGCACCCATGTGCACATACATGGATATACCACCTGGATATACACATACAATCAAAAAAGAATCAACCAAACTCAATATGGGCCCAAGAACAATCATATCTGGGAATGTGTGGTCTGGGATAGAGACAAAGCAAAGAAAGGCTAATTGTGCATCCTGGGTTCTAAGTAGAATGGGGAATGTGTGAAGTCGTTTTCAAAGGGGATCAACTAGGAGCAGAACAGACTCTTTATAAGTTAATTAGAAGGCTAGAGAGATGGCTCAGCAATCATTGCTCTTGGAGAGGTCACAAGTTCAGTTCCCAGGCACCCACATGGCAATTCACAACTATGCAGTTCCAGGAGATCCACACTGCCTTCCGGCCTCCATGGGTACTGCACACATGCACAAATGCAGGCAAAACACTTGTATACTTAAATAATGATGAATAAAATTCAAATCCAAACTTCTTCATCCTTGGCAATAAATAAATCTACATGCCTTACAGTATACACACCTCCACTAGTAACAGTTTAGACACCTATTTGGTTTTTCTATGTGTATGTTGCTTGACAATCTGTCCACTGGACACTAAGGATGGTGCCTGATGACACAAACGTGACCCAGACATGTTTCTCATTTTCATAGAGTTTAAAACTTGGTGGGGATAAATATTTGGAGAAAAAAAAGATACATAACTAAGGGATTATAACAACAGAAAAGACTTGGTGGATCAGACACACCCTTTGTGTTTTTTAATAGGTTTTCACGTGTTCTGATTTGGTTGATAAAATGAAATACCAACTTCTGCAGAGATATGTGAAGCCTCTGTATTTTTTTCTTTACTGTGCAGACAATTCATATACCCAGACAAGATGGCTAGGACATATGGTCTGTTATATGGAACCCATCAGTGTAGACCCTCACTCACAGATGGTTACGTCTTGCTGTTTGTCAGAAGAAGTTAACTTAAGGCTTTTTTTCTTATCTCCCACAGTCCAGAGCAGCCACCATCACTACCCCTGTATGTCCACTTATATATTAAGTTCATTTTAGAGCCCTTCCTGGAGTCTGCAATCTGATGATCTCACCCAATACTTGAGAATCTCCAAGTACCGGAAGTTTCCATAGGCAGCAGAGTGTGTGTGTGTGTGTGTGTGTGTGTATCTGACAATTCTAACAGATGATCACAGCTAGGATGTCATCAATGATTTCAATACTCAATGAAAATTCATGCCCTGAAAGCATACTTTGAATATTGTAGTACATTTTATAATAATCTGCCCTTCCTTAGTCATCAGCACTATGTAATATTTGAAAAACCTCTATCATGGAAAATGATCTTAGCTTTTTCCTGAATTAACAAATTGTTTCTAGCGTGTCAGAGACAGCCTTCCTCTTAAACTACAGCCTAGTTTGGAGCTTGGGCTCCATACCGGGGGTCTCATTCAGAATTCATGTCCAATCTGGTTGCACCACAGGGAAGTGTGACATTCGATTCCTGGAGCAAAGGATAAAAACAGCCATCCACTGTGGCAGAAGGAATAAATCCTGTTTTCCTAGACCTTTGGATAACTGGTCAGAGGGAACCAATCACGTTCGTCTTGGGATGACGCTGCTTAGCGGACATTCCTCTGGACCCTCTGATAAATGCAGTTCATGCAGTTAACTCAGTTACAGCCAGTACCAGGTCCTTTGGGCCCTGTGATATTCCTCTGGGTACCCAGACAGCATTGGAGGGAAAGAAAAGATCACCACAACAGGCACTGACACACAGGGATGCCCGAGTCACTTCCATCCTGACGGCTGGAGTCCTTCTGGGTCCAGGATGTTACATTTACGACAGGAATTTTTCACATCTCCGATGTGTCCAGCTTAGGATAGCCGTGAGTCTGTCTTCGCTTCTAGTGCTCCTTACAAGTAGAAACACTGCAATTCTTGGCCTCAGACAGAAGCTCTTCGGCTGGGCATCCTTTGTGACCAGTGCCAGGCACCAGGGGTCTGATTGGCTTTAGAGAGAGAGGGTAAAATGAACTGAAAACAAGCCCTTGGTTTTCTGCAGGAACCGTGGGGACAGAAGAACACTGGGGCTTCTGGTACACGAACACTGGAGAAGCTCGGCTACAACCCTTACCTGCTAGGTGTCAGAGCTCAGATACCCCGGCCTCGGCCGCACCAGGGCTTTGTTTTGTGTTTAATCTCTGTGTTCCTCTTAACAAGAACTGAATGAATAGACGAGGTAGGGAGCCATCATAAAAGCCTAAGACCTGGAAAGTGTTGAGGGAGGGGAACTGTGATCAGAATATAGTGTATGAAAAATAATTATTCTCAATAAAAATAAAATAAATCCAAAATATCCCAAAGGAAAGTTTAGGCATCACAATAAAGAAAACTCTAAAACAAACAAATTGCCTGCGACCCCGACGGCCTGCAAACTGCATTCTTGGGTTCTAGATAGACCAGGGTACAGGCTGTATTCAGTGGGCATGCTTGACTTTAGGATAAAGCATTCAAAACCTGTGTGCCCTGAAGCACACGCGTGGGTGCACATGCACATGTGTATACACGCAACCAAAACATGAACTCTGAGAGTGAATGTTCAGGGAGAAGGGATTCAGAGAACTGGGAAGAAATCTCCGTAGCCCTAAGCTATCTTCTGGGGACAGAACTTCTGGAACTGAAGCTGCTGTTCTGAAGAAATAGTTCACTGCAACAGAGACAAAAGTATGGCTATGAAGTTTCATCCTTTCACATTTGCCTGAAGGATGCTCTTCCCTTGCCCAGGAAGGGAGGGAGTGAGGTACAGCTATGCCCCTGACTCTCCCACTGGCTCCCTAGCCAGTCTGAAGGGATGGGCTGAGCTGCTGATGAAAAAATACCATGTGAAGAGACCACAGAAGCCCGCCATTCTTGACCCTTCCCCCCTCAATCTAAACTGTTTTTCCTTTTTTTTTTTTTTTTTTTTTTGCCTTAAAGGCACCGCTCTGAATAAATGATACAACATGGTTTCACACTCACACACACACACACACACACACAACCAAGCACACTTAGGATCTTCTGTTCTGTCGTCCTTACTACCACATGGTCAGGAAGTTACAGATAAATTATAGACCAAAGACCAACGTGAAGGGAGACCAAAAAACAAAAAACAGCAAACAAACACCCGGAAACTCCTTCCGCCTTTCCTTTCACATATGCATCAGTGCCCAGGTTTGGGTTTCATGCTCCTGTTTTGCTTTGTGGTGCAGGCAAAGCTCAGATGCGAGGGAAATTTACAGACAACCCAGACAACAAGAAACTGTTTTCCCTCTGCTCTGCTGCTTCACTCTCCCAGCCCAAGCCAGCATCGGTTCATCCGCCATCCAGCCTTAGTTTGGGGACAGCACTGCTTGTGATGAACATCCCTGACTTATGAACAAATGTTGAGGGCAAAAAGGAGATGCAACATCAGATGCAGTGGCCTCTGCGTCATTGATAGAGAAATTAGCCAAACTGTGAGGACCGCGTTAGAATCCAGGGAACATGTAACCATCCATCTCTTCATAGACTGGATCAGCATCCCATGAGACTGTACTTTGTGGTTGTCGCTATTGCTGTTGTTGTTTTGAAGCGCGGTCTTATTGTACAACCCTGGCTTACCTGGAAGTCCCTCTGTAGACCCTGCTGGTGTCAGACTCACAGTGATCAATCTGCCTCTGTTCCCCCAAATGCTGGGATTAAAGGTGCACAGCACCATGTATTTTGCATTGATGATTCTAGTGTTTATTGAATCCCATTGCATTACCAAGGGCCACCCTACTGACATTCCACTTTGCAAGCGTTGAAGCGTCTTTCTGGTGGTGCACATGCCAGCTGCTACCAGCACTTGGGAGTGAAGTATTCACCTCTCTTCCCTCTCTGAGTTCAATGATTTCACGTTGGTGAAGACATTTATAGCAGAAATGTTGGCAAATGCACAGCTTTCCTAGCATGTCGGTGCTGATTTCCAAAAGTCGGCTGTTGACGTGAATCTTGATTGTCAACCAGACTAGATCTAGACTCATGATGGAGACATCTCTGCGTCTGGTGGAGAGTATTTCCAGAAAGGTCTAAAAGGGATGGGAAGACTGACAGTGAACGTGGGTGGCATTAGACCGTAGGCTGACTGAATAAAAAGGAGAAAGTGAGCTGATCGCCAATGTCCAGCTCTTTCTTCTTCCTGACTGCAGATACACTGTGAGCAGCTACCTCACCCTCCCGTCACCGCCATCTCTGCCGTGATGGAGTGAACATTCTATAACTGTCAGCCCTTCCTTCTTTATGTCGCACCTTGTCAGGTATTGGGGCTCATTAATCAGGAAAGCAACTAATATAATCTTGATGACTAACTTGGGCCAGGCTCTCCTGTTTGCTCCCTCCCGGCGCCTGGCTGGATCCCACCATAAGAAGGATAATAAGTGCTGTCGCCATGACAGAATAGCACCAAAGTGAAGGCGGACATTCTGCAAGTCACCTCATGACGGATACTGGATCAGCTGCCTGAACTCAGCCATAAGTGATGCTGCAAATGAGTTATTAATAGTATTCATGTATTCACAGTATTCACAGTATTCTTCACAGATAAAACTCGGGTTTTTATACTTGCACAAAGTCTGTTAGGGCTTGCCCCAAACCATGTAACTAATACACAGCAGGGCCAAGGTCTGAACACAGGTGATCTCTGTAGCAGTCTAACACCAAGGCTGTCTCTCTGAGCCACAGGGCAGCCAGTGGCAATTCTAGAGTTTTGGCTTTGAGTCTCAACAGATGGACCTTGGAAGCCCCAGGCTATCAGGACCCGCTATTTCTTGTTCCAGGTCCCGTAGGACAGTCTCGACAAAGCTGCTAATTCTCTTCCCGATAGTCAGTTTTCCATTACTGTAGTAAAAGTCTTGAGGCAGGCTAACTTTATAAAGAAAAAAAAGTTTACTTAGCTTACAGGTTTGGCGTCTGCCTCATAACCTTCAGGAAAGTAACACAAAATTATAACTCAAAGAGTAGCCAACTAAATCTAGTAAGTATCGATAATATATAAAAATACGTATTTGATAACATACAGTCTATTTGAATATGCTTACTCTGATAACAAAGCGAGTTTAACATTTGCCAGTGTTGTTTACTGTATGACAATCGATCGGAGAAGGAAAACATATAGCGTGTCCGACAGCATGGACAAGCATGACAACTTGAGGCTGTGGCTGTGGCTCGGGAGGTAGAGTGCCTGCTTAGCATGCATGAGGACCCGTGTTCAATTCTCAGCACCACACGGAAAGGCAGACATGGCTGTGATCCTAGCACTCGGGAGGTACAAGCAAGAGAGTCAGAAACGCAAGGTCATCTTCTGCTGCACAGTGAGTTTAAGCCCAACCTAAGCTACACGAGACCTTGTTTTAAAAAACTAAATACAGATACCCATCCTTTAAAGGTCCCACAGTACCTGTCACCCCCGCATGGAGAAACCATACTTCTAACACCCGAGCCTTTGTAAGGGATACTGTGTCCATACCACAGCCGTGAGTGAGCCAGGGAAGCTCCTCTGCCCCCAGATGTCTCCAGATGTTCCCAGATATCCCCAGCACTCCTCCTTCCTAGTTAGTTCTCTGTTACTGTGGTACCAATGGTGTGGCCATCTTTCCCAGGCTTCTAGCTTTACCTCACCCTCAGCAACATTTCTTCCACCTGTTCTCTCCCAATCTCTTCTTCCATTCCTAAATCTAGGGAGGAGCCAACCGTTGCCTCTCCAAAGACACCCAGAAAATCCAGCAATCGTAAGAAGTTAGCTGCATTTACTGAAATGAGGCAGAATGCCCCTGGGCAGAGTCCTTTAGGGTCTTTAGGGTCTTTAGATGGCTTGTAGTCAGTCTGTGGGGACAGGGAACTGCGCAGGGCCAGGGGAGCGTCTAGGATTCACCTTCCTTTGGGTGGGTACAGTTGACGAGTAGGCTACGGCAATTTTGACAAGCAAGCCATTAGTCTTCATAAGTAAGCTGCTGTGTTTGCTCAGGATCACATCTTCCAAATGCAGGTGTTCCTAGAGTGATTAAATGCCTTCTGTTTGTTCCTAGAGGAGAGGAAAAAACATCTCACTCCTGCTATCGTTTATCATGATGGAAAAGCCTGGTATTTTTAGTCCTTTGCTGAAGGGACTTTCTCGAGTAATTCTCATGGGCTCCCAAACGAGGAGGTGTCCTGTGGTTTCTCACAGTGACCCTCATGTCACAGTTCTTGAACTTGTTGTAGCCTTTCCACTTTCCTCACACTGCATACTAGAAACTTCTATGCCAAGACCTTGAACAGGGACAATGACAGCATAGGTCACCAGACACAAGAGATTCTGCCTCTCACAAGCCACTGGCATCCCAGATTTATATCTATTCTGTGGGTTTCTAGGGGCATCTTCTGGACTGAGGGAACCTCAGCACCCTGCTGCAAGACCTTGCTGGGTGGTCTTAGGGCTCTTGAATGAGCCTAACTGTCGTTCATCATGGGTTTAGTGGGTGGGGGTAGGGGTGGTATACAAGTAGAAATCCTGGTAGCCAGCTATCAGTGCTCTTCCAAGGTATATACTAATGGACTGTTTTGTGTTGTATTTCTTACTAAGAGTGTGTGGCCATTTTCTTCTGAATTTTGATCATCAGATCATTTCCAGAAGTAGAACTACAGAGTAACAGGAAATGAACATGTCCTTTCTCTTGATATATATTGACAGATAACTAATTCCCAGTGGAGGGTTGTAAATATTTACCCTGCCAGGATTAACCCAGAAATGCACCATTTCTACCAAAACATGACTGGCTTTAGATTTTAGATATGTGTGTGTGTGTCTGTGGATATATACACATATATGAATAATTTGATTGTAATATTTCTCATATTTAAATTTCCACTCTGACATCCGTGGTGGTTTGAAGTCAAAACACATAGTCTTTGTAACACTAATGAGAACGAAGACATTCGCATAAGGAAATTGAAGCACCAAAAGATGTTCTACTAAAAATATCAGTTGTTAGTTTGATGTATCTGTTAATATTTTGATATATTCCAATAGACTGCTTCCTTCCATAAATTTATTCTTTTACCCGTAAACTCAGAGACATGCTGTTCAATCTATGTCATAACCTGCTTTTGTTTTTTACCACTCCTCGTCATGTTTTAAACATATTTCTACATACCAGTGTGTCACGCCGTCAGTCCCACCTCCTGGTCACTACTCCATTGGTTATTGCCCTGGGGCAGCAGAGACAGTGAGAGAGCTCTGACTGTGAAGCCTAAGTGCTGGCTCCAGACACTTGGCCAACTACCAGGTTAGTTACAGAGCGGCTGTGTAGGTTATTGGATCTCCATGACACATCCAGCCATCTGTGAGATATGGATCATAACAGCATTGCTCCTGAGGGTGTGTGTAGAATTAGCACTGGAATTAGAATTAGCACTGGAATCAGAATTAGCGTTGGAATTAGAATTAGAGTGGAAATATACAACTTGTAGAGTTTCCCACATGGGACACACCATGGAAACGGTTGCTACAAACAATAGTAGGTCTCCTCTAATAATTTAATCAAGTCTGGTTTGGGACTTTACTGTTACTCCTTTCCCCTTCCATTGTAGAAAAGTTCTGAACATTTCTTAACGTAAGTTTCTTAATATTAAGCTGAAGAACATACAAGAGTTGAGGTTCTCACTACACACTTTCTTCAGAAGAGAATATGCCATGCTTGGTGTGGGTTAGTGCTCTTCCTTCCATGAGATAGCAACTTATTTCCTTCAGGTCCTTTTGATGCTCCAAAGATGTGAAGTCCAGGAAGTAAATGTGATCTGATTGTGGCGTCAAGGTCACAATTTCCTGTGGCCTTTTTGTTCTCCCCATCAGCATCTCCTTATTAGCTAGTCCAGGGTGTTAGCGCCAGCAGAGAACATTAGCCACTTAGATGCTACTATGAAGGCAGAATAATAACTGGTAGTATTGCATTTAGGGTTATCATTCACTGGAGCCGCATTACGGGGAGACATCTCAGAAAGAGATGGAAGGTCCAGAGAAGTAATAATCTAATTTATTGCCAGTTAACATAGGCAGAGTGAGCCCAGGACAGGTTTATCATAGCATGCCCTTACGGAGAGTGTGTTCTCAGCTCAGCACAAGAGGCTGCTTGAATATGGGAACTACAGTTCCTGGTAACTCAGCTATTAGGTCAGTGGCTAAATCACATTCTTCATGGTACTATATTAGGGTCTAGTTAAAGGGGGAGAAACTCATTGTACAGTTTAATCAAATGGCAACTGTTTTGCCATAAGTAAAGACACATACAACAATCTAGAACATTCTGGGTGAATTTATGTTACTCTTTCTGAAGGTAATTCTAATTGGCTACATCTTGTATAGAAGATTGTATTGTTTTCTAAAGGATCCCGCTTTATGTTCTGTATTTTCCTGTCTGCCTTATATCCTGCCCCAAAGAAATCTTAATAAGATAGGGACAGGGCTTTTCCCCATCTCTTGCATAGACATGGCTTTTTTTATTGTGATGATAAAATGACCATAATAAACCTTTGACCTCACTGTAACTTGGTTGCGGGGAAAATACTGTGTAAATATAGAGAACGTTGTAAGTCATTTGATTTTTTTTTATCTTATCACCCTAACTTTCCTGCAAAGAGAATGAAATTGTGCTTATCAAATCTTTTTTATTTGAAAGAGCAGTTCTCTGGCTCTGGCTTGATACTGCTTAGAGGTCATCGCTCTGCTGTTCTGATTAACCCCTCTCGGGTCAGGTCCCTCTGAATCTCAAAGGGCAGAAAATGTTAGAACATGAGCCTCGTCATACTGCCTGGTTAAGTCGCTTAGGAAAAAAACATTGAAGAGGGAGAGTGGAGTTCTCAGCTCACAGACCATTGCCTAACCTCTGTCCCTGATGTGCTTTCTCCCTAAATGGCACACGGGTGACACACATGGAGATGCAAAGATTCAGTAGCAGCCGTAAGGTAAATTTGCCTGTCATTCACAATGTTCTAAACTTGGATTGTGCATCGTACTTGTATTCAAGAAATAAAGTTCTAGAAAAACGTGCTAACTAAAGTCAGCAAGAGAAAGGATGAAACAAAATTCTGGCACTCATCCGCATGCTGAGTGCCAACTACAGACAAAGCAATGTGATTAAGCCACATGATAAACGATATAGCCAGCAATATATCAATGATTGATGAGTGCGTGATGGATCATTTAACCTCGACTCCCAGCAGTGAGATAAGTATACATTCCAGAAGATTATTAATTATACCTCTGAGGGCTCAGAGGTGTTTCCGTGACAAGCCATCTCCAAGTGCATCACAGAACTCATCCAAGTCTCTAATTTGTTCATTAGTATTGCAGAACATCTAAAAGTGAGCATAATATGTGCAACTTACAGCCTGCACAACACTACCTTCCCTCAGATATGTGCATCCACATGTACATCCACACAGGCACAGTTTCAGCTGAGTATTTGGTCAGCTATTGTTTCAAAACCCATGGCCCTAAGCTACCTGACACTGATTAGAACATGAACAGTTATGATATTTCTTTAACAATGATGTCTCCCAAAGTGGTAAAAATGTCTGAACTCTGTTTGGTGTAGAAAACACACACACACACACACTTTAATCCACACATTCACACATACATTAATTCTCAACTTCAGATAAAAAAAGAAAAGAAAATCAATCAGTTCCTAAACAAAACAGTCAGATACTAAAGAAAGGTGACATTATGGGGGAGTGGGTCCATCTCTGGTTTGCCCAGCAATTACAAGTGCAGTCTTTAGTTGTGACAGACAGCTCTGACTCAGGCCCTGGCTCTGCTGTTGAGCTGTGAATCTCCAGACATTTTGCAAAGTCACTGTGCACGTTGGCTTTACTCAACAGTGTATGCTCTCTGTTGCTTTACAGATTCTTAAAGAGGACTGGGGAAGTATTTGTGATGCCAGCTCATTCCCTGGGCTTACCTTTCCCATGGCCATCACTAGTCTCACAAATGAAATGAAAGTACTTAGAATGATTTGCAAGATCATGCATGTTGTCCTGCCTGTTTTATACTTCTGAACCTGTTTCATACTGCTCTCCCCTTCACTCGGTCTGGTCTAAGGACACTGGACTCCTTGCCACTTGTTGAAGGCTCCTCGTCCATTCATGGTCTCTAGGGATGCTATGTCTTCTGCCTCGAATGCTTAAATAGCTCACTCCCAGCCAGGCACAGTAGAGTGTGCCTTTAATTCTAGCTCCTCAGGAGACAGAGGAAGGTGTGCGCCTGCATCCAGCCAGAACAACAAAGAGAGACAATAGCATAAACATGTCTCACTCTTTATTCCTCTATCATTACTCAAAGCTACCTTCTGTTCTGCTGATCTGAGACTATGTAATAAACTGCCTCAGAACTCAGTGGCTTAGCGCTGGCAAAATAGTCAACAAACAAGAGTGCTCGCCAAGGCTGACAACCCGAGTTCCATACACAGGACCCACATGGTGGAAGGAGAGTAGCAGCTCCAAGCCAAGTTGTCCTGAGATCTCCACACATGTGTTAGCTATACACCCTCACCCCACTAAATGACTAAAGCCTTGTTAAATGTGTGGCTTAATCCACCTGTGACTCCACGTATGAGCCAATGGACCCTTCCAATCCAATGGGCACACAATGGTCACGGTTAAGCTAAGTGGGAACAAAGCAAAGCCCATGTCGTGAACCTGGGAAAGAGACTGGTAGGAATGAGGGTGGTTGGGAGAGTCGGGAGGGAGATAGGAGGGTCTTTTGAATTCATTCTATGATATATGAAACTGTCAAATAGCAAAACTAATTAACCAAAAACTAGTTTGGAAAAAAACCAATGATTTACACACCAAGAAGTTGTTATCGTTGTGGTTTATGATTCTGGGTCAGAAAACCAGGCGAGGCACAGAGAGGATGCTTTGTCTTCCTCCCTCATTTCACACAGGCCTCCTGGCGTGTAGCCCTGACCACATCACAGTGCATTACTTCAGAGCTTCAAGACACCAAAGCAGACATTTCTGGTCGTCTTAAAGCTATACCCACAAACTACTCAGAGCATAGCTTTTGCCAAGGCTATTGTCTAATGAAGACACACACACCCCAAATTCAAGAATGGTATAAGTAGCTCCCTCCTTTTGATAGGAGTGCCTAGGAAGTTGAGAGATGCCATATGCCTCAATAATGTCTTTATTATCCACCTTGTTAATGATATTCCCATCCCTAATGCCTCCCATCCCCTGTTCACTGTATATAAGATATTCAGTGTATTTCATAACTTAGCTGTTTGTCTGTTTCATATCTTGCATTTTATTTGATGTAAATGCCACCAATCTAGGGACTTTGGTCCTTTTTTCACTGTTGCTTCCTCAGCAGCAAGGATGATGGGTGACACAGTAGGCACTTTCAAAGGGTACCGGAAGGAAAATGAGTGAATAAATGATCTGGATAAGTTAACCATGATGACCCTCCACTTCTCACCAGCAAAATAGGAATAAAAGTTTGCTTCACTCTGAAGCTCTTGTGATTGAGTGGGATGGGGGCGTATAAAATACGTAGTATGGAAGCTGGAAAAGAATGAATTGCTGTTAATTCCTGAAATGAATTTGAGAAAAGTCGTGACACGGACGGAGGCTTGGTGACACATGCCTGTGTTCCTCGCACTTGGGGGAAAGGCGACTGGACTCAGCGGTAATGCCATCACTGTCTATAGAGTCAGTGTGACGCCCGTCTGGACTCCATGAGTCCCTGTATCTCAAGCAAATGAACAAAGCCGTAAGGTCACTGTGGATGTGACCTCTCTGGGCATCCTCTGACATGTGGAGGCAGGGAGCAACTAAGGCTTCTTACTTAGGATAAGTGAGCCTCACCGGAGAGAGAGGGAGACCGGAGTGCAGGAATCGTTTATCTTTCAACTGGGCTTCCTTTTAAAGTGCAGTTGCTAGAAAGGACCTTAATACAGGCATCAGGACGGGTCACTGTTTGTATCTTACTACACAGGAAAATCTCTATTGACTGCTATCAGGTGCTTCTTTGCTACTTGACTAAAAATAGTGTGCAGTCCTTTATCTATACACAAAAGACATCCTAATTTGCTTGTCTGGGCAGTGCAGATGTAGATCTTTATTTCCCCTCGGCTGGCAAATCACCAGGCATCCTGCCTGCTTCCACTTCTACCCTCTGCTCTGGTTCCTTTCTCTTCGTGGTGTTATTGAGAGTTAATGTAAGATTTCCTGGCAAAGATCCTAGAGATGAGAGTCAAATGTGCCCAGGCCAGCAAGGGCACAGGATTGCAATGGCATGTATATGGGGGTAACCCCTCTGTGTCTCCTTAGACAAGATCTGTACCCTTTGCAGTCTCTGGGAGCCTGAGCCGTCCCTGCTCCCTACCAAGTGATTCAATTCTTAGAAGCACACTTTCTTCTGTAAGTTTGCCCATGTGACCCAAATCTTTCTCCTGTATCACTGGTGTCTGGTATTCCAGACAATGTACTAAGACTTTTCATAAGAAAAAAAAATTTTTTCTCTCTTATTTTGTAGCTTTAGTCACCAATTAACAGTGGGGTAAGAAGAAGCATGAGAGATTCCTCTCCTAATTTCTCACACTCTGCTCTGTTCTCCCAGTTTCCGCACCTAACTGTTCTTTTTCTTTTCTTTTCTTTTTTTATTTTAACAGAAAGAAACAAATCTTACTCCAAGTTTCAGGGTAAATAGTTCCATCCTCAGACAAGGGCCCAAAGTCCAGGTTCTATCCCAGAGAGAAAATGCCCAGCATTCGCTCTGAAAGGACCTATTTCTTCCCTCAGAGTTATCGATCCATCTGCTAAGAAAATTAAATGATCCAGTTCTCCCTATCAGGAGTTCACCAGCAACCACGTGAAAAACCCACACCAGTGTCTCGGAGCAGAGGATGCAGGTCCCAGCAGACTTGTAATATAGGGTTCTTATATGAGGAAAATAAAGCAAATTAAGCCCATTTTCCTCTTTTATAAAGAAAGAAGTTTAATTTATTTTGTTAAAACTCCTGTCCATGCTTTGACTACGTTTACATCCTGATCTCATTTGCTCTTTTTGACACACTTTGGGCACAACAATAGGATGAACTGGTCATCTCATTTTGTAAAAAGGGGCTACTATTTTTTTAAGACTATGTCACCTACTTAGGCTTTCTTGAGAATGTGGCTATTCAGAGTATATTCAGAGTATAAATGATAACGTCAAAAGCCTTGCTCATCAAGTTCTCCTTGTAGACAAAGTGATACAGTTTGCCTCTTGCCATGAAATGTATGTGCTACATCCAGTGCCAAGATGGCTACCTCAAGTGTAGCATAGGGCACACATCACACTGTAACCTGGGGTTGGCTAGTGACTGGGCAACTGGCATATCATTTGCTTGTTGGTTGCTCTGTGGTTTTCGCAAACTATTTAGTGCAGAGGAGCCAGAGTCTAACACCGAATCTACAGTTTAAAACTTTAAATCTTGTCAGTTTTAAACTCTGGCTGAGTCTCTCTTTTCTGTCTAGAAAAATAGGGTGAGGATGCTTACCTCACAGAGAGGCTATGAATGTGGTGTGTGTGTGTGTGTGTGTGTGTGTGTGTGTGTGTGTGTGTGTGATAATTGGGTCTCAACAAAGGTCTTTGCATCATTCAGACAAACCCCACCATCATAACCTCGGCAGGGTTTGCAGGAATGCTTTTTCATTTCAGTAAAATAATTCTCCTTAAAAGCAATGGTGACAGCTCCAGTATTGATGGAGTTGACCCTCCTCTAAAAATCCGAGCTATTTGCACTCTGACCAAATGTATCAAAGATGTCAGTAATATTATTAGATAAGTAGATATCATGGTGCGTCACGCTGATCAGGGCACTTTTTTTGTGATGAAGAAAGTGATATTTCAAAAGTGGCAAAGCCATTTGGAGTTGGTCCCATAAAATAGATGCTTGATGGTGTCGTAATATTAATGACCTCCTGGTCATCATAGCACTTAAGGGACATTAAAGTACCCCATGAGGAACCTCGCAGATTTAGTCACATTTTCCAGAGGTAGTCCTTACTGTTAATCATTTCCTCAAAAAAAAAAAAAAAAAAAACACTTCCCTACACGTATGTTTTGAAGCACTTCTAAACTTTCTTTAAAGTCCTTATACAATTTTCTACTCATTATTCCAACTGTAACAAAGCAGTTGGTGCAGCTTGATATTTATAATACCCAAAATTCAATCATGTGCACAAACAAAAAAAGTTTGAACTTTTTCTCCTCCCCTATCTTCTTTGGTCGTCGCTCCATGATTTCTCTTGCTTGTGTCAAAAGGTTCATACTGGGGACAGCAAAGATTGCTCAGTGGTGAAAACTGCCTGCTGCTCTTCGAACTGATGTTTGTATTTGGTTGGATCCCAGTTCCCACATCAGGTGGCTCACAACCACCTATAATTACAACTTCAGGGAACCTGACACCCTCTTCTGGCCTCTGCAGCCACCTTCATGAACACACACACACACACACACACACACACACACACACACACTCACACACACACACACACACACACACACACGCACACGTGAAAGCAATTTTAAAAATATAAAAAACAGTGCCATGCTCTCCATGCTCACCCAAAGATCTGAGTGGCAGGACAGGGATGGCTGCCTGTCCCATCAGAGGAGTATTAAAACTCTACTTTAGAAACTGCGAGTTGAGATTTGGTGAAAGAGAAGAAAACAGTCCCTTGGTTTGGCTGTCGTATGTAAGGGAATGGAACTTGGCTTTCAAGGATTTAAGTTTCTCAGCTTTCTAGTGATGGGATCCATGAAGTGTGCTGGCCTTGGCAAGGTACCTGATGAGGGCTACCTTGCAAAGAGTTAGCAGATGTCAAGCCTACCCAGGTACATAAGCAGTAGCTTCTGACTGTGGCTCCCAAACCAGCTTGCTATCTAGACTCTGGAAAGCTCCATGGCTTTTAGCATCCATCTGATTTATTCCCTGTTGCCCAGTGACTTGTGCTAAATTATCACTCTTGAATTATCCCCTTCTTATTTGACTCCTCCTATCTTCTGGCGTTCTATTCTTACAATGGTAACTGATTAGCTTGGTAGCCCTACCCTGTCGATACCTCTTTGGGTTATGCACATTTTAGCTGTTAACCCTATGCCTCAAACTCAGGACTTGCTTAAACCCTGAGAAGAACTATCAATGGTCTAGAGGCAAATGGGGTCCACCAGGGGTGGGTCTCTCCACTGATATGTCCTTCTTCTGCAATCCCCTGTCCCAAACTGTCCAGTGAGGCTGGCCAGCTGCCGTGTGTCATTTGTCATTGTCCACCCTAAGGCAGAACATGGGTGAAATCAGTGAAATTCACATTTCCAGGTGAAGGCATCTTGGTGTTATTGGGATAGCAACAACGTAAGGACAGCAACATCTTGTGGTAGGTCTATGGGATTCTGGTTCTGCACAGTGGGGCTTCCTTCCAGGTAGGGTCTTACGTGGAGATAGTAGACACTGAAGTTTTAAAATTCCTTAATTAATAATGAGAATCCGGACCCCCGATATGATGGCCCATGCCTGTAATGGTAGCACTTGGAAGAAAGAAACAAGAGGATCTTGAGTTCTACATCAACCTGGGCTACAATATTGAGTTTAAGGCCTGCCCAAGCTACATAAGAGCCTGTCTCAAGTAACATAAAGCAAAGAGAAAAAAAAAAAAAACATAAGAAAAGAGAAGGGAAGGAGAAGGAAGTAGAGGAAAAGAGAGGGATGGGGAGGGAAAGGGAAGGGAGCCTGAACTAAGAACAAATGTCTTCGGAAAAACGCAGGCTTGCCTCAGCACAGGGTGTGGGAACACTGAGCAGGCCAAGCATAGGATATTGATGATCTGAGTTCATTAATGCTGAAGTACTAAGGAAGGTGTGCCAGTCTAATAAGCAAGACTATGTCAATATTTCTTGAGTTTGGCCCTTGAGCGGCCACATGTTTCAGCTTTTTGTCACCTTTTACCCAAGGTCTGTACCACCCACCATAGCCTGGCATAACAGGTGGCAGACTGTGCCCCGTCCTGGGGTGCCTCGCTGGCAGTGAGCTCATTGGATCCTGAAGACTCGGATGTGCACGTTGGCATTCCCTACGAAGAGCATGGCGGCCTCACACGAGTGCAACCTCCAGAACCTCTCTGGACTGTTCAGGAAAGTTCTGCATTTTGAAATTGGTTCAGGGGCGTCTCCCTGAAAGATGCTTAAAAATCCTAGCAACCCCACCAGTAGCTTCAGAATGACCAGTGCAGTGGGGCAGATAACCCCAGTGTGATTTACTTAACGATAATATAATAAGGCAGACAAGTGGCCTTTGTATTTGACTACTTCCATGACAAAACACACAACAGAAGTAATCAACACTAGAATGTGCGCACTCCGACTAGATCTGATGGCTGGCTCCTGAATATTAAGAAACTTGTCAAACTTATTGTGTCTCCTGGCAAAGCAGCTCTCAGATTTATGGCTCCGGAAAACCCCAATGTAACGGTAATTGATTGGTAATTGCTTCGTTGTCTTTCAATCCTGCAGGTTATCATGGAGGCAGTGGATGGAATATCAATTAGCTCTTTGCAGTAAATAGGAGTAAAGGTATCGGTGGCTCTTGTAGGGCTTTAGTTTTGTTTTATGCATGAAAAGGGAAAAGTGTGTGTCACTGAAGCAAAGGCTATCTGTCTCAGGCCCATATAGCTGTTTTTACAGTGGTTATAGCCATTGCTTCTTGCCCTGTGGGAGCCTATGTGGCTCTTTTACCCCTCAGCTTAGTTCCTAGCATCCTGTAGCAAATGATACCCGTGGCTCCCTTAGTTACTCGGTGATTTATTCGTAAGAGTCTCATCTCAAAGAAATGCCTAACTGTTCCATGTATTAAGTAGTTGAGTCTAAACTGCTGGCAAAGCCATTTATAAAAGTTATGCACATACATTTAAAGAAAAAATTGTTTTACTCCTTAATAATCATATTTATTTAACCTTGGAATCTGTGTGCCTATGGGTCACTGTATAGCTTCTTAAACCCTGATATCATGCCCGGACTCAACAGCAGAGGCCTCACTTCCTGTCGTTCCACAGGGAAGCAAGTGCCAAAATCCAACCCCGAAGATAGTGTGCCATGGAAAGGAATGTGACAGAAACAACCAAGTGTACACAAGTTCAAGGCCAGCCTGGGCTCCACTTCTATTTACACCCAGACACTCAAACATACCCGGTCTCATCTAAAAATGTGCATTACTTCAAGCTAGCTATTATTGCGACCTCAGTAGATACCAGATGTGTCTTCTGTTCTCTTAAAAACGTCTGGTGCTGCCCAAGAGTTCTCCAGAAAACTCTACAGTAGCTCGGTGTCCAAGTTCAGAGCTGTGACACAGCATTGTGTCATGAGAGCACCTCACGTATGTGAGCTTGCCTACACTCTTGCTGCTGGAAGCTATCTTTATCTTTAGGCACAGATATTTTATGCATCATGGTCTCTGAGTGTCTATCAATTAATTTGGGTTGGTTCCTTATGAAGAGTCAGAATCTGTTTTGATATGGAAGAAATTGGAGTTTCAGACTATGAGTGGGTTCATATTTGGTGGAGACTTAAGATACATATTTCATTTTTAAACTTCAAACACACAACAGGTACACCACACACCCATGTTGTGTTGTACAACCATATGGAATTCTAATCTCGTGTATGTTCAACAGACACACACACATTGTGTTGTACAACTATATGTGATCCTATCCTCATGTATGTTAGGAATAGCTTTGTTTTGTTTTATTTTTTCACTTAATTTGCTTGGTTCTATCTTGATCCTCTTATCTCTCTCAAACTCATCCTCATTCCACGATGTAGCTCAGAATATGACCCTCCGTATTTGTTCTGTGTTCACATAGTCTCATGCAGATGTTGATATGCACAATATGGACACCGGTCGTTGATTCACATGATAGAGACACACACATCCCTTCTTCTGCAATACGAGCGGTGTATCTCTACCTCATTTCAAATGACAGCATAACAGTATGCTAAAACACGGCCTGCATGGGCAGAGCTCATCTTCCTGGTGAACACCTTTGGCAATGGGCTTCACGATGTTTCTAGTTTGTCTGGCAGTGAAAATAATGAAACTGTCTGTATCTTTTTTTTTTTTTCTTTCTTACTTGCCAGTGGTTTTACCAGAAAAATACTCTCATATGCAGAATGGTGAGCTAGGGGGATGTATTTATATTTAAATTCTTATTGTTAGTTTAAATTCTGTACATGTGTGTTGGTGTGGAGGTATGCGCACATGGGTGCAGGTGCCTGTGGAGGCCGGAGATGTTAGATCCTTTGTAGCTGGAGACACAGGCTGTTGTGGGCTGCCTGATATGAGTGCTGGGAACTGAACTTGGATCCTCTGCAAGAACAATATCTGCTCTGAACCACCTGGCCATCTCTATAGCCACCATTTAAACTTTCTTAAATTGATGGCACTTAACTAGCTCTCCCAAAAAGGCTATAGCATCTACTCTCCTGAACAATAGTCTACACGTGCTTTTGGTCCCACAGCTCAGAAAAGGTAATACTACCCTGGAATTTTAATGTGCCTAGTGAAAATCAAGTGACATCTATCATTGGTTCAGTTCCTAGTTATTGTGCCTGAGTGAATTTAAGAATTCTCAAATATGTTAGATATAAATTTCATTCCTATGAGTTATCTTCTTATTCTCAGTATCCAATTTCCTACAAGGTTATTTCTCTTTCAACAATTTACAAGTTTCCATTACTTGCTGACATTAACTTTTGTCATCTGAATTATGTGACACCCAAATTTCTTCTAAATCTATCATTTGTTTATTGACTTTCTTTATGATGTTTCTGTTATATAATTTAAAAAAAATTTATAATAGGGCTGGAGAAATAACTCAGTAGTTAAGAGTATATATACAGCTGCTCTTTCAGAGAACTCAAGTTCAGTTCCCAGCACTCCCACACTGGGAGGCTCACAACCACTTGTAACTCCAGCTCCAGGGCATCCAACACCTCTGGTCTGTGGGTATTTGTTGTGCCTCTGACTCTGACAGTCTTTCCACACCCTTTTCCACAATGATTTCTGTGTACACGTTTTGAAAACTCTGTGTTAATACACTTAACCAAAAATTATTTCTTTTCCACTAAGGTAGACATGCATCGTTACATTGGCTATCTTGAAATATTGCTGTTTTATTTTTTCATTACAGCTAAGCATTTAATGGTCTCTAGGCATGCTTTTAAATTTTCATATGAAATGAGACAGGCTTCTTAAGTTATTAGACAGCTGAGAGTTTAAAACATAATGGATTTCTTCCCACCAAAGTGGATTTTATCATGTATAAATTCTCATAAACATTTGCAGCTTTTCTGGTAATCTGTTAATTCCTATCCTGAGAGCTTGTTTGCATGATCAATATCAGCTTTATAATATACTTCAATATACTTCTTAAGCCAAGACTATGAATGTAAACAGTGGTGTGCACTGACCTTGCTCTTCCAATTAGAATCTTCACGAGATGTTGAGTCTTCCTTGTTAAAAAAAAAAAAAAAAAAACTATTGGAAGAATATGCTTCAACTATTAAGATATGCTTTTTCCTATTTTTCTTCTAATTATATAAAAAAGAAACCCTGGACAGTAAATATTAACCAAACATAAAAGAAAAGCCCCAAGAGTGAGACACAGTGGAGCTGAAACAAGTAACAAACAAAACAAAATAACAACAGAAAGCCTGTGACCTAGGAGCCATAAACTGCACAGATAAAAGAAACCCCAGACAAAAGCCCACTCTCCCTACTCAGAGGACAAGGAAAGGCAGAAACGTTTAAATCAAATACCGCAGATAAAACTTGTCTCTATTCCGTCTGTGCCAGCAAAGGTTATAGCAGACTCCCAACACCTTCTGTAGGCTGGTGTCAGAGAACTCTAGTTGGGGAACGGGAGTCTCCCTCCCCTTTAGCTGGCACTAGCTTTCCAATCTGTTGTGGGGTTGAAGACCATGTGACAAATGCAGGTTTCCCATTGCCAGGTAGGAAGGAGGTCCATACCCATCCCTCCCTCTGGGATGGTAACAGAGGAGACCTAGTGTAATGTCAGGGCTGTAACTATTGCCCAGTGAGTAGTGAAGACCAGTGGAGATCCACAACACCATTCCTAGACAGTAATAACAAGGACTTCCCTGCAGGGCTCTTACAGAGGGAGGTGGAAGACTTTGACTTCTGCTCTCACCTAGCAATTATGATGTCATATCCCATCTCTACCTATCAGAGCAGCATCAGGGGGATAAAACAAAAACCTGACTAAAACAAAGAGCTTAAACAAGAGTCAGAGTCTTGTAACATAAAAATGCCTAGATTTTATTCCTCATCCCAAAACCTGGAGAAACCTCAAACCAATTTAAAAAAAAAAAAAAAGTAATTAATGGATGTCAACATTAAGATGACAGTGATGTTAAGTTTATCTGACAAAGATTTAAAACAGCTGTAATTAAAATGCTTGAAGAGGCAATTATATTTAAATGAAAAAATTGAAAGCCTGAGCAGAGAAAGAGAAGATGTAATGAAGAACAAAATGGGAACTTCAGAGCTGAAAGGTCTGATGGTAGAGACAAAACACAACTGCAGGGCGGAAGGTTTGGGCGAAAGACTCGGCGAATTGGGAGTAAATAGAAAATTAACCAATCTGATCAATAAAGAGGAAAGCAAACTAGAAAAATAATGAATGGCGCTCCGGGAACACTCGGATATACAGCAGAGATGTCACCTTGATATTACCAGAGTTGAAGGAGAGAAGAGAGAGGCAGAAGTGAAAAAATAAAACCTGAAAATGTGTCAGGAATTTTTCAAAATTTAGGGAGGTTGAAAAGAAAAAAAAAAAAAAAACCACCTTCTGAAGCTAAGTGAACCCTAAGCTCAATAAACCATGAGAAAACAGTGCCAGGAGACATCATAATTGATCTCTAAAAAGCAAGGGGAAAGAGAAAAGTATCTGACAGCAGCTGAAGAAAAGTAGCACTTGCCCAGAAACAATGTGAATGATAGCAACCCCCACAGTAAACAACAAACAAGGGAGAACGGGGTGACAGTGGTGTTCAACTTCCACAAGGCCCATCCACCTGGAGTTCAGCCCTGGGTTAGAAACAAGTATCCTTCACCTAAGAAGGGAATAAAGACACTCCCAAATGAGGAAACAGTAAAGACTGAATTGTCCAGGTCTGCAGGGTTCTGTAACAAAAGCCCTAGGAGAGGGAGTGAGGATTGGGGGGAAAACAAGGAAGCACGAGAAATGAAAGGCAAGTCTGATATCTGAACAAGCCTTCAATTTATGGAATACAAGTACCAGTATTTATAAGAAGTTTCGAGGTGGGGTGGGGAGAGGGGAATGCGTAAGCAGATTGCTATGGTCAGGCAGGCTGCTCTAGTTTATTTGGGGGGTCGCTGGGTCAATAAACTGCAGAGTCAAGATGTCCCAGAGCAATAAGGAAGTACCGTGAGATTTTTCCGGTGTGTTCTATAAGGGTGGGAACATGGACTAAGGAAGCAATAGGGATGGGTTAGTTAAGCAGGCAGTTTCCCAGAACTGGGCAGCTTTATGCTATCTGACCTTGTCTGAACTCTGTCCATTAAGGCCAGAGAGAAACAGATCTTTAAAACAGAAATGGGGTGCCTTTGTGTTTCAAGCCAGCGTCCGGGGGGACCACTTCCTACACTGAACTGCCAGCAGACTGACACTAAGAGAAGGTATGAAAAATAGTTTTTAAATAGAAAGTGCATATTTTTCTTACATTTTTAAAAATTTCTTAATTTTCAAGACTCTTGTCCATGTACAATGAAATACGATCACAGCTAAACCTCATTTTCCTCCCTCCAATTGTATTCATGTACTCCCCCCCCCATTTCCAACTCTCAACTTTATGCCTTTGTTTTATAACTCACTAAGTCCGGTTACTCCTGCCTGCATGTGCATGGGTGTGAGACCACCCACTGGACATGAGAAGCCTGAGTCACCACGCCCTCAAACAAAGAGTGACTCTCCCTCCCTCAGTAGCTGTCTACTACCAATAGCTCCTCAGTAAGGGGTGGGATCTGAAGATGACTGTCGACCCATCTACAGTGGCAGTTTGCTTGGCTTGATCTTGTATAGATCTTGTGCATGCAGCTGCTCTGTTATGCATTCACGGTAGCATTACCAATATCATGAAGAAGACAGCATTTCACAGCCCTCCTCCTTGCCTTCTCATTCTCACATTCTTTCTACCTCCCCTTGCATGATGTTTCTTTAGCTCTGGTGGTGTCAGTGTGTGTGTGTGTGTGTAAGGGGTGTTAATGCACATGTCACATTTAGGGGTGAGCACTGAGCCTCTTGTTCTCAGCACTTTGACCAGTTATGCATCTCTCCGTTGACTGCTGTCCACTGCAAGAAGAAGCTGTTCTGACCAAGACTGACAGAAGCTCAGGCTTTAGTCCATAAGCATAAATGTTTATTTAGAACGCAGTACGACACTATAACCATTTGGCAAAATAGCAACAACATGTTCTACTGTAGGGCCTAAGACCTCCTACCCCATGGGCTTTTGACCAGGCTTACAGTACCAAGCGTGAAGTTTCCTCCTGCAGAGAGGGCCTCAAGTTCAATCAGAAAGTGCTTGCTTACCCCTAACAGTCATGCCACCATTGTTCCAGCAGGCACATCTAATATTGCAGCCTGCAGAGTTCAATGCTGGGTTAGACCAGACATCTTTTCTCCCAGCCGCCTACATAGTATTTTCCACTACTTAGCGAGCCAGCCAGCGGGGAGGAAATACCCCGGTTGTTTTGAAATTGATTTCTCTATATTCTGTAGCCACAGTGTGTAGTATTTTCAGCAACAGGGTCTTCCCATGATGTTATGATGAATAACCAAGAGCAAGGGCAATAGAGAAAGCAAGCTGGGTGTAGACACTCACGTATCCACTCTCTCCCTGCTGTTGACTATGGATATAATAGTTGCTTCAAGTTCCTGCCTTGACTTCCCAATAGTGACAGACTGTTGTAGTAGTACACCACTGTGGTGGCTCAGGCAAAAAGACAAGGAGCCATATTCATACATGGAATTCCTGCCAAACCTCAGCAGAGGGAACCACCATCCTGGCAAGAGCTGTCCTGGACAGTGGAACCCCGAGTGTCAGAGCTCAGGTGTATTTATTCTTTTAGAACTCCTCAGGTAGTCTACTGATAGCACATGCAGATCATTAGCAATTAAACAACCCCCACAGATATCCAACACCTGCAAACAATATGGAACACCAAGACCTAGGCTAGCCCTTCACCTAACAGTGTATAAAACAATTTCAAATATAACTAAAAATAAACCTCCCCAAAATTTCCCCTTTTCTGTATAAGCCAATCAAAAAATTGCTTTTTAGCTCTGTAACACAATTTAACAGTACACTAGCAAAAGAGGAACAATCATGAGTGTTGCTAATGCACAGAACTAAATGAAACCAAACATCTATCAAGCTTTTCTCAATGTCTTTAGACAGCAGAAAAAAACATTATTGATGTCCAATTATCTGGAATTCACTCACAATCTTCTAGGCTCCTCCAAAGGGCTTGGATCACTTCTATGATCTGCCCTCTACAGCACACACAGTTTGTCCTCCAGGGTCTGGCTGGCTCACACCACTGCTGCTGCTGTTCTTGGTGGTCATCCCATGGTACTGGCATCTCAAAAGCTGCTGGGGTCCCTTGCTGCAATTGGGCTGCACTTTCAACAATAGCCTCTCCTGGGCTCTTTTCATGGTGTCAAACCTCAACTTCTCTCCATGATCCCTTCAGTCTGGGCCTTCAACTCCTACTTTGGCTGTACCTTCCACTAATGGCCTCTCCTGGCCTCTTATGGTACCAAGTCTCACCTGCTCTCCATGACCCCTTCATGCCTTCAAAACCAGCAACACCTGGGTAACGCTTACAGTAACAAGTTCAACTGCCAGCTCGAGATACAACCCAGTTCTCGAAGACAGCATCTGTGTGCTGACCCTGAGGAAACATTTTCCAGATTTTAAGATAGAGTATGTGGTTTGCTGGAAAACTGGTCACTTGGTCTGCAGGAAGGGTTCCCTCATAGGATTGGAATTCTCATCACTATCACCAGTTCCTGGACCACTTATCTTTCTCTTAGTTGGGTTTGCAGAAGAAAAAAAAAAAAACTGGTCAGTTTAACTAAGCAGCTTTTTGGCTCTAAGCCAAGGCTTCCACAGCAGCAGGGGTTCCTGGGCCAGTGGGAAGAATCTCCAGTTGAAACATTCTGGCCAGATTGACATTTTTTCTCAGCATCGCTAAAGGGAAACATACAACCTCTTCCATAGATCTCAAACACAACATCTTGAGCTTCACGTACATACAACACAGCTATCAGAAAGCTCAGTTTGTGAAACAACATGCTACCACCAGTGACAGGAGGGAGCATTGGCTCCATGATCAGGAAAAGCAGTAAGAACCTTGCTTTTTCCTGCTTCCGGCTGAATTCTTTATTTCTAAGGGCCTCCATTCTGTGGCTCTCATCTCGGACCTTTTTCCTCATTTATTTAGTAATTTCATAGCCTTTTCTCTTCATAGAGGCTTATTTTGTGTCTCTCTCTGCTTTTCCTTCAGGAGCCTTCAATTAATACCTTAATCTCTTTCCTCTAGTAGCTTCTCTGAACATACTTTACTGGTCTCTCCAAGTTTCTTTTTCTTCCTTGTCTCCAAGTTGGATTAGCTGGTGTGATATTAATGCCCCATGTTGGTAGGCTGTTTGTAGTTATAGGCTGCTGTGGGGGCTCACCAAGAGAGACAGGGAGGCATATTCATGTCTGGAAGCCCTGCCAGACCTCAGCAGAGGGAACCACCATCCTGGCAAGAGCTGTCCTGGACAGTGGAACCTCGAGTGTCAGAGCTCAGGTGTATTTATTCTTTTAGAACTCCTCAGGTAGTCTATTGATAGCACATGCAGATCATTAGCAATTAAACAACCCCCACAGATATCCAACACCTGCAAACAATATGGAACACCAAGACCTAGGCTAGCCTTTCACCTAACAGTGCATAAAACAATTTCAAACATAGCTGAAAATAAACTTCCTCAACAAGACTGTAACCTGAAATTGTGTGCCAGATAAACACTTTCACCATTAAAGTCATTATGTCAATATTTTGTCACATCATCAGAAAAGAAAGCAGGAAAGTATACACAGGAGATCCGCAGAGCCAGCAACTAGAATCTATTATACAGCAAAACCATATACCACAACCAAGTAAGATTTATTCCAGAGATGCAAGATTGGTTAAAAACTGAAAACCCAACCTATCATATCAAACCATAATATCATAAATTATTATATTAAATGGCAAAGGAAGAAAAAAAAATCACAGGATCATAAAAACCAACATTTGTCCTGACAAAAATTCAGGGAAATCAAGATAGAAACTGCTGAACTTGATGAAGAGCTTGTCAGAAGTGTGACTGCTAACACAGGAGGCTGAGTGCTTTCCCCAAAGACAAGAGCAAATCAAGGCTGTCTGTTCCCGCGGCCTGTATACAGCGTGATACTGAAGATCTAGCCAGAACAATAGGCAAAGAAATGACTGAAGACCATATGCAGCAAAGGAGGAAGGAAAGCTGCCTTATTCACAGAGAACGTGAAGGTCTGTAAGCAGTCACAAGGAATCTGCAGAGACATTCCTAGAGTTAAACGTGAGTTCATCAAAGCCTTTGCGCTCAGTTGTATCTGACAGCAAATGTGTGGAAACCAAAAATCCAAGGTCAGTGCTAATTATGGTCCCATAAAGAAAAAATGCCAGGGCTGGAGAGAGATGGCTCAGCAGTTAAGAGCATTGTCTGCTCTTCCAGAGGACCTAGGTTCGATTCCCAGCACTCACATGGTAGCTTACTACTGTAACTCCAATTCCAAGGGAGCTGATGCCCTCTGACCTCCACAGGCACCAGACTCCCCTGTGATGTACAGACATACATGTAGGCCGAGCATCCATACACAGAAAACCGTTTTTAATTAAGATTTCAAACCTCAATAGTAAGTAGCAATCCAGCTAGAAAATAAAAAAACACGAAGAAACGTTTTACCAAAGATGTACAGATGGGAATTAAGCACATGAAAAAGTGTTAGCAATTAGGGAAATTAGAGTAAAAGCCGCCAGGAGATTTCTATCAGAATGAATAAAATGTGAAAACGACAACAAATTATGTAGGAGATTTGGAAAAACCAGATCATGCAGACACTGCTCGTGGAAATGTAAAGTGAGACAGACATTTCTCAAAAACAAGTTGTCAGTTTCTGTAAAAATTAACGTGCAACTACCACATGGCTCAGCAATCACACTCCCGGGCATTTATCCCAGAGAAATTAAAATTTGCGCTCAAACGCAAACCTGCACATGAGTGTTTGCAATGCATTATCCCTAAGAGCTCCAAACTGGAAACAGATGTTCCTCAACAGGTGAATGGTTAAACAATGCTATGCGTATATGCCAATCCTCCTTGTAATAAAGGACAAATTGCCAATACAGACAACAACCTGGATGAGTCCCTGGAGAATCCTGTAGTGTGCAGAGATGGTCCCCAGAGCTTAGACACTAAATGAGTCCATTTAAATAACATTTCTAGTGGACAAAATTACAGAAGTAGAGAACAAACTAGAGGAAACCAGCAGTTACAGAAGTGAGGGGGGGCATAAAAGGTCGGTCTTACAAGCATGGGGATATGAGCTCGATCCCCAGAGCCCGTGTTTTAAAGTGGGGTGTGGTGCTATGGGCTCTAAGTCCCAGTGGTTGGGGAGGCAGAGAGAGAGAAGGAACCGTGAGGTATGCTGGCTGTTTGCAAGGTCCAGGCCAGGGAAAGATAGTGTCACGAGACATAAGGTGCATGATGTCTGAGGAGGAATGACACCCGAGTGCGTGCACACAACAAGCATGCACATCCACACGCGTGAACGTGCACATACATGAACACACAAAGGTGAAGGTGTGAATGGAATGAAAGCAGCCATAACGTGGTAAATGAAGAGCTCAGCAGTACTGGGGATCGAGTCAACACACCGTCTATGACATTGCACTGTACAGGGGGTTAGCGCCGGGGGAAACTGGGGGAAACGGAGTAAAGGCGACGGGGAACTATTTTTTATTATTTCTTGTAATTGAATGCAAATTTAGTGTTTAATTAAATTCATTTAAATTAAAAATGAATTTGAGAGAGTTAAACTTTTTATGGATGTGAATAAGTATACTAGAAGTCCCATGTCCACCTGTGGGGTCTCGCCGAGCCCTTTTACGAATCCTGACAGGCCGACCGACCGAGTATCTTGGCTCTTAATAGATGTGCGATCCTATAATCAGCAACGGGGGGATCATTTTAGCTCTATTTTCCTAAGGGTCTGCCTCTGTTAAAATTTTCTTGTCATACTGCTTTCAAATGACATTCCAGACGATGATAAGAATAACAGTGAGTGTTCTGACTAATTGCTGATTTTAATTCTAATGCCACTTTGTTATTCTGCATGATGTGATGTGCCTCAGTTACCGGAAGTGGTCCAGCCGCCATAGTTCACCCTGTATCATTCACAGCTTCAGATGTGGTCACGTGGACAGTCCTGTGTCTTAACCCCGTTTCCCTTACTGCAACCCAACCCCCTTTACCACAGCGTGTTTTTACACACACTACAGATTCCTTTCCCGGTGTTTTATTTAGAATGTTTGCATCTCTATTCCTCATAGGATTGGCACATACTTTCCTATTTCCTCCTGGTCTTTATCAAGTTTTGCTATTAAGTTTTTCGCTTGTGCCATGAAATTAATTGGTGAGCTGCCTGGCTTTCTCTCTGGCCCGGAGCTGTTGGAGTAACATCGTAAGTACCCGTTCCATAAAGGTTAGATAAATCTCAGCTGTGAACCCATCTGGTCCTCGCGCCCTGTTCAGCAGTGGATCTAATCACCTTCACAGTTCGTCTACAGTCACTGGTCTCTTCACGTTTTCCACTCCTTCTTAGATACATTTAAGTAATCTATATGTTTTAAGAAGCCATTTTCCTTAGGGAAATACTTTGCATGTGATATTCTTTTAATCTTTCCTGCATCTGTCATTGTTCTTTCTGTGGGGTGTTGATCCGATTCATTTTGTTTTTCAAAGGATTACCCATGTGTGTGTGTGTGTGCGTGTGTGTGTGTGTGTGTGTGTGTGCATGTGTGTGTGTGTGCATGTGTGTGTGTGTGTGTGTGTGCATGTGTGCATGCGCACGTGAGCGCACATGCACTCCCCTGCATATACACTGGTCAAGGAGGCCAGAAGTCAATGTTAGGTGTTACCCTCTATCCTCATCATCCTATCCGAGACCCTCACTGAACCTGGAGCTCAGCAGCTGTCTGCACTGTCTGTCCATCGGGCTACAAGGATTTTCCAGTCACTCTCTCGATGCTACAGTCTCCTGCACATGCTGCCCTATGGCTTTTCACATGGAAGCTAGAGATTTGAGCTCAGCTCCTCATTCTTGTGCAGACAACGCTGTCTCCCTAGCTCCCTTCCAGAGTTTCTTATCCTTTCTCTGTTGTTTCTTCTGTGGGTTTTTGTTGGGGAGTATTTTAACGCAATGTTTCTATGTAGCCCTGACCGATCTAGAATTTGCTATGTAGTCCATGCTGGCTTTGAACTTGCAGTGATCTTCCTGCCTTTGTCTCCTGAGTGCTGAGGTTGCACGCACCCACCACGCACCTGGCTTTTCTGGTTCTTTCTGTTTGTTTTCTCTTTTGAAAAGACATACTTTTATCTTCCTAAAATGCCCCCAACTTCTTTTGTTTATTGCTCTAGTTGATGATGGTGAGCGTTGTTTCTGTATCTGCGTTTTCGTTTCTCCACAGTAGGGACATGTAAGGCCACTAAAACGCCAGTATTTGCTCTGAGATACGACTTTTCGTTTGATTTCTAGACTCGTTGAGATTTTCGCTTTCATGCACCCTTTACTGCAGTTGTCAGGGTTCTGGGTTGGGCCGTTCCTAGCTGTCTACTATATTAGGTTCCTTTCACAGTATGTACACTCTAAAGTATCCATTGCTTAGCCTAATTGAGGTTTATCTAATGTTCAATATTCAAAGGAACATATTCAAAGGAGAACATTCAAAAGAAGTAAATGCAAAATATATCTGTGCACATGTGTTTTTTTATTGGTGTAGGGAGACGAATTCTGAGAATCCCCCAGCGGCAAACTACTCCAATCCTGCTAGTCAGGACAGGGTTACACACCAGGCTCCGGCCAGGGAGGAGGGTGTGTGAGGAGCATCGGACACTCCCACTTTGGCAGTGGGAGGCTGGATTAACAGTAAGAAGTGTGATGAGAAGATAACAACAGGGTCTACAACTAAGAGTGTCTGCCAAACGACTTTCCTGCCTTCTTCTTCCTTCACGCATCTCTATGGTTTGATAAAATACCAACTTTCCCATGCCAACATGCCTTCCCTGTCTCCTATATCCTGAATAAAGAAAATTTCTGAAAATTTCCATTTTTCTCTTCTTATTTACATGAGACTTGTAGGGTAGTTTGATCCCACTCTACCATTAGATTTTTCTATTAGCCGTTAGCTTTTTCTGTTATTACCACTGAGGAACTCTTTGGCCAGTTCATAGCAATCTGCTCATGTTGATCATTTATGACAGTTTTCCGTTCATCATACTCAAACCTGTAACACAGGGATGTTCTCAGCCTTCACCACTGAATGTGTGTTCATCAGCAGAGAGGAGGCCAGGAAGCTCTGCGGTCAGTCCTGATGGCGGGAGGCCACCTCCCGTCAAGTATGACCGTGATTTTAGTGGCAAAGTCTGGCTTTCAGGAGTTATCCCTGAGACTCATTATTTTACTATTCATCCTTTGTTTGTTCCAAGATTTTGCTTAATGCACTTGAGTTAGTTGAGCTATGAAGGCTTCCCTTTGGGGTGGGTGCATCTGCATTTGCCTTGGGGAATGCTGTCAAGGCTACCCTGTACCCTGTTTCAATTCTTCCTGAGTATGTGAAGTGCAGGGTGCGCACACAGCATTCTTGATCCCCAGAAGTGACAGGCTTCCCCTTTCCCTGGCTCTCTCTGTTAAATCCCTGGCTGCTCCACCAGGGGCTTTGCTGCCTTCTTTTAAATGCTCTTCATCAAGAGCTCCCAGGTGTTGACAAGGGGTAGATAAGGAGCTCTCCAGGCTTTGAGCTGAGCATTACCAGTCCTTTCCTGTGCAGTTTTCCTTCTTGGCCCGTTCCTTCCTTTGGGCGGAAGCTCTGTGGACCTACACAGAGCAGAGGAAGAACAGTTGTCTTACAGTGCATGTGGCCAGTGCTCAAGGGAGATACTCAGGTCTGAGATTCCAGGTTGAAAGCCATTAGTTTGTCTACTTTATGTGCGATTTGATAATGACCTTTCAAGCCAGTACAGAGAGAAAACCAAAGCCTAAGAATTGAGCCATGGATAATGCCAACTCCTAGACCTGAGCCAAGCCTTTTAGCTCAGATGATAGCAATGAGGTGCTCCTGCCTGGCACCTAGCCTCAGGCCATTTCAGGGAGTAGTGACAATTTGAGCTTCAGTGATTTATCCTGAGCCCTGAGACTTGGTTATCAACTCCCAACGATCAGTCCTAGCATATGCCTGTCTCAAGAATCCACCGGAGTCTGTGAATCAGAGGTGGAAGCTTTCTTTCCTGTTTAGACTGCATTTGTGGTCTTGGAGCAGAATCAGGCAGGCTATTATGACAATCATGTTTGGTATGGAGAGAGATAAACATAAAGCATGATAGAAAAAAAGAAGGAGGGAGGGAGGGAGGGGGAGAGAAAGAGAGAGAGAGAGAGAGAGAGAGAGAGATTGACAAAAATCTGATTCATGTTTAACACTACCAAGAATCTAGTGGTTGACCTTGGCAAATCTCTTAACTTCTTGAAGGGTCGCTTTCTTCACATTTAGACTAAAGATATTTCTCGCATCTACCTTGGAATGCTGTTTTGATCTACAATAGAATGCAAGTGGCATAAGATAATGAAGACAGTATGCAGTAAAGGCTCAATAAATGTCAGATATTTTCTTTGCTGATCGTGAAGGGTGAAGAAAAGCTTTTGTTTTTTCTTTCTCTTTTGAGACAGGGTCTCATGTATCCAGGCTGGCTTTGAACTTTTTATGTAACCAAGGACAACCTTGAATGTCCTGATCCTTCCGCCACCATGCATAGTTTTATGGGATGCTTTGTGAATGCTAGGGAAGTACTCTGTTTGTTTGTTTGATTGATTTTTCAAGACAGGGCTTCTCTGTATGGCCCTGGCTGACCTGGACCTCACAGATCTGCCTGCCTCTGTTTCCTGAGTGCTGAGACCATCAAGCCTGGCAGGAAGTAATCTTTCACTGGCCCTGTGAAAGGCAATTTAAACCCATAACATGATCCCCAAGTTTTTATTCCTTCTCTATCAAACTTTCGACTTTCACTTTGCCACATCGCCTTATAAGTTTTTCCAGATTTATTTTAATCTGGTATAGAAAGGCATGCTGACAGGGAAATGACCCTGCTGGATGGGGGGAAAATGTCTACTTTCCATTCATTAGAAAGGGGAGGCAGGGTTGTCGGGGAAGGGCACCAGGAAGAGTCATTCCGCTGGTCAGGAGCCTCTATTACAGTTTCGGTGGGAAGAAGCAGCACAGGTAGGGTAGGTAAGTAGTTTATAAAGTACTTTGAGATGGGCTAGTTTTAATTACCTCCAGGACTCTATAGCGCAAAAGGCCAAGTCTGTTGGTTGATGCCTGGCTATAGAGTAATTGGAGCAAGGGAAGCTTGGAATGTGGGCTCTTGGCTGGTTGCTTTGCATATGAAAGACACACTCAGGTAGAGACTGCTTTGTTTCTCAGTACCAGCTGGATCTGGGAAATGTATACTTGAGGGTCTGCAAAATTCCCAAGTAGTCAGCATGACATTCAATGGGGAAGCATGGTTAATTCACTCCTCCTGCTTCGTAGTGCTTGGGCACATCCTTTGTAGCAAGCTGGAGATGAGTCACAGACATCCAAACCCACTGCACACATTCTCCAGGGGTCTGAAAACTATCCTCTCTTCTGTGATCAAACTAGGGACTGAAAAGTCCACATTTTGATCCAGCTATGGAATTAAAACTCCAAGTTGGAAGGAACTACACACATTCTGGGCTGCTCCCCTTTCCTGCCTCAAATTTGTTAAAAAATAAATAAATAAGTAAAATAAAAAAAACTCTGGTCCCTGTCCTGTAAATAGTGCCTTGATCTTTCTTTGATTCTTTTTAGTTAATCTTTGTCATTGGAAGATGATCTTGTCTTATGGAACCAAAGCTAATATATACCTGTTAACTCCTAAAAGTTTGATGCCTTGTTGTACATACACAAGAAACATTCAGCCATCTCCTGGAACATCGTCTACAATGAGCTAGCAGAACTGTTTCTGACCACAATGAAAAGCCTCTTGCATTTAGCTTATCACTGTTCATCTGAAGATGCCACTTAGGAGCCTGTTGGTTTTCTCTTTCTCTGAGCAGTAGGAGGAGAAACTCCACTGCCGGGCCCCATAGGGACCCAGCCACCACCTCCACACAGAATGTCCTCCTTGTGTGTTCCAGGCTTTCAGTCCCAGGCAGGACTTCTGCTGTACCTTGGACTCTGCTTTGAGATGGACTGCTATGTGTTAAGTGTAAAGCTGAACTCCAAGGGCCTCATCCACTCCTGAAAAACATCACATGCATTCACTAAAGCTTCTTTGAGTGAATGCATGGAAATTAATACAAATTGTCAGTCAGAAATGTTTTGCAAAGAATTCACTATAGATAAATAAATAAGATGTAAGAATAAATGGTTTCCAAAGGGAAATGCAGTCTCTGGAAGGCTACGTGTAGGCACTGAAGTCACTGATGCTGTATCAAAGCCAACATATTTTGTATTATATTTCTGGAAATTCCTAACCCCATGAGCCAGAAGCAAACAGAAGTCGGTTTCATAGTTTCACAGAGCTAATGAATATCAGAAATTTAGCACAGAGCCTGTGATAGACCCTCAGAGAGCTCCAACTAGATTTACTTGAATGGTTTACTTGATCTACTGCTGCTTTATGGCATGAGATCTCCAGATCTGTGCTTGTGCAGTGCGCATGTGCGGTAAGGATCGGTACTTGGTGATCATTTCAATGATGCTGCTAGGGGTTATGGAGTGACTATGGAATCACCAATTAGAGACCTGGTCTGGCTCACAACAGTGTTGATGACGAAGGGCCAAGCAGCAAAGCTTCTTCACGTACCAACAGAACAACAAAAGATGAGCAAGAGCGGTGGCACGCATGCCTGGAGAAGCTTCTAGGAGACTTCTAGCAAGACTTCAAAACAATGGATCTGTGACCAGATATATGTGCATATTTCAACCTTTGGGAGATACAGTTAAAAATGGGAACCTGGAAATGTTTTTACCTCTTCTAATAAAGGCATTATTGATGACAGTCTTGGGATTGTTGCCACGAAGATTCCTTTTCTCCTGAATGGCTGTCCATGAATTGACATCCCATTGAAATGAATCTCATGATTACCGACCCTATCTGTCCCACAGGGACCATCTCTGGGGTTTAAAAAGTGGGAAATCTGGAAACTTTTTGTGATACATGGAGCAGTTTGAATCACCTGAGTGAAGATTGGTTATCATCTGTAATAGTCTAGAACATTCTAGGCACAATGCAAACAATCAGGACTCAAGAAAGAGACTGGAACTCCTAAACTCTTGGTGTGCACTCACCATGCTTCCTCTTAGCCCTCTCACGGACACCTGCAGCTTTTAAATTAGTAGCTGTCCAAAACTGCAAGTTCCCTAACTTCCAAGGGAACCCTTTCAGAAACAATAAAGTGTCACGGGTGAACGTGACAGGGAGTCGGGACGGGTTACCCTGCCACTGTGGGAACAAAGCCTGGGTGTACAGTTAGTGACTGTCACTTGGGTGTCTCCTAGATTGTCACTTGGGCGAGTCATGTGACATACAACTGACAAAGCTGTGTGACCTCACTACACACAGAGGGAAGGCAGGGGGACCTGTGCACACACTGGAATCCAGGCCCACTCCACGGAAACCTGAGCCTTTCTGCCAAACTGCCTTGTAACATTTGAGCTAGGGCACCATGACCCTAAATTGTGGTAGCCTGAATGTGGCTTCAGATAGGAGTTTGTGGGGGAGAGGATGAGGAAAGAACCTGGCCAGGAGAGACTGGAAATACAAGACACAAGGGCCGTCAGGATCATACAAAATATTGGATGTATTCATAACTGGTAATCATTTGTTTATTGTTTTGATATGAAAATATGCAACAAACTATGGCTTTTGACAGTGCATGAAGGGTACATAAATTAACCAGCCTCACTTATATTTTTAACTCTCAGAAAATGCCTAATATATTTTATGGAGTTATTTAATTTACTAATAATGATGCAAACACCTTAAAATGTATCTCAGTATCTCAATATCAACCATGAGAGGAAAAAGGAGGGATAGATACGTTCGGAAAACAGTAGAAAAGGCAAAATATTTATTTGCATAGAACTCAATCTATTTTAACATATGTATCCTGCATGATGACTCTCTAAGAGCTGGGCACGGTGGGAAAGGCTTTCACAGTGTATTTGATCACAGAACTCTTTACCAATAGCTACTTACAGCACTAGTGCTCTCACTGGACTCAATGAAGCTGAATTATTAAGCATCCTTCTTTGAGGACACTCATGACACCCAACCATGCACTATTCTGTTGGCTGGCCATCCCAGTCTGATCCAGTTCGAGGTCCTCTCCCCACACTGCTCAGGTAGTAAAGCTACTAACCTGGCCCATTGCCTGGGACCCACTTCCTGGCATGGCCTTCTTCCATGGTGTTGCCTCCGTCAAGGGATCCATCTTCGTCATCATCGTCGTCATCATCATCATCATCATCATCATTGAATTTGTTTCAGTTCTTGTAGGGGATTGGGTTTCACTGACAAAATCCACAAAAAGGCTGAGAATAAGTATGGATGCATTTATGTTTAGACATAAATGCTGGGCCCCAGATCCTGTGGGCATGCTGTATAGACTGTCATAGACTAAGAGGGTAGGGGAAGTGGGGAACATGACCCACAAGTCAGGGAAATAGCATAGCTCAGCTGTCAATGTGTAGTTAGAGGACTTCAGAACACCATTTCAACTTCTGTAGACCTTGGGTTCCTCTACTAAAAATGAAATCACAAGAGTACCCGAGGGGTGACATACATGTGCCACAGGGACCACTTAACCACCTCCTGCTTGAACTGCTGAGTGAGCATTCTTCCCATAAAGGTCAGAGAGAGTCAGAAGGACCTTTGGGACTCAACCTTCCCACTGATCCTCAGAATAGAGGGGCAGGATGAACCCACTGTTGTTCCTAGCCTTGATAACACACCTAAAGTGACTGATATCAATGGCATACATTCAAAATCTGAGGAGGTGGAGAGATAGCTCAGTGGTAAAGACCTCTGGCTGCCTTCTTGGAGAGCCTGGATTCAATTCCCAGCACCTACATAGCAGCTCACAACTGTCTGTAACTCCTGTTCCAGGGGATTTGATGCCCTCTTCTGGCCTCTTCAGGCTTGCATTTGGTACACAGACATACATACAGGCAAGACTCCCATACACACAAAATAAAATAATGTTAAGTAATAATATTTTTAAATGTTTGAGGCAGAGTGTTGTGGTTCATGCCTGTAATCCCAGCATTAGAAAGCCAATGGAGAATTGTGAGTTTGAGCCCATCCCAGACTACTATGTAGTGAGATCCTATCTCAAAAGCAAAAACAACAAAATCAACCACCAACCAAAAATAAAAAAAACAAAAACTGACTGGTTTCCCTGATAGGAGCCATCAGGAACAGGCGATAGCAGAATACTGTGGGGGAAGGGCATACACCTGATGTGGTTTTTCCTATCCCAGGGTATCCTAAAAGGGTTCATTCATGTGGAACCTGTGGTTGATTCCCAAACCGGAAAGTTAGGAACTGATTCATAAGTACAGTGGATGGATGGTGATTATTCTAAAGGAATCCAGGTAGGAAGAGTTGTAAACTACAGGGTAGCCTCAGTACCTCATCCTTGATGGGGCACCTGCCCTGAGGGAGGTTGAGATAGCCCTAGCTACCTCACATTCACACCCTGCTGTCTGGTGAGTGTGCTGGGCTTGAGATGTACATGCACCATCCTGCAGAGAAGTATCTGCACTACTTTCAGATGCCAATTAATAAGAAAACTAAGGCTCTCCAGCCTCGGATGACCTCTCTGGAGGACTCAGCTGCTGTGGCAGAGAGTCGATATGATGAGAACATCCTATTAATAGCCAACATCCTGAATTAAGTGAACATTGCTTTACACTTGAGTGGGGTTAGCCCCCATGCTCCCCTGGGCTGAGCCTCTAACCCTGGCTGCACTTGGTGTGACCATGATCCACCACCTTCCTGTACTTGATCCAGAACACTCTGTCCACTCTTTGCAGTAAACAGGCAAATGTAGCTGATTTAAGACTGAAAAATTGACTCTTCTTTTTACACTAGATTCCTCTTAAGCACTCTGGGCCTGGAGCATCTGCATATTTCCTGAGCCATTGTAGTGAGTCCCCTATCTAAAGGGGAAGAATTTAAGGATTCAAGCTTGGTGGGTGTGGTGATTTAAATGAAAATGTTCCCCATTGGCTCATAAGGAGTGGTACTATTAGGAGGTATGGCCTTGTTGAAGGAAGTGTGGTCTTATTGGAGGAAATGTGTCACTTTGAGGTTTCTGAAGCTCAAGCCAGGCCCAGTGTCTCACTCTCACTTCCTGCTGCCTGCTGATTCAGACGTAGAACTCTCAGCTCCTTCTTCCGCACCATGTCTGCCTGTAGGCCGCCATGCTTCCTGCCATGATGGCAACGGACTAAACCTCTGAACTGTAAACCACCCCAACGAAATGTTTTCCTTTATAAGAGCTGCCATGGTTATGGTGTCTCTTCACAGCGATAGAAACCCTGACTAAGATAGTAGGTACACTGCTTGCTGTCCAAGCGTGAGGACCTAAGATCGGACCTCACAGCTCCCATGTAAAAGGATTGATGAGTAGTACGCACCTGTGGTTTTAGCATGTGGAGGGTGGGGAGACAAGAGGATCCCCAAGGCTTGCTGGCCAACCAGTCAGGTCATAATGGTGAGAACCAGAAAATAAAACAGAGATATGATTAAGGAAGACATCCTGATGTCAACTTCTGGCTTACACAACTCACAAGGGCACATATATGAGTGGGTGGGCATACATACATACACACACACACACACACTCTCTCTCTCTCTCTCTCTCACACACACACACACACACACACACTCAAGAACTTGAGCAACATATAGCAGGAGGAAGAAGGATGAGAAAGCTTAAGACCAAAGACCCAGAAAGTCCTGTTGATTTCTCAGCAGTCACCCTGAAAAGACTTTTAAGGGTCTACTGCCAAGCTGGAGGTGGAGAGGAAAGGATATTTCTATCTCGGAGAGCATGTGGAATATTGATTGATTGATCAAAATGGCTTTGCCTGAAACAATCGTGGGGAGATGTTACCTGGATAGATTTGCCTTCTCCAAAGGTGGAACCATGCATCAGAAAGAGCTCTGAGGGAAATTCTAGCTATGTCCCGTGACTTAATAGTTGGATCAATCGCACAGTTAACCTTCCTGGCCTATGTTTCCTCATGTGTAAAGCAGCAATGGTGATGATTTATGATGTTGGAATGGCTACATGGGGGGTGGTATGGGAAGTGATTAGAGGAACTGTGGTGCACACTAAGTGCTCTTCAGATGTGTTTTATGGCCCGTATTGAACTTGGTTAGGGACCAGGGTGCTGCTGCTGAAGGGAAGTGACTGTGGGAATCACAGCTAGAGGTTTCCAAATCTTAAAAGTCAATCAAATTCATTAGGAGCCGCCAGACTGGAATCTGTCTTACTTGGGTTGACATTCAAAAGACTTTTCCAGAATGTTTGACCCCTGGGTGGTTTGTAAAAATATCATAGGACCAACAGAGCTCTGGAAGAAAAATTAGTGACAGGTCCTTGTGCTATGTAAGCAAGGTTGAAGGAATCACCAGGAGATATCTCAGTGCCCCGCCCCGGAACAGCAATGCTGAGAAGCGGCTCTCACTGGAACACAGTGGGGTGGGGGGCCGGGAAGCTGAGGTGTTATTTCTGGAACTCTGCCAGAAGGGCAATTACCAGGTTTGTAGGTAGGGTGGGGTGGGGTGGGAACATAGTCATGGCCAAATTTGCTACACAGAAAAAGGAGGAAGCAAACAAAATCCACCAGCTTAACTATTTCCTTATCTTCCAAGGAGGTAGGAATGTATTAGTGTACAAAGTGTGGTTGCAGTGAAGGTCACACACAGTAGGTCGGGTTCATCCTCTCCTTCTATTTAGGAGCTGAGCCAACACAGCTGATACCAAGCTACTAGTTCTAAACCTTAACTATACCTTGGAGTCACCTGGGTAGGTTTAGGAACTGCTGCTGGCTACATTTCACCCCTAGAGACTCTTAATTTAATCGGTCTGGAGATCCTCAAGTGGTTTTAAGACATAGCAAAGCTTGAGAGTTACTGCCCTATATTGAAATCAGTTGGGACTCGCCAGCCTCATTAAACAAGTGGGAGAGCATCACACCGGCTTTCATTAAGGGGAGACAGAGCCCACCCAAGCTAGACGGGAGCTGTCCACCATATGTATTTAACTCCAAAATAATGATATCCAGGTAAATTTTAAAAATTACTTTCTATGCCCCACTGGCAGCATTTTAAGTTGAAAAAGATGCACGTAGCTAGTTGCTGCCATTTGAACCATATGGAATGTCATGGAGAGTTCTGTGGAGCAACGCTAAGACACAGGCAGGGCTTCCAAGCTAAGTGAGCAGAGGCTCAAGGCAATAAAGCTGGGGATAGAATTCAAAACACTTGAGCCTCACGAACTGAACACCCATGATGGAGAAATGTGAACTGTGGAGGACTGAGGCCTTCAGCACCTTAAGACGTATTCAAAGCCACATGTGATTGCCAGACCATTGGATGATTGGATGCCCCATATGCATAGAGCCAGTAGCTTACAGGGCTGCTAAGGAGGGCTGGAAGCCAGAGACCCATGGCTGACACTGTAGACTTCCCTGAAGGCGCCACATGTCACTCACTTCTGAACCAGGCTCCCAGGCAAGGTGGTATAATCCTGCTGGCTGCTTTGAATAACACCAGAGCCCCAGGTGGTGTCTATTGTGACAGCGATGTCTGTCTCTCTTCAACAGCAAGTTGATGCCAGGGCCCAAAAGCAGAACATGACTAAGAACAGAAGCTCTGGTAGTGAGAGCCTGATCACATGCACAGCAGGGGCCACGAGGGGAGGGCTCAATGAACTGCTCCTGGGAGAGCATCTCAAGGGATGACATCTCCCTTGTCATCCTACTCAGTCTACTCGAGGAAGGTTTGACCACATGAGAGATGAAGAATGCCAGTTTAGAAAGGAATGTCTGAGAAGCATCTGGCTGGAAGTTTCTAGAAAGAAGGGTGCATTCATTTTCCAGGATTGCACTAAGTAAGTGCCACTAGGTGAGTTGCTTCAATGAGACGTGAGTTCTTGCAGGTGCTGGAGTGATGGTTGAGGTCCCGAGACAGAACAGCGCTTTTTCTGCTAGCCCAGCCATCTGTTTTATTATTCAAACTTTATGAAGTTTAATATGCCCTCTTGGAAGCTAATATGGTTTGAAAAATTGCCTGCAATAAATCCTTTCTTTCTTGCACATAAGCTTATCTGTTCTTCATTCAGAGGAAATTCGTTTCTCTCTATTCATCCTAAATAAATATGGAAAAAAGTGCTTAAAGAATATCAGTTTGAGGGAGTATCTAGTTTTGAGCCTGCCCTGGGGCCCTGGTGAAGTCCTCTGATCTATGATGTCATTCTGCACCAGGGCCTGTTGGGAAACAAGGGTCTGTATTCTCCTGGAAACCCCAGAGCACTCTGACTGGCACCAGTGGTTGGTGCCACCTCATCTCCTCCCACTCACACCGTTGAATTTTTAAATTTACATTTATTTATTAGGGAGCACACATGTCATAGTGTGTATGCAGAGGTCAAAGGGTAACCTGCAAGAGTCAGGTCTCTCCTTCTACTATGCAGGTTCTAGGGCTAGAGTTCAAGTCCCAAGCCTTGATGGCAAGGGCCGTTATGAAGAAAAGCTTCAGGTTAACATAGAGGTTAAACACACAAGCTCCAGAGCTCAACTGCCTATGTTCAAATCCACCTTTGCTACTTGTGAGTATATAATATCGGAACGCTATGGCTTCCTTTCTCCTAGTGAGTATGTGGTCACGTTATCATTAGCATGAACAGCCTAGCAACTGCTTGCTAAGGTTTTGAATGGCTACTTCTAAGGTGGGTATTCAGATAGCAAATATACCTATGAAAAGGTGGAGAGCATCATTGGTTTTAGGAAAATACAAATTAACTACACAATAAAAGCACCACCTACCTATTCGAACTTGAAAAATTAAACACGTACCTCTTCTACTCCTGAGTGTTTATCTGTGAGAAAAACTATCACCATGCAAAGGTTTGCATATAAAAGTCTTGCAGTCTTATGTGTAATAACAAAAAACTGGAAACATTCCAAATGACCAACAGTGGAATACTATTCATCAATTAACAATGTCAACATTTTGTGGGGTGCATGTCTGTGGGGGTGCACCTGTATGAGGATGCATAAAGAGGCCACAGTCAGCCTTGTGCATTGTTCCCCAGGGGCTATTCACCTTGTGTTTTGAGACAGGGTATCTCTCTGGACTGAAGTTTGTGTATTGGCCAGCCAGCAAGCCCAAGGATCTGCCTGTTTCCACCTTCCCATAGCACTGGAATTATACCTGTGTGCCACCACACCCAGCTTTTTATATGGGTTCAGGCAGGGGATCTGGCTCCTCCTTCTGGCCTCTCCACTGCATGCATATGGCACACAGACATATACTAGAGCACACACATAAAATGAACTTCATAAAAATGTTAGTGTCAATTACGCCTCAGTAATACTAGCTGTGCTTTAAATGAGTGTCCATGGTATAGCAAGACTTCTGAAAGTCTTAGTTATTGGAAAGCCATTGTATTAAAAAAAAATTTGAGATGAAATGTTTTCAAAGAGCATCTTATTAGCTATGGTCATCTCCCCATAGCCAGGCCACATTTGCCTTTCCAGGGGTGGACATGAATAAACATGAAAGAAGGGCCAGGTGATGCAGTCAGCCAACAGGCTGAGTTCGAGAGCCTACACTGTCTTCTAGCACCTTGCACATATGACCGGGAATTGTCTCCGAGGAAAAAAAGAATATAAAGCTACCCCACAGGACTGCTGCAAAAATCTAAGTTAGCAAATGGTTGTGAGGGCTGGAGAGGTGGATCGGTGGGTAAAGGCACCTGCTGCCTAGCCTGCTGATCTGTGTTCAGTTCCCCAGATCCACATGATAGGATTGTCACTCACCCATGCATGACAGGTGGCGTCTCTCACCTATGAGTTCTCTCTCACACAGTGTCCAGCATAATAAGTCAAATGGCTAGGGCCAGGGTCAAAGCATTGCATCTAAGTGTTGTGATGGGCAGTTGGAGTGAGGATCAGACTCTTTGTGGGGCAACATGGGCATAGATGATAGGGTAGAGGACCTCTTCCCTCTAGGGGAAGGATTTTATTTTCCCTTACATATGTGACTGTAAGAGAAGTGGTGTTATAATTTGTGCTCAGAACCAGCACTTGGGAGACAATCAGTAGACCATGTCTCTACTTGAAAGCCAACATGCTATAGGAACCACAGGCTCCCATTGGTTTGTGGGCTATGAAAACTCCGTTTCTCCCATTGGAAGGTGCTGTGGGACCTAGAAAAAAATTTTTGAGGCTTCTAAGAATATAAATGGCTTTGTGTGTTTCCACTTGTGACAACATTCACACAGACACACTTATACACATAATTAAAATAATAATTTTAAAATGACAAATAAACAAACAACACACAGGGAATACAAAGGGAAGAAACTTAGTAGCACAGATCTGGACAGGAAACAGATAACAGAACCAGAGAGAGTCCTGTCCCTAAAGCTGAATTCTTAGAGGATTAAACACTCACAGGACAAGGACAAGGAGCTAACACAGGAAGGTAAGTCACTAGGAAAGCTACCACAGAACACCATTACTACCCTTGATCTAAAGGGATAAGAGCTGGGAACAAAAGACCAGATGTGACAGTACATGTTTGTAATCCCGTCAGTACTCAGGGGGAAACCAAGGCAGGAGAATTGCCATAAATTCCAGGCCTGTCTGGATACATAGTTAATTCCAAGCCAGCCTGAGATATATAGAAAGACCTTGTCTCAAAAATGAAAAATAGGATCTGAAGAGATGACTCAGTGGAGGACCCGAGTCTAGTTGCCAGCATCCATGTCAGATGACTCAGAGCTACTCCAGCTACAGGAGCTGCAACACTGCCTTCTAGACTCTGCAGGCACCTGCACCCATGTATACATGCACATCCACGCAGATACACGTATGCACATAATTAAAGTAATAATTTTTATTTTACAAAGCACAAGGTGGAAGGGAGGGAAGGATGAGGGCTCGTATCACCAAGTCCCAGCACAAGGTCTCTGGATGGAGCGGACAAGTCCACAGCATCATCTGTATATGTAAGGGCAGGCCTGAGTCTTTCTCTCTTCTCCCTCTCCCTCATCGTCTGCCTAGTCTCTGTGGACCCCTCCCAGAAGAGAGCCCAAGAAATTCAATGTGTAGAGTTTCAGCCTCTTCATCGAGTAAGGCAGAAGGGTGCAGACATGGATCTGGTGTGTTAGAGCAGTAATTGCCTTTCATTCTCTGCCCTTGGAATTTTGTTGCTGAGAAAACTTAAGTTCATGGATTGTGATGAATGGGTAAACATCTACCTAATGAAGAGCATACTTGAAAACAAAGGCATCTTGATCTTCACTCTGATGGCCTTCCTCTTTGTTGTCTTGGGGATCTTGAGTTAGGAATTCCTATTAGAGTAGATGTGGCTAAAATGAGACAGCTAACCTGCCATTTTTCATCACTGTGCCCAACAGACATCACTAATTGATCACAGGTATCTTTCCTGCTGAGCCTAGATGTTCTTTCAGACTCCCCTGGACAAATGATGATCTCATCTTGTTCTATCACCGAATCCATATAACATGATTGAAATCTTCAAATATAGAACTTCAGCTTGTTTGTTATGTCTAGTAAAATTGTCTGTACCAAATCTTAGTTCATTCTCTGGAGTAGCTTGTAGAGTTTCAATTTGCCAGCCCTAGTGACTCTCAAGAGGGTATTTACAGTATGGAACAAGGGGATGCACCACAAGATTAAGTTCCTTGAAGTTAATAATGAAAGTCCTAATCCCTGTGGGTTTTCTTTTTCTCCTTTCAGGTGGACAGGACGGAAGTGATTCGTACCTGCATAAATCCAGTGTACTCAAAACTGTTTACGGTGGACTTTTACTTTGAAGAGGTTCAGCGTCTCAGGTTTGAAGTCCATGACATCAGCAGCAACCACAATGGGCTGAAGGAGGCTGACTTCCTGGGAGGCATGGAGTGCACGCTTGGCCAGGTAGACCAGATGTCCCATGTACCTGTCTCCCTTTAAGCCTTCTTCCTTTCACCTGACCTTTTCTCTTTTCTTCCTTTACTGTTTGTCTTCTTTAACCTGTAGCATTTTTCAACATTCTAGGTACTATTGTATCAATTATATTTATAAGAGAATGATCTACAAATATGTGAAGTTACTCATTTTGCAGAGTTGTCTTCCTTTCTGAATGCCCTCACCATGTTGATCTTTTATGCAACAACTGCGTATGGGCACTCACTACAGGACGGGGGCTCCATCCCCTGGTCTTGTGTCTCTTAAAGCTGTTTCCTGTCCCTTTTCAGACTTTCCGTCTCCCAGCTGAATTGTAAGACTCCCACACAAAGAATGTTCCTCATTCAGATTTTTTTTCAAAGTCTCTGGAGACAAAAAAGAAAAAGAAAAATCAGACATAGAGTGGTTTAAGTGGTGGTTAAGCTCACCCTTGTAAGGGCAGAGCCGGCACTGGCCCCAAAGGCTACCATTTTGCTCCCGCCATCTCGAGCCTTTGTATTTTCCCCTTTCTGCTGACCCCAGAGTACAGCAGGCTGTTTGTTTGTAAGAAGTAATTGGCAGAGGAAACTAAAATAGACTCAGTTCAACCTCAAAATGGTGAGAGTTGACTTTAATTGGTCTGAGGGGTTGGTATCCTCAAATCCTGGGGATAGAGAATACCAGAAGGTACAGAGAACGAGCCAACAGTGCAGGGTCTGAGAATCAGGTTTTTTAGTGGAGAAAAGAAAGGGTAGAAGGCCTGGATTCTCTAAGCCCAGTAACTGCTTTTCTGGATCAAGAGGGGTTTTTATTGTTTGTTTGTTTGTTTGCTTGCTTTGTTTTTGTTTGGTTTGGTTTTGATTTTCAGAAACTGCACAGTGAGATGCAAGTCAAGTCGTCTGATTTTGCAACCTCGGGCCCCAGTGCAGATGATAGGGGTGGTGACTGCTTCCCAGAATTCCATGGTGGCATATAACTTGAAGATTTGGGCATGTTTTATGGCCCTTGTTTAGGGATGTGGGGTTTTCTTCAGTGTTGAGTGGAATTTAAGGGCAAAAACTGTTCTGAGTCCCCAAAATAAAGTGAGCAATGTAGAGAGAGAAATCATGATCCATGTACTCAAATGTATCAATTTATGTCATATTGGGCCCCTTCCCCAGTGTTGTGGGCTCTCGGGAAAGAGAGACTTTTGTACAAGAAAGACTCAAAGAAGATTCTTTGGGAGTAAACTTTGTGGGAAAACAAAAACAAAAAAAAAACGTGGTCTAGGGATGGGGGAGGAAGGAGAGACTTTCCTGTCAAGAAAGCTGAGTAAAGGAATCATGAAGGTCAGGTGTATGTGTCAGGAGTGTGGGGTAGGAGGAGCCTGGTGTCCCCAAGCCAGGTCAGATGCTGACTTCCTGTGGACCAATTAAGATTAAACTTCAGAGCCCTTTGCAGCTGTGGCCTCCTGCTAGGCTGTGCTGTACACTGGACTCCAAATTATAGAAGCCTAATGTCCCCCAAACCTGCATTCACACCCTGCCTCAGCAGACGGAATCTGTGAGATAAGGTCAGCCTGGTGAAGGGGAGACAAGTCTCTGTGCTGGTGTGTGTGCTTGCCTCCTGCAGGCCACTTACTGGGGAAGGATGGCAACACAGAACGTTCCCTGTTAGCCTTCTCTGGGGAACATCATGTTCACCTTCATAGGAATACACCTTATTCCCTTAAGGAAAGCCAAAGGCATGATGCAGAAATTTACTTGAGGGGAAGCAGAGAGAGAAACTGAGGGCATAGAATCTCTTCCCCCATTGACAGAATCAATCTAGTGACTTCTCAAGACAGTCGATGGTAGATATTGTGGGTATTGCTCAGGACAGTACCTTTTAGGTACAAATTATGTGAATGGCTTATGGGTTTAGCAAGGGATCCTCTTCATGTATTTTTAAAAACAAGTGGTTGGCCCTGAACATCACACATATGAGAAACTTCAGATGGACTTGGCAGGTTGAATTTATGCGCGCACACACACACACACACACACACACACACACACACACACACATGCATGCATGCCAGCATCTGGTCTGGCTCAGAGACACAAATATAGGTCATGAATTTGAGAAAAAGTGAGATGACACTAGAAGAGTTGGAGGAAGGGTGGAAATGACACAAAATTAATGTGAAAAAACCCCAAAAGATGATTAAAAATTATATTTTATAGGTGTTGATGAACCTGTTAAGATTCTCAGATTCTGGGCATTCTTTATATGGATAAAAGGTGTGTTTTAACACAGGAATTAACTGTAGATCTATTTAGGAATAATATGGATAAAATGTCTTTTCATTCAAACTTTTGATAATTTCTCCAAGCTTACACTTTGGCTCCTCTCGAGTTTCATCTTCCCAAGAGCCAGTAAGTCTGTAGGGCTCTGTGTTGTGTCAGCCATTGTACTAGATGGCAGCCATATAAAGGCGAGTGAAGACAGTGTCCCTGCCCTCAAGCAGGTCAAGTCTAGTTAGAGAGGGTAGGCAAAGGGTTAAATGATCGAATTATAACCACTATGAGGAATTATAGAGGTATTGGGAGGCATCGGGTGTCAGTGAGGAAGACAGGGTCTGTGCACGTGTGAGGTCAGGTGACACATGTGTGACGTCAGTGAAGGCTTCCCAAGGAAAACAGCATTTATACTGAAATAGTGAGGAGGACGCACATTCCCCACAGACAGGAATTCAACGCGTCAGCTTCTGAATTCAAGAAGGAGTTGGCCTCATGGTAGAGAGCACCTTTGTTTCTTCTGCTGAGACACTAGCCCTGAAATAGGAGGTGAGAAGAGTTGAGAAACCATAACGGTCTGAAAAAACGATCCAGTGAAAGAAAGCAGCCCTCAAGGGTGTATGGTCAAGCCAGCTGCACACGCACCAGCACACGCATGCTCACACACTCATGTACACGTGCATATGAGTGTGAGCGCCCATACATTCACCTGCACACGCAAACATACACCTATGCACATACACAATTAGTGAGATAATGCATACATAAAGTGTTGAGCAGAGCCCCAGCATAGAGGAAGCTCTCAGATGTTATTGGAAGCTGTTATTCATGCGGTGAGGATCTAGGATCCTTCCTAGGATGGGAAGGACCCACACTGTCAGAGGGAGGGAAGAATTATAAAGGATGAGCTCCCCTGGCCTGGGAAGCCACTAATACTGAACATCGAATTTCATCTCGTTTATGCTCCCATTCAGTCCAAGGGTTTAAGGCATACAGTGGCTCCTGTGAATGCATGACTTAGCATTTATTCTTCTAGGGATACATTATAGGAAAAACAAACGGTTTTAAATCAGAATGTTGGAATAATCTGGACATGTATTTCAACCTTTATTTTGCTACAACTCAGACCCCCAAACAGAGATGAATTGAATTCCCCAAAAACACACAGGAAATCGCGCATCTGGAGACTGTCCCCCAGGTTTCCACGGGTGCTCGGGGTGCCTCTGTATTCATCTGAGTTTGCCACGTGCCTATTCCGCCAAGATCAGCTGGGCTAGACTTTTGGTTTAGGAAAGAAAAGCTACAGCCCTCAGCAGGCTAGAAACTGACGTCGACTGTGCAGCTGGGTCCAAGCACAGCAAGTGACTTTTCATTGAGCAAAAGTGCCAAATGGAGCTGAGGAAGGTTCATGTCCTCAGAGAGGACTCGAGACAGAACTGTGCATCCTCAGCAGATGGGAGGGGCGAGTCACAAGGACACAGAGTGATCAGAAAGCTGTGCTTTGCTTCTGGGAGAGCCTGGAGACCATCCTACCCCAAACTAGGCAAGCAGCTAAGCCCATCCAGCTAAGCTACACCCTCCAGAGGGTTCATCAGGAAGGGCGGGGTCCCTCACCGCCTAGAAGAGCAAGCTAACTCTTCCTCGGGCCTTCTCTTCTTTTGTCGCAGATTAATTCATTCGCTCAGCCCTACCTGTCCACCTGTCCTCACTCACCAAAGACAGCCGACCGGGAAGCATAAGTAACAAAAATTACTTCCCCAAGCTGCTGGGCCTGAGAGTCGCTGTACCACACTTCACTTACTTGTCACCCAACAGGGAGAGACACTGCCCGCTACCCTTATTGTTGATTAATAGTTGAGAAAAGTAAAGGCCAAGCAAGACAGGTACATTGTCTAGGGTCACCCAGCTCTTGACAGTCATTTTATTTTTCCTAGTAGCTAGCTCATCACCAACTAGTACAAAATAGCAAGTAGCATTACTGCAAAGCCAAGTTGGAGTTGACGTCGACAGTGTTTGCTGGAGCATTTTTTCCAATTGTTTGTTTTATGATTTATAAGAAGGAATAGAGACAACTTGTAAACACTTTTGTAGAAAACACGGCATTGGTTATCCTCCCTCAAGAAGGACATTTGCTTTAAGATTATAATACAGGGGGTAGAGAGATTACTCAGCAGGTAAGAGTACTTGCTGCTCTTGTAGAAGACCTGAGTTCATTTCCCAGCACCCATGTTGGGCAGCTCACACTGCCTATTACACCATTTCCAGGGGATCCAATATCCTGTTCTGTCATCCACAAATACCTGTACCCAGGTGCACAGATACACAAACATACATATGATGAAAAATCAAATAAATCTTAAAAATGAAAGACGGCAACATGGCTTCTTGAAAAATGCCTGTATGACTGCCGATCTCCTAAAGCCAGAATCTTACAAAGTTGGTGCTCAGGGGTGCCCCCACCTGGCCAATTCCTTCCAATGCTCAGTCTTGTTGAGCACACTCATTGCCTAAGTTCTCAGAGGTGTCTTCTCTTCTCCATGGTTCAGCAACATTTATAGCCACATAAATCCCTCCTTTTCATTGCCATGTGGCTGTTCCTCAATGTATTTTCTTCTCCAAATTTCTGATCTGTCTGTTAAACTGAGAACTCTATCTGTGGCCCACTGAAGGGGTACTGGACTGAGCGTCATAGAGTTCTTGGCTCCTGTTCATAACAGGGATAACATATCAACTTTCTATGTGTGTCTGTGTACTGCGTGCATGTCTGGTGCCAGAAGAGGGCATCAGATCCCCTGCAACTGGAGTTACGAATGGTTGCAAGCCATCATGTGAGTGCTGGGAATTGAAGAGCAGCCAGTGCTCTAACCAGTGAACCATCTCTCTAGAAACCAGAAACTTAGGAAAATGCAGACTGCTGGGCCTATCCCCGAGTGTCTGATTCAGAGGATCTAGTGTGAGACCCTATTATTGGAATTTCTAAGTTCCCCAGTGTGCTGGACCACGGACTACATTTTGAGAACCCTGTGCATGCTAGTGAGTCAGACTCTATCACTAGCTTTAGTGATGAGAGAAACCAGAGATGTAAGAAATTATTTAGAGAAAATAAGGACCAAGAAGCAAAAAAAAAAAAAATAGTTCCTCATAAAGTGTACATTTTTACAACAGACTGCACGTGATTCATGGGTTCTTGATGGAGTGTGTGTGTATGTGTGTGTGTGTGTGTGTGCATGTTCTGGTGAATAATGCATGTGTATATGTGTGTATGTAGAGGCAAGGAGATAACCTCAGGTACCATTCCTAGGGAGCCATCTACCTTGTCTTTTGAGATAACAGCTCTTACTGGCCTAGAACACACCAATAAGCCAGGTTGGCTGGCCAGTGAATGAATCCCTGGGATCCACCCTTGTCTTCTTTTTCCAGTGTTGGGGTTACAAATTTCTTTCCTTCCAGCCCCCATTCTTTTATTTGTCCTGCATGTATACTTATATTAGCATGTGAGGGGGTGTGTATGCATATGGAGGGGTATGGGCCCCTGCATGTGGAACTGATGCCAGAAAGCATCCTTAATTGGTCTTCAATTTTATTCACTGAGCCAGGGTCACTAATCAAACTCGAAGCTCTCCCATACGGCTAGTTTCCCTAGCCAATTTCTTCTTGGGATCCTCTGTTTTTGCCTTCTGAAACTGTAATTACAGGGTAGTGTGTCATGTCCACCCCATACTTTTCTGGGTTTCTTGTTATCTAAACTCTGGTCCATATGCTTGCATAGCAAGCTCTTTAACCACTGAGCCATCTTCCTAACCCATCACTGGCTTTTTAAAATGTGGATTCTGGGGATGAACTTAGGTCTTCAGACTTGCAAGGCAAGCACTTTACCAACTAAGCTGTTCCCTCAGCGCGTGATGGAGATCTTGGCTGCCACTGTTTGTTCCTGCTACCCATTAAATATAGTCAAATGGTTCTATTATCCAGTCAATGGATTTCCTTCCTGACACAGATAGATGTCCAGAGTACATCAGCTCAATGGCCCTCACAAAGACCAATAGGCTTCAAGTTGTCATGACCTATGGGAATTTGGTCTAGGGTCGGAATGACCTCATTTATAGACACCAAACATGTCACCCAAATTCACTGTAATGGCCCCAGTAAGATTCCGAGGTCAGCGATTTGTTCTATAATATCCAATACTTTTGTGCCTTAAAAATGATGCCTGGGGAAGTCAAATTTACATATTACAGCAAGCAACTCGTTTCCCCTTTGTTTCTGAGAGGAAAAGTTGCCCTAATTTTGCGGAATCACTGCAATGACATCTGCATGATTGACACATGATGTCACAGGTTAACAGCCTATTTCAGCTCCCCTGGACTAGCTTTGGAACCCTAGAAAACAGTGCTGCTCTCTTCTGCTCATGCTCTGCTCACACACAGGCAGAATTCAGGGTGCTTCTCCAACGAGAATAAAATTTTTTCTTTCCCTTTTCTTTGCTAGCTCTTTCAGTCTAGTCACTTTAAATTCAGACCCTAGGAAAATCTCTGCTTCCTCTAGAAGCCTTCGGTTACAGCTTTGCATCCACTTTAGAGGGTCCGCAACTGAAGCCATGCACTCTCCATCTGGGGGACGGCCACCAAGTCCCCATATGACCTCTGACAAGCTGCTTAACATCTTTGTGGCATATGGGTCATAGACTTCATCTACCTTTTTATTTATTTTTCGAGACAAGGTTTCTCTGTTGTAACTCTTGCTGTCCTGGAAATCACTCTGTAGACCAGGCTGGCCTCAACCCCACAGAGATCCGCCTGCCTCTGCCTCCCAAGTGCTAGGATTAAAGATGTGTGCCCCCCCAGCCCTGCTTCATCTATCTTTATAGAATGTTCTGTGTCAATTCTTTTCGACTTCCTACACATTCTGAACCAATGACTGTCACTCATTTCTTACCTTTCACCTCTCAGAAATTAAGCATCCTTCTCTGTACTCTTATTCTTTTGAAAAATGGTCTACCAAGTCCCCTCGCCCTCACTCCACGTGCACCATTTCATCCCATCCGTGACTCAGCAGCTCCCTGATGCTAAGCATTAGATGCCAGCGAGTAACAGATGCCATTGCTCTACCTCAGTGCTCCGTTCCCTTCCCCAGAGAAAGCAGCCTGGTGCCCATTCAATTTCAAAGATACTATTAAAAAGATGTAGTCCCTAGCAATTTAAATGGGCCTGTTTTACATCTATTCAGTCATTCAATACCCGTCTTAGCCAATGGATGCAGAGGAAGAGGGTAAGAGAGCTGAGATTGAGTGGCAGTTTGCGGGGACTTCTACCTCACTGCTGAAAACCAGCTCTAGGTATGTGTCCTGCTCTTAACCCTTTAAGCAAGGCTAGTGCAAGGCACTCAGCTCCCAGACCAGCTTACTTAGCTGAGGAGCTGCCTGGTACCTACATGGTACCTATTTTCTTTTTCACTCCTAACCAGCTTTTCTTAGATTCTCAAGTCCACCCAGCTCAGAACTGGCAGCCCCTGCCTGGCCCTATCTCCATGATGTGTAGTGTATTCTTCTTACCGCCTGCCACTTCCCTTCCTTATGAAAATGTTGCTTTGATGTCCTTCTCAAATATCAGCATCCTTTGTGTCTGATAAGAACGCCCTGTCTGTGTCCAGCATGGAGCCAGAAGACACCATTTCACCATGAACAGAATTACCAATATGCCAAATCACCTATTTGCTGAACCTCAATAAGCAAAAGTTAGTTTAGGAAATAGTATGTTTCCCCTAAGCCATTCCTAACAAAAATATTTTTATGTGCTAAAATTATAAATTATAAAATTACAAGGTGTACTACAATTATCTTAAAACTTGTGAATATTTCTGATTTCTTCTTCAAGCTATGTATGATATTTAGTTAATGTTGATGGTGAACTTTTCTGAATACTAAACATAGGCATAAGAGGACTAAACAGTCTCTTGGGTTTTCTTTCCAAGTGGAAGGAAAGTATGGTAATGATTGCTAAGCTTCCCGTTTCTTAAAAGAACAGAGACTTGGGAGGACACATGTCTAAGTGCTAACAGTGGTGGCATCTGTGTTGTGGAACTATGGGTGGCTTGTAGTGTCACAGCTGTATTTTCCTACATTTCCTACAATTAATGTATATCATACTTAAGATTAAAGAAAAAAAACTAAAAAAGGGCTCAGGAGTCAGTAAAGTATTTGCCACACAAGCATAAGGACCTGAGTTTGAATCCCTAGCACACACATAAAATCTAGGTCAATCTGTGTGTCTATAATCTCAGCTCTAGGGAGGTATAGACAAACAGAACTCTGAAGTTCACTGGCCAGCCAGCAGCCCAATAGTGAGCTCCATTCAGTGAGAGACCCTGCCTCAAAAACATACTGTAGAGTACAATTGAAGAAGACACCTGACATCAGCCTTTGGCTTCCACATGCATGTGGGCCACACACAGACATGGACCTGTACACACATTTACACCCATATGCCACACGCATTCACACATACAAAGAAACAATGAGTCTTTTAAAAGCATCATCATAAACACTCACAAATAAGCAAAGGAAAAAGGAAAACACATTCTAAAGATTCTTAAATTCGCCCCACCCCAAACACAAAAATATCCACACAGATGCAAATAAACGGGGGAGGGGGGGGTTGATTCTTTAAACCACTGGTGGACTTTTACAATGTATAGGAATTTCAGCCCAGCATTTCAGTAGGAAAGCCTCTTGAGTGAGGTATTTGTTAAGGTTTTTGAGAAATTGTCACCAGATGCTTCTGAGAAAGCCTTGATCACCAACCCACAGTCAATGGGAAGCAAAATTGGCCTGTCTAATCTGATTCTGATCTTTTGTAATATTACCTTTGATTACAGAAGAGACCTGGGAGGGCCTGGGGCACTAACAACAAATACATTAAGGAACCACCACTGGGTCTGCAAAGAGGTTGTGAGATTCTCCCAGATCCTAGCATCTCCAATTCAAGCTGAATTTGAAAAATATAATATTTGTATTTTGAATTAGTCTAATAAAGTTTGGGGGTGAAAGAATACCTGCTTGGTTTACAAAGTCACGCCCAAGAGCCTTAGACTCAGATCCAAGGACAAAATGAGGCCAGGTATGAATTAATTAGCTTTGTTTTGCATGGAACACAAGCCTCTGGGGCTGCTCTGTGTGCCAGCGCAGGTCAGCTAAGGTGCACACTCCTGAGTCCCAGCTCCCAGAGGCCCAGAGTAAGCTGACTGCAGCCCCATCTCCTAATTCCTTAGCATCTGCCCACCTGGAGGCCCCGGGGCACTTGGCCTCCCTAGTCAGAGGAACAAAGGAGCAGAAATCCTGCAAACCTCCACCCCTCTGTTGAAATTCAAAGCAAGAAATCAGCTGTTACAGTTAACTTGCTGACAGGGCGCCAGCGGAGTCAGACCCCCAAGAACTGAGGAGACAAGAGCAGGGCTGGGCTTCCCCCTCCAACAGAGCAGGCTCTCTCCTCTCTGGAGCTACTCCCTAACACTGCTATGGAAGGGGACTGTACCTTCTCTCATCAGATAGCCACCTAGTGAAAGTGTAGCCTGTGGCTTCATGTGCCCAGCCCATTCTAACTAGAACACATCGCCGTGCTTTTCTTACTCACATCATGTCTTTCAATTTCAGAACTGCCCCGATTTGAAGAGTACAGTTGTGTGGTCACTTGATAATAATGATCCACTCTCATAGCTAACCATTTTACAGAGATAATCTTAGGTCTGCCATGCATGACCTTGGTGCTGTTAATGATATCATCATTATCACTGATGTCTCCACATTCTTCATCATCATCGTCATCGTCATCACTAGTACTGTCACCACCATCATCATTACCATCACCACCATCAGTCATCATCACCAAAATCACATCACCACCACTTCCACAACCATCATCACAACCATCAGTGTCATCACGGACATCATCAAAAGTTATCACTATCCTCACCATCATCACCAAACCACCACCACCATAACCACGACCACCACCTCCACCGTCAATCATCACCATGACAACCACAGTCATCAGCAGTAGCAGCACCCCCATAATGATCACTCCCATCATTGCTACTTCCACCACCTCCGTCATCTTCGTCCTCATCCATCTATTCAAATGAAGAAAGGCTGCCCATCCCTCAACTGCATTATCTGCAGAAAATGCCTTTCTTGTTTTACTGCGCGTAAGGTATTATTGGCTCAAAAAAGTCAATCTTCATTTTATTACTGAGAGATAATTCTCAAGTACTCTAGTATACATTACAGATTTTCTTCCAAGATGCGTGTGTACACACAGCTCTTTTTTCTAGATAAACACTTGGTCATTTGGGCATGCTTTCTACAGTTGTGTCTTGCTTTGTTTTTATTGCTGGGTTTTTATTTCATGTTTATTGTTGTGGCTTGTTTTGATGGGAGCTCATGTATCCCTGGGTGGCCTCCAACTCTCTATTCTGAGGGTAACCCTGAACTTTGAATTCAGGGCTCCGTGAGTGCCAGATTTGCCCTCTGCCACCTGAGACACACCCTTAGCCTTGTTAGTTGCTCTTTTACAATAAATATATATAGTAAATCTGTCAGTGTGAATGCGCATGCTTTTGCTTTCTTTATTTTAAGGGATTTATGGCAAATTTGATGGCGTGTGCCCCCTGTTATGGATGTTACAGCTGTTCCCAGCCTCCTAAATACTTCTTTTCTTCTAGAACAAGTTAACGGGGATGTCCAGGCAGAGATTTTAAGGTCATTGACACAGAGTGCTGGTAATTCACGTAGAAACTGTGCAGTGACTGTGTGGTAGCCCTGTTTGGTACACAAAGGTCCCCTCCACCACACCCGGAGGAACACCACAGGCTTCTCACTTTGTCTCTTTGAAGCTTTTATCACAGTACAAATGAGAAGACAGACCCTGCCCTGAATTAGACTCCATCTCCCCACACACAGACCCTCCTCCAGCCCCAGATGAACAGGGAGAACACAGAGGGCTGAACCCCATCCCTCAGCCGCCCTATGGCCCTGGAGGTCAGATCCCCACTCACGGGTTTCTTCAAGAGCTGAGAAGTGTGGTGATGTTGCTAAGGCTCAGCCTGGAGAGCTGTCTCACTCAAGCCCTCCTCACTCCCCTCTCACATTCTCCCTATGCACCCCTTCCTTCCCATTTGTTATTCACAGATTGGAGACTTCCAGGCCAGGACACTTCCTCAGACATCTGAAAGTGTAGATACTAACTTCACGGATGGCTCACAGATATAGGTCTCCCCTTCCCTGGGAGTCATTGTGCACCAACCTGCAGGGGTGAGGGGAGCAGCGAGCAGGGTTTGGACTGCTATGAATACGGGAGGGAAGAACACCTGGAAACAGCTTCAGAGAGACAGTTCACTTTGTTGTGCCAGAGGCAAGGTACATAAGGGCTCATAAGGCAATGGGTCAGCGCCTAATTGGTTAAAACACAGAACTATAGGTATCCTAATTATCATATGGGGCAGAGTGGAGGGCAGGAAGTGGGACTTGCACAGTTACTCTGAGCTGCGCATGGGGTCCTTTTCCAAATAAGATCAGGGAGCCAAGATTTAGAGACACTCTTCAAACAAGGTCAGGTGGGAGAGAGGAAGCCCCACTAGAGAAGGGAATCCTCCATCTTGCCCTGAGGTCAGAGAGCTATCCAGACATTTTGGACTGGGACCTTAGAGAAAGGCTATCCAACACATAGACATCTCAGATTCAACAGCCCTGAACCAAGTGTACAGTCTTGTCTCCCCTTGCATTCTCCAAGGCCTCTTCCATCTACTCCTCCTCTAATGGGGCCCAGGTGGTAAATGCAACCTTTATCCTCCTCCAGACACTGGAGAGATTAAACCTGGAAGGCTTCCCTCCCCCCTCTCTCCCCTCCCCCAACCTATCATCTGATCACAAAGCCCTGATCGATCCAGTGTCTTCAGTGCCTCTATCAACTCATCTCCCCTTCCAGCTCTTGGCCCCAGTCTGAGTCCATAGATGACTGTAATTATCTCTAGGTGAGGACTGATTGGATGTGACAGAAGGGAGGAAAGATGCAACATTTTCTAAGCACTGGTCACCCAGTTCTGGAATCTTGCTATTATGTCATTATGCACACGAGGAATCCATGCAATGGACAATGTTGTCACCAGCTCACAGATCAGGAAACTGAGGTACAACTGATGAATCTGCTTAAAGTCCCACACCTGGGCTTGCATCCAGAGCCTCCCCGTGTGGTTCTTGGTGTAAATTGTATGGTGACACTGTGTGGCCCTGCTTCTGTCATCCCTAGGAGGTACAACAGTCTAGCAGTAGTGAATGTGAACTCTACTTGGCCTGTCTGGATTCAGATCCTGGATTTACTTACTGGCTGTGAATGTCTAAGTTCCCTAGCCTTTTTCTCCTGGGCTGACTGACAGCCCTCAACAGCTGTGCCCATGTCCTATGAGCATGACCTCAATTAGCAAAAGCCTTTATAGCGTGGAGTGAACGATCTCGAGACGAGGAGACCCTGAGTGAGCTAGGTGAGTTCCATGTCTATTAACAGGTACCCTTGTGAGAGGCACACAGAAGAGGAAAGATCATCTAAAGACAAAGGAGACAGAGTGAGGCAGCCACAGGGAGCTGGAAGGGAAAAGATTCAGAATGGCCCCAGGTCCTCTGGGGAAGCCCATCCCTGTGAACCCCTTGGTTTCAGACTTCTGCCCTCTGGAGCCTCAAGAGAGTAATTGTTCTTGCTTTAAGCTGCAAGTCTGTAATTATTTGCTACATCAGTCTTAGCAAGCCACAGATTCTCCACACCTCAGTTTTCTCCTCTGCACGTGAGCATATAGCATCGTCCTCGTTGATTGCCATGAGAATTAAGCCCACTGATAGCCAACACTTGCTATGTAGCCAGGGATCTCTAGGTTGTATTTATTATGACTCTTAAATAATCATGTGACCTTTCACTTCAGGGTACTTAGTCTCCGCAAAGCCATGTTAATATCTTTTATTTAAAAAAATGGCCAAAGGAACCCCTCAACCACCCTCTACTCTATAAACTGCTGATGCTTGATTGCCAGGCTGGCTGCAGACAGGTCATACACCAGCAGGGGCGGTGGTGGGAAAGCTGCTGTGTGCCCTTGACCTGATCAAATGTTCTGGCCTGGACACTGAGCCAGGTGGACAGCCCTTTTGACTTTCTCTTGACTGTCTATGGTGTGGGGAGTGGGTGAGGAGGCAGGTGTTTCTGGGTAGTCACTAACTGAGCCATTTGTGATGGCAATGGAGCCTTACACAAGTGACAAGGCAAAGGTGACTAATTAGTGCACAGAAGGATTCCTCTCCTTCTCTGAAACTCTCCCTCCACTCCAACTCTTGCTAATGAAGTCAGAGAAAGGGTAAAAGCCTGTAATTACATTGAAGTAATTAGAATCCTACTTAATAGAAAGCTTAAGGCAGGAAGCCCAAACCAATAGATCACCTATTGGTACCATCACTGGCTCTCTTCTGAATGGTTCTCCCAAGGACCATCCTCTGCTGGGCCTTCACTTAGAGGCTGAGGACTGTACTTTGTGTAAATGTAAGTACAGAGGCACACTACCATCCTCGCCCCTACATGCCTTAGAAAGCTTTAGAATTATGTCTTTCTAGCCTGGCCTAGTGGTACCAGCTTCTAATCTCAGCTACTCAGGAGGCTCAGGCAAGAGATCCTCAAGTTCAAAGTCTGCTTGAGCTACAGAGTGAGTTCAAGGCCAACCTGGGAAACTTAGTGAGAAACTGTCTTAAGATTAAAAAGTTATAAATAAATAAATAAATAAATAAATAAATAAATAAATAAATAAATAAAATGGGGTAGAGGGATGTGGCTCAGTTTTAATCCCCAGTACCAAAGATGGGGAATGGGGTTGAGCCTTTCCTAACTCCTACAACTTCTCCTCCTTGGTGCAACTCCAGCAGGACAAATTAGTTTAAAACTCCCTTAAAATCCATCTTTAAAATCTGATCACATCGTGCACTGAAGTTACTTGTCTGCCCATGTTCTCACTTTCCAGTTCACAGAAAAGGAGACGGCGTGTTTATACAGCAAGCTCACCCATCCTCGGTTTTGAGCTGCTCCCCAAAAGTGTTAGTTCCTCCCACTTCCTGTTTCCTGTGTCTGTGGGCAGCGGCTGTGCCCGCTCAAAGCCTTTGGGCAAAGAGATGGCAAATGTGGGTGTGAGAGGATCGACCAGCCCTATAAGGGGAACCGAGAGGTTCTGGGAGGTTCCCTGTCTGCTGCGGGGGAAACTCCCAGCATGCCTTGTTTTGTTTTTGTTTCTCTATAGTTGTGGTCCTAGAAATTGTAGTAGGAAACACGTAAGAAGGCGGGAAGCTGAGTGAACAAACGACAGTGCCCAGGGGTGGAGAGTGAGCTCCGCTGGTGAAGTGCTCCCTGTAACAAACACGAGGATCTGCGTGCAGTCGCTAGCTCCCGTGTACTAAACGCTGGAGTCGCTAGCACTAATCGCTGGACATGGCAACACAAGCCAGAAATCCCAGCGCTGGGGAGGCAGAGAAAAGTGGGTCCCTGGAACAGATCAGCCAGCTAGTCTAGAGGGACCAGTGAGCTCTGGGTTCAGTGAAGGACCCTGTCCCCAAAATAAGGTGGAGAGGGATGAGATAAGACACCCAACGTGGATTCCCCTACCCCCGTTCTGCCCAGCAATATTCATTCTGTTCCCCTAGTAGTCACGCCTTCCTCTCTGAACCTGTGTGAAGTGCTTTACATGCAAAACAACACACACACTTGTCCAGGACTCACAACTAAAGCTCCGAGCTGTCGTGAGGTTGGCGTGTCAAACCTGCTTTAATTAGTGACTTCCAGTTGTATTTCACAAAGACATTTCCCATTTACTGTGCACTTGCCTTTAAATAATTACAAGTTTTATAACACATGCTTTGGAGATTATCAGTCAGGCTAATAGAGAAGTGATTATAAAAATATTGTAAACATTTTCTCCCCTCCATGTTAACGTGTCCATTGATAACGCTATTCTCAAAGTCTTGTCTATACAGCCATTTCTAGGAGAGGCTGCTTCACAGCTGACTTCCTAGTCAGCTCGTACAACCTTTTCCCCTTTTCTGAGAGATTCTCTGAACTATAGGTGCAGGAGCCATGATGGAGATGTACCAATTAGAGCTGGGTTCCCCATGATATTGTTCTCTGTATTGTGTCCAGCTGTGGTTCTCTCTGATGCTTTCCATTTGCTGTGATGGGAAGCATCTCGACGGTGGGTAGCAACCACACTTCCCTGTGGGTAGAAGAATAAGACTTAGAATATAAGGAATTATGCTCATCTACTAAGGTGGTAGTAGTATGTTCTTTTCTAAGTTCCCCGACCTCATTAGCCCCAGGGAACAGGCTAGGTTTCCTGTACCAGGTATGACTTCTTCCAGGGAGCCGACCTTAAGTACCTTTGACATCTGTTGGTTGGCACCGACATGTGAGTGCCTCTTATTGCACCTTTATGCATATCTTGCTAGACAAAGAACTACAGTCAACTAATGTCTTCTGGGAGAAGGAGAATTAGTCTCTCCCTGGGGTGAACACCCTTATTGTTTAGCCAATGTGGAGTGGTCAGCCTTGATTCCATGTATACAAAAACAACAAAAACTGCCTCAGTAGATTGTATCGATATACATTTGTACATACATAAATATATACACACATATACATATAAATATCAACAATATAACAATAATCAAAGAAAAAGAAGCTATCAACTTGAATAACGGACACAGGAAGAGCTTGAGGAACGGTAGCTGAAAGGGGCTAGAGGAGAGAAAATGACCAGGGAAAATGATATAATTCTATTTAAATTAAACAATATTTTAAAAGTTAAAAACCATAAAAATATATTCTAACTCACTTCTCTCTACCCTTGCAGCCTATGAGCAATGTTTGGAACATAAAAGATAGTCAATAAATATTTGTTACTGTATCAATTTATAAGAAGAATCCTGAGAATATTTTCACTAAAAACAGTCTCATGACAACTGCATATTTAGTCCCCAAGTGACTGTTTTTGAAATACAACTGATTATACCCTTGCTACAACACTAGCTTAAATGCTTCTCTTCCTGGCTTTGTTCCTATTTGTTTAAATGAAATCCTGGGCTTTGCTGAAAAAATGGGGACCTGTGCTGTTTACTCTGGGCTTTACTGAAAATGGGAACCTATGCTGTAAGACACTGCTGTCATCCTCACGAGAGGAGACTGCCCTCCCCCTTGACCCAGGGCTGAATGCAGTTCAGATTCCTAGTGGTGCTAATGTCCCTCTGGTCCAACCTTGCTAGCCCAGAAGGCCTCATCGTCCGTGCCCTCTCTCTCTACGTCACCCTTTTGTTGTTGTATGCTAAGGTCTGCAGCTGTGACCCTGCCACAGGGTGAAAAGATTCAAATTAGAGGACTTCTGACAGGTGCGTACCCTTTAGCCTTGATGCCATGCAAACCTGATTATTTGCTGGCCTCAAATGTCAGCTGCAGCCAGGGTGAGTCCTTGTCACTCCACCTTCCTCATTCCAAGGCATGACCTGAGGTCTCCTCCAGCCTTACACAGTTGTTTCAAAAGCAACAGAGCATGTGCGGTGAGTGGGGTTTGCAGTGAACAGGCTTCTCTCTAGATCAACACCCCAGCTGGGCATCCTTGCTATTTTGGCCCAAGAGTCCCAAAAGTGGTAACATCAGTGACAGCCCAATGCATGTCCATCATTGTTAGCATGAAAGCTTTGAAACCTTAATTATTACTCATTCTTTGAAGCTGAGTTAGAGGCCTAGAGACTATAAAGCAAGTTGTTATTGCCTGCTTGGCTAGTCACTTGTACCCCAAATGCCCACTTCCTAGCACGCACAGAAGGCAGGAGCTGACGGAGAGTAGCAGGCTCTCCAAGCCCTGTAAGGAAAATGTTGGTATGTCTAGATAAGAGTGAAGTTCACAAATGGGGCTGGGGAACTCGCTCAGCAGGGAAAGCGATTGCCCCAGAAACATGAGAATCTGAGTTTTATCTCCAGAACCAACCATGTTAATAAAACAAATGAATAAGAGCCAAGAATGGTAGTGTGCACTTGTAATCCCACTGCTGGGAAAAGAGACACAGGCAGATCTCCCTGGCCAGTCAGCCTCCCCGAACCGGTGTGTACCAGACCTGTGAGAGACACTGCCAGCCAAGATTATTCTCTGATCTCCAAAGACGCATGGGGCCAGGCACACATGCACCTGGTTGTATGTGAACATGTGCACCCACACTCACGAGATTGAAAACAACACACTATGGTCCAACTGGGCCCCCATGTGTTGATTTCCTTGTTTTTTCTTGAGGCATGTAAATGTGGATCTAGTAAGACCCATCCTGTGGGAATAGCCTACCTGCCCCCGTGAGTGGCGATTATAGTACCTGGAGGCTTGGTAGGATCAGCTGGAACCAGGGGTAGATAACCAATGTGGATGAAGCACAAAGGCAATAGAAAGAAAGACCTCTGGGCCGCAAATTAACTCAGAAAGTGGGAAGTGTCTTCAGCCAGATGCTGGCCTGGTTGCTGCTCACAGATAATCACTGTTGTGTCATTTATTCCCCACTCTCCTGCAAGATTCACGGGAAGAAACTGTATGCTCCGTGAGGTCGGATGCGACATCGGCTTGCTTCTGTGTCTATTCTTAGTGTCTGGTGCGCAGTCCCATATGCAGTGGGGACTGGATAAATATTTGCAGAGTTAAAGCAGCTGATGCAGCGGCGCTCTCTGAGTGGCAGGCCTTGTTGCTGCTGCCATCGCAGCTGTCAGAGTTCTCGTCGGTGTGACCAGAGTCATCGGCGTGACCGTCAGGTGGTTCCAGGTTGAAATACTCTCTGCTCTTTAGACCAAGGCACAGTGAGCATCACGAGCACATGATCCTGGCGGATCTGTCACTCTGCTCAGCCTGGGAGTGTCTTCTAGTCTTCCTCCCTCTGACTAGAACACTCGAACAGTGAGACGGAAAACACACAGTATGAGAATTCCGGAGAATGGGTTTGTCTCTTTGCCTTTCGCGGTGGCTTTACCTCTCCTATCTTGCTGTGATTAACAAAAAGAAAACAATTATCCCCAAATGTGGTAGCTTTAAAAAAAGCAAGCATTTATTTTCCTCTCCATTTCTTGTTTCTAGAATCAAGGTGTGGCTTGTCTAGGCCTTCTAGACAAGGGCCTGTCAAAGGTGCAGTCAGGGTGCTGTCGTCCCTGGGCTCAGCTTAAGGGTGGATCTCTTCCCTGGATCATGAACACATCGGTTGGAAGGATCCATCAGTTCCTTTCCACAGGAGGCTTTGTTCAGGGCTAACTTACAACTTGGTTATTCGCTGTCCCCCAGAATAACAAGAGAGATGTGCATTCACAGGCTACGGTATCCCACGATTCTCCATGTGCCCTGATGATTAGAAGCAGTCACTGTGCCACCCCACACTCAAGGGAGGGGCTCACACAATGGCACAATACTGGGAAGGTTAGGGAACATTCTAAACAGGAGCTGCTCACCAAAGTGGGTAATGATGTTTCCCTTAAGTGCGGACACAGCGTCAACTTGAATCTCTTAAATCCCTTCCCCTTTTGGATATGGCTTATGTAGCCATCCCCACCACAGTGCTGTACCAAGCTTACCTCTCACAATAGAAAATAGGTGGGGAGAGTCAGAAGGACAAGCAAGTTCTTCTAAGAATAACTTCCGACACGATGGTACAGCTGTCGCTGCACGCGTTTACTGACACCGGGTCATGAAGAACACCCCAATTACTCCTGTTGGCTTGTCTGAGCTCTGCTTTCCTGATGAGATATATAACCCTCTGATGAATATATTAAAAATAGAACTCCAGAGGTTACTGACCCCCAAGTTACATATTTACACATTCCCCTCCCTGCACCTACTTTGCAAAGGTTTGATGCTAATTCCAGATGATTCCAAAGCCTTGTTTCTGTTATTTTAATGTACATGTTCAACGCTGCCCTCCTAATTTTGATATAAATGTCTCAGAAACAATCACACCACCTCCCAAGTACGTTCTCTAAATTCCTCACCCCCTTTCTCTTACAACACACACTGAGGAGGAAATGGACTACTTTGTATTCAGAGAGATCCAGGGACAAAACTGGACTCATAAATGGGTATAGATACAATCTCTGGTGGAGCTGTCGGTGAAGCAGTTTGCAGAGGAGAGTATTTTTAAATAGGCCTGTAGTTGCATACATAGTATCTCCTTTTTGTTTCCTTTTGCAGATTGTATCCCAGAGAAAGCTTTCCAAGTCTTTGCTGAAGCATGGGAACACCGCGGGGAAGTCCTCCATCACGGTAAGCCCGCCCTGCAATGGCAACAGGTGTCAGGCTCTGTGCACCCACTGATCCAAAAGAGACACTCGGTGGTGAACTCCTCTGCCTGCTGGGAGCTGACTGAACTACCCAAGGCTTCTCAGTCTTTTTTTTTTTTTTCATCTTTTTTTTCTTTGTAAAACCATTTTGTTCCTCCTGCCCTTCGGGGAATGGAATGGGAAGTAGATTTGATAGTGAGGTCTCTCGCTTCTACTGAGAGCTGCTGCAATCACACCAGAAGTCACAGATAGGGAAGAAAGAGGAGAAATTTGACTTTGTTAAACATAGTAAGAATACAGAATTGGCTGAGTTTTCAGATCAGCAAATCTCAACTCTCTTTTTCAGATCAGCAAAACTCCTCTCTCTCTCCGTCCTCCCCCCCCCCCTCTTTTCTCCAAAACAATTTGATTTTAAAAGCATTTAGTTCAAGATTTGGTTTGCTGCCCAAGAAGCAGAGAAGCCAACCTTAACATTCTTCATTGAGCAACATATTAAAGCTCTGTTGCTAGGTTCCATAAACAGTAATTATTTAAGCTAATTTATTCTTTATTTATAATGAAATAAATGCCAAAAATTCAGTTCCTTTGTGACACTAGCAATGGGTGAGCTGCTTAATAGTTAATGAGTCTAGTGACTTGCTAAAGAAAAGGCAGATGCTTTTTAATATTTTTTTAAATTTTGAGGCTGAGTCTTACTATGTTGCCCCTGCTGGCCCGGAACTTGTTATGTAAGCCAGGCTAGCCTCGAACTCACAGAGATCAGAGAGAGGACTTCTCTCTCCTAAATGCTGGGATTAAAAGCATGCATCACCAAGCTCAACAAGGAAGCTTTTTTTTCTTTTTTAATTGCTACTCTTGATAGTTCTACTCCAGCCTGGGTCTCATATTTCACATCCAGCAGATGAAAGCCAGTCACCTGCCACAGCTGTTCTAGTGAGCGCCCTTCCACAGCTGGAAGCGGTGTACCATATGCATAAGGAGTAGAGAGAAACTTCTCCCCCAGTGTCTGTGTTTGTTCATCTGAAGACTGAAATTACCCAAAGGAGCTGCTGGGCTCCTGGGCTGAGCGGTCCGCCCTCTACAGCAGCTGATGTGTGCTTCTCCCTCAGGTGATTGCTGAAGAATTATCAGGCAATGACGACTACGTGGAGCTTGCATTCAATGCACGGAAATTGGATGATAAGGTAAAACGTTTTGCATTGACCTCATTGAAGGAAGTAATAAAGCCAGGACACGGGGTTTAATCAGATTCCTCCTTGCAGCTATTTTTCCCTTTCAATCCACATTATTAAACACATCGAAGACTTCAGAGAGGTCTGGAAGGTGAGGCTTTCCCTCAAATGGAGAAGCAGTTGAGAAGGAGGGGAAGGGTAATACTCAACAATTTGGTAACACTAGGACTTCATTTGTTTCCAAATGCCATGGGTCGCTGTGCCCAGGAAAATGTGATTTTTCTCCCATCATTAGGGCCATTCTGAAGGAAAAGAGAAGCTATCCACTGGGGATTGAAATCAATAAGCATCAATAAGCATCTGTGTTTGCCAAGTTCAAGGCTAAGAGCTCTGCTCTCACTGTCTCATTTAGTCATCTGTACGATTCTGTGTGATAGGCAGTATTATTGCAGGTGAAGAGAGAAAAAAAGATGAGATCACTAGTCTAAGCCTCCTCCATGTCACAGTCCAGAATCTCAAAGTAACAGACACCAAGGCAGGATTAAAGATACAAGGATTGTATATGCAAAAAAATGCCCACGGGTTGCATAAAGGGAAAAGTGGGAGAAACTATAACCGGTCATGAGGAAATTCTGACCCTGAAGGAAAGACTAGCCAATGTTTGTGGAACTCCCCTAGAGTACTACCCAGACCGAGAGAGGTTCAGCAAAGCCATTGAGATGTCCCAAAGGCACGGTCAGCTACTGAGGAGGCCTGTGTCTCCCAGCCAAGGGCCTGCCTTAATGTCCCTTATGTGTTTAGTTACTGGACAGGGTACCCTTAGACAGTCTGGCCACAGTGCAAATGCAAGGATGGACATCAAAACTCAGAAGCCTATAATCCCCAGTCAGTTCCATTCCCTAAGAAGGAGTCTGCAAGGTGTGTTTCCATGGCTACCACATCCTGATAGTAAGTGATAAAACTGACGATCTAATCCCATGTCAGTCTACTTTCTATCCACGCTCTTCCCCTGGTAACATAAATAAATAAATAAATAAATTAAATTAAATAAATAAATAAATTTTCTCAGTAATAAATAAATAAATAAATAAATATCATTTAAATAAATTAAATAAATAAATAAAATTACTCCTGAGTGTGTGTGTGCATGTGTGTGTGTGTGTGTGTGTGTGCATGCACATACGTGTGCACGCATGTGCATGTGTGAGTGCATGAAAAAGTTGTGTAGGCCCTACACCTTACAAAGGATAGACCCCCCCCCCCAACTTTACCATATCATATCTATTTTTTCCCTTCAAATATATCCTTAAGTCAAAAACCACATCACATCAGTAAATATTTACACAGGACTCCATCTTCCTGGAGTAAGAATCGATTTTTACACTCACTCTCTTATTTATCCATTTATTCCTTCACTCATCATTCATTTGCCAAACCATATTGAGTGCCCGTTAGAAACAAGGGGTTAGGAAGGAGACACACCACCCTCACACCTCAGCCTGAACATCATTGTCTATGTTAAATACACATTGAAAAACTGCATGACATATAATGTTACAGTGATGTGTAACATATAATAATTGGTGTATGGATAAGAGTGTCTGGGGAGGGTTGCTCATTCTTCCTGAGAATATCAGGAGAGACTTGAATCCTTAGAAACTGTGTGTGTGTGTGTGTGTGTGTGTGTGTGTGTGTGTGTGTGTTTGAATAAATATTGCTCCTCAGGAGCCATCCATCTTCCTTTTCACGGCAAGGTCTTTCACTGGGACTTAGAGCACACTGATTATGCTGGACTAGCTAGCCAGCAAACCCCAGGGATCCACCTGTCTCTGCATCCCCAATGTGGAGATTACAAGCCTGTATTACCAAATCTAGAATGTTTTTTCCTCTTATTTATACTTTGAAGTTTTTGCACACATGTATCTTGATCATATCCACCCCAATTACCTCCCCTACATCTCCCTTCAGGGCCCCTGCCAACACATTTTCCTTCCAATTTCATGGGTTTCTTTTCAATTAAAAAATTATAACCCAGTGAATCCAATAAATGCTGCCTATACGCACACAGGTGTGGAGCTATCCACTGGGGCATAAGCACCAGGAACCAACCCTCACAAAAATGACACTTGCTCCCCAAGAAGCCATCAACTGCCAATACCTCAGCTAGGAGTGAGACCTGGGGAGCCCTTCTTCCCTCAACATTGTGATTTTAATTGCCTTGATTTTGCGCAAGTCTTATGAAGGTAACCACAGCTGCTATGAGTTCATGTATGAAACAACCATGTCATGTCCAGAGGACAGCATTTCACAGCAGTCCTCCCCACCCTCCAGCTCACCTTCCATGAATCCCCTGAACATTGTGGAAGGGTTGGAACACATAGCTCATCTGTGGTTGGACACTCTCAGTCACTTGTTCTCAACACTGTGATCAGTTATGAGTCTCTGCATTAACCACCGCCATGGCAATAGGAAGCTTCTCTGACAGCACAAGTCTATAGATATAAGTAAGAATACTTAGAAGGCAGTTTGACATCCATTTAGCAAAACAACTCAAGAGTTTCTCACCTTGGGCTATAACTTCAGTAGCCATGGACTTTAACTATATTTACAGAAACAGATATGAATTTACTTTTGTGGAATAGCCCTCAGATCCAATCAAGAGAGCAGTTGGTTGCCCCATAAATAGTTATGCCACTACTACACAAGTGGCTATATCTTGTCTACTAGGTTGATACTGTAGCAGGCTCCAGTGCAGGATAAGATCACTGATGTCTTTTCTCCCCCAGCAGACTACATAGCACATTTCAGCACTATGAAAGCTAGCTGTTGCGTACAGAATTTCCTAGTCAGTTCTGCAGTCAAAGTGGGTGGTGTCTTCAGCAATAGAATCTTACCATCTAGTTATCACACCCAGATTTTTACATAAGTTCTATAGATTGAACACAGTCCTCATGCTTACTAAGCACTTAATCAACTGAGCTATTTCTTCCTCCACACTAAGTACCATTCGGTGTTCTTTATGTCCAAAGTAGCTAATGTGAAGCCTTTACAAAATGGTCTCTGTTGATATTCAGAGCTGAGTGCTGCATCTTCAGTCCCAGTGGACTGGGAGATGAACTTTAAATCCTTACCCTCTCATAACTCTTAAGCTCCTCCTCATCCAGTGTCTCCCTGACTCTTGGAAGAGTTCTCTGTAGTGCTCTGTATTTTCTTTGCAGCGAGTGTAACAGTTGGAGTTTGCTTGTTTAGTGGCTTATGATGGTTTCTCTCCATTTACTGTCCTCTAAATACCTCTATTTTATTCTCTCAGTGACTGATGTTACAGTTTAAGAGGAACTTGTGATTTCCCTTTGTTGTCTGGACACTTGATCATATGAAAGACCCTCTGTCACATTTCATATGCGCCTAAGAGATTACTCATGTCTGGCACACAGATCAGAGACTGGGCTCAACCAGGACATTCAACAGAGTACCTACATGATAGATGTCCTACAGGGTACCTGGCTTCTCCCAGAAAGGGTATCTCAAGAACCAGGTAGAACTTCAAATGATTTGCTAATTCAATCTTAGAAGTCATGCTCCAGACAAAAGGAGCCAGGAATTAGACTCCAGGTCAATAGGAGAGTGGGGAAACCATGTTACAGAAAATATGTGTACCCCTAATTCTGTGATAGCCATCTTTGAAAAATGTGACTTTCATTAACACTTTTTGGCTAGATCAGAATAACTGGGTACAATTACCTCCTTTCATGAACAGTGGGGGAAAATTAGTTTCTGGAAATCCTCAAGGAAGATTCCTTTCTAGATTTTAAGCTATAAAGAATTTTGCAGCCATTTATATGGTTAGCATATATATTCACTGGCTAAACATTAATGCTTAAAAGCCACTAATAGACAAATTCTTGAGTTTTGTTATTTTTGTGAGGAACATTAAAGTAACTGATTTCCACATGAATTTTAAAATTTCATCATGAATATATGGAGAAAATGGACTATATCCAGTTCATATAAGTCACAGAAAATCTGAATCCCGGTATCCTGATAACTCTGATAGCCCCCAAGTATTTAAACGCCACCAGTAAAAAACAAACAAAACAAAACAACAAAACACTGCTCTGCCCATCTGCCACCTTCTTTTATAGATGGAAAATCAGGGTTCTAAGATGTGAAGTGATTTACCTAAAGCTACTTATGTACACTCAAAGCAAAGCAAAACAAAAATCAGAGACAGACACTGATCCAGTGAGTTTCCTGACTCACATCTGAAGCTTAGGTTGCATTCAGGAGGTCAGACACTTGTTTCAGAGAACAGGAAACCAGGAGAAGAAGCTGAGGATATGCTGGAGGTCAGCTATTGTCAATGGGAGGTCTAGTATCCCTGCACCCTCCCACAGGAATCCCTAAAGTTAAACCTGTTTCCATAGTAACACTAAGACATCTTTTCTCTTTTCATTCTCCCTCTCTCACTCATGAACAATGAAGTTTTCCTGAGGGTGAATAAACCACACTGAGTACAGGGGCAGGTGTGAGAACTCAACTTCCTCTCCCTCCTTATTGAGGTCACTACATTGGTGTGTACAAACGTTAAATAATTCTCCCCTCACTATCTTCTTGAAATGGAAAATGCATTTCTTTTTCCAACGAAATGTTATTTTGTTATGTTGTTGGTTTTGTCATTTAAAAAATAATATACCAAATTAATATTTTAAATGTATAAGTTTTAGGGTGTGGTATGTATTGACTAACAGAATCTACATAAAAAGTTTGTGTTTGTTTTTTTTTTTTAATGTAAAAGAATATCAAGAGCAAAAGTTTGAGAACCATCATTGTAGGATTCAGCAGGGAATGCTAAGTACTTTTGCAAATCACAGCGATGGAGAAATGTGTCCGTTTTTTTTGGCAGAAAGTCATTTTTTAGCTTGCTTTATGCCATTCCGCAGACTAGCTGAATGTCCAAGTTGGACATTTTTGAAATCTGATAGGCATTTGTCATTCAGAGCCAGCATGTAAAATAAGTTGCATTTGTGAAGAGTAGCTTATTTACCTTGGTGAAGAGAGAGAGGCTTTATAGCTTCTTTCATTGTATTAGAGTGCATTTATCATATCAGTGGGCAGTTGGCAATTCGCCTGACTAGTAGGCACACATATGCATGTGATAACCACTTGGGAACATGACACTAACAGGATGCTCCTTCTTCTCCCTGTCCTTAGAAAGTATCGATGCTGGTGTAGAGAAACTGCTTCTTCTTCCTCTGGCCTCCATATCCACACAGGTCATCATTACAAACTGTATTTTAGTGTCCCATGAGGTTAGCTTGATAGAGTGGAGGATGACTAAGCAAATCTGTCTCTAAAAGTAGAGATTGTCAAACTTTTCCTGTGAAGGGCCAGATGGTAAGGACTGTACGCTTTGCAAGCCATATGGTTTCTGTTCCTATCACTCAGCTGTGTCTTGAGGCATGAAGACAGCTATAAATGAAACATAAATGAACAAGCATGGCAGTGGTCCAATAAAACTTTATTCATAAAAACAATGGCTAGATTTGTCTCCCATGTCATGGTTGCCTGATTCCCGCTCTAAAGTGCTGTGAAATCTCTACTCGCTGTCCCGTGGTATCACTGTGTTTGAGTACAGCTACCTGGGAACTGTGACCCAGTCTGCATAAATGATTGAAAACGTATAGTTACTGAGAAGTCCCAATTTTCCAGGGGTCAGGTGTCTAACCCACATTATCACTAAGGCACTGATGATATGTCCAACGGCAGGCATTTTTAATTCCTAATTTATAGACAGTGCACAGAGAGGTTAAAATTTTGCCCCAAATCACAAAGAGAGCAAGCTATGGAGTCTAGATATGGCAGCCTCTTTCTTGCAGTTCTTCTGCAGGTCAGCGCTCTGATGCAAAGACCCCTGCTGTGGATGTGGCCTACTCATTTTTATTCTTTATAAAAAACCATACTTCTAAAAGTTAGCTTACGAAGGAACAGGTTCCCACGTGATTCTTTCATGCATGTTTGGTTTTCGCTGATTCTCCTCTCCGATGTACTCATGTTTCCCAGGACCCCTTTCCTCCTCTGTACCCTTTTAATCCCCAGTATTTCCCCTTCCATTGTCCTATTATCTTCTCTGCTCCCCCTTTCCTAGTTTCTTGGCCTTTATCCATATTTACTCCCACCAAGATTTAACAGCCGGAAGGTAGGAGTCACATATGCAAGAGCCTGGACTGTTTTGGTTAATATGTTGTTTTATAGTTCCATCCATCTTCCTGCAAATTTCAGAGCTTCATTTTTCTTCATGGCTGAATAGAACTCCATGGTATGAATGTGCCACATTTTCATTCCCCGTCCATTACCCGATAGACATCTGGGCCAGTTTCATTCCCTTACTATTGTGAAAAGAACACATAGAAATATGGTTGTGTTATATGTCTCTGTTATAGGATGGAGAATATCTTGGTTTTTTTTTCTTTTTTTTTTTTTAAATAGAGAAAAATATTTCTACGATGGTCTGATCCACATGTTCAATGTGTAACCAGCAGACTATAGAAATGACATTTTCAACTCTTCCAACATTCGTTATTGCTTTTGAGGGGAACTTTTGCACTCTTCCTTCACAGTTACTTTGAAAATACCACAAGTTGCATAGTCACCCAACACTGCTCTACAAAACCAGAATCTCTACTTCTTTCTACCGGCTTCTCCTTTCTTCCCACCGTAGTGACTTTATTCTACTCTCTAGCATAAGCAAGGTCACAAAAGATGTCAGGTCATATATAGAGGAGAGCAATAAATGGCTACCAAGGGGGCAAAAGATCACCTAAAGATAGTCTGGCTCTGGATTTGCAGCATTTTAACCTTTTCATATCATTGAACTTCTAATTAGTCCATCAGACTTTGCAGATACAGTATTTTTTTTTTTTCAGGAATTCCCATTTATACCCTGAATGGTGTTTTTTAAAAAATGTAAAATAAAACAGAACATTTCAGCATATGACAAATGAAAGTGACAGAATACCAACCCATACAGAGAGTGTATCTAGACTCTAGAAAAAAGATTTATCAAGACACTGTTGGTATTTGGGGGAATTGTAATAGTAATAATACAGTGCATACCATATTTATCCTGTAATGTCAAAGTATAAAAATTGTCTAGAATATTATATATTATGTCTTTACCTACTTATTCTATCTGTGTCTGTATGTCTGTCTGTATGTCCCTTCCCCCCCCCTCTCTCTCTCTCTCTGTGTGTGTGTGTGTGTGTGTGTGTGTGTATAGATCACTTTCAGGAGTCTGTTATTTTCTACTACATTGTGGGTTCTGGGACCGAAATGTTGTTAGGCTTGGTGAGGCACCTGACCCAGTAAGCCACCTCATCTGCCTTTAAGTTGGTTAGTTTGAAGGATGGAGTTGTGATGCAAAGAGAAAATTTGTGGCTTTAGTTTTTTCCTTCCCTCTCTATCCTTCTCCTAATTTTTTAAGGATCCATCCTTCTCACAAGGCATCCCCTATCAGTCCCCTCATCCCCCATTTCTCACTTTTCCTCTTTTTATATGAATTAACTTACTTTGTAGCAATGCATTTCTCTGAAAAGAATATGCAGACACAGCCCCAAGAGATCAAGCTGTGAATGACTTCTAAGAAGAGAAGGTGGAGATGATGCTCTAGAGAGAAGCATCTCTCCCAACCCAATGAATCCCACTCATTGTCTCAGTGAAATCCTTTGATGTCCCATAAGACCTTTCCACCCTGTGTTGTGTGACACTGTTCCTGGAGAGAAATGGTGAGACATCTACTCACCTCAGATAGAACACCAATTACAGACCAAAGTAAGGATACCACCCACATCTGACTTGGTGGATCAAGGAATTTAATCGAGGTTACTTACAGGAATATGGGTAAGGGGTTACGTACAAGAAAAGAAATGACTCAAAGAAAGATCTATCACCAGAGCCCACCCCAGCACAAGTAGCAGCTCACAGAAGCTGGAAACCTGGAGGGCACTGCACTGTGCAACCGGCAGGAAGCCTAACAGGTTGGAGGGTATTCTTTCCAAGTGGCTCAGCTGGTCTGAGACTCATCCAGATGCTCAGCCAGTCTCTGCAACTCCCAGGCTGCTCTCACACCTGAGCCTCTTCTAAGCAGCTCAGTTTATCTGCTGAGACTATTTCTCAGCAATCCATACTACTTATATATGCTCTTGGGAAGAGAGAAGCCTAGTGAATCTGATCAGTTTCAGGAACTTCCTGAACCCATTTTGAATTGTTTACTTTCTGAGCTTAACAAGCTCATTCCATAATAATAAGCTTAACAAGCTTATTCCATCTCTGCAGGATGGAATATTATACCTCCCCTTAGAACATCCTGTTGTTTCACCTTCCTGTATATACATTTTATCTTAAAATATTCCACTGTTTCTCCTCCTATTTAACATCTAAATGAGCTTCTCTCCAAGATGGAAGGTTTTAACCTGGGAGGAAACTGCCACATAACACCCTGGGCCATTGAGACAGATTTGAAACTCTGAAGATTTGAATAGAAGTCCTTTTATCCCTCAGTAATTTCTCTTTTGTAATGTAATATGTTTATTACTTCTTTGAGAATTTCATTCATTCCTACAATGTGTTTTTTATCATATTCACTCCCTAACCCCTCCCACACCTTTACTTTTAATAAAAGTACCAACTGAGTCCAATTTGAGGGGCCATTTACTGGAACATGAGGCCACACATGTCTTAATTAGGGGTTTCTATTGTTATGATGAAATGTCATGAAATGTCAAAAGCAACTTGGGCAGTAAAGGATTTATTTTTTTATACTTCCACATTGTAGTCTGTTACTTAAAGAAGTCAGGATAGGAACTCACATAGGGCAGGAACCTGGAAGCAGGAGCTGATGCAGAGGCCATGGAATGGTCCTGCTTACTGACTTGCTCCTCATGGCTTCCTCAGCCTGCTTTCTTACAGAATCCAGGACCACTAGCCCAGGGATGGCACTACTCACAGTGGACTGGGCCTTCCCCTATCACTAAGTAATTAAGAAAATTCTGTACAGGCTTGCCTACAGCCCAATCTTATGGAGGCACTTTTTTAATTGAGGTTCCCTCCTCTCAGATGACTTTAGCTTGTGCCAAGTTGACATGAAACTACACAGCACAACACCCTTAAAGGAAACTGAATCTCTACCCCTTGCTTCCAAGCCAAGCTCCTCTCCTCTCCGTGATGCCATGTTGACTGGTTTGTTCTTATGTAGACTTTGTACAGGCAACCCGCAGCTGCTGCACAAAGTCTTGAGTGAGAGGTCCTGTTGTGTCCAGAAGATGTTGTTTTACTCTGGTCTGGTCCTCCCTGACCACCTCCCCTTCCATAATGGTTCCTGAGCTTTCTGGGGATGGCATGACAATGACACCTCATGTGTGGCTGAGCACCCCGCAGACATTATCCTCTATCCTCTGACTAATTACAAACTCTGCATTAACCACTATCCATTGCACAAAGAAACGTCTCTGAGGGTGTCCAGGAGCTACAGTGTTCTATGATGCCTCCCATGAACTTCTGTCTTCTCGGTTCTCAGTAGAGAAATGAAAATACAAACTTCAGATTCCAATCAGCACAGCATAGATGGAGGTTTTAAGGTCCCCCCCCATTTTTCTATTTTTATCTATTTTTCTGTAGTTTCCATTTCTTAAGTTAAAAATGATGACAAGAAAAAGTTTAAATTTTTCAATGAAGAGGAAAAAGGAAAATGATTGATAGAGTTCTTCCGCTGTGGTCAGCAATTTTTAAGCACAATCCATAAACATCCCCTGAGGGGCCAGTGATCTATTTATGGAGGCAAGGTGGGAGTGGATGGGCACTGGAGAACAAGCTAATGTGGCCCACATCCATAAGGGAAGGGGGAAGACGGTGCCAACAATATGTTTAGATGAGTACTGAAACAGGCTGAGATGCAAATGCCTTGACAGGTGGGTGGGACAGGTTTGGGGGCAGGCTAATGATAAGAGCAGACACCGTGGGTTCTGGGTAAGATGAAGGCTGTGGCGCTCTATTACTTTCAGATATGGAGTAGAAGGGCTGGTGTTTGATCCTTGGGTTGGATGGGAGGGATACAACAGAGAAGGTAGTTACCCCCTCCACCCAGCTCTTCCCTTTATAGGTTATTCTACAAAAGTTTCTGAGCTTGTTTTAAAAAATATTTCTATTTAAATAAATTTTTCATACAATATATCTTGATCATGTTTTTCCATGCCTCAACTCTTCCCAGATCCTCCCCGCCTTCCAAATCTACCGAACTTCATGTTCTCTTGCTTTCTCTCAATACAGGTAAATAAATAATTGTCAAACAAACATTAAAAATGAAAATCAAGACAAACAAAAAAGACCAAAAAATGCCTAAACTATATGAGACAAAAGATATACACACAGCAACAACAACAAACCACGGAGTCTGATTTGTCTGTGTCAGCCAACTGCTCCTGGGCATAGGGTCTGACCTGGAGTGTAGTTGGTTGATAAACACAATGGCACACAATTGGAAAAAATACTGATTGATTTTCCCTTTGTTCATAGGTATCGGTTGCAGATAGTGTATTGGTTATGTGTGGGACCCTATACCTACTCTTTGTGTTGGGACCCCACTTGACTTGAACCTGTGCAAGTGTTGTGTGTGCTTCTGCAGTCTCTGTGAGTTCATATGTCCATCAGTCCTATTAAAGCTGATATTCATGACAGAGCCAGTTGTGTTGTTTCCCTGCTCGCTGTCCCTTGAAAGCTCTGTGTTTTCTCTCTAGAATAGCAAAGACCTAATGAGCATTAGTGGCCTTTGATACTATGGAGCCAACTTTGCAAGCGTTCTCTCTACCAATCCAACACACACACACACACACACACACACACACACACACACACACAGTTAAATTAAGCTGCTTCCTCTATCCTCTTCTTGTTTATTCTTTCATAGTATCCCTCTCTAAGAAGACAGCCTCCTCAGCCATTTTCTACAGTCAAATTGACCATATTCCTCCTCTCTATAGCGAACCCTGCACACGCATTCCTTCATCTGTAGCATGAGTCTTATTGATTCTTTCATCTATCTTCTCACCAAACTTGATGGTGTTTGGAGAGTGCAACTAGTGTTTCCTGGATCTTAACAATTAGTACAAAGGTTTTATGGTATCCTGAAAATCCTTTGCTGAGCTCAAGGTTAGGATGACTGGTGTTTGGCCCGACTCCATCCCTGCATAACCCCAAGATGTCAGCGAGTCAGGAAAAGGCAGCCAGACATAAGTTCTAGCCTCAAACACAAAGGCCCATCTCCCAGAAGTCCCTCCTCAGCACCTCCACCTCTTTCCCAAAAAATCCACATCTCCTTTTCTTTGTTTTCCCAGTCAGTCGGAGACAGCCACCCCAATATTTCTCTGACCATTCCTCCCTTTTTCCCTTCCCTTGCTAGGACCCTTTCCAAGCCATCATCCACTCACGGGCATGGCTGCCTCTATTCTATCCAGAGGCAGTCTGTTGTCCCCCCTCCCTTGACTTCTGTCCCCTGTTCCTTGTCCCTTAGTCCTCCTTGTCCCTAGTTCTTGGTCCCTCTGGGGCAAATAAATCTCCTTTGTGTTGAAAATCTGACCTGGGTGTATTCTTTGCTGACTCTGGAGCTGTCAATTGTTAAAGTCATTGATAGAGAAGGGAATTTTACAAGTAGAATCCAAAGGAAAATAAAATAATGTCAGGCAATAGCTTGTTGACTTGATGACTGTTAAGGGTAAAAATAAATTTAATTCTGTTTTGTTACAGTTTAGATGGGGGGGGGCATTCCTAAGAGTGTGATGAGGAAGGCTGTGGAAGAGATGGCTTTCTATTCTATACTAAGGGCTTATGCTATTCATTCATTCATTCATTCACTCCATTCATTCCTATATTGATTCATGCATGAGTTCCTTCAATAAACACGAGATACATCTAACATATATAAACTATGTAAAGTCGGAGAAAGCATACACTGTGTAAAATACTGAGAAAACAGTAAATGTACAAGTGAAAAACAAGGCATAGTTCCTCCTTTCTGAGAATTTGCCAGCTACTGGGTAGAGAAAGTATATATATGGAGGATGTAGATTCTGTAGCTTCTGATGAGAGGAATGAAGCACCTGTTTGTACTGCTCTTCCGCCCACTAAAAGCACTGTGAGCACTAGGAAAGAAGCGAGGGGCATTTGTCTGTGGGTTCTCAGCCGAGAAGAAAGTCCGTAAGATAACTCAGGTATTCTGCACGGATTTTTTCCTGTTTCCTTACAGAGTGGGCATATAGAGACTGCAAAGCCCACCAGGAAGTGTCTAGGAAAAACTGAGCACAAACTTTAATAGACTTAGGGGATAGGGAGAGAAGAGCTGGAAGTTCTGGGCCAATGAGAACATGGGGATGCTGCAGAGGAAGAGTGCAGCCGTGCTAGGGCTGCACCTCTCAAGGCGATCACTAGTTAACAAACAGCAACAGGGAAACTGAGCAGGAGCCTCAAGTCCGGAGAGGATAGAGATTAACAGAGGCTTAGGAAGCCTTGAGTCCTCATCAGGGAGGACCGGCTCCATAAGTGCTCTGTCTCTGGCTAGATCACTCCAAGGACTGCACCCAAAGAGGGAAGGACACCAAGATGGATGGGTTCTTCTTATTAAAGACCTTTGAAAAAATCTAACCTTTTAAATGGCTTAATCCTGATTAGATTCGAAGCATCACCCCATTCTAGCTCCCTAATAGATGCTGAGGACACGTCTAAAACCTTTGCAGTCTTCCTTTTGTGGTGTTTACTTAATCCAAATTAACAAACAAGCCAACAAGCTTTGAACCAAGAAACAGATAACAGAGACAGGTGCATAAGTGATCCAGACATCGCAGTGGTCAAATACAGGCTCTGCAGTAGCCATGGTTGGTGGCTTCGAGACAACGGATATCTCACTTCTCAATGAACTGGCATTTGGATCCATCTGTGAAGAGTCCTTCAGAGTTCAGCCTAGCGAATACTTTCTTTACAAAGAACTTGGAGTTCAGATGCAGCTCATTCCATGCCAGGGTGGATCAGAGGGACAAGAACGCAGCGAGGAAGTGTGGTATACACTGAAGGAGAGGGTGGGTGGAGCTGAGGCCGACTTTCCGGAAGGAAATGGCAAGCTTGGCCTTCGGTCCACGGAAGGTCAGTAAGAAGTCAGAAGGTGGATGATAATTGAGCCTCCCAGTGGTCAGAACTAGATCAAGTTCAGAAACAGAAAACTTAATTCCATTTATCTATTTTAGGATTTCTTCAGTAAATCCGACCCATTTCTGGAAATTTTCCGGATGAATGATGACGCAACTCAGCAGCTTGTGCACCGAACTGAGGTAAGAAGTCTGTGCGCACCTTCTGCGGAGGTCGGCTGAGCTGCTGTGAGAAGCATCCTTATTCCTTCCCTTTTTTTGTAAATAATTTTCCATTTTTAAAATTAAAATATGATTACACCATTTCCGCCTTCCTTGTCCACCCCCCCCAGCCCTTTCCTTGTACACTTTTGAGCTCTCCCTGTCTCTCTGTCCCTGTCTCTCTCTCAAATTCATGACCTCTTTTACTTTAATCGTTGTGTATGTGTGTGTGTACGTATGTATACATATATATTATATATATATTTATATTTATGTATGTGTGTTTATATGCCAGGGTCCAGCCCCAGCAGAGTGTTCAGCAATTCAAGAGAGATGGGAGGATGAGGCAAATAATGCTTACAGTTGGGTACAGGCTTCTCTCTTTACTCACACCTCATATAGATGGCACCAGACCTTTCTCTTCATTTAGGCTTTTCCCTTCATTCAAACTTCCTCCTCCATTCCAGCTTTTTCCCTTCTCTCCATAAACTCAAACATACACACATTCACACATGTCTTGTGGATGAAGCCAAGTCTCAACAACCTTGTTCTTTCCAGTCCCCATAAAAACATTCATTCACACATCAGCACGCCTTGTGGAGGAGCAAAGCTTCAAAACACATTCACCCCAAGTGCACATGCATCTTGTAAGCTTTCACACACACACACACACACACCTTACCAATACATCTTGTGAGCTTCCTTTTTACTTCTTATGTCCCATCCACGTATGTACCTTATAAACAATACCCTTTACATAGGAAGAAACCACATCACAATCATGAGCCCTATTTTCCTCAGTGAGTGATTACAAGTTACATATTTAAAAAATAGGTTGTTAACAAATACCCACACATGATTACACATGAACACCCAGGTTTCCATGTACTTTCCCCCACAATACATATATACCCCCAAAACAATAATTTTTCTATTATTGATTGATGGAGTTTAAGCAAGTCAAATATTCTCACAGCCAGCTTCTGTGGTAGCCGGCAGGTAGCAGTCTCTCAGCTACTAGGATATGAGTACACGTCATAGTGTCCTAACTTAACACAATCCTTATTTATTAATGCAGTGAAACAAGTTTATTATTCACTATGAATTTAAGTCAGGGGTCTTTCTGTTTTTCTTAGGTAAAGGAGAATCTGTCCAGTCTACATGCCACGTAGCCATATGTCCCCAAGGCACACACAAAAACTCATCAGTAATTTTATAATTGTAAAAACTAGGAAATATCAAATTAATTGTGGTCAAGGAAGTTCAAACTTAGTAGTGGGCACTGAAGCTCATTTGTTATACTCAATCATAGGCCTGTCTCTCATAAACAAAACTTGTAGGCCCTAGCAACCAGGCTTTCTGTTTTGTTTTGGTTTTTTTTTTAAATGTAGTTCCCTAGGTTACCTGTTCAAAGCAGCGTGGCCAAACACCACAATCTGATGTTACTGATTAGTCAATGTCTCCCAGCTAGGCAGTATTTCTCTGAGTTTCCACAGGCTCTCCAAAGATTCCACAACAAAGAATGCAAATATATAAGCCTGTGAGAGACATGTCAGAGCCAAACTCTAACAGGCCCTCACCTTCACCCTTCCTTACCCTAAACCCCTGGTACAACTATCTCACATGTGCAACCAGTGTCTATGATTGTTAATCTGGACTGTCAAATTGATGGGATTTAGAATCTCAGTGTGTTGGGGGAGAGCCTTGGTAGGTATATGAAGGTATTTCCAGAGAGGGTGACTGTGGTAAGAAGAGCCATCAAGGCACTGGGACCTCATTCTCCTGCGGCCACGCTTTTCCGTTAGGATGACCAAAATAAACCCTTCCGATGCTAGCTAATAAGAGATTAATTAATGCATTAATTAATTAATTAATCATTAATTCTTCAACCAACTCCAATCTCTATTACTTTATTTTATTAGATTTGCAAACATAAGGAGTTCTGTAAAAAGGAAATTGTGCTGAATGGTCTGGAGCTCAGAGGAGAGCCTGTATGTACCAAGGGCAGAAGAAAGGGAGGGGGAGCACCCATGATTTTTGTGCAGTGACAGTGGGAGCCCCAAGTTCCTGCCATTGCATCAATTCTATTCTCATGAACTATCAAAGGGGAATTCTTCCGTCATCCATAGGGTAGACAAGAATTAAATATTCTCAGATGGACCAGTAGTAGATATGGTCTGGCACATGGCTGACACAGAAATCTGCGCTTAATTAAAGAATAGGCAAGTGAATGGAGTATCTCCTGCATGCTGAAGAACGATATGATCATCTGGACTCCAGTCCCTGGAAAGCTGACTGCAGGGTAGAAAGTACAGATTCTTTGGGTGTTCCCCTATTTACCATCACCACGTACTTTTTCTTGCCGATAGAAAGATTTACATGGCAAAGTAAACTTTGGGGAAGACTGACTCGTAGTGCCCATTCATGCTTCTCTGAAGGCAGTGAATGGAATAAAGGAGAAGAGATATGAACCAGGTACTGTGTTCTTCTCTCCTGTGAGACCCCTTTCCATGGCTCCTGTCAGGTGCTCTTCTCCAATTGTTGATACTGGAAAATTTTTCCATTCCCAAGAAACTCTATATAATTTCTGTCCCCTGTCCCAGTACGGGGGAATTCTTGGAATCTCATAATGTTTATTATAAAGCTTTTCTAATGGATCAAACAACATAGCGTTGATGGTTCTTCTTGTTTACTCAATAGTTTCAAAATAAACACATAACGTTAGTCTCCTGGGAAAAGTACACACACACACACACACACACACACACAACAGGTACACTCATGGATGCATGCATATAGATTTGAATTTTTAGTTGAAATTTTGATCTGCAACTGAATTTTCCCAAACTGTCGCCATTAAACATCTTTACTACTTAACATTTTCATAAAATGAGACATGAAAATGAACTCAGGCCATATTTTCTAATTTTCCTGCTCACTATAATTTGGTCATGCCCAGGAGACAAAACAAAGTCACAAAGGGACATTATTTCTGTATTTTGACATGTTAAAATAAATTTAATAATGTGTCTATGATCTAATCAATGAATCATAGTTATAGTAAGGAATTCAGTGGAAGTGGGAATCATTTATGAAACAATTATGTTATTTGGAGATAGAATTATTTTTTTTAAAAAAAAAAAAGCACAAAGACTTCTACCTAAAAACTTCATAGGAAGAAAGATTAACATGCAGAATCAATTTAACAATTTAGCTTTATATGTATGTCTCCTAAACCAATAGTTCTTAGGCTTCATTCACCAAATAACCTGGAAGACTTCCTTCAAAAGTGTCTGTTTATAGGACAGCGTGGAGTCTAGAGTCTGTGTTTGTAAGGAATCCTCAGTAATATAGCACCTTCTAGTCTGAGAAGCACACTTTGCTGGGCCCTGCCGTGGAGTGCATGCTACGTACAAAGGGACCACTTATGCACACTGAACCAAGCTGAATTATTCCAACCATCACAAAGACAGGGTAAGACTCCTGGACTCTTGGGCAATATTTAGTCAAGTTCATGATTAATAAGCTGATTTTAAAAAGTTTTGCTAGATTGCAGATTTAGTTTTTAATCTGAAGAATTGCCATCTTATGTCTTTTTAAATATTCTAATTCAGATGATGATCAGCTAACGTAAAACTGCTATTAGTATTCTTCATCTAGAAAATTCTCTGACCCAGTGTCAGATACGACTCAAGGTTACTGATCACCAAAGCTTTCTAGGTGTGTGTGTGTGTGTGTGTGTGTGTGGGTGGGTGTGTGATATGTATGTTTATATATACATATATATGTATATGTATATCTGTAACATGAATACATGTATGTAACGTATTGTGGTCACTCAACACCCGTTTTCTCTCTCAGCCCTCCTTCACTCCCACTGGATACCTCTCATCAACAAGTTCACTTCCTACTTTGATGTCTTCTTGTGTGTTTGTGCAATCCACTGAGTTTAACTAGGGCTGCTTGCATGAGCATGATTAAGGGTTATTTACTGGGGCTCGGGGCAACTCACTGGGGGCTACACCACTATGGCTAAAAGACTCCCTTGGACCCAGCAACCATTAACTGCTCACATCCCCTCATACCGCCCTGGGGGTGCTGATTCTTTAGCAGTTCCCCTCTACCCTCAACAAAGGCCTTTCCTCTCTGGCTCCAAGGGAAGAGAATCCATTCTATAGACTGATGGTCCCGCAAGATTAGGGAATCCTTTATCAGTGGCCAGAAGCAGCCTTGCCTCAACTCCAGGCCTTTGGATATAGAAGAGGTCATCATGGACAGTGTCACTGTCCTTATCCGTGAATCAACATCCGGGCCAATGACCACAGGAGTTCTGCCCATAATGAACTTTTTGTGGCCACTCTTAAACTGTTCACTGCTCTGAAGTTTTCATCAAGCTGCATGCTGCAGACGCTTATCCTTTTCATAAGGACCGCGGTGGCGTCTCAAGTAGTTTTTATGTTGGAGTATGAAAATGTCAAGCCTCTCCTCTTCAAATCACCATTCATGTCTTTCTCTTCCCAGGTTGTGATGAATAACTTAAGCCCTGCCTGGAAGTCATTCAAAGTCTCGGTAAATTCTCTGTGCAGTGGAGATCCAGACCGCAGGCTGAAGGTTAGATCCATAACCAAGAGATATGAACTGGTAGATTCATTTAACCCTCCTTCTTTTCACATGAACATTGGCACACAGGATTTTCTGTGCTGTTTTTCCAACCCTCTTACCTTTTAGCATCTTAATGGGAAAAAGAGAGGCTGTTTCTTCTGCCAGAGCTATTGACGTTCATACAATAGCCCTAAATAAATCCTAACATATTATGTCAAAAGACGGAGCCTGGGGCTTCTCAGAAACAAAATGTGGTAATGACTTCAGAGTGTAATTGGAAGTTTCTAAAAGGAAAATATTTCTGCATCAAGTATCTATTGTTATATAACATAGTGCTCCCCGACCCCGCGCCGAGTGTGGTAGTTTGAAATCGTAAATGTGTTTAGCTTATAACTCTGTGCATTGGGAAAGTGGGTTGGCCGTCTAGGTGGTTCTCACACTGTGCTTGCTGGGGCTCTGTTAGTCATTCGGGGTCTGCTGCCCATGAACAGGGTAGTTTCTTCTTGGGGTTAGCAAGCTGTTGTATGCAGAGGTTGGGGGAGTTGAGCCTTAGCTCTCGTCATGATATGGGCGAGCCTAGACTTTTATGTACAGTAACCATGGGTTCCAAGAGGCCAAAAGAGAAGCTGCATGGCCTCTGAGTGCAAGGCTAAGAACTCAATTACTTCCTCCACAGCCTAGAAGCCAGAGTAGGTAGCATGCCTATTCCAGATCCAAACGAAATGGATTCCCCCTCTCCGTGGGAGGAACTATGAAATATAGGGACCACTTTTTCAGTCTACCACAAATGTACTTGAGCACTCTGGGAATGTAGAATTGGGGGTGGGGGTTCATGCATGGGGAGGGTCAGGAATCATGAGAGTGAGGCCACAGACTGAATACCAGAAATTCATTTCTGAGAACCCTTGTTTTGGTCAGTGGGCTGGCCTGACCTTGACCTCGGAAGCTTAAGAAGTTCCATTGCTAACCTGGCAGTGGTGGCACATGCCTTTAATCCCAGCACTTAGGAGGCAGAGGCAGGCAGATCTCTGTGAGTTCGAGGCCAGCCTGGTCTACAGAGTGAGTTCCAGGACAGCCAGAGTTACAACAGAGAAACCCTGTCTCGGGAAAAAACAAAACAACAACAGCAAAAAAACAAAAAACAAAACAAAAAAACCCAAAACCAAAACAAGTGGCATTGCTAATATCACAAAGCCAACTATCATTTCAGGATAACTAACTCACTGAATGCACGATGCCTAAGCCAAAGGTCCAGTTGATTAATTTTCAGTGAGAAACATGATTATCAAGTAGATTCAGGATCACATCAGCTTCTCCAGGGATTTGTACTGTGAGCAAACCAGAAGGAATATCATTGTCGGAAGGTGAGCGGTGACTAGGCCTGAGGGCGCAGGCAGTGATGCTGGGTAACGCAGAGACATTCAGAGACTTCAGATTCTGAAAGTCAAGAGCATCCTCCTTCAGCTGTGGATAAAGGAAACGGTCTGCCCACCACAAGGAATACACATTGATGTTTGCCCCTTCGGGAACCCATTCACATAACACTCATGAGGTGGGCAACAGCGTCTTTCCCGTTGGCTGCGATGAAAATATTTTTTACAAAAGCAACTCATGGGAGAACACGTTTACTTTAGCTCACAGTTGCCGGCTACCGTCCGTCATGATGGGGGAAGGGGGTGAGGTCTCAGGCACTTGAAGCAGCTGGTTGCATTGCCTCTGCAGTCGGAAGAGAGCAATGGATCTTGCATGCCACTGCTCAGCTTGCCCTTCCCACTCTTGGATAGATCGGGCCCCATCCACAGTTAAAATGGATCTTCCCACATTAATTAACATGATCAAGATAATCCTCCAAAGGCACACCTGGGGGACCATCTCCTGGGTGGTTCTCAGTTTTGTCCTAACCACTGCTACCATTTACTTTTGGGGCTGCATCCCCCTCAAACCCTTTCACCCCTAAGATGTGTTCTGGTGGATAAAACTCTTTTAGTTTCAGTGTCATTATTTGGGCTAGAATCCCATCTATTTGGTTAGTCCCAGGCTCTTTAATGCTGTGTATCTTTGCTTAAACCCACTCTGTGTGGACTCTGTGGTTAAACTGTCAGTGAACTCGATGACTTAACGTGTTGCTAATGAGCAAGTCCGATGTCTACCTCTATCTCTTTGAAAAACAAAGTTATTTCAGGGCAACCTCTGAAAACATCTCATTCTTGCTAAAAATGGGATTTCTGGTTGGGTTTCTTCCTAGAAATTCCTTTTTGAGATGCCCAAGAGACAAACCCTGCCCTGAGCGGTGCTAGCCCATTCCAGGAAGATAAATTTCTTCCTTGGGCTGGGAATAAAATAACACCTCCTTTGGCCACAGGCCAGTCTTGTCATTGGGAGTTACTAAAAGAGGGTTTGATAGAGTTGAATGGGTAAAGATGTCAATAAGGAGCCCTTTGTGGGTTTTTGAGAACTCTGTGATCTCTGTAGGAGCAAGAAGTCATAAGAGATGGATATGTAGGTAATCAGATGGAAAGTAGGGAAACGCAGAAATAAGGGATGACGGAGAGCTAGGAGAATAAAGGGAGATGGAGAGAAGAAGCAAGGGAGAATTATGGAAGGGAGGGTCAACTTCTCAGCATCCGCACAGCTGATACTTGGGGTCCTGTCCTGGGGGGACTATTCTGTGTCCTTTCTCTCTCTCTCTCTCTCTCTCTCTCTCCCTCTCTTTCTCTCTGTTTCCTTCTCTCTCTCTCTCTTTCACTCTCTGTTCCTCCCTTTCTCCTTTTCCCTCTCCCCTTCTCTCCTCCCTCTCCCCCTCTCTCTCATCAATTTGGTAACTCAAAATATATTTAGACATTGAAAAATGTTCCCTAGAGGGTAAAATCACTTTTAATTAAGAATTGCTAGTACAGGCCAACACTCTCAGACCAATGTTCTAAGCTTCTGATGTATCCATAATGCCTACAGGGCTTGTTATAATAGCCGTGACTGAGCCCCCGGTTTCTGACTCAGGGGATGTTGCATGGGCACCAGAATCCGCATTTCTATCATGTTCCTGATGGAATACATTGTCCTGCTCCCATGGCCACACTGTGAGATTAAGGGTTGGCAGCTTTCATTCATTTCCACCCTGTGCTTCCCCCTCCTGGCCACTCTCTGCCCAGAGCTCTGTGCTCATACCAGGCTGCTCTCTCCACACACAGGATTGCTACAGTCACCTCTCCCTCCTCGATGCTGTTCTCATTCTTCTGCTTTTCCTGGAGCACTGCTTGCTCTTGAGTCTCTGCAGTCCTCTCCCACTCGCAGAAAACCTTCCCGGTGACTCTAACATCTGTGGGTGCTTCCTTACCTCATCTACCAGTACTTAACCCTTGGGAGGAGTGAGGATGTGCACATGGGTCTGTGTATGTGTCTGTTCTTACACACACACACACGTGTGTGCATACATGTGAAGGTCTGAGGATGGAAACAAAACAGGGTCTCCCACCGGCCAGGAACTCACTAAGTAGGCTAGGCTGGCTTGGCAGTGGGCCTAACAATCCCCTTGCCTCCACTGCCCCGTGCCTACTACAGGTGCTGTTCTTCAGTGTGGGCTCTGGGGATCAAACTCAAGTCCTCACACCTGCAAAGCAAGCATTTTGCAGAATGCACTACCTCAGCAGCTCTCAGTCTTCCTGCAGATGCCTCTGTCTCCCCAGATGACATTGCTTCCCCACACAGGAGCCATTTGTTCACTGTACATCCAGGGTTTGCCGTAGTTCACACACAGTAGTTGATTCTGGCATTAACCTGCGAAAGAGACACGATGCCTGAGCCTCATTGTGAGGAGCCCCCCAACACCCACTGACATGCTGGCCCCACAGTGGCGCTCGCCTGCTCACGGTAAGCTCGGCTCTTCTGAAAGGCAGGGTGGATTCTGGTGCCGCCTTTTATTTATATTTATTGTTCATTTTGTTTCGAGAGCAGCTAAATAGAGCAGCGCCCACTGCCAGACAATAGCTCTGACAGACAAGAGATCTTTTGGGCGTTATTCTCTCAACCGACAAAAATGAAAAGTGAATTTCTTAAACCACCTGTCAGGTTATATTTTAAATTCTAACTTAACAATTAAGGTTTTGTCCCAACTCATCGTTTAAATGTATTTTTTTCTTATCTGTGCAACATCTACCTGAACAACCACCCTAGTGACTAGCTTGCTTATTCCTTTGTTTATGTGTTGGTTTGTTTGAAGCTCCTCTCCATGATAAAAGTCAAAATAGTAACTGAATGACTTTCCTTTTTTAATTGATTTATTATTTAGTATGGAAGTATTTAAATACACTGGCAGTTTAAAAAGAACTATGATATGTACCCCCCAAAAAAATCATACAGCCTCAGCAGTCATTAATCATGGCCAAAGATGTCTTCCACTCCCAAAGTTCCCTGTCCTTCTCATTCCCCTGGGGCATTTTGAAATAAATCCAGACCAGGGTCAATGCCTGTGAATCTCAGTGAGCAGACAGAAGGCATACAGTAATCTCAGGGGCACTCCCCCCCCCCCCCAGATTTCTCTAATTCTTCTTTAAATTACCAGGAAAAAAAACACACATGTTTCAGATTAGGTAAAACATTAACGTTTTTTGCCACCATACATTATAAAATGATGATGTTTCAAAGGCCTGTGGGAATCTACTATAAAAATCCATAAAAGAAAAAGATTCCAAGTCCAAGCAACACTATGCCATGCCCCTATCTCAGCCACCATATTTCCCGACCTGAAAATACTCCAGGATGTACTACTGATGGATAAGGGACCTTCCGGTAAACACAGCCATGTAACCGTGTCATGCCTAAGAGTATCTGGGGGCACTTAATGCCATCAGATAGCCTGCCACCCGTGCACATCTGCCTCTCTCCCAGGGATTCACTAACGTCAAAAGTTGAATTTTCTGGTTTTATGTGTGCGTGTGTGTGTGTGTGTGTGTGTGTGTTCACTTGCGTGAGGGTGCACATACCCAAATGAGTGGTGGGGTGCACTACTCTATCTCTCTGCACTGTGTTCCCTTGGGTCAAAGTCTCTCTCTAAATCTGGATCTAGGCTTAGAGCCAGCATATAAACCAACTAACTATAGCTCTAACGGTAATGCTTCTGTCCCTTGTCACTAACTCTAACTGTGACTCCTCTGTCCCTTGCCTCTAAAATCTTCCATCCCACTGTCTTTATCTGAGCCTCGTTCCTGCCTGCCTGCCTGCTTTCCCATCCTCGTCCTCCGAAGCTAACTCTTCTGTCCTTGCCTACCTAACTCTAACTGACTCTTTTCCAACTGGCACACTCTCTTAAAAAGCCCTCCCAAGTTGTTCCCAGAAGTCCAAGGGGCATGTAACCATAAAGGAGGCTCCACAGTGACTTCTTGGGAAAGCATCCCCCTACACCAGCAAGCCGCATCAGCCCTTTCTCTGCCCTCAACACACACACACAGTACTGGGTCACAGGCACATGCACATGAGGCCATGCACAGCTTTTTACATGCATGCTGGGGATTTGAACTCCTGCCTATGAGGCAGGCACTCTTCCCCACTGAGACGCCTCACTAGCCCTTGGGTTTGGTTTTTGTTTTTGTTTTTTTGTTGTTTTTTTATTTTATATTATATCTTAAACAAGACCCAGGATGCAAATGAGACTCTTTTAATGAGTTAGTTGTGCTCTCTTGGTACTTTTAATTTTGTTTTCTGTACAGTTTCCTTAAAAGAAAAAAAAAAAAAAAAAGGCAGGCTGGTTTGTCCTGAAGTGTTTCCTGCATTCTGTTTCCTATAAGCAGGTCATTGGGACATGAACAGATTCAAGCTTGGTTTTCTGGCCACAATGCCCCTGCAGGAATTCATGGATTTTTTTCTATGAGCGTTTCAGCCTGTTTCAGCTATTATTTATTAATTCATTAACACATAGCATTTATTCCGTATTTGAGAATGAAAACTTTAAGTTGGCCCTGGAGTTCTTCTAATACAGCCTCATAGGTCAGTGCTTAATAGTCTCCTTGTTTTCTAGACTAAAGCTTCAAATCATGAATTTTATTTTATTTTTCTTCTCTCATACAACTTATAGAATACATCCCGACCCCCTCCTCCCTCCCCTCCCCCCCCAACACCACCCACAAACACCTCTCTGAAATCGTGAATTTTAAAGTCTTATCATTTCTTTCTCCCTAATATATAGCTTTCTGTGGATGTCAGGTTGTTGGATATCTCTTGAACTCATTCCTCCTGTATTTGATTTACTAGAAAACAAATCACCATGATAAGCATATTTTTAACTCTTAAATAAGATGCTTCATTTTCTGTCACTGTAACGTTTAACAAGAAAAATGTTTACATATTAGATATTTTATGAGATTTGATCCCTGAATCACTTGGTATTCCATTAAGTGGAATTCAACCATTAAGTGTATTCCACTATACAAAAATAATTCAATGAAATGTGGTATTCATCATTTCCTTTGATTTGACCATACACTGCTCCTACCTAGACCATACATTTTTAGAGGCAGTGTGGTGTTCGTAATAGATTCTTCCAGATGTGGTGAGGGGTGGGGGCGCTCTTAGAGAAGAAGAGGGATAGAGGGCACGATCCGCAAGCATTTACTGACACCATGAAAGTTCTTAGCATGGAGGGAGGAGTGCCACAGTCCTCCTCAGACTCCACGTGCTCACACTGAGAACTTTGAGTCACCTGTATTAGAGGGTCGGATTCTATCGCTTTTCTAATATCCAGTCACACAGGTAGCTTGGAGACTCCCCTCTGTAAAGTTCATGTGATGTCCTGGGAGTCAGTGTTGATAGCAGCTAGCTGCCTTGAAGGACTACGATGAGGAAATGTGGTTTCTTTGACCCCAGCCCCCATGCCAAGGGCAAGCAAGAGGCCCAGGTAATTAACTGAGGTCATGGTGAGGTGTGCACAGACAAAACATAGTCAGGTAATAGGAGGTAACAGAGAGGAAGGAAAAGTGGCTTCCTAGAGCTACAGCAGAAGTCAGACCCACAGAAATGGAAAAGGAATCGCAAATACGAGCCACACGGCACTGTGCGCCCTGACCTATCTTGTTGATCTTTTTCCCTTCCCTCTCTGGCTACCATGCTGATTGACTTAACACAGCCATGTTTACAGATTGCCATCTGAAAAAAGTTGGACTTCTGAACGATCATTGAAGTGCTCTGTTAAGTCAGAATCCCAGATCAGTGATGCTGGAGACGTCCTTTTTAATAACTCATAACTAGTGCTGGGCCCAGCCATTGGCTGAGCACGCACTGAAAGATACTACCTTCTTACTGCCTCTGCCAACCTAGCTAACTTGTTGCTGGTCCCTCCCTTCTGCAGTCTGGCTGTTTTTTCTGGCATCGCAACACAAAGCTAAGAGTACGTGTCTGTGGGTGTCCTGTTCTCGTCACTCTATGAAATCCATTGCATTTGTTCCCTTGCTAATCCAACTGCGTCTTCCCCTTCTATGTATGACCAAGCATTTTCTCTATAAGCTCTCTGCTTTGGCTCTCTGAGCCAGAATGGTATTCAATTGCCCGATGAATTTGATCCCTTCGGTTTACCTTGGACCTTTGTTTTTATGCCCAGTCCCTCCGAGTTCTTCACTTCTGATTCCAGCATCACCATTATCTTTTACCTATCTCCGTCGTTTAAATACACTTGGCTTCCTCACTGCTGATTTTATCTAACAAACCTGGATTTTACTGCTTTGGAGGGATGATACTCCATTCGGTGTAAATCCCGCGTGTCTCGATCCTCGACAGTGCCCCCATCCAGCTCCATAAAACTCCAGATCTGTAGCAGGGAGCTTCATCACTAGATTCCCCCACCCATGGGCTATTTCAACGTGCTTTTTGTTTTGGTTTTGGTTTTGGTTTTTGGTGCATGCCAACCACAGGCAGCTGGAACCAACTTAAGAGGCCATTTCTACGCTCAGAATCGTTGGAAATTATAATTGAGAGCCTGGCATTCTTGGGCACTTGAAAGCAACTTTACTTCACTGTCTACTGCTTTATAATGTGAAATACGTGGGGGAGTTGGATGCCCATGGTTCTATTATGGTTTCTTAAAATCTGTTCAAATCTAGGTTCTTTACTTATGGCCTTCTGGGCTCAGGGCTGCTGGTCTTGTACCTGTCACTCACTCACTCTACCCAAATGTCCAGACGTTTACAAGAGGATTGAAGACTCATCCAGGTCTCTCTTGATTCAATTATCTGTGTTGCTGGAATTCTTGACTACACTCGAGTACATGGCACCCCTGATCCCAGCAGGCTCCGCACCTGAGATCTGTAATCAATACCACAGTGTGGGAAGCAGTGTGAAATGATACAGGACTCAGGTAGGCTTCTGAAGGAGACAGGGACATGGCCTTTTCATTTTTATACGTCTCCCTTTTCATTAAGATGGTTCTACTCCACAAGTGAGGAATTAGAGATTCTGTTCTGTAGAAAATAATGTAAAATTACACAGCTAAATAAGCATAGTCTTAGTTTTAACCTGATTTTCTCGTTCCTCCTTGGCACGGATAAGAACAGATACTGACTGAGTGCTTGCCAGGCAGGCTCCAGGAGGCACTTGGCTTGGGTTTTCTCCATGAACTCTGTAATTATCTTAGCTTAAACAGTCCAGCAGGGGGCTGGGGAGATGGCTCAGTGGGGAATGTGCTTTCTGTGAAAACATGAAGGCGTGAGTTGGAGTCCCTGGTACCCATGTAAGAGGCAGGCACAGCTGTGTGCATCTGGAAGCCCAGCACTGGAAGACAATGCAGTGACAAGAAGACCCCTCAGCCCATTGACAGCTCGTTTAGCTAAGTTGTAGTGAACTTCAGGCTCAGAGAGAGACCCTGTCTCAAAACATGAGGGAGAGAACAATTCAAGAAGACACCTGGCATTTTCCACCAGCCTGCACACATACAAACATACAGAAGAAATAAAAAGCAATCCCACAGTGATATAGAGCCTTCATGTAACAAAAGTTTATTTCGTTATGTATAACATGCACAGACAAAACATTCTACTAATATCTGCCTCTTCACCATTCAAGAACTCAGGTTTCTGCTGGGTGTGGTGTGCATGCCTTTAGTTCTTCAACTGGGGAGGCAGAGGCAAATGTTATGAGACTCTATGAGTCTGAGGTCACCCTGATCTACGTAGTGAGTTCCAGGCTAGACGAGGCTACATGAATCAGACCCCGGAAAGAACCCTTGGGTAGTGCTCAGGTTCCTTGTACTTGTGGTTCACCTATACCCCACTAATCATTTTCATTTGCGTCCAGGAAACAGAAAGAAGAAGCTGGGTCTCCAGAAGTTTTAGTTGAAGCCAGTTACTAGAACTCAGTAACATGGCTCAGTCGCACTGAGCAGAAATGCAAACTGAGCAATGTAGTCTAGTTAGAAGCCTATTAAAGAGAAAAAAAGTGAAGAGATTTTTTGTGTCCAGCTATTGGACTTTCACATGGAGAAATGCTTTCATTGCTCATTTTACAGGTGAGAAAACTGAGGTTCAAAAGTAGAAAATAATATATGAACACCTAGATCCACAAGGTTTTTAAGTGGCATGAATGTATTCAATATATTTGACTTTGGGACTAGATTCCACACCAGGATCGTACACTAAAACTTCCTGAAGGGACTGATAATTCCTAAGCCTGCATGTTCAGAAGAGCCATGGCTTACATACACACGTGGTCAGACCAGTTATCTCTAAGCCTTTGCCTTCTCTTTAAGTCCCTCCCTATTCCAGACGCCCTGTGTTAATAACCCATTGCTCTTTCCCCAGAAATCATCCTTTCCATCGACTGAGTAGAACAGTGTCCCTCTCCAAGTGTCAGGCCCCTGTTGCTAATGTGAGCCCTCCTCTGTCTGTTGTATTTAGGAACTCCAGAAGGGGAGGAGTGAGGTCTCCTACAAATGGGGTCAGCAATAGGTGCTGCTTCAATATGGAGGTGATGTTTTTATCAGTGAGAATCAGAGAGAGAGAGAGAGAGAGAGAGAGAGAGATTGAGACCATCTTCCCAATGCAAGTCTTGTTTTGTCCAGGAAACAGAAAGCTGGATTTATATGAAGCTGAATCTTTGGAGCTGGTGTGTAATGGACATGGAGTTTTAGTGAGGGAGCAAGATCATTTCCAGTGATGGATGAGATGATGGTTAAACCACAATGCCATCATGCTTAATGCTGCAGGGCTGTGCACGTAACAACAATTTGATGGTAAATGGGTATGAGAAGTCTTTTACTGCAATAAATAAATAATCTTCCAGTTAACATGGCTGAACTTGAAACATCTACATGACCTCACTGAACTGTGGAGCCTTTGGTCCCTGGCCACACTTCCTGCATCTTACCTATTCTTGCTCTGTTAGCCACCTAGCACAAGGGTGTAGCAGCTCCCCGGTGATTCCTTCTGACTCCTAAGCTTTCTGTTTCATAAACCTTGTGGGAAGAGGAGGAGTTCATCCTTTGCCCAGCCATTATGAAGAGTACAGTAGAGGTGCACCAATATTCCACCCTTCTTTTCTCTAAACGTCATCCTGTCAAACATCCATTGAGTAGAAAAATCCCCTTCTCTGTGTCTCATGTTCCTGATGCTAATGAGAGTCCTCCTCTGCCTGTGCTATTTAGTAACTATAAAGGGAGAGGAGTGAGGTGTAGCAGTATGCCACTGTAGTGGCTCACCAAGGATGACAAGGAGACATTTTTCATAGGTGCAAACTCTGCCAGACCTCAGCAGAGGGAACCACTATCATGTCAAGTACCGTACTGGACAGTGGAGCCCTGAGCATCTGAGCTCAGGTGTTTTTATTGATTCCGAACTCCTCAGATGTTCTATTGATACCACGTGCAGATCATTAGCAATCAAACATCCCCCACATAAATCCAACATCTGCAGACAATACAAAATGCCAAGACCTAGGCAACTCTTCACCCAACAGTACACAAAACAATTATTTTAAACACAACTAGAAATAAGCTTCTATAATAGTGAGGTCAGCAGTAGGTGCTACTTCAATATCAAGATAATGATATTGAAATCAAGCTATTTTATCGGCAAAATTGTCTGTGGCCATGGCACGTCTTTAACTGTCCATCAAGATAGCCTGTCGATTCTTGACTCGTTCAAACAACGTTTTTGGAGAAATCACTTTGCAGTTGTGAACTAAGAGCCCTGAGCAAACACCAATCACTCCTCTGATGAGGACTCCAAATGAAAGTCTAGGAACTGGAGGCTGGATAGCCGTGAGACTTAGGATCCGTGAGGGGAAATGGCATTTTCAGGTATGAGAGAAGACGCAATGTTAGTTGTGTTTTGTTTTGTTATTAATGTAGGAAGCCTTTATCTGCTTTGCCTGTTTTCTTGGTTTCCCACACCAACGCAGTTTGGGTTTCTGAAATAAACATTTTGGCCTCAAAAAACAAAAACGAAGAAAAGAAAGTGGGAAGGAAGCCCACTTGTCCCTCAGGACACCACGTTTCCCCAGTACAGACTACATCCAGCCAAATAACTCCCAGTTTTTCTGGTGGAAGACAGTTTCCTCATATTTAACCCATTTATAGCCAGTTCCATGCTCAAGAGTGACAGGTGACCTGCTACAGGGCTGAAGTCAGAGGAGAGATGGGAAGCTGGAAGACGGTTCTAATCTGAAAACCGTTCCACGGACTCGTGTTTGGGTGGCTAGGTCCCTCACTCGAAGTCCAGTTTGAAGGCTGTGGAGTCATTAGGGGTGATTGGGGTTTAACTGGTGGAATTAGATCACTAGGGAAAGGCATTTGGAGGTTATATCTAGCTCTGGCTCCAGAGTGTTTTCTGGTCAGTCACCAGGTGAGGAGTCCCTACCACACATTCCCATAGAGCTTCCTATGCTGTGATGGAGCCCTCTGAAACCTGGGCAGACCTTTCCTCTCTCAAGTTGTTTCTGCCAAGTGTTTCATCATAGCAAATAGAAAAGTGGCTAATGCAGAAAGGAACAGTCTGAGTGGGGATCCTGGGGATCCCCTGATACAGTCGTAGGACAATTCTAACCTGTGAGACTCGCTGTTCTGGGCACTGCTGTGCACTGGCCATATTGGTTGCTCGTTCTTGAGTTTATTTGTTGGTGTGTTTGCTTGCTTGCTGATCTGAAGCACTTGCTGCTGTGTCATTTATTGTACTGCTTTGTTAACATCGAAACTGAAAACATTGCCTCCAAAGATTTCAAGTTTATTTCTGCGCCATTGGAAATGTTTTATGCTAGCCTTGTTATAGGAAGGTAAAGATGGACTTGACTTCCTGAGAGGCCTTTGCCCCTGAAGCCAGTTCTGTCTGCAGGGTGAATAGCAATGTGTGAGGGTTTTGGTTTTTGTTTTGGGGGAGGTCACAGTTTATGACTATTCTGTGAGTTTTTCTCCAGAAAATACTTTCAATAGGAATCTTCAAATAAAAACATGAGGAGAGTTGTCTCTGAGGAAGAACATGAGCTTTTCTAAAGAGAGTCCTTGAAGTCAGGGGAAGTGCTCCTCACTCAGACACTTAGCAAAGCAATCCCTCTGGCCTCCTCAGGAGCTGGAGGAGATAGCTGCCTCTCCAGATAAGCACAGTGCTCTGAGATCTCTCCTGCCTGCTGCACGGTGCTTGGTCGTCAAAGTGGGGCTGAGGAAGGTCAAGCCTATGCTGTATGTGTAAACATGAAACAAATTCCTTCAAATGAATTTCAAGGAAGTAAACAAGGAGCACCTTACTAACCTCATAAGAAAGTGGTTATTTGTTTGCTCTCTGAGAATATGGAGATTATCTTTTGTGACCTCAAACTCTAGAAAGCAACACCGTACTTTCTAACTATCCCAATAAAGGAAGAGAACTTAGTATAGTGACTAACAACACCTCTGCCTCATGTCGTTAGAGACACACGTGTGAGAGATGGAGGAGAAAAGCCTCCTCACATTGCCTACAGAGGCTCCTTGTGTTTGGAATTTCCAGCCAGAGCCTGGACTGGACTCCTGCTTCTTCAATACAAGGAATCTAGTTTGGTCCAAATACTTAACAGGACCTGGGAGAAATTGCTCACATAAGAGACAAATATATTAATTCAGAGGTCAAAATGCTAACTTATAAAAAATTAGTAAAATGTTAATAAATTGATTTGACAAAAAAAAAACGATATTCCTGACATTCCGTATAGAGAAGGACCTTCCCTGGTATCTGAACACTACAGAGCATAAGTAAGCCCAGTCTCAAGGGCTCTCTTTATAAAAGCTGGTGTTCTTCCTTAGCAACAACTCATCAAATAACATGTTATTTGATGATTCTGTTCACAGTTCTTTCCAGAGAGAAATGCCCAAGATAGCCATAGACTGTGACTCCCCCTCGATAAACCGCATTCCTATTTAGTGCTTTTGTTGTAGGAGACAGGCTGCATGCTTACCCTGCAGAACAGACTCAGAGGCAAATGCCTCTCAGGAAGTCGAGTCCATCTCTGACGACCTTCCTGTCGACAAGGTTAGGTTAAAAACATTTCCTACTGTGCAGAAATAAACTCTGAAGTCTTTCAAGGCAACTCTTCAAGACCTCTGTCTTGGACTGCAGATGACGCTTCTCAAACTAGAATGTTGATAAAGTAAGAAAGCAACATTCTCACCAGACCTCCAAATGAAAATGCTTACTAAGTTGTATTCAACTCATTGCTTAATGAGAAAACCAAGGAAATGATAAAACTGGACATTTTCAGAAATTCAGTTTCCAATGTCTTTCCTCTAAACAGGACTATGATGAAGATTTCTCTTTTTCCATCTCTTTTGTTATTGATTTCTTGACCATTCCATATATAAATATAATACATTCTGATTATTCTCATCTCCCACCCACTTATCTCTCTCTCACTTCTGCCATCCCTCCTCCTCTCCATTCCCTTCCCACAATCATGTCTCTTGGCCTATTGGTTTTAATCAGGACCATTTCCGTGACAGTAGGTTTGGAATTGTCCATTGAAGCCTCCTGGGATCCTTAGTGAGTACATACATGAAGATAATAACTTTCCTTCCCCCAGAACCCATCACCAGCCGGTAGTTCAGCAGAGAGGAGTAGGGTCTACGAGCCCCTCCTCATTCCCCAGTAGACTTTTGACAAGCTCAGTCATGTGCAGGCCCAGTGCAGGCAACCCTAGCTGCTATGAGATCCTGTTTGCAATAGCTGTGTCATGCCCTGAAGACAGCCTTTCCCAGCCTTCCTCCCTAACTTCTGGATCTTGCATCCTTTCTGTTCCCTCTTCTGTATTCCCTGAGTCTTAGAAGCTGTGGTGTAAATTAGTTCTAATTAGAGGTGATAACTCCCACTTAGCTGTCACTTCTTCTTCTCGGCACCTTGAGCAGCCACAAGTCTCCATTCACTGTCTCTCACAGCAAAGAGAAGCTTCTCTGATTAAGGCCAGGAGTAGCATTTGTCTATGGGTATAACCATGAATATTTAAAGGGAGTTTGGTTCCATGTAAACTTAGTTGAACATTAACTGTAAAGCCTTCAAGGCTGAAACCTCCCCATTAGTGGGTTTTTGACTGGATATATAGTAACAACTGTGAATTCCCTCTTATAGAGTGAGCCTCAAATCTAATCCAAGAGTGACTAGTTAGCACAACAACTTGGTGCCACTGTTGCACCAGTTGTGCATTTTGCATGACATATAGGCATTGAGTTTCATAAGGATCACGGCTGGATAAGACCACTGATATTTTTTCTTCCCTGGCAGTGAGCATAGTATCTTCAGGTACTATGAAAGCCAGCCAGCAGGAGGAAGCTTCTGCTTCAGTTCCAGCTTGATTTCTCTGTATTTTGCAACCAAAGTATGTGACATCTTTGTCAATAGAGCCTTATCATCTAGTTTTGGTAGACAGCCAATGGAATGACAAGAGCCTGTATTGTTTGTAGACTCTGTGAGGCCTCCCTGACCAGTAACTCACAAGAAGCTATCCCATACCTGCTACTGGAATTTTTTAATATTTTGTGGCTTCTAGGATTAGCATTATCCAGTTATGCAGAAAACTACCTTCTAACTCCTTTTTGAAACCTGTTATTTTTAATTGGCTTACAAAGTAACAGGATTCTACACAGTTTTTATACACTCTTCATTTTGGCTAGTCCCCTCTCTCTGTCCCTTTGTCTCCCCCGTACCCCCAACCCTAACCCTGCTTAAACCTTTCTGCCACCAATATTTCCCCTCTTTCATATAACCTATGAAGAACTAAGATTTCTACATAGAAATGGGTTAATGCCCTTCAGGGCAATCAGCTGTAAATGTCAGGGTCATCTTTGTTATTGGATATAGTCCACACACACATCACATGCATATGCATGCATGCACACATATGCACATGCATATAGTTCAACATATATAGAGTCTGAGCCTGTAATTAGTAACAGTATATTTTAAAATCAGTCAGTGACATGTTCTTGTAGGGAAATAAATTACTCTTGGAAGGGCCTATTAAGCAAAGCTTCCCTGTGGTGTTGAAAGGACATTCAGCCACACCCATGTCCTTAAGTCCATATCCTTAACATATTCAAACAGCCCTGAGTTCACACTTCTAAAGACAGATGTAAACCTGAAATCCCTGTTTGTCCCTTAAACATTTTTGTCCCTGTTTCTGCTTGGCTGGGGAATTCTTAGCCTTCATGTGTCCGTTCAGAACTCAGCTTTCTCAGGTGTCTTCACACGTGTCATTCATAGTCCATCTACTCTCATTTCATCATCTCCGTCAAGGCTGGTACCATCGTCGTAACCACCTTGCTCACCGATGTGTGTGTTCATGGTTTGTCTCCTAGACTGAATTATAAGTGTCAAGGTCCAAGGGGAAAAAATGGCTTCCGTCATCTTAGCAATGCTTGGCATACATGTAGTATAATCTTCCTAAGTATCTGCTTAATAGATGGGCGTGTGAATAGGTAGATGGATGGATGTCAAAGGCAGTAGTTACATTAGATAGAGCTTTAGAAGATATCCCTGATAGCTTTTACTCTTTGGGCTACCCTTTTAAAACCCCCAGAAAAAAATATATCCCCTACCCTTGCACATATATTGGTTTGCTCATCAGTTACTGTGTCCATCTTATTACTTTGGGCCTAGGATACTTCTTGTCATTTATGGCAGGTCTAAATTCAATATGGAGGCACTTCTTATTGTGTCTTGGGGATACCTCTGACTTAAATATGCTATCATATTCTCTCCTACAAGTTTCTTTCCACATTACCTGCTATTTCCCTCCACCAGCCCCAGGTTACAGGAAGGGAGGACTCTGGGTGGGGTGGAAGGCAAAGGGGAAACATATCTTCAGGAATGAGGCGCTGCCGGGAGAGTCAGACAAAGAGGAAAGGTACCTTGGCCAGCGCTGGCTGTCAGAGCACAGCTCTGGGAAGATGCAGAGACTAAATTCTCCTCAGAAAAGAAGTGAAGATTAAAGCAGCTTTGTGGATTTTCCAAATGTCAGGTCCCCTTCATTTCAAAACCATATTTCATGGTTACTACTTTACTTCCTTTGAACAGTCTCTGAAATGGCATGAACCAAGTCTTGGGCTGAGAACGATAAATCATGGCTTACCTTTAAGCCATGAGATTTTCAGTGGAATAAATCAGAAGGTGGGGTGGGGTGAGTGAGACAAATAGGATTCAATTAAAAGTCTTGAAGACAGTGAGGAAAAAAAAGCCATCCTCGGGATCCTTAGAACTCTTCTCAACGTGCTCATCACTCACACTTCCCTTTCCTTTCCCTTAGCAATTAAACCTTTACCCAGCATCGCTATTGTTCACTACCCAGCATGCCTGGTCACACTAGCATTTAAAACACATTATGGCAGTCATCTCATGAAAGAATGAAATCACTAAATGGACTTGTCAAGAGGCATTACCTCCAGCTCATCTCTCCTGCAGACCAGCTTCATAAACTCTCTTACAACTCCCTCAACTCTGCTGCTTCCAATAATGGAATCGACTCTTGAGGGCCTATGATACACCAAAGCACAACAGACCTCCCGATGAGGTCAGCGTGGGATCCTGAGCAGGGCTGCCAATTTTTAGCAGCACCAGAATCACCCAGAGAGCTTGTTAAAGCACAGATCTCTGAGTTTCTGAGCCTGTACGTGTCCAGGAAGTTCCCAGGTACCACTACGGCTGCTGCAGGCCCTGCATGCATGTTTAGAGAATTAGCCATCTAGAAGAAATGAACCACAACTGTAAAAATATACTTCCTTCAAGTGTCCCATTTCTACCCCCAAAATTCTTTATATCTGCATCTACTATTTCTTCCCAAATGTAGCATTCAAGTGTCCACTTCATTCCATGTGGCTCTTCCCCTGGCTAGGCATTGACACAAGCATCTGAACACTAGAAAGAGGCTTTGGAGTGACCAAAGCCCAACACATTAGGCTGGATAATCATGTTGTGCATCCTAAGACATTACTGCCATCTTACCATGCACAGTAAGATGTGCAATGAACCTCTGCTCAGTTGTTGAGATTTCCCCACCTGTTATAACCAAAAATATCTCCAGACACTGCCAGATGCACCCCTGGTGGTTAGACTGTCTGTTTGAGAACTGTCTTTCCAGTCAATTATATTTTTAATCTCTTCTTCTTTGGGGGCATTTAAGAGAGAGAATTTATTTCATCCCATCTTGGATTTGGTCCTATTAAAGACTAAACATGTAACTCAGAAACATGACAATGAAAAATTGTCCTTTCCTTGTTGCTAAAGCTGGTCCCTGATAGCCAGGTAGGAAAGTCTCCGCAGAGATTCTGGGTTATGATTAACAAGAGCATCAGGCACTGTGACACACACGTGTAATCCCAGCATTTCAGAGTGGGAAGCAGAAAGCTAGACATTCAGTGCCATCCTCAGCTGCATGAGACCCTGTGTTGAAAAGAAAGAAAAGAAAGGGAAGGGAAGGGAAGGGAAGGGAAGGGAAGGGAAGGGAAGGGAAGGGAAGGGAAGGGAAGGGAAGGGAAGGGAAGGGAAGGAAAGGAAAGGAAAGGAAAGGAAAGAAAAAAGAATCAACAAGTGAGAAAATCAACAAGTGAGAAATTAATTTTAGGATGGGAAGACAAGAGCTGTATAAATGTCCTTCCTGTATGCGTGAGCATCCAGTAGCTTTAGGAGCACAAATCAACCTTGGATACACATTACAATCACCTGGGGAGCTTCAGACAAACATTGCTCCCAGGCCCCCACCTCAGAACACTTAAGCAAAATTTCTGTGCAAAGAGCTAAGGTGTCAGGAATTCTTAGATGCTTCCAGAATAAATCTAATGCCCACAGTAAAGGTCTACTGCCTAAGTTAATAAACTGAGAAATTTTAAAGCTGTTTTTAGATTCACTTTCATGGCTAAGGGTTGAACCCAGGGCTTCAAGCATGCACTCATCATTGAGCTATGCTCCAGACCCTTTAGTTTTCTTAGATTGAGTCCCACTGTGTTGTCCAGATTGTGTTCAAAATCACAATCCTCCTGCCTCAGCCTCTTGAGTAGCCAGGACAACAGCCTGGCTTATGGCACCATGCCTGACTTATTTGCTTGAGTCTTTTCCTTAAGGTTATTGAGAAAACAACCACCCAGACTCAGACCACAGTGTCCAAAAAGCTTTCTAAGACTTTCCCAGCCAATGAATCATCAAATTCTGCTGCCGTATAAGTTATAAAGATTCTGGCAAGAACACTGAATGTTTGTAGGCTTCAGAGGTTTCCTGAGAAAATACAGGATTCTGTGTCCTAGAAGGTTTATACAAAGGCCTAGAGATTTGTAATGAACATGTTGGATGTTCTGGTGTTTTAATGTGTTGCCGGAAGCCCCAAGAACAGTTAGGAGATTACAAAGTTAGTAAATTAAACACAGCCCTGTGTTTCAGCTTAAAAAGTTGACGTTTTTACCTCAGGAAATGAGGGGTGCCTGTTCTGTGTTGAAAGTTGATGAAATGGTCTTTGAGTTCCTAGGCAGAACTTGGAAGGAGAGAAGATAAGATTGAGGTAGAGGATCCAGTTAAAAGTCATGGTGGTGGGAGATGATCAGAAGTCAGCCCCAGATTGCATGTTGGCTACAGGGAGAAGAAAAGGAGAAACTCTGGAATGAGTCACTGACTCCTAACTTGCTCATGTGTGCGGAGAAGGGACCACACTTTAACGTGAGACACTGGAAGAACAGGTTTGGGATGGGAGCGATGAGTTCAGGCTTGCAGTTACTGAGTTAAAAGTGTTTCTGAGCCTTTCTGTAGATAGCCCAAGGTTCTCCCAAGTTTATCACTGGGAGGTTCATAGTGCAGGAAGCCTCAGGGTCCTGACAAACCAGCCGTGTGACATGGCAGTTGGCTAAGTGAATTTGACTTTCAGAGAAGAGATATAAACTGGGGCATACATGGGAGCCCCAGTAAACATACATGTATGTGCTCATATATGTGTTTATGAAAACACATAAAAACTGATAACTACATATTTCTCAATGGCTAATTACAAAGTATACCAGTGTTTCTTTTTAATTTTCTACCTTAAAATGTGTTACATTTGCAGTAAGGAAAAGGAAAACACTTGTTTTAAATCCCCACACGTTCTTAATATACATGCCAACTTGTTATATTTGCTTAGACCTTTTTAGGTCCTATTTAAAAATTCAAAATTGAAGTGACTATTTTTAAAGTCCCGGTGGGTTTTCCTGATGATGAGCAAGTTTGTTCTATTTTTGTATAGTTACATTATGCAAAGTTACCCAGTTTGCCCTAATCTCCACTTAAATTCAGTGTCTGCAGAGGCCCAAAGTAGCCTGCCAATATAATGACCACTTGATGATAAGAACACAAACAAGCAAAGGCTACTAGCCTTCAAAGTTTTGTTAGTTTTCAAAAGCGAATTTGTAATGTGACACGCTTCATCTGCAGCAACAACCTGTACAGTCCAGTGAGCAATAATCTGCTTCGGGAGTTGGCTTAGCAATCAAGCATGCTTGTTGCTTTTGCAGAGGACCAGTGTGTGGTTCTCAGCACCATCATTAGGTGGCCCACACATAAGCACACACACATAAGAACACACACATAAGCACACACACATAAGAAATAAAATAAGTCTTTCCACTGTGTTTGGGACTATAGCCACAACACTTCTTTTCAAAGCATGAGGCCATTGATGTCATTGGCTGTTCTTTAAAACAAGAGAGTCAAGAATGGTAGCACCAGTCTTTTCCCGGAGTGAGAAAAGGAATGTGTCCTCCCAGATCCTATGGGATTATGCACAATAGTTCTGAGATGTGAAGTCTCAGACTCTTTAGATGAATGGTGGGAACCATAAGGCATCCCAATCATTGTGTTATCCAATCAGAGAGATGGCTTGCTACAAGCCACATGGCTGATCAGAAGCCAAAACAAGACCTTGATATGGATTTATAGATAAAAAAGCGTTAATCCATTGATGCACTTTAGCAGAAATGATGCCAGATACTTTCCCACATGCGGTCCCTTTAATCCACACAACAAATCTGCAAGGCTAGCAAAGAAAGAAACCGGAGTCCAGAGAGTTAGATGAGCTCCTGAAAAAATCACAAATCTCTTAAAGACAGAACCTGGAGCCCAGGTCTGTGTGATTCTCAAGTTCATTCTACGTCTCCTAAAGTGTCCCAAGACTCTGTTCTTCTATTCACACAACCTTCCTAAGAACTGCTACTCTGAGGCTTGGGTGAAATAGGGGGTGAGGGAACAGGTTCAATTTCTGTCGTTAGATAAAAGAGAAACGTGTCATATTTATGTAGCAGTTGTACTTGGTAGTTGAAGAATGAGAGAAGAGGAGAAATGCCACCGTCCTTCCTGGGATTTAATATCTCCCCATCACATTTCAGGTGAAGGGCCCTTAGCAGTGAGCATCCAGGAAACAGAAACCTCAAGGGCTGTTCTATGCTTGTCATAAAACCCAAGGACTCTGTGTATATGGGGGAGACGTTACGCGAGGAGAGGCAGAAAGGAAAGAGCACCTTGAACATTCTTTCTTGTTTTTCCAAGTCTAAGATCCAAGAGGAGAAATATTTCTTCTTTCTTCCTATAGTGTACTAACTGTACCTCCTTCCTAAGACGTCTTCAGAACCTCAACTAAGAGGTAGTTAGAAGAAGAGTTAAGATTCCCATTTTTCAGATGCGAAATTGGAAAGATGGATTCAATTATTTGTATAGGATATCATGAATGATGACCAAAGGTGGGAAGAGACCATGAGGAAAGGAGCTATTGTTTATTAATCAATTACACATTCCTACTATTAGGTGAATAGTTTGTGAATTTTATCCAATAACAGAATTATTTATGATATAGAAAAATTAGCATGAACTAAAGTGCTAGTGATTAACATTTCCTTCCTTTGCCACAGTCATGCTGCACACACCCTAGGTCTGCCCTCATGGTTCCTGTCTGCTAGCATCCATGTCTTTGCATAATCGCATCCTCTTAAATGTGGGCAGGACCTGTCGCTTTGTAACCAATAGCTGTGACAATTACGATGTGCCATCCTTGTGATTGTGTCACATGAGATGACAGAGGTGAAGGTGTAGCTGAGATCCAGGATCAGTTCACTTTGACTTAATAAAAGAGCTGATTATGGAAGCCCTTTTCTTAGCCAGTCCCGGATGTCAGAGACTGCAAACAAACGGTCTGCCTCTCTGTTGCTGGCTTCTAGAAACCAGGTGCAATGAATATCAACAAATTCCACCAGCAGCCCCAGGAAGGCTAAAGCCAACACTCTCCTAGGCAAGTATCTAGGTGAAAATGCAGTCAAGCCAGTTACCTACATTCCAGCCTGAAACAAGACATTGAACGGTGGAAGCAGAAAAGAAGAGTGGACTCCGGCACAGGAAATTGTGAGAGAACAAATGAGCGTTCTTTTGTTGCAAACCATTCCACAACGATGTATAGTTAATGTTATACAGTAAATGATTGGTTGTTGCATCTGATTAGGGAAGGTCAAGTTCAGGATTCATGGTTCCACATTCTGGCACAATCCCCTGTAAGTAGATCATTGACCCTAAGACCTTACATATTCTAGGCAAATATTTCACAATGGAGTGGCATTCCCAGCCCCATTTTGTTTTAATTTTTTTTCATTTCACTTTTGAGATAGAGTCTTACTTACGAAGTTGTCCAGGCTAACCTTGAATTCACTCTATAGACCAAGCATCTTGAATTTGAAATCCCCCTGCTTCAGCCTCCCAAGTAGCTGGGATGGCATGCCTCTGTCACCACATTTAGCTTGTGTGCTTTATTTTCTAATGTGAGACTTTGAAGCCAGGTGGTGGTGGTGCATGCCTTTAATCCCGGCACTTGGGAGGTAGAGGCAGGTGGATCACTATGAGTTCAAGGCCTGCCTGGTCTACAGAGTGAGTTCCAGGACAGCCAGAGTTACAACAGAGAAACCTGTCTCGAAAAACAAAACAATAAGAATTTGATGAGCTACAGGGAATGAGACACTCCCTCCAGCCCCCTAAGACTTGGTGGTTTTGTTGCTATTTTGATTGTAGATAGCAATTTCCCCAGGGTCTATCAGATGGACATGAAAGGGAAGGGACCCCAGCCTGAGCCTGAAAATAAAGCCAGTTCTACCTTTCTCTTCCTTACAACAAACTGACTATGCAGTGTACCATAAAATTAACCTCAACACACTTCCTTCTTCTGCTAGCGACTCCCATCATTGGGCAAGCTTTTCTGTAGGTTTCAGCTAGTGCTATTCACACCCATACACCGATACTGTTCCAAGACAGATGTATTTGAGGACATCTCTTCAGTGATGGCATTCCATTCTAGATGCAGTTGTTACACATGGGGAGTCCACATAAGAACCACTTCTCAGAGCTGCGGTGATACCAGACTAGAGAGTTCCAACAGTCAAATGATTCCAAATGAATTGGAGGGGGTATTTGATATGGTTTTCCTTTTACTCTACTGCAGTGGTGTGCCAAAAGCTGCTGCCTTTTGCAAATCAACTTTTCACCTGGATACAGCTATACTGGCAGCTATTTACCATTGTTTCCGTGTTTCCAGACTTGGAAATCCACCTCTAATCAGATCTAATACTGTAGTCAAGGAGGAGAATGCCCGGTTTCCTTGTCTGCCATGAGAGGGACTTCAGAATTACCTTCTGACTCTGCCACCTCCTGACGTGCACCTGGGCCCACACACAGTACCAAGCACCCTGAGCTTCGTCCTAGTTTTAATCAAATGGAGCAACAGTGTCTATCCTTGTTTCCCAGGGCTGTAAATTCCACTAATCTTAAATTGCTGGCTGTATTCTGGGACAGATGATAACATTCTTGAAATAATGATAATCAAAGATCAAAGCCAGAGTTCCACCTCCATCTCAATTTCAAATATGTAAAGCATTGTTCAGAGCCAGTGTGATGGCTCAGCGGGTAATGGGCCTCGCTTCCAAGCCTGATGATCTGAGGTCAGTCCCTGACATGCACATCGTAGAAGGAGAGAGACAACACCCACAAGTTGTCCTTTGGCTTACACACATGCAACGTGTGTGTGTGTGTGTGTGTGTGTTCATACACATATGCAAATAAAAATTAAAATGTTTATAAACTATTCACTCCTTAAAATAATCATCATTCACAGAGTATCTTTAGATCACAACTGTCTTAAATCTGTTGAATGCGTGACCATTCAGTCCTGCTCTCTGTGAAGCACTATGCTGGGTTCTGGGTTTACAAAGATGGTCGTCTCTGTATCGGAACAAGTCAAGTGTTGTGGAGAAACATGATTCCCATGCATAAGCAGATGTGTACTTTTTAAGCTCAGAAACACCACGTGAAAAAAATCCTTAGGGCTCCAGGCTGGGGAGTGAGACAAGGAGGGCAAGGTCAGAACTGCATTTGTGATCATTGTTCTGCTTCTTCAGGCTTGAAGAGTAGGGCAGGGAAATAGAGAGAGCAGTTGTGGGCTGGGGTGGGGAGTAGGGAATCAAGAGGCCTCTCTAATTTCTACCTTGAAAAATTCTTCCCTTCATCCCTGCATGGTAAGATCTGTTTTCGTCATTTCTTTTTTTAGCCTGAGAACACCTGAGATCAAACAGCTAGCAGTAACAGTCAAGATGCAAACCCAAGCCACCTGTCTATAAAGTGCAGGATTTCCCACTACAAACCTATCCTCCTCTTCAGGATCTTCAGACCAAGCTGACTGTGTCTCTGTTCTTAGATCCAAAAGTCTCTCCCCTGGAACACTATATGGGGCAAGACAATAGCAGAGATGTTGACGGTTGGAAGACAGAGGAAAGGCAAAGAGTGGAATGTGATAACTAGGCCTTTTCCCCATCTCCCACATCCTTTCTGTACTGCTCTTCTCCACCAGGTAGGAGTACAGAATTCATGAGCTCATCTGATCACCTGATCCTGTCTGTAGAAGCCAAGAGAGGCAATCACATTGGCTTCCAGCAGTCCTATTAGCTCTGGCTACTCACAACATCTCTCTCTCTCTCTCTCTCTCTCTGTCTCTCTGTCTCTCTGTCTCTCATATATATATATATATATATATATATATATATATATATATATACATATACATATATATGTATCTGACATGCTCCATTAAAAAAGGCTTACAAGATGACATTTAGGAAACTTCAATTTCTTGACTGATTGGCAGTGTTTCTCAGGATCCATCCTTCATCCCAGGTGCCATTTACAATGTGGATCCTCCTATCTGGTCAAAGTGACACCTTGACAGTGTATAGGAGCTATTTGGTTTCTCAGTGTTCCCTCTGAATCTGTGCAACAATGTTAAGGCAGCTGTAAGTGGTTTAGAAAGCCCTCATCCCCTGCCTTCTCTATGAGACTCAGTTTCCCCATATCTTGGGACTGATAGCTTAGATAACAGAGAGGTACCGCCTGTGAACTACAGTTCTGTTTTACAGCAATGGTTTCCAAGGTAGCAAAGATGCTCAGAGGCAGCACCAGGTCTCTGTCCATCCCTTTCCTCATCCTGGTACACCTATGTACATGATTTTCTCCAATGTATCCATTTATTTTTGCTCTAAGCTACTAAAATGAATTTCAGAGTAATAATGGTCCGGTTCTGTGATGAGAGTCTGGTGTTGCTTCCATTGTGGCTGCCTTTAACAGGACTTTCATTCTGAGCTTAACTAACAATATCCATAGGACCTCGGAGACATGAGAGAGATTTTACAATGATGGTTACTCGGGTCAGAATTGGACCTTGTGAACTTTTTCTGCCGTGCTAATATAAAGGAAAAATAATTTTCCTAGTTTGATAGCATAGGTAGATTTCAATAAAAGTTATCACAAAGTGCGAGTTCTATTTTCCTGTTGATTCATTTTACAGTAAGAAATATATTGATGTGAAGGGGGGAAAACACTTTGGCCTGACGTTTGATACTTGAGACATTGTATGAGTTTAAAAGAAATGTAAGCAAAACCTCCAGTGCTTTGGACTGATAAGAAACTAAAGATTTCCAGTTTGTTTCCTTTGCTGTTTGACACCTTACCACAAAGACTTTGTATCCTCAGTGAGTCACAAATTGGGAGATTTGAAAGACTTTCTGCCAAACGTAACCCTTGCATCAGAAACTGGACACCTGGAGCTGTTGAAAAGAAAAGCCTTTCCTGGCAGGTTTCTGAGCTTCCTGAGTCTGTGTCCAAGGTCAGGGTGTGAGTTTTGCTCACAATTCTGAAACTTGTCTCTGAGAATCTAGAGGAGTAACCTTCCTGTGCTTAAATTGCATGAGAGAGAGAGAGAGAGAGAGAGAGAGAGAGAGAGAGAGGGAGAGGGAGAGAGAGAATGCCTGCCCCTGTCTACTTCTCAGGGGCATTATTTAAGGCAATGAGAGCGATTAAAAAGCACTTTGAATTTGCCTAAGGAAACTACCCTTTTCAAAATGCCTTCTTACCAGTCAGAACTACAAAGGACAACTAGACAGGTGCCCCAACACTGAGACTTCAAAGAGTAAAGCCCAGCTCACTGCTGACTTTACAAGGATGGTATACTTGAAATTTTGGGTGCTTCTTACATCTTGGTGACTCTAGTTAAGATACGTCTCCATATCTCCATCATTTATAAAATGAAAACCTAGTAAAAGAACACCTCACGGAGGTATAAGAATTAACGGCGAGACTGAAAGCACAGGTGCTCAGGAAGTATGTCCTGATGCTTGTATTAGACATTGTGATAGATCATTCACCAAGATTTTTTGTGGCCACACACCAAATAAGCTACAGTATGAGCAAGTTCTCTGATTGACAGTAGGAATGCCGGAAGTACCAAACCACCACTGGTATCAGGGTTTCCAGGGGCATGGGGATGGGTAGGAAACTAACCCTAAAAGATAAAAGATATTCTTCAAAAATTAGCAGCAAAGAGGTCCTCTGAATTGCAGATTCCAGCACTTAGTTCTGAAGCCTCTCCTCTTTTAGTCTAAGGATAATGGCCACGTAGACACTCAGGTGGATTATGGCAATAGGATAAACATAATCTAATATGTCCTTGGTCCTTTCATTGTGGAGAAGGTCTCTCCAGATGATTTCAACCTTGTTATTCTTTTCCTCCTTGAGATATTCGTGGTTTGGGGCATCCAGAATCTCTCTTTGCAATCAATCTCCAGCCCCAGTTGATCAGCAGTGTTTTGTGAGTGTGACATTACTCTTGGTCTCTTCGTTCCCATCTGAAAATTAGCTTTTATTGAGCTGCAGTTGGATTATCTAAGGCTGAAAAGGCTGTGTGCTATGTCTTTGTATCTAGCTATTACTGGAAAGACACCCCGGTAGCTTTGGATTGCAGCCAGCCTTCCTTCACAAGTCCGTGGTCATGCCCTCTTATATTCCTGTTACTTTCCTCTGGCATCCACGGTGCCCTTAGGCCTGCTCTACTCTCCTCGGCCCAGAAGATGACACTGACTCTGGGATCTTTCATTTTTCAGCCCAGCCTGTCTCTTCTCCCAGAAGCACAAATGTGGTTTATATCTAACCTGTGAATACAGGAAGTGACCTAAGCTGAAAAGAATGGACAGTAATTACATGGACTAGTGTTTCTCAAGGTTCAGTTCTTTCACTAGGAAGCAGTATCGGTATCACCATGGAACATATGAGAATGCTGTATCTCCGATTCTATCCATTACCTACAAACACAGAAATTTCAGCCTGCCAGCGATTCTTATGTGCGTCCTCATTTGAGAGTGGGTGCTGCAGACTGTACTGCTCTGTGCTGTCCAGTTCCACAGTGACAGCCACTTTCCTAAATACCACACTGCTTTGCATATCCATGCTGTCTTCCTGGCCTCAGAAGAGTTTTGAGATTGCTTCCCACTCTAAATGCAACACAGAAGATGCATTCCAGGAAATGGGTCAATAGAATGTATTACAATGTTTATGATTCACCTCAAAAAATGTCCACTATTAGTGCTGTCCAGTAGAATAAGCACTGAAGCTAGTACTATTTAGTACTAACACAGCTAGTGGCAAGAAGGGAACCGTTTAAATTTCATTTAATTTTAATGAGTTTACATTTTAATGGTGTTGTACATCTTTAATGCTTGATATGGTCGGCCAATATCTTACATGACCCTCTATTAAATGGAGAGATGACTGTATATTTTTGAAGACTATGCTTGCAAGGCGATCGCCTAGAATAGACTATTTACAAAAACATTGATACGATATAAAAAGGGAAGAGAAGGGCAGGAAGGGAAAGAAGAGCAATGAGAGAGAATGTGATCAAGGTTCACTGTGCGCATGTGCGGAGAGGTCAGAACGAAGCCCCTTTGTATGATTCCCATAGGCTGATTAAACATCGAAACAGTTGAGCTGGAGAGACGGATTACTGGGTACATTGCTTGCTGAGAAATCAGAAGATCTGAGTTCAACTCCCTAGATCCCACAGAGGAGACATGGCAAGGCGCATCTGTAACCCCAGCACTAGAGGATGGTGACAGGTGAACCCCAAAGGCCTGCTGGCAGCCTGCCTATCCAAAATGGAAGCTCTGCAGCTTCAATGAGACCCCAGGCCAAAAAAATAAATAAGAAAAGGTGGAGAAGGGATTAAATAAACTATCAACCTTTGACCTCCACAAATGCCTACACAAGGTAACACATACACACACACACACACACACACACACACACACACACACACACACACACACACCACATAAAGGTATTAACGGCTAAATTCACAGCTAGGGTAGTTGGACAAAATTGAGAGTCTTCCACCATAATGGATACTATGTCATTTTAGGATCAATAGGTTTCCTGAGACTTTTTATGACTTCAGTTCTTTCATAATCTTCCTTAATTGGGAAAAGGTCACTGGATACAAATTTAAGGGGAAATAATGGAATCTGTAACCAACAATTCTTCAACAGAGTCACAGAAATCAAAATTCACTGTTGATCTTCGTGACTGAGCAATGAGTCACCCACTGCAGGGCTGTCTTGTTTTTCAGAAGGATGAGTTGACGACAGAAAACCCTAAATCTCATATGTAACTGCGTTGATGAGACCCATGTGTTGTGTGCAGCTACTTCCTAAGCCAAAAAAAAAAAAGAAAAAAAGAAAGAAAAAGAAATCAGTGTCACTTGTTCACCCGGGATGATTTCAGATGTGTGTGCTTGCCTGTGCATGTTTGCACATGTGTGTGCATGTGTGCGTGTGTGTGTGTGCATATGTGTGTGCATGTGTGTATGTGTGTGTATGCATGTGTACTCATATGTATGTGTATGTGTGTATGCAGGTGGCTGTGTGTATACGTGGATGCGTGTTGGCTCATGGGAGTGTAGGTTTGTGAAAGTGAACATATACATTTGTGTACATGTATGTGGGAGCCATTGATCAACCTTGGATGTCATTCCTCAGATGCTGTCTCCCTTCTTTTTTGAGACAGAGTCTCTCATTGGCCTAGAATTTACTAATTTAGGGTAGGCTGGATGGCCAGTGAACCCCAAGGATCTCTTTGCCTCGACCTCCCCCAAACTGGTATTGCAAGCATGTGCCGCCATGTCTGGCTTTTTCACATGGGTTCTGGAGAGTGAACTCAGGGTCTCACGCTTGCCCAGCCGGAACATTACTAAATGAGCCATCTCCTCGGCCTTGCTTTCCGCTCTTGATGTAATGCTACAAAACTAGAGTTTCTCAAGACTCTTTAAGCTCAACAGTTTCTCACAGTGAATCAGAAAGGGCACTGATCCACGTTTGCCTTCTAATTGTTTTCCCCTCTGGTTACAGTATATTCTCAGGATCAAGATTAGCATCGTTGAAGGTTTAATATTTAACACAGAAGTGATCACATCTACTCAATCCAAAGCACTCACCTGAAGGATGGAGACAAGCAAATAAGAAGTGACTATGAAATTATTGAATATTACTGGCCCGGTAACTGGAGACTCGGGTTTAAGCGTCCTCAGGGTTGCTTTGCTGGCTAGAGTTCTGCAAAATTGGATTGTAATAATAAGAGAGTTTGACTACTTACTTTCTTCATTGATTCTGACAGCTACACCTGGGGAAATGATTCCAAGTAAAGAACTCTTTCTCCCCTAGATTTCATATTGCTAAATCTTTGACAAAATGCTTGCCAGTCTTGGTATCCCTGGGTTCTAACCGCAATCGGGTAATGAGTGCTCAGAGCATGAGAAGTTCATATCATTAAATCAGTTTCCGTGTCTGGGAGGATGAACACGTGCATCATTTGTGAAGATGCACTGTCACACTGCACAGAGAACAGGAGGAGGGATGGGGGTTGGTTGTGCCAAGGGTCGTGGCATAATTCAGCACACAGCCAGACTAAATGCCCCACTCCCCAAACAGAATAAAGGCCTTAAGCATGGGACAACTTCTGGTCTCAGAAGTCTATGTTTAATCTTTTCATGAGATAAATTGTGGATTTCACAATCAAAAATGACTAGCATGGGTGAAGTGAATAGTCACCACAATAGTGGAAATATAGTGCACATGGCCTTTACAAATGACGCTCTTGATAGAGCAGAGGAAAGAGAAGGAACCCAAACTCATCTGCTTTGTGTCGTTCGGCATCTGGGGGCTATTTTTTAAAATTAATTGGAACATTCATCAATTTTACTTTTCGTTACTAATACAAACGTTTAAGTCTTGACTTTAACTGAAGGATTATTTAAACAATATCATGTAAGTTCTGGTATTTGCTCCCTTCATTTCCAGTCAGTTCCAAGCAGTTTTTGGTGTTCATTATTATCTGCCTTTTTATACACCCCTGTGTTAATCCAGAGATCATTTAGATGTGTGGGCTTCATAAGAAAAGAATTAGAGGGGCAGAGATGGCTCAGTGGATACGTGGATGTTTTGATGTAAAGGGAGAAGAATGGAATGGGACGATGGACTGGTTTGCTGCAGTCATCATTCCAGCCCAATAACTCAGTATTCCAAACAAACATCGTTTGAATGGCTATTCATTAAAAAAAGTACAATAAGTAGGGTAAAGTAGGGACGAGGGTGATGAACGAAGGTGTGCAGGGGCAATGGTGGAAGCAAAGAGACAAGACAGGAAGTTGTGTCAACCATTAGGCAAGAGATGGTAGCAAGTGGACCACGAAGTGAGAGAAATGCCAAAGCGACAACGAATTGGATGGAATACCAGTAAGGTAAAATGAACAAGATCGTCTAGGAATAGTGCTTCTCAACCTGTGGGTCACGGCCCCTTTGAGGATTGCCTGAGACCATCTGCATATCAGATTTTTACATTGCGATTCATAGCAGTAACAAAATCACAGTAATGAAGTAGCAACGGAATAATTTTATGGTTAGGGGTCACCACAACATGTGGTGTCACAACATGTGTTAAAGAGTCAGAGCATTAGGAAGGTTGAGAACCATTTTAGAATCTAAAGGATTGTGTGTAGGATGCAGGAGAGAGAGAAGTCCTAGCCTGATCGGCTAGAAGGTGATTTAACATGGACAGACAGATTGCCACAGAACAAGTTTAGGTGAGAAAACCCAAATGGAGACACAAGTATTAGATTCCTAAAGTGGAGAGGTTCCGTGGGCATCAGCTGGGAAGGGTCAGTACTGAAAATATAAACTTAGGAATCTGGGGCTAGATTAGATCATGTGTGGTGGTGGATCTCAATTGGGATGGTTGGAATAGGGGCTACTGGAATCTACTGGGATACTGCCATGAATGCTGCTAAGTAATCTATTACATGAAGTAGAATAACAGAACCAATGGAAAAGAATGTATGTATGTATGTGCGTATATGTATATATACATATATAGACATATGTGTATATTGAGATTTATTGGTAAGGGATGATTAGTCTAACATGCCATCTGCGTGTTGTAGATGAGATGTAGATGTAGAGAACTCAACAGTTGCTCAGTCCACATCTTGGGTGTCTCAGCAGGCCCAGTTTGATGCTGAAGGCCTGGAATTCCCTGAAGAGTCACTGCTATTGAGTCCATGTTGGAAAGTCAAAGAAGCTGGAGTCCGATATTAGCAGAGGGTGGCATTGCATTAGCAATAACAGCCACCACCTCTCAGGAAGAAGTAGTGAAGGCAGGTGCACATTGCTTCTTTCTCAGACCTGTTTATATCTGAGCCACCGGAGACAATTTGGTTGAAGATTTTTACTCTGGGAATGACCTCACAGGTATCAGGTGTGTCTCTTCTTTTAGGTGATTCTAGATCCAGGCAAATTGACAAATTGAAAATGTACCATAATACTGTGATGTACAGGGTAGTCTCACACAATAAGCGTTACCATATGAGGAAAGACTTGGCCTGCAGTATTAGCTTCCCTACAGCAGAGAGGGGATTTGGGGGCTCAGGTCTGGGACACCCCTACCACAGTTGAAGAGAAATAGAGCCACCGAAGAGCTGTGTGTGTAGTAAAATTCTGGATGGCATTTAGCCTCCTAAGTCAAATACAGATGGTCTATTAAAAAGAAGAAAGTGACCAACTACCTCAAATGCTGCAGAGACAGAGCAGATACAGACTGAAATTTTCCCACTGGATTTATCATCATGAGGTCACTGATAAGATCATCACTGTGACAAGAGCAATTCTGTAAAGTGGTGTTGGCAAGACACTTAGCCTCTCTGGGGTTTAAGAGATAAAAATATACCCAGCAGAGTTGCACAGGAGCGTGTAAATGATGAGTGGAGAGCCCTTAGCACAGATTGGTGCTCAGGCAGTATTCAGTAATTGTTGTCTCTGTACACACCTCTGCCATTCCTTTCTAACGTCATACCCCCGAAAACCTATACCAATTCAACCTCCCACAAAACTATTGCTTCACTATTTTGTCCCATTCTAGTAATTGTTTGGCATTACATGAGGTGATTCTTTCATTAAAATGCACTTCATAATGGGGACCATTCTTCAATTACTCGTTGTTACGAACTGAAGCAAAAGAAAAGTGTTAGTAATTCTCATTTCCTATATACGATGATTAAAAATATACAGTCACCAAGTAATTTATCATGAAGTTAAATATTCCATTATTAAATTGAACTATATATTAAACCTTTCTACAGTTTTGAAACTGTGGAAACTCAAACTAAGGCCACATCTAGGCCTACTGTAGCCCCTCATAATTCCCTACAGAAAACAAAGTCTTAATCATAAAAAATCATTATAGAGATATGTCAAAGAATGAGACTTGGGGGAGAACTAGATGCACAGAAAATTGCCTTTAAAAATACTTTGTTTAGGAATATCCTGCTGGTTCTGTATTCTCTTGGGACTCAGAAAATGATTTTATTACACTAATGATTACACAGTAACGTTGTAAAAATGAATTTAATTTCAAAAGGTTAAAGGTAGCCATATTGTGGGGGAAAAGATATCCAAAAATGTGTCATTCTACATTCAGTTCTAATTTCCACAGAACACAGGGTCTAGAAGGTCATCCAAGTAATGAGATTTTTGTGCTAATTCCCCAGTTAGTCACACAACAGTATACTCGGTCCATGTGGTTCCTGACAGCTCTGGTCTCTCTCAGAAAACTGAGGAAGGAAGGATTCATGACTTAGAGCTTGTACATGTCTTAATTCAGACCTAAGATACTCTTCCCAGCCTGATTCTCACACCTGCTGAATCCTCGGGAGTTCTTGTCTCTCCACTTCTGCATCTGCTGTTTCATTAAGTCTAAGGCACGTGCATTTCTCATATTTTTGAATCCCAAAGATTAAGAAACATCTTATAGCCAACAGGACCATTGCTAAATAACAGTGATATTCAAAAGAACGGTTTCTGATATTCATCTTTTTAAAACTGTTTTTATTTGTTATTTGAAATTGCATACATATATACAAAGTATCTTGGTTGTATCCATCCCTCACTACCTCCTTCTACCTCCCCCACTGGGACCCATCAACCCAGCTCACTCCCAACTTCATGTCTTCTTTTTAAACTATTATCATTAATAACCCCCGAATCCTATTAGTTTTGACCATATGCTCAAGGGTCTGAAGATAGCCACAGGGGCATGAGCAGCCTACCCAAAGAAAAGTGATTCTACCTCCCTCAGGAGCCATCGAGTACCAATAATTCTGGAGCCCCAGAAGCCCTTCCCCCAATCTATGGTGGAAATTTACCTGTCTAGATCTTGTGTGGTGAGAGTTGCTGTGTGTATCAGCCATGTTATGTCTAAAACACAGAATTTTACAGGTCTTCTTAATCTCTGCCTTTTACATTCTTACATTCTTCCTGGTCCCTCTTCTATGACATTCCCTGAGCCTTGGATTGGGGAAGGTTGATACAGATGACCGAGAGATGACCCCTCTGCAGCTGGGTAGTCACAGTCACTTATTCTTAGCACTTTGACCAGTGATGAGTCACTGCATTAACCATCACCAAGGCAGAAAGAAGCTTCTCTGACCAAGATTGAGAACAACACAAATCTGTATGTATAAACATAAATAGTTAAAGGATAATTTGACAACGTGACTATTTAGTAAAACATCTCTCTAGGGTTTATGTTTTCCCCGGTCTTGGGCTTTTGACCAGGTTTACAGCACCAGACCTGATTCCCAAAATGTTGTTCTCTGACTTCTACATGCATGCCATAAAACATGCATACCTTCACACACGCACATGCACATGCACACATACACAATAACTACATAAATGAAACTATTGATTTTTAAAGATATGTTTCCTTTCTCCTGACAATGCCAATATTGACATATGTCTATCTTCCTGATGTTCTCTCTTGCATGGCAGGCATATCTTTTTCTCCTCTACTGGGTACCTCACAGGTGATTCTAGGCAGTCCCTGAAGCATGCAGAAATCTCTGCTTAACTCGACATCTACATATTTTTACTTTCATATTGAAACCTGAAATAACAGAGATTCTTTTAGTCAGTAGTCATGTAAAGCCAGTGAAATATGGTTGTCTTATTAATTATGGATTTCATGGCTATGGTGAAACACCATGACCAAAAGCAAGTTGGGGAGGGAAGGGTGTGTTTTATTTACATTTCCAGGTAATAGTTCATCAACGAAGGAAGTCAGGGCAGGAACTCAAACAGGGCAAGAACCTGAAAGCAGGAGCTGATGCAGAGACCTTAGATGAGTGCTGCTTACTAGTTGCTCTCATGATTTGCTTACCCTGTTTCCTTATAGAACCCAGGACCACCAGCCCAGGGGTGGCACCCCCTACAGTGAACTGTGCTCTCTCCCCATCAATCACTAACTTAGAAAATCCCCTACAGACCCCTACAGCCCATTTTATGGAGACATTTTCTCAGTTAAGATTCCCTCCTCTTTGATGACTCTAGCTTGTGTCAAAATGACATGAACTAGACAGCACAATGGAGATACAATTTCTACAACATCGTAGAAGCTTGAAAAACATTTTAGTGAAAGCACAAAAAGTGAGTGAAGGGTAGACTGAGCTGTAGTGTTTGAGTGAGTTTGAGGGCTCTAAATGTACTGTTAACTTCTGCTTGACTGAAAGAAGCAAGAGATTGGAAATAGATCATGGCAAGAAAGGTAAAAACCATAGGCAATAATAGCAGAATCTTGACTTGGAGTATATCTATATTGGTGCAGGGTATGGACCATAAGGACCCGCTTTGAGAGTGTCTTCACAGGCTTCCATGTGCAAGTGTGTTTCTAGAATCCAGGTGACAAAAACACACTGGTGAAGTGTCACAGAGTCTGTCTATCTATCTGTCTGTCTGTCTATCTATCTCCATCTGTATGTGTATGCTCAATATGTCCACATGTGTATGCAGGTATCTATGTCTGTATGTGCACACGTGTGTAGGCAAGAGGAGGGATGTCATATATCCCTCTCACTCTTTACCTTACTTTTTGAGACAGACTCTCTCACAGACCCTGCAGCTTTTCATTTCAGCTAGACTGGCTGGCCAGCCAGCTATCTAGATCCCCCAGTCTGGCTCTAACACTGGGGTTACAAGCATACACAGACATGGCCAGCTTCTGTGTAGGGGCTGGAAATTTTAGTCCTTACTATCAAAAAGTGCCCACTGAGCCAGCTCCCCAGCCTGTCACAGAGTTTCTATAGCATCACATAAAATCGTAATATCCTCATAAGTTCTTATATGAATGTATAGAAAGTGAACATTTTCAAATAGACCCAGTCTGAGAGGAAGCAGCGCTCCATGCAAGAAAATAGAAAGCACAAATGATGTTTGTCTTCTTTAAAAGTACTCGACAGGAAGATTGATAGTTTCTGCTGTAATTTCTTCACTTCATCAGCTGGGAGCCCATTAAATGTATAGCAAGTTCTGTGAGTGATGAAGGAAAATGGGAGAATATACAGGACGTTAGCAGGCTTTCTAGAAAACAGCTTTTTGTTGCCATAATTGAAATTCACCGCTATGCTATTAAAAAGAAGCATGGCTGGGAGACGGCTCAGTCAGTAACATGCTTGGACCACAAGCGTGAAGGCCTGAGGTCAGGTGCCTAGCACCCGTATAAAGAGCTAGATGTGGCCATGCCTGTAATCCCAGTGCTGGGGATGCAGAGACAGGAAGACAGACGCCTGAGGCTCCCCGGCAGCTGGCATAGCCAAATCAGTGAGTTCCGGGTTCAGTGGGAGATCTTGACTCAAAGAATTAACATGAATCGGGGAAGGGGGGGAAATTGGGGGGGAGGACACCAACATCAACCACTTGCCTCCACACACATGAACATATATAGCACACACATGAGAGGAGAGAGAGAGGGGGGAGAAGGGGCTGTTTTGTGTGGTGACAAAGGGAGGTATTGTTCTCCAGCAAGATTAGATTATTTCCCCAAGGAATGATCTTGGCAGTGGTGTCTGCCAGAGTGAAAGAACAGAAGGAGTTGGTAAGTGGACACCATGGCAAAAGAAAACAACCTAAGCCTTCCACCTTTTGCCCATATAGTCTAGGACAGAGCAAGAACCAGGTGGTGAGGAGAGAATCACTGCTGATTTCTAAATGAGCAGGGCTAGCAAACACATTCAGGATACCAGAAACGGGTCTCTCTAACTCAGCCAACAACTTAGCCCATTGCTTTTCAAACAGTATGCATACAGACCACTGGAGCCTCTTTCAGAGAAGATCTGAGTTCCGTAGGTCTGGGATGGGGACCGAGATGGAATGTCTGGCTTCCTTGTGGGCACAGTGCTGCTGATTCACGGTCACACTGGTCCACAGCACACTCTGAACAACAGTGGCCTTGGCTTGGCAGGCCAGATGAGTTGCAAAAAGGCACACATGGATTTCAAGAGAGGGGCAAAGAGACAACACTGAAGAACTCCTGAGAGGTTTATAACATGACCTCAGGGCAAAGAATATCAGCTCTCAAGAGGCAAGATTGGAGAAATTTCCTATCTGTTGACAGTCCCAAGCCCAAGGAGAAATCTGGTAACTGAAATTACACGTGCAGTTTGCACATGGAAAGACTTTGTTAAACTGTCACTCATCACAGCCCTCATGGCTTTTTAAATTTTTTTTTATATTCATGTATTTTTGTTTCATTGGTGTCTATGTATGTAGTTTGCATGTCAGGTATCCTCAATTGTCATGCAGATAAGCTGATTTGCCCAAGGAGCTGCTGTCCCAGACTCCCAAGCACTGGAGTTAGGCAGGCTGCCACACCTTCCTGGTTTTCATGTGCATGCTGGAGAGTCAGGCTCGGGTCTGCATGCTTATGTGACAAACACTTTCCTCACTGAGCTGTCTTCCCAACCTGCAATCTCAACTCTGCATAACCTGAGCAAAAACCTCATCCAATGATGGGTTTCTTTTTGGCACGCTCCATCTATCTTCTTGCGTTAAAAGAAGTGCAAGTTTATTGGGGGGTTTTCTGGGGTTTTGGGGGGAGTTGTTTTTCTTGAAGTATATTGCTACAGTAGAGTTTAGTGACGTAAAAATCTGGTTTAAAAATAGAGTTGATTTGTGTCAAAAGTGTAGAAATAGGAATTAGACATTGCAGACAGAATTTGCTGCATTAACTCTGTATAGTCTTCCATCAAATACCTGGCTCTGTCTTTGTGCCTCTGTGAAAGGCAGCAAGTGGTCTGGGCTTAAGACAATAGTGGAGTGTATTCCAGTCTCCTCTATACATCTCTCAGTGTGGCTACCAAGCAACAGACCAAGCAATACTAGCAACTCTAACCGTAGTGACCAAAGGTAGTGGGTGAAGTTGCATGCCGGGACACCTCAGCACCAAGGACAGAGTTCACCCCTGTGAAAGCAGCTCCGTTACTTCAGTGTGGGCTTCAGTCCAGTGGTCACTGTGCAGAAGACAGTCATTTCTGACCTGTTCTATAAAGTGCCCACCCTCTCTAGACAAAGGAATCTCTCTTTGTTGTGTTATATGACTGTTCCCGGTTGTGATTGCGGATACAAGCCAGCATACTGTTTCCCATGGGCCAGCACTGACATGTATATTTTCCCAGGACTAAAGATCTATGTATAACACAAGTTATGCAGGGCACGTCTCTACTCCCTACATCAATTTGCACTGGTCAGTTTCCCTTATTTAGTGCATCCATCTTAGCTATTGGCTATCAGCTCACATCTGTGTGGAGAGCTAGGAATTAGCCTTCATGGCTATCGAATGAGTCTCACCTTTGCACTAGATCCATGATATGCTACTGCATAGCACCATAATCATAAACAAGTATGTGTGAGTGGTCAGTACTTTCATTTATTCCTCAAATGAGCAATTTGGGCTGCCACTCTTCCTGGTATGGAGAGCAGACAACTTGCTCTCAGGGTCAGATGCTGACTACACTCTGTAAAAACAAAAACTGAGAGTCAAGAAATGAGATTAAAGGAGATTTTTTTAAGAATAATGGAACTGGAAAAGAGTGACAGCCAGAAAAATGCCTACACATCTAAAGATTATTTCTCTGGGGTATAGGGAGTCATGAGACATGAGCTTCATCATAGGTAGCCACTTGACTGTCATCAGAAAAGCACAATTGAAGTATGACTTACAGACGCATGCCTTTTATGAGATATCTGTGATGATCTTTCATAAGATCCACGAACTAGAACAATTACTGAGAAAGAGTCTCTGAAGTTCACCATGAAAGCAGCTGATTGTTAGAAATGATAGCTTAGAACACTTGAGGTGGCGCCCTCGAGATACATGCAGCAGAAGACCACAGGAAAGACACTGAGATGCAACTTTGTCATCCGTGATTATAAGAAACACAAACTATAGCCCTTACAGCCAAGGGGAAAACTTAGGATTTATCTGCTCAGTGATCATTTTAAGTGTTGATCATCACCATCAAACATGACCCTGGGTACCACCGAAACATGCAGCCCTCCTTCTTAACACAGGAATAACACCAAAGCCACGTGATGGTGGTATATTATTTTTATATTGCTTCTGTAGTGAATTACCACAAAGTTGGTTCTTAAAAATAACACAGATGTTCTGTCATGCAGCTCTGCAGGTCAGAATCCAAAATGAGTCTAGGCTAAAGAAAGTGCACAGCTGCGTTCCTTCTGGGGGCTCTGGGAGAGAATCACCTGACTTCTTTTTCCAAATTTGGGGCATTGTCTGGATCCCTTATCTTCTGACCCCTCACCTATCATTCATATCATGTGACCTCAATGTGTGCTCTGACTCTAACTCTCCTTCCTCCTCAAAGGATTCTTGTGATTACATCAGGCCCACTTGGATAATCCAGATAATCTTCCTACCCAAGTACACATCTGCTGTGTAAGACAACAAAATCACACGTTGCAATTCCAGAGATTAGGATGTGAGCGTATTTGAGGAGCTATGCATTGTAGATGGTATCTTCCTGGAACATTAAAAAAAAAATAAAAGAGCACACATTTGCCCTGGAAAGTAAGTAGCTGAGGGTCTAAAGAGCTCAGGGAAGCAGCCCGCTGTGCAGAAAGAAACCTGATTTATCCTACTACAGTCTTGTCAATTTGAAGCCTTTAAACACTCTTACATAATTCCTGATTCCAGGAAGCTCTCTTTAAATCATATCCATCATCATCATCGTTATGTTTTTAATCAGCTAAACAATTACAGTAATTTCTGTGTTCTGAAAACAGGGCCATGCTAGTTGGCTGCTCTCCCAGGAACCCTTCTGCATTTCCTTTCACCTATGAGTCTGAGGAAAATCATCTCCTACGCATTATGTAACCAAAGCAGTACAACTACACGCAGCTGGGCCCCGGCAGAAGCTGTCTCGGTGCTCAAACCCAAGGGAACATGGCAGAGCAGATGTTCACAGCTTTTGCCTACAGAACTTTGTGAGGTGGTAGTTGACAACCTACATGACTTTGGACAGAAGCACTGCTAGAAAACGGAAAACCATTACCCCTGAAATCACAGACAAGCCTGTCAATTCCACTTCCTTAATCTCTGCATCCCACCTACCTGCTCTTTCAGCCTCCTGCCATTTGTCAGGACAGTGGGGTGCATTGCATTGTCCCCCCCCAATGATCTAAGAAGAAGAGCCACCTGGAGTGTATATTCAGCAGGCAGGTACTCAGGCTCCTCACTCGGAAATCCTGACTTCCTCAGTCTTGGCAGGGATCTTGTTATCTACTTGATAACACTCTCAACGATTCCTATTATCAGACGGGGGCAAGACTGACAGGATGAAACAGGATGGGCTTGGAAACAGGCCTTGGAAATTAGGCACACCTTTGAATACATTTCAAGCTCATAGAGGCTAACAAGTTGCTTAGCTACTCTGAGCCTATACAATGAAGATGTAGAGGTTGTTGGAGAGCTGAATAAGATAGTGTATACATTTGGCGGTATACAAAGAATCTGCAGTTTATTCATTTCCAGCTGTGTTTCTCTCTCTCTCTCTCTCTCTCTCTCTCTCTCTCTCTCTCTCTCTCTCTGATACTTGCCATATTGTGATTTTCACAGCAGAGAAATATCTACTGACTCTGTAAATGTCATACAGTGACAGCCAGCAATACTTGGCTAATTCCTCTGCCAGGCCCTTTTCCATCCACCAGTTGTCAACTTTGTCAGGTGATCACATGGCCCCTCAGCACTCTCCCTTCCATGTAGCTCCTTGCATGCACAAGGAATTGTTCACAAAGGTCCCCAGTTGCACAAAGAGAGCTGATCTCTGGCACAGCTGTGGCAGCCATTGCTCCAGGAAGTGTCCAGGAGCTGATTGCATTTTATTCTAGAGGGGGAAAAATGCAAACCAGCTTTGTTACTCAACAGGGTGAGGTTACAAATAGGTTTTGGGTAGAGGCTCATGCTACTTGGGGTCTCACCTCATTCAAGGTCTTGTGTCTACCTGCAGCAGGGTCACCACAGGAAACATATAATGCACCTGACCATGACATAATATGGCATTTGCTTTGACATTAGGTAGATTTTAAAGACCACCTCCATAACACTTTTGAAAGCTCAACAGGAATTAGAAAGTCATTCTGTTTTTAGTATACACAGAATCTTGAGAGTATATTTGACTTCAGAGTGTTTTGTCCTCTTTATAAGGTAAGGTTGTTGTGGAAGTTTATTTTTGTTGTGTTTAAAATAATTATTTTTGTGCACTGTTGGAAAAGAGGATGCATAGGCCTTGGAATTTTGTATTGTTTGCAGGTGTTGGATTTCTGTGGGAGATGTTTGATTGCTTATGATCTGCACCTGAGGAATGATGAATCAATAAAACCACCTGAGCTCAGATGCTCAGGGTTCCACTGTCAATTGATGTCCAGGCACTGTCCAGGATGGTGGTTCCCTCTGCTGAAGTCTAGCAGGGTTTGCAGTTATGAGAACACCTCCCTGTCTCTTGCTGAGCCATCACAGTAGGCATACAACAGCATAAGGTGGCAGGTTCATAGGGACCTAACCACCGTGACCCTCTTCTCTCTCTTCCCCCATTCCTACACTATAGGTAAGTGTCAATGTGTACTCCCCAGACCAGCAGCAGTACCTAAACAGTTGTAAGAAATGCAGGCTCCAGGGCCACGTCTCAGACATACTGAACCAGAAATTCTAGAAATGAACTAAGCATTTTGAGAACACACCAATTGGTTATCCAAAATCAAATGGTCAGCCCTAAAGATATATAGACATAACATTATACAGACTGAGTATGTTGTACTTAAATATTTAGGAAATATATATAAATATATGCATATAACAATTGATAAGAAAAGGTCATGAATTTGAAAGAGATCAAGGAAGGGTATGTGGGAGGGCTTGAGAGAGAAAAAGGAAGGAGGGTGATGCAATTCTATTATAATCTCAAGAAACAAAATAATCTTTGAAAGCTTCAGAAGATCCAGACATCTATCAGCCATCTCCTGAAAGTAATATCACAACATGCTGCTAGCTTAGAATACCTCTGGCCTATCCTTCAATTGTATAGGAATATTCACACTATTCCAACTGCACTTTCTTTCCAAGAACATCTTTGTGCTCTTAAAAGTTCTAGATACTATAGAGCACACAGATGAACGACCGAAGGACCCATGTTTTCTAAAAGACACATGATAATAAGCAAGGAAATGCGTGACTAATACTGCACTGAATATCTCAAGTTGTAGAAAGAACAGATTCTTTTAATTCTCACCACAGAAAACTCCTATGCATAAGATGATGAATATGCTAATTACCTTGATTGAACTTTTCTGTAATGAATATGTAGATGAAACATCACATTGTATCTTATGAATATACACAATTATTATTTTTCAATTAGAAACAAGTTTAGAGATGCCTCTGTCCTCCCAAACCACATCGGTACTCACGCTCCCACACTCCAGCCACTCACCTTAGTCTCCCGCTGTGGCTTTCTTGGGAATCCATCTCTGCTGTTTACCTTGTACCCAGCTCAAAAGTGGTGCCACACCCTGACCTCACTTCCCAACTCGTATTGGGAAAGCTAGCATCATTGCTTAACACCATACCTGATAGCAGAAGTTACACAGGGAGATGAGGGGTGTGTGTGTGTGTGTGTGTGTGTGTGTGTGAGAGAGAGAGAGAGAGAGAGAGAGAGAGAGAGAGAGAGGGAGAGAAAATGAATAAGTGAGTGGCCTCATTGTGGAGGGCAAATGCTGGAATCAAAGAGGAGCCTTTGAGCATGGTGGCCCATGCCTCTAATCTCAGCACTCAAGAGGCAGGGACTGGCAGATCTCTTGTGAGTTTGAAGCTAGTCAGGTCTTCATAGAGTGTTCCAGTCAGTCAGGGCTACATAGTGAGACCTTGTTTTTACTTTAAAAGGAAGTCCTACCACCAGCATCTGTTCCAAGAGTTGTTCTAAATATTAGGTGTGCCATCATGGTTTAATTCCCAGGCAGAGCTTGTCAGTGAGTTTATACACCATCACCCACCTATTTTCTCCGGGTGGCCAGGCTTCATGTGCTGATTTGTGCCTCAGGAGGAAATATAAATCATCTAGGGCACGGAAAGGCACCTAGAGACAGCTCATCTGTTATCTCGAGATTATGTCACTTTCTGTAATCAGCACCATGTGTTCAAACTGATGGAGGTTTCTCTAGTCTTGAAACTTAGATCTATTCAGTGAGATAGTATCTTGACTAATGAGCTCCCTTTTCAGGGTAGGATGAGAACAATTTACCTTACCTCATCTTGCTCCGTCTATAGATTCTAGACTTACTGCCTATGAATTTTAGTGCTTTACCCTTTAAATCTACTTTCAATTTGTCTTTTCATTTCTCTCACTGTGTTTGCAGTAATGGAGGAGAACTTCCTTTCCCAAAATTAGAGTTGATTAAAAATACCATTAACCTGCAAGGAGGAGAACATTTTGGTGGCGAGACAGAACTCAGTGACCTGCTGGAGTCAGCAACAGCTCTTGGAATCATTCAGAATTCCATTCAAACCCCCCTTTCACTAACTGTAATCTGCTCCAAGCTTGCCTCTATCTACCCAGCTTATTCATTGCAAAGGTCGGAATGATATTTCTGACAGTCAGTTTTGATTTTCAGCTTTGATTAAGAAATGCCTAGACAGGGAGCCTTAGTGAGGCACAGCATTGGGTGTGTCTGTGGGTATCTTTCTAGAGAAGATAACTAAAGAGGGAAGACACACCCTGAAGGTTGGTGGCACCATTTTTTGTGGGCTGAATGAAAAAAGGGGAAGGGAGGAAACCAGCTAAGTGCTGGATCCTGCTTTTGCTTGTTTCCTAATTCAGTAAGATGTCAACAAGCAGCCTTTTGCTACCATGGACAGGTCCCACCACCAGGTCTTCCTTGGGTAAGGACTCTATCCCCTGAACTGTGAACCATCTCCTCCCTTAAGGGGCTTCCTGTCAGATACTTGGTCATGGCACATTTGAATCCTCTCTCCCTGTCCCTCTCCCTCTCCCTGGACCCCTTCCCAGAGTTCATCAACTGCAGGAGAGTGTGAATTTTGCTAGCAATCATGGTGAAGAAATGAAAGACTTAGCTCCTTCCTTCTAGATGCTGATAAGAGAGTGCCAGAGACAGATGTGCAAATAAGTAAGAGTCACACAGAGTGCAAATGCCAAAACTGGAAGGTTGTACCAAAGGTTGTCTGGGAGTGTTCACTGCAGACAGTCAGGGAGAGCATCCTTCTGAGAGCAAATAAGAAAATAGCACCTGGTAAATGGCATATGCAAGTAAAGCACTTCTTTACTTTATTTACACAGAAGAACAAATGACTAATATCAGACCCTCTCCTGAGCATAATGTAGAAATAGAGCAGGAGAGCATCCCGGTTTCTGAAGAGGACAGCTAGATTATGCAAAGATACTCTCTCCTTCGTTTTGTTTACATGTCAGAACGGGAATGTAATTTGTCCAGCTGAGCTGAGTCTCTCCTTTGCCCTCAGATCTTCTATCTCAGAAATAGCTCATGAGCCGTGAAGCTGTCCCTCTGGGACCCTGTGCTGTGCCAACGTGAGTGCCTCAAAAGAGGAGGCCCAAGATGCTGCGGATCGAGCCCAGACCTTGGGAAGCACAGATTCAGATCCCCGGGTAGCATTTGATGTTGACTGGCTATGAGACATTGATCGGACAGGACATCTCACCTCTCTAGGCCTCGACCTTTTGTCTGTGACTTGATTGGTTTGCATTGTAGGAGTAATGATAAATATTCTTCACCCTTCAGAATTTAAAATGCCAAAAGAGGAGTTTGCTAAATTTCAGATCTCTGGCTCCTTACTCCAAAGGCTCTGATTTGGTTGTGTGGAGTGGATCACAAGAGTCTGCACCTGATGAATATACATTCCCAGTTTGGATGCGTGTTTGCTGGATGAATGATCTGGTAGACTAAGGTCTGTGATATGAAGACAGGATTTACAATTATAATGTGGCTTATATTCACATGTCTTCTGCAATTTAATAAAATGCCCAATCTTAGACAGAAAACAGCATTCACAGACCATCCTGAGTGCTTGGTGACCATCCAATGGACCATAGGCTATAATTGGGTATCCTAAAATGTTTTACTCATCAAAACCAGATTAAGGGGTGCCCAAGAACCAGGCGGTGATGGTGCATGCCTTTAATCCCAGCACTCCAGAGGCAGAGGCAGGCTGATTTCTGTGAGTTTGAGGCCAACCTGGTTTCCAGAGTGAGTTCCAGGACAGCCAGAGTTACAACAGAGAAACCCTGTCTTGAAAAAACAAAAAAAGAGGTATCCAAGAGCAAAGGACTGTGGGACTGTTGACTTTATCAGGCTAGTTCTCACATATTTGGGGGGAGGATTGCAGACATGCTCAGGGACATTTCACAATGAAGTGTGTCATTCTTGGTCACTCTTGGAAGCTTTCTTGGAGATTTATGTCCCTGGAAGGGTTGGCTAGCTCATATAATCATCAAGGGTTCCAGAATGCTTGTCTAAACCTTTGCAACTTCATACTTCAGTGCTCCTTAGGAAGACTGAAACTCCCACAGCTGCATGGGCAGAGTGAGGAGGCAAGCTTTGTCGATCTTCATTATCAGTCACTATGTCCTGCCTCAGAGTGTGTCATTGTCCCTACCAAACTTATAGGTCTAAGGCCTATCTGGGAATATGGTATTTGTTCTGGGACCTGACAGGTGGTTAGTTCAGAGACTGTCCCTGCGTGAATTACAAGTATAAATTCAATTTCTAACCAGCATAGAGCTATTCAAGAACACAGGACAATCCAGTTGGTTGTTGGGGTGTGAGGCACACCTTTTTCAGCATCTGACATGTTATTTTTCCCAATACCACGTGGCCTGTTTACTCACCGAATGTATTCTTTATTGGGGATCCTGCTATGTTCTGTGTAACTTTGGGGTCATTCTTACATGATAATTGAGACAGATGCTGAGAACTGAACTCCAGTCCTCTGCAAGGGGATCAAACACTCCTAACTGCTGAGCCGTCTCTTCAAGCATGTGTTTCGCTTATGTTTTTATGAAGTCAATCCATCCCAGTTTTTACCAAGCACCAGAGTACTCTACAGAATTCCTTGTTGGATTAGCTGTGTGTAGACAATTCAGAGAAGAAAAAAATTGAAACAGAGGAGTGCCATATTCAGACAACAAATTTAGAAAGTTCATTCTTGCTGTTAAATGGAGAATGGGTTACAGGGAATAGAAGCCCACTGAGGATTTGAGGTAAAAACATGACCCTGAAAAGACTGTGAGAGGACCACAGGCATAGAAGCTAGAGGTCTCAATATCCAAGTAAGTACTGGGTCAGAGGGAGAAGAAAAGAACGAAGAAAAATTGAAGATTGTCCTCAAACAACTAGCTCGGATAACTGAGTGTACTATTCTCCAAAATGAGATCCCACAGAGAACAGACGGAGGACCAAAGGGTAGTTTAGCATTTGGCCACAAGAGCCTGCACTCTTGACCCCTAATAAACACAGTGATTCTCAGATCCCATGACAGGTAATCATTGTTTCTTCTAGCAGAATGCCTGTGTTTCTGACTCTAAATGAGCCATGCTGCGGAAGGTTTATTGATTACTATAATTTGATGCCTGGAGACAACCTCCTGTTGGGTCCCTGAGGAGGAAAAAGCACTTGAAGACCTGAGAAAGAACAGATGACTTCATTTGTATGGCTTAATCAGTCTGGAAACCACAATCTGGCAATGTGGCATTTGCTGACAGCCAGTAGGAAATCTTGCCATAGTTAGGCAACTTGATTACTGTGTCTTTCTAACATAAACCCATTTATTCGCTTCTCTTGTTTAATTATTTCCAATGCAACTACCATAGGTATTTAAGAATTGGAGGATTTTGATAAAGGGAAAAAAATAGATCCTGAAAGCATGGGAAATTTACTAGTCTTATCCAATCACACAAAATGACCCCCATACAAAACAGTTGTGCTAGGACCATGTCCAAGCCAATAGTGAATGCCTAAGTAGGACTGACCACTCATCCATCAGATGGTACAAAGAAAATTCAAGAATTCTGCTCAGATTCATTAAAAAAAAAATGCCGGATACCTTACTTTCTCACTGCTATTGATCTTGATCCCTGCCCAGGTTTAGCGCCCATAATACTTCACTGACTTGCTGGGCTGCACATTTATCTTCAAGCACAATAGCATTAAACTCCTGATGTTCAGGACTTTTCAGGTCCCAAGTAACCTTCGGGATGCTCTCAGTTGCGTGTGTGTGTTTTAGGGTAGTGATCATATCTGAGTACATCTGAATCCTGGGTCTAATTGAGAATGACTGCCTGGGGCTCTGTGTAGACTTACTCCCTACTCTGTGTAGACTTAGCCACTCTCTAAATAATACACAACAAAATCCAGGGTAATCCAGTAACACTCTTTTGGAAGGGTGTATGTACATGGGTATGCGTTTGTATGCAAATAAACTTGTGTGCGTGTGCGTCTGTGTGTATATCTGTATGGAGGCCAAAAGTCAACCTCAGTTGCTGTCCCTCAGACACTGTCCATTTTACTTTTTAAGACAGGGTTATCTTGTAGGTTTGAACCTTACCAAGTAGGTTTGGCTGACGGTCAACAAGCGCAGGGACCCACCTGTGTCAGTCTACCCAGTTCTGAGATGAGCACACAGCAACACACCTGGATGTTTTTGTTTTTTTCTCTTTAATATGGGTTTCGGAGCTCAAACTCAGGTTCTCATGTTTGCAAGGCAAGTATTTTACCGATTTAACTACCTTACTGGCCCCTAATATTCTTTTTAAAGAAGATATATTTATTAATTTATTTATTTATTCATCTGTTAATATTTATGTATTTATTTATTTCCTGAGGTGGTGTCTTTTCACCCTGTAGCCTTCCTCTCTTGATTCAGCTGTTCATGGGCAGCTTCACTGAATTATGATGCTTCCTTAGCTAGTGTGTATAAATGGTTCGGAAGTTCCTGAATGATATGAGAAAACTAAAAATTTGCACTCAGTTGTTAAGCCTGAAATTCCTACCAGATACTCTCTATTTGCCAAAAAGATTCAATGCTCCTCTTATTACAGACAGACTCTAAAGAATACTTCCATAAGAGATAGAAGGATTTGGTTTCACAAGCCAACCGGGAAGCCATCCCATTCTTTCCATTCAGATAAAGTCAGACACATATTTTCAAGATGGACAGAGAACTAAGTCTTTGACAGTGTTAAGTAGGGTCACTGACCTACCTCATCAGGCTATTACTTCAGTAATTGAACTTTTCTTCTCATTCAGTTCCTATTACTGGACACACCGATAGCTTTATTTGTCTTTGAGAATACGGAACACATCTTGTTTGCCTGGAGGTGAAAACCCATCCATTCACCAATGGAGGCTGTAACTGTTCAACTAATAACTACTTTGGGAGGCCAGCAAAAGTATGGAAACTTAATTAGACATTTCCCTGGCTGTCACAATATTCAGTATGTTGGTTAAAAGATTGTTTTGAGAAATAGACCCATATTTCCATCAAAATTCCATTTACAAAAGCAAAAACAAGTCAAAATTTATTCACTTATAGCAGCAATGCATCTTAAGATTATTTCACAGAGTACCAATTCTGTAGGAGTCTAATAAGTATTAATAATTTTTTTAACAACTGTATCTTCAAGTACATTTGGGTTGGCTTAGGATGACAGAAGTCAAACCATCTTCTCTCTTACAGAAACTCAGAGCCTTGGACATGTCAATGTGCAGAGCACCTTAGTAGGATGAGGTATGCCGGATGCCAACTTAAGTAGCCACTCATTCTCAGGATGCTGTAGGTATCATACTGCCATGTGCATGAAACTGAGAGTGACTACTTCCTTTGGTTTCTCACCTACTCATCTATTTGCTTTACTCTGGCCAGGTCCTACTCAGTCATACTGTGAATAACTTTCAAGTTTGGGGCATAATAATAAACAATCTTCTCCCATTGTTATTTAGCCAAGGAACTTGTATATTTTCATGTAGATGCAACTGGCTGTGAGATTGTCTTGTGAAAAGGATTTTGAGGACTAAATTAACTTGTTTTGCTTATTCAGTGGGTACTATTGAGTGTCTGCTATGTAGAAAGAAAGAAAGAAAGAAAGAATATTTGCAACTGTAGATTTTCATGATTGCTTGATGAATTCCAGTCTCCTTTGAAAAAATGTTTCGTTAGTTATACGAGGCAGCAACCACTCCCATTTCACCTATTTTATGCATAACAGTGAATACAGAATTTTATGTCTATTAGGCGCTTAATTTAATTTTTTGTTTTAAAATAGGGTCCCATGTAGCCTAGGCTGGCCTTGAACTTACTATATAGCTGAAGATGACCGTTAGCTCTTGATCTTCTTGCCTCTACCTCCTGATTGATAATAAATATTTGTTGAATAGTAGAGCTGTTAGCTATTCACTGACATTTATACTCTTTTTGTGTAGTGTAGGGTTACTCTTGTGGAGCAGGCCTCAAATCCAATTATAAAATAGTTGGTTACCCCTACAACAGTTGTGCCACTGTTGCAACAGTAGGCACATCTTTCCTGGCATGTTGGTATTATGATCCATGGAGATCATAGATTGGTAAGACCACTGACTAATATTTCAGCAGCCTATATGGCATCATCCAGCACTATGAAAACTAGCCAGCATAGCAGAAGCTTGCTGAACATCAGCTTAATATCTTTATATCTTATATCCAAGTTATGAGACATACTCATCATTGGGCTCTTATCAGCTAGTTCTTGTGAGCAACCAAGAAAACACATGATCCTGCATTGTTTAGAGGTCTCCCAGGACCTCTATGGAGATATCTCACATGTGGGACTAGGGTTTTTGTTTTTATGACCCATTGCATTTATAACGACCTTCAAGCTTTCTTTTTGGTTTTTAAGTTGGGTTACCATACACCAGGTTTCCAACGTATCTATTTATATCATGTTTATTTTGATTAACCCTCGTGCCCCCATCCCCTTATCTCCTCCATTCTCCCATTCCTCTCCCTGTTTGAATTTTCACAGATACTTTTCGAAAACTAAACATGAGCCAGGTACTAGGTTTGTCAGTGATGATAAATGACAAGCAGACTATGGCTTTTGCCGTGATAGGACTTTAAATCTACAGGGGAGAGAAACAATCAACTGAGAAATTACAAAACAGCATGGTAAATGTGATCATAGAGCATCTGCAAGTGCTATAAGAGTATTTTCAGGATCAAGGAGGCAGACACTATCAATGTGCCCCACCCGTGTCACACTAGATTCCTTTAGTATTTCGTGGCACCTCAGCCCTTACAATCTCTCTTTTTTAGCACTCAGTACTTATAGCTCAGTTGGAGGACTGTCCTGATTCTGCCAAGTCAACTTTGGTGCATGTGTTGAACTGAAATGCTTGGAGCTGCCCTTTATTAGTGACTGACACGCACTGGGGCTTAGCTAACAATCCTTAGTTAGAGCTGGTGGTTCATATCTATATTCCTAGCCCTCGAGTGGCTGATGCAGGAAGACTGCTATAAGATTGTGGCCAGCCTTGGCTACAGAGTGATGTCATGTTTTATTCTACTCCCCCCAAAAAAAGTCAATTCCAAGTTGTGAGTACATAGTTTTCAGGTATATCTGAGAGATGGAGTTGAAATTCCTAAGATTTGTTGTCTCGTTCCCTGTTATGACATAATTCTCCATTTCCACACAAATTATTTTTGGAAACACCTTCACATGTCTTCTGGAGGGCCCCAGCACAAGACCAGTGTCTCAGTCCAGTAGCCAGGGAAGACTTCTCAGAAAATACACTCTGACAGATGAGTAGTAATTTAAGCGGATTGGGAGTGGTGTGTGTAAGACTGTTTCAGAGCAGGTATCTTGACTATAACCTTCTGGAGAGACCACAGTTGGGTACAGGAGGCCTCCAACATCATCTTCTCTTTCCAATATGGCAAGTTTTACAGTGAGTCCACATTTGTTTTAGGTTGTATCATGGTGCTGTGAAAACCATATATGGCTTCATGATCAGCATTTATCAAGATTAAAGAAAAACAAACTACATTTAATTCTCCTTTATTGACAGATTCATTGCCTGTATTGGTGTGAATAATGAGTTGGAAAGAAGGGGAAGCAGACAGCCAGCATGCTCGGTGATATAAATTACCCTTGATGGGGAAGCCCCATGGTCATCAATGCTGATGTGGTTATGTCATCAAATTAATTGCCAAATGCTAAGGGCCATTACGTTTAGCCACTGTTTGCCAAACCATTTTATATAATAATGCTCAAGAATAATGTGTAATTAACTCTGTGACTGACTGATGAGGCAAAATGCAGGGCAATCAATCATATTGTATAAACACATGTCACTGGGTACGTATGGGAGGCAAAGGGTGACTTGTGATGTTTTAGCACTTTCTGCCTAGATCGTGGCTCTGAGCTTTTGTGAGGCCAGCAGTCATAGAGTCTGCTGCAGCATCTTGGTATCCTGTCTGCCTTGCTATTTATCTTGATCTTTTACTTATGCCCTTTGTGGGGATGGCAAAGAAGAGATCTCCAGTTTCTCTTTGTCTGGAATGGCTTTCTCTTTGCAGATTTTCACAGTTCATGAGCTTTTCCTTTGCCCATTAGGCCCTGCTTTTACTTAATTTTCTTTCTGTGGTTTGCTTTGAACATCAGCAGTTTATAATCCTCTATAATAGTTTCCACTCATCTGACTATATATATATCTAATGCTTATCTTGTAGCTGATGAGGAATGATAGATGCTTCTTAATGAATTTCACCATGAGCAAGGATGGATGACACCAATTCAGACCTTTCCTCTCATGGGCTGATTTTGTAAAATGAACAATGGCCTAGAAGGATCATCTTGTCTTTCCAAGATAGTTACTTATAGCTTCAGAATCTTCCAAGTTCTGTGTGGCCACAAGAAAGACCAAGATGATGGCTGTAATTCATTTGAGAGAGAAAAATCATTTCCTTATTAGTGTGAGACTTCATGAGGCTGCTATGCAATACTCTCATATACTGGGCCCCAACTCTCCAACTCCTCAATTTAGACCCCTAGCTAGTCAGTATCTATTGATCAGAGTCATAATAGAAGATAAAAACAGCTTTCTCTTGCTGGTCCCAAGTCCAAAGGATGAGGATGCAAGCATGCCACAGACACAGTGGTGGTAGGTGGGTGCTGGGAGGAGAGCGATGTGTGGCATCGCCTTGTATGCTGGGGCAGAACTGTAAGGCTGGAGAACGAGCCTCTCTTGTAAATGAAACTGTTTTATCTTTGTGTCACTCTTGGGTTGATTTTGTCCTTGTTCTCCCTGGTGTTTTAGTTTCCATGTCCAGCAGCTAAGCCACAGAGTATCAGTGGATTCTTCAGCTGGGTCGGTTTCCACAGGGAGCTGGGTCCCTGTAAAAATAAAACACACCTGAGGCTGCTAATTAGCAGGTCTAGGGTGTTCTTTTATTCAAGATAGTGTCTTTCCTCTTACCTGCCTTTCCAAGACTATCAAGAATGCATCGTGGTACAGCAGGAAACTACTTTCTTCCCAAAATTACCATGCTAGCTTTCTACCCCTCCCCCCCGCTTTTTTTCAAAGCCATGCATTTTCTACAGCAAGTCCTTCTCGTTTTATATATTATTGAAGCCAGATGATTAGGAAACAAATACCAAGGTCACCTCATAATGCAAGACCCCCCACACCCCGCATCTCGTGGATAAAAGGATAATTGCCTCAGCGCAAGTCCCTCAAAAACCATAGCAATCTTCCTGTCTTCTAGTTCTGTCTTTAGCTAGAAGCATGGCTTTGAAGAAAATATTTTGATATTGGGTCTTTCAAAGCAGAGCAAGCTGGCCTTGAACTCATGATTCTCCTGCCTAAACCTTCCAAGTGCTGGATTACAGCCGTGCACCATCCTGCCCAGCCAGAAGTTTTGCTTTTAGGATGTTTTTTGTGTCTGCGTGTGATGGCTTATTTCTGTAATCCTAGCACTTGGGAACCTGAGGTAGGATGATGAGGCCAGCCAGAGAACAGAGTGAGTTCTGGACCAGGCTAAGGGAAAAATGCTCTCTGGATCTTTGATCTATGAAAATGGACATATTGGAAATCATGAGCCTTGCATAGCATTGTGTACATTTTCATAGTCACCTCCACCAGCTGGCATGTGCGCTGTAAACTAAGTGTGGCTTTGATTGCTTTGGCACGTGACTCACAAAGGAATTTGTAAGTAGCCCTAGGTGCTTGGGGATAATATATTATAATTTAGAATGTAATCTAGTTCAGCCAAAAGCTTTGAAAATGGCTAAATGGTCTCCCACTCTCCTCTGGGTCTCTCCTGTTATGCACAAATCATTTATTTGGCATGTTCTTTGTAACCCCACGAATTGAGGTCCTGAGTCATTCTTCTATGAAATGTTTCTTAAAAGTTCAAACATCATCACAACCAAAAGCAAGGGGCACGAAGGCACACTAAGATTTACGTTTCATTGACTTATATCTGCCAGCAATCCCACTGCGGGGTATACATCCAAAAACCCGGCTTCATGTGTTGAAGACACATCTGTACTCGTGTGATTATTGCAGCACTCTCTACATTGCCAAGAGAGGGAAGCAACCTGGGTGTCCATCAAAGGATGGATGATAAAGAAAACACATTATGTGTCGTTGTGCTATCCATCCTGTGTCCCCACAAACATCATGCATTGAAGGCTTGATACCTAGATAATAGTTCCTTTGGGAGACAGTGGAAAGTTTCAGGGTGGGGTGAGGTTGAAGAAAGGAAGCCGTTGAGGGCATGTTCTTGAAGGAGAAATGAGGACCCTAGCTCCTTCCTCTCTTTTTCTTTCCTTTCTCTGCTCCCTGGACACCATCCAGTGAGGAGTACTCTTTCCCATAGAAGCCGCCATGAACTGAAACCATGAGCCACAATAAACCTTTCCTACCTTTAAGTTTATTTTCTTGGCATTTTGCCACAATGTCATCAAGGATGCTGATGCCAGGCGATAAGAAGATTCCTGGGGTGAAATTTCACTTATTCTCAATTTATACGTGGTAATACTCCAGGTGTCCCTATTGTTAACAGTTACTTGTACTCAGAATGTTCTCTTTCTTGATGCAACAATATTATAAATAGAGTTTCGGTCTCCAAGTTATCAAATAAGTTCAGGCTACCTGAAATATACTTAAGGATATCAGTTCTGTGATAAATAAATATTCATATACAGATAACAATATGACAAGACTACTAGTTAGACAAAATATAATCTTGAAATTACATGCTCACTCTGTTCAGCAAGATGATTCTTAGAATTGATGTAACTACTAAATTTTGAAAGACTTTGTTGTATTTTAACACATCAGGCGCTCCAACAATTAAAATCTTCTAATCAAAGAATAGTAAAATAATATAGGATGATTTATAAAATAATGAAATAGTATATAAAGGAGCTCTTGAAACCTTCCCTTATGTGTTTTGAAGGTAGAATTCATTTTTATTAATTGTAGTTTCTGCAGAAAAGCATTTTGATTTGTATTGCCATCTCAGGCTCTCCAGTGGCATTGACACTGCATCCTTTACTCAACAGATGAAGCTTCAGAACATGTTACTCTCACAGCTCCCTTCCAAAGGATTGCTTCTTTGCAAGTTTCCATTGGTGTCTTATAGCTATTACTTGAGAAGAGGATAAGTCATGATGTGGCTGTGTTTGTGTGCATGAGACCTCCACTAGATAAAGCCTATCAGAATTCCAGCATGGATAGAAGTAGGGGCTTCTGAGGCCCCATTCCTCGCAGAGGATCTATTGGCAGTTGACGGCTAATGAGGGAAAGAGAGTCAGTTTTCTTTAGGAGTTCAATCCCTGATAGACCATCCATGCTACAGTTGATGGCTTCATATCCATACACACATGGTCAGCATTAATCGGATTTAGGGGGTAATAATAATAATAATGATGATAATAATGATAAATTATAATAATTTTTTAAATGATATGAAGTTGAAATGGTGATGGCTGGAAGATCCTGGGGGAAGTTATGGAGAGGTAGTAGGTGGTATGTGTGTGATCAAAAAACACTGCATACATGTATGAAAATTTCAGGGAATAAATACATATTGTATTTTACTTTTTAAAAAAAGAATGTTAAGAAGTGGGCAATGTACCTTAGGATAGCCAAGCTGAAGATTAGCCGGGAGACTATGAAGTGACTTGGTATAGAACAGCATTCATCATGGACAATGGAGGTTATCGGAAAAATTCAGAACTTCAAACAGAGGAAACAAATATGTAATTGGTTATAACAGTGGGAACTGAAGAACACAGGGTGACTGACTAGCTGAGTTGTCATGATAGCAGAACAGGAGAATAATCGTGAGCCCTTGCTGCTTGAGAGGTTGACCAGATGACTCACTTGCTAGGGATTCTCTAAATTCTGAATGGTTTTCAGTCTTAAGTACTTCATAAACTCTGCTAATACTTGGCCTATTCAACTGTTACTGGAACCCCAGCAGTGTGGCAAAATTTCCACCTTCACCTCTTTATCCCAAGTGTTTGTGTGTTGTTGTTTTGTTTTGTTTGTTTGTTTTTTGTTTTGTTTTAACATAAGCCTTCCAAACTAAAGATAACTCAAATTCACTGAAATGGAAATAACAAACCAATATAAACCCCTCAGATAAGGCCCCAGAAGCAGATCTGGCAGGTGGTGAATGGAGCTCAATATCTTTCTTCTCCCATCTTCACTTTGGGTCTCTGGACTCAGATTTCCTACTTGCAAAATTGGGATAGTATTTCTCTCCTCACTCTTCTGATACCTCACAACTGATGGGTCAGCCAGGTAAAATCTATACAGCATTGAGTTATCAGAATTAAAAGTGTACAAAGATGCAAAAATTAAGGAACAAAGATAGCATAAAAGAGAGAAAGTAAGAGTCTGGGAACTCAGCCCTCTCACTATATCAATGGATAATTAGGCTGGCCACCTTCTGTAAGGATCTGGCCAATTGTTTAGGTCTACCAGGCATACTGAGATGCTGTCAACACGTTCAACTATAACACAGGCCAGAGGACAGGTACTTCCCAGACCCTGTTCTTACACGCTTATGGAAACAGGGCACTATGCATACAAGTGCCCTACGGAAGCTGGTATTCTTTGACTTATTAAATGGGAACCATGCTTTGTCTCAAGATTGCCATAAGTATTTAGTATATTATGCTCAGTTGCAATTTGTGAATCATTCCCACTCTGAATTTCTAATTTTAAAAATAAGGAAATTAAAAGCGTGGGAGAAAAATCACTTAAACCAACACCACGAAATGTATTCATAATAGCATTGCCTCTTCTCTTAGCCCAGAGACATCTCACTGACCTATCTCGTCACTTCTTTTGTGGGGTTATTTATAATCATTCTAGCACTTCCACAAATCTTGTCTCATTTTGATGCATTCAACAGCTCTTTGTGAATAATCCAGGCAGATGGGCCAAAGCACTTCCTTTCTACAAAGAGACTAAAGCCCAGAGAGGTGATGCCACTGTTTTCAGACACCTAGATACTCTTGATTGTTTTCTGATTTGTTGCTACTTTTGTTTGTTTGTTTGTTTTATAATATTTATTTTATCTATGATATTTATAAATTTATTATTTATTTATTTTCTATTCTAGTGAGTGAGTTCATCTCTTAGGAAATGAACCACTCATGAGATAAACAGTTGGAAAACATGTTCCCCTATTTCACAGGTCACCTCTTTGTTTGGTTTGTTATTCTCTTTGCTGTACAGGTCTGTAGTTTGCGGTATTTCTGTCTGTCCACTTTTGCTGTTGTTGCTGTACTCTTGGTGTCATACCTGAGAAGTCATTGCCGAGAACAATGTCATGAGACGTTTCCTCTGTTTTCTTCTTGGAGCGCATGGTTTCAGGTCTCACATTTAAGTCAGTGATCCAAGAGTTGTTTTCTGTTCTTGCATGACATAAAGGTCCAGCTTCATTCTTCAGCATTAGGGTATAAGCTCTGATAAACATGGTATGCTCACAACAGTGAATGGCACATAGTAACCATTCTATACTTTTTAATCAAGAAACTCTGCTATTTATGCAATATTGATGAAATCAGTGATGCTCTAGAAGGAGTTTTGGTCCCCATTGTATTGCATAAATTGGTGGAAGCCATATCTAAGATCATTGTGATTGTTAGATTTGTCAACTTGACAAAAAAAAAAATCTAGACTCACTTGAAAAATGGGCTTCTGGGCATGCCTGTCGGGGGTCATTATGATCGCGTTAACTTCTACAATCTCTGGCTGGGATTCTGGTCTACACAGGTGAAGAAAGGGACAACAGTATGCATCCTCTGTTCTCTATTTCCTGTTTGTGGATATGATGTGACTAGCTATCTCAAGTCCCTCCCCTAAGGCTTCCCTAACCATGACGGATGTACCCTTGAACTATGAGCCAGAAGAAACCTTTTCTCCCTGAAGTTGCTTTTCTCAGAATATTTTATTACAGCAATAGGAAAAGAAATTAATAAAACCATCAATTTCCTTGTCTGTAAAAAGAGTATCCATCAGACTATCTGCCAGGCTTATGTGTTTTCAGTTTCTAGCCCCAACTCCTTTGGGGCTGTGAGAACTTTCCAGCTGGCAGATAGCTTTGCAAGGCTGAGCTCTCCCAGATGGGTTAAGACCTCCTCATAGATTCACACCAAGGCATCTCACCTCTGTCTCAGTTCTTCGGAGGGGGGTTGATCCATTTGTTTTTCACCAAGATGCACTTCCTTGTCAGCTGCATCAGAGCTCCGTGGCGAGAAGATACAGACGACTGTTTTTATCTGTCTGCTTCACTGTGTCTTCCCTCCTTTGGGATCCCTTCTGAGGATGTTCAAAACAAAACTTCACAACTGCCACACTAAGATAAGCTTGTTGCCTTAAGAAGCAGGGACTGTGAAACGCTGTGCACCTGCTCCCAAAGACCCTGAAAGGAAGTCTCTCAAGCTCCACTCATCCTCCCTGACGGTTCAGTGGTCCTCACTTTCTTCACTAGCTAGAGAGCACTTTGCAAACATCTGGAATGCTGTGATTGGCAGGTGAAGGAGGGGAAAGTAATCCAAGCATGATGGGAAATCAGAGTAGCATGTGCCATTTCTCCTAAAGAAGGAGACTTTGGTTCTCTTTGCCTGTGCAAGGCAATGTTTAAGAAGCCCCTCTGTTTGTGTTCTCCTGTCTGCATCTGTCTTCTGTGCCTGTTAACGAGCTCCTCCCAATGACAGAGAGTAAGTCTCTGAGTAAGGCTCAGGTGTTTAGGTGGAATGCAGTTATTATAGGCCTCTCTTCTTTTATGTCTAGGCCCAGTAAGCTTTCTAGTTCTTGCTCCATGTACTAAGTGGTTGTCCCTAAGGAGGGACTGGCAAACACAGACAGACAGAGGGAGGAGGATGGGAGGGGGTAGAAAGAGATCTCATTAATGTTATTATAACAGATCAACCTACAGTATTGTACAATGTGAAGATCCCAATCTTCATCCTAAGCAATTTTTGCAAATGACTGAATCATTGAACTTTTCCCACTGTCCATTGGAAGAATTAAGAAGGAATTCTTACAGTTCTTCCCAAAGCTACTTTGCATTGCTTAGTGTCCTGTTTTCCTGTGATAAATACCAACACCAAAAGCATCTTGGGGAGAAAAGGGCTTATTTGTCTTGACCACAGTCCAATAGGAAAGAAACTAATTAGGAACTCTGACAGGCAAGGATGGAAGTGGATACTGTAGAGGAGTGCTGCTTACTGGCTTTTGCCCCATAGCTCACTCAGGCTGCCTTTCTATACATCCCAGGGCCACCTGCCTATGGATGTTACAATCTATAGTGGGCTGGGCCTTCCCACATAGATCATTAATCAGGAAAATGCCCCCACAGACTTGCCTACAGGCCAATCTGGTGATACAGACTGGTTAGCACGTTTAGCATTTCAACTAAAATGAAGAAAGCCTTCCATTGACTTTATCTTGCATCCTACCACTAGAACTAGCCTTGGCATGCGGGTATCAGGTGTCAGCTCAAAGACACCCCAAATGTCTCTCCTCTGGAGTCACAATCAATTATGAGTCCTTTTCCTATGGCCACGCATTAAGTGGTCTCAGCACAGATTGTGCAGTCATCTCAGAGGCCAAAAGCAACAGAGCTCTGTTTCCTGTGCATATACGTCCACCGTGCGTCATCAGGGAGCTGTGCTCTGAAACCCTCAGTTAGGGCCTCGGGTCACCACAACGTCTACCATGTTGCTGAGGCACAAGGCACAAGCAGAAATAAAACATGGAAACACACTCTGGCCCCTTGTGCTTCCTTCTGCAGGTGCTCGGAACTTTTCCTTGCACTTTATCACCTGATACAGGTCCTATGGCCACTCCCAAACCCAGGAAGACAAAGAAACAGAGGCTTACTCTGTAATGGGAAGGGAAGCCGGGTAGAGTCACAGCACCATAAGCAACCGTGACAAAAAAGAGAGTCAGTTTTTTGTTGTTGTTGTTTAGTTAAAAGAACTTTCAAGCCTTCTGTGATAGTAACTTACTTTTAGCATTCGTCAGCTGAGGAAATGGAAAGGCCAAAGCATTAGTGTCTATTAAGAAATTATTTTAGCAGAACTTCACATCCCATTGTGGGATTTTCTTTTTTTTACTGTTGTGATTTTTGTTTTGGAGCAGAATTGGGGTTCATTTAAAAATAGAGAAGAAAGGCACTGAGAGGAAGAGGAAGCACACCAGAGAGCAAGATGTAAGTTTCTCAAGGAGCTGTCTCACTTAACTGTTTATAATAGTGTGTATAGGACTTAGGGAGTTTCTAAATGTTTTTATTAGCATTATTAATTATGGATAATCATAGATTTCTGCAGAGGGAACCAGCCTTTTCTGCAGATGGGTTCGCAGAACTCCACTCAGGAGGGGAATACAGGCAGAAAGGAAAATTATGGCAAATGAACAAGATAGTTCTTTATGGCAAATAAACATAGTAGTTCATTCTTTATGGGACTCAGACATGGCACACTTACGCGCTTTAATAAATGACACACACAATCACGCCTTAGAAATAAAAACATAGAAGCGTTTTTAATAAGAAAATTTAACAGTGAACATATCAAGGGGAGAAAGGGGTAGGAGGAAAAACAAAGCACACTGCTAGAAAGGGAGCCAAGTGAGTTGCTGCTCCCTGAGAACTTTAAGGGCCAGTCATCTCAGCAGAGGCCTTCCTGGTATGCAGGTGTGATCCAGGATGGAGCCAGCATTCCTCCTAGTGGCCAGCAAACCTGCAAAACCTGAGGTGATTACAGAGAACATTTGAAAAGAACATCTGAGACAATGAGCTGCCAATGGCTGGAGGTGCCCGTTGGCTGAATTTAGCTCTTCTAGCGCTCACTCATTTTTTGGTGTGCTAATATTAAACGCTATCTCTCCCTGGAGCATTAACACCTGTCCCAGGGCAGTATGCCAGGGCTTAGGGAAAAGGGGGCCTGCAACTTTTCAGAGGAAGTGGCTGCATTCCTTTCCCAGCCAACAACTACCAGCTAAGGTAGGCCATGTAGACATTCTCATAAAGATGAAAATGTAGCAAGGAAGGGGAGCAATATAGCTGATGGACTAATATTTCCCTAGCTAAAGAATCAAGATCTCTGTCAGGCAAACTCTATTTAGCATCAGGGATACTCATAGGCCTCAGCAGATTTCATTGTAATATCTTACGTACACATAATATGTTTCAGTAATCAAAAAAAATCAAAAGAAATTGGGAGGCTGGAAAGATGGCTCAGTCAATAGAGTGCTTGCCATGCAAGTGTGAGAACCCAAGTTTGATCCCTAGCACCCCTGTATAAAAAACTGGGTGTGGCAATGTGTGTTTATAACCCCAGCATTGCAGAGACAAAGACAGGAGGATACCTGGGGCTTGCTGGTCAGCAGTCTAACTAAATCAGCAAGACCTGAGATCAGTAAGAGCTCCTCCCTCAAGTAGGTTAGAAAGTTATTGGAAGACACTCAGTGTTGATCTCTGGCCTACGCACACACACACATAAACACCCACACCTATTATCTGTGCAATATACACAGGAGCATGTATATACACAAACACACAGTGATACACACATATCTTTGTGATACACACAAAGAGCTAGGCTCCACATCACTACAAAAGTCAGTGAGCTCTGCAGCGCGTCTGCAGTGTTCCAGTCCTCGGACTCACCTGCCAGCTCCAGCTCCACCACGCTCCCTTCTGCTCAGTTTTCAGGCACTGCCCTTGGCCATCTCATTCTGCTTTCTTGTCTGTCCCCAGAACACAAGTGTGGAGCTCCTTACAAGCAACTGTAGCAGAATGCTTTGCCAAGTTTTTGTTTGTTTGTTTGGTTTTTGTTTTTGTTTTTTTGTTTTTGTCCTGTGCAGCTCTCTTTATGATTATATGCTGCTTGGACTTCTGGGAACTTTGCTTAGGTTATAAAGAAGTGTTTTGGCAGTTGGGATTGACAGTTGGTAGGATGGTTTGAAAGTTGATAGTTTGGTTCAGCTAGTTCCTTCTGCAGTTCCTGTAATCTAAGCTAAGGACAGCCAAAAAGGGCAGTGAATTTTTCTTTCTCTCTTGCTATCTTTAAAGGCTGCCTGCCTTTAAATAGCAGTGAAGATTTCTCTTTCCTTTCTATCTTTTTAGAGATAGAAGGTAAAAAAAAAAAGAGTTTAAAAAGGAGGGGTCTGTTACAAGTTAGGAATCAGTTACAAGTTAGGACTCTGTCTCAGTATCAGTTGTGGCAAGAGAACAGGATTCAGTTACAGTAACCATTAGCACAACGCTGTGATGGTAGGAAACTGACAGAAGTCCCAGGAATTAACAAGAGACAGGAAGTGGTGGGGGCTCTAGGGAAACAGACATCATTGTTTCCAAAGGTTTTGTTTGTTTGTTTACCTCCTCATTTGCTGGATCTGTAGGTTAGTCAATATTCTGTCACCATGACAAAAATACCTGTGATAACCAACTAAATAAGAAGAAAGATTTGTTTTGGCTTGCAGTTTTTGAAGGCTATATTACATGCTCAGTGTGCCATAGCTTTTGGGCCCATGGCAAAGCAGAGTATCACGAAAGCATATGACCAAGGAGACCTTCTCATCCCAGGATGGCCGGAAAGTGAAAGGAGGAGTAAGAGGGACTGGGGTCTTGTGTTTGTTTAAATAAAAAATGTCTCCCATAAGCTCATATAGTTAAATGCAATGTTTGGTCCATGATTAGTAACACTGTTTGATGGAGTTTGTAGAACTTTTAGAACGTGGAGTCTTGTCAGAGAAAGTATGTCACTGGGGGAGAGCTTTAATAGTGTATTGCCTTGCCCCAGTTCAGGTTTGCTCTGTTCCTTACGTGTGGATAAAGATGTGACCTCTCAGCCTCCTGTTCTAATAGCCATGCCAATATGCTGCCATGTCCCCCCACCATTATAGAGTCTCCCTCTGGAACTAGAAGCCAAAATAAGCCCTTCCATGAGTCACTAGGGGTCATGGTATTTTATCAGAGCAACAAAAATTAAGTAATACAGGTCCTAATATCTACTCCCAGGGTATACCCCAATCATCTAACTTTCTTCTCTGCCCAAACTGCTGAATGTTCCACCATGTTCTAGTAGTGACACAGGATGGAGATCAAGCCTTCAATGGGTGGGGCTCTGAAGAACATTCAAGATCCAGTGTGCAGTAGTCCATCTTCAGCCTTCTGAATGAAAGTGCTCTAACTACTTTCTGCCCTCATGCCTGGGTCTCTAGCTATTAAGGAAAAACTAAGGTTGTTCTTACTGTGTTCAACAAAGCAATTTAGTTCCCTTTGTCTTAACCTCTTCCATTCTGATTTGTGCTGGTATATTCTTTCTTCACAGAAAGTATTGTTAATATTTTCTAAGCAAAAGGATTATCTAACAAATCCTCCATGCTTAAGGAAAGAGAAGCTGAGAAATTGGTTTTTTTTCAAGATGCCTCAAACAGAAAAAAAAAAAGTCTTAGCAAAACAAGTGTTTTACATTCCCATCAACCTCACTCTTATTATTGAAAAAATTGTTTGTTTTAAAAACACTGTAAGCATGGATTATATGGGATAAATTTAGGAATAGTAATAACAAATAGATCCTGGAAGATCCTGGAAGAACTATTAGCTGATACTCATTTTTTTTATTCAAATCAGGAAATTAGTATAACTAATGGATCTTAAGGGTAGAGAAATGCAAGGGAGGTCAGGAGGCCAGCTGGGTGGCTATTGTAGAAACAGGTTAAGATGGAAGAGTAGAAGAGAAGAGAAGGAATGAAGTCGAGCAATGTGTAGCAGGCAGCATGGAGAGGACCAGTGTGTGATGTGTAAGGATAAAGACACAGACTAGAGATAGTATCCATTTTCAGTTTGTAGCAACTACCTGGATGTAGGTGTAATTTGTTGTAGCAACAAAAAAAGTAAATGATTAAGGATATATCTAGGGGTGGGGCATATTTCTTTGTACATGTGTGGACCATCCCACATGATCCAGGAACAGGTCTGCAAGTGGGTTTCTCTGGCAGACTAGACAGTAGGAGCCTGAAGCTGAGGGAAGACCAGGAAGCTTTGGGACATTGATATTCTAGAATAGAATATTCTAGATTCTAGATATTCTAGATTCTAGATCTAGAATATCTAGAAGATTCTAGATATTCTGAGTAAAAGCCTGTCTTGCTCTTTTGATTTAATTTAAGGCTTTAGACTCTCTGTGGTGCCCCATTGGCTTAAAATATAAAAATGATGCTGTTTTTAAAGACCATAGTTTAACCTTCACTCTAGAAAAAAATTGGGACCTTCCTCTCTACTCAGTCATGCAAGCCAATCAGAGAGCTTGTTGCTGGTTTAATCTGGCCACTGTGGGAAATGTTGCTAGGACACTGGATCTCTTTTGTTAGACTTGAAAGCCACAACTGGATGATGGATGTGTGATATTTTACCACTATGAATTATTGGTTACCATCATTCATCCATTTCTCTTGCAGATACCATGAAAGCTTTCACTTTTTAACTGCAATATCCATTTGCTTTTGCTGGCATTGTGCTTTTATCAATAAGAAAATAGGAAAATAAGAATAATATCACTCAATCAAAATCCCTAACAGGGTACTGTTCTGGAAGCCACAAATTCTTGAACACAGATATCTTCTCCAACTATAAACTAGAGACTATCTATAATAGGTTTTTTTACATATCAGAATTGGGGAGAAAAGGCATCCGAATTAGATGCAGGACTACTACCTTCAAGACTCAGGCTGTCATTCACTAGATGGCCCTTCTAGTAAGCCTCACCTTTCTACTCTGGGTCTCACTGGCTTCTTCTAAAAACACAGATAAGTTATCACTGTTACTGATGTGTCACTGGGCTGTTTTGAGATTGTACATAGCCAAGTAAAAAGCGGTAGAAACCAAAGGGCTATTACATCAGGCTTTTGTTGAAGACCACGTATCTTTCACATACTCTTCCGCATAAAGTTCACACTGCCTGCAGTTGCTGTGAGGAGAGTCTTCGGGAGAAACAACCATTCTCTTGTTTTGCAGTGCATAGTGTGGGACTGGGACTCCAACGGCAAGCACGACTTTATTGGAGAATTCACCTCCACCTTCAAGGAAATGAGAGGAGCCATGGAAGGGAAACAGGTAGGTGGTGTGGCCCCAGATATTCTCAAGGACGCACTGTTAGCTAAAAATGGAAATGCTAAAGGCCAGTCTTCCATATATGATTGAGTCTGATGAAAGGAAAGGATGGTGGGATTGGATTCTAGAACATTCCCAACCCAAAGCCCTTCTGTGACCTTGTCAAGACATCACCCTGAAATAGAAGTTTCTCCATGGGAAAAACAGAGTGGTTCACTGAGTAAATGCCTAATTTCCTTTAGCTATGTAGTCTTGGTAAAGTAGCATTACTTTCCTGAGGGCCACAATTAAAGTCAACACTAAATTATAAGCAGTCACTTCCTGGATAATGAGGAACACAGCTAGAGAAACTGCTGCTCCATTAAACGCACAGAGCCAGGCCCTTTGGAGTTAATAAGTCAATGCCAGGTTACCGATACCACCTGCTGCAATTCTAAAGTGTCTCATGAAGTTGTATCTTGCTCTCCTCTATAAACAGAAAAGGCCAAATCAATAAATATGGAAAGCATTCCATCTTTAGGTTCCCAAGAGGCCATTAAAAGTGAGATTATGACATCCATCATAATTGAAGACCACCAAGGCTAGATGCTTTCAGGATAAACAGATCTGTAATTCCCACTGAGGCTATGGCCTGCCACTCTGTGTCTGTGAGATAGTAAAATGTAGTTCCTTCCCCAGTCCCTGCCCTGACACATTCATATGGTGGGAACAATTCTCTTCTTCGGTGATTTTACAACATCCATTGTGCCCGGCTCTAGGTGTGCACTGACGAACTGTGCCGACATTGTCTCTGCTCTCCTGAAGCTAACAGACTGACGACACTCAAAGTAGAATCTAAGCATAAATCAAATAAACAAAAAATTAAAAGGCAGTTATGACTTGTGACAAATGTTATTTTAAAAAAGAAAAACAGGACTGGAAAGATGGCTCCTCCAGTAAAGGTACTTGCTGCCAAGCCTGCTGACCTGGGTTTGATCCCTGGGGTCTGAAAAGTAGGAGAGAAGCAACTCCTGTGAGCTGTCCTTTTACCTCCACACATGTGCATGGATTATTCACATGTGCATATACACAGAGAGAGACAGACAGACAGACAGGCAGATAGACAGAGACAGAGAGACTCAAAGTAAATAGATAAATGTAAATTAAAAACATAAGATGGAAACAGTTTAATTACAAAGTGCAAATTTTAAGTACAAAGTTACAAAGTATTATCTGAATAGATAACATTTAATTTCAGATCCTTTAAGGATGAGAAGAAGCCGATCGAGCAATGAGTAAGGGAAAAGCATTTAAGGCAAAGAGAAGAACATTTTGAGGCACTGAGGCAGGAAAGAGCTTGGTGTGCTTAGGGACTTGGAAAGGGACCAATGTATGGGGTGAAGAGAGGGTAAAGTGACCTTGCATGGAACATGTCAAAGACAGAGCAGAGGCCAGGAAGAGATGACTCTACTAGGGTCCTCTGACTGTTACGAGGACACACTCAAACTGTGTTCTACAATATGGCAGCCACCGGCTGCATGTGACTGGTGAGAACAGAAATACAAAATAATATGTTAATTAATTAAAATTAAATTAAAAACCACAATTAGACGCATCCATCAGTAATATTAGCCACATTCCAAGTGCTCACTAGCCTCATGCAGCTGGTGACTGTCACGCTGGATGATGAGGACACAGAGTATCCCCATCATTGCAGAAAGTTTCACTGGATGATGCTGGGAAGGACCAAACTGGTTCAAACTTGTTAAAGGACTGCTTTAGCAGGCTGGACCGAAGTGCTTGCTGTGTGAGCATAAAGCATAAATTTTGATCCCCAGAGCTCACGTCAGGAAGCCAGGCATAGTGGCATACTCTTACACCAGAAAGGTGAAGAGGGGAGGGTAGCTGGGACTTACTGGCTAGCCTAGACTGCCTGGAAAGCACCAGGCCAATGGGTGATCTTATCTCAAAAAAACAAGGTGGGTGGCTCCTGATGACCAACACCTGTATTTGGACTACACATCCATGTGCATCCATGTGCACCAGGTGTCTGTACACACATACATACATATGCAGGCATGCACATATAGAGAGGGGGGGCAGCGAGCTTTGGCTACCATGTAAGTAATTATTTAAAGAGAGGCAGGTCAATGTGTTACGAAGCCATTGCCATCGTGGGACAAAATGTGATACTGACCCAGATTGAATGGTAAGGGAGAGAAACAAAGGTAATGAGAGTTAAGGCGTTTTGGAAATGAGAACTGTAAGAGCTGTTGAGGTATTGGAGAAAGGGAGGGAGGAAAGGACAAGAATCCTGAGAGAGGGAGTTTTGTGGCAGGGAGTCCCAGTTTGTGAAGAAAATCGGAGAGTCAGGTTTTAGAGGAACGGCCACAGATGGCTGCTTGACTGAAAAGGTATTTTCGCAGCTATCAAAGAGAAAGGGTTAAAATCAGTAAGATGTGAGTAACTAAGGAGAGCCGACAGATGAGAGAAGGGGAGCCTTGAACCTGAGGACCCGAGTGTGCTGCTCAAGCTCCCCTTCTCTGCCTAGATCAGCATGCTGAGGAGCTGGGTAACTTCTCAACTAATCTGAATTCTCGAGTGCCCCGTGAGCATCTTCAGTTTGAGATGATCAAAGGAAAGGTTTGCAATGCCAAGTAAGAGGGCGCAAGTCATTGTGGTCCGTAGCTGACCGGGACCTGGAATGACACTGATGCATGAGTCTCAGAGTCGCCAGGGAAGTGGTTCAGAGCTAGGCTGGGGCCTCCTGGATGGTGAGACACTACAGTTAACTGCTGCTGAGTAATGAATTGCACACTAACTTCCTGCCTGAAAACAGCCATCATTAGTTAACCAGTTTTAGTTGACAATTCTGTCTGGTTCACCAAGCATAGCTCGTCTCTGCTCCTTATGGTGTCATGGAACTCTCACACTTTTGTGACTAAGCAGCAGATATGGTTGGTGGGTTTCTCCATGTGTATTTGTTGTTGCTGTGCTGTTGTTGTTGGGGTGGTGGTGATGGCGGTGGTGGTGGCCGTAGTGGTTTTATCCTCCAATGTGTACATTTTTTTTTACAAGGTGGAAAAATAAAACTTAGAATCAAGAAAAATGCAGCTCCAGAATACTGGTATTTTTCCAGCTTCCGTTCTCACCACATTTTTAATGTCTAATTGGCCAAAACAAGTCACACGATTAATGCATGTACACTGAGGGCATTGGAGGCCATTGAAGTGTCTGTCAGTCTAGTCTGCTCACATCTTCTTCAGACACTCTTGATTGTCAAGAATAGATAAACTCTTGTCTCCTGAGTGGAAGCCTCATGAACAGAAATGTCCAGTGACTGTTGGCCGTCTGACTCACAGTTCCTTCTGCCTCATGAAACCGTCTGTAGTATGGGGAGCTGAAAATTGTTCTGGATATTTACTAGCTAATTGCCCAGTTCTTATTCCTTCCCAAGGCTTTGGTCCTGTCCTTCAGAGATGCTCTCTGGAATCAGAGCCAAGGGAAGAGAGAACTGAGCAATCATAAGCTCAGTCTCAGAGAAGAGAGATTCAAGGCATGGAGGAGTCAAGCAACCAGTAGAACACATAGCTGGGAAATGAGCCAATGAGAATATGCACCAGGCAATCTTGTTGTTTCTGTCAATTGCTCTCCCTTACTGGTCTCCTCGATGGCAGAGTTGCCTCCTAGAGACCATTTTCCAACCAGCCAGTTCCATGTGTGTGTCCCAGAAGCATCCAGAAGCATGACCTCGTTGAATGCCTTGACTTCTTGAAGGCACTCACACTTGGACCCTTCTTGGTGCAGGTGCAGTGGGAATGCATCAACCCCAAGTACAAGGCCAAGAAGAAGAATTACAAGAACTCAGGCATGGTGATTCTGAATCAGTGCAAGGTAAGTATGTGTGGGTCCCTGCTTCCTGGTCCCCTCCTCAGGGTAGCCAAATCATTGGCCCAGCCTTGAGGAGAGAGATGAAGTCAGAAACCATCTGGGGTCTGAGCAGGTTTTGGGCAGAGACTTAAGAGTAATAGACTTCTCTGGAGGCAGTGTCAGTGAACAGCTCAGTTAGTTGAAGCAAAGCTCACAGCCAGATATGGGTGACCCCATGTTATTGGCTGGGACCAAAGTCTTGAGGAAGCCTTCTTTGCATAAGCAGGGGTCTCACAGGGGCCAGGGGAAGAGATCATATAAGATCATATAAGGAGAGAGGAAGTCCATCCAGGGGTCCTCCAGCTGCAGTGGTCAGATAAACGTTAACCAGGTCACATACCTTGGAGAGACAGGATTTTATCAGGTGCTGCTTGTCATAGACATGGCAGCGCTGGAGGACCTTTGCTAGCTGTTGGTACTAGGTGTGGTCTGTCAGGGTAAGAAAGGAAGAGCAAAATGCCTTCTACTCTCAGGGTGAGAAAGCTAGGGTTCAGGGAACGCCTCGACCCCCTCTTAGCTCGAGGCCAGCCCCACAGCTGTGATGCCCTCTCTGCCAGGAGCAGAATGCTAGAGTTGTCTTAGAGGAGAGCTCAAGTCATGTGATCAAACAGAAAGAGTTTTCACAAGGTAACAACCTTTTCTAAGACAAAATCCAGAAAATCGATGTAGCACTGGACTAAGGAAATGAAAGACAATTATGAGTGCCATTAAAGCTATGCTACCCCAATACCACCTTCCACTTCCCAGGGACAGTCTTGCCCCAAAGGACAGGAACGTGCAGGTCGTAGCTCAGGTTCTTCTGTACACAGGGCAGTTCTAGAGGAAGTTACTCAAGTGGTGTGGGGAAGAATGATTAAAAATGACATATTGGTTATTCTAAAAGAGTAATGACTCTTGAGAACATGGTGCGGGCCTCAGCCCAAAGGCAGATGTCAATTAAAGCAATGCATAAGCCCAAATAATAGAGATCAGAGAGTGGGAATCTGCAGGTATTTTTGACCCATCTGTACTGACATTGAAGACCCCCCCCCCCCGCCAACATGCAGATCTCTTTCTGCCCTTTCCCTTGGCTTAGCCACCTATCCCTGAAGCCTTTGGTCTTCAGGGAAAGCAGATCATGTCTTCATTAATCCAGGCCCTCTCCCACGCAGATCCACAAGATGCATTCCTTCTTGGACTACATCATGGGTGGCTGTCAAATCCAGTTTACAGTAAGTTGTTTCTGTGTTTGTCTTTATGCAGGGAATGGGAATGGTGCTGGGTTGGGGGACATGTAGATACAAGAGTTTTTGAAAATCTTGAGGAAGCTTTTAAGCACTATTGCTGAAGTATTGTGTGGGGCCCTATTTTTAAAATGAGTTCATATTCTTGCTCCTTCCAGTGAATATGATCCCTGCTCTTCAACCTCAGATGGCTTGAAAAGCCTTCCTAGTGTCTGCCTTTTTTAAAGTAACTACATGAGGCATGAGGTACGAGGAAGGCTGTAGATTGCCAGACACCATGGCTGGGCAAGAAGGATGAAATGGAAGTGAGCCAAGCTGCTCTATTCCACTGAGCTAAGACAGATGCCTGGGTCGTATTCATGTAACCGGAACACAGACATCAATGTCATACCCAATGACTAGTAGATCAAACCACTGGTGTGTGTTTGAGTAAGATGGCTGACTCTTTCTGGAGTGCCAATGAAGGAGACTGTGAGATGGAAGATTCAGTGGGTAAAGGAACTTGCCACCAAGCCTGATGAGTTGAGTTTGGGCCCCGGGGCTTTCACAATGGAAAGAGCATACTGACTCACACAGTGGGCCTTTAACTTCTACAGGCTTGTCATGGAATACACATGCACACACAAAAATAGATAAGTAAATATTAAGTGCCTATGAAGGTCAAGGCTGTATCCATCTGGCCCTGAACAACTCTTCACTCATTCAATATTCAACATGTTCTGAGATGTAGGTAGACATAACTTTCAGAAAGAACAACCCAGATAAAACATAGATATTCTGAAAACACAGAAAAACAATATGGATTATAACATAGAAGACGTAGAATTTGTACAGCGCTTACCGCTCATCTTACCAAACTGTACTTGTGAAGCTGAGCTCTCTTTAGTTTTTTCAACTGAATCAGCCACATGAGGAAAACATGGTTAATAGATTGCATTTTTTGTATGTGTTTGGGTCCAACACAATTCACAAAATCCATGTATTCCCAGGACCAGGGATAGTGATGGTCATAGGACTAAAAGGAGAATTGAGACAAATGGCCATTTGATGGGCTAGTGTCTCCTTAGCAAAATACTTGTCTGGCGGTTTGAATAAAAATGGCCCTGTAGACTCATCGGGAGTGGCATTATTTGAAAGGATTAGAATGTGTGGCCTTCTTGGAGTATGTGTGGCCTTGTTGGCAGGAGTGTGTCACTGGAGGTGGACTTTGAGATTTCAGAAGCTCAAACCAGGCCCAGGGTCACTCTCTCTTCCAGCTGCCTACTGATGCAAATGTAGAACTTTAGGCTCCTTCTCCAGCACCATGTCTGTCTGCTTGTCATCACTATGCTTTCCACCATGAAAACAATGGACTAAACCTCTGAGCCTGTAAGACTGTCCCAATTAAACGCTTTTCTGTGTAAGTTGCTGTGCCCATGCTGTAGTCATGACAATAGAAACCCTAACGAAGACAACTTGTTTCTTTTCTAATGTCAGAAACCTATGTTCTGCCTAAACTCAGCATTTCTCATTGACTTTTGAATGCCTAAATGAGCTGGTCACTGTTTTAAAGTCTAAGATTCTTCAGTGACAGAGCCACCTGCCCTCCTGTACGCACACTAGTACAAAGAAGGCAGCAGGGATGTGTCCTGTGGACACACATCCCCAACACGACCTGTGTGGTGGGCTTGTTGCTGATCTAGATCTATCCTCAGGGCAATAGTGAAGAGAGAAAGTTTGTCAAGGAGAGCTACTGAAATAGTTTCCCAAGATATTAGGCAAAGGAATGATGCTGGGAAACTATTTATAGGTTTCCAAGGGAAAGCTCTATTGATTTCAGTTAGTTTTAGATTCTGTAGATCCTAGGCTTTTGGACAACTCCTTATTCAACCTTCACAGTCTTACTTTGTCCTTGGAGCTGTGGTGCAGAGCACCAGCCACCTCACGGGGTTCCCAGCACCACAGCCTGACTCATTTGATTACTTCGAGACATTCATAGTTTTGATCATATTTACCCTCAGTCCTCAACTCCTCCCAGATTCAACCCTTTTCCCTTCCCATTCACCTTTGTGTCCCTTTCTCTCCATTAAAGCCAATGTGTGCTACCCAGTTATTCTGAATGTGTGACCTTCCACCCGTCAGCTTACCAGGGTCTATGCAGGCTGTGGCTGCTTCACTTGGGAAAGTTGTCTTTGCTCTGTTTTTCTCAACTTTCTCTCTTTATAAACCTTCCCCAGCTGAGTGGAGGCTACCTCAGTGTTTGCCACCAACATCACCCCAAGTCCAACTCCTTATCTCCTCCAGTATCAACTGATAGACCTGCGGGGGACACGAGAGGGGATAGCAGTCAGGAGCAACAGCTGAGAAGCAGAGGAGAATGTAAGATAGCACCAAGAAGGGGCTGGGCCATCGAGGGTTTCGTCACAACCCTTCCTCTCGTAGGCCTCAGAAGGAGAGTAAGAGTTCTGCATGCTGTGTCCAAGAAAATGCACCAGTTGCTCCAATGGCATTTACTTCCGAATGAAGCCAGCTTCCTCCTCATGAAGTTCTTACTGCTTAAGTAGTACAACCTAGTGTAAATTTTAAGCTGTGATGCAGTTGATTGAAAGTAGCATGAGATTTAATTCGGTCTACTAACGCTGGTATTCTGCCCAGTCATTTTATTGCATCATGAAAAGGAGTGGCAGAGACCTGAGGGGAGAAGGGCTTCCTGGATGGAGATGGCAGGGAAGGGACAAGAGGGAGAAAAGTTTTCCTTATGGTAGTTGTGCCTCTGTATCACCCAGAGGGAAAAGTTCCCACTGGTCCATAATATGGCCCATAGCTACTGAACAAGACCAATAGCTTTAGGCATGACAAACTCAGGTCCTAAAGAGTGATATTCAGGGGTCAGAGGTGACATGAAGTTCTAGGTGCTCTCCCCTTCATCCTAGAGGACCCCACCCCCTCTGCATCCCAAGCACCTGCACTAGCTAGATCATCCTGCTTTTAGATGTGTCTTGGGTTTGTCTGTTGAAGGGCACAAATCGGAGAGGAAGCAGAAGATTTGTTCCTCTAGTTTTCTGCTTTCCAGGTTGGAACCACAGTAGCCTTGTTCCTCCATAGAAGGCCACAGTTCCTACCACATAGCCTGTCCTTCATAGACTCCTCTTGCTGAGTTCTTCCTACCTTTTGTGATTGTTTTCATATAACCTCTCTACACATCTGTGGACTGTCCCTTTATTAAACTCTCCAGAGTAACCTCTTCTGGGTGGGCTATTTCCTGGAGAGACTCTGACGGTCTCACATGACGTGCAAGGGCTGAGAGAAGCCTTTGTGTCCTCCATGGGGCTTCTGGTTCAAACTAAGAGTGCCAAATCTGGGGAGACCTCTCCCAACACCAGGCTTCCTGAAATGTTTTTATTTAATCCTAAACCTTTAAGGAAAAGTCAGTTTTAGGTGAAGGAACAAGTTGCATAAATAAATATAGACCTATGGATTTATCTTAAAAGCAAACCTGTGAACTTAAGTATTCATGTACCTAAATTCAAATAGGAAATGCTAGAAGTTTAGTTGTGTTAATATGAAAATCAGACTGTATTTAGGGGAGTGTTGAGAGGTATCTTAAGGTCAGAAGTTGAGGTGGACTTAAGTGTTGAGGTAATTTTGTACATAATGGAATGTTCAAATGGATCAAGAACAGGACAGGAAGCGACATCCAGATGCTTTAGCGGAGGCAGTCTGGGGATGTTCACCAAACACTTTTTATCAGAAGCAACTGATGGTGGTGAAGGAGTGTGGAGGAGGAAGCAAGAGGTGAAAGCAGACGCAGCAGGCCCAAGATTGAAAGCCACTGCCACACAGCCAATGGAGGTGAGGAGATGGTAACCCGGTGTGGCAGTAAGAGGGGGCACTGTGGAGAGAAAGGCAATGAGCCTGGATCTAGGATACAAATAAGAGATGTTGGAAGCAAATGAGCCTTGGACTTGGTGCCTGGCTGGCAAAGCATGGCATCATTGTTCACAGAGAGATACAAGTCAAGAGGGTTGCAAAGAGAAGGATGGATTTTCTCTGGGAAATGTTGGAAGTATGTTTGGTATTGCAGTGGAAGGCACCTACACATGCAAGCCTTGTGCTAACAACATGTGGGATTGCATGTATCTCCATCTGGATGAGATGAACAAGGAGAAGAATGCAGAAAGACAAGGGACCCAAGGACAGGAAGTCATAGAAGGCCTCCATGGGCAAGAGAACAGACAGCAAAGGAACAGGAGGTCCCGAGGCTCAAATGACTTGGGGGATAAAGTTACAAGACCAAGGCGACAGTCCTGAGCGCTAAAGAAAAGAAGAAAAGTGGATCGGCAAGGACTGAGGGGTATGACGAACAGACGTACGTCATCTTCAAAAGAACAGCTTTCAGCAGAACACTGTAAGTGAGACCCTGGGTTGGTACAGAAGCAGAAGATAAAGAAACAGCATCACAGGTATGAACTCAAGAACATCAACAGCAATGGGAAGGCAAGAGAGGAAAGGCAAATGGCGTTTTGAGGGTTAGAGGGGCAGTGTTAGGCTAGAACCAAAAAATAAGCAGACCCGAAACAAGACGGAAGATGCCGAGTGCAGCTGCGGTATGGATCGGAGGTGTTTGCCTAGAGTGTGCAAAGCACTGGACCCAACCTCCAGCATCATACTACCTAACCAAGATCGACCGTGGTGTACAGTCTAGGAGGAGGTGAATGGAGGTGAAACAGGCGACAGAGAGAGGCACACGGTTTGACACATGGCACTGCAGCTGAAAATAAAGCCAGATACGAGATTCGCAGACAAAATATAATTATAGGCAGTGCAGAAGAGACGGATGCTGTAAGGTGTTTGGAAAGGAGACGGTGGAAGAATCAAAGGCTTCCTTTGAAAGCTGGAGCTTTTATAGATGCATAAAAGTGTTGATTGTAACCTAGATTTTCACAGACAGGAACTTCTACAGCTTAAATGTCCAACCGTAAAACAACAACTGTATAAATTACAGTGCCTCCATCCAAATGGACTGTGGTGAAGCCATTTTAAATTATAATTGCAAGGCTAGGTAATCGCATGAAGCCATGTCTCTGATAGCGCTGAGTGAAATGAAGACCAAAATGACTCTGTGAGTACAGCTATGTAACAGATTGTACCATATAGGAGACCTCTATATATGGTATATACAATGTATATGCATAGGCATATACATTTATTATAGTTTGAGAGTGTCTTCATGAAGCATGTGTTGAATCCCCAAAGCAACAAAATTGGGAAGTAAGATCTAAGATCTATCTGGGGTGTTTATGGGTCATAAGGGTTTTATCCTTTTGGTGATTATTATATTACATTATATTATATTATATTATATTATATTATATTATATTATATTATATTATATTATATGAATTATGAGAGGGAGTGCATCTGTGTTCATGCTCACTCATGCTCTCTGCCTTCCACAATGGGATGAGGCAGTAAAATAGCCCTGGCCAGGATCCAGCCGTGAGCTCTTAGATACTCCAGCCTCCACAACCGTTAGCCAGTCCCATCTCTATTATCTGTAAATGACCTACCTTATAGTATTCTGTTATAGCAGCACAGAGTACGTGGAGAAAGCATTCTATAAAACAACTAGAAAGCAAAATAAAAATTACTTACTAAGCTACAGAATACTAAGCAGTAACTTTTATTAATATTTTTGCGTGACTACTTGTATGATGTGTAGTTGTAAAAATTAAAGATATTTCCCACTTTCCTCTGACTTTATAGTGCATTTAGTAATGTGATAGCGTTTATCCGAAGCTGAATATGGATCCTCTCACCCTGTCCATCGAATCTGAAATCTGAATTATCTATTTCGGATCCCCTCAGGAAGTCTTGTCTCACTCTTGCACATTCAGCATGTCTTGTGGCTACAGTGGATTCTGGCTAAATGCTCTGAATCCTTAGTCTAGATCCCTGGTTAAACACTGATGGGTTCTGAGATAGAAGAGTCAGCCCTGCCTGCTCAACTCCTACATACAGCCAGGGTACAATTGGGCTGAGGAGGCAAGTGTCTACCATTTCCAGGGAAAGTAGTTTCAGGAAAATAGGATCTTTTTTTTTTTAAATTTCATTACCACCATGTGAGATTTTGTGGAAACCGAGAACAAGGGTTTAGCTTATCACTTAAGAAAAGACCAAAGTCCACGTCTCCTCTTACAAGGCTTACTGCATGAGTCCAAATTGTGTGTAACTTCTCATAGCTGCCTCAAAATGTGACAGCGTAAATGTGGGCTTCAAGTAATAAAAGGTTTATCAACATACAGACTCTTCTTCCCAGTGGCTTGTGTCCAACAGATTCCCCCCAAATGGCCAGTTAGTCCAGCGATGGGGAGGGATCTGAAGAATAGGGTTGTTTGATGTGAAAAACAAGTGTCCAAAATCGTGTTCATCCTTTGCATTTAGCCCTCTCCCGGAAGCAGCTTCGCGCTCTGCAGCCTCTAGGGAGCGCTTGGCGTTCTTTCTGAGTCCCATTTTCGCACAGCCACTGCACACATCTGCTTCAAAGTGTGAGCTGCTGCTTCCCAGGAGCCTGCTCTCGGCTGCCCACTGAGAAGATTGGAGCAGACGCCAGAACCCCGGGTTTTCCTAAGTGCTTCCTATCAGAAAATGAGAACTCGGCAGTCTGCTGACTTGCTGGCGCTCGGGAACCCGGGTGTCTGCAGCCACCTCCACAGACTGGCATTTTCAGTCACCCTCTTATTTTTATTTCTCAATCTAATCCCATCTCTCACTGCCCCCCCCCACCCCTGTTGCTTTTCTAAAATAAACCTAACCTTTCATTGCGTTCTCTTCCCACCACGGCTAACTTTAGAAAGCACAGAACTCCTGGTGGAAGGCCACCTCCTGAAGATGGGTATTTTATCTCCAGCTTCCGGAGCGACACTTTAGAAACTGTTGCTTGTCAAAGGGGGGAAAATACTGCCTACGGGCTTAAGACCGTCCGCTGCTGTGTAGGCTCCTGAGAAAATACCGTTATGGCAACGACAGGAAATATTAGGTGGTGCAGGTCACTGGTTTGTTCCCTTTATCAGCAGTTGACATTTTAAAGCCTGTGGCAGAATCTCCTGAGCTGGGACAACCCCTCTGATGGACAGAGATAGATACGGGTACCAATCCTAGGGGAAATGAAGAAACCCCAAAGGCTGGCCGCAGGCCACCAAAACCAAGTAGCCCCATTCTTACCTTCTAACCTTGGCCTTCATATAGCTCTGTGGTCCACCAGGTGTATTACCTTCCTCTAGCTGCCCCCCCTTCTCCAGTAAGCATCCAACTTTACATTAAATGTGTCACCAAATCCTATTGAGTTTCCTCCCTTAACGTCTTCAGTAACAATCCCCCTTTCACCACCTCCTCTGTCCCACCCTAGTTTATTGAATATAATGAGGCTCTTCCAAGGCCTAGGATGAAGGATCCATAGAAATGGCCTACCAGGATTCCTTGGGGTTTGCAATATAGATACATCTTTTGCCGCACCCCAGTTTCAGCTCTAAAATGTGTTTTAAAAGCAGTTATAAATGCATTGTTGCTAAAAAAAAAAAAAAAAAAAAAAAAAATCTGTGTCTGCTCATTCCGATATGATACATCATAAAACCCATCTAGATGATGTGCCCAGGTTCCAACACCAGCCACTGGTGCTGCATACCTAGAGCATCTTGCCCAGCTGGGGAGAATGGGGGTGGAGCTTGTTTCTGTTTCTTTGGTTGCTGTTTTTCTTCATGGGTTTTTCTTCATCCATTTCACCTGATTTCATTCCCTAGTTCCAAACCAAGCCACCAACATGTGTTTGCTTTGACATTTCAGGATTTTCAGCTGGGTAATGAGGACCTGAGATGATGGATTGTCAACTTACTTATCAGGAGGCACGGATAGGATCCCTTCAGTTGAGAGGAGTATAGTCATGAGGGTACCACGGACAGAAGTGAGGTGGCTTAGCAGAAACCTTGGTGCAATCCCCAGCATCGCTTGAAAAAATACCTATCAACATTTTCCAGTGAGTTCCCCTTTCAGATAAAGTATAATCAAGGAACTGGCCATACATCTTGATACTCTCTGGAATTTCCTAAAGGGATGGCTGGTCAGTTGGTTGGTTGGTTGGCTGCTTGGCTGTTTTTTTTGTTTTTACTTGACAAACTCTCACCATATAACCCAGGCTGGCCTAGAACTCACAGTCCTTTAACTCACAGTCTTTTAAGCACTGAAATTACAGGTGTGTGCCAGCATTCCATGCTTGGGGTTCCCCAGAGGTTTTAAATGTTTGTCTCAGTAGGAGGGACAGGAGTGAAATCACACTTGGCCTTCCCAGACCTGAATTATCTTTTAAATTTAATAGTATACGTAAGGCCCTACTATCTCCAAATTTTGTCTGTTTGGGAGAAAGGGACTGAGAAGATGGTGGTTCTTTGAGCTGAATTTAGTTAAACAAGGGTCTACCACGGCATGATAAATGCCATCTCTTGCTCTGTTGCCCAGACTGACCTTGCCTTGTAATCCTCCTGCATCAGCTCGTCTTTCCAAGTGCTGGAGTCAACAGCACGCACCACCTCAGCTGGTTTCTGAGCACCTCTTGCACACTCCTCCTAGAGATACTTTTCTAGAACCCTCTGCACACATTTTGACCATATTTGTCTGACAAGAGCCTCATGAGTGGATCTCAGGGTGTTTCCTGTCTCCTGCTCAGAATTCACGGAGGTTTTAAGTATTACTGGCTTACGCCACAGTGCTTGATTGAAGGGAGCTTCATCCACTGGCTTCTCTTCCTTTGTGAAGATCGGTTCTTACTTTCAGGATGAAGCCCATCTCAGAAGACAGAGCATCTGGGGGACCCTCTGGGCGGGGCCCTCCATCCATCCACAGTAAAATGTCTCCCCACTCTTACTCATCTGACACACATGCTTTGATTGTCCTTTCCCTCCCCTCCACAACCATATAGTCACAAAGATCTGATTGATCCAAGACTACGTCCCCTGAATAGTCACAGCCACATCCCACCTCCGGCCTAACGGTCTCCCCGCCTCCTGGGCAGGCCTCCTCCATGTTTTAATGGGAACAGCCACACCCCATTAGAGATTTTAAGATTTTTTAAAGTTTTTCATTGTCATATATTTACTGTACATGGTGATAGGTTTCGTAAAGACATTTCCATGCATGCATAGCATGCATTTTGACAGACTCGCTGACCAGACTTCCTCTCTCCCTCCTCACCTAATAGTCATCTTCCTTTGCCAAGACAGACACACTCACTTTAATTCCTCTATTATATGTGTGCGTGAGTCTATGTATCTATCTAAAATGCAGGATCCGCAGACAAAAGAAAGCATGCAATTTGACTTTCTGATGCTTAACATGATGAACAGGATCCCAGTTCCCGCCATCTCTCTGTAGACAATATAATTCAAGTCTTTTTTTATGGCTGGAAAAGACTCCATTGTGTATACGTATGCCACATTTTCTTTATTCATTCATGTGTTGATGAATTTTCATCGTGGACTTGCATGCTATGTTATTAGGTTATTAGGTGTATAACAATAGCATTCTAATGAAGCATTGTCTTTGAAGGCATATAGACGTAGCTTTAAATCCAGCTCCCCCCTATAGACCCTGTGTGACCTTCCACACTTTTGGATGTCATGGTTATTAATGAAAAGGAACAACAGTCTCTGCCACATGGTTTCATGCATGGGAAATTAAATAATGCCAATAGATCAGTCTGCACAGAGAACAGTTTTTACGAAAGTTATTCCTCTCCGTTCATAATTATTCAAACTCCAGACACCTGGGTGGTAAGCTACATTTCCATGATCTTCCTTATTACACACTTCACACCTTCTTCCTATCAGTAGATAGCCCTTGCCAAAAATGAACGGGTACTGTGAACAGTAGGTTGAATGCTTCCTAAATTAATGTTTAATTAAGCCCTGTAGAGAGGTAAGGAAGACAGGGAGACACGAGTGATGAAATAACAGCGTCATAAATAAAAGCTAAAGAAGTTGTGAATAAATTACAGTTAGGTTATTCTTTTCATTTTGATTGATTACAGGACTATAGCCTCAGACAAAGCAATGTATTTCCCTACCAAAATTACTCTTTAATTATAGTGCCTTTTTTCCTTCCAGAATGCCCCATTTTTTAAAGTCCAGGGAGCATCTCAGTCATTTGATTATAACAGAATTTTCCAAATATGACACAAACGACAATTCCTGTCTCCTATTCCCTAAGATCATGTGGTGAAAATGGAGCTTTCTTGTTGTTAGGAACCCAGTGAGCACATTCTACTGTATCATGGACAGGAAAACAAATGACACAACATGAACATTCCACTCTCCCCCATGACTCACGGTGTGACCTCTCCTACCCTGAGCTGAACAGTCTTGGAGAGGTATTTGCCAGCTTGACTGTTACTTTTATGGTGGTACTGTTGAAGCTCTGAGCTGTTTCCTCTGATTTTAACACACTTGGTTTTAAATGTTCATTTCTATTGTTTGTTATTAAGAAGTACTTGATAAAGAAGAATACATAAACTCCATCAAACATTGGCCTTCTTTCTCTTTAAGGGCTTGGTATTTAAGAGCACTAGCTGTTCTTTCAGGGGACCCAGGTTCAATTCCCAGCACCTACTTGGTGGCTCACAACTGTCTGTAACCCCATTCTGGGAGGTGCAAGCAGTAATAGAAAGATCTCTCAACAATAAAAAGCCCAAGACCAGCTAGATTAACTGCTAGATTCTACCAAATCTTTTAAGAGGAGCCAATACCAATGCTTCTCAAATGATTCTATTAAATAGGAACAAATGTCACTATCATACTCATTCTAAAATGCCAGTATCACTCTGATGCCAAATTGAACATGCTCACAACAAATCAACTACAGAGAACTACTTTGGTGAACATGTCTGTAAAAATTATCAATAAAATTTTTGCAACTTGAACTCAAGAACACATTAAGAAGATCACACACTATGACCAAGTTGATTTCATCCTAGGAAGGCACTATTGGCTGGACAAACCCAAATCAGTATTATCAGAAAATGAACAGACTTGAGGATAGAAATCACATGATCAACTCAATTAATGCCAAAACGCCTTAACAAGTCCAGTATCCCTTTATGACAAAAATACCGAAGAAACTAGGAATAGAAAGAATATAATTCAACATAATAAAGACTATTATAAAACAAGCCTATAACCAACACTATAATAAATGGAGAAATATTGAGACCATTTCTTCTAACATATGGAATGAGACAAGGGTGCCCACTCTTTTTTTAACATAGTACTCAAAACCTTAGCTAGAGCAATAACACAAGATAAATACATGAAAGAGATACAAATAAGAAGGGACCAATTTTCCTACTTGTAGAGGACATGATTCCTTCCTTAGCTTAAAAATCCAAAGATTTAAACTGCTTTGAGATTCCATCTCATTTGAGTCAGAATGCTATCATCAAGAAAAGAAATAACAAATGCAGGTGAGGGCGTAGGGGGAGAGACCCTTATCCAGTATTGGTGGGAAATGTAAACTTGTGTAGCCACTATGGAAACCAGTATGGAGCTCATCAAAAAACTGAAAACAAGGGGGGCTCGAGAGATGGCTCAGCAGTTAAGAGCACTGGCTATTCTTCCAGAGGACCTGAGCTCAATTCCTAGCACCTACACTGTAGCTCACAACTGTCTGTAACTCCAGTTCCAGGGGATAAGACACCCTCACACAGACATACATGCAAACAAACATCAATGCACATAAAAGAAAAAGAAAAAAGCTGAAAATAGAACCACTATATGACTGAGCTTCACCATTCTTTGGGATATACCTGTAGGACTTCAAGTCAACATCCCACAGAGGTATGATACCCCCGTGTTTATAATAGTTGTTTACAATAGTTTATATAGTTGTACTATTTAACTATGTAACTGGGCAATAGAGCCAGATGTGCACCAACAGATCAATGCATTAAAATGTGGGATACATAATGAAATTTTATTCAGCCATTAAGAAAAGTAGAATCATAACACTAGCAGGGTGCAAGCTGGAAGTCATTGCATGAAGTGAAACAATCAGACTCGGAAAGACAAATACCATGTTTTCTCTTACATATGGAACTTAGATTTAAAATTGTATGTGTGTGTGTAATGAAACTAGAAAAGGGACCAAGAGAGCAGGAGAAATACTAAGGATGAGGGAGAGAGGATAATGGAATAAATGTGGTAACCAAGCAGAGGGGATTTTCTGGAGAATAATGGGAGTCAGCCAGGAGGGGGCACAGGTCACAGGACAGTGTGGAAGAAGAAGAATTAAGAATAAAATATAATGACATTTATGTTATAAAAATGCCATTAGAAACTCACTGTGGGGGCTGGAGAGATGACCCAGTAGTTAGGAGCACTGGCTGCTCTTTCCAGAGGACCTGGGTTCAACTCCCAGCACCCACTTGACAGCTCACAACTGTCTATAACTCCAGTTCCAGGGGATCTGACACTCTCACACTAATGCACATTAAATAAAATAAAAATTTTTTTAAAACTCATCACTTTTTACGTTAACTTAAAATATGAATTTTTAAAAGTTTGTGCCGAGTCAACTTATATTTGAATGGTTTTGAGTTGGGAGTCAGAATAGTCTCAAGAAGTTGAAAGAGAAAGACTATTTGATGGCCAGACAGAGGCTTCCCTTCTCTAGTTCCCTCTTGCAATTACATGCTATTCATGTGTGTTCTCGTGTGAATGAGAAGAATGCTTTACAGTGTTACTATTGAGAGAAAATGTCTTTAAACCACTCCAGTGCATATCTGCTAACTGATTATTCATGGAAACGACAGTGGCTTTCTCATGGAGACAGTATTCTCTATACACACTGGCCGTAAGGTCTCGACTACCCATTGTAGATGGAGTTGTTCTCCACAAGGGGCACAGGAGCCTTTTCTTGGTGGATTGTGAAATTGGAGGAAGATACTCTGTCCTTACCCAGCTGCCTGGTAACATGGATCAATAGTGACTGGGCTTTCTGAACTATAATTTCAAGTTCCATTTGGACAGGAAGAGACAGGGCTATAAAAAAAATAGCAGAACTGATTTCAATCAAACTAATAACTAGTTTTTCAAGAAACTAATTAACTTCTCTTACTTTTCTTATCAGCTGGATGTCATATGATGTGCTCCTCTTTTCCCTATGGGAGGTCCTGTCTCTCTCCAGGTTAGTCATGGTTCCTAGACAATGCATTCGGCTTAACATCACCAATCCCTCTGTCTTTCCTCTTCCAGGTAGCTATAGATTTCACTGCCTCTAATGGAGACCCCAGGAACAGCTGTTCCCTGCACTATATCCACCCTTATCAGCCTAATGAGTACTTAAAGGCCTTGGTGGCTGTGGGAGAGATTTGCCAAGACTATGACAGGTAAGAGACTTCAGGAATCAGCTGGGGTCTTATCTCTCAAGTGGAGTTCCATGGCCCTTGGCTGATTCGTGGCAGAAGAGTGGCAGTTGCAAGAAGCAAGTCCTCATGAAAGAACAGAACAGAGCCTTGTGCCAGACATGTCATGCTCTCTGCACCTGGAGGAACTGAGTTGGTGGGCACACTCACTTTGGTGAGCCCACAAATCCCTCTCTCAGCTTTCTACTCTAATTAGGCTTGTGAAGACACTAGATAGCAGCTTTACCATCCATTGCGTGGACTGAGTGTGTAGGTGCCCTTGTTACTCACAGTTTGTTCATGAACTAGCATCACCCCCTGCTGAATCGGAGTTTGCAACCTAAGGAGATTCTCGGATGTCCAGTGTACACTTCCGAGTTTTGGAAGCACGGGTTTAGTGGATGTTGCTGCATCCATTCTTTATACTCTTATGCAATATCTTCTACAATAGCCATCACTTTTTTAAAGACTAAAACTATAGAACAGATAAGTCTTTTGTGTACTGTCACACGGACAGAGATGGAATTTGAACCGCAATGGTTCTCACACTACACACTGAGTTCAAAATCACTGTATTTTACTGATCTAGAAAGCTATTGGTAACATTAGCAGAGATATATGTCTGCCTAGATGCACATATATGTGGCCAGGAAAGAGTGTGTGTGTGTGTGTGTGTGTGTGTGTGTGTGTGTGTGTGTGTGTGTGTCTGTTCACTTGTATGCAGAGATGATCTTGAGATTCGATTGGTATTATTTATTTCTTCTTGATGATAAATATTGGCCTTTCCTGCCAAAGAATTTTCTTGAAAGAAGTGACCAGCATAAACTGTGTTAAGCTGGATCTGTGTTGTTGCTCCAGTATCACCAGATAAAGGGAAGGAGCTCATACTTAAGAAGGCTTTTTGAGGTAGAACCAATGTTGACATAAACATACGCATCTCAGAGGACTCCTGCGTGTGATTGTGAACTAAGGCTGGTTAGTAATGAGCTGTGAGCGGCAGACCTTTTAATCCAAGAAAATAAACACAGCAATGCTGTCCTGTGGGTTTAGAGAAACTTAGCACCTAACATGATTTCTGTTCTTCCTGAGTTCGTTATTGGTAACAACTACATTAAAAGCCTGTTACTGCCACAGCACAGTAAAGAGCACATTCTTAGGAAATCCACAGCACAGGTTATAAGAAAGGTCTATTCAGTCTTCTGCCTGCTGAGGTCTCTGTATTCAGCCTGATCAGCAAAAATCCCCCAATATGGCAGAGACACATAGGGAGTGGACTACCAGATCCTATGAAATCAGCAACCAATAAATATGCATAACTCTCCTTCAACGGCTCTTGCTCAATTGTCATTCTAAATTACCTTGTTGAAGTGGCTATTCTTGGTTGTCCACTTGACTACATCTGAAATTACCTATAACTCAAGCTGTTGGGTACACCTATGTGGGATATTTTTCTTAATTTCATCATCTGAAGTGGGAAGACCCACTTTTAATCTGGGTCTTTTGAGATAGGAAGATACACCTTTAATATGGCCCATACCTTCAAGATGGCAGCCTCTATAAAAGACATGGAAGAAGGAAGCTTTTGCTTGTTGCCTGCTTGCTCTAGTGGCAAGTCCTTTCCTTCACTGGCAGTAGAGCCTACTTCTTCAGAATTCCAACATATACTGAAGACCAGCTGAGACATCCAGCCTCAAGAACTGAACAATTACTGGATTATTGGACTTTCCATTAGTAGACAGCCATTGTTGGACTAGCTGGACCATAGCCATTTGTGTGTGTGTGTGTGTGTGTGTGTGTGTGTGTGTGTGTGTGTGTGTGTTTTCTGTAAGTTCTACTCCTCTAGAGAACCCTGACTAATACAAAGTGACACTTCAAATACTTGACCTTGGGATAGTGACTGTGAAGATAATGAGTTTCAGCTCTGATTTCTTCAGGCTCCGATTGAGGGATAATTTCTAGAGAGGTCTGTATCAGATTGAGGTTTTCACTAGGGAAGAAAGACTGATACACCGCATCAACACCGTGTCAGATATTTCTTCAAGCTCCCCCAAGACGCAAGAGTTGGAACCCTCTTCCTTCGTTCACACATGGACATGGTAATAATCTAGTGTAACTCTGTGTGTATATGTTAAGGACATAAGGAGGGAGGGAGGGGATGTTTTCAGGATCCCTAAGGTTTGGACCTTGAGATGCACATAATAGAAGGTAGCTTTCCCAGTGGAGTACTATGCATTGTGCTCAAACCCGACAGAAGCAACATAGTAAGACCCGCACGTAAAACAAAAGTTAAATAGGTAGATATGAGAACTGAATATATATAGAAATATATTACAAGAACTCTGAATCTGCAGGGAAGAATGCATTCAATACTGAGTTTCCAAAGAGTAGAGTGGTCAGTTATCTAGAAACTGAGATGACAAGACTCAGAGTGACAAGACTCCATCATGGTCCTGTATTGCCTTCATCCGCTGATCCAGACTGATCCATCACTGGGAAGCATTTATTGGCTAATCCCTGCACAGTGTGTCCATTTCCTGAGAGCTTCACATGCAAAACAGACACCCTAGTCAGAGTAACTTGGACATCTCTCAACGTTTTTCGCCCTTTAGAATGCAAGCCAGACAAAGTTGACAAGTATTTTGTGCTCCCTCAAAAACACAGATTCGATGTAAACATAAGATATGGCACCTTAGGAGTTATCTGAAGAGTCATCAGAAATTATTCCTTTTAGATTTTAATAGGGTAAGTCTGAAGTCATCATGCCCAGCTGGACAAAAAAAATCAGCTTTGGGCAGCCCAGCAGAGCAACATTTTATTTGTGTTCAAAGAAGGCAGCTCAACATTAAAATGGGCAAATTCTAAAGAAGGTTTGAAAAAAAAAACCTCCGTGCTCTTTTAAGAGACTCCCTGGGAGAGCTTGGAATGCAAGCTGCTCCCGTGAAAGCTGACAAGGTTCGGCAGTTTCTCTCTTATGTGGGTGGATAGACGTAGACAGGCAGAGTCAGGAAATTTCAAGTCAAGGCTCTGGAATTAATTTATTCTTACATCAAAGTCAGGGAGGTTGGTGCTTAAAATGAAAGACTTGCATAAAAGCTGACAGGCGGCATCATCCCCCTCCCACAGGCACACAGAGGTTTTCAGTTCCCACGAGCCTTAGCAATTCCTCCTGTCTCTGATGGCCAAGGATTTTCTCTCTGCCTTGTGTAGTCATCACTGCTGGATCATTAGCAGCTGATCCATGAAGCAGAACAGCTTGGGGGGTGCATAAAGCCCTTCTCCAGATGGTCTTGAAGGGAGGCTCCCCCAACCACAGGATATTGGTCCCCAAATTCAGAAGACAATTTTGCTGGCCCTCAGTATCCCTCATCTTCTGCAAGGACATCCCAGCCCACCTGCCTCGCCTGCCCATACAAATGAGTGTGTGCGTACACACTCATGAAGACATACATACATGCACACATGTACTCACACACATACTCACACATTCCCTATATGCTAGAGCATGTTTCCAGTAAGCACTGTTGAGGCAAAAACCAAAGCAAAACAAAAAAATCCAGCTCCCATCTTAAAGGGAAGAATAGTTTATTCTGAAGACATTTTGAATGACCATGGCCTGGGAACACAGATTTAGGTTATCCCAAAAATAGGTTCCAATGTGGAAACAATTTTATGAAGTTTTATAGTTTCACAAAACAAAGAAAGTCATAAAATCAAGGCAAGTTTACATCAGCGAGGCAGTTACAGCAAGATGGGAGTGCTTTTGAATAGGCCTAAGATACTATCTGATGACATTCTTGACTTTGGGGTTGGGGAAAGCCAGTGGGTCTGCTAAGCCAATAGGTTCCAAGTGTTTTTATTTATTAGTCACAGGATGTTAGTTCCAACTTAGAGCAAGGAATGGCTATCCAGGAAGCTAAAGCTAGCCCAAGATAAAGCAATTAGCCTCTGGATCTGAGCATCTCTCCACAGTACTGAGATTCTGATCGATCAGTCAATCTGTAGACACAGCTTCTTTTCAAGAATTTTCATTCACAACGTCCACTCTTTTCATGCACCTTCAGTGTCAAAGTGGTGTGCTTTTCTTGGAGCCAGCATACCTATGGACCTCAGAAAACCTGGATTGTCCTCTGATGAAAAGCTTTGTCTGGACCTGTTACCACGGGCCTGTAATCTCAGCTACTTTGGAATGTGAGACAGGAAGACTGCAAGTTCAAAGCCAGCTTGGGCAACTTAGTGACACCCTGTCTCAAATTTTTTAAAATAAAGTAAAAAGAGGAATGGAGTTATAGTTTACTGGTAGAGTAGTTGCTTAGCACACACAAGACCCTGAGTTCAGTCCCTGGTGCTGTGAAAGAAAAGGGGAAGGTGGGAGAAACGGAAGGCAGCCTGTCTGTGATGAGAGGACAGAGAGACCAAACGTATTGCTCTGCAGGCACAGACTGCTAGTCTAAAGAAGTGGCCACCTCAGAATGAATCAGGGACATCAGAAAGCAAGGCAAGATGTGCTAGATCCTGTGTTAGAGGATAAGTTAGAACTGAAACCCAATTTGACAGGCGTTTAGATATGTGGGCACTGGGTGGATCAGCAGAAGATGGAGGGGGGAGGTCCTATCTCAGTACAGCCTTTACCACACCCCACCTTGTACCAGGAGGACTCTCACCATTGTCTGCACACCAAAAGTTACTTGGGAGGTTTCAAACATCCTGAAGTTTCATGCCATCCCCAGCCCCCCGATTGATTTCAATGTCTAGAAATCAGGACTTGTTGTTGTTCTGTTGTTCTTGTTGTTGTTTTAATGAGTATCCAGTGTTGAAATCCACTATTAAATCAGGATTTCTGGGTCAGTTAGAGCCAAGGCCTCTGCAGCATCTCCTAGATTTCACTCCCCTTTGTGTGGGACAGCAAAGAGAAAAAACTTAACATGGCAGAATTTTCTCCATGTAGCTCACAGTCTAGTGGAATATAGACGTGTGTCCGTAAGTCACAGTGAATCAGGTGTTGTGGCTCATACCTTGGAAGCCCAGTACTAGTGAGGCTGAGGCTGAGGCTGGAAGACCACAGGAGTTCAAGGCCAGCCTGGGATACATGGAGAGACCCTATCTCAAAACAACAAAAACAAACATAGCCCAGGCTCAGCATGGCCCAGAAAGCCCTTCCCGAGTAAGGATAGAGAGTGTATACTAGAAGGAAGGGCCCACTCTGTTCTGCTGGAAGGAGGGTGGACATGGAGAAACTCTTGACAGTGATTCCTGGGCTTATCAGAATAGTCTCTCTCTCTCTCTCTCTCTCTCTCTCTCTCTCTCTCTCTCTCTCTCTCTCTCTCTCTCTCTCTCTCTCTCACACACACACACACACACACACACACACACACACACCTTGTTATTAGAACACAGATGCCCCTGTTATTCTGAATCAGTATACCAGACCAGTCTCCCATGGAGAACGATCAGCAAAGATGATAGAAAGAGTTTGGGGTCCTGATGACAGGTAGATCTGGGTTCACATCCCAGCTCTCTATCTCTGGTTTCGTGAGATTTATTTCCTTGATTGCAAATCGAAGGTGCATCTAAGTTCCTTTGCACAGCCCATGCGCTTCTGCCTGTGGTAAATGATCAGTGGTAGAAGGTGTTACCTTAAAGACTCAAAACTCAATCTTTAAAAATAAATGGAACACATAAAGAGAAAAGATTACAGGTCATGCTGGTTTTTGATTGATTGATTGTTTATTTTGCTCATTTGCCTCTAAAAGGGTTCTATAAAAATATGCAGCCCTCATACATCCTTTCACTGGTGATGTAACTTTCTTCATCGTATGTTTAAATAAAGGTAAGAACTGGAAATTTTTGGAGTATTATAAATATGGACATTGAAAGGTAAATAACTCTTATAACTGCCTTTTTTTTCTACAAAAAAAAAAATCTGAGCCAGCTCTTTAGTTTCTATAATAATGTTAATTGTGTATTCCTCCTCCACAGAATGTGATCTCAGTGCACTGTATTTAAAACCATTCAACACATTTTTGATGTCAGGGAGAACCCAACCCAGAGCCTTCTGCATGCCTGACACTTCACCCTGCTAATTCTTCCTCTGGTTCTCGATGCATCGTTACAAATTTAGTCCGAAGTTGTTTGACTGGCTATTGTATCATACATGTCTGTAGGGAAAACAAGAATATTGTGTGCATTTAATTTTTAATTTCAAAAATGTTTCATTATGAAGAGATTTAAACCTAAAAATATCTCTGGGTTAAATTTTTATTACAATTGTCACTTGTATATTATCGATCTTAAAAAGTATTAGTGTTGAGAATTTCAGAACTTGATTATTGTATATGAGAAGCATAAAGATTTTGGAAATCAGCCCTAAAATAAACAGATAGTGTGTGGGGAGGGGTCCAATTTGTTTATTTATCTGTGAATGAGGTCTATCTGTCACTCACAATGCAGAATCAATTCTAACACATTCTTGTCTTTGCCAATATGAATACTAAGAAATTTGTTATAAACAAACGTGACATAGATTCTAACTTAAGTATTATTCAATTCTTTCAATGATATAACGCCCCCCCCCCAAAAAAATTCACAGTATAGTTTATACTTTAAAAATATTTAGGGAAGGGAGTCTGAAGAGATGGCTCAGCAGCTGTTAAGAGCACATACTGCTCTGGCAGGGGGGTCTAAATTCGTTCCAGAACAATTTCTTCCAGCCTCCGTGTCAGGAGGCTCACAGCAGCTGTAACTCCAGCTCCACGGGATGTAAAACCCTCACCTGGCCACGGTGCCTGCACTCACATGTGTATACCCACACACACAGACAGACACACCTAGACGTAATTAAAGAGATAATATATCTCTTAAAATGCCTATTATAGACATTTGTGCCACGGTACACATGTGGAGGTCACAGTACGGCTGTCAAGCATCTATTCCCTCCTTCAGCATGTATGCCCCAGGAATAGATCAAGCACAGGTCTTCAGCTTAGTGACGAGCACCTTTCTCAGTGAACTATCTTGCGGCCCCAAAAAATATTTTAATGGCCTACCACCTGATAGTAACACATCCTAATTTTTTTCTTTTACACAATGTTAGAGAGGAAACCTAAAGTCTTCTGCATGGTGGGAAGGTGTTCTAAAACTGAGCTATACCCCCAAACATTTTTATGGTGAAAATTGGCAATGGCCTGAGTTGCAGAAGATTTGGTTCCTACTGAATTTTGTAGGGTCGCTCCATTACCTGATGCTTGAATCTTGTGTTTTGGACTTGAATCTCGGTACCTGGTACTTGATTCCTGAATCCTTCAGAATACCTCCTTTACTTGATACTTCAGAGTTTTTATTCTCTGAAGCGATGCAGCATGGCTACCGAGACTCAGACTAGGTAAAGAGAAAGTAGAAGGAAAGGTGTGAGCGAGACCAGGCCCCGCAGATGCTCCCAGATGGTCAAGATCAGCATAGGATACATGTAGAAGCAGAACTAAATACTGATTTCCCTACTCCCTTTGATGTCTATTAACCTCTTCCTTTAGCTCAGTGCTTTCCTTAATAGAGAGAGTAAAAATGTGCTTGAAATCAAATTTCCCATCTGGAGATATCTGGACAAGGCCATTTCCTGTGAAGCTAAGGACAGCTGGCGTATCGCCATGGCAGGATATTGCTATATTGTTTTATTCTGGGACAGTAAAAAATATTGCCTTTACCAATGTGGTAATTTGCTTCTGGAATTTCCAGGGGGGCAGTGTTTGCCAGCCTTTGTCTCCTAACAGTTGCTAATGGCTCTTTCGCTGGGTGCCCAGTGGATCCAGTTCTGGCTTCTTTGAAGTTTTCTCATATTAAAGCATTCTTTCGTTCAACTTCCTTCCTCTTAGCCCTTGCATAAGACTACTTTCTGACTGATTTTATTTTTAAACAGGAAGAGTGGACTTTAAATCTATTGTGCTAGGCTTGGAATTTTTGCTCCAGTATGTTTATTAGGTAGAAGCTTTGTGGTGGCGGACTTCAGAGAATTCAGTCCTTCTGGTGCATTAATTATTCTCCTTGTAGGTGAGGCATTTTCCCAACCGTCTTACGCTCGAAACTCAATTATATAACAGTGTGTGAAGCTCAGCAATCTTCAAATCCCTGAGGGTGACTTAGCAGGTGTAAAAGAAATACCATTAAAGCACTGGGTCAGTGATTAGAAGTAGATACAACATTAGATCTATGCTTCCCACCCCCTCCCCAAAAAGAAAACTCATCAAAGAAAATAAAGGGGGTGATGCCTCCTGGGCTTCTTGGTTCTGACTCTGGGACATCCAGGCAGTGGAAGACGGTGACCCATGCTCCACTTGGGAAAGTCTTCCAACTCAGCCAACAAGACCCTCCCTAGCCTACCATTTTTTGTTTTCTGGGGGGAGAGGGCCTCAGGAGAAAGTGCTAAGGCAAAGTTTTTCAATCTTACCAAGGACTAGGAGTGCCCCCCCCCAGCTGTGACTAATCCTTTATAAGCTACAGTGAGTCTCTTATCAGCAGTAATATTTTCTCTAATACATGCTAGATGCATTGTACAACAGAGCCTGGCTTGACACAGCAATGAGGAGATGAGGGAGTTTGTGGTTTTATGGGGGATTTAAACCTTCACTTTCAAGAATTGTGGTTCCTCTGGATCACCTGTGTGGAACCGAGTTGGAAGGTTTGGTCAAAGCTGTCGTCAGTCGCTAATGACCTCTCAATCCGTCGGGAAGGGATAGGTGAGAATCTGGCTTTGTTATTTGGATTTTCTTGACATTACTCGGACAGTGGGAATTGGCCCAGGGTTAATGTCCTCTTTTCTCACAGAAAATATTCAGAAGTGAGCCCTCATCTGAATTCCTTTGTTGCCCTTGACTGACTTTATGAAAGACAGAAAGATGGAAAACACACAAAGGTGATTGGCACAAAGAGGGCGGGGGGTCACGCCAAGGTCGCCATTCCAGAGCATCCCTGCAGTGCATAATTTGCTTAAGAAAGGTCTTGATTGTTGTCTACTTGGAAACCTAAATGCTGGAATGGCCAGTAGATGTTTAATAGTGCATATAGTTATAAATTATAGTGAATTAGAATTAGAAAAGCATGGACTTGGGAATCCCATAATCCTCTCTGGCGACCGCTTTCACTGCGTGTCTCTAGCAATAGAGTAAGTAGGTCTTCTAACATTGTACATAGCGTTTATATCACTGGGATAGCACTGGCTTTTGTATGTGTCAATAAATGTTGATGCCTCCCTCTCCCTCCTCTTAACTAGCGTGCAGTACAATTAGCGTTAAGATCCAACACACGTGAACACACAAATTAGGAGATGAGTTCTAGGGATCACAAAAGAGACCAAGACAAACAAAGGGCTGGTGTGACTAGTGGATCTTCATCAGGATTATGCTGTCATAGCCATGTCTTACTGACTTAAAGGCATGGATTGTCTATCATTGGCTACTTATTGAACAGACATTCAATAAAAAAGTCTGCAATGATGAAGGTGAGGAGAAGGGCAGTCAGGGTCGGATGGCACTGGGAATGTAAGATATTAATACAACTGGGCACTGTGGTACGCGTCTACAATCCCGGCACTCAGCAGGCTGAAGCTAGAGAACTTCCATGAGTTAGAGGCTAGTCTAAACTATGTTGTGATTTCAGACCAGTCTAGGCTACAGAGAGAGGCCCTGCCTAAGAAACACATGAGCAAAACAAGATATTAACACAAAAGACAGGGTCCTTTTGAGTTCAGGAAGAAAGAAAAGACATGTAATACCTTGTTGTTGCTTGTGTATATGCTTAATGTGGAGGGCACAATAAATCCTGTAACAGGAGCCTACCGAGCTTCCTGCTGCCTTTTGATATCTCCTTAGAGTCTGGGTTGTCGGGTTTGAACCCTGGCTCTAATCGTCAGCACGGTCTTGAGTGATACTTCTCCTCAAGGTGTCTGCCTACGTGAAAAGAAAGAATAATAGTCTCTTGCTTTAAAAAAAAAAAATTAAATTGTGTATATGGAAGATCCTAATTCAGCCAATGATTAGAGTTGCCAAATTGCTCATCACTACTCCGAGGAAACAGAAAATAAGAATTAGTGGGGGTGGGATAAGGGCAGACTCTGGGTCCATTTTACTCTTGGCTATCAAATTTAGCAAAAAACTTAAGGGACAAGGCTATATCCTAATGAGTAAAGAATTAAGGGTTGTTTCTTAATTGTGCTTATCCATGCTTTTCAAGCGTCATCGCTTGGCTTGGCAACCTGTCCTAGGGAAGTTATGCAGGCTCGTGTTTCTCTTCCTTCTTAGATGAATAAATGAAGCAGCTTCTTTGTTTTATTTAATTCCAGTGACAAGATGTTCCCGGCATTTGGGTTTGGTGCCAGGATACCCCCCGAATACACGGTGAGTGACAGAGGTAGGATCTTGTACTACATTGGGGTCCAGGGAATCTCATCTCGGGAACCTCATTCTTGCCCTCCACGAAACCATGGTGGCCCAGACTTTGACAAAAGCCCATTTCTTGTTGTTCTGGGCATGCCTTTTAAAGGTCCAGGTACAGGGTTCCTTGTTTTAACTCACTGTCAATATGGAGAGAGACTGAGAAAACACTCAGAAACATTGAGCTCTAGGGATTCAAACATTATCTGCTCAGATCTCCCTAAGGATTGCCAAAGGAAGACCAGCTGCTTCACCTGTGACTCCCACTAAGAAAGGAGGTGTCTGTCTTTTAATGAGGTGACCTCTTTTTTTAGTGCCCAAGAGACTCGATGGTCAGAAATAACCTTTGAAATGGAATTTTCCATGAAATTCCAAGTGATTTAATAAAACTGTCCAGATGCCAGAATATCCCATTTCTTTTATCTGATTTTAGGGGGAAGAAAATAGCAAGCAGTGTGTCCTCTAACTTATGCTTCGGCACTGCCAGACAGGGAGGTTTGTGGTGGAAGATTACAGGGTGTATCACTTTTTTTTTCAAAAGTAGAAGGCATTCTATTTCACCTGTGTGAACATGAAGATTCCCCAGGCACTGTAATTCTGTATATTGGAATGATCCTTAAATGTCAACAGCTTAGCCACAGCCTCTATAAGCAACCTCATGCTTATCAGATAGCTTGGGTTAATTGAGTTCTTCTTCTTTTTTTTAATCGGTAGGTACAAGTAAGAGCTCATTCAACTTTAACCCTTCAGTCCTGTGGCCAGTTGAATCTAGAAACTATTTAAAGTTACCTTTTTCTGAAGCCTTCTTTCTTTCTTTCTTTCTTTCTCTTAAATTTGCTTTACTTTTCCCTCCTGCAGGCATTTATCTGATTCTAGAAAATCTTCCTGTCACCTTAGCTCCACAGGGAGCTGAGAATTCACCCTCCATCTCAGATTGACTGTATAATGGCTTAAAATGGTGCTTGCTGCTTAACTTATAAAGAACATAATGCCATTTGTTTGCAAACCCTAAGCCCGGTGGTGCCTTATTACTAGATTCGAGTTGTAATTCTCCTTTCTTCCTCTTTGAAAATGTTAATTGATGTCTAGGTCTCTCATGACTTTGCAATCAACTTTAATGAAGACAACCCAGAGTGCGCGGGTAAGTCTTAACACAGAGGAAAGCCAGTGTCTCAGAGCCCGACTGTGGACATCTTTGTAGGTTCAGTGTCTCTCCACTAGTGCAGCAGATCAGTGTGAGTGTCCCTGGTATGGAAGTATGGTCTGAGAACCCAGACAAGCCACGCTGCTCCAGAGGGAACTGAGGACTGCGTTACAGAGTAGGACAATGTTCCTGGAAAAGATAGAAGGCGGGAGATCTTGCATTTTGACAAGATCCTGGATTCTTCTGGACAAAATAAAGTTAAATTAATTTTAATTTTTCAAAATAAGAGAACAGCCCATGATGGACAAAGATGAGACATTCTTCTTTCTGTTTCTCAAATTTCCATCTGGATTTCCCCCTATTTCCTCTTTATATGCATTAAAGGAGAAAGGGAAACATAAGAATCACTTGACACTTTCAGCACAAATATCTTCATGGTTTTGTGCAAGAAAGAGCTCAAAGCCTTCCGGCCTCGGTCTGGCCTGTGTTACTTTGTTTTCTCCTGGCCTGAACATGATGTCACAAAACAAGGATGGGGAAAGAGCAAGGATAACTATGACACATTCTGCTTTTGAATAAGTAACAGACCAAGCTGTGAAGACAGACATTTTTAGAGTATGGAGTCCTTATTTGTCTCTTTCTCATTGAGGAAGAAGTGAGCTGAGGTACAGTGAAAGACGTAGAATATTCTGCAATCTCTTTCACAAACTTGGCATTTAGAGTCCAAGACTATGAGATCAATATCATTTGGATCCAAACACAGTAACCTCAAAGTCACGATATACATTATCTTAGTATCCCTTCCCCCGTCACTCAGCCCCAGTTTGTGATGGTTTAGGGTCCTCTGTTCTCCAGACACCCCCAACCTAGCTGAGACTCTGAGCTTCCGGTTCAGGAAAAGATTCTGCCTCAAGGCAGTAGGTGGTTTCTACCAAAGGATACTGAAGTACTTAACTATGTGCTTACCATTTCACGCACGCGGAGTTCAACTGCTGGATAGTTTTGGAAAGGAAATCAAACTGCCTTATCTCAGGCAAAAGTTTGTGTGCAAAAAAGAAGAAAGAAAGAAAGAAAGAAAGAAAGAGAGAGAGAGAGAGAGAGAGAGAAGGAAGGAAGGAAGAAAGGAAGGAAAGGAAGAAAAGGAAGGGTAAGGGAAGGGAGGGGAAAGAAAAGAAAAGAAAAAGGAAAGAAAAGCAAAGAGCTAGCCTATATCACTTTGCTTCTGCTCCACACAGTGAAATGATTTGGCATCTACCTTTCGGATTGACAGGCATTGGTGTTTCAGGCTTGTCAAGGTGGGTGGAGTGCTTTCAGTAAGGTTAAGAACCTGTAGAAGACAGAACAGAACAGAACTTGCTCATCCAAAGTGTCCACAAGCTGATTTGCAGTGTGTGATGGCTAGAGAGAGAGAGCAATTTCAGTAGTGACTCTTGTGAATCCCTAAGGTCAAAATCGAGAACAGTATGCTGCTTTGGTACCAAGAAGGATAGAAGGATGGGCTGAAGCAGGGGAAACAAAAATCCCACTGGCATCAACAGCATCCTTGTGAATAAAACAGATTTATGATGGCAATGTCTTTATAATGGTCTTCTGTGGGGCAGGGCTGTAGCCTGAAATGTGGTCCAAACCCATCACACCTTGAATAATAGCACAGGCAGAACTACCTCTCACAGCAGCTTTTTCCATTTCCTGGGATCACATGACCTCAGGGCAAACACCCTTTTTTAAATGAGTGACTGACTTCTGTCATCTCATAACTCCTAGTCTATGAGCATGTGGCTGTTTGCTCGTTCACAACACACTGGGTCTGTTCTTAATGTTGCTGCAAGCTGTCTGGGGAAATACAGAAATGAGTGAGTCCTGATTCTTGCCCTCAAGGAGTATAATATCTGGAGATAAAGATCACATGTACACGTGACAGTTGCAGGCAGTCCAAGCAATATTTACTCTAAAAATCAACATGATTAAACACACACACACACACACACACACACACAGACCACTGAAGCCAACTTGCTTATTGGTTCTTTGAGTCCAAAGACCTGGGTTTACATCCCGAGTCTGCAATTCACTTTCTCTAGGACCTTGACCAATCCTGTAATCTCTCTATGCCTTTGCTTCTTCACCTATGGCCCCTACCTCCTTAAACCATGATAATCTAATAAAGGCTTAAGTGGGGCAAAATTTGTGCAAACAATTGCTTTTGTGACTTGTGATTTGGTTTCAGTAGAGGTGGGGAAGCAGCAATATACTAACCTAGCATGTCATGACCTTGCATTCCCTTTTGTCTTCAGAACCTAAATGCAGAATGGATGAGGTCTAATTGGAGAAAGTTAATACTTGACTTTTTGTGTGTATGCAAACATATTTGAAGGCACTGCAGAACTGTTGATTTTTGCAAATCTCACCTTAGGAATTCAAGGAGTTGTGGAAGCCTATCAGAGCTGTCTCCCCAAGCTCCAGCTTTATGGTCCCACCAACATCGCTCCCATCATTCAGAAAGTTGCCAAGTCAGCTTCGGAGGAGACTAACACCAAGGAGGCATCGGTAAGGAGAGGGACAGGTGGCTCCCTGCCAGGGGTTCCCATGGCTCGTTCAGGTATTAGTCGTAATACCCGTTCTAGTCTGACAATCAATCCTAGTTCTTTTAAATGGGTTAACCTTCTCCATCTTTAGCCCCTTCATCTGAGAAAAACAAATGAAGAGAATTAAACCCAAATCTGCTGGGATGTGAAGCTTAGGGTTGACACAAGTGTCTGTCACTTTGCCTGAACAGACACTCAGTAGTGCAAGCTACTACATTCACTGAGGTGTGTCATACTCATCTCCTGTCCCAGGAAAGAAACTTAAGTCCAAAAATAAGCTCGTTGTCCAATCTACCCAAACTACAGATAGAAGTGGTGTGCCACACAGATAAAACAGCAGTAGAAGGGATGGGAAAATGCTCGGTGGGCAAGAGCACTTGCTCTGTAAGCAGGAGAAAGTAAACCCACAGCACCTACATCACAATCCAGGCATGGTTGTGCATGCCTACAACCTCAGCATTCACTCTGAGGAGGAGACAGGCTGATGCCTGGAGTTCTCTGGCCACTGAGCCAAGCTTGAACTTCTGGGTCACTGTGAGACTCTCTCTCAAGACAATAAAGTGGAGAGTGACAGAGAAAGACACTCAATATCTTGTTCTGGCCACCACATGTGTGCACAGGGGAGCATGCATCCTCACATTGCAAGGAAACACACACACACACACACACACACACATGCACACACACGATTCTACCTTGTGGGGACAAAGGACAGTAATGCAAAATACCACAATAAACATTTGCTTCATTTTTTTTAAATGAAAAATGAAAATTACAGCTTCAAGGCCAAAACAGAGTTGTTGCCTTTCCCTTAACATTTAGAAGTAAATATGCTACCACAATACCTTTCCTTGTGTTATTTTAATGATGTCAGCATGTTTCACTATAGCGTTATGATGCTTTTCAGACGGAATAGACACTGTTGTTGTCTGAAAGGCTCTGTATAACTTGGTCCTGGGTTCCAGGATGCCACATTTGCATAAACAAAACCTTCTACTCTTGCAATAACTCCTCTGTGTTAGGATGACTGGGGACAATACTTCCCTCAGATGTCAGCAGCAACTTTCGCACACTGGAGCACTGAGTGGAGCACACCCGCTCTCAGTTATCCAGAGGCCGATCAGAGGTGACGATTCTGCTCTTCGCCCTCACTCACTTCTTTTACTGCGCAGACATTCCTATAGCATCTCCCATTTAATTCAAAGCTGTGCTTCCTTGGTCCCACTTTGCCCTTTAGCAACTGTCCCTGATGGGATAACCCTGTGCAGCAAATTCACTGAACGTAAGCTGCTTTGCTGATCTCTGTCTCTCCCCATCACTAGTTCCTCCCCACAAACCTGTGGGGGTGGTTCCTCCCCCCACATCGCTCTGAAGATACTCTTGCCAAAGTCAGCCATTCCATCCTGCTGTCTCGCTGACCACTCTGTCTGTCTTTCTGCTCCCCTCCTCTTCCTTCCTCCTCTTCACTTATCAATGCTAAATCTCCAAAATCCAGTCCTTGACTCTCCTCTGCTCTCTCACTGGGTGACCTTGTTCGTCGTCATGGCCTCTCATACCTTTTGTGTGCTGTGATTCTCAAATGTGTGTCATTAACCCAACTTGCCTCTGAACTTCAAATTCGTCTTTCAACGGTTTGTCAATACCTCCAGCTGGATGTCGAATAGCACAAATGCAGCCAATCCAAATCAAAGTCCGAGGTTGTCTCCCGGAGCCTAATTTTCTCCATCAAACTCTCTCTCCTCCTATTGGTTCCTCCCCACAAGCCTGTGGGGCCCTCCTCCCCAGCATCCCTATTTTCCCAGTCTCTCTGCTACCATCATGCAACGAGTTGCTTCAAGGCTGTAACCTTGAAGTGATCTGAGTTCCTTGGCTTACCACATGTCCTTTCTTTCTCTCGTTTCCTCTTGCTGAATGACAGACAGCCTTAACCAATTTAAAACTGCAATAAGCATTCATTGCATCCACGTTTTCTGTGGATCAGAGATTTAAGCACGGCTGGCCTGTGGGGTCATGGCTCAGGTTTTCCAAGTTTGCAGTTAAGATACTGGCCAGGAATGAGGTTCTTCGAAGGTCAGTCTGAGACTGAAAGATCTGCTAAGAAGATGGCTTAGTCACATGCCTGCCGTGTAGTGGCTGGTTTCTGGTCAGAGACCGTCATTTCTTCATTACTTGGGCTGCTCAGGAGAACGACTAAAGCTTCCCATAGCACAGCAGCTGGCTCTGCCCCTAAGTGATCCAAGAACAGACAAAGAAAGAGTAGCCATGTCTTATAATTTACCACAGAAGTCTTGTTCCATCATCTGAATACCCCGATGATTGCATGCGCCATTCCAATTCAGCCTGGGAAAAGACCACATAAGAACATTACCTAGGAAGCTGGGGTGGTCAGCTGTCATCTTGAAATCCTGCTGAAATCCTGCTGTCACAAGCCCTCATCCAATTTATCAGCAAATTATGACACTAATCTTATTTTCAAACTGTATCCCAAGTGCTACCACTTCTTAGTACGTCGTGGCTGCTGTCCGTTCTGGGCTACCAACTGTTGTCCAAAGTGAACTCTTTACTACATCTTTCCCCAGTGTATCTGTGCTTCATGCAGAAACCTGATCTTTTGAAAACATAATTAAGGGGTTGGCAGTGAAGTAATAAGGAGGCAGAAACAGTCTTAAGGTCTCTCTAAAGTCAGTGGGAAGACAGAGTGGGGACAGGTAGGCTGGAAGGAAGGGAGATTGTCCAGAAGGTGGGCACTTAAAGCTGCCATGTCCTAAGTGGAACACAGACGATGATGACCAGCTCTGGGTTGGCTGCGAGCAGAGTAAGCTAAAGTGAAGTTGCTGTGAAGGTTCGCAGAACTGGGGAAGCTCCGGAAGTCCAGGAGTAGAGACAGAGCTGTCTCCCAGAGCCAAAACCGCCAGCCCATTTGGGCTGGCAACCTAATCTGTAGATAAGAATACACAAGAAACACAAAAGGAGCCAGAACGTTTGGGACTAGTGGAGGGTGGCTTGGAATCTACTTTGGAGAGCCTTTGAGGAAGACATCCTATTTTGAAATGTGGATCATCAGAGAATGAACACCTATGTGGTATTGTTTTTTTTGTTTTGTTTTGTTTTTTCTGAGACCATGGGTTTTAGTTTAAGGCAGAAATTAAAATCAAGTGAACAAGTTTTGTACACGGCCAAGCAAAATCCCCCGTCTTTCTTGTTCATGGGATTAGAAAGTTTAGTTTCACATATAGGATATTATTTTATTAGTAAAATTTGTATCTTTGTGCATATTATTTGTGGAAATGCTGTAATATATGGAATATGTTCAAAAATAATACAAAGTAGGTAAGTGGGCAACAAAAGGCTGGTCATGTGTTGATAATTGTTGATGTCCAGTAATGAGCCCACAGAGGTGCACAGGCTATTTTGTTTTTGTACTGGATTTTTCTTAATAAAAAGTCTGATAAACAAACAAATGAAAATATCCATTGTCCCTGTTGCTATGGTCACTCTGCAAGGAGCCCACCTAGACACAGATCTCTAACTGGTGCTGTCCTGTCCTTTTCTTCCCCACCACATCCCTCATCTTCACCCTGCATCTCACTCCGGACTCCAGCAATACTTCATCCTGCTGATCCTGACAGACGGCGTCATCACAGACATGGCTGACACCCGGGAGGCCATCGTCCATGCCTCCCACCTCCCCATGTCGGTCATCATCGTGGGCGTGGGGAATGCCGACTTCAGTGACATGCAGATGCTGGATGGTGATGATGGGATTCTGAGGTCACCCAAGGGAGAGCCCGTCCTCCGAGACATCGTCCAGTTTGTGCCCTTCCGGAACTTCAAACACGTACGCATAGACATCGTGGGGGCATCCCCACATCTCCCACAGGTCCACCAATGTTGGCAGTGACCTGTCGATCTTAAAGCAGCATCAACAGGCCGTGCCAGGGCCGAACAGCCCCTGTAGAAAAGACATGCATATCATAACTATTTGGGGAAATAAGAAGTCAGAATTTTGCAAATGCTTGCTCTCACTCGTGAAGTTTTGGATCTCTGGTTCTTTCAGGGTAACCATAGACAGTTGGGTAGCTTATTGTTCAAGGATACCCTGAAAAAGAGCAAGGCTAAGCTAAAATTGAGACTGGGTCTGCCTAGCAGATTATCTCTGCTTGCCAAAAGTTGTTTTCAAAATGATAGACATGTAAGCCGTCTCTGCATAGTGAAATAACATTGGCAATTTAGTCTGTTCACTCAGAAGCAAGATGACCCAGCTAGTACTGGTGAATATAAGGTGTTTTAGAGTGGTCAGTGAGGGGAGAAAGTGCTGGACAAGCTTATTAAGACAGACTTGTTCCTGACCAAGAGCATACATACCCGCGGTCTCTGAATCACCTCTCTGTTGGACAGAAATCACCTGTACCCTGTCAGTTTGTACAGTCGTGGGCTGTTATCCATAGTAAACAGTAAAGCAGAGCTGTGCTTCCTGACTGGCTGGAGCAAACCCCCTTCCATTCCCAACCTGTGGGTTGCAAATCCTTTGGAGAGTTGAAAAACCCTTTTACAAGGGACGCCTGAAGATCATCTGCATATCAGATATTTACATTAAGACTCATAACAGTAGCAAAATTACTGTTATGAAGTAACAATGGAAATAACTTTATGGTTGGGGGTCACCACGACATGAGGAGCTGCATTAAAGGGTTGCAGCATTAGAAAGGTTGGGAACTCCTGCTCTAGGTAATGCTCTAGTGTGGTGCTGAGAAGGTTCTCATAAGACTCTAGCCACACCTCCGATTTGGGGATAATTATGAAAGCATGGAGAAAGAAGTATATTGAAATTTCCACAAGCCCCACCCTTAATAAAGCTGTGAGAGTCAACACTAAGACTTTCTTGGGTCCATAAAAAGCCCTTAGAGGGAGACCTATGCTATGTTTTGGAGACCGTGGGACTGCTATAGGTGGCCACAGAAAGTCTCCTTTATCCTTTAATTTGTAGGTACCAAAACAGAGCACGTCCTCAGCCTCTGCTCCCCACCACAGCTCTGGATTCTGCCCTGCTGTTGCTGCCACTATTCCAAGGGGAGGGAAGTAGACACGAGCTCCTAGCAGGAGGAAATACCCAAGTCTTCAGTGTCCTTTACAGTTTCCTCTCTGTTAGATGTGTGTGTGTGTGTGTGTGTGTGTGTGTCTTCTGGGAACATTCCTGTTAGCTTCTGCAGCAGCTCCTTCATATGTGGAACTCCACCGCTATTGAGGTCAGAGAGAGGGAGACACAGTGCCATGCCATCCAATGCGGGCTCTCCCCCACTGGACATTCATGTGGAAAGGCCATTCTGCTCCAGAGACTTTCACTCAAATGAATCTCCAACATTCTTCACAGCCAGTTTATCATAGGCTGTGTCCAAGCACATCAAATCCAAGTTGAGCTCACCCTGGGACCCCAGCCACACTGGTCCAGCTATCCCAGCAATAGAGCTATCCTCACGTGCTCTCCAGACATAGCTGCCAGCACCTCTGTCTTTCTGTGATAGGCTTTCCAGTGGTCCTTCAGATCTAGCACCAGCCACATAGCCTCAGCTGAACCCTAGATTTCATGAGCTGTCTAGCCTCTCAGGAAAGGAACTGTCCACTCCGGGGCTCCCTGAATCTGTTCATTGTCATACTGCCACGTGATCACTATTCTCTTTCTAAAGAGGGCCACAGTGTAATTAAAATCATTAAGCAGGCAGGAAATCAATCCCCTGCTGCAGAGCAGAGTACAGAAGGCATTTTCAAATCGCAGCAGAAGCTGATCTACCACAGGCTCCCAGGTCAATGCCTGTAGGGGAAGAGTAACTGCCCCAGCATCCATCTTCTGCCCTCCCACAGAAGAGGTCTCTAAATAAAAGTCCTCGAGGCTCCCCAAGCTCTCAAGTTGCCTGCTATGGACAGCAAAGTGTGGCATCAGAAAGGCCTGGCGTTGTCCTTATGGAAGGGCATGCTGGGGCTGGCTTAGTTTGTTACAGCTGTGTTGAATGACACTCCGTCTCATAACCTGTCTGAGGAATAGGGAAGGCTGCTCTTATATACTTCACTGACCTGCTGTCAGCCAGACCAAACCAAAGGAGATGCCCCACTACCAAGTTGACGTTTCAAACTATCCACCACGCCTTCCATCTTGTACACACACGAGAGAAATGCCATCGAGCCATGAAAGGTGCTAACTAACACGGAGCCTCATACTAACCTTCAGATACATGGAGTATTTACTGTATAAGGCACACACCAGACACACTGGTTCCTCATTCAGCACAGCTCCCAGAGACAGACCTGTCTGGGACAGCGAGAAATGAAGAAAAGACAGACACATAGACACACAGAGGAGTTGGGGCAGGTTGGACTTGGCTCTCTGGTGGAAGCTGCAGCACCCAGAAGCAGCTGAACAAGGTGATAGGTTTATCCAATCAAGGTACGAGCAGCATCTGTCAGGAGCAGACTTTAGGCTATTAACCCAGTGTGCGAGAGCTACAGTGGGCATTCTCTGTACATATTATCAGAATCCTCCTTTATACCTGAAGGAGGCTTTGCTGCCCTCTGAGCCTCACCTGGGGAGGGATTCGCTGTTACTATGGGTCTGAGGCATTAGAGTCCTTACATGGCCATACCCATGTCAACAATGCACATTGTCCCAGGACTTCACAAACTCAGGTTTCCTCTGCTCCTCACACACTGGGACCTCAGTGAGCTATGCTAAGCAGCCCATGGGTGGTTGGTGATAACTTGCAGTTGTGCTCAACCGGTGTGTGTGTGTGTGTGTGTGTGTGTGTGTGTGTGTGTGTGTGTGTACACATGTGCATGTAGGTAGGTATGTTTGTATTTCAAAAACCAAGCATTGATACCAGGGGTCTTCCTCTATCACTTTCCACCTTATTTTCTGAAAGAGACTCTCTCTGAACCCAAGCTCACTGACCTAGCAGGTCAGTGAGCCCCAAGGATCTGCCTGTCTCCATCTGCACCCCACCCCACCACAGCCCCAGCACTGCAATACACAGATACACAGATGTGCAGGGATACAACAACCAGCTTTTTATGTGAGTGTTGAGGATCTGAACTCAGGTCCTCATGCCTTGCCACAGCAAGTCCTTTAATGACTGAGCCATCTCCCTAGCTCTGTGTCCAGCATTCTGATGCTGAAACATGATATTGTGATCTACAGAGTTTGTGCCTAAGAACCATGCCATTGAATTCCAAAAGCAATTGCAAAGGAAAACCCTCATAATTTTAAGTCAGTCTATTATCTTAGTTGGATTACCTTCAGCCCTGAGCTCTGCTGCATGCAGCTACATGTGGCCCAAAGCTCACAGGTCCGTCACCCCTGACATGACTTCAGAGCAGAGACAGTAGCCATAGGGAAAGCCTTCCAGCTTAAGCTAGGCATTGGCAGAAAAAAATGGAGGCTTGTTAACAGCGACTAGGTAGGTATTGGAAACAGGAGAATTGTCCCATGAGAGTTCCTCCGTACAGGACAAGGACATGGTGTCACCTGCATGTTCTGTGCCGTGAGTTTCCAGCCTCTCTGGGGTGACACCGGCAGAGCGCCGGGAGTAATTTTCACCTACCTTATCTTCATAGATTTCAAATTAGATTTTGAAAAGCATTTCATTATCCAAACTAATCTACTCAGAATTCAATAAGCAGTAAATAAGAGGGAGGTGAGGAGCTGTTGTTTCACACACACCAGTAACCCTTGAGTTGCCTCTCTGTTACTGCTGCGCGTGGTGACACGGAGCTTTAAAGTGTACAGACATGGGCTCCGAGCTCTCGGAAAATTGTTTAATGTGCCGGTGACACATACTTTCAGTAGAATGAGGTAAATGTTACAGATGCACTGGATGGTAGAAGGTGTATTCTGTGTACGATGCCCGGTCCGTAGGGGTGGTCAGTAGATATTGCCTATATTATTGTTATTGCAAACTTTTGTGTTTTTTGCTTTTTCCCATCCAACTATTGTTTCCACAGCTATGTGCAGGCGCCAGCACAGATATACAAAAGGCCGCCTCAGGACCTGCGCTTTCCAATGAGATAGCCACTAACCACATGTGGATATTTGCATCCAGATACATTAAAACTGGGGCTGGAGAAATGACTCGGTCCATAAAGTGCTCATCAGGCAGACATTAAGACCTGAGTTCAATCTCCAGGACCCATGTATATGAATTTATGGCAGACCACATGGGATTGGATAGCCTATCAGAGACTCATTCCTGGAAAAGACTGATTGTCCCTCTCTCAACAGCCATTAGTTGCCCGTAGTTCTTCATCTAGAAACAGGGCCTTCTGAGATTCCATCTGTATACACTGGTACGTCAACTGGTATCATCCTTCAGCTCTTGTTTAGGCAACCATATTGTTTAGATTTTAGGCATACAGCTCCCCTCTCATATATAAAAGGCACTATCTCAGCAAACCTCCTTGTCCGGTGGCTCCTATACTCTTTCCAACCCCTCTTCTGAGACATTCCCTGAGAGCTGGGTATAGGGACTGTGTTGTGATTTTATCAACTGGGACTTGGCACCAACTGTTCTTTACATTTTGACCAGTTATGACTTTCTGTAATACTGAAGGCTGCAGGAAGAAACTTCTTTGATGAGGAGTGAGCAATTGTATTTTTATGTAACTAAAATTTAGGGATGGCAGCTCAAATAACTCTTTTCTTGAGTGATTCAGTAGTGTGAAAATCAGCACGTTATGATCTCCTTTGATGGCTCCTCATGATGGTAAGAGGGCTCTTACCAGGAATCATGTTCTAGGATGAAAGAGAAGAGAAGATGAAAATAGAGTTAGCTATGCCTGTCCCCTTTAAGCAGGAAGTAATGAGTCCTATGAATTCATCTAGGAAATTTCCACTTACATCTCAGAGGGTAAAATTGGCTCACATGGCCATCCCTAGATGTAGAGGAAGCTGGGAAATAAAGTCAAGTTTTTGGCCTTCTAACCTTTCTAACCAGGGAGATATTAAGGATGAATTTTGTTCTGCTCCATGTATACACGGAACATGGTCCAAGCATAATCAATCATGTGTAAAGTAAGAAAATGTCCACAGGCCAGATTTCCACAAGCTGCTACAGCTTCAGACTCATTAGGGATCAAAATTCTTCGTGACATCTCCCAATATTTCAGATATCTTGTCTTCATACTCTGCTAGACAGAATGGCTTCTGTTTCCTTGTTATTTTGCTTCTGAGCTCAGGGCTTATTAAGCCAGCTCTCCTTCCTTGGGACTCTCAAATATTTGTTAACTCTGCCCAACTTTCCAGTTCCTTCACTAGCTAATATTGAGGTCCAAACTATTGAAGCTGCTTGCCCAGGAGTTATGCAGTCAGTACTAACGGTCAGACCTAGGAGTCAAGTCCGGTTCTCTATGACTCCAGAGTCCGTGCATCCTCTTGACCTCAACCATTCCTGCTGCAGAATCAATACTACAGGGGCATGCAAGACCCTGACCCCAAGCTCACTTTTCAACTGAATGACTGACTACCAAGCCTGAATTCCCACCCCCACCACCATCTTCCCTGACCACCAGCCATGCACATGCGCACGTGTACACACACACACACACACACACACACACACACACACACACACACACACACACACCACTGGAGCATGCACTCTTTCTTCGACTCCATCAGATGCCCCGCTGTCCCTAGAATCATTGAATGTCATTCCCTTTTCCCTTTCCTGAATTTTAAATATACACCCCAGTTAAATATCGTTTCCTCTCGGAGGCATGCTGTCATTTCTTGTACGATAACTCTGTTTCACAGTGTTTATGACTTTCTAAGGCAGTGCACCTCTGATTTCAGTGGGACTCACCAGGGCATTGTGGTAAAATACTAGATTCCCGTTCAGGAGCTCTGGTTTCATTTTAAGTATCTACACTGATAGGGAACTCCTGTGTAATGTGCGATCGCTGGTGGCTAGCACTTACAGCGTGTTACCTCATAGAAGATCTCCATTTGACCATGCCGGGGCCCCCTCACACGATTCCTACCCTTTCAATAGCTCCACTGCCCCTGGCACAGCGAGTGGGATGAAGGGGTCTGTCTAAGCAAAGCAAATATCTGCAGGACAACTCATCTTCAGACGTGAACTCACATTTGCAGACACAGAGCGAGGACCTCGCGTGCAGCGATGGCTGGGTGACCAAGTGAATGAGTCTAGCTGCTCAGAGCAGGGCCCTGACCTTGGAGTCGGAGTCTGCATCTGCTTCAAGTCATGGTCATATCTTCTTTCCCGCAGGCATCGCCCGCTGCCCTTGCGAAGAGTGTGTTGGCCGAAGTCCCAAACCAAGTCGTGGACTATTACAATGGCAAAGGGATTAAACCAAAGTGTTCATCGGAAGTGTACGAGTCTTCCAGGACGCTGGCCCCATGAGCTCCACACTTTTACAGAGTTCTGAAGCACTGTTCACTAATATTTACTACTTCTATTTCCTGTACTTAAAAAAATAATAATAATATACATTTAAAGATAGCACGTTTCGGTGATTTTTAACTAACTGATTTTTTTTTTTTTTGCATGTGTAGCCCCAAGGCCTGGATCTGTTAAACCCTTGTAATTGTTAAAGACTTTTTACAATGAAATACAGTCATAACATACTCTTTACAGCATGTCGCCTTGAAATAAAATGGCATATGTATCCATTTTTATACCAGTTTGTTGAAATTTTGCTAAATTTCTTATTATCTTTACACTGTAAAGCATTTTGAAACATTTCTTGAACGTCGTTAGCCAAAACGTATTTGGCTTAATCTCCTATAGGATGACAGACTTTTCAAAATGGCAGATGCATGGACTGTATTTTGCATGTTTAAAGTAATAATAAAAAAAACCCTTACACTGTGTTTGCAGTTGTTATCTATACTCCCGCCCTGCTGAGATGGTCTCTCTACTGAATAAAGTTACCTACCTAGAGATAGCCTTTTTGAAATGGGTCTGGGTCGTTTAACCCAGTACCCGTCTTTACACACCATACCACATACACAGATTCCCTGAGAACCTTGTTCTAATGGAGCTTTCTAACACAGGGTCTGAGGCTCTGCATGTGTCCCAAGGTCCTTGGCGATGCTAATGCATTCCTTGCACTGCACGAGGACTAGTGAAGTTCTGGACTTGAGGCTTCCACAATAGCGATCATCCCAAACAGGGCAGCTCCTAGTCTGCTTGCCGATGGAGCCTCTTCCCTGCCAGTAGCACAGAGGGCCAGCCGGTCTCCGAGGTGAGAGTAGACAGTAAAGAGACTGATTCCAGGAGCTGCACGTCTCACACCAGTCTCACGGCTTTACAGTCACATCTCCTCCTCAACCCAGACTGAGGGTTCTCATTCTGACTTGCTCCTGCTCGGCTAACAGAGGCACCACACCTCGTTGCATGGATGGTTCCATTTGTATGTCAGCTCCTAGAAATTATTTCCCAGGATTCTTCCTTGGATCTTGAATGGAATCTTGTCTATGCCAAATAGCAACATAGCTCCCTGGGTTTCTGCCCTGCTCCCTTGGTCTCTGAGCTCACGGTGGGAGCATCTTTGGGGCTCTTTTTATCATTCCTGAGTGCAACCTCCGTAAGCAGACAAGCCCAGAATTGCTGTGTAGGGCAGGGATGTTCTGCTGGAGTCTAAGGTAGTCTTTATCCAAAACAATGACTTGCTTTTGCTCTTATGATTTTCTCTCAGAGAAATGGACAAATGTTTTATAAGCTATGAAAGACACAAAATGAAACTTATTTTTGGTCAGAAAAATGGTGAAGTGTATCCAAAGCAAAATAAATCTGTTCTTGGGGTATTTTTTTTAGGGGGAAACAATAATAATTAAGCGAATCAAATGTCTTGCACAATTTCCAGAGTTATAATTATAGATCCTAATCTTGCAAATACATGTCAACCAAATGCATAACATTTTGGGAATGATGGCAAAAAAAAATGTATGACTGAAAAAAAACCATAAATGTTTAAATTGTATTGTTTTCTGAATAAATTGGGTACTTACAGAATTTTTTCCCAAGAGTTGTGGTCTTGTTCCTCTTTTCAAAGCAATTTCCTGCAGGTGAGGTATGTATTTCATGTGCTCGAGGGGGCATCAGAGAAAGTCTGGCCCTTCCATCCTTGCTTCTAAATTAAAAGATCTAAGTGCTATACTACAGAAATACCTAATGCCTGTTTCTAACTCCAAACCAGTATATGAATGTCTGTGCCTGTGTATGGTTTGTAGGAAGCACTCAGTAGATGTTTAGTCAATGCAGAGGTGAACAATAAATGAATAAACAAATAGATTTGTCACTGTGGCCTCTGATCGATCTCTGACCTGTGGTAGATTGAGCAGGTAGTAGGCTGAGCATTTGTGGCTGTCCACGAATGCCATGACGTGATGCACTGTGCCATCCTCCAATATCTGCTGGGATGCCCACTCCATGTCGGTTCCTTGGGATTCTGAATTGGTACGGGCAGAGTCCAATTTGCCTGGCAAAACTTGTCAGTAGTTTACATCTCTTTTCATAGCCAGACTCGCATTCAGCTCCAAAGAATAATTAAAAAAACATTATTTAGCAATCATTAAGGATATCTTATATCTGGTCACTGTAACAAAATACCATAAACACAGCAGCTTAAATAGCAGAGATTTCTTTCTCATGGTTTCTCATAGCCTAGGAGATCCCAGATCAAGGTGCCAGCCATTTAGATCCTACTGGGACCTTTCTTTCTAACCCATGGTTAGACGTCCTCTTCCTTTACCTCCTTGATATAGAAAAAAAAGAGTTCTCTGGTCCATTCTTACAAGGACACTAATCCCACCATGGAACCTCATCCTCATTACCCAGCTGTCTCTCAAAGTCTCTACCTGCTGACAGCATCATAGTGGGCATTAGATCTTCCATATGTGAATTTTAGACAGGCACAACATTCAGTTGACAAGAGGTTACCGTGTCGGATGCTGTTCTTGTCACATGATCTCTTTTGGTCTCCCTGGCATTCCTGAGAGAGACCAGGCACTCTATGAAAAGCAGAAATTGGAATCATCCATTCCTACCACCCATCTCTCAGTTTTTGAGGATATACTTTCTAAATGGAGAACTCACAAGCAGACCCACTACTAAAACTAGGTGCAACAGAGTCAGCTCTTCAGGCCCTGGTGGCAATTTGGCTAAATCTTGTCTGCCAGAAGAGTGTATAGAGAAGTCTGGGGAGCTGATCCCTCCATCCTGTGAGCCAATCACTGCTCTCTTTCATGAAAGTGGTCCAAAATCAGATACAAAAGCCTCACCATTGATATTCCCTGGCTCTCTTCTTAACCGTACACATTGAAGGCAACATCCTTTTTATGACCAGTTTTAGCAGGTAAAAAGACACAAAAAATATACATTTGTGTGTATATGATGTAGGTAAATATGCACATATTTTACACACACACACACACACACACACACACACACACACAATTTATATGTTTGGGGATGGGGTGAGGAGAGGGTATTCAAATCTAAAGAGTCATCCCATGACGCCAAAGGAACTTGCCATTGACAACATGAATACAACTGGAACAGAAAAGGCCCACATCTGATGACTGAATATACCTTAATAATTTGTTTGGCAGAGGTAAACCTAGCCCCAGGCCTCTGCCCTTGTCAGATAAGCAAGCTGGTATTAATTAAAACATTTTTTTCTTCAAGAGGAGCCCTATACCCCCTTTTCGTGGGAATCAGCTGAGTGCTGCAGTCACGTGTTTCTGACCAGCAAGAACAGAAGCTTTGGCTTTACTGCAAATGCAGAAATAAAGAATTTCCATTTGCGGTGTGAAAAACACAAAAAGTCAAAGGAAAAAAGCCAGCAAAGACATCTACTGCCAGCAAGATCCAGGCAGTAGTGCTGTCTCTGCATTCAGTGCCCACGTGGTCTCCAGAACAGCGTGCTCTTAAACAGCAAGACTGTTCTCTTGACTGACAGGCACAGCACACTGACGAAAATCTTTAGTGAAATGAAGTAAGTCAGAGGGAGAGTGAGCAAGAAGTCATGGAAACATGGTTTTGGGATAATTCACATAAAACGTGGGGGGATGTTATCACCAGACTGGAAATGTTCGTGGCTGTCCTTAGTAAATTTGAATAATGGATACTCTGAATACTGAGCCCAAACTCACTGTGGATCCCCCATCACTACCCTCTTGGGCTTGTACTCAGTCATGGCTATGTTAATAGCAGATCATTAGGAAATTTGTAAGAAAATGGGTAAAGTGCTTGCCATGTAAGCAAAGGCCTGAGTTCAAATTCACAGACCCTACTTAGAGTTGGACACATCAGTTCATGTCTGTAGTGTACCTGTGAGATGACAGGTGGAGACAGGAGAACCCTAGCAGCTCACAGACTAGCTAGCCTGCTGTATACATCAGCAGGCAATGGGAGAGCATCCCAGAGTGGGAGATGAAGGCTGATACCCAAAGTTGTCTTCCAACATTATGTGCACACATCTGCATGCAGACAGGAACATGCACACGTACATATGCACACACCAGAGACACACATAATGATTTTTAAAGACAACAGCCCATTGTCCCAGATTTGGAAGTATCTCTCATCTAAGGACATCAGCTTCCTTTCATGGACTCTTCCTTCCCCTATGGTGGAGGGCAGAGGATCCTCAGGATACTACCAGCTCTTCCTACCACCTAGCCACTAAGGATACCATACAGATCAGACACTGCAGATGTGGATGCTTCCAGGAGCTAAAGAAGCTTAGTGAGTGCTGCGGGACCTCAAGAGCAGAGGGCAGGAACAACAGAGGGCAAGGGGAAAGCATGTGTCCAGAAGAGGGCAGCCGCTGCTCAGCTCTGGGGACCAAGCAGAAATGTGGACCTAGTGCGGGCCATCCATCTTTTCGGAATAATTGGAAACTCTGCTGTTTTGCATGAAACCTTTTAATATTACACATCAAAAGCACGTGCCAACTTAACGACTTTCCAAAACAATACAGAAGTGAAATGGCGCCCCTCAAATGGAAAACACCTCTAGACAGAAGTCAGTTCTAGGGAACTAATCTGACATCACGGAGTCCCCTGGCCTCCTCCCCATCAGGTCTCACAACTCTTGAGGACCGTGAGTGTTTTTTTCTGAGTTCTTGTTTGTTGATATTTGTTGTATTGTAAATTGAAACTGGAAATCAAGAAGGGTGGTGCCCACCTGTAATCCCAACGGCCAAGAGACAGACCCACAACGATCAAGAGTTCTAGGCTATTTAGCAAGTTCGAGGCCAATCTGAGCTACCTGAGATCCAGTCTCAAAATAAGAGGGAAGTTGAAACTGAAAATTTGGTGAGTAACAATAGTCAATTTGTTAGATGCTATCATCAGTAAAGATTTAAAGGGCTGGAGAGACAGCTCAGTGGTTAAAGAGCATAGCAAGTGCCATAAAAGTTTGAGGATCAGAGTTCAACTCCCCAGAACCAACATTACTGCCTGGTGAATATGGAGGCCTGCCTATAAATCTACTCCCTGAAAGTGGAGATGGCAGATCCCAGAGCAAGCTGGCTAAGGAAGGAGACTACCCATATTGGACTTGATTGAGAAACCCTGTCTCAAAGAATATGGTGGTGGAGATATCAAGAATGATTCCTAATGCCAATCTCAGATGCTCACGTGTGTGAGCACCCCCAAACACACACATGCCCAAGGGATGCATGTGCACAATGCACATACCACATATATACATACATATGCACACACACATGAAAATGGAAAAAGGAAATAAATATCGTATTTTTATTAAAAATTATTTTTCGAAAGAAAAACAGAATGATGTCGATAGTCTTCTAATTAGGTACGTCTTTAGTGTTTTTCTCATGTCTACTTTGCATTCACCCTCTTGTCGATTTTTTTATTTTTATAAGCACATAATAGGGGAACATATTCATGTTGTGTGGTGAGATGCCTCAATACATTGTATGATAATTAAATCATGGCATTGAGCATATCAATCACTTTCGATGTTTATTCTCTACTGGAATACTGTTTAGTCAAAAATATTAAAATTCCATCCTTTGAGACAAGATAGGTGGACTTGAAGGACATTATGTTAATTGACATAAACCAGACATGGAAAGACAAAGGCAACAAGATCTCACTGGCTGTGGAATCTAACACACGTGGTTAACCAGAAAGTGGTTCCCTGAAGCTAAGGATGGTAGAAAGGTGGGGTATGGAGGTTATCCAGCAAGGAAAATGATGCTTTGGTTGAATTACAACCCTCAAAAGAGTAAACCAGCTGTGTCCTGGGGTTTCTATTGCTATGATAGAACACCATGACCAAAGTCACACTCCATCACTGAGAGAAGTCAGTGAAGAAACTTCTAGCAGGGACCTGAAAGCAGAAACTGAAGTGGAGGACATGGAGGAGTGCTGGTTTCTGGCTTGCTCTCCGTGGCTTGGTCAGCCTACTTTCTTATTCAATCCAGGACCATCTGTCCAGGAGTGACATCATGCCCATATCAGTCGTTAACCAAGGAGATGCTCCCAAAGATTTCCTTACAGACCAGTCTGATGGAGGCAATTTCTTAAATGATGTTCCTCCTATTTTTAGCTTTTGGTTTTAACCGATCATCTTATTTTCCCATCTCATTCAAAGTCAACCCATGGTAGGGTTTGTAAATGCAGAACATGAAATCACAGCAATAAAACTCACCTGGCATTTGGCAATAGCATCTTGGCTTTATGAGAGATTTTGTTATGTCATGCATTGGGCATTTAGAAAATATTGGTCCACTCAGATGTATCAGATAGTCCAAACGTTCACACAGTGGGTTTAACAACAACAAAACATCACATGACCTATTGCTGTGTAATATCACTTGATCTCATCAAAAAGTATTGAGAATCTGTCAAATTCTGGCAGCAGATTCAATTTTTTTAAGATCCTAATCTTTGCTAGAAAGCTTAAATGTTATCATTGGCAATAAAGCCTGCCAGGTGTTCTTCTTGGAGTGACAGGCTCACTTCAGTCAACTTCAAGAAAAATATCTCCAAACATTCGTGTCTGGATAACCGTATCTGCCAATCTTTTTTAATGTTTTTATGAGAATGATGTTCTGTGGGGAAAGCCTCTATCCCACTCCAAATACAGTGACAGACTTACTTTTCCTTTAACGCGGGGCATTTTAGGTGGGCATGAGGTGAAAGTACTTTATGGTTTTTTTGCAATTTGTCACCAAGCATATTAAAAGGACATAGACTTAGGAAGATCAAAATTTAATGAAATTGTTGTGTGACCAAACTTTTCCTGGGGAGACACAACACAGCAGATAGGGAGTTCATGAGAGACCAGGCGTGCACACACCACTAAAGTCCAATGTGGTGGACCAATGACTTTTATTGGGGTTGCTTACAGGAATATGGGTGAGGCATTACTTACAGGAGCAGACATGACTCACAGACAGCTGTGTCACCAAGGCCCACCTCAGCACAGGTGGCAGCTCACAACAGCTGGGAACTTGGAGCACCCAGCCTGTATGCAGGTCCAACGAACTGGAGAATGTCTTTTGCAAGTGACTCTAGAAACCTCTTCCAGGTAGCTCTTGGGTGGATGCTCCACCTACCTCTTGAGAGTATGCTCCACCTAACCTTTGGGTGTGTGCCCTATCTAACCTCTGTGTGTGTGCCCCACCTACCCCTTGGGTGTGGGGGTCCCTGCAAACATCACAGCCATCAGAGAAATGATCCACACAAGATAGGGAGGAAACTCGGTTCAGCCCGACTTAGCTGGGCTGGTTCAAACTTATGGAGTCTGACACCACGAGATATATTTTAGACATATTTAAGTACAGTATAACTTTGGAATAAAGTATCCTGGTAACAACTATCAATCCCATGTGCACAATAAAACTTAAGGCATGACTACATTAAAACTCCTTTGAAAAGATCATGTGACCATGAAGATAGGTTCTAGAGCTTAAGGGCCTAGGATCTAGTATGGACTTTGACAGAGATAGTGTAGAGGTCAGCAGACTATAAAGTACATGTGTCATCTCCCCTAAGGATGGGTTTTATTGACTGAGAAGCAAAGATAAAGATAGAGGTCTAGGGAGGGATAGTCTGGTATAAACCTTCTGGGGGCTTTGGGTGAGGTCTGACCCTACAAATAGCAAAGACCATAATCATGTTATTAACAACATCAGCCTTCTGGGTGGAAACAGCTATGCATTGGAACCTGCACGATTAACATTCCTGGTTTCTCCAGTGCTTACCCATGAACATTCATGCCCTCTGTAGTTGGGTGTGTGCCCCACCTACTCCTTGAATATGTGCTGCTGTCCTTGTCTTAACAAACCCCAACTTAGTGATCCCTCCTGAAATTATTTCCTCCAGTGCAAGTCAAGACCCTGGCTACACCTGAGTGAGGTCCCTTGGTGGAGTTGGGGTTGGGGATGGCGGGGAGTCTCATCAGGTTGCTCTATGACAAAACGAAGTTCTGTTCATTCAGCGGCCCTGTACAGAGTGCTTACAGAGCTTCCCTGAAAATCTGGGATGAATAAAGGAACTATGATAGGCCAAAATATAAACTTAAAACTGGATATTGTGCTTATTGTGAAGAATTATGGGTCATCATATGCACTGTTAATAAATCCTAGGGGGAAAATAAAAACTTCATGAACCATTTACAAAAGTCTTATATTTTCTAATAAAATGCAGTTATTTTTATTTTAATATAGTACATCATATTAGTATAATTAGTATAATAACATACATTATTAGTATTCTGTTTTCCTTTCTTTGTCACTGTCAAGATGAATCTAAGTGGTTTTTTTAAAGTTAATTTTTATACACATGAGTGTTTTGCTTGTGTGTATATAAGTGCATCACATGCATTCCTGGTGCCCACAAAATTTAGAAGAGGATGTTAGATCCCCTGGAACTAGAGTTAGGGATGGTTGTGAGCTACCGTGTGGTGCTGGGAATTGAACCTGCATCCTCTGGAAGAACAAGTGCTCTTAACTGCTGAGCCATCTCTCCAGCCCCCAAATGTCCTTCATATACCAAGTTTAAAGGTTCTGACACAGGGGAAATTGAGATCCCTCTTGGGATTCTTAGCCTCATAAATAAAAGAATTTAAGCATGGGCATACACAGAAACTCAAGGACAATTTTATTAGAGTTTAAAAGAAATACCCCAGGGCAGGCCAGCTGCAAAACTCAGTAGCTACCTGGAGGAAAAGAATAAAGAAGAAAAGCAAAAACATCACACCATTTTAAGCTGCAGTGGAGATCAGACTCACAGAAACAATACAGCGTCTCATTAAAGGATTAATTATTCTGTCTACCTCTTCAGCATAGTGAAACTTCTCTTGGCCACGTGAATGACCTGGTCCAGATGGGATGTTAGGTCTCCACCCAGGCTGGAGATTCTACTCTCTCAACCAGGAGATTATTACTTTAATAATTGTAATCCTTCTGTAGTTAAGCAGATCATTACACAAAAGGTTGTAATGTATAACTGTATTCCACACCCTTACTCCAGGGAGAGTTTTTAGAATGGGTAATGTAGTCTGAACTGCATCCAGGTTCACTGAGGTTTTGTGAGTGTATGTTATCTAGATAAATTTATGGCGCATTTCTTTAAGTTTTATTTTATTTTTACTTGTATTTATATGTCTGTATAAACATATACGGGGGAAGGGGTGCCCTCAGAGGCCAACTGGAGTTACAGGGAGCTCTGAGCTGCCAGATGTGGATGCTGAGGACTGAACTTGGGTCCTCTGGAAAGGCAGCAAACACACTTAATCACTAAGCCATCTCTCAGCCCTCTTATAGAGGATTGTAACCTTAAAACTCCAGTGAAAATCCATAGAAAAGCATGGGGCTACAGTCCAAGTGTTGACTATTTGATATCTGGGACCGGAGTGGGGTGCTCAATATGTAACCTCCCTGACAAAACAAAAACTGCTTTTTTTCCCAGAAAGGAAATATGGCTTCAAGGTCTGGGAATCATCTCTGAAATCTTGCCCAGAATTTATAAAGGGAGGGGGAATGGGTTAAAAAAAATATGCAGGTTTCATTTAACATACGATGTCCTCTTCTATGTATATATGTACACATATTCGTTGGTCTTCGCCTTTGTGAAGCGATAAGCAGAACTGGCTTGGAAAGGCTCTCTGTAGGATGGGCAGACACCAGCTCCCTCGTCATTGCTCCCATCTAGGTGGTCAGGATCGGGTTTCTAAAAAAAAAAAAAAAATTATCTCCCTGGTGATTAAAAGACTTGCTACATTTCATTTCAAAAGGAAGATATTTTCTCCCCTTTTGTGTATTGAATGACCCCCCCAACCCAAGTAACATGAAAAATGCCAAAACGGACTTCCTGCATATATTAACACAAAGCAAATCCTTGGCAACTCCAGCATCCCCTGGGATCCCAATCTTTCCATCACAGAAAGCAATCAGAATGCCAAATGTCAAACACAGGTGAACTGGAGTGTGGAATATTAAAATTACGTATGCCCACGGGGACTGAATTAGGTTGAGAAAATAATTTCATAATCGCTCAGATTAGTTTATAATTAATTTACAGTTTAATATGAAGCAAATGAATTGAAAGTGACTAAAAATATCATTAAATATAGCTGCAGCTCCGTCAGCCTCTTTGTTTAATATCTTCGGATCAACGTGAGCTTAGCTGAGCTGGCGTTCTCCAGATCCCAGTTCATTCTCAGAAGTGCATTTATTCATTCTAGAAGAACGGATAACAAGTTAGCCTGACCTTCAAAAGAGCAGAATCATTATGGTTACTAATGAGAGTTCTGAGGTCAGACAGACCCCTCCCACCACCCTGAACTATTCACTCTGACCCTCAGGCTCCTTGTCTATGAAATGGAGACATGTAGCGGAGCATTATAAATCCTTATGTATAACAATGTGGGCTACCAGGATTGTGACAGGGATTGGGGGTTTGGAGATCATTGAGAATCGGTCTCTCCCTGTGCTCAGCTTTGGATACCATCTTATATTTCCCTGGAGAGGTGGCTCAGCCATAAGAGAACTTGCTATCCCTGCAGAGGACTCATATTCAATTCCCAGCACACACTTGGTGGCTTACAATCATCCATAACTCCAGTTCCAGGAGATAGGATGCCTTCTTCTGATCTCCTTGGGCACAGGCATCTAGGTGATACACACAAACACACACACACACACACACACACACACACACACACACACAGGCAGACAAATAAAGTGAATAAATTTTTAAAGAGGAGTTTATGCTTCCATTACTAGGCATGATCTCCTCCCTCCTGTTAAGGGGGGCTTGAGTCCACTGTTGTTTGCCACAGACATATGACTGCCACTTCTTGTACCTTTATGCATATCTTGTCATGCTGATAATTGCCATGACTCATAGGTGTTGCAGCTGGCTAGGACTGTTAAGTTGCTTCTCTCCTTTGAAAGCTTGCATAGTATTTGCTAGAAGTTAAAACCTCAGGAAAGAGGTTTTCAGGTCAGATATAACTTAAATCTTCAGAGTCCTATGTCCTAAATCTTCAGCAATAGGGGTCTTAGCTTAACCCCTAAGAGGCAACCAAGGGCTACATGGATAATCTATGTCATTTGTGGATTGGCTTGGACTACCCTAAACAATCATTTGAAAGGAGGATTCTCATGGGAAGAGGGATGGGAAAGTTGTAAAAGCCAGAATACCAGGAAGTCTGTTGGGAAACAGTTTCTTCTAGAAATGACTGCATAAAACTACAATAGCAATGTAGTCAGTGAACGTGCTAACCTGGAAAAGAATTTCCCAGGGTCTCACTCCTGGACAAAGAACTACAGGTAACTATTGACTGCTTGGGGGAGGAGAATTAGGCTCTCTCATGAATAAGCTACCTTATTGGTTGTTCAATGCAGAATGGTCAGCTTTGACACTAAATACACAGAAACAAAACTGGACTCAGATAGATAGATAGATAGATAGATAGATAGATAGATAGATAGATAGATAGATAGACATATATATGTAAATATATATATATTTGAGCATACACATACATATGTGTGTATGTAACAAATACATTCAAAGAAAAAGAGGCTATCAACTTGAGAGTAGGGGAGACATGGGTGGGGCTCAAAGGAGAGTAACTGGGAAGGGCTGGAGGGAGGAAAGGGAATGGGGAAAGTGTAATTCTATTTCAATTGAAAACATTTTTTAAAGAAAGAAATACCCCATCTTCAATGGTGGACACCTGTATGGTGGCCCAGACCCACAGGACTTCAACACTAGATGAACCCTCATGAAAATATGGGCATTGGATGATGATAATATATCCATGTAAGGTCACCCACTGTAAGAGGTGTATGAGTATGGTGGGGGTGGAGTTATAGGAGAAAGCGGCTGGAAGGGTTTATAGCTTTCCTGGTGAATTACAATCTCTCCGTTTGTTTTTCTAAGGTCTGAACTGCTGCATCCAGAGTGGAAGCAGGCTAAGTAAACATGTGACCTCTGAGCTACCAGCACCAGCCTACAATTTTATTAGTAGAGATGGTTTAGGAAGTAGAGTCTCCTCACTTAGTAAAACAAAGATGGAAGGACGTGGAAGGACGTGGGCACACACGTGGTAAATGCTGAGAGAGGAGAGGAATTAAGAGCCAGGGCTATCAGTCGCAAGAGAATGCTCATGCAGAAGACAGAGCCACAGCTGAGGGAAAATTGGAGGGGAGGCATGAGCAAGAAAAGCCATCAGATGCAAGGAGCTGTCAGGCTAAATGACCTAAGTGTTAAACTCTTGTTTAGCGTAACTATTTTCCCTACAGAGAGACTACTGGGACTTCAGTGGGATGTAGAAAAGAGATTAGATGAAGCCCGGTGATTTCAGATGGAGACTGCCTGTTCTATTTGGAGGCAATTTATGTAACAGTGACCAGCAGCTCTAGGAACTTAGGTGTGATATTCGTTGGCTTCAGTGGGATGTGTGCTTTGTGCAGTGGGGACAGCAAAATTCTTGCTTTAAAAAGCCATTTTGTTCCATTTTGATATAAAGTGAGAGCGAAAGCCAGGCCCCATGATGCTACATTGCTAATAAAACTGTAAAGGCATTTCTGTCTGGGCATAAAAGATTATTTTAAGCATCATCTCCCAGCTCCTCCGTTACTAAGGGAATCCTGTCTCAGCTCAGCAGTGCAGATGGGCAAGTTGCCATGGCGATGCTTCTAGGCCTGATTAGAGTCTAAATGCCACAGATGGAGAAACCGCTGTCACCGCATGACTCTGGGGCAGCCTGGCAGCCCTCTCCCCATCCTTTGTAGTTTTCTCACTCCCCCTGGACCCACCTCAGCTGCTTGCCACAGGAGCAGGCAGACACAGCTGGAAAAGATCCTGAGGTCGGCAACTCACCCTGTCTGAGAGTAACTTTCCCTTTTGTCCCAGTCTTAATTGCTGAAGCCAGCCCATTGTCTAGTCCTCCTGCCCTTTGGGCATATGCCCTATTTTGCCTTTACCTTTGTCTCTCTAAATGGAAGAGGTGCTAGATCTCTATCTAGAAACTTCTCTAAGGAGCAAAGGAAAATATGGAAACAAGTCATATTGTCTTTCTTGTAAACCATCCAGACTCAGTCTGAAAGTTCACAGAATCACTCTGCCATGGGAGTCAGCAGTCAATCAGTCCCCACAACAACCTAAAACCAATCCTACTCATCTACCTGGACATGTGGTATCTGTGGCTCTGCAGATGCTCCCAATGGTTTCCAGGGCAACACTCTTTTCATAGTGTACTTTTGCCATGCTCCCACTCGGGATGACCTTTCCTCTTGAATATGGACCAGCTTGTGGTGGCAGTAAAGTCACATCCTGTGTCTCACAAGGCTAGGTCAAAATGGATTACACAAACTACATGTGTTAGGCTTGCTCTTGGAAGCCAGCCACCATATTGTGGCTGAGATCATACATGGGTTTCAGCATCTGCCCATCAGCCACAACATATGAAGTAAATACCCCTGAAAGTTTTACCCTCAGCTGACATCAGCCCTCGCCTTTGTTCTAACCCATGCCTGAGAAACTGCAGAAGAAACAAGCGATCCCTGCTGTGTCCTTTCTACATCCCTGGAGAAGAGAATCCACACGGATAATGCAGCAGAGGTTGTTCTCTGCCTAGAGGCTCAAGTGGTTTATTATTTTGCGGTAATTGTATTCCTTTCACTTATAATGTCTTTTCTTTACTCTTAGGCAACCTTCCTCTTCTCCCAAGGAATAATTCACATTACCTCCTCTATGGGAATCCTGCTCAAGGAGTTTGTACACCTCTGCTTGGACACAGAGTTTCATCTGTTTGCTTTCCCCCCCTTCCCTGCTGTGAACTCCTCCAGTACTGATGATTTTTATCCCAGTGTTTCAGAGTAGAAACCAAATGCAAAGCTATAATAGTTCTATAGGTAAGTGGGAAAGTTGCCTATTCTTTGAGTTACATGAATTTACAAATGTAAATGGTGATCGTTGCAATAGTGGCCTGGCACCAGGAGGGAGACAAGCAGATGGCCTCGATGGAAGGCATGTGGTCCTGTGGTATGTAATGTTCTGTTTTCAGTTGCTAACATTTTTTATAACAATAAAAAAATTAAAGAAATGCATACTGGCATCAATACACTAAATCTCACAACCACACTGAAAACAACAGAGGAGGACAAGATCTGGGAATTTCTAAAAACATCTCATCCATAGCCACACTGATGGCGGCTTCCTCAAGCTGTTGCTCTGATTCTCCTCCGCCTCCACCCCTCTTTTTGTTCCTCCTGCTGCTATTCCTCTTCCATTCCTTTCCCTCTTCTTCTTCCTTCTTTTTTACTTCTTCCTTTTTCTTTCTTCAAAACAGATATTTTTCCACTTGATAGCTTCTTGAAACCCTAAAGTCTGATGCCTGGTCTAGTAAAAAATGAGGGTTGTATCCTGAAAGCATTATGGCAAAGTTGCAAATGTGACTTGATCTTGCTGGAGAGCATTGAAACAAAGTTCATTTTCTTGTTGAGTGAGCTTCTGGGAATTTTTCACTATGTTTTTTTAGGCTTTGATTCTAGCCAGCAACGGAATCTCCAAGTCCAAAATTTCTTAGGGAGCATTTTATCTATTCCACCACCAGGATGTGACCCATCTGCATAACATCCCTAACAATCTATAAATATTACAATTCTGTGCAACCTAGGGAAAATAGAATACAGCCTAGGAAAACTTAATTGAAAGCTTAAACTGATTTACTAAAGGTTTTTAACCTTAAGTAAAAGGTATGTTATTAAATAACACATAACTGGCCACTAAAATACAATCGCCTGATAATGAAATTGGTATTATTCTGAAATAAGCCAACCACAGAACACATAACATTATTAAGGCTTCATGGCAGAAACACAGCAGAACAGTATATCTAATGAAGGTTTACTTTAAATACTATGATGGTTTCTTTTCTAGGCATGGAAGTGAAAGAATCTTCGTTCTTACTTTAATGAGGAGAAAACTTTTTTTTTTCATCAGCTCTGGTCTGAATTAATGGAATCAAAACCTCATAACTGTCATATTCAAAAGAGACTGTGCATCTAGAGCAGTCTCTTAAGAATAGCATTACAAGTTATGGGAAGCTCAAAATCAGTGCCTGCATATCCCCAAGGAAACCTATGCTCGGTCTCTTGGGACCTGGGACTGCCACTTAGAAGCACAGGAAGTGACTAAACCAAGAATAATCACAACTCCCAGCCCCAGGTGTCAATCAGGAGAGTAAATAATGGTCTCGCTTTGATTCACTTCAGCAGTGGTAGCTACTGTGGGTTTCATTGACACAATGTCTCCATTCTGGATCAGGTAAAACTTGGCACTAGAAAAAAAGGTTAACTGAATATTTCCTCATCCTTGGCCATCATGTGTGATATTCTTATTCATTTTCCTCTCCGCCCTTAGAGGAGTTCTAAGGCAAGGATAGTAACACAGATGCTACTGCGAAACAAATAAAATGTCTAGGAAAACATCTTTATGGTGATACTGCCACAATTTAGAGTGTAGCTTTACCACTTACCAGCTGGGTAACATTATTTAAGCTATGCAGTCTCCCTTTTCCTACAGTTGGGACGACAGTATTATCACATGAGGTAACTACAAAGATTAAGTGGGAAAATATACTGAGAGGATGGAAATGAATCTTACCACCCACACTGCAGTGTTTGCAACAGAACCCTAAAACGGTGTTTCTAACAGCTGCTATCACAATGAAAACAGTACCATCAATCATTCTCAACTCCCAATTTTGTCTTTCTGTCTTCAAAGAAAGATTAAGAAATCTAATTGCTGAACTATCTTTAATCTTTCATAGCATCTATTCAAAAATAAGATCATTCCCTTGGAGGTACCTTAAAATCACCTGGTGTAAGCCCAAATTTTAGAATAAGCCTCGCCTAACTTACCCCTACATTGACATCGCCAGGCATATGATCCTCCTTGTTGCATTGAGCTAATTAAACTTAACTTTCTATGATTTCAATGCTCTCCTGTTCATCATTGACTGATGGACAGATAAAATACTGAGCATGTACTATTGTACACTATAGACACACAAAATACTGGGTATTGATGGTAGCAGAAATTTTTTCTTATGCTCACATTCTCATACATAGTATAGGTTGAGAGTGAATGAAAGTGTCTAAAGTGCCTGAAGCCAGGTAGCTAGGATGACATGATGCAATCTTTTTCTAAGGCTCAACATGTTACTGAGAAGAGGCTACAGTGCCTGCAACAGCACTTAATAGGGTGTAAAAATAAGCAGAGATTTTGAGCCTACAAGTCCAAGTAGTAGCTAGATCCTTCTCTGGACCTTCTAAGCCAGGATACCCAGATGTTAATTTATCTTTAATTGAAAAGAAGAAAGGGAAGGACCAAATTGTTATCTCTGCTTTTCCAAAAAGACTCATCTGACTGAGAATGGGACTTTTGGAGTAGGAAAATGAAAGTCCAGACATACATGGGCCTGATCTGAAGATACAGAATACAGAAGTATATCATATATAGTCCATAATACGTAGTATAACGTATATAGAAGATGCAGCATAAAATGTACATAGTATATAGTACAAAGTATATAGACGATACGGTGCTATCTGTAGCTGCCCTGGAAGTTACAAGCCATCGTTTTTTTGCCGGGTTCTATTGTTACCACACGCTAGCCTTATTTAAGTATTAACTCCGCCCATCTGTTTTTGGCATGTGCATAAATTTTAAGTCTGTGTTCTTTCATTTATTCATAATACAGAAATAACTTCTCTTCAGGGCTGCTCATAGGATTGACCAATATAAAATTGCCAACGTGCTGCTTAGCACAGTGAGTTAGTTGTCCCACAATGGGCATTACTGGAGGCGACTTCTCTTTCCTTAGCTTCTAAGAAAGTTTGATCCTTTCATGCCTCGTTCTTCTAAAGTTTAAAGCTCAAATACTTTCTTTCCCACCACTAAAGAAGAGTCAATCACCAAGTCCATGGGCAAAGTAGGGCCATTTGAAGACGGAACCATAGTTTATAGGGTATTGATTCTGTGCACGGAACTCATTGGGTACCGGACCGGAAGTGGCTCGGCTGTCCTCTTCCTCCGCGGAGGGCATTGGCGGACAGGTGGTGTGATTGTAGTCCTGGGGCTTCGGCGAAAGCGTGGTGTGCTTGAGTCGGGGACTCGCTGAAAGCTCCGCGGCGGCGCGCCGGGAGGTGTCGCGAGCCGATCCGTGCCCCGCCACCCCATGCCGGGTTGGAGACTGCTGGCGCAGGCCGGCGCCCAGGTGCTGGGTTGTGGCGCCGCCGGAGGCCTAGGTGCTGCCCCGGGCGTAGGGAGTAGGTGGGTATGGGCAGGAGAGGGGCGGAGGAGTGCGCACCCCTCACGGCTGTGCCCCTGAACTGAGGCCTGGCCCGGCACAGAGGGTCTGTTAGAAGCAGAGGGAGCCCTAGGTCAGGGCGTGTGGCACAGAAGATTAAGAAAGTATCTTTTAATTATGAAGGCTTGAAGTGTGTGTGTGTGTGTGTGTGTGTGTGTGTGTGTGTGTGTGTGTGTGTATGTGTATATGTGTAATTAAGAAATTAGCGGTTTGCTGCCACTGTAAACAGCAGCAATAATACTTCCCTACCGGCTAGTGCCGTACTAGACGTTGTGTTTGTGGTAAGTGTCATATTAGGCGCCTTATGTCCTGCAGCCCCCTGTGAGCAGACCACTGTCAGAACAGTTTTTCAGATAAAACGGAAACTAAAGGGAAATCGGTTGTCCAAAATCACTCAGCCAGTAAGTAGAAAGTCACTCGTGATTCTAAGCTGGAACTTCCTGACTACCAACCAATGTAGTCTGCACGAAGGTTTATTTAGGTTCTGACCCACTCTGTGCAAGAATTACACACACTTTGCTCCTTGCCTCAACCTACTAAGATCCTTCTTGTTGCTTGATACTCAGCTGGTCATAGGTCACAGGTCTCATGGGTTTTAGTTTTTGCTTTAAAACTGCGTATTTCTTTAGTACAGCGCATGTCATTACAGGGAGTGGTACACTTAGAGAAAATAGAACTTGCCACATGTTGCCACCTCCATTGGTTATAAAACTGTCAGATACACATTCATTTTCGTTAGTAGCCACTAGTGTGTATGGTGAGATTGTTTATTGTGGCGGTAAAGATAAACTCAGCCTTCAGGGTAACCTTTCCTGGTTAAAGTGGAAGCCCCAGTGTTACCATAAAAATGTTAGGGAAAATATACAATCCAAACCATCCCCTGAGGCCATTAGTACTTTATCTAACTGTGGCCTCCCTATGTTAAATGAAAATAATGATTTTTTTTTTTTTTTTTCCAGAACGAACATCTGGCTCTTTGTTAGAAATCTCCATGGCAAGGGTAGTACTTGGTGGGGTGAGCATCTTTCTGAAGAAAATGCCACATTTGTTAAGCAGCTGGTCTTTGATGAAGATAAAGCCCAATTATCAAGTAAACTGAATCCCCTGAAGGATGAGCCATGGCCTTTACATCCATGGGAACCAGGTGACTTGTGGGTTTGGGGTGTGACTCTTTAGTTACAGTGTGGCTGTGTGCATGAAAATGGTGACTGCTTCATAAATTTGACACCTGAATTTTCATTTTTTAAGATTTATTTATGTATACCAGTACTCTGTCTACATGTACACCTGAATGCCAAAAGAGGGCATCAGACCCCATTATAGATATTTGTGAGCCACCATGTGGGTGCTAGGAATTGAACTCAGGACCTCTGGAAGAGCAGCCAGTGCTCTTAACCACTGAGCCGCCTCTCCAGCCCTGAACTTTCATTTTTTGAGTGTGTCTGTTTCATTCATTTCATTCCAACCTCCTGCTGTTAGTAAAAGACCTCCTCAGGAAGGTGTTTTGTTGGTGAGAGGAAAAATCATTCTGAATATATTATCTTCCTTCAGCTACAAAAAATGTTAAAAGGGAAAAGCCAGGAAGAAAAGGCTGTAAAGATACAGTGTAAAATAGCCCATGTTAACACAGCTGTTTGCCGTTGGGATGCTTGTGTACTCTGGGCAAGGACAGTTCCAGAATCAACTCTGCCTCTGGTAGGATACAAAACCCAGATATGGCCAGACCAAGCAGGATGGGGTCTTTCCTATTGAATATGTGGTCTCTGTGGTTATCGAGACATAGTGGCAAAAGTTCAAGTCTATCCTGGCATGAGCTCACCCTGTAGTCAAGGATGATCTTGAACTCCTGACTTTCCAGCCTCTAACTCCTGAGTGCTGGGCATAGACCCTTAGACTTGGCTTATGCAGTGCGTGAGATCAAACTCGGCCTTGTCCATTCGGCAGGCACTCTGCTATCTGAGCTGCATTCCCAGCCCCAAAAGTTCTTACTAGAGTACATTTTTAATTTATGTAGTAAATCTGCAGGTTATGATAAATACTAACATTTTAACAATAGGACAGTTGTGACATCTGAATAGTATAGTACTATTGTATTAGTAATAATAGAATTTAGTAATGTAGAATTAGTAATAGAATTTGAATGGATGCTTTCTGATTGATAATGCTGGACAGAATCTGAAACCTAGAAAGAGTTGTGATGGATTTATGTGTTCTGCGTTAATACTGTTATCTTAAAACTGAAATGTTAGAGTGATTTCACATTTGTTCATTTTACAAACATTTATTAACCACCAGTATATTGTGCCTGGTATAGTTGAAGATATTTACGTCTGTAAATAGTCTTAAATATATTATATTTATTGCCAGGTTCTTCCAGAGTTGGCCTTATTGCCCTGAAGTTAGGCATGATGCCTTTATGGACCAAGGATGGTCAAAAGCATGTTGTCACATTACTTCAGGTAAGAAAACAGAACATATAAGGGATCTATATGTGTGCCTGGATCTGTATACGTGATGTGTAATGTTTGAAATGTGTATGCCAGACAGGGTATTGCATGGTAAAGGAACAGATAATAGTAAAGAACTTTGTTTCTGATGGTCCAGGGAAAGTTGAGTCTGACCTAAACCATTCTTGCCACACAGGGATTAGGGTACCTGGAGGCACTGGCCTTGGTGGGTTGGGAGAACGTAGAACCTCACAGAACTGTCAGTTAATACATTCTTGGAAAAGACCTCAAGCCCATCTTACGTTCACATACAGTTCGTTCATTCCCTGATTTTTAGTTGTGATCTCATTGACTGTCAGAGTATACTCTGCTTCCTCTGGGGAAAATAGGTTTTACTCTCTGAGATCAGTTATCTCAAAGGGTTAAGAACTTGGGCCCAGGACCAGAATAGCTGATTTAAATCTGGTTCTGCCACTTACATGTTCCTGGGTCCTGTGCCTCTTCCGTAGATGATATAATTCTGTAAAAGAAACAGTCATGCCTCATTTCAAATGATGACTGTGAGGACCACACAAGATGACAAATGTCAGGCCCTGGAAACAATGCAAGTGTCTAGAAATCACCAACTGCTGGCACTGCAGGGAAAGCGTAGTTAGGAGACCACTACTCCTCAGACTGCTCTGAACAGCGCAGTCTCTGGGGTCTAATCACAGTAGTGATGAGACAAGTGTTGATTAAAATAAAGGCTTGTGCGTGGTTAGAGTACTAACAAGACACAGAGCCTACAACTCCTTTCATGATTATTATGGTCTAGAGTGTGGATCAGTAATGGCAGAGTGGTCCAACCACACAAGGAGCGATCTATTATTGTATGTCAAGTTTAGATTCATGACCCTTGTAGTCATTGTATCCCTGGCTTGACTGGAAAGTCCCAGCAGGTGTGTACCATGGCTCTTCAACACTATCACGCAGCATCCTGTTTAATACCTCGGAACTGGAATTTCTAAATGTCCATCAGTACGTCATGACACATTCACACAGTCTGCAGTGCAGATGCACAGAATAGAGCTACACACAGCAGAAAGGCCACCTTTGCGAACACAGTGTTGAGTGAAAGGCAGCTCGCCTTAGCCAGAGGCTTTAAAGTCTAGATAGGTATAGATGGGTACCTGGGTTATTCTTACTGTGTTTGAGGGGTGCTCTTGCTGATTGAGGGCCACAGTTTTAGAACTCCTGCCCCAGATTGGAGATTAGGGAGAAGCAGGCACAGTCTTTGGAGGTTATAATTTTTTTTTTTTTTTGGTTTGTTCAAGACAGGGTTTCTCTGTTGTAGTTCTGGCTGTCCTGGAACTCACTCTGTAGACCAGGCTGGCCTCAAACTCACAGAGATCTGCCTGCCTCTGCCTCCCAAGTGCTGGAATTAAAGGTGTGTGCCACTAACGTGTGGCTGACTCTTTTCTTTGCAAGTACGCATTTTGCTGTATACTTAGATTTTTGTGTGTGTCGTGTTTGACAATTTCAGAGGTTTATTTATGTATTTTATGATTGTGCTGGTGTTAGAGGGATAATGAGTTAAGTAACCCCAGAAATCCTGAGTATCCTAGGCCCTCATTGCGGCTGGTGGATCATGTTAACAGGCTTGGGTTATTATTGTATTCTAGGTACAAGACTGTCATGTGTTAAAATACACTCCCAAGGAAAACTATAATGGAAAAACAGCAGCCCTAACTGTGGGCGGAAAAACCGTGTCACGCTTCTATGTAAGTATATATTTTCATTCCTGAATTAGTACATTTTATTCGTTTCAGCTCTTTAAGATCAAAAATCTTCATGTTTGAAGAAGCTGTAGTCACAAACTGAGACTTGCCCTGAGGACTTACCTGGGAACAGGCAATCTACAGAGGCATCTTTCCCTGGACTCTGAGGGACTTTGTTTGTTCTAGTGCCTCCTCTGCAAGCTGATTAGACCTCAATGAGCTGTAGTGTTTGTATAGCAGTGAGAAAGGAGATTAAGAGTACTGCCTACCTAATGGGCTCCTAAGGACTAAATGAGGTTCTTCTAATGTGCCTGGACTGTCAAGATACGCAGTAGATCTTGAGTTCATTTATTTAGTTCTTTTTTTTTTTTTTTTTAATTTGAAACAGGGTTTTTCTGTGTAGAGAAACACATATCTTATGTTTTACACTTTGCTCTTCTGTAGAAAATCAATTCAGCACTTAAAACCAAAAGTGCATAAAAAGTATTGTGTGTTTTAGATGGAACTTTCAGGACTTGGGATGCATGTGAACACACATCAGTTTTTTGTTTTTGTTTTTTTTTAACAAAGCATTGTTTCCCAAGTAGAGTTTTAGCAGAATGCTTGTTAGAAAAATACACCCAATTGGTACCCTTTGCCTGTGGCCCAGAGCAAAACCTAGAAATAGCTACTATGGTTGTCACCATGTCACCAGTGGGTGACTAGCACATACTGGCTTATCTCCAAACTATTTTTTTGTTGTTTATCAAATGAACTTGAGCAAAAATCAAGATGTAACCATACTATCTGTCACAGTAGCAAATATTTCTTATATGCTCTTGTGTGACTTTTCCTGCAGAAACACAAACAAACGGCTACTCACCCCAAGTAGTGACCCACAGTAGACCAAAAAATCCAAGCCACCAGCTTGGCAAAGTGAGGTTATTGGCGTTACTCAGGAATATGGGTGAGGGGTTCTGTACAGGAGAAAGGGCAGCTCAGCCCAACCCAGGCTGGGTAACAGCTCATAAAGTCTGCAAGTCTGGAGCTCCCTGCATGAGATTTAGACAGCTCCAGGCTCAGAAAATCTCCTGCAGGCAGCTGGGCAGACCAGCGTGCTATCGTAGGCACTTGCTGCTTCCATGGCCTTCAGGAGGGCCTCAGGAATCCTCATGAGTAAGATCTGGCTTTGGGGAAATCCTGAGATTTGTTTACTTCTGAGTCTCATGACCCCACCTCCCACCTTCACCCCTTCCTGGAAGGACTGTCACTCCTAGGAAATTGGTGCACACGTGTATGAACTTGTCACAGGTGACTTCTGTTGAGTGCTTACCACATTCTGGTGCCATCATGGGAAGGCTCTTGCTCTATTGTCGCACATATCACTTCAGCCTTTGGGGTAGAGGCGTGCAGTCCCTGATGGGGGTGACTGGCCACTGGGGAGAGCAGGACAGACTCCATAGCCTCACTCTAATGTTCTGGGTGCTAACCCTGGGGTCTTCAAGCTGCTGAGGGATGAATAGCGTAATTACATAAATTCAGTAGCCACAGAACTGAAGATAGCCAGTCCTCCTTAGGGAAAACCCAGGCAGTTCACAAGGAGGAAACCAAAATGGGAAACAGGTGTTAAAACCATGCTTGTGGGAGTCATTTCTTTGTTTTTTATATGACTACTGTAATTTTTATTTCCGTTGTCAATTTTGTAAATCTATAACCATACAGTCTTGATATCCATAAATTAAGTACCATATTGGGATAATTTATTCTGCTCCAAAAGATGTATAAATAGTGATTCCTCAGACAGAGCAGATAACAGGGCCAGAGAGATGGCTCAATGGTTAAGAACACTAGCTGCTCTTGCGGAAGACCCAGGTTCAGTTCCCAGCACCACACGGGAGTACACAACCATCTGTAATTCCAGTTCCAGGACATTCGATGCCCTCTTCTGCCCTCTGCAGGCACCAGACCTGCACATAGTGCATATACATACATGCAGGCCAAACACTCATACATATAAAAAAAAAAACTACATTATTTTTTAAAGTAAATAAGAGATAGTGCGGAACACAGGGGTGTAGGTTCTGATCCTGGGTTCCACCATTAGCTCCTCTTCATCTACCTTTTCAACCTCCTTTTTCTCATAAAAGTAGGATTTGATCTCTAAATTCTGTTCCAATTCTGAAATTCACATCAATTCTCTGAGTCTTTTAGTTTTCAAAAGGAAGAAAATTTACCCTAGGGCACAATTTATTATATTCTCTTTTGTGTTATCGATCAAATACTAACAGTATTTGCAAATTAGCGTAGTACTTACGAATAATAATTTCAGAAATGTTACTTTTATACTCAAGACTGCTGTTCCTCCCTCCCCGCTATATACAAACCTTAACAGCGTTATCTGCGGTGAATCTGCAACACGGTGGGGATGTAGAGGTTCAAGTGCTTTTTCTTATATTGTGTAAATGCTGACCATGTGGCTACGAAACTTTAGAGAGGGGGCAAAGGTTAAGAGGTCAATGAAGAGGGAAATGATCAAAATGTGTGCTGTGCATGTTCAGAATTGTCACAGTGAAACCCATGACTCTGTCTCATTAGTATGTGCTAACAAGGAAAAGCTACTTTGCCAGTTTGGGAAGCACTCAACATTTATAAGTAAAGTGTTTTTGTTTAAAAAGAAAAAAGGATTTTCCAAACTAAAAACGTACCAACTACATTCATATTTTACCCTCAGGGAAAGTGCAGGGTACTATATAGCGGGATTTTGTTTTTATCTTTTGGATTGGTTGTTTTTTATAAGACCTGTGAATATAAAATACTGAATAGTTGGCTAAAATGGTTTTATTTGTAATAGGACTTTAAGTGTTTTGTTGTTGTTGTTTTATCTCCAAAGAACTGACACCTCTAAGGGACTAGACTAGCTGGTTTTGGCTATTTTTGTATCTTATAACTAAAACCTGAATTGATACATAGTATCTTCGTAAGAATATTAAGTGGCCTTAAAAGTTGATTAAATCAGTTCATCTTGGGAGCAGAGCAATGTATTCATTGTAGGAAGGATAATTGCTGAGAAATTTAGCAGAAGGAAGACTGAGCTTTATGGATGAGGTTTCTCCAATGTGACAGTGTTGTCAGCCTCTAAATTACCTTTTGAATCATTTATTTGGAAGTTTAGAAGGGAAGGGGGAGGGTAACAGACCAGACTGTGCCGCTGGTTTCAGCTTAATTTAAGCATTTGCTTTTTCTCATGAGTAAGACCTAGTTTTATAATATCGTGAGTTTTATTCAAAACAATTGTTCAATTTTAGTGAAATTGAAAAGTAATTAAGATGTATTGAAAAGTAATTAAGATGTATAGTCTTGGTCCTTTTTATGCTTGAATCTAGTGTAAACTTAGGCTGTGGTGTTCATTTTATCTATTTTGTACCAAAACATAAGAGACTTTTCTCAGAAGCTTCTTGATACACTCTAAATCCAGTGTTAATAAAATAATACTATGCTTTATAAATCAACTGAACTGAGAGTCAAAAGCAAATTTGAAACCTTTTAAATGAAATACATCTGAATTTGAAACATTGGGAAAATAATTTTGAGGGAAGCCTTTGTGTTTGGCTCTTGTAGAAGTGAGTGTAACTGAAGATGAGGAAAGTGGGGAGGGGCTTTGGAATTTTCAGCAAATAAGGGAAAGAACAGAGAACCAGGACGTTGGAAGGAACAATAGCTTCTCCAGAGAACAGTGTTCTCAGTGTTCACTGTGCAGCCCCACTGGGACAGCCGTGTTCCCGGTGTTCACTGTGCGGCCCCACTGGGACAGCCGTGTTCCCGGTGTTCACTGCCCCATTAGAGGAACAGTGTTCTCAGTGCTCAGGAGACAGTCCACTGAGCTGCAGTGTGTAGATGATTAAGCATCTTTTTTAAGATGTGTGTCATGATGGCTTTTTTAAAATGTGTGTCATGATGGATTATAGGTGAATGGTCTAAGGAATAAGAAAATATGCTGAGGGTTCTGCAGGTGAGAAGTGGTTCTATTCTAGATTCTATTCATTAGGCCTGGGTAATTAAGAGGGCAGGTCATCACAAAATCTGTTGGAAAAGCCCCGTGAGCAGTGACTATGTAGGCAAAGGACCTGGAGCCAGTGTCAGGTGTGCTTCCAGAGCAGCAAGGTTGTGCAGTCCACCTAAGAGTTGTGCACATGGCTGGATCCTAAGCAGTAGGTTATTTGTTCTTAGATGTATAACGGGTTATAGATATAATCTCATCTCCCTTAAACAGTGGGAATTAGATGTTGTTGGTTCTGTTGGGAAACAGAGTGTGCTTTGATTTTTATTTCTCTGGGTGTGTGCAACTTGATTTGGGACTCAGCATTCAGGTCCACTTGTACTGTGTAAAGTGTTACTTATATATGCTGCCTTTCCCTCTAGAAACCTGACTCTATATTGGAATTTTACCGAGAACTTGGATTGCCACCAAAACAGACAATTAAAATCTTTCGTGTAACTGATAATGCTGTAATTAAGCCAGGTAATCTGAGGTCGGGAGAGGAGGGAGGTAAAAATACCCAAATATGTGATTTATATAATGTCAGCCCTTTCAATAAAGCTGAACAAAATACAAAGTCCCAAGCACTTATTTTTAAATATAAAACCTATCTGATTTAATCACTGGGAACAAACAAGTCTTTGTCTCTGGTAAGTGGGGAAAGCTGTAGGATCCTCTTTGTTTTCCCTGGGAGGGAGGAGCTCTTGTTCGAAAATGTGGAGAGTATCACATTTTTTAAAAGCCTCTCCAAGTAGATGTTCTGGCTTTAAAATGTATCTCATGGTTTGCAGGCTGGGGATGTGCTAAGAATAGTCACATGACCCTACCCCAACCCACCCCCCAGAGAGTGAGAAAAGGGAGTAACCGATTTATTTATCTGTCAATGGAATGTAAAATTAAGGTTTGGCATGTGATTGTACTGATTATACAGTGTGACATTTTGATGTGTTTGACCTTCAAAAGAGCCCCTCTGTTTTTTGAACTTGAATTGTAATAAGAAGATAGAGAATTTTTTTAAGTTTAAATTTTTAACTTGAAGGCAAAATAAATTGAATTAAAAAAATTAATATAAGTCTTACATCATTGTATATTGGTCTGATTTGTAATAAGCATATGAAGAAATTGTTCGGAAATACTTTGTTCTGAAGCAAGTTTAAGTGTTCACTTTGATAGTTTGTCTAAGCCCTCTGTTCAAGTTTAGGGTAGTTATAAAAGTCAAGTCCACATTAATTCTTGCTGTATCTCTAACTGTATTAAAATTATGTTTTTGTGAGTCAGTGATGGTCAAATAGCAGTTGAGCTGTTCAGCCTTGCAAAAACACAGTCCCTTTTAATCCCTTAATTATTCTTTTTTAAATTAATATTTTTGATTGACAAAGCACTTGTACTCATTTACAGAATATCGTGTGATGTTTCGGCATACATAAAAGGAAGTTCCTATTTAAGGTTTTTGCTTTTCCCAAACAAACCTAGGGATTTTTTTGTTTTGCTTGGTTCGGTTTGGTTTGGTTTTTTTACTACTTAAACTATTGTTACTAATTTGACAAGCTAAAACCGGCTTTCAGTTTCATTCTTAGCTACATTGGCCCCTCATTTTTTTCATCTTCTTAATTGACGTTGTAGTGTTGGCTCTTAACCAAGTTAACTAATCTTTGAGGTCAGGACTGTGCCTTACAAGTGTTTCTAATATAGAAATAGAAATATCTATAAGGAAATTTTTATCTAATCCAAAGACCTAGGCCTGTGCTAGGTGAGAAAGGTTTTATCAGCACTGTGCCTAGAACAGAGATAATCTGACATAAACAGGCGCTACATGAATACATGCACCATAGTCAGCGTCCAGGAAGGCAGACACTGAGTCAAGCGAGTTAAGTACATTTCCTAGTCAACTGGGTGATGAAAGACTGTGTCACACCCTCATGTGTTTAATTTTTCTCATGTTTTTCCACCCTTATGTGAAATGAATAATGTATTTTAACTCAACATACTTACTCACTGAAACAACCAGTAACCATTAAACTTGGTTTGCCAACAAGAGTACTGTATTACCACAGGACTGCTCATTTTGCCCAGTACCATAGAAGCCCCATGAAGGTGCTAGCCAGTCAGTCAGGTGTGGTCTGGTGGCTCATTTGAGCACAGTGATTCTCAACCTTCCTAATGCTGCAACCCTTTAATACAGTTCACTTATCTTTATTGCTCATTCATAAGGATAATTTTGCTACTGTTATAAATCATAATGTAAATATTTGATATGCAGATGGTCTTAGGCAACCCCTGTGAAAGGGTCGTTTAACCCCCAAATGGATCGCAACCCATAGGTTGAGAACCGCTGCTCTAGAGCCATGCCCCTTCAGCGGGGTCCTTGCCCTTCAGCCTTCTCATTGTTAACTAGAACTTGTTTGTGAATGGCTTCGTTGTTCAGGTGTTTCTAATGTTCCTATTGCAGAATAAGATCTACAAGCATGTGAAATCACAACTGGGAGCTATGTGGGTGAGACGTCTGGATAGAGTAATTTCTGTGCCAACAGATAACGTCAATTTCTCATTTTCTTTTTATAAAGGGACTCCTCTTTATGCTGCTCACTTTCGCCCTGGACAGTATGTGGATGTCACAGCCAAAACGTAGGTCTCCGTGGTTCTCCTTTGCTTTCTGTCATATATTAAAGAACAGTGGGTGAAAGTAACAGTCAGTGAATAAGACAAATGCTCTCATGGTTCTGTCTGTAAAGTCACTGACTACTAGTTCAAAGTTGCACTAGATTAGTTTCATACAGAGAGTTTACATCTGATGAACTGAGGCATGTGCGTCCAAAACGAGGCTCAGGGGAAGGTCATGTGAATTGAGTGTTTTCCCAGTTAGGTCTACTTTCAAGACCAAGCAACACACAGTGTGACTGCGAGACTCACCTCAGCAATGCTGATGGTCTTCTCTTGTGATCACTGTTTGATTTAGTTCAGGTGCTCTTTCCAATTACTAGGTGTAGTAAGATTTTACACTGTTTGTGGAAGTGGTTGTTGTGTTGAGATGTCTGTCAGTGTAACCATAAAACATTTGCAATTGTTTCATTAGAAACTAGAAGAAATTCCACACCTCAGATCTCATTAGGAGCATGGTGTTTGTTTGACTCTTAGTATTAGTTAGTGAGACTCTTCTGTGAAAGCAAAACCATCTTATATTTCAGGTGTTTAATTTGGTAGAGGTGATTTGACTGTCGTTCATGTAGTCTGAGCTAGTATTTTGGATACTTTAACCATTTCTGCCACATGGTGTAGTAGTGTGTGTATAGTTCCAGGAACTCTTTAGTTCTTAGAGAAGTTACCACCACAGAAGTTACTCTGTGCTTTGGAGTACCCAAATTCATACAGCTATTTGGAAACTGGTTCCTGCTGACTGTTGGAACTCAAACAGGCACCAGTGTTCTCAGCTCTTGTTCCGTCATCATGGATCCTGACTTCAGTCCTTTGTGTCCGTTTTCTCCTCTTAGGCACTTGACAGTGCCTACCAGGATATCCTCCCCAAGAGCTCTTTGACAAGTAAATGTGTCCTAGACTCTGGGAGAGAGCAGTTTGTTTGCATTGATTTTGTGATGGTGATGACCAAACAGCAGCTTTATCCAGAGAAACCTGATGACGCTCAGGCTTCGTTCCCTTACTGCTGGCAGTTGAATAAATTCATTTCCACACCACAGCCACCTCATGTCAAACATAGGCCATTGAGGAAGCTTTGTCCAGCTTAAAGCAAATTATTTTACTTTCCAATTTATGATTATTACAAGTCATAAGATGCCATGTATTAATCCTGTGAAGTTATATACAGTGCTGTGTGAATTCCATTACCTTGCAGAACATACGGGTACTTTGAGAAGCTATGCAGAGGCAGATGCCTTGGTCAACAGGAGTCTTGTAGCTGGGCATGTGACTAGCTTGGTGTAGACCCTAGCTTTTCAAATCCCTGGGCTCAGTGGATGCTTCCAGTTCATATAGTGCTGCTGAATGTCTTTGACTTTTCCTTCCTTCCTTCCTTTCTTCCTTTCTTCCTTCCTTCCTTCCTTCCTTCCTTCCTTCCTTCCTTCCTTCTTTCCTTCCTTCCTTTCTCCTTTCTTTCCTTGTCTTTCCTTTCCTTTCCTTTCTTCCTTTCTTCTCTCTTTACCCTTTTGGTAACTCCAGTCTTCTTGTATATCAAGTAAAGGTGGGAGATGTTTTTGCTTTTTTTTAATTTCTAGAAAACAAAATGATTTGAAATGATATGGCAGCCTCCAGTCTAAATAGCAGATACGAGCTGGGAGAGCAGATAGCCCTAGGATTAAAGCAGTGATGGTCAGCTCTGGAAGAAAGGAGAATCACTTGGAGGAGGCCCTTGCTACTGCATGGGCCACAGCACAGCGTTCGGTTCACTTCTGTATGGAGCAGCTTACACACACACACACACACACACACACACACACACACACACACACACACACACACACCCAGGAAGCACACTGTATTCTGGTCTGTGAATCTTCATGTAGACTGACCTGAGATCAGATTGAATTGGAATGGTAACTTCATGTTAAGTGTTTCCAGGGGCAGTAGCACTTGGGGCCAACATGTTACTGCATTCTGCAGGTGCTTTTAAATGCTTGTAGACTGATTGGCTGCTTACCTGGAACTTGATTTGAACTTCTGAGTGCAGTGTTGGCTCTTAGCTGTGATCATAGCTGTGATCATCCTCATCAACGCCTCTTTTTCCGGCCACTGACTTTCCTGAGCCATGCGGTGTCTGGACAGGCCCATGTGCATTTGCTTATTTTCCTTTGTTCCTTTTAAGTTCTTTAATGCATTTCCCTCAGTGCTTCTCATTTGGAGGGCAGTTCCCCTGTTTGGAAATTAAGCCCTTCAAAGCCCATGAGAGTATTCTTTTCCCCATTAACTGCAAATGGAGATATTGCCATTGAGTATAGGTTCTGTGTCTCATTTCCTTTCTCCTGTGACTGAGGTGGGGGCAGACTCTTTTACCTTGTCCTCCATTTCTAGCCCATTTTTAATAACTTAATTTACTAGCTACTAAGAGCAGTAAGTTTATAGACATATGAGTGGTTAGATTATAAAGAGGTAATCTCTCAAATAATTCTTAAAGTAAATGGTTGATTAGAGATGAAGGCTAGAGTTTGGAAGGAAGTGTTTCAGGATTGTATCTTGGTTTGTTGTTTAAACATATTTTAGTTGTTATCTGTAATTGCTTTCCTAATTTAAATCTACCAAGTAGCAAAACCAAGGTCAGCAAGATATTAAGATAAATAACAGGTGACCTAGAGTCATGACTAGAAGTTGTGGCCCCAGAGCACTGGCTACCATCACAATGTTATCACTGCTTCTTGTTCCATCCTCGGTAAGAAATACTCGAAAAATGAATAGAAAGCATGGAGTTATTAAGAGTTCAATTCTGATATTTTCTAAAACATCAAGCATCTTTCTACACAATAGCTCTAAAACAGCATAGTCAACATGTGCATTCCTATACCCCAGTAAAACTTCATTTACAAAGCAGGTGGTCAGTGCAAGCTAACATGCCAATCTGTGACTTAAACTATAGTGAGAAGAGAATCAGAAGCAGGATGCTCAGACTGCCTTTTCATGAGCGTTAGGGAGAAAGGGCATCTCAAAGATGAAGGAAACCACAGGTACACACTGATGGCAGTGAAGTAAGAAGACACCAAAGGGCAGAGAACAGCCCTGTGAGGGCGTCAGCTGCTGAGCACTGCTGTGTGTTGCATATTAAAGAGTCATTCACTTTTTAGGTCGTGGTTTGTGGTTTAAAAGTGTCCTTAGCCTTCCACGCTGCAGTATTTGTGATGTAAGTGATAGACTGGAGATTGCTTTTAAGTACACTACTGGAATTACAGAGCAAGAGAGACAGATGAGACACGGCAGCCTGGAGTCAGTGAGGGCTGGCTGCCTCAGGCTTCATTATAGAGTCTCTGTTCTTCACATGCAATGATTTTCATGATAAAAATTATTTTACTAAGAACTTCTGCATTTTTGGATTGGATTAATCTCAGAAACTAATGAGAGGAAACTAAACTGAAGAGAAAAATAGATTGCAGAGGTCTGAGTGGTGACTTTGAGGAGAAACAAAGAAGAAAATGTGAGAGACATCACAGAAGCCAGTGGCGAGGAAGAGACTTGGGGTTGGGGCTGTGGAGGGGCCTTAGAGAACGGCACAGGTGGTTCAGAGCAGCTGTGTAGTCTCTCCTCGGCTCAGATGTGTTTGTTCCCAGGTACAAGTATAGAAGCATTGCCCTACAGAGTAGAGAAATACTGATGGTTTGTTTTAAAACTATGCTGTTGTCAGTATTTGGGCATTTGTCATGATATGGCTCAGAGATGAAATTCCCGTAGTAGAAACCTCTGGAATAATTGGGTAACAGTTAATTATGCGTTACCTTCAAGAAGGGTTTATGGTTCTATTTAAGCCTCTAACTCTATTTTTTTTTTCCTTTCTTCACACGACATGGCAGTAGTAGCGATGGGCGTTAGGCTCTCTTTTTTAGGCTGGACATGTACTATCTCTTCCCTGTATGTAGTCCATATGGAAGGGTGTGGGCCAAGGAACAGGGACAGTAGTCTTCTAAATTAAATGAGACCTCTGAAGTGTTTCTTGTTTTTAAATGACTTTGCAAACAGTGTTAAGTATTCTAAATAAAATTCATTTTTGTTATCCTCGTTTTCAGGTAAGCCTCACTAAAATTGGAAACTCTAAAACTGCATTCTCCCTGATTTGAATTTTTATTTGGTTTATTTCTACAGCCATTAGTTAAGAACTACACTGGGTAGCCAGGAAGAGTGGTGCACACCTGCAAACCCAGTACTGTTGGAGACAGGAGGGTTGAGTCAGTTCTAAGCCAGTCTGAGTTAGACAGTGAACCCCAGGCTGGCCACGGCCACAGCCTGAGACCCTGTCTCAGACAAGCAGGCAGGCAAGCAAAACCCCACAGTGGGTGGAGGGTGAGGGGGTAGGTGTCTGTGTTGCATATGACTTTCTGTGAAGTTTTTTCTTCTGTGACTTACAAAAGTGTTATATTTGAGACACACCAGGGCATGCTACGTAAAGACTAGCTTATTCCTTGCTTTTGTTTTACTTTTGTTCTCAAGTTGGATAGCAACTGGGAGAAGTCAAAGACTTGCTACCTGTGCCTCCCATGGATCAACAGGTGCACTCTGTTCTCTGCATCCTGAATCAAGCCAGTAATTGTCGTGTCACTTGTGTTTTTGCCTTTTGTTTAAAGGTTATTTACTGAAGAGGTTCCCGTTGTACACAGTGGAACTCACGAAGTGTTCCAGACCCAGACTGAAAAACAGTCTGCAATTAGCTGACACATAATTAGCACTTTTAGGATACCACTTTCATCTTGTAATCATTTACTCTAAAATGAGCTCAATTATCTTCTGTAATTTACCTGCTTGCATTTTACTGGTACATGCACTCACGCTGTCTTTTTAAGGCAGATAATCAGTTTGAGAACTCTGAAGGCAGTAGTGAACTTCTACAAAAGGCAGCCAGCATGCGAATGTGGTATTTTTAAAGCAAGTTCCTTCAAGATGAATATTACTGGTCCCTGTCCTCTTCTGCTCTTTGGTGCTACTTGCTAAATAATAGAATACCTCCAAATTATTCTTCAGTTATTTCTCTTCATTTTTAAATTGCTAAGCTTTTTACATTACTTTTCAAATATGCCCTAAAATTCACTTGTTAAATGGTAATATTAATAATTTCTGAAGCATAGCTTCAGTATTTTATTTTCATAGCTTCTCTTTGGAATTCATCTTTCTATAAAATTATGCAGTAATTTTTCCATTGAATATGTGTTACATTTCTATCTTAGCTTCTTGATAGAAATATGTATTTTTTTTAGTTATTGGAGGAAGAAAAAGTATATGCTGGCAGAAAGAGATGTAAGCAACATTTAACTTCTTTATAAACAAGTCTTGATTGTGATTTGAGGGTGCATGTTCATTGGGTTCTATTTATAATTTATAATTGTTTTTGTGCTAAGTTCTTGATTTATCTAAAACTGTTGCTCAAGGAGCTTTCTTCAATCCATACTGTCTGATAAATATTTGTTAGTAAACGCATAGCAAAGTCCTTGTAGAAATAGCATGGTTTTCATGCTATTTTATAATTAGTCTGAACAGTGCATGTCTAATCATAGCTAGCCTTGTGGAAACTATACAATATTGCATTAAAATATATTGCTACTGTCTAATGTAAGGTGAAAAAATCTCCACCTTAAGAGCATATGGGTGATGTCTATAGTAGACCTACAAGTCCCCCAGCTTAGCACGGTATTATTTGTAGGGATGTTCTTCACGCTCATATATGTATTTTAGGAACGGTTGAACCTTGGTATTGTTAGTTTGTTTCTCTAGCTAACAGATTTTAAAGTGTTTTCATTTAAAAATAATGTTTAGGTTGTTAAAAAACTATCTGTCTCTGCTTTTGCTTCTCCACTAGCTTCCTGTTCAACACAGATCAAGATTCATCTGGCAGCCTCTAAAATTACTTACCCAGAATCTAGAGGTTTATATTCAGTGCGCTGTTCTGTGCCCTATCTATTGCTCCCTGGCTTGTTGCTTAAGTAAATCTGTACAACCGTAGTGTCTGTGCTTAGAAATTCAGTACACCTTGCCTGGCTGTATCCGGCTCAGAGTCTCTCACAGTGCTACCGTCAGACTGGGTCCTGGCTAGAAAAAACTTGCCTCCAAGCTTACTGGCATGCTTGTTGGCAGCAGCAGGGCCTCCACTGTTGACTGGAACCACCCTTGCTACATTCTGCTCCATAGGAATGCTTAAATAGTGGCAATTGCTTCTTGCAGAGCCTAGAAAGCAAGAGAGAACCAAAGTACAGTCTCTTCTCTTCTAACCAAACCTCAGACTGACATCTCATCTCTTAGCATATTCTATTCATTAAACTGAAACAGTCAGAGGAAGAGGGTTAAGGACAGCATGAATAGTAGGAGATGGTGGTCTTTGGGGTCCATCCTAATGGCTGCCCAGCATGTCTGGTTTGAGACTGAAACTTCTAGAGCTTTGTTATCGTATCACAAGATTATGAGGGTGAATTTTGCAGGTTGATTACCCGTGCTTAGATTTCTGTTGTCTCACAATCTGACATAACATTTTATTCAGAGTTAGACTCCAGGGGGACATGCAAACCAAGACACATAAAGGAACATTCATTTGCAGTTTTGCAGGTATGGCCTTTTCTGTTTATTTAGATAAGAAGTCTTGTTAGAACTCCAAGGTACTGTCAAGAAAGTACAGTTAAAGTCAGTGGTCAGTACAGTGGCAGTGGTGGTGTACGCCTTTAATCCCAGCACTCAGGAGGCAGAGCCATGGGCTCGAACTCTGTGAGTTCCAGGACAGCCAGAGTTACAGAGAAACCCTGTGTCGAAAAACTAAAAAGAAAAGAAAAGAAAATACACTCAGAAATACGTCATTCTCCGTTCATTATACACTTTCTTTCTTTTTCCAGTATTGGTAAAGGTTTTCAGGGTGTCATGAAAAGATGGGGATTTAAAGGCCAACCTGCTTCTCATGGTCAAACGAAGACCCACAGGAGGCCTGGAGCTATTTCAACTGGAGTGAGTATAAACAGTGGTGCACACTGAGGGAGGTGGGAGTTGGGCAGGGTCTCGCTCTGCAGCCTAGGCTAGCCCAGCATTTGCAGTTCTCCTCTTGCCTCAGCCTCTGGAGTACTAGGAATGCAGGCATCACACGGACTAGACAGGGATGTGCACAGTGCTCACCTTGTCAGCTCAAGCCAGGTGATTTTAACTGACTTCAGTCGGGTCCCAGCGGTGTCACCCTGCATGGGCATGGCCTTGCCTGTCTTCTAGTGCGTTCTTACCTGTGAGGGCATCCTCCGTTCCTTCTTCCCTAGTGTCCCATCTGAAATATCAAGGCAACTGCAGGTAGCTCCACTTGCCATTTCACACACTTGCTTTGCCCTAAAGGAAACAGTTGTGTGAGATTATCAAGGGTAGTATTATGGTACAGGAGGGTTGAGATAAATGGAGAAATAAAAATAGCTTAAGAAATGAGGGAAAGACCCTGTGTGTTGTAAATTCAGTGTTTCTTTACCAGAGGGCGAGCAGAGACTGCCTAGGGAGGTTTTGAATAAAACCTTTGGAGCCGCAGAGTAAATGCAGTCAGCCTGTAATGGTCGTCAGTTGGTGATGTATTTGGTCTCTCACAGTAAGAAACAGATTACAGCTTCCCTGAGGTACTGAGTTCTTGCCTAACAGAATGTATTACCAAGCTACTTAATTTTTGTCATACTGTCTACCAAGAGCTGAAGAGAAGTCTGTCCACAAGACTGCCCTAAAATAGGAAACAGAATCAGTGAGGGAGCACAAAGAATGCAGCCTCGTGAGGGAGCAGCAGAACCTCGGTGAAACTGCACGTGCCTCGCCTTTGACACAGCCAGGCTTCTGGAACTTGCCCTAGGGAGTTCTCCCCAGTGCACTGGCACATGTCAGTCCTACAGTGTGTTTGTAGTTACAAGGTGACACCCACACTTGGGAGTTTGGGTGGGTAAACCTGTGGTGTGTCTACTTAGAGAAAACAGTGCTGCTCTAGAAGAAAAGTGAGGGAGACTCTGAAACAGTGGTGATCTGCGGCAGACTAAGAAGCATGCACGTTCTGTTCGTTCTTGCCAGTAGAAGGCAGGAGGATGAAGTAGTACCTAATGAGAGCACTTACTTCAAGTGATGGTGGACACAGGGGGAAAGGCTTACGAGTGGGAGCTGCTCTTTTCATGCTCTGTTTTACTCCTGGAGCAAACAATGATTTGAATATGTTTTACATGTGCAAAATAAAAACATCGAGGGGTAAATACAACGTGAAATATAATTAGAAAATGCACCTAAGTGTTTCAAATGAGAAATAAGGCTCATGGAGTGAAGTTCCTGCTGATATGAATGGATTGCATGATGAATATATAAGAAAGTGGCCAGAATGGGCGACCTTCCTGACAGTCTAATGCTGGCTTGGCTAATCCCTGTAGACAGGATAGCATATTGCTGCTCAGGGACCATCGCAGAGGATCAGTTCAGTCAGTACAGTGGATACAAATGAAATAATGGAACCTTGAGGGAGCTAGAGCTACATCTAGTCAAAACAAACTGCTAACTAACCATAAAGAGAGTATTGACAGTAGAGGGGACTGATCTGCTTTACTGCTCGTCCTTAACTAGGTAACCAAATGTACACTATCAGACAGACCAGCGTGAGGGGCGTGCCAGAGCTGCACGTTGCTGGCGTTGGTGGGAAGGGGACGAGGTTAGAAGACAGGCTGTGGGTCTGCTGGTAGTGCACTTGGTTTTCTGAGATTTATCACATGTGTAACAGTGGTCACACAAGAGAAGATTCTTGTTCTTGAGAACTTACAAGGAGCATCCTGCTTGCCGCCTGATCTCATGCATAGAAGGAAAGGCAGGCATATAGGGAGGGAGACAGTAATACACATGGAGCTGGGAGCCAACATCTGGTGTGGCTGAGGACTCTGTGTGTTCTTTGGGGAATGTGAAAACATGATCATGTAAAAATAGCACCCCAAGCCACTGGGAAAGTACCACCCCCATTTAGGGAGGTCCCCTCCTGTTAAACCTCTAGACATGCTCCCAGAGATGTGCTCAGAGATGTGTCTCCAGTGATCCTAAATCCAGTCAGGTCTGAATGGGAATTAACCAGCCCATGTATTGAGCTGTCCTACTGTGCTATGGGAATTAACCAGCATGTGTAGTGAGCTGTCCTACTGTGCTCCCAAGTCTCTTGTTTTTGGGAGTTGCAGCTGTTGTGAGAGTACATCTCACAAAAGCATTGCTCACTGAGAGTTCAGCCTGTGCGTGGGTTCCTCACTTTGCGTTTGATTGCTTCTTTAGATGAGCGATTAGTATTCCTTCTCAGCCATGATCAGAGCCACTGGGGCTAGACAACATTATTCTAATGATGTGGGTAAATGAGTTGAGAAAAGTTGCATCACATGTGAGGAAGAAGCCCGATCAGGCGGTAGAGTGTAGATGGAGCCCATGAAGCCAGGAAGTAGGGTTGCTGAAACCATGTAAGCAGCACCCTGCTTCCCTTGGGCAGTGATGTGGCGTGTTTGCATTTCCTTTACTTTTGTTTCTTCTTACTGCTATGTTTTTTTTTGTCTCCTGTTTCTTAGTCTGTTTATTTTCCATCTAGGAGTAAATGATACACATCCATTTTCAGTTCTTTACTGATCTAACCAAATAAAGGATTTGAAAGGGTGGAACTTACTTGTTCTAGTTTCTGGGGTCTACTGTTTAAAAGTGAACTTTGTTTTTTGTTGTTCAGGATATTGCCAGAGTCTGGCCCGGAACTAAAATGCCTGGGCAGATGGGAAACCAGAACAGAACTGTGTACGGACTGAAAGTAAGTCTGTAGGTGCTGTTTGTGAGTTCACATGCAAAGGCCGAGAGAGAGAGAGAGAGAGAGAGAGAGAGAGAGTGTGTGTGTGTGTGTGTGTGTGTGTGTGTGCGTGTCCTGTGCAGGTGCACTTTAAGACTGGTAAGGATGGAGGGTGTGTGAGGGGGTGGTTGATTTGTAGGCGTGGAATCGGAGTATTCAAAAGAAATGGAGTGAGTTATGTTGTCACGTAAGCCATGAAGTGGGCAGTTGTTATAAAGAAAACAACGGTACCTGCTGTTGAACTGGGGTGTTTGCACAAGACATTGCAGGGCAAAGACTCCAAGCTTTCGATGCCGTACCCTCCTACATAAAGAGAGCCGAAGCTCCCAGTCATTATGCTTCTGCGTGTTATGTAATCACAAGTTGAAGCTTTTATGCCAAGCTGTCTGGATTATACGTCACATGTGCGAGTGAAGTAGATGTGGGTAAGGAGAGGAAGAGGCAATCCCAGAGAGGGGAAAGAGCATTCACTGTGGTGCGTGCATGGTGAAGAGAAGTTAGTATTTAATCTGAGAAAATCTTGAATAGCTGAATGAAAGCAATTTGTACTGTAATGGGTGCTATATGCTTATACTTTTATTAAAACAACAAATAAGTGTCTATTTGTATAAATGTGGCTCAAAGTATAAAAAGAACAAAATAAGCCACACATAGCTACATTGCCCAGAAGTGATGGCTGTTGGATTTTGTGTATGTCTTTCCCATCTTTATTCTCCACACATTTTGTGTATAGATTCTGTATACTTTTATGTAATATCTCAAGTTCTCCAGAGAGTGAGACTGTTTGGATGAGTAGGCGGATGCTTTGGATGCTTGGCTGAATGAACAATCTGATAGATACACAGAAGGACGTTTTTAGGACTCCCTCTGTGATTTTTGGGCTGAGAAATCTTATCAGAGGCTGCCGACAGGCTGGAGTCCCTGGAATGCCTGTAGCCCTGACTCAGTCTAAAACCTCAAGCAGGATACCCGATGGTAAATTCTCAGTCTGAAGCAAAAGTCCTGAGAATGAGGAAGGGCCGTGGGTGGGTGGTGAGGCTGAAGTCCAGGAGTCCAGACTTCAGATGACTGGGGACAGGATTTCCAGATTGAGAGGAGATACTTTTCTCTGCCTCTTTGGTTTATTCTGGGCCTTGCCAGTTGGATGGTGATCACCCACTGAAGTGAGACTCCCTCACAGGCACACCGGAAGTAACGCTTACTCCTCTGCACACCTTAACCCAGTCAAGTCAACACCTAAAGTTAGGTATCAGACAGTGTAAGTCCGTTTCCCACCATTGCTATTTTACACTTAGTAGAATCATGTCTGTCACAGTTTTCTGTGTGGCGTTATTAAATACCTTGACGTCCCTTTTTATTTTCTTACTGTCCCTTTTTTTACCATTCCTTTCCACTTGTGTTTGTTTTTCCTCCATGGTGAAGTCTTTTAAAGGCAATCTGCCTGGCTTGCTTATTTTAGAGTTTAGATCCAGGGAGTTTAGATTTCCCAGTTAATAGTTGTAGAAAAGTAATAGTTACCAAAACAGACCTGACTTTCCACGTGTCTTTCTCCGTGTCCACCGACTGCATGGAGCTGAAGTGTCGCCAGCCACGCTCCTGATCTTACAGTTCACTAAACAGGACTCGGAGCTTCCCAGCCTCTGCTTGGCCTTAAGTGCTGGTGTGCTCATGACTTTGTAGAGCCTTCCTTTTTTGCTTTAGTAAACTTTTTGCTAGTTTCCTGAGCCTGCATCTCTGACAAGTTGTTCGCTTCGTGTTGTAGGTGTGGAGAGTGAACACCAAGCACAACATAATCTATGTAAATGGCTCTGTCCCTGGACATAGAAATTGCTTAGTAAAGGTATGTACAACCGTCTGGTTCCTACCACTCATCAACATGGATACATTCCATAAGTTCTCCTGTGACCCAAGTGTGTTTCAAGTGTGTTCTTCCTGTACGTGTTCTCTGCCCAGTTTTCTTGGTAGCTGCACCTCAGTGAAAACTAAAGATGCGTGTAAAGTGCGCCACATGCTGGAGCTGTGCATCCGGGAGCTCATGGAGAAGGGCTTCACGGAGAGAAAGACACCATGGTCGGAGTGGCCCTGTTCCTTTTCCTTCCTTCTTTGCTTTGGGCAACAGAATGAGAAGGTGGGAGTCTTGGTCCAGAAGGGTGACGGGGGCAGCGGTCTCAGTGCAGGCACTGCTCTGACGCGCCCGCCTCCCGGAACACTTACTGCCACTTTCAGGATTAAAAAGAAAGGAGAAAAGTAAATAAAACCAACATGCTGACCAGAAAGAAAGCCTGGAAGCTCCCAGAGACTTATGTCTATCCAGTAAAACCCGTGATGAAGACTGCCTGGAGTTCGGGCTGATGCAGATAGATGACGTTGCTTCTGAGTTTATGGGTTCACAGCTGCAGTGATCCCAGCGTTTAGTACATTCATCATTCGTTTTCCAATATAAGCAAATACAAACCTCGGTTCTGCTTGTATGTTGCATTATATAGTCATTCGTACTGGGAACATCAACGCTCTGTTCCCTATCGGAAGCCCTCAGGGGCTGTAAACATGGCTGGGGATTCAGTACCCGGAACCTCTGTGGCAACCTTTATCAAATTAGCACATAGTGTTTTTATTCGATGTTTTCCTAATAAAGATTGAGTCTAAGATTGGTGATTTGGAAAAAACTGAACACGATTTCCTTCTGGGCAACTTCCTGATAATTCTTGAAACAATTGTAATGGGCATTAAAATAGAACTGTTTTTATACACTTAGTTGTTCCTAGCAGCTGTTGTGTTATTTTGACTAAATTATTCATTTCTCATTGCTAAAATGAATATGCCCTATTTTACTATGTATGTAAGTATATTTTTTCCCCTCTCAGGATGAGGGCTACAGAAGCTTTGAGGAACCCAAAAATAATTACCCAAAACTAAAATACAGCATTTTAGATCATATCAGTGTCTGCTAAAATGCATCAGCATGAACCCAGACATAATCTGGAGTCACATGCTACCATTGCTCGATGAGGCCCCTGAATCCAGGCATAATTTGAATTCTTTTTAGGCCATAAAATGTTCTCAGAGCTACTGTAAACACTTGTGGGTTTCTTTCTGCTGTTGTGTTGCTAAATACCATTCTGTCTTTAACTTCTCAGTAAAAACGCTCTGTAGACATGTAAGCTAGTCTATAATAAAAGTGATGTTTGTCTTTGTATTCTTAGAGGTAACGCTGGAAATGCAGTAAAATCCATGTTTTTATGCTTCACCTTCAAAATTTTGTTGTGCTAAGTGTAGAAAACAAAGTAACAGAAACTGACAAAAGAGTAGACAATAAATTGGATAATCGTTAGGTATTAGGTTTGTATTTTGTATCCAACGCTTATATTTGAAAAATATGTATATAAAAGAAATTTGAGGTGTAATCTTGAAATATCCATCCTATTGGATAGTTAAATACATACTTACAAGTTACGGAAAAGTATAAAGCGATAGTTGGTGGTTTTATTCTCATGAGGTAGCTGATTCAACTGAGGAAAGCTGATTAACCAAACTTACAGAATACAAAGGGAAGAAGCAGTAGAGTCCTTTTTTGCTTCTGTATGTAGTAGTTGTATGCATGTTCACACACATAGGAACAGATATTCTTTGTTAGTGGTACCTGTGAGCACCATAATTGGTAGCATTTATGAGTAAGATTTTTTCCTTATCCCCTCAGATCAAAGACTCTACGCTACCTGCATATAAGGATCTTTGTAAAAGTCTGCCGTTCCCTACCTATTTTCCTGATGGAGATGAAGAAGAACTTCCAGAAGATCTGTATGATGAGAACGTGTGGCAGCCCAGCGCACCTTCTATTACGTTCGCCTGATGTCACCGGTGCAGCGAGCTCCCTGTGGCCTGTGCACTTTGGCGTAATAGATAACAGGGATCATATTCCCAGTACTTACTTAGGATACTGCGCTCTTGTTTTTATAAAGAGACGCAATGCATCTCTCATCCCTCACTTGAATCTGATGAGCAAAATTACTACTAAATAAACCAGTCACGTAGACTGAACTTGTTAACATTGACAGTTTGTAAAGAACAAAATGTTTGCCATTTGTATGTGTCATTCTACCCATTATCTTAAGGTTGTTTTTGTTTTTTTGTTTTTTTTTTTATAAAATCAGCTTTTATTAAAGATTTATCTCTCAAAAAGTGTGGCTGTGAAACAGAACCTGGGGACCCACCTTGCTGCCCATTGGATAAGAGAAGCCATTTCTTTAAAGAGGTATCATTCCTTTAGAGTTTAGAAACCTGAAGGAGGAGGCTATGTTAATCTAAGTTACAGAAAGCTGTACATTAAAACGAGTGGGTGGGGTGCATATGCCAGCACAGCCTGCTCTCTGGACAAGCACGTGCTGCTCTCTGCTCTTGAGCACTGGATTGTGCAGGCCATTCCCGTCTCAGAGCTCCTTGGCTTCCGATTGGAGCTTGAAGGTGACATGCCATCTCACACTTTTTCTTGAAATCAGGGATCTTTTTATAGCCAAATAACTCCAATTAGCCATTCATGCCAGCATCTGTGCTAGTTATAAACAGTAAAATGGGGTAGTACTGAGCCTTAAATAATTCCCTAAGCCTCAAGAGGACCAGCTAATAGCCAGCATGGTGTACACCTAACCCCAGTCCTAGAGAAGCTGAGGAAAGACATGGGTTTGAGTTCAAGGCCAGCTGGAGCTGCACAGCCAGACTAATAATAAAAAAAGGAAGCCAACTGGTCAAGAATGCCAGCTTAGTTACACTAAGTCTGAGCCGTCACCTTCCTTTTAGACTTAGGACTTTTACTCTCCTACTAGGAGAGCCAAAGCTGAAATCTAATGGGTGATTGGATAGTGCCAGTCATGACCTGAACTCTGAGAGCATTTCTCGCACAGGTAAGGGAATAGAACTTCATGTCAGTGAGGCTGACTTTAAAGCCTTTAATACTGAGGTGCAGACAAGGGGCGGCATGGGGAATGACCTTTACTGCTGTCCACAGGCCAGTTTGGATAGGATCTGTCCCAGTTATGATGGGAATACAGGTGCTATGGCCAGATGTCTCCTTCAGTGTCAGGAGCTTTATGATTTCCAGTCTCACACAAACAAGCCGAGTCAGCACTGGGATCCTCACTGCAGGGCAAACTCCTGTCTGAGTAGTCAGAAGAACCTCTCTGAAGAAGTACGACTGTCACAATGAGCATATCTTGCTTGCAGTGACACTAGGCCTTCCTCATAAGCCACTGTGCAAAGGCACTGTCAGTATGTCAGCAGAAACCAGTGTTGGGAGGAAAGCTGCATCTGTTACTGACTGCATCGTGGTTTGAACTTCTCGGAAGATAATGTGAAAGCCTCCAAACGTGACTCTCAAAGTAGAAATACAGCATCAGCTCAGTAACACTGAATCTTGTCTCCCAGTCTAAAGCCATCTAATTGGGTGCCACAGTGCCATCTAATTGGGTTTCCCGTGGTGGAGTCCTTTCCCTTGGGAGGATGGTGTTAATCTAAAACTGTACATTGCCATTTGCTTTGCTGAAGTTTCTCCACTTTGGAAGACTCCCTGCTTGGACAGGAAATGTGTCAGGAAGCACAGATTTGCCTTGTCTTTCCTGTTTTGGTATGTGGTAAAATAGCTCTATGAAGAGGTGGGTCATATTCCTGATCCCTGTTGGGCTAAACTGCTGAGCAAGCATTTGGAGGCACAGAAGTAGGTCAGCATGCCATGAGGCTGAAGTGAGGCGTCTTCAGGAACTCCATACTCATGGCTACCTGTTTTCTATATAAAAAGTTCTCTTGGTGAGAGATCCTGACTGATAGAGAGATTAAGTTGCTCCTGCTTTCGGGAATTTTCCACTTATTTACGTTGGCCCTAGCAACAGTCTTCAGCCTCAGTGTTGTTGCATCTGCTGTAAGGCTTCTTACCCGGCCCATAAATGACAGCAGCCTCTGTGTGCCGCCCCAGACAGATGTGCGTGCCAATCAGACTCTGCCCCTACAGCTGCTTCGGATTCCCGGAAGCGAGGGGACTAGTGTCCTTGCTCTCTCTTGGAAAACCGAGTCCTAGCCTTCACCTTTCACTCTTCTGCTTCTCAGTGCAGTGCGTGAGGTTTACAACAGCCCGTGCCACGTGTTTCTCTTTCTCTGTAGATTAATGAGGTGGACTGTTACGTTAGATGAGCCAAATTAATCATAATGAATGAGTCCATACCACCATAAAAGCTAATAAATGAACCCAGTTGGCCACAGCGCCCTGGCCTGGGAAGGGTGTGATTGCTCGTCTTGGCGTCTGATGAGAACGAAAGTGACAGTTGTAATCTTGGTTTCCCCAGCAAAATCAGACTTCATATGGGCACGAGGTATGTTTCGGCCTTTAGATAATTTGTTGTTTTAAAGGAAAAGAGTAAGGCATCCATCAATTCTGCCGTGGCAGTGAGTCCGCTCTGTCTGCAAAGGAGCTAACTAAATACTACATCCATAATCTAAACATGCCATCAGAATCCTGATGGAGACTCAACGGTGCCTGTGTCAGAAACGAATGGTAATAAATGGCTTTCGCCAGCATCCAGCATAAATTCCCTTATCTAAAATGGCGTCCTGTTTAAATGCTGACGCTAAGATGGCATCGGGGGTACTGGATGATTGTCCATTTCTTCTGCCAGCTGCAGAAGCACTGAATCTGATGTGTTCCCTCATTGGCATGCTCACCCTGCCTCCTTCTGGAAGTGTGACAAGGTGCTAATAGCAGCCAGCTTGCTGCTAAGGCACCACCACCATTGGGGACAGGACAAAGGTGAGGATACCAACAGAGGAAACGGATGTTTGGGAAAGCACACCAAAGCTAAGGAACTGGCCAAAGAAAAGAGCTATTCCGGAAAAAGAGGGCAAGTAAGGGAAAGAGCCATCGTATAAAAACTTCAGACTTTCTGCACGGCCCATTGAGGTTCACGATGAAAGCGAGTGACGGGGCCAGGAAGGGACACCAGGCAGTTCTCACAGAGGCGAGTCTCACTTCGCCCAGCTCGGTAGTTTTCCACTCTGGCCCCAAGTTAAAACTTACAGAGCTTTGAAAAACTCAGTTCCGTATTTCCAGATTCTTAGTGGGAGGGGAAAGGCCTGACATTGGTTTTTAAAAAACTCCTCCCAATTCTACCAGCATACAACCAAAGGCACTGACCTAAAGCAACGTGCTTTACAGACAGTCGTGGTGTTTATGGAGCACGGGCTGGTTAGTTAATTGGGAGATTCAACTTAAGTAAATTCACCTGGAGAAACCATCGTAAAAGTAACAATGCTTTACCTCTATGTGGTGTCGAGTGTTTAAGGTGTTTGTTCATGTGAGAGCACTCTGGGAAAAGCAGCCTCTTGTAGAACTGCACATGTTGGTATCATCAACCCTGTGTTACAAAAGAGAGAGCAGAGCCAGAGGCCTGGGACTTGCTCTGGGCTCACTAAACAAGTGGACTCGACTGAATCAGAGTGAAGCTGCCCTCCCTCTGCGCACGGGCTGGAACAGGATTCTTTAAAGAGCACTGTAAGGAATCCATCCACACATTTGGTTGTGTTTGATTGTTTTCAGAAATATATTGATATACTTTAATATCTCAGATCCACCATAAAAATCACAAACGAAACTAGGAGTCAGCCGTAACTTGTCTAAAGTTTCAAAATATTGCTGTCTGTGTTTGCTGCTTTGTTGACCTTTGCCCCATGCTTGCACCAGGGCAGGTGACCATCATACGTCACTGAATATGATGCACTGAGGTCAGAACATCACTCACGTAACAGCCCGCCTGGGAATACCTAATTCAAATCCAGTCCCTAAGAAATGGAGTCTCCCAAAAGGAATGTGTCCTTCAACAATCTCAATTGTCAAAAGGCATACAAGTCTATGTCTTCTGGAATAACAGACTGACACCAATATTGAAAGAGATAAATAAAACTATAAATTTCATCCAACATGGCAAGAAATTACAAAATAAAACCAGCCAGGAAGGAAATGGGAATTGATTATTATGAGGAGTTAATGTAAGGGCCAGAAATTTAAATATCTGCTGCAAACTTTATGTGATCATCCGTAATAAAACGGGCTCACAGTTCCAGAGTACAGACCATCATGACAGGGAAGTCCCACCAGCAGAAGCATGAGAGAACTGGTCACGTTACATCTGCAGTCCAGAGCAGAGAGCCATGAATGCCTCCATGCTAGTACTCAGCTTGCCCTCTCCGTTTTACACAGTCCAGTGCTGGGGTCCAGCCTCAGCAACTAGACTAAGGTCAGGGAAAGACCCCAGGAAGGGACAAATGGATCAGTGACGAGAAAGAAGAGGTGGATGCGCGCCTCTTTAAAGAGAAAGCTGGCCAATGATCCAGTCGGGGAGTCCGCTTAGGGCTCACTCACCTTTGGCCGATATCGCCCAGTCTTTTATTTTGTACAGAACTTTTTTCAAAGTCATCCAGTTATTGCATTACATAAAGGTTCTTTCTCCAACAACATCTCATTAGTCACGCAAGCTATCAGTTGTTTTACTTTACATTTTTAGAAACAGACTGACAACATCAGAAGAAGACTAACAACATCACATTAGCTATGCAAGCTATCAAATTGTTTCACTTTTCATTTTCAGAAGCAGATCACATAGCTGGGGGTCAGCTTCAGGCTGGCGTCATGGGTTACAAAAATCAAATAGGCAACTTTATTTTTACTGAAGTGTGAGCAGACAGAGTTTTGCTTTACAGTCTGGGGGCAATTATCTATGTGTCCTCGTCTTTCCAGACATACTCACTCCCTATCCAGGCTCTTCAGCCCTTGTCTTTACTGGGGAATCAGTGCTTTCTGTGCCAGAAATAATTTTGTCATACAACTCTCTCATTCTTTGTATGTCAGGTCAGAGACACTGGACACGAAACAACTCTCACGTTCACTTAGGGCGTCTTGGCCTTAAGGGTCAGTGAGACTATTATTTCATTTTAGTGCTAGAATCACCAGGCCCTTGTTCGTCCCTACAATGTGTCCCTTTCCCAGTTATAAGAGCTGAATTAAAGATTATTTTTTAATTTTACCAATAAGCAAAACAGACACAGTGACCAAAAAGACTGTCAGCAGCTGTGTAGCCGAAAGAAGCCGAGAGGTCACTATCTCCTTGGCGTGCCAGCAACCGGAAGCCGTGTCAAGCAGTTACCTGCACTGCCATGGTGGTGTAGTCACTGACAGTCGGGGATTCCAAGATGAGTCTTCCCACATCAATTAAAGTAGCCAAAACAATCCTTCACAGACATTCTCAGAGGTTAACCTTAATCTAAATAGCTGTACCCAGAGGCTCGTCTCCTAGGTGTTAACTTGACAATACTAACCATCACCATGATTAAAAGAACCAACACAGTAGAAGGTAGAGCTGAGAAATTCATGCAGATTACATCAAATGTAAGTGGATTAGAATCACCTTTGAAATACAGAGTTTGTGAGATTACATAACAATGTAGTTAGGTGTTGTGGGGGTCAGGTCCCTCGCCCAGGCCTAAGAAACTTTAGTCAGGCTTCTAAGAACACCAAAATTGTATGGGCCCAAGGCAGGGGCAGTGTGACCCAGAACAGTTCCCAGAGTTTCCCAGAGTTAAAGCAAAAACAATTTCTGTAAGAAAAACATTTTCTGAGACAAACAAGGCAGCTAGACAGCCGTGGGCTAGAGAATGTGCCCCCTTCCTGCAGATGGTCCATGATCTTGGTCCCACAGCCTTGGGCTGAGGAGTTCCCTCCTCCCAGTTGCCCACGACCTTGCTATGTGCTAACACCAACCAGTTTAGAGGTTAACTGGCCCCTACCTATCAAAATGGGAAAACAATTTGGGGACCAATCCACCTGTCCCAACTCGGTCTGTGCCTAGCAACTGTACAGCCCCCTAGCAACCGCTTCAACTGTATAAAAAGCTTCACCATTTGCTCCTTGTGGTCGCTTCTACCCTGCGTGTTAGAACGGCCCCAGTATACTGGAATAAATCCTCTTGCTATTTGCATCGATATCTCGTCTGTGAGTCTCTGTGGGGATGCGGCGTTCCGGTTTGGGCTCTGGGGGTCCCAGTTTGGATCTCTGAGGTCCAACAGTGTCACTGATAACAGATCTCTTAAAACCACAAAAATCATCATGAAATGGTATACACCTACAATTTAACTTCAAAATACATAAAGTGCACATATAAAATCACAGAAGAAAAGCATAAATCCGTGAGAACAGTAAGAAACGTTAACATTTCTATCACATCGGTTAAACTAACAGAAGTCTTAGAAACCAATAAAAGAATTAATGAACACACTTAGCAAGTTGGAGGGAGATTTATTGTACAGCTACTTCTTCGAAGCACAACACTCCCTCCAGACCCCTCCAGGAATTAATTAGTATTTGACTCTGTTCTGGAAGATTCATCCTAGCACCACCTGGACCCGACTCTTATCTTCCTTTATTGAACCAGTGACAATAATAGTGGCTACGACTTACTGAACCAGGCCAGCAGATAATTAACTGCTGCCCAATTCAGTCCTCAAACACTTCTCTTTGCTTGTGTTTTCCAGTATGGCAGCTACTAGCCACATAGTTTGCTTTGGCCAGATGGGTTTCCAGCCTTTTCCTCTGCCATTCATTTGTTTCCTATGCTGGTTTTGTAAGTATTACGCAAGGCCATTAGGATCCCCCCTCTCCCTCCTCCTCTCCCTCTCTGTCTCTCCCCTCTATTCTCCTACCGTGGTCTTGAGGGAACATGATCCTGGATTATCCAGGGACCTTAGATGCAATCCTGTGTATCCTGCTACAAGGAAGGCAGAGAGAGCTGATAGATGAAAAGACAACATGGAGGGGAAGAAAGATCGAAAGCTTGAAGAAGCAAGGGCTAGATTCTTCCCTCCTCGGGGGAATTCCAGAGGAAGCACACCTCTGTTAACACCTTGCTTAGGCCTTCTGTGCCCGTGGAACTGAGAGAACAATTTTTTGTTATTTGAGCCACCAAGTGCGGAATTCCTTACTGCAGCTCCATAAAACAAACAGGGGAGGCCCCCACCCCTCCTCCCTGACCAGTGCCTGCTGAGCGGGTCAAGAGGTTGAAGGAGTCTGGTGGGCAGCCTCCTGAGAGTCCTGGCACAGAAAGACAAACATCTGTGTGGAGCAGGAAGGCTGATTGCAGCCGCTCTCGGTCACTGCTCCTGCACCTGCCAGAGGCCCTGTCAGCAGAACGTTCTGTGGCTTCAGGTGAATTCAGAACTACAAACTAGCTTCTCTTAGATAGGGGCGGGCTCACTCCTGGAGTCGGAAATGTTCTCCAGGAGTGCCTTGGGGTAGCAACCTTTCCAGAAATGTCATGACCTACTGCAAACTTCCTCAGCACACATCACAGCCCGGGGCTGAAGATGAGAGAGGCCCCAGGAGTTGACTCTGGAAGGTTTGTTTGTTCAGAATGCCTGGAGGCAATGCTGAAACTTGTTCAGAAACCATTTTCTAAGGTGATCTTTGAGTTCCCCCAACTCCCACACTGTCCAACAGGTGGCCAGGAATTGAAGCTTTTGATTGAAGACACCTTTCTGGTCTCTAAGAAGTGCCTCTTCCCAAGCTAGTATGAATGGAAGGGAAAAAAACAAAACCAAACTAAAACCCCTTCCAAAGCATAGGAGCCATGCCCAGCCTCTGAAACAGTTCTCCACATTGTAAAAGTTTTAATAAAAACTTCCTATTTTAGTACATAAACTTGAAAACAACCTCAGCCTAGGAAAATGACACTGGAAAAGATTGGAAAGAGAAGCTCCTGAAAGGTGGCTGGCAGAGGCCACCAGGTCTCTTTCCCCTCTTCCCAGTGTGCCCAGCTTTCTGCCTTTTACATTTCTTTAAAAGAGCCATTGCTCTTATTTCGAGAACATACAGAAAATCACTTTTGACTATTGTTAAAGTTTATTTAGCTAAAGTCTAATATGAAAACATACATGACCAGATCCTGACACTACAGTGAAATGAGCCCTCTCGGGAGGGACAGTGCTTCTGGCTGAGAAGCAATTATTTAAACTCATCCCTCTAGTGTGGTAACAATGTTTCCTGGTGCGGCCAGCATTCCACTCCACACCCCCAGCTGTCTCCTCCACACATTCATCAACCCTGATTTATTCGACAACCAAATCCCCATAGGCTTCATTGGCTAAGTCTGCTACCATTTAATCCCATTGATAACTTCTGTCCGTCATCGCTTCCTTCGGCGGGAGGGGGGGGTGGGAGGGGGGTGAGGGAGGTAGGAGGGAGGGTTGGGGGCGGGGGTGTGGGAGGGTGTTTTTCCTGTCTTCTCAGTGGACTCTGTGGTTTTGAACGGAGCTGGAGGCCTCCTTCTCTCTTCACCCTTTTAATGGCCATTATTCATAATTAAAATATTTAAGAACATTATAGCAGCTGGAGAGTTGGTTCAGTGGTTAAGAACACTTGATACTCTTGCAGAGGACCCAAGTTCAGTTTCCCAGCACCCACATAGTAGCTCACAGCTCTCTGCAATTCAGGATCCAGGGGATCCAACGTCTTCTTCGTGCTTCTGCAGGCACTGGGCACACGGGCACACACACACACACACACACACACACACACACACACACACGGTACACAAGCATACACACAGGCAAACATTCACATACATAAAATAAAAACAAACCTTTAGATATATAATGATAATAGAAAACAGAGAAGGTAATCAAAAGGGAAAGTCACACAGTCACTGCTTTAATGTATCCACCCCGTTAGGCTTCGGTCTTCCTGTCACACTGTGTTTTCCTGATGGAAAACTACCCGTCAGAGAAGGTTGTGGATCTTAGCATTCCTTCTGAGGGTCACCCACTCTAAAAGGACCCTTTGCTGTGGTTGCCTATTGCTGCAGCCAGTTTTCTTTTTCATCGGGTTACTTCTCACTTACACGTTTAGATGAAATGTCTCTTGGCATCAGCTCCAGGAGAAAGCTTGTACTGGGCCCACTGTCAGCCTGGAAGGCACCCAGCAACTGTGCTCTAAGGGGCAAGATTGCATCTCAAGCTGATAGCAAAATCTGGTAGCATCATCCCCGTGGCATTGGTTTATATGTGTGAAAGATGCAAGAGCAAGGGGATAGGGAAGGCACAGGCTCCCTGCAAAGAGCCCCTGAAGGCCTATAGCACGACACTGTAAGGGGAAGCCTGAGATGCAGTGTAGATTCCAGGATGTTGGCAATATCAGAACCATAGGCCATCCATCCACCAAGGAAAACTGCAGGCAAGGGGAAAGGAACTATGTGTTACAGAAATCAGAGCTATAGGGGTTGAGGCTACCCAAGAGCTTGGAAACCAGATGATTACATCCAGAATCTCAGAAAGAGAGAGGGTCCAAATGAAGAAAATTAGGAAAAGGGAGGCATTACAACAGACACCAAATTCAGAGAACCATGAGGACTGAAGGGCCACCTGGTGACCCTAAGTGTCAATAGGCTTTGGGGAAGTGTGTGTGTGTGTGTGTGTGTGTGTGTGTGTGTGTGTGTGTGTGTGTTATGCATGTGGAATCAATGTTGGGTATCTTCCTCAATGGCTCTTCATCTTACTTTTTGAGACAGGGTTTCTAATTGTACCTGGAGCCCACTAATTTAGCTAGACTGGGGTCTTAGTCAGTTTTCTATTGCTGTGAAGAGACACCATGACCACAGCAATTCTTATAAAAGAAAGCACTTAATTGTGGCTGGCTTACAGTTTCAGAGATTTAGTCCATCATCAACCCGGTGGGGAGCATGGTGGCATGCCGGCAGACATGGTGCTGGAGAAGTAGCTGAGAGCTCTACATCCAGATCCACAGGCAGGAGGAAGAGACAGACTCTGGGCTTGGAATGGGCTTTTTAAATCCTCAAAGCCCACCCCCTGTGATTCACTTCCTCCAACAAGACCACACCTCCTAATCCTTTCAAATAATGCCACTTCTTGGTGACCAGGTATTCAAATCTGGGAGCCTCTGGGAGCATTCTCATTTAAACCTCCACAGCTGGCTAACCACCAGGCTCTAGGGATCCACCATCCTCTGCCTCTGAGGTCCCAAGATGGCAGGCATGCTCCACTGCACCTGGGTTTTACACAATGGCTGGGGATCAAACTCAGCTCCTCATACTCCACAACAAGCCCGCTGTCAACTCATCCATCTCCCCAGCTCCTATGTCTTAGTTTTTCAAGTGAAAAAATGAAAATGGAAAGGTTAAATAATTTACTCAAGGCTACACAGTGAATAAGCAATGACATCTATACGTTAGTCCGGGTCTCTGTGTGTTCCGGAGACAAAGACTTAACCACAAAAGAAATACAAAGGAAAGGACATGAGAGCTCCTGGGTATGGTGGAGCAGACAGATTATCGTAGACAAAAGGGAGAACAGAGTAGATGAGCGAGAGCATACTCAGAGGCAGAGACATCTGGGGGAATCCAGAGTGGACAGGACCAGACTGAGCTGCCGGGCCCTGTGAGGAGAGGGGACGGGGAGAGAGGGGAAAGAAAGGAGCCTGGAGACCGAGAGGCCAGGAGGCCAAAAGAGACCAAAAGAGAAAAGGGGGGGCGTAACCAAAATGGATGAATTATAAAGGGAAGAGCAGCCCAGCTCCCTGAACTGGAGAGTTCAGAGTAGTAGGCAGGGTATGCAAGCCAGGAGGACCCTGTAACAGGCAGGGACTGAGGGATGCTGGGAGAAACTGGCAGCTGGGTTCACTTTGATATATTAAATAGATATTTCAGCCAACAATTTGTCCCAAGTTTGGACCTAACCGTGTCTCCAAAGGCTTCTGTGCTCTTTCCACAGGATTGGAGAAAGCATGACCAAAGAAACAAGGAGCTCCTTCCATCCCAAATTCAGAGAGCCAGAACTTGAGGCAATGATCATGCTAGAACAGGGAGACTGGGCAGCTGCTGCTTTGTGTCCACAATCCCTGCATTGGTGGAGCCAGGGCTCAGGACCAGTGGGATCTGGGCTAATCCTATTGGAAGAAAAGTTCTGCCCTACCCCAGTTACCTGAAAGGATGTGTGTGTGTGTGTGTGTGTGTGTGTGTGTGTGTGTGTGTGTGTGTGTCTGTCTGTCTTTCTGTCTGTCTGTCTGTGTCCCAATATAGGTTAGGCTGTGTGTGTGTGTGTGTGTGTGTTACAGCCGTGTCCTCCAGGCTTCATATGGTTGTCACCATCATAAAACAGAGCAACTGTAGAAACCTCCGGGAGACCTTGTCTGGTAGTCATGGCAGCAAAACAAACAAAACTCTACAGTAGGTATTAGGTCTGAAGTTTGGAGGTTGTTATCTTTCCCCCCTGGAGAAGGGGAGGAAGGTTCCTGATCCTTTCCTGAGCTTCTACTCATCACCCTCTTCTGCCCTAGCTGTACAGAATCTTAGAAATGTGAAGTAGAAAGGTAAAACATTTATTAAGGATAGGACTGTTCAGTGGTCACCCATGTTCCTATAAGCAACTCCAATAAACTTATTAATTTACCGTTCACCAAGGTAGAGTCTAGAGAATCTTTTTTGGTCTGTCAGTTCCCTCTCTATTAGCGGTGGGTAGATGTTGCTTTCATCCTCCCAGGAAAGGGGAGAGGTGGGAGGTGGGGGGAAGAGAGATGTGTAAGTATGTGTGTGAGCCTGTGTATGTATGTGTGTTGGTTTCCGTGTGTGGGTGTCTGTTCCGGGGTCCCACGGTCCTGCTGTTCCGCCAGTCGGAGGCTGATGTCCTGAGGACTAGGACCGTTCGCTGGCCCAGCGAACGAACCTAGACCCAAGCGGCTGAAAGGCACGGGCCGGAATCCGCGGTTCCGGGACCTTTCGTGGATCTGTCCATCCGCGGACCTGAGAAATGTGACGAGCGGCGAAGAAGGCCAGGGAGACAGCGTCTGGTGGACACAAAACTCAAAACTCGTTTATTCCAAGCGCTCTCCCCAATAAATAACTTCCCCAGGAAGGTGGGATTTCTCCCTTGGGCGGAGAAGCCTTAATTAGCATGGCAGGGCGGCGCTCCTAAGCAAGGGACCCGCCCTAATGCAGATGAACATGTTCCTTTAGCTTCTTGTGAAGCAAGCAAGTTATAATTAATATTTTTGGCCAGAGACCTCCGTGGGCTAGAGAGGAGAAGGATACCTCAGAGCGACTAGGCCCACTTCCCCAGGAAGTGGGGGCACTCTTTGGTCTCACTTCTGCAACCCTCCAGCCAGGAGTCCCGTATATGTGTAGTGTGTGTACTGTGAGTATGTATGATGTATATATGAGTGTATAATGTGTGTGTGTAGTATACATATAGTGTACTCTGTGTGTGTGTGTGTGTGTGTGTGTGTGTGTGCGCGCGCGCGCGAGCGGTGTGTGAATAGAAGGCAGGGAAGAGGACTGTTCCAGTAGGCAGTGGACTTGCTCTTGCCTTCCTTTGAGGCCTCAGCTCCCATGGTTCCCCAGGACTAGTACAGCAGAAAGGGTTTCTGGGGCTGGGGGAGTCAGGCATATGAATGGCTCTGCAAGGAACTAACCTTTTCCTTCTCCTACTGCAGTACAAACAGCCAGCATCAATTCTTAATGAGATTAGACCCTGCATGCTAATGAGAACCTCGATGAAGGAGCCACCTGGAGGGAGAAAGCCAGAGGGAAGCCGACTGTCAACCTGTGAGACTGCATCCCACCGCCCAAAGGCCTTGCTGGAAGAGACCCTGACAGGAGGGTGTGGAGCCTGGAGCCTGACCAGGACAGAGCCTCTCTCCACCTGACTCTTGCCCACCCCTCTTGGTGGGAGAAAAGCATCTGTGAGGCACCTCTCCCATCTTTTGCCCCCAGCTTCTCACAGTGACTCTAACCCACCTTCTAATCTTGTCCTCTGAGGGGAAGTGGGCCTGGGCAAGACAACCTGGAGTTCCAAACAAGTCCCCAGCAGTTTCCTGCCAGGTGAGAGGGAATGTGTGTGTGTGGGGGGGGGGGGGGAGATTTTTGAGACAGGGTCTCACTGTGTAGTTCAGGCTGTCCTGGAACTCACTTTGTAAACTAGGCTGGCCTTGAACTCACAGAGATCCAACTGCCTCTGCCATCACTGCCAGCTAAGAGAAGTCTTTGACAGCAGCAGTGTCCTGATGCTTCTGCTTCCCTCTTGTCCTGTGCTCGCTGTAGACTTCTCTAGAAGGAAGATCAGAAACGAATGTGTCCAGAGCAGAGTGGGCCTTTAGCTGACGGGTGCTGCCATGTGTTGTCCACAGCCCTCCCTTCTTATTCCTGCTCCTAAGTCAGTAAGGGAAAGGATAGAAGGTTCACTGTAGACACAGAGATGGCTTTAAGCCACTCATTTTCTGAAGCCATCAGAGGACCTCGCAGACAGGAAGTGAAGCTCATCCATCCATTAGCTAAAAGTGTTGCTGTCCCAAACATGGCAATTTCCTAAGTACCAAATCAATGATTTCCAGCATAAACGAGGCAATCAGGGCGATGAAAATAGAAGGCTCCCAGCAAAATTCACTTCTGATGGACAGGAAAGCTTCCCCCATAGAAGAACATGACTCAAAACAAGCTGAGAACCAGCTGAAGACCATCGCCTCTCTCTGAAACTTGGTGGACCGAGTACAGCTGGGGTAAAGGAGAAACACATGCGTGCTCGGGAGAATTGGAGCCAGGATTTCTTCCACAGTATAGGGGAGACTTTGTCTTCCAACTCAGGCTGGGTTGACAGTATGTGTTGACTTCACAGCAATTGCAAAATTACTACAGAATGGCCACAAGCTTGCCCTGGTCCTTTAAATGACCAATGTTCAAATATGCTTTGTGTATGTATGTATGTATGTATGTACGTATATATTTGTATGCATATATGTATATATGTGTATATATGCATGTATGTGCATGCATATATGTATGTATGCATGTGTCTGCATTTGTGTATGTATGTGTGCATGTGTATGCATTTGTGTATGTATGTATATATGTGAGTATGCATGTGTGCATGCTTATGCATTTTTGTATGTATGCATGTGTGCATGTGTATGCATTTTTGTATGTATGTATGTGTGCAGTGCAGCAGGACTGCTCTAGCACTTTCCACCTGTATTCCTTTGAGGCAGGGTCTCACACTGAACCTGGAGCTAAACTGGTAGCCAGCAAGCCCTGGTGATACTCCACAGTCCTGGGACTACAAGCACCTGTGTGCCACACCCTATTTTTCACAAGGGAAAATTCAAAACCAGGCCCTCAGCAGAGCTTCCCAGCTCTGTTCCCCAGCTCCTCCCTCTCTGCTCTTCGCATGGAAGCACTGACAGCTGTAAACACTCTTAAAACTGCCCTGCTTCTCCCAAAAGGTTCTCATACTTCGAAACCATCTTCACTTGACTCTGGAAAGTTTTTCACTTTCTCCTTGGTTTCTTCAATCCATGCAAAGATACATTTTTCAGTCTCCAAGTGTGGCTGTTTCTGGGATTTCCCTTGCTGGTAGTTTCTAGTTTTGCTCCACTGTGACCTGATAAGACAGGAGGAATCAGGCCCATTCTTTTTCATCTGCTAAGGCCTGCTTTGAGCCATGTAAAGTAATTCATTTTAGAGAGGACCCCACAGGCTGCTGAGATGAACGTGTATTCTGCATCCGTGCAACAGGATAGCATCTGATAAGTCACATGGCGATGGTACCGTTTAACACTGCAGTTTCCGCCTTGCCCTTTAGTTTCGGGGAACTGAAAAACGAGACTGGAGTCTTGAAGCCACTCGCCGGGATCCTAATCTTGGTTGTCAACTTGCCTTTATTTGGAATCAACAAAACCGCAAGCAGCTAGGCACACCGGTGAGGGATTTTCTTGATTGGCTCATTGGAGGTGAAAGACCCACCCTAAATCTAGGCCGCACCTTCTGGTGGCGGTTCCCAGAAAAGGACATGGAAGAAGGAAGGTTTTGCTCTTTGGCTGCTTGCTCAAGTCTTGTTGGCACGTTCGTCTACCCTGTGCTGAGGCGTTCCTTCTCCGGTGTTCGGACTTACTTCTTCCGGACTCCACGTAGGCTGAGGACCGACCGGCAGCTCCCCAGGAATCCTCTAGGACTCCGGCCCAGATTGGGACTGCTGAGACAACCAGTCTCATGATACAAACTACTGGATTCTTGGCCTTTCCACTAGGAGATTGCATTATTGGGCTACTTGGATCACAGCCTGTAAGCTGTTATTTATAACACACACACGCACATGCGCACGCGCACACGCACACACACGCACACGTATGATGCATATCATTCATATACAAATTCTATCGGTTCTGTTCCTTTCCTTGACTATGCTCATTCTTGTTTTATCACCACCCATCTGAACTTTCATTCCCTTTAGTGTTCATTTGTGAAATTAGGAGCCTACCATTTTATTGGTTATAATAGACTTGCAGTGAGAAGTCACACCGCAGTTACTTCTGAACATATCTCCCAAGGCTCCTAGCTCACCGAGTGCATGGCCAAGCGTACTTTATTCTCAGACAAAACTCCCAGCCAGAAATGGTGAAACTCACATTAAACAGCTAGGTGTCCGTGTACCTGATGTGGGAAAGGCGCCTCCAGCCTGTGCTAATGTGGGCTGAGGAGCTCCCAACCCAATAACAATGTATTCCCTTCAGCCCCACCCTCCTTCAGACTCTCTGTCCAAAGATGACTTCTTCCTGATCAAACCATAAAATCACGGGGTTCCAGTACAACCTTAGATTTAGCATTATGATTTTAGAATATATTAAAGGGTTTCATGAGTCTGGACTCAGTAATGTTTAGCCATAAAGGCAACTAGATGTCTGCAAATTTTTATTAAGACTGTATAACTCTCAATTACAAGCACTATGAGGTGGGCTGGGACTCCTGCTGGCTTTGACATCGCTACTTCTCCATGCATTTAATGTGCTCCTCTGGCTCTATTTAGCATGCAAATTAGTGTTCTGGAGAGCAGAGGAAGGGGGAAAGGCGAATGATGGAAATCAGAAATGGTCTTGATGTAAGATATCGCATGTGCACATGAGGGAGGGCTCATACTCCTCAGGACAGGGTGCTTGAATGGAGAGCAGGATGGGATACAGCCTTGGGGGCCCAGTGAGTCATGACAAATTACAACTGCTGACAGGGTTAAACCACCAGTGTGTTTTGGAATGGTTTAAGCCTAGAGTGCCATGCGCATGAACTTCTCAGCCCTGGAAATAGAGAGGTGGCAAGCGGTGAAACAGAATAGAATCTAGATTCTGCAACCAAGCTGCGTTGATCCAAATCCTGCCTCTGCCAGGTGTGCTGGCTGGGTGACATTGGAAGGACTGTCTGTCACCAGCGACGTGCTGCAGCTGACTCGTCTAGCTCCTAAAAGCCAGCTCTGTGGCCAGAGATAGTCCACTGCTGTCTTGTACTCAGCCGCATTACCAAGAGAATGAGCTGGAAGTCGGACTCTGGGCTTCCTCACACCACCCTCGCCTCACCTGCACCCCTCAGGGCTGCTTGCATGCCCTACATGCACCCCTCAGGGCTGCTTGCATGCCCTACATGCACCTACATGCACGCCCCTGTTCTCTACTAACGGTTAAGGTTCTAGGAGTAAGAATATAAATACAGACTTGTAACTTTTTACCTTTACATATGTGTTACATGAAGTCATGCCATTACACTGTTATGTGTGGGGGTGGGGGTCTGTTTTTTGTAATATCCTGCAATGCCATTCTCAGACTTAGAATTCTAATGTTCATCAGAGCCTCGTGCTAAGTGGTAATGACAGAAGAGCCTGCCTCACTGTATTTTCTCTTCCTGTGGCACCCTAGCTCCATCCCTTCCCACAGGGATCCTTGGTCTGCATAGTCAAGATACTCCAAACTCCATGACTGGGCATAGCATCTTCTTGTCTGTGCTTCTGGTATATAGAAATAGCCATGCTGGTGGAGGTCCATGATGTGGAGCTGACCCTGGAGAAGATGCCTACACTGAACCTGGACACAGTCTGGGGCGCAGGGGAGATGATTTCAGAGGCCTGGGCATCTGGCTGTGGTCTAAAAGGTAGATTGGAAGGACAGGGCCTCTAGATACTCAAGCAGTCTGGCCCTCCATTCTTCTCCTGTAGAGGACAGGTCCAGAGGAGGACAGAGTGGAACCCAGGCCTAGGGATCCTCTCACCCTTGTCTCTGACTGGCCTTAAGCCGGTTTCTTAACTCCTCTATACATCAATTTTCTTTTCCCCCAGTAAATGAAAATAAAAGTAGCACCTACCTCATAGGATCAGCAAGAGAGTTAAGTATCTAATGTGATATGTGTTCAGTAAGATCAGTTACCCATGTGAGCTTTATAAGGGCTGTTATGCAAATTAACGAAGCTCTGCTGCCTTGGGGAGCCTATAGCCCAGGATGGGGACTGTAGCATCCTACAGCCTAATTCCTGATCTGCCCCTGTTAACTAAGAGACAATCTTCCCTCTGAGACTCGGGTTCCTTGTCAATTAACCTGATAGTTAATCTTTAGGGATTTTTGTTTGTTTTTGTTTGGTTTTTAATTTTATCATGGTGTGGCGGTTTGAATGAGAAATGTCTCACATAGGCTCATGTCTTTGAACACTTGGTCTCCTGTTGGTGGTGCTGTCTGGGGAGATTATGGAGCCTTTAGGAAGTACAGTGCATAGCTATTAGCAGAAGTCTGTCACAGGGAGACAGACTCTGAGAGTTTGTCATAGCCCACTGCGTTCTCTGCTCCCGCTCACGCTCTTGCTCTCTGCTTCCTGTGTGTGGATAAAGATGTGATCAGCCGACCTCCTTCTTGGCTTTCCTGACTTCATGTTTTCCAGCTCTATGAAACAGTAAATCAAAGTCTTTCATCTACTAGTTGCTGTTGGTCATGCTATTTCATCACAGCAATTAAAAGTAACTAAAACAAATGTCTTGCTTTCTAATTAAAGTTAAAAATGGACCTTTTAGTCACAATGGATGGAAATTCAGATGATTTCCAGGGGGTGCTGTGGGAGCCTATGTCTAAATCTGGCATTTCTAATGTACTCAAATGCTGCTGAAATCTCTTCCTCCTGAGGATGGGCTTAGCCGCTTTCCTTTACGTTGTTTATGAAAGCTTCCTTTTGTTTGGCTTTTCATAACATTTACCTTTGAAGAATGCCATGGTGATCCTCCAAACTCAGCAATGGTAGCGTGCTCTGCTATTTGGCATGACTGTGGATCTGACAGTGAAGTTCCCTGTGGATGACACCAAGTCTCAACAATCCTTCCCTGTCACAGGAGTACTCAAGAATCCTGTTGCAGTCACCTATTGCTGGGTAACAAAGAGCCCACACCTGGAGCTATAAACACCAACTGCCTTTTTTTTTTTCAATCACTGCCTTTCACAGGTTGAATGCTGAATGGGCTCAGCGACGTGGTTTTTACAGGAGATCTGTCCTGAATTTGTACTCAAATGGTAGCTGGACCTGACATCATCTCAAAGGCTACTTCATTCACAAGACATGTGTGCCTGAGCTGGGCAGAGGGGGAGCAATTTTGGGAGTCTCAAACAATTCTCTCTGTGACTGTACCCCTCCATTGTAATAGTCTTAGCACAATCTGCTTCTTCAAAACAATCCAGAGAGCCAAAAATGCTGCAATGGAGCCCAGGGGAGATGCTATGTAACCTTTAATAACCCACGTTTGTAAGCCATGCCGCATCACTCCTTCCTAGTCTTTGGAAATGAGTTGCTAAGTGTATTAACCCATTTTTCACTGCTATAACAAAGTACTTGAGGTTGATGTTGGGTAATTAAAAAAAAAAGAGAGGTTTCTTTAATTCATAATACTGTAGGTCCAAGAACCTGGTGCCTGCTGGTGGTATTGATAGGGATTTATGACATTTGACCCTATAGTGAAGCCATATGAGATGGAGGGATCAAACAGCAAGACAGGGGCCAGGGAGCAGCCAGTCTTACTCTTTCATATGTCAATTAATTCTCAAAAGAACTCACTTATTCTATGGGGCCAGCATCATTCTCTTCCCCCTGTCACCCCACTTCTTAAAGACCCACCATCTCTTGCACTGTTGTCCTGAGGACAAAATTCTAACACTTGAACCCAGGAGACTCACCACACACCAACCACACCGCTGAGCAGTCAATGGCAAAGTGATGGCATTAGACTCTGTCTTCCCAGCTCATTGCCTGCCTTTGAGTGTCTACCTAAGTACTGGAGGCTTGTTCCCCTACTGTAGCAAACTCTGAGTAAGTGACTTCTATGTGTTTTCATTCCTATGGTCTTCATTTATCCCCACAAACCTGAGCATTCCCCCATAAGAGGGCTCGGGAAGTAAGAGACGTGGAGACATGACACTTTGAGCCAATGCAGAATCAAAGGAGCAGGTGAGGGGTAGAGATTGAAAGGGAGATGTAGGAGATTCTGATAGATCCAGTGAAGGAGAGACAAGGAAGGAGAATACCAAGTTTGGGACCTTGGACAACAGGGTGAATGATGCCCCCACTTTCTGGGATCATAAAGACCAGTTTGAGTTGCTTTAAACATTATGAGATTAGAACTGACAGTTCTAATCTGTGTGAGGGTCACTGATAGGGGTCTAAAGTCACAGCACTAGATGAGCTCACAGTGGGAGAACACCGTTCATTCATTAATATGTATCAAGCACCTACTATGTGCCAGGTTATGTTAAGTTTTATGTGTTCCATGGGAGAAAACATAGAATTTCCAGGATCCTGAGCTGGGCGTAAATGACGACTCCCTGTTAGCTAGTGAAGTAGGAAGAGAGAATCAATCCAGGCAGAGAAAGAGAAAAGTCCTATGGTGGAAGGACCTGCTGTGAGAGGCAGTCAAGGGGCCATTTTGGTTGCGAGAGGTAGAAAGGCAGCCTAATGGTAGGTCATCAGTCAAGGTCAGCCAAAGAAGTATAGTGTTGACCCCCTCCCCCTTCCCTAAATCCAATGAGAAGTCATTGGTAGATTTTAAGTGTGGAGGGCATAAGACGTGATAAGCTTAAACATATTGTTTCTCAGAACCTAGCCTAGAAAGTTCAGACTCGAGGAGCCAGTTTGACATATGTTGTACATTTCCAGCAAAAGCACTAGGTCATACTGTAACATATGAAGTCCTTGAACTCTGAGAAGCTGTTAGACTCAATGTGAAGTTTTCAGTCAAGCTCTAGCCAATGAAAGAAATAACAGAGAGATAAGCAAAGGGGGTGTCACGAAGGAGAGTCTCACGTGCTTATGCCTGATATCAAGAACCATCATCAAAACCCTGCCAGATCTATAGCCAACCATGTACAAAAGCAACAACAGCTTGCATGAAAAATAACCAGTCTAGAAACTCAGCCCAATCCTGCACTGATCCAACCCTTCTTACTGATCTCTTTAAGCAAAGGTATTTGACCTCAAACAATTTATGTCACTTCTGCCCAAACTACTCCTTGCCTAGATATGATGTCTTTGAATGCTCTTATAATTTATTATATTGTACAGATATTCAAATACACCTATCGGTCTTTGAAGACCGTCTTTCCGTTTGTTATATAGGTTCATAACCCTGGCTCCATGGAGTATAGGGACACTACTATACTGTGCAGGTTGCTAAGGACACAGTGATGCTAAGGAGATTCAGGGTGCATAGGAATTCGCCTTAGAACAGGACACTTGCAGGGTTTTATCAAGGTACCTGGAAAACAAATACTTAGAGAGCAAGGTGCCACTTTGCAGGGGCACAAGGCAGGGACTCTGTCAGCCTGCTAACCAAGCCTGTGCTCCCAAGGGCAGCCCAACTTGCACAGATCTTTCTACTCTGTGGTGATTAGATCCAGAATTGGTTTTCCAGAAGCTGGATTTTCAAAGTATAAGTTCCCGATTCCCCACTCAGCTTGGTTGCCCAACAGACAGCAGGGCGTTGTTTGGACGTCTCAGCTCCAAACACCAAGGAATGGCCGCGTCGTGTCTCCCAGTGCTCCTCATGCTCCACTGTCTCTTCCCTCACAGAGAGATCAGTGACAGCAACTCTGCCTCAGCCTGCTCTGGTCACGGACACTCGGCCTAACCGGCCCTCCCCACCCACCCTGCAATGGTTTGTCTGCATTTCCCTTGAGTCCCCAAACTCACAGAGCCACCACCAAGAGCAGCCAGCAACTGTGAATCCATCACTCCTCAAGTTCAAAGGTTTATTTAAAAAGAAACACAAGCTAAAGGAACAGGGACCCGGACAGTATTGTGGCCGCCTTTGCTAGTTAGAAGGTCTGCGTGGGTGGCAGGGGCAGGACCGTGGAAACAGGAACGAGTTTCAGAAACTCTGGCAGGTGCGGTGACAGCGACTCCACCGTTAGTTCTTCTGCTTTCCTTGTGTTTATTTTTGTCCTCGTTACTGTTGCTTTTGGCCCAGATTGCAAAGCAGTTCTTGGATCATTACTGGGACTTTTCCCAGTCAGAGAGACACACAGGATGTTCTCCCAGAGGACAGGGCACCTCAACCCTTGCGGAGTTGTCTTCCCAACCCTGAGGTTCAGCGAGTGCACGGGGTCTCCGGGCCAGAGGTGGACCTGGCCTCCTGGGAACCGAAAGCAAAAGGAGGCCTCGATGGAAGAGGACACCAGCAGCCAGCCGGTGCCCGAGCGATTCGGCACACAGAATGACTGCCGCCCACCCGGGCGAGCCTGCCAGGAAGCAGCGCCTCCCGGAGCCCCCTGCACCCGAGTGGCGAGGTTTCACTACCGCTGGAGTTCAGGCTTTTCTAGGAGAAGCCAGGAACGTAGAATTGCTTTTTTTTTTTGAAAGTGTGAGCAAGCACTCTCACTTTTTTACGCACTGGAAATGAGTTCAAACTTTGTGGTTAGGGATCTGAGTCAAACTTTTCAGTAATTTTAAAGCTTCCAGCCTAGAATGTTTAAATGCTAACTTATTTAATACGTGCCTTGATTCTCTGAGGTGAAGATGGTGTGCCCATCCTATGAAAGAGAAAACCCAGGCACGGAGAGCATCAAGCCTGTCCCCTAGTAGTCTGAAAGTCTGTATCTATAATAGGAGCAACGGATGCTCCCAAGCCCCCTGAAATTGAGGAGCAAGGTCAGTGCAAGTGAAAATAGGCATTTTTCTCAGAAAAAGATCCATAGACTTCATCTTATTTTGCAAGATATTCCGGACCCAAATATCACCCTAAAGGAAAGAATAAATTCTAGAATGTAGGCAGGTGGTCAGTGTACAGGAAAAGACTCTTAGCCTGTCACAGGGAAACGATAGGGAAAGCAAGGCATTTGTCTCAGGGATGAAGCCACATGTGTCTACATGGAGACAGGCATTGTAAGTGGCTCATAAAATCAGTCATGGCTCCTTTGTTTCCTCGCCCTTCTTACTTGGAGGACAGTGGTGATCTGTAGCCAGTCTATGCCCATGTGTGCCCACCAGAGTCTCACTCTGCATGCCAACCTTCAAGCCACTCCAGTAAAGCTCAGTGCTTCAATAAGGGCATTGACAGAGGCAGGTTCCAGCTGTTGGAAAGCATGCTTTAAGTCAGACACTGCTGCAGGCCTATAAGTTCAATTCTTGGAAGGCAGAGGTAGGAGGGTTAGGAGTTCAAGGCCATCCTTAGCTACATAGAAAGTTTGAGGCCAGCCTGAGCTACAAGAGACCTTCTCTCAAAAAGAAAACAAGATACAGAAGAAGGAGGAGGAGGGGAAAAGATGAGGAGGTGAAAGAGGAAGAGAGGAAGAGGAGGAGAAGAAAGATATGAGATGGGAGGAGGACTAGGAGGAGGAGATAGGGAGGAAGAGTGGTGGAGGAGGAGGGGGAAGAGGGAGGAGGGGGAGAAGGAGGAGCAAGAGGAGGGGAAGGTAGAGGAGGGGGAAGAGGAGGAGAAGGAGACACGGCTGTTGTTTGGAGAGACGGTAGAATGGGTAAAAGCACTTGTCTTATAACCCTGGCAACCTGCCTCCAGTTCCTGGGGACACATGTGCAATCACATTTACACACACATCATATACATGCATCACACACACACACACAAAATTAAAAATAGATACAGAACAAAGTGGTAAAAGTTACTGTAAAAGAAGAAAACAAGCTTGAGTCTTTTCTGTGGTTTTGTAACACCCTGCCCTCCTCTCACTGCAAAAGAATCAGTAACAATTATGAAATGAAAATAAGGCTAACTGGAGTCAGAAAAGCAATGTAAATGCTTTTAAGATGCCTTTTAAATGCTTTTTTCATTATTGTATTTTATGCAAAATTATATGTAAATTGTGCTAATAAACTAAGTTGAAAACTAAACAAATGTTATCCACCAACAAAAGAAAAGAAATATTCTTAAATTATATTAATACAAGTTTTGAAATAAGAGAAAAATAATTGCCTCATGTGGTCTTGGCCATGGAATGTTACAGACATTGTTTTGAGTCTTAGAACAATTAGCCTATAACAACAATTTGTTATTGTAGCTTTACTCAGTATCCATTAAGGAATTGATTTTTATAGAGGAATAGCTAGGAAGGGAACAAATCCAAGGTCTATATGAAGGGATCCCATTCAGAGGCTGGTGTGGTCCAGGTAGAATGTAGAAAGAATGTTAAGCATATTGGTACACACCTTTAATCCCAGTATTCAGAAGGCAGTGGTAGCACATGCCTTTAATCAGCAGAGGCAAGAAGCAGAGCTCAGAAAGAGTCAGTGCCAGACAGGAAGTGACATCTGAGATGAGTCAGAGTGAAGAGCAGCAAAGTGACAAATCAGAGGAAGAGTTAGCAGAGTGAGTCAGAGTGAGGACACGCACAACTCTCAAGATGGAAAGGTAGGCTCTCAGCTCAGAGAGTCAGAGGATAAGGCAGAGAAGCAGAGAGACTAGTTGACTGAGGCAGGATGGGGCAGTTAGAGCTCACAGAGACAAAGAAGCAATCTAAGGAGTCTGAGGCAGAGACACAGAGGAGCTTGGCAGAAGAAGTCAGTATCAGACAGGAAGACTGAGTCAGTTTGAAGCTGAACAGTGCAGTTCAGTCTGAGGCAGTCAGAGAGACAGCCAGAATCTTCCAGAGTCAGAAGAGTTTTGGTCAGAAACAGTAAGCGGCTCAGTTTAAACCACGCAGCTTGGAGAAGAGTTTGAGCCAGAAATGCAAATAAGTTGAACCAGAAGAGTCAGAGATCAGGAGCTAGTCAGTAGTCACTGACTGAGTGTCTCAGTCAGTAGTAGGTCTTGGAGGTTGATTAGATTATACGGAGGCTTAAATGTTCTAGATTGTATGAAGGCTGAAGACTTCCAGATCTAGACTGAAGGCTAGATTGTACGAAGGATGAAACACTCCAGGGTTCTAGAGATCCAGGACTAAGAACCCATGACTGAATTATATAAAGGAATAAACCAGCCTTTTTCCCAAATCAATGTCTACATCTGTTAAGTCTACGGTTACAGTTTCCAAACTGCCATTTGATGTGTGTGTGTGTGTGTATGTGTGTGTGTGTGTGTCCAATACAGGTGTGAGTGCCGATGGAGGTTAGAAAAGGGTGTCCTGTGCGACTCCCTGGAGTGATGGACCTTTGTGAACCATATGATGTGGCTCCTGAAAACCCAAGACAGGTCCTTTGCAAAAGAAGCATGTGCTCACTGAGCCATTGTCCAAGCTTCACCATTGCATTTCTTAGCATTGTATAGCACGTTCTGCCACTCCTCTTGGTGCCCTTCTTCAGAATTTGGTTTGTTTTTCATTCTTTTTTCTATTTCTGGATTGTGAATACGGGTTTGACACACTTGGTTTATCAGAGAGAAGGCAGAAGAAAGGTCAAAATGAGAGAAATAAGCTGCAGATAAAAGATAACAGTTCTGCATGTAGCACGTAAAATATTGTTCTGTGCATACAGAAATATATGTATGAGTTTATATATAGTCACAGTGTTATGGGAAAGGCTGACAGACTGTTCACTAGAATGTTCTATAGTGATAGAAATGTTCTCTACCTGTGCTGTCCAAACCAATAGCCAGGAGGCACAAGTAGTCTCTGAGTACTTGAAATATGGTTTGCGTGACCAAAGTGGTGAATATTTAACTTATTTAATTTGAATCAACTTGAAACTAAGTACTGTGAACAGCTGTAGACTGTGGTCTTCCAAAAGCAATAGATAAGGTTTTATTTGTGATTTCTTTTCTTCTACTGTAGTGTTTGAATTTCTACAGTTGTTAATTGTGTGAAGAGGAAAGTAACTAGAAGGAAGCTATCTTTGTAATGGTTAAGAGTTTAGATTTAGGAGGCTGGAGAGACGGCTTCATGCATGGTTAAGAGAAATGGCTGTTCTTCCAGAGGACCTGAGTTTTGTTCCTGGCTTCCATCTGGTGGCTCACAAACATTTTACCCCATTCCAGAGGATCTGCCTCCCTCTTCTGGCCTCCACAGGCACTGCACATGTGAGGTGAGTAGACAGACATAAAATAAAATAAAAATACAAGGAGACCCTGCAGGTGGTCAACGCAGGCAGAAAAACAACCCACAGAGAGGTGAGAATGAGAACTCAGTTCAGCTTGACTTTGTCGACATGGATAAAAACTTCTAGAGTCTGATGCTAAGCAGTTTATTCTCAACAAATTTAAACACAGCATAATTTGGTAAAAAGTTTCCTGGTATAATACAGTCCCTGGTACAATGGAACCATAGATACATCAAAACTCAACACAGGGTAGCTACATGTTGTTTCTTCCAAGAAGATGGGTTCTAGAGATGGGCTACCCAGTTTAAGGGCCTATGGAAGAATCTGGCCTGGTCTTGGTCACACAGAAGCATAGAGGTCATTTTGGCTATTAGCCACCTCTGGTCCTGGTTATGGGAGCTTGGGAGGGCCTCTGTCTATACAGAAATAATATAAGGGTCATTTAGAGTATTGGGTATCTCTATTCCTGATTGTGGGAGCTTGATATGGCCTGGCCCACCAGATAATGCAGATCACAGGTTAACAATCACTTCCAATTCCCAGCTTTCTGGACGGAAGAACAGTTTGACATTATTCCCATTGGAAAGACAATCCTGTGTGCTTAACATTCCTCCTGGTTTCTCTGGAAATCTGTGGGTGCAAGGACCTTTGTGCTGTGCTCCCAACAAAAATAAATCTAAACAGTTTAAAAATGTATTTAGACTTATGTCCAGACAGTCTGGTTCAAATCCAATACTTGCTGCTTCTTTACCTATTTTGGAGCATATTCCTCCAACTCAGATTTCTTTCCTCACTGGACTGCAATTCTCTGACCTGAAGAGTGGATGTGTGAAACTTATTTCATGGGGTTATTGTAAGGATTAAATGAATTCATGAATGTAAACTACTTAGTACAATTCCTAGTGTGGAATTCCTAGTATGTTCAGTAAGAATAGAATAACATAAATATTATTAGTTATATTTGTCAAGGACTTGAGTCAGATATAAGAGAAGATTCTGGGTTGGAATAGATACTGATGAGCTTACAAAAACGGTATCAACCTTGAAGGAGACTCAACCAATAGCTCATTGCTAATTCTGGTGAGAAAGCCACTAGGTGATATAGGTGTTATATGGGAGCAATTACTTCTCTTCTGAACTAAAACACTGTCTGGGTCTATCACAGTGGCAGAGCCTTCATCACTTTGGTGAGCTAGCTGCAAGAGAGTCTGAAAAAGTAAGTTATTTCAGAGACCTACCACTTTCAGCTTCTGTTGGGAAGGTAACTATCGTGATTTGAAGGAAAATGGCCCCTATAGATCCATAGGAAGTGGCACTATTAGTTGTTGTGGCCTTGTTGGAGAAAATATGTCACTGGGGCTGGGCTTTGAGATTTCAGATGCTCAAGCCAAGCCCAGTGTCACTCTCTCTATTTCTGCTGTCTGCTGGTCCAGACATAGAACTCTCAGGTCCTCTCCAGCACAGTGTCTGCCTGCATGTCACCATGCTTCCCACAACAATGGCAATGGACTAAACTTCTGAACTGTAAGCCAGCCCCAGTTAAACATTTTTCTTTATGAGTTGCCATGGTCATGTTGTATCTTCACAGCAATAAAACCCTAATTAAGAGAGTCACCATAAGTCTAGGGTAACCCCTTCCCCAGTAAAGGACTTTATATTTGGGAAAGCAAGAAAAAAGTGATAAATATGAGCATATACATGTGTATACATACCTACACATGTTTTTAGAGATTTAAAACATTTTAAGCATGTATATAATGATTGAATCTGTGTGTAGATGTGTGCACCTCAGAGCTGAAGTTACAAGTAGTTGTGAGCCACCCAATGTGGGTGCTGGGAAGTGAACTTGGGTCCTCTTCAAAAACAGTGCTCACTATTAATCATTGATCCACCTTAATATATTATGGATATATTTATATCAATAAATATAAATATTTATTTATATATACATACATATATACTCAAATATACACTTGTATATATGAATATATACATACGTGTGAGTGTACTAACACTGCTACTCAAACCAAGAAAAGGCCAGAGGAGAGAGAGGAATTAACACAACAATGTTAAGTAGGCCTGTATTCTGAACTCACTGGATACCATTTTAAGGTCACTGGAGCTCTCTGGATTCTGACTTACCTATCTGTGAAACAGAACGTTGACCTCTAGATACTGAGATCTGTGAAATGCCTAATTACCTGTGTGGGGAACTCCACAAACACCACGAGCAGCAGAGTATTGATCCACATGAGGAAAGAATGAAGTCCAGTTCAACACGACTCAGGAGCTGGTGTTGCTTCAAATTTCCAGAGTCTGACCCAGATAGTTTATGTAAGGCATGTTTAAGCACAACACAATCTGGGAAAAAAGTTTCTTGGTGTGAGTTAACTTAGTCCCCTGTGTACAACAAAGCTTAAGTCTTGATTACATTGAAACTCTTTATAAGGTAGTCTTTGTAAAGAAACTCTTCCATAAAGGTGGGTTCTATAGATTGAGTGAGAAACAAGGCTCAAAATAAGGACCTGGGGAGGATGTCTGAAGTAAGCATCAGAGTCTAGGTAGCCAGGTGTGGCCTTAGTCATATGGACTAAGTGCATTTGTGACATTGTGCAAATGTCACCGGGCTATTAACCACATCCATTGCCAGTTTTCTGGATGAAAAGAAAACAGGTTATATATTGCTTCGTTTGAAGAGACAACCCTGTGTGTTTAATATTCCTGTTTTCCCTGGTGCTTATCTGTGAGCACAAGGGCCTCTGTGCACCTACATACCTGAGCATCCCTGTGGTTGGCATGATCTGAAATGAAAGATTGGGAAATCATGACTCCCGACATTTTCCATATCACGACTATGCTAAGAATGGAATTTGGAGCTGGGGGATGGCTCTCAGAGACAGAGGAGGGGGGTTCAGGCATCCAAATTCATCTATAGCAATAGGGTAGAGTGGAGAAGTAGGGATTGGCTGGAGATTGACTGGAGCTGGGTATAAGGGAACTTTCTGGGTGCAACATTCTTTATCTTGACTGGGGTTTAGCTTGTACAGGTGTACACAGTTGTCACGTAAGGTTAGTATATTTCTCAGTACGAATAGCTTTATTTTAAAAACAAATGAAGGCTGGAGAGGTGGCACAGAGGTTAAGAGCACTGGATGCTCTTCCAGAGGTCCTGAGTTCAATGCCCAGCACCCACATGGTGGCTCACAACCGTTTATAATGGGATCTGATGCCCTCTTCTGACACATAGGTGTACATGCAGACAGTGCTCTCATATACATAAATAAATACATCGTAAAAGCAATGAAACAATAAGTCACGGGTGAGCTTTGGGTCCTCCGTGCTGAAGTGGTTGGAGGTGACTGATGCTGAGATCGCTGGTTTACTTTGAAATGAAGGAGCGGAGAGGGAACGGAGGAATGGATGCCAACAGGTGGCAGAACACAGGGAAAAAGGAGTGGAGCAGTCTAGGAGGCAGACATATAAACAATCACTCGTCGACTTCATCTTTTCTCTGTGTTCGAAATTTGGAGAATATAGTGTTCATTGACACCGATGACAACTCAAAAGTTGTTGACTTCATTGAGAGTGGGGAAGATTTTGTGTACTTTTAGATGGATACTTCCACAGCAGGAGAGAGCGCAAGAGAGGTATTCAAGCAAACTTGTGGAACACAGGAGGAGACTAAGGCACACAGAGAGACGCAGCCTGCCTGGGGTCACACAGCCAGGTGCAGACCAGCAGGTTGAGAACACTCTCAGTTCCCCGGTGCAGGAAAGGCCTTGGCACCAGACAGAAAAACATGGACATCAAATGCACTCAGACCCTTGGAGTTCTCTATCTCACAGCACATTGCTGCGAATTACAATCTCTGAGATCTGCCCAAGCAATAGCCCCAGAACTAGCTTATAAGGTTTGTAGACATGGAGTTCAGAGAAGGGAACGAAACAGTGTTTTATTTTAAGGAGCTTAATTAACGTCTCCACTTACTCATCTGTTTATTGCTGTATCCTAAAGTGGTTTTGTAATACTCAACTGCTCTGGCAGTGCGTCGAGAAACTCAGTTATTAACTACTGTTAGAACCGTCTCACCAGGCAGTCACTGCCCAGAGCTTCACCCATACTTCCTGGGAGCCAAACTTTCACAGCGATGTTCTTCAAAAGCAAGCGACTTCAAAATAAGATATTCAAATGAATCATTAAAAGCTATTATTAAATCCTTCTCAGGGCATCTGAGTCATCTAAAAGGAAATTTAGATTTGTCTCAACTTGAGGAGAAAATAAAGGGCTATGTAACATTTATATATATATATATATATATATATATATATATATATATATATATATATATATATATATATATATTTTTTTTAAATTCTTCATACAATATTCCTGGTCCCAGGCCGAGTTTCCTCGTGTGGTCCTCCCGTAGCTTGGAGAGAGGTGAGTGAGGGCTATACTCATTCTCTGTAAGGAGGTGGTTACAGCCATGTGTGGCAGTCCATGCCTGTAATCCCAGTGCTTAGAAAGCTGAAGCAGGAAGATCAGGTGTTTTGAAGCCAATTTGCGCTACAGAGTGAGACTCTGTCTCAAAGAAACAAAAAGAACTTGTCCGAGGGACCCAGGGGATGGCTTAGTTACTAAATAGTCCGAAGCATGAGGACCTGAGTTTGATCCCCAGCACTCACAGAAAAAGCCTAGGGTCATACTTATCTTCCCAGCATTGGGCGGGCCCTGGTGGATCTCTGGGGTTCATTGGTAAGCCATTCTAGCCAAATTGATGGTCTCCAGGTCCAGTGACAGACCGTGTGCTAAAAAGTAAGGTAGAGAGCAAACCGAGGACGAGATTTGACATTGATCTCTGGCCTATACACACACACACACACACACACACACACACACACACACACACACCACACAGAGAGAGAGAGTGAGAGAGAGAGAGAGAGAGAATATGTATTTGTCAAATGGTGGACTAGCATGGACTGCTGGCTTCCTTCCCAAGATCTACCCTAGAAAAGCTATAGGAGCAGACAGGAGCATGCATCTAAATCATTATCAGCCACACACCAGAGTGTAAGAACCCCCTGGGGAGAGAGAAGGGAGAGAGATAAGCGGGAGAGCAGGGTGAGTAGAACCCTAGCAAGACAACTGGAAGGCAGAGTAGACAGAGAGGACAGGTCGAGGAAGGTCTTGAAATGCCGTCCTTACCTCTTGGCTGCCTCCATTGGAATGTTATAGCAAGTCTTCATTGTCAGCTTGAGTGCATGTAAGATCACCTAGGACAGTTGTTCTCAACCTGTGGGTCATGACCCCTTTGGGGGTCGAATGACCCTTTCACGGGGGTCACCTAAGACCATCTGCATATCAGATACAAAATTACAGTCATTATGAAGTAACAACAAAAATAATTTTATGGTTGGGGGGGGGTCACCACAGCATGAGAAACAGTATTAAAGGGTCACAGCATTAGGAAGGTTGAGAACCACTGCCCTGGGAGATGGGGACAGACATCTCTGGATGTGTATGTGAGGATGATTTCAGAGGATTAATCGAAGGAAGCAAGCCTACCTTGATTGTGGGCAGTACGATCCCAGGGCCTGGGAGCCCAGATAGAATAAAACAGGAAAGGAGCAATCCAGCCCAGAGCCTTCACTCCTTGGCCTTCTGCTTCCTGAGAAGCCATGAAGTGAAGAGATCTTCCACCACATACTCCTGTCATCATGACCCTCCATTCAAATGTACGGGGCCGAGCAACCACAGACTGAATCCTCTGAAGCAGTGAGCCAAAAGAAATCTTTCCTTTCTCACTTCCAGCAGCTGCTTTGTCTGTGACAGGTAAGGAACTGAGAGATGCAGGCGGCGTCAACACAGGGCCTAAAGGTGGCCAGAGCTCAGCAAAGTCCTGTGGGGAGGTGGTGGTGGAAAGACCAGACTGGCACTTGGCATCCGTTCATTCACTGTCCCTACTCAAGCTCCAAGAGCAGCGACGTGTAGCATAGGGGTAACTCCAAACATGGTGGGTAACACAGGAGCATTCTTTCCTTGGGTAAAATAGCTTCTCCTAAAGACAACAGAGCAAGTGTTGATTGGCACTTGTGAAGCAGGAGTGTCAACAAAACACAATAGCTAGGAGATCAGGCTGGGTAGGGTGACGCTTGCCTGTAGTCTCAGTCCTTGAAAGGCTATTACAGAGGAATGACAAATTCAAGGTCCCCCTGAGCTATAGACTTTGTTGAAGGTCTGCCTGGTCAATTTAGTGAAACCCTGCGTCAAAATGAAAAGATCCATGCAAGTGCTACACACCTGTGATCCCAGAGCCCGGGAGGTAGAAGCAGGAGGATTAGGAGTTTAGATGTCGTAATAAATTTGAGGCTAGCCTAAGCTACATGAGGCCCTGTCTCAAAATAAAACAAACAATGACATCCAAGCCAGTGGTGGGGAGCTTGCCCTAGCATGCACAAAGTCCTGGATTCTGTCGCCAAAAAGAGAAAGAAGGCAAGAGGAAGAGAAAGAAAAATGTGTTCTGGTGAGACTGACTAATCCCAGGTAAAAGATAGAATCAAAATACTTCCAAGAGTTGGAAAGAAACGCCACAAGGGAATGACAATCAATCTGAAAGCAGATGTCCTAACCGTAATGCTGGATCCAACAGACTCTTAATTATACAGAGAAGTACTTTGCATCTAGATGTTTATACCTGATTAAAATGTCTTCTAAGTGTGAGAGGGTAATAAAAGGTTGCCTAGATAAGCAGGTGCTGTCATTTGCCACCTGAACAGGGACTGTTAAAAATAAAGAGGGAAATAAATCCAAAAGAGTGCCACAAGGGATAAAGGAGCTGATGACAACTCAGACGTCATAGTGAGGTTTACTGTCCAAAGGTACCAAGAAGGCAGATGAAGAGAGAGGAAGCAAAACCAAAACAAAGCAATGCATTTGCCTTGTTAGGAAAAAGATGATAATATGGTAAGATGGATAGATGATAGATAGACAGACAGATAGATGATAGATAGACAGATAGATAGATAGATAGGAACTACAAAGGTATATTGATCCACAAGTAAGGAGATGATAGGTAGGTAGGTAGGTAGGTAAGTAGATTAATGTACAGGAAAAACATTTACATATATACATATATATAAATACACACACACATATGTTTGCATGTGTATATATATCATGGAATTCATTCCCGCGTAGGCATATGAATATGAACATGGCTTTAGACTAACAGCTGTGGAAATTAAGGTGTATAATATTTAACAAACATAATATTATGGATTGTTGTGAAAGTTTATTTTTAGTTATGTATAAAATCATTGTTTTATGCACTGTTGGGTGAGGGCTCTCTAGTCTTGGCATTTTGTATTGTTTGCAGGTGTTAGGATTTGCCAGGGCCGGCCTGGCAAGTGGGACAGTACCTGGATGGAGAGTGGGACTGAAGGGCTTTATGAGGAGAGGGGAAGGGAGACGCGAGGGAAAAGAAGTAGGCCAGACACACACAGCATCATGGAGCTCAGGTGGAATGGAGCTAACGTTTAATTTTTCTCTCAGTTTTTATACCCTTCCTCAAGGGGCTTCGTGCAGTCACAGGAGTTACAAAGATAAGGATCACAAAGAATGCAGCATATCCATCACAGGAGAAAAACATCTCTTTCTTTAGTTAATCCTAAACTTTGAGACTTCCCTTTTCTCTGCCGTATCAAGATGCTTATCCTGGGAGGTAACCTGTCTCAGGGAAGGTAATTGTTTACCCAGGGAAGTAGCTTCTCTAGGTGGGGTTGAATGTTCATCTAGGACAATAGTCTCACATGATAAGGCTGAATGTTCAGCTGGAGAAAGGACACTCCCCAAAACCAGCCTCTCTTGGGCAGTTATGATATTTTGTGACTCAGTTATGCTCAAAAGATCTCCCAATAATGGAATTAGGCAGTATTAGCCAGAGGCACACGGCAGAGTCTAGGCCCAGTGTCTGAAGGGCTCACCACAGGGTTTCTGTGGGGAGAGGTTTGATTGCTTGTGATCTGCACCTGAGGAGTTCTCGATGAATAAAAGCACCTGAGCTCAGACGCTTGGGGTTCCGCTGTCCAGGATGGTGCCGTGCCATGATGGTGGTTCCCTCTGCCGAGTTCTGGCAGAGTTTCCATATGTGAAAATGCCTCCTTGTCAGCCTTGGTGAGCCACCCAGCAGCCTTACTACTTCAATAGATCATTGAATTCTATACAGGGAAGAAAATGAGATACAAGAAGAAAATAGAGTAGATGGGGAATTATAAAATATAAGTATTTACAAAATTTAACTATTTAGGTTAACTACCTTGTACACAGTAGGCATTTAATTGTCTCTTCATAGTAAGCACATATGGTAAGTATGGCCAGACAAACACATACACACACATGCACACATATGCATGCATAGACATATATATGCATATATATACACACACACGTACAAACATGTCCTTGCACACACACATACATATATTCATATACACATATGCACACACATTCATGCACTCACATATATACATACATGCACACAAATATACAGACATGCCCACACAAATACATGCACAGACATACACATACTTACGAACATGCACACACACACAATGTCACTGGATTACTTTAGTGTAAATGTGTTCATAAACATGCTTCCAGGCCCCAGGAGGAAATAAGGCTTCTTCTTGGTTGTAAAAGTCTTGATGACTGGCTGGTTTTGTCTTTTGTTTTTGTTTTGTTTTTTCCAGACAGGGTTTCTCTGTGTAGCTCTGGCTGTCCTGGAATTCACTCTGTAGACCAGGCTGGCCTCAAGCTCACAGAGATCTGCCTGCCTCTGCCTCCTGAGTGCTGGGATTAAAGGTCTGTGCCACCACCACCCAGCTCTGGCTGGTTTTAAGAATGTCACAAATCAATGCAAAAACGTCCTAATGTGAGATAAATTCAAAGACCACACCAGAGCATCAATTTGATCCTAACCACATTACTAATTTTATAGCCACTTAAGCAAATAAATGTTTCAAAACATCCTTGGAAAACAGCCTAATCTGCTTTTCCAATTGACGGTTTGAGATCTGGGTGTAGAGGCTTGAATGTTGATCTCTGGCACAGAGCAAAGCCAGTCTGGTTGATAGAGACCAAGCCACCTATTTGCCCTTCGTGTCTTAGCACACGCATTTTAAACAGCAATGAGCATGCCGTTAGCCATGTGATCAGATAGCATGGTACATAACCTGGGAGTCCTTTCTGATTTCAGGCTCTTATAAGTGCAGGCTGGGGTGGGGGAAGCTGTCAAGGATGACCGTGATTTCGAATAAATCCTTTAATTCTGGGAATTGTTTGAAATCGGGCAGGACGATACAAGTTTCATTTTGTGCCTTTTACACTTCAATTGGCAAGAAATACTCGTGTTTAATTCAGAAACAATCTCTTGCGTTTCATGGCGCTGTTACTGCTGATTTGAATGCTGTAGTTTTGTACCCTCCTCATGGATGAGCAACCGTGAGAAACACACGGAATGACCCAGTTCAGAACAGCTAACTGACTCAGGTGGGCTGCGGGCTGCAGACACGGGACTGAAATACATGTGCATGCCACACACTTCCTGCTGCCGTAAGACAACACAACTCCCGCCTCAAAGGGAGTAAGAAAGTTTATTCTGGAGGCATATATGAGTGGCCGGGTAACAGTTCCATGAAGTTTTATAGCAACAGAATAAAGAAAGTCATAAATTACAATGCTTTTCAAATACACCCGGTGGGGGCATCAGCTACAGTAACGGGAGAGGCTCTGCTATTGTATCGAATAGCCTCGTATGCTGTTCGATGACATTCTTAGCCTTCGTGTAGGGGGAAGTCAGGTGTGTTAGACATCCCAGAGGGTCTACCTGGTAGTCACCGAGATGTGAGGTCACAGAAGTGGGCAGTAAGTGCTGTTTAAAAAGCGGAGACAGCAGGAAGCAGATTATAATTAGACTTTGGACCTGCAACATTCTAACTGCCCACGATCACTAAAATTCTAAGACACCCATCAGCCTTGCGGAATGTTAATGGAATGTTAATGTGAGAAGCATTGCTGCTTCTTCTTCTTCTTCTTCTTCTTCTTCTTCTTCTTCTTCTTCTTCTTCTTCTTCTTCTTCTTCTAGGCAACTTAGAAAACACTGCTGAGATGGTGAGTGTTGGTCCATCTCCCACAAGGCCCCAAGACCAACACTGATAGGTTGGGAGAAGAACAAAGAAGAAGAGGACACTGAACCTTTCTGGGAGAGGTGGGGGCGCTATGGAGAGGTTTCTGGGAGGTGGGCCTGTGTGTGTGTGTGTGTGTGTGTGTGTGAGGCTATTTATGTCTGACTGTCTTTTTGTTCTCCTCCCAGCCTATCAGAGGCAGCCACCCCAACACTCCTCCCCTTTTCCATTCCCACCTAGGATCCTCTATAAACCACCATTTTGCCTAAGGGCATGCCTAAGGGTCTGCTTCCCTTTTTCCTATCCCTTCCCCCCACCACCTGCCCTCTGTCTTTCTGGGACAAATCCAACTCCTTCCTGCTAAGAATCCATCCGGTGTCTGAGTATGTTCTGTGCCGACTCTGAGGTCCTTAAAGTGAAGTTTGTTACATACATGTTACATACATGATAAATCTTAATTAACTGGTAATTAATTACTGCTACATTGTCTCAGGTTACTTAATCCCGAGTCAACCTGCCCAGAGCCTTCCTCCCATCTTATGAACTGGACCAAAAATGACCCGATCATTGCAGAGAATGGGACACGATAAGATGAACCAGCCTTGAGTCAGAGCTGTCCCTGTACATATTAGATTCCAGTGAGAGAAAATAGACTCACTGAGACTGACCAAATAATCCTAAATCCTGTGTACTTCTGAGATTCTCAGGTATAAGCTTAATAAAAGGTTGGAATTGAGTCTTGTGTTACTTATAAATTATACACGTCCATCAGCAAATGGAAATGTATTTGCAGTTCCAAAATGATATCCGACAACCTGCATTTCTGGAGAGGAGGGAGGCCCACGGTTTTCTGTTGAGGCATGCATAATAAGGGGGAGGTGCCTCGCTTATGCAAAAATGGGCTTTCCTTCACATCGGAAGTAGAAGGCAACTCCTGAACTTGCAACTTAACTTGGACATTTGAACTGAGGAATTCCAGTAATTTTGGCTGCCAGGAGCAAGGAAAGGGAGAGAGAATGAGAGAGCAGGGGAATGAGAAGAATAAGAGGAGGAGGAGAAAGGGGAGGAAGAGGAGAAAGGGGAGGAGGAGGAAGAAGGGGAGGAAGAAGGGGAGGAGGAGGAAGAAAAGGAGGAGGAACAGCCTTGAAAGTAATGCAGAGCCAGAATGAGGTCTGGCACCTGCCTGAGGGGCCCAGCCCAAGAAGACCATGATCAAGCACTATGCCTTAACTCCCAGAACCCAGTAAATGAGTTAGCTAGAAAGAAGCCTCTACAGGGCTACCCTCAAGAGGCCACTTTCTCTTTCTTGTTTGTCATTTTAAAAGAGCAGATGAAGGCTGGGAAGATGGCTCAGTGGGAAAGCACTTAGCACACAAAAGAGAAGGCCTGACTTTGGACCCTGGACTCTGGTATAGGCAATGCAGAAAGGTAAAAGCTTTCACACCAAAAAAATGAATCACAGAATCTCAAGGGCCAGCCAAACTGGTGAAAGAGAACACATGAGTCACCTCTAGGACCATTCAGAGGGAGTTAAGTAATAGTAAGACTGGTCTCTAGTTCAAACCTCAGCGTTAAGCACGCTCCTCTGTGCCTTGCCAATCACTTGAAGATTAGGAAATGTCACGGTGAAAAAAAGTAACTATCCGTGGGCTCTGTTCCGAGTACCAGAAAATACCAGGCATCCTTGAGATGTTCACAGAAGGTGAGAAGATGAAGATCCAGCTGGCTGTTCAAGGCCACACAGCCAGGCTTGTAGAAGAGACTGGAGTCCTAGCTCTATGGCAGTATGAAAGAAACTATAGGAAAAAATGCCTGTGGGAATTAATCTTCAAAGGTAACTTCTATGGAGACTTGTTTAACCTCCAGAGAAGCTCATGAGGGAGCCTTTCAACAAGCATTTGACTGAGAGCTTATTAAGGACTTTCAGAGCAATGTAAGAGATGCTGCGGACATAAAGTCATCGTCAACAATGACCCTAAGCAATCTGAAGACAAAGTCCTGGGAGGTCAATATGGGGTGTGTGTGTGTGTGTGTGTGTGTGTGTGTGTGTGTGTGTGTGTGTGTTTGTAAGCTGCCCTAGAAGGTGATGGGTTTTGAGGATAAGGGGGCATTAGAAGGTTAGGACAAGTAGGACTTGACAGGAATGGGTAGCATATGAGCTGTGCTTAGTGAAACAGAAACTTGTTGGTAAAGAAGAGAAGTGACATTTCAGCAGTGTCGGGGAGCAAGGTCCGGTACCTGTGAAGACCACGTGTGCCTTGTTCAACATCCAGTCACAAGGAAGTCAATATTCTAACAAATACTAAAGTTCAAGATACTAAGTTCTTTCGAGCAATTCAGGTGCCTAAATATTCTACATAAAATCACATTTCAATCGAAAAACAAAGGCACCATAACTGTTTATATGCGAGAGACACAAAAAGATGGTTTGGGTTGGCTTAGTTTGTGGAGTCTAAGGTTGAACTTAGAGCCTCACATACGGTAGGAAAGTGCTCCAGCACCCAGATAAACCAGCCCTCCTGTAGTTTGTTTTGTTTTAGAGACTATGTCTCAGTTAGTTACCCAGATTGGTCTTGAACTCACTCTGTAGAATAAGCAGAGACTTTGAACTTAGACATGCTCTGCCTCGGCCTCCAGAGAAGCTGGGATTACAAGCCCGAGCTGCCAGGTGTAGCTAAACTATTTTTTTTTAAAGCAATTGTTGATTCTGCTTGTATTCAGTCCCCCGGGCAGCTTTTGTTAAAATATTAAGGGATGATTCCGTATTGCTGGTTGTTTGTCTCATTTCGTGCTTTGTCCTAGTATCTAGGAATTCACTCCCCTGTCTGCATCAGAGGAACTTCTTCCTGTGTTGAGAGTGAGCTCTACTCTTCTGTTCTTCTGGGATTTTTCTTTAACAGATCCATTTCCTTAAGTTCTTCCCGTGGAGCTGTCGGCGTGTCTCACCTCTTCCTTTCCTTCCAGACTCCACACTTTCTTTAAACTCCCCGAGTGCCTGCTGCTTCGGTGCCAAGACAAACCTGGTTCTTCACCCATTCTGTGGTTCACACTCCCTCCCTGTTGCAGTATGGAACAGACATGATGTTACCTCATCCCTTTCACTAAAGCCGACTGGAGCCAACTCTTCCACTCTGTAGCTCTCAAGCATGAGCTCACTCATCTGCCCTTCTCCTTCTGTTCTGTAGACCTTTGCTTGGATGTTGTTGTAAATCTATCAAGTGTGACCCTCAGGAGCCTGGGAGGGCGGAGATTGTGAGGGTGGGAACAGCAGTCTTGCCTGGGACCACCTATTCCAGGGGACAGATTTTGTACAGCGAGGGGTTATGACATATCCACACATGTATGTAACCTGCATTGACCATATCCACCACCCCCTGCTACTCTTTCTTATGCCTCCTTTTCTTCCCCCTCCCCATCTCCTTCTCTTGCTCTTCCCTGCTTTTACATCCAGGTCCCGACTCCGGTTTCTGCATATAAGAGAGCACGGAACATTCATTGTTGTGGGATGCGGTCTGGATTGACCAGTGTACTTCAGGGAGAACAGAGAGCTTTGGGGAAGAGTCTGGAATGCAGATCCCCTACAGCCTGCCTAGGAGAGGTCAGTGAGGAGCCTCCTCAGGCCTTTCATGTCCTTCCCTGTGGTCGCTTACTGTTGTGGCTTTGCCAGCAGGACAGCAAGGATGCGTGGAGAGTCTGTGCATGGTTTCGTCTCTGCCCATGGGGGTCTTTGCCAGAGTGTGTCCACTACAGCAGGGAGACCACCATACCCTGGGAAGATGGGATCTGGGGAAACTGGGGGAAAGACCACAAGGTTTCTCTTCGGGGGAGGGGAGAATCACTGAAATTTAAAGGCCATGGTGTGGGGACAGTCTCTTTTCCTTTCCTTTACCTTTCCCCCTTTGGTGGTGACTGTGTTTTGATGGAACACCCCTCTTCTTGTTTTGTTCCTCTGGAGTAGGCGATCTTCTAGCCTACATGACTACAACTCTACTGTCCCCTGCAAACTCCATCACAGGTGAAATGTTCTTATCCATTTTCTGCCTTTCTACCTTCTATTCCAGGTGTGCTGGGATACAGAATGTTTTCTTCCCCCTTCAGTCCCACTTGGGCTGTCCGTTCACTTAGCCTCCCTCAGAGCCCAAGTTCACAGGCAGGAGAGCTTCCTCTGTCTCCACAGGGTCCTGCCAGGAAACAGCAGCTTCCCCTCAACTTAAACCTGGCAACTGACAGGTGTAGGAGAAAACGACCTGCAACTGGGTAGGACAACACCTGAGACCCTTGTGGACTCACCCAGAGATGGACCTGCCCGGGCGTGCCCAGAGACAGACCTGTCCAGCATGCCCAAGGGGCACCAGCTGCAATCTGGCAGCCAGTGGACCCTGGGCTGGGTGGAGGGTATAAGAGGCTTCCTGCCATGTAATAAACTGAGCCTGCCTTTTGCCACTTACCTGACTCCCGGAGCCTGAGTGTCTTGGTTCTGTGCCAACTCTACCCCTGCCTGAAGGGTCCCTTGGATGGGTACAAGTAACAGACAAGGACTTGGGTCAGGACAAAATGAAGTCTGAAAGTGATACTGCAAACAGGGAAAGAGCAAGGCTGAGCAGGAGAAACTTCTTGAGGATTCTGCTGAGAGAGGCTTTCATGTGTGTTGGGGGTGGGGGAGGGGTGACCAGGGCCCCTCCCCTTCCCAGGAGGGAGCAGCACCAGCCTGTGATGACACAGTGCTGGCTGATCTGCAGACCACTAATGCCAAGTGCTCCCTCCATTAACCCTCTCCCCAGGAATCACCACCCCAAGCTTGAGATAAGGAAGGCTGGTGCTCAGCTGAGAGCCAGCACTACTGGGAGCTGGGTTAGAGGGTGATGAGCTCTCCTTTCCCCTTCCCCCAGCACTGTGCTTAAAGGGGCACAGGGAGTCCTGTGTGGCTGCTGTCCCAGCCCACCACCCTTCAGCAGGATGGGATGGGTGAGAGGAGACATATACAGTGCAGCCTGCCTCTCCCTCCTGCCAGGCAGGCACGGCCTGGACCAGCCTGGGGAACTAAACCCAGAACAGCCAACCGGTGTGTGGTGGCTGGTGGTGAAGGGACCCACTGCCTGGGAGGTGAATGAAAAAAAGAAATTAAAGGAAGGATGTGACTGCTCCCAGAAGGTTTGTTGTAGCTAAGAGGGAGAGCACAGAAGATATGAGGAGGAGCACAGCCAGAGGCAGAGACATCTGGAAGAGTCCAGACTTAGGCCAAGTGAGGAGAGGGGGTAGGGGGAGAGGAAAACCTGGAGCAGAGGCCAAAATGACAAGCCGAGAAAAGGTCTGGGTATCCTAAATGGCTGGAGAGTTCAGGGTAAGGGGTCGGGGTATGCCAGCTATATCCAGTAACGGATAGGGACTGAGGGATGCTGGGAGAATCTGGCAGCCAGATCAGCTTTGCTATGTTAATAGAGACCTCAGTTTGTCCTGGGTTTGAGATCTAACAGGGTGGATGATAGCTAAGCAGAGGAGTTGTCTTAGTTTCTTTTTTGGTTGCTGCAATAAAATGCCCCAATGACAGCAACTTGAGGGTTTATTTTGGCTTACAGTTTCAAGTTACAGTTCACCAAGGGGAAGTCAAGGCGTTGGGAGCTTAAAGTAGCCGGTCACACTATATCTGTAATCAGGAGAGAGCAATGGATGCGTGCTAGTGTTCAATTAGCTCTCTCTGTTATTCAGTCCAGACTCCAAGCCCAGGAAATGGTGCCATCCACTCGGGGGTGGGGGTGGGGAGTCTTCCCACATTGGTTATGATGAAGATAAGCCCTCACAGATGTTCTCAGAAACCCTTCTCCCAGTTGATTCTAGATTGGGTCAAGTTGACGATTTAACTGTGAAACAGAAATGATAGACACGAAGGGAGGGTCCTGTCTCTGCATTATAAAGACATCAATCAGAGGGCTGTAATAACTGACAGGAGGCCCTCAATGAGACCGGGCTTGCTGATTGACACTTCCTCATAGGAGGAGGAGGAAGGAAGGGTCCTTACAAGCTCACCTGAAATTACAGCCATTTGCTCCTTCCTTTATGCCCCTCCCAACTGCCCCAGCTGTATGTGGGGTTGGGAAACCATGGAGACAAAAGATTGAAGGAGAGACCATCTACTCATGCTAGGTAGGGTTTTGGTTTTTATTCAACGTGGCAATTTGGGGTGTGTGCACTGTATTTGTTGCTTGTCTTATTCTTTGATCAAATGCCTTGACGAAAGCAACTTCAGGGAGAAGGGTTTATTTTGGCTCACAGTTTGAGAGAAATCAGTCATGTTGGGAAAATCATGGCAGCCGAAGCTTGGGGCAGCTGGTCATATTGCATCCATAATTAGGAAGCAATGAGACATGAATGCTCGTGCCCAATACACGTTCTCCTTTCATTCAGGCCAGGATCCAGTCCATGGCATGATAGCACACAGTAAAGGTGGGTCTTCAGTTCATTTAATAGATAATCCCTCATGGGCATGCCTAGAGACTCATCTTGTAGGTGCTTCTACATTCAGTCAAGTTTATGATGTCACACACACACACACACACACACACACACACACACACACACACACACTCCTCTAAGCTATCCCTTACTCGTGCTTTATAAGTAAGCACAATAAATCGATTGCTTTGCCAAGCTAGATTTGGGTGTACTTGGTGTTTGGTTGATGCTGTCTGGGGTGAACAGATATTTACTTGAGTTTCCTGAGGAAAAGTGAATGCCACAGCCCTGTCAGAGTAGCAGGATCTGTACAGCTGCTGCTTCACCGCATCTGGCTGCTGCTGTCCACAGGGCTCTGTGTTTCTTTCCCCAGGGCTCTGCCAGCTTTCCCTTTTCAAGTGTTCCTGGCCTGGGAAACCATGTTTCAGAATGTCCACTTTGTCCTCCTGTCATTTCTTAGTCACCAAGGATCCTGACTCCTGGTTTCCATTTCTGGCTTCCTTACCTACTTGGCTGCTCATCCAGCTCTCTGCTTCTCCAGCCCAGGGCTTCATTCCTTTACAGCTTGTCCCCCAGCTCTGGCCAGCCACCTTGTGTTCTCACTTGGTCCCTAACTTTCCCTGAGATCACTTTGGCTCCCCAAACACAAGTGCTTCTCTCTGCCTGAGATGCACTTCCTAGATCTACCTCTTTAAGAGGATTGGACGATCGGCCCCAAGTCAACTGTTCTCCTCACGTCCATCTTACCCAGACTCTACGTTAATCCACACAGCCCATTGCTGTAACCTCCCCGGAGCCTGCCTCTGAATACTTCACCTCTCCCTGCTTTGCTCCTCCCTGAAATAACCCCAACTCTGTGGTGAGGTGTCTCCACCTGAGTTTCTGAACACTGGTATGGTAGCCAGCCCATTTGTTACCTCTTAGATATTTTTACAAGGGCAAAGATTAATTTCAGCTCATCATTTCACAGGCTTCAGTTAATGTCTGGCTTCCTGCATGATCTGAGGTCAGTGGCAGAGCGAAACATTATGGAAGAAGGACAAGGTAGAGGAAAGTTGATCAACTCATGGCAACCAGGGAACAAAGACAGGTAACAAGATTAGGCCAGGACTAGGTTATGTCTTCAAAGGTACAACTCCAAACACCTGCCTCTCATAACACAGACCACACTTCTCACAGCTCCACTAACTCCCAACAGTCTATTCCAATTCTGAATCCACCGATGAGTTATGCCATTGACTAGGTCAGGACCGTCATGATCTTTCTGGAAACAATCTCATGGCCACGCTTGGGTGTGTTTATCTCATAGGCATCTTCCAATACAATCAGAATGAAGGGTCAGAGAGACGCTTCATCACAGGTGGTAGGGGAAAGAAGGTACATTTACACCCCCTCCCACCAGAACACCTAGCTAGAAACTACAGAAAGGAACTCTGAGTGCATAGTCTTTGGTTCCCCCTTTAAATCAACCACCTCACAGCTCAACCCTGCTGTGGCCGTCTGTGGTTGGCCAGCTTGTTGGCCCTTCACCCTTGAAACACAGCTATCAAAAACCTCCATGCTAAATCCAATGGGCTTTTCTGACCTAACTCATCAAAACTCTCAAAAGCTCCTAGAATTGTTACACTTATTAAACCAGCTCCCCTTCTTGTTTCTTATCCCCTTTAGCATGTCCTATCCCTCCTCTCAACTCTCAGGGCTTTGACCTTCCCACCTCTTTTCTCTGTGGATAACCTCAGAATAGAGTTTCAAACTGTCCACTGAGTTAACTCACAGATTCATGTCCCCGTGTCTTCAAATCTTGTTCCCATCCACTGGGTTTTATCTTCATCCACAACACCAATACCTTGTAGTTCAAAATTAAAAGTTATCTTTGAATCTCCTGCCTTCCTCCAGGCCCTGTCAGATAACACCATGGCCTGCCTCTGTCATGTCTGTCTCTGTATCTCCACTGTCCAAAACTAGTCCAGGTCGCCTCCCTCTCCCATGGAAACTGCTGTGGCAGGTTCCTCTATGTACTTCCAGTTTCTGGTCCACAACATACTGGGAGTAGTGCAGGGGAGCAGCAGCCAGGATTGAAGCTTCAGGAGTCAGCCTACTGTTTAGCAGGGCAACAATAGGTTTTTACCTTGGCCTCCTGAGGAATTGTCTCCTGAACGCCCTTTGCCAATGCTGGGCCTTATGATGCTTGTTGCTACCATGATCTCCCTGTCTCTCTTGTGGTGTGAAAGTTCTATGGGGGTCTCTAACCCCTCACTGGGCAGTGTTGCTGGCACACATAACAATGGTGATGATTTTCCCTAAAGCAATGCCACCTGGGCAAGGCAGTGCCACTCATTGAATTGGTGACTCTGTTGAAACTCCAGAAAGAATACCTAAAAAACATGTATAGTAAAAACAGTAGGTGTTTTTCACATGTAGTTACAGGGTTAAACTAGGATGTTTTGCCAGCTGCCTCAGAATCAGTAACTTAAGAAGAAAACACATTTTGGCTAGGAACTTGTTTGGTCGGGGTTAGGAAGGCTAGAACAAAGAAAGCTTAATTGCTAGGACCCACGAGTTTCACCTGAAAAACAGACCCTCGATCAAGTAATAACAAATGAGTTTCAGTGCCCATTGTTAGGTTTGAACTTCCTCGACCACAAATAAAATTGACTCTTTTCTGGTTTCTATAATCAAAAATTTACTGATGGGTTTGAGGTATGCCTTGGGGATACAGAGCTGTGCAGCAGATTCTCCTTTTACCTAAGAAAAGCAAAAAGACCTTTGACTTAAAGTTTTCTAGTTATAATAAACTTGTTTCACGGTGTTAACTAAGTAAGAATTGTGTTTGTTAGACTACTATAACTTGTACTCATTCCCTCGCAACCCACCAATTACAATAGAAGCTGGCTGTGAAATTAGTTGGCTTGCTAAAACTCTGTTAATTTATAATGGAAAAACTACTGCTTCTAGGATATAGATGTACTGTGGGAAAAGATACATATATGGAAAACTAGGTGTTCAGGTGTGGTTTTTTAAGATAACTTGTTTTTTAAAAATATGGAACTTGTAATCACTGAGATGTAAAACTCGTAATCACTGTATAAAGTTTATGATTAGGATGTGATTGTAATGTGATCTTTCCCCTTGAGGGGCTTTGTCAAATATATATATTTATAAGATACATGGGAAAACAGGGAACAGGAGTAGACAAAGGAGTAGGAGGAGGAACAGTAGAGGAACAGAAGAGCGAGAGCAGAAGTAGAGGAAGGAACAGGAGGAATAAAGAGAGGTGTGTTCCATCTGTAAGAGGTGTGGTTTTATTCTTATTACTCCCTCCACTCTGCTCCTCCCTCCCGGGTTGCTGAACTCCTGCCAGGGCTAGACCGTGGCAATAACAGGACTCTCCCAAAACACGCACTGAGCCATCCCCATGGCCTATAAATCTTGTGCCAAGAGTTGCCCACTTTTCTAGCACCGCCTCCCCTTGCCTACTGATGTGTAATTATATTGGCCCTATTCTGTTCTACACTAGGCTCCTGTCAGTGTTGGTGACAAATCCTTTATTACTTCTGCCACCTATTATACGACCAGCAAGAAATCGAGTCTCATCCCCAACCATTGGAGAGTTTTAAATGAGTTGGTTGAATAATGGCGTATGGAAGTTACACCATGCATCTTCAGGGCTGGATATGTCATCTTGCAGCTTCTACCCAATCTCCTGATACCGTTCTCTGGACATCGGGTCATGGCGGAATCTCATCTAACTGGATCACCATGTTGGCAAGGCAACACACAGGGGTTTTTGTCTCAGTTGAGCCTAGCCTTTTAACCATCTCTACTAAGGTGTCAGATATATGAATGAAGCTACCTTGGATTCTCCAAACAGGTTCTACCTACCAGGTTCAATACTATCTAGATCTTGTTTAAAAAGAAAAAGACAGGCTTTCATGAATCCTAGGCTGGCCTTGAACTATATAGCCAAGAATGAGCTTGAACTTCTGATCCTCTTGTCTGAGCGCTGGGGTTACAGGTATTTGCCACCATGCCATTATGCAATGCCAGGGTTTAGAGTCAGGGTCTCCTTCGTGCTAGGAAAAGCAGTGTTAGCAACATCCCCAGCCCCCAATGAAAATTAAAAAAAAAAAAAAAAAACCCTCATCAGTCACAGGAAGTCTTGAAATAAATAAAGCAATTATTTGACTATGAAATATGTCACAAGGTCCGGATTAAGAAGTACATCCTGGGATATTCTGACAGGATCATCCCCACCCTCACATGCCTCTTTAGAGACCTCTTTCCACATTCCTATGTGGGTTCTCCTTCCTTCTCTCTGTTTCAGTGCTCTTTACCAGGAACTTCCCAGAGCAACTCAAGTAAAAGAATGTCAACAGAACCACACTAGTCCTTCATTTATTTCCTTGTAAACACACACACACACACACACACACACACACACACACACACAGACATCACAAGCCTATCTTTCCCTGTTGAACAGTCACTGATAAACTATAGCCCAGAAGCCTGACACTTGCTTTTTTATTAGTCTTTTATTGGGATACAATGACATGAATTTATGTATTGTGCAGGTAAGTTTGCCATAGCAGAGTTAAATTTTTCCACAAACACAATATGGCTGACAAAGCTAATATTTACTGTGCAGTGCTATTTACCATGCTGTGTGCCTACTCTCACCATGAAGTCTGGAAGACAGGAGTGATGGGTTCCTGTTACCACACCCGCCATGGAGCGGTATGAACCTGAGTCTGTTGAAAGAACCGGAGAGCTCAGAGCCCCAGGTGTCAGCCTGCTTTCCTGGATGACTCTTTGCGGCAGGACAGGCTAGCCAGAGACAAAGGGAGCTCAAAGGTGAAGGTACTGGAAGAGAGGCATCAGGACTGAGATCTCAGTTCCAAGTTTAGCCCAAGAAGCCCTTTACATGTTCCAACCCTTGGTAGCACGGGAAGAAGAGAGTGCAGGGGTGGTTAGGGCCTTCCCCTACTTTCTGAACCCCACTGCTTTGCTTAAGCCTCAGGTAACACAGGGCCATTCTCAGGGAGAATACCCTAACACCCTTCCCTAACAAGCCTGGACCCTGGACAGCAGCCTTGCACCAGAGGGAGAAGCAGCTTTCCAATTCACCAGTAAGGAAGAGATGTGCCTAATGCCACATCCAAGATTAAACTGGACAGATGAGTGTGCCATCGGACTGCACATGTGCACCCCTGGAACTTCCAGACTGTTTATCCATGTAGAAGGAGGGACTCTGAGTTACTACTGAGGTCCCTAAAGCCACCAGACAGGTCCTCTGTTGGAAACATACTGCATATACACCCCTGTCCTATCACCCCTCTGCTCCAAAGAGAAAACATTTGCCCTCCCTCTCTCCCTCCCCTATAAGAAGGCCCTGATCTTGGGTTCCATGGGCCCATGGTAGGCTGACTCTACTTAGAAGCCGGGACCTTGAGTTTTGCGATATAGCCAGGATCCAGAAGTTCCAAGTCCTGAAGGGCTTCTAGCAGCTGCTCCCTGGCAGCCCCGATGAAGGAATTCTCCAGGAAGGTGGGCAGGCCTCCCTCGCCATCGCGCAGACTGTACAAGGGCACCCGCACCAGGCCCAGCACCTATGAAAAGCAGACAAGGGACACGTGGGACTTCAAGTATCTCGACACATTACCTTATCTACCTCGGAACAGATCTCTCCAGAGTGTGGATCTTTCCTAACAACTAGGACTCAATAATCATACCGCAGGAAAGCTTAGTGAGCCTAACTCTGCAGATAAATGACCAATGTTGGGTAGGTATCCTGCTCCATCCATGCTAATCCTTCTCCATCTCCTCACCCTCACCAGCTACTGCCTCCAGGAAGCAGGCACGGCTGTAGTGGTATTTTCAAACACAACTTATACAACTGTATAGACACCTTGAGTGCTCAGGAAAAATGCAAATACTTAATTAAGTCTTCCTCGGACCTCACCCAACCAAGAAATAGATTCTGATAGACTGTTCAGTCTACACGCTGCCAAAGTATGCACGGCAATCAGTTTCAATATTGTCCTCACCCCCAGATTGAGAGTCACCTCCACGTATACGTTTCCCTGGCATTAGAATCACTATCATACTTTCTGCTTGTGGAAAAACATGGGCCCAGTCAAGAGCCTTAGAGTGTCATGAGTATTTGCCTAAAGGGCAGCAGAGAGCATTGTATGTGTTTTCTAGAAAGCTCTCTGCAGAAGCCACTAAAGGAGACCAAGTTGGTGGTATTATCCAGCCTGGAGATGATCTAGATCCCAAGTAATTCATGGCACTTGAAAGAGTACAAAGTCGAAGGGTCAAAATCTCTACTCTCTGGTGAGGGAGACGGAGGCAGGTAGACAGGAGATGGAGTGGGTCCCGGGCTGGTCCCACCTCCAGCCCGTGGTCCTTGGCTTGAGGTGCCCTGGCTTCCACAGCCTGCAGCTGCTCCGGCGTCAGGCGCTTGGCGTAGAAGTGGGCCACCACGCGCCGGCCGGCCGCGACGTGCGAGCTCCGGTAGTCGGAGCGCTCCACGCGGAAGGCAGACACCGCGTCGCCCAGCTCCTCGCGCAGTTCACGGTTCAGCCCGTCCTCCAGGCTGCTGTCCTGGGCGTCCACGAAGCCGCCGGGGAAGCCCAGGCGCCCGTCGAAGCGCAGCTGCATCTGGGGGAGGAGGAGGTGCTGGTTGGCCGGGGCGCGCGGGCTCCGGGGCGGGGAGCGGCCGGGCCATCCTCACCAGCACGGCGAAGCGCAGCGGGTAGCGGCCGAACAGCTTGCGGGGGTCGGGCGCGTAGAGCAGCGCGTGGCAGGCGTGGCGCCAGCCCGGCCCGAGCGCCAAGGCCTCGCTGAGCTCCACTTTCCGATCCACAGCCATTTCGAGCCTCGCACTTCCGGGTCCCGGCGGAGGACAGCGCCTCGGGGCGGAGCTTCGCGAGATTCGGCAGCAGCCAATCAGGATGGGGCTCTTAGGCTGAGCCGAGATACCCGGGACTTTCAGAGAAACTGAAAGGCTCCTCGGGATTGGCCATTAGGCTGGGGCTGAAGGTGAACCTGGAGAGCGGAGGCTTGGTAGCCACCGGCTCAAGTCAGTCTGGAAGGCTAGGAGGAGCAGGCTTTGGAGCCAGAGCAGAATATACTTACTAAGGAGTCCCGGACGTGGGAGGAACAACGCAGTGTTTAGGAATCCGCGTCTGGGTTGTTCTGGATTGTATACATAGCAAGGAGCCTAGGGATAGGAGGGCTTCCGAGACTATGCCTATCCCAGGACAATCGGGAAAAGAGAGACGGGTGTAACCAGTGTTAGAGTGGTGGAAATATGGGGACTGACTGAATATAAGGGGGCGTTGGTGTCAGGGCCAGGACAGCTTATGGCCTGGGTGATAACAGTTTTGGGGGAAGGGAAGGAGAGTGGCCAGTGATAGGTGCGGTTGCAATGAGCAACTGCATTGTCTGTGGGCTCTGGGCAGTGGTGTGGAGCCTGGTACATGGAAAGTGGTATATGGAGATATCACAGATCATAGTAAGGGGGGCGTGGCTGGCTATGGGTGTGACTAAAGCACAGAAAAGATAGTGGGGAGGAGTCAGAGTTCCCACCTCATCGTTCCCACCCTCATCATCTGTAGTTTGGCAGTAAATTCAAATACCCTTAGATCTTTAAATTCCAAAGAAGAATGGGAAAGGTGTGTGTGTGTGTGTGTGTGTGTGTGTGTGTGTGTGTGTGTGTAGGGGAAGGGGAGCACATAGAGCCTAAAGCTGAGAACCTGGGATTCAGGACCCTTCACTTCAGGTGGCCCCATGTGAAGATTAGTCCATATACCATATACCTCTGTGTATTTAAGAAAGGGAAGAGATGACTCTTGATGAAGGCCTGAGCTTAAAGTCATAACCTGGAATTGACAGTTCATGACAGAGCTCAGAACTCACCCAGACACAGCCTTGAGACTTTAGTATTAGTCACTCGGCTCTCAGGTTCTCAGTTACAGACCTGTTAAAGGGAGATGGTACCAACCTGGGATGGGGAGATGTAAGTTCCTCCTCAGAGACAGACACACAGACATACTCCAAGCCATTCTTGGAGCTGGGGGTGGAGGAGGCTCAGCTCTGTCCTATGGTCAAAGGTTTAGGCAAGCATTCTAAGAAGAGGTAGGGATGCTGGGACAGCTTTCCTCTGTCTCCTGATGGGCAGGGCAGAAATGCCATCTACTGTGGCAATCATGGTGCAGCCATAGGTGTGATACAATTCCCATTAGCTGGCTAATGTTCAAGACTAGTAAGTAGTCCTGGTTAAACCTCAGGGTCACCTTGCAAAAGTTTACAAGACCCTTATGATACCCACCAATTCCAGGGTCCTACCCAGGACCAATTGCAAGAAAAATTTCATGGGCTTGTAGGGAAACACAGCTGTTTTTGTTGTTGTTTTGTGTGTAGTATATGTATGCGTACATATTTGTGTGTGTGCAGAAAACATGCAGGTACATGTTCACCTATGCATGGAGCCAGAGGTCAATGCTGGGCATCTTTCTCTATTGTACTCTCCCTTAGAAAGTGTGCCTAATGCTGAGCCCTGAGCTAGCTATCTATCTATCTATCTATCTATCTATCTATCTATCTATCTATTTAGAATGTCTGGCCAGGGAGCTCTGGGGCTCCATGTCTCCACTCTTCCCACACCAGTGCTAGGGTTACAGGTATATCCACCAACCCCAGCTTTTGTGTGGGTGGTCGAAAGCCAAGTTTTATAGACAAGTCATCTTCCCAACCTGGCTTTTAGACACATCATTTGAGAAAACACCAAGGCCAAGAACTAATGTTTCACCCTGTTTGTTCTGTTGTCATTACAAGATTGCAGAGGATCATTTGAAATTGTTCTCACATATTATAAAGCTACGTGCACTTCTGTGCAGTAAAAGGAATTGTGGACAGCTGCTTATCCAGTAGCCTGAGCCACTGTCAGAAGGTCCTCTTCCTTAGCTGTTGGAAGCAGCTTCCTGGGTGTGGATTCTTGAATGCAGAAAGCATGCTAGTTTGGAGAACCAGCATCTGTCTACTCAGTGGCCCATGGAGCAATTATTGTTCAAATGTTGAGTTTACCCACTGAGATCTTTGTGTTGAAAGCATCTGATTGTATTAGTGTTAAATAGAAGAACTTTACTAGTTCCTCCTTCAGCCTTCTTGACTGGCTTATAAAGAGGCATCATGTCAGCCAGCTGAAGTTGGGAGTTGGTGCACTTGGAAGTTCTATCATTAATTAATTAATAAGGACTTTGTATCAGTGGGCAATGTTTTTCCTCAATAAAATACCTAGATGTCAAGTGCTCTGGGTCAGTCCATGAGAGAGAGACAACCCACTGCAGTGGCTCTGGCTTATATACTGTGATTGTCTCCTGTTCCCTCAATGAACCCCCAAGAGGTATTAATTTTTTTATCTATACAAGATGACTTAGTCTCTCTCCTCCGTGGAGAAAAACTTTAGGATTTAAGGACTTAGGGTCAAATTTTTACTTTTCAGAACACAGGCTCTTCTGCTTTTGTTTCCTAGTTGCTTGAAGCTTTTAAGGATGGGTCCAGCTATTTCCCAGGCAACATGAATGCCTATAAAATCAAGGCTCAAGGTATTGCAGAATTAATGAATTTGGAGACCAAGTGTTTCAAGGATAAAGTTGAAAGTTGTCAAGATTTCCCCAACCTTGTGTGTCCTGGTTAGTTATTGTAAACTTGATAGAACACAGAATCACCTGAGAAGAGGGGAATTGTGCTGAAGAATTGCTTTAATCGGATTGGCCTATGGCCATGTCTGTGAGAGAATGTTTTGATTGATGAGGATGATGATGATGATGTGGGAGGTCTCAGCCCACAGTGGGCAGCACCATCCCTAGGCAGGGGCCTGGGCTGTATAAGATGCTAGTTGAACAAGAGCCAGAAAACAAGCTAATAAACAGCATTCCTCCATGGTTTCTGCTTGAGTTCCTGCCTTGACTTCTCTCAGTGGTGGATTGTGACCTATGGAAGTATAATCCAAAAAAAAAAAAAAAAAAACCCTTCCCTCCTCAGGTTGCTTTCTATCAGAGTGGTTTATCACGGCAACAAAAAAGGATCTCCCATTTTTCAAATAGCTCTTTATGAGACTATCCAAGGGCTAATTGTGAGTTGAGGCTCACCTTGAACCCTGCGTTACCCCTAGAGAGTGAGAATGGGAGAAATTCGAGTGCTCCTCACCTTTTAGCCCTGGCCAAAACCCAGTCAAATTTAGATATGAACCCTCACTAAGCAAACATGCTTCTCTGCCCTGTGGGCTGGATGACACAGACTCAAACTCCACACACAAGCAAGGTCACTCCCACATAGGATGTCCTAACCAGTGGGTATTCTCAGGGTCACCAGCTCCTCCCCCGGCTTATGACCCTTGATATACACCCTACAACCCCCATTAAAGATGAGATGCCCACTGAAGAGTGTTCCTGAGTGTTTTCTGTCCACTCACCAGAGGCCTGCCAAGGTAACGGCAGGATGCAGTAAACCCATAGCCTGGCCCCACCACACTGTGTGTGTCACTGCCACCATCTTTTGGCCTGGAGCTGGCCCAGCAGGTGGCCACCAACTCCAGGCAGGGTAGCAGAAGCTGAGACACACGTGGAGTGGGATTACACCCATGGGACTACAGCTCTTTGCATCTGTCCTGCCCCTGCATACTCAACCCCTAGCCTGATACACAGAAACAGATTGCCCATAGTCAGGGCTGGAGGTAAACTAAGCCAAATGCCTAGAGCTGTTCAATGTTGATAATGGTCCATAGAGACCATTATCTTTGGAAGTTGCTAGGGAGCCAAATAATTATTTTTTTAAGAGGATAGGGAAATAAGTTACACATTTTCCCTTCACTTTTTAAAAAAGTGAATTCATCCAGGGCTACAATATTATAGGGAGTTAACCCAGAGTATCATGGAAGTGGAGTGTTAAGAATTATGGTGTTCATAGCCAGGCTGTGGTGGCACACACTTTTAATCCCAGCACTTGGGAGGCACAGGCAGGTGGATCTCTGTGAGGTTGAGGTCAGCCTGGTCTACAGAGTGAGTTCCAGGACAGCCAGGGTTACAACAGAGAAACCCTGTCTCGAAAAGCCAAAAAAGAAAGAAAGAAAAAGAATTACGGTGTGCAAGATCGTATCAATCGGGCTTATGATTATTACCACTATTATAAGATGAAGTGTGAATCTTGGTCTAAGTACTAATCTATAAGAACTGCAAAGGATCACCTCCAAAATATCCCAGAGAGAATGTAATGATTACGCTCTCTGTAGTAATGGGTTAAAGCTTGGCATGTGTTTGTGAGTTTGTGTTTCGCGTGTATAGACCTATAGGCATCTACATATAGAAGCATCTGTAGGACTGCCTACATACAAAGAGTAATAAACACCTTCCATCTTTGGTGGTGTTTTTCTATCAGTTGAGAGGACCTTAGAGACAATGTCTCCTGGTGATAACAACTCACTTAGTGCCCAGATGTGGCTTATAACATCATATCACAACAAAAGAAACCAAGGCTCCTTAGAAAAACCTCCACTGCTGGTGGGGAAAGGTTCCCATTGAGTATACACTGAACCTTGACCATCTTGTAATGGCAGGAAGGAAGCTCAACCTTCCCCCACCCCCACCAAAAACAGAAAAAGAATACCAAAAAAAGAGTAAAAAGAAACCCCACACTGTTGTTATATCAAAGAGACAGAACGTCACAGGCCACTACCGAGTTTTCAAAGCAGAAACAGTTTGAGCATCAAAAATTAAGTGGCTTTATTTTTTGTCTATTTATAATGCTAAGGAGAAAATAAATAGCTGTATACCTGTACTGATATGGAATACAGATACATGTGGAATTAACTGTTGCACGCAGGCAAAAAAATCCCCCACATGGAAGAATTAGAGATTATTTCTGTAGCTGTTTTGTCCTCTGGTAGAGCATAGTTCAGTAGCGGTTTCCTTCCCAAGAGTAGACAGTATAAAAAAAGAGCCACAGAGTGACTTTGTAGTTTTGGGGAGAACTTGGTACTCACTACCTTAGCTGGGGGATCAAGACCAGCATCAACGTTTGCATGTGGCATTGACAGAGGGCTGTAGTGGAACACTTGGAAGAGGTTTGTGTTATTTTGGTTCCTTTAAAAATGCAAAAATGGCATTTGGATCAGATTTGCATTCCCACCCCAGGTGTGGTAGTTGTTTGTGAGTTGGATTTGGAATGCTTGATGCAGGTGGCTATAATTTGGTAAGGTGCAGTCGTTCTGGCACCTGTAGCTTGTTTTGGGGATTGTGTGCCGTGTGGGTTTATGGGACCCTTTGACATAGGGTATAAAGTCTGAAGCCGCAAGAGTGGGGTGGGGTGGGGGTGGGGGGTTGGTTGAGTTGCTGTTGTGATAATTCCTAAAAGAACAAAGGTTGGAGAGATTTGAGCTTAAGACAGCCTAAAAAGAGGCTGTGAAGATTTCTACCTTTCTCTCTTTCTCTCTCAATACAAGCAGTATTAAGGCTGCTTGTAAAAGTGGTGAAGAGTTCTATCTTTCCTTTCTCCTTTCCTAAATTGAGGGTAAAAGATTGTAGCGTACTGCTACAGAGGGGTCTAGATGTGATGTCACGGACAGCATCAGCCACGGAGTATCACCTTGGCAAAGGGTAATTGATATGATGCGATGGAAATGGTTCTTTTGCCCGAGGCCTTCCTCCCTCAAAGAGAGAATTCTGGTCTAAATTGTGAGGAAAGCACCCAGCCAATTTCTGCAGAGGGACTCTATAATGTAGTTGACCAGTAAGCCTCAAAACTGCCAAGGTTATCGTCGTAGCTCTTTGGAGTTGCTGGAACAGAATGCCTCAGACTGGGTGGCTTGCGGACGACTAGAATTTACTTCTCACAGTTCTGAAGACTTGGAAGGCTGAGATGAAAGGGCTGGCAGACTTGGTGTCTGGTGAGGTCCCTTGGTCACAGACCAACCTGTAGCTAAAACCCCGAAGGTCTGGGGAGCTCTCCACTGTCTAGGCCCTCCCAGCACAGACTTAGGATCTCAGCATGTGAATTGGGGAGGTGTAGAGGGTGTTAATATTCAATCTATGGTGGTCATAAAATAAAAGTGGCAATCTCCACAGCTGCCTATGGAATCCGGGAGAGCCTCAGAAGAGGGGACTCAAATGAAATCCGATATCCTGGAGCCAGGATGAGGGCATTAGGTGACAGCCATGGGAATCGGAATAAAGCAGGGCCTTCGGTTAATAATAATGCTTCAAAACTTTAGAAAAAAATTTAAGAACGACACCATGCTAAATTAACACTTTAATAGGGAAACTGAATGGTACACATAAGACTTCTCTGGACTATTCTCAGAAATTTTTTTTATGTACATAAACTGCCTGAAATTTAGTTTACTTTTGAAAAAACAGGCACATTCAGAAGACACTGGTTAAGGGACGTTTACAGGACATTTGACCTACTTTCTTTTATAATTGAATTACAAGGATGAATCAGACACGGAGGCAGATCTCACCATGAAACAGATTAAGGAGACATGTCAACTGAAGCCAGTAAGGGAAAAATGAAGAGATGTCCTAAGTTTAGTGACGAGGCCCGAGGATGAAGAGGGGAGAGCCAGACAGCTTCCAGCCTCGGCCAGCAAGCGCATATGCCCTGTATTCCTAAACTTACACTGAAGTCCTTGACTCAAGCCCCAGAAGGACGACCATGCAGACACCCTAACCATCAGCTTACAGCCCAACCAAGCAGCAGGAGTGCCCTGCCTAGTCTGCTGTCCCCAACCTTCCCTGGTGTCACAAGATCCCGCCTCTCAGTGAAGGCTCAATCAATGCAAGCAGAGCTTTCTTTCCCCAATGTTTATGAAAAGAGAATGCTGAGTCCTAGGGCTAATTTATGCTTCCAGCTGTTACCCGGTAACCCTGCTGTTGGAAGTTCTGAGAACCCATTCCCGGACCTGGTCTTTTCTATGGCTAACATCTACATATCGTGCGTCAATCCTTACCAATAGAGGTAAAATGCCAAAAATAACATTTCCAATTGTAACAATCTGGCTGGGATCATTTGGAGTCTGACCCCCAGTGACCTATGTTGCCTCGCGCAGATATCTGGAGCTTAATCCTAACAACTCAGGGAACCTCGCACAAGTGACTGCGCTCAACTAAACCAGGAGAGGTCTCTCTGCCCTTGGGACATGGGGTCCTGGCAGGAGGTTCATGGACACAAGGCCAAGTAACACCCCACTACCAACCACAACTGAAAAACAAAAATTTATTTTCCATGTTCTAGAGCCCGGGAAGTCTGCAATGCTGTGCTCCTGTGTTGCTGTAAAAACTTTTCTCCGCCTTTTATCAAGAGGCTCCCTGGTCCTGCGCATTGGGTTTAACAAAACTGGACTTCGGCCATGTTTGAATTCAAAACGGAACAAGAGATATTAGGAGCCATGTGAATGGTACTGTGAGAGATGGATATGGCAGGCTGGTAGCATGAGTGGTAAAGGAATTTACCAAGACACCAACAGACAAAGTGAGACTTTATCGTGATACACTGTAGAAAAGCAGGAAGCGAGTGCCCAGAGGGAATTACACTGCTAAGAGGGAGTGAGAGGTTTTTTGGTTTTTTAGTTTTTTTGCTTTTAAATAATAGTTGAGGTGGTATGTGTGTGGGGTTACTCTGCCTTGTCCTCATTGGCCTCCAGCCTGGAACCCAGATCTCAGTGGGTAGGTGGACCTCTCATTAATTTTGTCAAAGTTTTGCACTGTAGTACAAGTTGGTTTTCCCAAGACCCACCATTTGTGCAAGGTTCCCTGAGTCATTGGAGGTCACACTTTAAATACCCATGTGAGGCAACATGGGTCCCTGGGGTGGGGGTTGGGGCTCAGGCTCCAAATGGTCATGGCCTGGTTATTAAATGTGAGAATTTTGCTTTCATTCTTGGTATTTTGTATCTATAACTGGGGATCAGATGCTTGATGTATAGAGATAACATAATTATTTGAGGTAGGATAGTAATGAGGTTATATTTTAGTGTTCCTTGCCTTTTACAGCTAAATACTGAAATATGTATGAACCATGTTCTAAAAATAATCTCCAAGAGATAGAGGCTGAGGGTGAGTGCAATTTTAGAAGCTGGATTTCTGGGACCCATTAAGGTCTCATTATGTTCCTCTTTACAGAGCTTGATGTTTCCTATAGTATAAAGTCAAAAGTAAAAAGCTCTTTGGCTTCTCCTGAAGTTGAAGGTAAAGGTTATAATTTACATTTGAATGAAACATTTGCATTTCACAAAACCCTTTAGCAGACAGGCTCCCTCCTGGTCAAGGAGCAGGAAGGGGAAACCTTCCTCACCTCTTAAGCACCAAGACCACAGATGAGGGGACAATAGGGGTACTGCCAGAGATAGCTAGTGGGGGCCATCCAAGAGGACTTCCTGCAATGACAGTCCACCTTGGAAAGACTTGTGTGTGTGTGTGTGTGTGTGTGTGTGTGTGTGTGTGTGTGTGTGTGTGTGGTGTGCATGCACATAGGTGTACCTGCATGTAGTTATGCATGCACATTTGTGTGTGTTCCTGGGAAGAAGCCATAGGACATTCTTGGGTGTTATTCCTTAACCGTTGCTCATTTTCTCTTTGGAGACCATGACTCTCATTGGTTTGAAACTTATCAACTAGACTAGGTGAGTTAGCCAGGTAGCCCCAGGGACCCTCCTGTCTCTGTCTCCCTGAGGCTGGGATGACAGCCATCATGTGCCACCAGGCCCAGCTGTTTGCACCTGACTTTTAGGGAAGGAACTCGGTGGAAGACAAGCACTGTCACTGAGCTGTCCCTTGCCCCTGGAGGGACATTGTGATTGTTTCCAGTCTGGCCATGGTGGCTGAGATAGAAGTTACTCATGGGTACTACAACATGGTCTACAGCTGCAGTGGCATACCTGCCAACAGCAGAGGGCAGCATTGAGGCTCAGGTTTATCACCATCACCCAGGGTGACCAGTCACTGACCTGGTGGCTGGTTGACTCCATTGGGCCACTTCCCTCAGAGAAAAGGCAATGCTCTGTCCTTACTGGGATAGATACTTATTCAGGTTATAGATTTGCCTTTCCTGCATGTAATGCTTCTGCCAAAACTACTGTCCATGGACTTACAGAATGCCTTCTCTGCCCTCGTGGTGTTCCACACAGCGTCTCTTCTGACCAAGGAACTCACTTCACCAGAGGAGTACGACAGTGGGCCCACAGTCATGAAATCCACTGGACTTATCATGATCCCAATTCTGGTACCAATTTCTGTCTTGGTAGGGTTTCTCTTGCTGTGATGAAACACCATGACCAACAGTAACTTGGGGAGGAAGGGTTTCTCTGGCTTACATATCCCGAATCACAGTCCATTGAGGGAAACCAAGGCAGGAACTCCAACTGGGTGGGAACCTGGAGGCAGGTGCTGATGCAGTGGCCATGGAGGAATGCTTTCTTATAGAATCCATGACCAGTAGGCCAGGTTGACACCACCCACAGTGCTCCAGGCCTCCCACATCAATCAGTCATTGGAAAATGGCCCACAGGCCTGCCTGCGGCCCAATCTTACAAGGCAATTTCTCAATTCAGGTTCTCTCCTCTCTAACTTGTGTCAAGTTGGCAGAAAACTAGCCAGGACAGGTCTATTACAGAGAGACAAATAACAAGTCTCTTGAGAAAGCTGCAAGCAAACAAGATATTCCCTCTTCTTGCCAGAATGAAGGCTAACGATGAAACCATAGCTAATCATATGCCCCTAGGACATTTTGTGAGTGGAAGTGGTATACGTGCATGATGGGACTTAATGGTGCTGTTGCAGAGGGATGAGTTTCCAGTAGTTGGGGTGCACCCCTTGTCTCTCAAACATGAGATCGTTCAGCTGCCCTGCTCTACTCTTCAGCAGACCTTTGCCGCCACCCACACCCTAGAATTGCTGGGTGCCTAGAGATTGTAAATCTATCAGGTTGCGTTGGTTGGAAGCCAGAGAGGGTAGAGAATGTGAGAGTGGGAGCAGAATTCCTGCCTGGAACTTCCTATTTGCATTTATATTTCCTACTCACTTGGTAAACCCCATGTGGAGCTTGCCACAATGAGGGGAAGACGAGATCTTTGACAGTGGTCCATGGAGACGGGCTGAGGGCCCGTCTGGGTGACTGGTTTTGCTTGTGTGATCATGGTGAACTGAACACTTTGTGGAAGTGTCTGGAATGTAGATTTCTTCCAGCCCAGAGACTGGGGTGCTGGGGGAGGAACCTCCTTGTACCTACCATGTCTCCTGTGCCCTGCTGGTTTCTGAATTTGATGGTGAAGGCATACTTACCAGCAGGGGCACACTGGCATTTTTAACCCACCGATGGCATCTCTGACAGACCGTATCCTCTATAGTGGGCAATGTGAACTGCCTTGTGGATTCAGCCATGCAGATGGGACCTGGAGGGTCTGGGGAGAGGGCTGTTTCTCTGTGGTAGACATTCTGTGGCCTAAAGGCTACGGCACAGCCCCACCCCTGCACCATCTACACCCTTCCGCCTCAGTGTGTTAGACAGAACACCCCACTTTCTCTTCTCCTCTTACAGAATGTGCCACACCCAGCATGTTTCACAGGGCTCAAACTCGGATGCTCTTTGCAAAGGGCAAAATGTTCGAATCCGTTTTCACCTTTGGGGTACGGGATTTAAATATTTTCTGGGCGATAAACCTGCCTTCCCCCTTCAGTCCGACTTGGCCCATCTGTTCACTTAGCCTCCCTCAGAGCCCAAGTTCATAGGCAGGAGAGCTTCCTCTGTCCCCACATGGTCCTGCCAGGAAGCAGCAGCTTCCCCTCAACTTAAACCTGGCAACTGACAAGGACCTGGGCTCAGGACAAAATGAAATCTGAAAGTGATACTGCAAACAGGGAAAGAGCAAGGCTGAGAAGGAGAAACTGCTTGAGGATTCTGCTGAGAGGCATTCATGTGTGTTGGGGGTGGGGGAGGGTGACCAGGGCCCCTCCCCTTCCCAGGAGGGAGCAGCACCAGCCTGTGATGACACTGTGCTGGCTGATCTGCAGACCACTAATGCCAAGTGCTCCCTCCATTAACCCTCTCCCCAGGAATCACCACCCCAAGCTTGAGATAAGGAAGGCTGGTGCTCAGCTGAGAGCCAGCACTGCTGGGAGCTGGGTTAGAGGGTGATGAGCTCTCCTTTCCCCTTCCCCCAGCACTGTGCTTAAAGGGGCACAGGGAGTCCTGTGTGGCTGCTGTCCCAGCCCACCACCCTTCAGCAGGATGGGATGGGTGAGAGGAGACATATACAGTGCAGCCTGCCTCTCCCTCCTGCCAGGCAGGCACAGCCTGGACCAGCCTGGGGAACTAAACCCAGAACAGCCAACTGGTGTGTGGTGGCTGGTGGTGAAGGGACACACTGCCTGGGAGGGACGCCTGTCAGTGAAGGCCCAGGAGCGGGAGTTAGGGACACCCGCCCCCCACCAGTGCCAGACAGGCCAGAAACTAAGTCAATTTCACACAAGTAAAAAGCGGAAATGACACCTTCTAAGGAGGTTGAGGAGAATAGATAGTAGAATGTTGTAATGAAAATAAATTACATGCCCCTCCCCAAGGCTTCCTGGTCCCACAAGGCAGCTCCAGCTGGCCAGCAGCTATAGTGGCTCCCAGGTGGGAAGTCAAGTGGAAGCTGGTCCTTGATCGGAGACCCATGGGCCAACAGAAAGCAGAGTTCCAGGAGAAGTTGTCAGAGGAGTGTCTCTCATTTATTAAAGCACAGGTGGTTATACCTATAGGATAAGGCAGGGGAGGGTCTTTGGCACCCAGGGATGGGAGCCATTGGTTAAGACAGGGATACAGGAATAGCCTCATTTACATGAGAGCTCAAGTCTAAGGGTCAAAGTGCTGCAAGGGCACCCTCTGCAAAGTGTAGTCCCACAGGGAAAAGAGGAAGACAGCTTATCAGAAAATGGGCTCAGCCCTAGGCTTCCAGCTACAGTGCAGATAAGCACCAACCAACCAAGCCACATTCCTTGGCTAGTGACCTGCTGTGGAGCAAGCAGTATTTAATATTTAGTTGGGCTCTGGCCAGGGTTAAGAAAAGTGGGGAGCAACTGAACTCTTGTTGCTATCAGGGTGAGAAATCCGGGGTTCAAGGCACACTTAAACCCACTCAGTTCTAGGACAGCCCCACACTAGAACATTTAAGCTGACCACAGTGAGCATCATGGAAGCTGAAAAAAAAAAAACAAAACCAAAAATCATGGCAACCTCCGAGGATTTGCCCTGGATGCAGTGTTCCTTGTAGAACCAGAACCCGGGGTGGGGGAGGAGTGTGCGACTAGCGGCCAGGAGGGGATTACTGTTCCTGGCTAAAGTGGGCGTGAAGGGGAGCGGTGCCAGCGTGTGTGGTCGCAGATAGCACATGTGCATGCCTGGGGCTCCCTGGGTCTGTGTGTACATATACTGAGAGGGATTCGAAATAGCCAGGACCCTGCAAAGGGCTGCAGAATTTTGCCTCTGCTGCCATAGGCCCTGTGGCATAGGAGAAGGTTCCTGTTCAAAACAATCGTACTACACTTCTGCCTTTTATTCTGGTGTCAGCTGTCATCTCCCAGGTCCAGGAAACATGTCCCCCTTTCTCCCCAGCCCTCCTCCTACCAAGGTTCCTCATCTCAGCTTCCAATCTGTATTCGTTGAGTTCGTTTCCGTAGGCTGCAGTAAGTTTCTTCATCCAGAATTCCCAAGTCATGGAGGGTGTCCAGCAGCTGATCCTTGGCAGCACCGATGAAGGAATTATCCAGGAAGGCGGGCAGGCCTCCCACCTGATCACGCAGTGTGTAGAGGGGCACCCGCACCAGGCCCAGGATCTGTGAAGGGGAGGATACAGGACAAGACACAATCCTCACTACAACAAGCTAGAGCAGATGCCACTGCAGAGCAAGTCCCAGGGCTTCATACTTCAGTGAGACCCAATGGGCCTAACTCTGTCTAGGCAAAGGTCCCCGAGACATACTTCCCATCCCACAGCACTTTCTGGCTCTTCTGGCCTGAATCCAGGCAGGGAAGATGCAGGCACAGCCCTATATATCAGTTGTACTACACTAGCTGTGTAGCCCTCGCTGGGGAACTCAAGGAAATGGCAAATTCACAGGCCTTCCTTTTACTTCTTTCTCAATGAGGGTTGTAGGAGAGAAGTCTAGAAGTTGCTTTCTCACTAGGGAACTGTCAACGTGTATAGAGAAGTCACTTTACACCTCTCCTCATGCATTTGGTACTTGCCAGAACTGGAGAATTATTCCCTGGTTCCTCTGCTCCCCTGAGTAAAACAGAGGTCCAAAGTCAAAGGACTGTTATGGTGTCATGCCTGGTCATTAGCAGACTCGGGTGTGTTCTAGAAAAATCTCTGCAGAGGCCAGTCAAGTGTGTGTGTGTGTGTGTGTGTGTTTGTGTGTGTGTGTATGTGTGTTCATAGTCCTCATAGGAGACCACACTGACAGTATTATCCATCTTGGAAGCCTGGAGATGTTCAGGGTTCTGACTAGTCCTGGACACTAGGAAGAGTACAAGGTCTGATGACCAGGACCTCCTGAGGGGCATTCCTTGGAAGGGGACCACAGAGAAGGGAAGTAGGTAGAGCTGGCCCCACCTCCAGTCCGTGGTCCTTGGCTAGCGGTGCCTTGATTTCCACAGCCTGTATCTGCTCTAGTGTCAGACACTTGGCATAGTAGTGGGCCACCACATTGGCCTTGGAATCCATGAGCGAGTTTCGGTAGTCGGAGTGCGTCACGCTGAAAGTGGACGCACCCTCGCCCAACTTCTTCAGCAGTTCCTTATTCAGCGCGTCCTCCAGGGTGGGGCTGTGATCATCCACAAAACCACCAGGGAAGCCCAGCCGCCCATCAAAGCGCATGTGCATCTGAGGGAAGAGGGAGTGGCGATTAGCTGGGAGACAGAGAGGTGGTTCCCCAGGAAGGGTACAGGACTAGGAGGGCAAGTAGCTAGTTCTCACCAGCACAGTATAGCGCAGTGGAATGCGACCACCGAAGATTGTCCCTGGGTTCGGCGCGTACAGCAACACGTAACAAAGATGCCGCCAGTTGGACCCTAGGGCCAGGGCATCCGCCAAATCCACCTTACTGGTCATCACCACGATCTGTGCTCTCGTTCGCTCACGTGGTTTGGCAGGAGAATCTCACCGCAGACCACCAATGCTTGCCGGGTCCTAGCGCAGACCACAGAGCAGGCTTTTCTAGTGGAACAGCAGCCAATCAGACTGGGGCTCTTAGGCCAGGCAGAAGGGCCCTGAAACCCCAGAGAAGCTGTAAGTGTTCTTAGGGTTGGGCCTCGGAGCAGGGCGTGGCTAAAGGTGTGGCTGGTGTCCTAAGTCATAGTTGGGAGGCCTGCAAGGCTGAGATCAATCTCAGGTTTTCTGTTGGGCAAGATCTGATTACCCCGAGGAGTCCTGAGAGTCGAAGGAACAAGGTGTTGAGAGAGCCACCTTGGGTTTGGTCTGGATAGAACCAGAGAATGTGGGTTCGAGTTGGTGTGGGAAGAATGAGTAGGATTTGTGACCTTATAAAAGACACCCGTTGAGTTCCTTCGCCTCTTCTGATCTCCGCGCTGTCAACAGGAGAGTCTTCAATAGATCCAGACCTGGACCCTCACCTGACAACAGATCTGCCAGCCCCTTGTTCTTGGACTTCCCACTCCTCAGAACTATGAGAAAGAAATCTTGGTTGTTGGCTCCTCCAGTCTAAGGAATTTGGCCTACTGAGTCACATACTGTACTCACAGGGTAGAGTTCCTAGCTACCCTGCTCTGTAGGTGGTTATGGTCTCCCGCGGTGCTAACTTCTGTCAGTGTGAAACAGCATGTTTGCTAGGCTGAGTTCTAGTCCAATATTGCCATTTCTTATTCATTGTATCTGCTCTTCATAGGCTTCCTGGGTCCTTCCTTTAACCTGACTCCTCCTGCTCCTCCTCCTCCTGCTGCTGTCCCCCTTCCCCCACTCCTATGCATAATGAGGTGCTTCATGTTCCTCCTGACTTCAGTATCCATATTTCCTACCCGGGGGCTACTTGGTTCTTTCACTGTGCACCAAGATTGTTAGGTAGAATGTGACCACGCTGTAAGCTCTAGATGCTCCCTAGACGCTCTCTAGACGTTCTCTAGATGCAGAACAAGGAATGTGTGTTTAATGACTCTGATCTCTCCCGCCTCCCCCTCTCCATTTGATGGAAATAATTCCACATGTAAACATCTGCATCTACATGAAGCTGAGCAAGACTTCATACTAATATGTGCCACTCTGATCCACCACAACATGGACCATCCTGGTCTCTTCATCTATTTTGCAAAGAATTCAGCTTCAACATTTTAGCATTTTCTGCTTAGTCACCTCGCTTCATTTAGTTTTGTTTACCTAGGCTCTTTCTATAGTTAAGTTTCTCAGCTACTTTGTAACTCCCATAGTTATCAAGAAGTAAATCACTAAACTTCAGTGCTGTCTTTGGTGATGGTCACTGCTAAGGATCTTCTCAATTATTTAAAAAGTAGCAAAGCCACAAATGGCTGCTCAGGCCCACAATCCAGGACACGGGAGCGTCCATGGACACGTGATCGCTGGATAGGCTTGAAATGACGTCGGGATAACAACACATCCAAGGGACCGACGTACTTCCAACTCAGCCAAATCAGTCTCCAAGGCAAAACTCAAAGCAGGAACTTGGTGGCAGCGGCTGATAGGCCACTGGGGAGTGCTGCTTACTGGCTTGCTCTTCCTGAACCACTCAGTTCAAGAAAAGGACCACCTACCCAGGGGCGGCATTGCTCACAATGGGCTGGGCCTTCACATATTAACCGTCAGTCAAGAAAATGGGCCCATAGACTTCCCTGCTGGCCAATCTTGTGGAGGCATGTTTTTATTAAGATTCCTTATTCCCAGATGGATGACCCTACCTTGTGTCAAGTCAACATAAAATACATTGTATAAGCATATGACATTTTCAAGGAACAAATAAAAATGCTATTTAAAAAATAATTGGCTGATCGGTGGTGGCACATGCTTTTAATCCCAGCACTCGGGAGGCAGAGGCAGGTGAGTTTGAGGCCAGTCTAACCTGTCTGATCTATACAGAGTGAGTTCCAAGATAGCCAGAGTTACAACAGAGAAACCTTGTTTCGAAAAACAAAACAAAACAAAGCAAAACAAACAAACAAAAAAAGAAATAATTGATGCCTGAGTAGACAGTTTGTGTAACTTGATTTAAATACAATATAGGCACAAAAAAATCTTGTGGCTAGAGAGGGCGCAGTGGTTAAGAGCACCTGCTGTTTTTTCAGAGGACCCAGGTTTGGTTCCCAGCACCAACATGGCAGCACATGGCCACCTGTAACTCTAGTTCCAGGATCCAACAACCTCTTCTGGCCTCTGCAGACCCCAGGCTTGAACATTGTACTGGCTAGTTTTATATCAACTTGACACAAACTAGAGTCATCAGAGGAGGGAGCCTCAATTAAGAAAATAGCTCCATAAGATCAGGCTGTAGGCAAGCCTATATGGTATTTTCTTAATTAGTGACTGATGAGGGAGGTCCCAGACCCTTGTGGATGGTGCCATCCCTGGGATGGAAGTCCTGGGTTCTATGGCTGAGCAAGCCATGAGGAGCAAGCCAGCAAGCAGCACCCCTCCATGGCTCTGCATCAGCTCCCACCTTCAGGTTCCTGCTCTGTTTGAGTTCCTGTCTTGACTTCCTTCATTGGTGGACTACAATGTAGGCGTGTAAGCCAAATAAACTTTTTGGTCATGGTGTTTCATCACAGCAATAGAAACCTTAACTAAGACATACATATGCACATACATACATACATGTAGACCACTCAAATATATAAAATAAAAATAAATGTTAAAACACTAATACCTCATCTGTGTGTAAAATTTTTGTTTTTAGTAGTAACAACAAACCAAACAAAGCAAAACCTTTCCATGGATGTTACATTCTATAACAATGTTACGTTGTTATACAAGGAAAAGATAAATTAGGTGATTTGTTTTATAACAATTGAGTCTATATTTATTACGAATAAAAGCCTTTAATTCTCCATCAGTAAGTTTTGGAAACAAATCACAGAAGGGAGTAAGTCATTTTAGGGATTTTTCAATCCAGGCCCTTATATTTATGTACTGCTTGCATGTTAGTCATAGGAAGAAAATATGTTGATCAAAAATACATGACTGGAGATGAGCAGAGGCCCGTGTCCAGTGGCCATCACAAGCAGGCTGGCCACAGTTCCTGGAGATCACAGTGGTTGGGCACCGAGCACTGCCCTGGATGAACACAGTAAAGAGAACCTGTGTCTTCAGAGTGCTCCCACTCAGAAGGAAACTCTGAAACCCTGAGGGCTACAGCCATGAAGGAGAGCCTTTCAGGACACCAGAGTTCATCTGTGACCTTCGCCTGTGACTCCGAGCACCGGCAGCCGGCTGAGTACATTCCTCTCCATAGACATCCTCACTTCTGACCAGGAGCCGAAGGTAAAGACGGCAGCTCCAGCTAAGCACTCATTTCTCGTGATGTAGTTCAGAAAGTCTCATGGACTTTCACAGGAATATGTGCCCTTGACGTGCTTCCTTTGGGCAGTTTCACAGCGGAGGTTCTGGAGAGTGGGCTCCTCTCCTCCTGTGGTCAGCAGCTGCTCCTCAAAGTAAATGAGCTGGTCAACTTCAAAGCAGTCACTGGCCCGAGGAACCACCGTCTCCAGATACTCCTGGATCTCTGCTTCCCGGGCATTCTGATGCCTTGCTTTCTTGAGGTAACCGTAGACCTCCTCAAAAACTTCCATTCCTAGCTTCTGCATGGCTGATCTGCCAAGAAAGGTAGGAAAGATTACAAACCCCACATGGCGATCACCTGTAAGAAAACTCATTAAAAAACCCTTGGTTACACAAAAACACGGCCATGCCCTGGCATTCAGGAGGAAAAAGAGAGAAAGCTAAGATACAGTATCTCACCCTTAGCATTCAGCAGTGGGCAACATGCAACGCTTGACTGTCGGTTGGTGGAGTCCCAGGCACTCTTTCAGAAGCCGTGAACACAGCAGAAACAAGGAAGGCGCACTCTTGCCTTCGCCTGTGTGTTTATACACATCATGGATCTGTCAGTGCTTCATCCTGATAAGAGCCCAAGAAAGGCTGCACTGAAGCCGTCTCCTCACCTGCTCCTTGGCCTGAAGAGCGGTGGTAGAAGTGGAGGGGGTGGACTGGCAGCCACGTGACTATGTGGCTACATCCCCACCCTTGGTTTTGACGTTTTTTAAAAATGTATCTGTTATCATTTCTAGACAAGTTGTCTTAGGAGGAGAAAGACACAAAGAGCCAGCAAGTGGTAAAAACATGTAATTTCATAGAAATTATAATGAAATCCATGTTTTAAAAAAAAGCAAACACATAGGTTATTCTTCAGGCGTAGAAATCCCTTATATGCCTACAGGCAACACACTCGTGCACAATAAAGACAAATCCCTGCAAGTGAATTTACGCACTGTAAGGTGCTCCTGCACATCAGGTGTAGAGTCACACACATGTAGAATGTGACATTGTCCCTTTAACACCGCCATCTTGACTCGTCCATGGATGACAAGCCTCAGAAATCATTAGGAATGAATAATACCCTAGCTCTGCTGGTCCTAGTATCTCAAACAGCCATCTATGAACAGGGCTATGTCTATGAACAGTTCCAGAGGATGCGGCTTCCCCAATGGGACCTTCGGGTCCTTTTTGTTTACTTTTGCTTTCATCAATAGTGCATCCTTTCTGCTCCGTCGAGCAGACTCTTGAGTGCAGCTGCCGGCTTGGTGCCCTGTTGAAGCTGATATTCCTCACAGGGTTATCTCATTTGTGAGTGAAATTCCCTGCATTACTCCAACCCCAGACAGATCAGACTCACCAACTATAAAGTAAGATCCAGGTAGGCACTGCTTACAAGAAACTCACCTAAAAAGCATAAAGTTTGAAAAAAATAAAAGAGGACCAGAGGGAAACACCAGGAAGATTATAACCAAGTGAAATCTGAGGTAGACATATTGATATAAGCCAAACAGATTTTAAGTTAAAATGGTTGTTGGCGGCGGGAGTGGGGGTGGGGAGATGGGGGTGGGGGTTGGGGGGATGTGTTTATGAGCTGTTGCTGAACAATCATGAGAAGCAGAGTTTGGGTTTCAGTACCTAAGAAACAAGCTGGGCATACCAGCCCCAGGAGGTTTGAGACAGAAGATGGTCATCTTGGTGGCTTTCAGTCTGCCAAGAAAATGTGAATTCTAGGTTTGGGGACTTGCCTCAAGGAGAGGTGAGGGGTGACAGAGGAGGATATCCGATCCCCTCTTCTGGCCTCCTTGCACACACATGGGTGTGCACACTTGCACGTATATGTCACACTGTCACACAAAAATAAATTGAAAAGTCCTTAAAAAACCCATTATTAGAAATAAATAGTTAATACACAGTGATAACACTTCAATCCACAAGGAAAAACAAAAATCCCAATTAGTACGCAGCTACTAACTAGAAGTATGTGAAGCCCCACAGAGATAAACTACTGGGCGTGTGCTCAAAACTCAGAATTTAAATATAACTTGTAGCAAATTTAAGGTTTTAGCAATGGGGCTAGAGAGATGGTTCAGTGGTTCAGAACATGGATGCTCTTCCAGAGGATGTGGGTTTGGTTCTCAGCACCCACAAGGCAGCTTGGTAACTCCATTTCCAGGGGATCTGATGCCCTGTTTTCTTCTCCACAGGCACTTCATGCACATGGTGCACAGACGTGCGTACAAGCAACATGCCCACACATATAATAAAAATAAAAATTTAGAAGAAAAATATCAGTAATGGCACAGAAGACCTGAAGAGCATACTTACTGAACTTAAGACACACTCAGAGCCTAGTCCTCACTGCCATGAGGGGACACAGATTCTTTTCTGACTCTTAGGAAAGATATGCAGAATGAATCATCTAGTAGACAATGCAACCCTCAACATTCAAACATGTAAGCAAATTTATATTATTTTCTAAATTATAGAGCAAAGAAAAAAATCAGTCATGCCATAAACTCGTGAGGCCAAGAGGAAATGGACAGACAGGTGCTCCCATGGGGCAGCAGGTGCTCCCATGGGGCAGCAGGTGCTCCCACAGGACAGCAGGTGCTCCCATAGGGCAGGCAGGGGTGCTCCCACACTGCAATACTGTGGTGTTGATGTATGCTTAGACACAAGGACACATTGATATTTCTACAATAACACATTGGAATGCTCAAGGTTCATAAAATAGAAACTCTATTTAAGGGAATTCTCTTACTGTTATTTGTGATTTGGGAAACCGTTCCCGTTAAAATGACTCTCTGCATCTTTATTTAAGGGGGAGAAGTGGGGTGCAGATGGAGGAGGGCTACCACTACCATTAGTCAGAGCTCTCAAAGGAAAAAGAATTTCCATTTTAATTTTTTCATCTGTTTTTATGCCCCACTTCCTCTCTCAAAAAAGGAGTCAAAAGTTGAACAGCCCAAGGTTGGTCAGGCATCTGGGGACGAACAGAGGGCTAGAGACCCCGTTTCTATAGACTTATCGGGTAAGAACTCTTTGGGCTGGATAATGGCATCTGAACACTAGAGACCAGCAATGAGGCTGTCCTGGTTTCTGAAGCCTAAGCGAGGGCAAACCCCACCCGGGCGTTCTGCTGATTCACAGACCCGAAACTCCAGAGAGCACCAGGAAAAACTTCATGCCTTCATTTTTCATAGACACAGATAAAATTCCATTGTGTGTATGTATCCCGTATCATTATCCTGCTGATGGGCATCTAGGCTGGGTCTATTTCCTTGCTATCGTACGTAGCAACAGGCACAGGCGTGCAAGCATCTCTGTGGTACAAGGAGTCTTTGTGTACAGGTCCAGGAGTGGACTAGCTGGGCTATGTGGTCATTTTATTTTAAATTTTTTGAGGAACTCCCACACTGATTTCCACAATGGCTGTACTATTTTGCACTCTGAGCAGCAGTGAGTGAGGGCTCCTCTCTTCCCACGCCCACTCCAACGTTCGCTGACACCAGCTGTTCTGACCCGGATGTGGTGCTATCTCAAAGAGGTCTTAGTGCACATTTTCCTAATCACTAGAGATGGTGAACACTTTCCTAAGTACTTATTTTTCAGCCATGTGTGTTTCTTCCTTTGAGAACTGTCTGTTCATTAGCTCATTTATTAATTGGCAAGCATTTGGTGTTTAGTTTGTACAGATCTTTATAAATTGTACCACAGACTGTAGTGACAAAGGCATCCTGGTGCAGGCATGAAAACAGATGGTCAATGCACCGAGTAGAGGGTACGGAAAGAAACTGGCAAAGCTATGACCACCTAATTTTTGACAAAGGTGCCAACAACCTGCAGTGGGAAAATGACAGCCCATTCAGTACTCAGTGCTGGCAAAGTTGGGTACCCACCTGCAGAGGAGTGAAATTAGGTCTCCATCTTTTGCCTCGTACAAAAATCAACTCTGGGTACATAAAATACCTTGATTTAGGACCTGAAATGCACAAATTGCTAGAGCAGTAGTTCTCAACCTGTGGGTCTCGACCCCTTTGGGGGTCGAAGGACCCCTTCACAGAGTGGCCTAAGACCATCTGCATATCAGATATTTACATTGCCATTCATAACAGTAGCAAAATTACAGTTATGAAGTAGCAATGAAAATAATTTTATGGTTGGGGATCACCACAACATGAGGAATGGCATTCACAGCATTACAAAGGCCAAGAACCTTTGCGTTAGAGGAAAAGACAGGGATGTGCTTCAAGACACAGGCGAGGCAGGAATTTTTTGAACAGAAATCCAACTGTGCAGGGGCTAGCCTCAGGGACCAGCACATGGGACTACACACAATTCAAAAAGTTTCTACACAACAAACCGTCAACAGAGCAAACAGCTCACAGAAGGGGCAGAATCTTTACCATCTACACTTCAGACAAGGGGCAAACAGAATTTATAAAGAATTGAAAACAATTAAACTCATATGCCTTTTCCAATAATGCCCCCCCTTCTCTTGGCATGGAAACTAGAACAGGGCCTGCCAGTAACAAGAGGAAGGTCCTGCTACCTGACTAGCGATGCTGCCACACACCTCTCCACCTGCTGCACCTTGAGGAATGAGGGGTTTCTTTTAAAGAAAGGAAGCCTTTTCTCACATGAATACCATCACTGGAGGGCACACCCAGAGCTAAGGACAACCGCTCAAAGTGGTTGTTAGCTTCTTAGGGCAAGGTGGGGCTGCAGTGCTGTGTGTGGCGCAGGAATGAAGACCCCTCTGAAGCTTTAAAGCGCCGGCTTGAGTCCTGCTGCCAACTTCCTGCATGGCTTTGATGTGTGACTCCAACTCAAAGCCTCGGTGACCTCACTTGCAGTCTACAGTTAATGTCTGGGGCTTCCTCTAGCTGCAACGTTCAGGATCCTTTATGAGAACTCAGAAAGGCATTCTCTGCTTACTGGTGACCAGTTATATTTGTTGAAAGAAAGAATAAGGGGTTGGAGAGATGGCTCAGCAGTCAAGAGCACTGGCTGCTCTTCCAGGGGACCCAGGTTCAATTCCTAGCACCCACATGGCAGCTCACAACTGTCTATAATTCCAGTTCCAGGGGATCTGACACCTTCACACAGACAAAGTGCAGGCAAAACATCAATGTACACAAAATAAAAAAATAAAAATAAATCATAAAAAGGAAAGACTAAAGAAATAAATGATTCAAAGGCCAGTAAAAAGCTAGATAACATGTCATGAATTTTATACTTTACTATGACAGCTAAAGATGGAAAATATTAAGAACCTTTGAGCAGATGAGTGATTATTCCTTGGGAAGGAGGGGAAAGAGGAGGGTACAGGATGTGTATTTGAGGGTCTGAGAACCAGGGACTTTTCGTTTTGTGTTTGTAATGAGGTTCTTCATAAATATTCTATGTACTTTTTAATTTACAGAACAATTACAGATGCTAAAATCTACCTCTTTGAGTGTATAGTTCTGAGTCTGATAAGCCACAGCGCATAATCAGCCTCTGAGACAGAGAATATTTCTATCACTCCTCTACCCGATATGCATTTCCTCGAATCCTTTTGTACTTTTGGTGACTAATGGTCTGTCTTTTCCAGAACGCCATGAGTGGAATCATTCAGAATACAGTTGTATTATCTTTCTATTACTATAATTTAACGTCCAACACAAGTTACTTTTGAAGTAAAGGGAGGTTTTGGAGGTTCAAGGTCAAGTCTAAGGTCAAGTGGTCATATTGGTTTGGGCCTCAGGTAAGAGAAGCAGGTCAAGTGGGGTTATGGGAAAGAGGCTGATGGGACCCTTGTAGGCACAGTCCTAAATACCCAAGGACTTCCCATAAGGCTCTAATTCTTAAAGGGCCACAGCACTTCCTAATAGCGCTACTCTGGAGGCCAAGCCTCACACATGGACCACCGAAGACACTGAGAACAGGCTCCTTTCACTTGGCACAGTGCCTTGGAGTTAATCCACGCTCCTGAGCGCGACGTGATTCACTCCTCTGTATCACTGATGAGTATTTCATGTCACTGTGTCACGTTTGTTCATCCATGCATGGTGGGCCAACATTTGGGTTGTTTCTAGATTTTCTAGATTTATGAATTAAATTACTATATGCTTCAAGTGAGCATGTATTTTTATTTCCTTGGATAAACGTCTATGGGTAGAACTGATAGACTGTGTGATACTTGTATATTTAATTTTACAAGAAATCACCAGCTTCCAACGTGGCTGCTCCACTCTGCATCACCAGCCCCGGGGCTCCGGCTGCTCTGTGTCTTCACCAGCATTTATACTGTCTTTAAAGCTTTGATGCTGGGGCCGCGCATCTCTGTTATTCATCATTTCCACGAGGGGATGTATGCAACAGAAGCCCCATCTTACAGCTGAAGAGGGTACATGCAGACACCAAGGGTGTTAAGTGACACCCGATAGTGAGTGAAGACTGCCTCTTCCATGCCTTATTCTAGCTGGCTAGATACACGGCCTGGTCACACTTCTCCAGGCCAGCCTCTGCCTCCGTTTACAAAACAAAGCCCCTCACAAATGGAGCGGTCTCAGGTCCATTGCTACTATCTCCATCAGACTCCGGCTATATTGCTGATAACTGCACATATAGGTGACCTTTTTTACTTATTATCCACTAACCAAGTCTCTAAATTTCTAAGGTGCTGTTAGATAACTGAACAAGAAGAATTATTCCGCCCTCAAATGTGTTTTCCTGCTGAACGCCAGCTTCTCTTTCTCTCCGTGACACCACAAGTGCTATTTCTTGTGGGTCCTATGGAGAGGTGAACGCAAAGTGCAGGTGCAGTGCAAGTACAATTACAATTCATTATCAATCATGGGACTTCAGCTTTTCACAGTTAGAAGGTCGGAAGGTCTAGGGGGAAGGCGTGGACAGGTTCAGTGGCTGCCGAAGGCTGCATCTCCGATTCTAGGATGGTACCATGCTCCTGGATCCTCCAGAGGGGGGATGCTGTCTTCACATGGGGGAGGCAGAAGGACAAAACAGGCAAACTCCTCCTGCAACTCTTGCTAAGAGCATTAGCTCACGTAGGACTCAGTCACCCCCTAAGTGTTTGCTCTCTTTTCCTTCCTCCTTCCTGACGCCCCTCCCTCCTCTTAACACTGTCACATGACTATCGAGTGTCAGTGTGAATTCTGGAGGGGACACTGCCAGACTACAGTGGAGTGAGGGTATGGCTCAGAAGAGACCCAGGCTCTGGATATGCAAGTCCTGTTGGCTTCATGCACTCCCTGCTCTGGGGGAAGGGAGGTGGCTAAAGGCTTCTACAGCACACTACAGCACTGGGCCTGATGCACACCCTTCCTGGGGCTTAGCTGTCAGAGGAGGGAGAGAGCTTTCATTAGTTCAAGGGTGGAGATGGGAATGGAATCTAGATGGAGACTTGAATCATGAACACAAATTATCCCTGGGAGCTCTGAGAGAAGAGCAGCCAAGTTTAGGGGACAGGAGGGCTCAGAGCCTCTAGTTCTGTAAGGATAAAGAGTGACTGGGGAAGTTAGGGGCTAATTAGGAGAAGAATGGTACGAGCTGGGGTGAAGGAGACAAAACAGAAAAAGCTCCTGACAGTGTTCAATATCCCTTCATAATAGAAGTCCCGGAGAAACTAGGAATGTAGGGAACATACCTCAAAACAATAAAGCTATATTATAGCAAGCCTTGTTTTCTGTGTGAAATGGGGGAGGGAGAGAACACTAGAAACATTCCCTGTACACTATAGAATGAGTCAAGGGTGCCCATCTCTCAACTCTTGTGTAATACAGCACTTGAAGTCTTAGCTAGTGCAATAAAACAACAAAAAGAAATAAAAGAATATAAATAGGAAAAGAAGATGTAAAATTATCCCCTACTTGCAGATAATATGATCCTATATTTAGAAGAACCTAAGTTCTTTACCAGAAAATTCTGAGATGTAATGACTTACTGCAAAGAAGCAGGATATAAAAATCAATATACTATAACAAAGTTGATGAGGAAGAAATTAGAAAAAAAACCCCACTCATAATAGCCCCATATAAACAAACAACATAAAAAAATTCAGGACTGCACCTAGCAAGGGAGGTTACAAATCTTCTGAAGTGAAACCTTTGTTAAAAAGTCGTATTTTAATGTGTGTGTGTGTCTAGGTGTGTGTGTCTGTGTACACGTGCTCCATGTGGCCGTTTGTGGAGGACAGGGACAACTTTCTAGAACTGGTTCTCTCCTTCTACTGTGCATGCCCTGGAGTTCAAACTAATGTCATAAGGCTTGGTGACAAGTGCCTTTACCCACTGAGCAGTTGCACTGGCCTTTCGATGAACACAGTAAGCACCCATGGGAAACAGAAACTGAAGGAGACCCTAGAAGACAAAACGGCCTCTATGGATTCGCAACTTTAACATCGTGAGAATAGCAATATTACCATGTGATGTAAAGAGGTGATAACGGCCTCACTGTAACTCCAGTGACATTCTTCACCAAATTAGACAAAAACCTTAACATTCATATGGAAGCAAACAGAGATAAAACCTGAATCACTAAAGAAGCCGTAGCAGAAAGAACAATGCTGGAGGCAGCAAAATATTTGACCTCAAATTAACTACAGAGCCATAGGGACACAAACAGTTTGGCAGTGGCGCAGGCAGACCTGTGGGGCAGAGCAGAGGACCTAGAAATAGATGCACATGGCTACGGCCACCTAGTTGTTGACGCATAAGGAAAAAGTCTCTTCAACAAGCGCCTGGCAAAATGAATATTCACACTCAAAAGAATGAGACCATCTTCCTAGCTTTCACCCTGTTTAAAAAAAAAAAATCAATTTAAAAGCAGATCAAAGGCCTTAAGACCTGAGACCCTGAATGTGCTCAAGGAGGCACAGGGAAGGGGCGTCCAGGTGCAGGCTGGAGAAACACTCTGAAGAGGGCTGCAATGGCTCAGGAAAGAATTGTGAGAATTGACAAATGGGACTGCAGCAAAATTAAAAGGCCTCTGCGCAGCAAAGGAAACAATCTGCAGAGTTCAGAGACAGAGTGGGAGGAAATATTAGTCTACAATAAACATTTGACAGTGGGCTAATGCCACCTCGGGAACCAACACCGAGCTTCTGTAAAACCTAAAGCACAGCAGATCCACGTGGGCCGCATCCAGCACTCCTAAGGAAGCACACCACAGGAATCTCTGTGCTTATTTATTTATTTATTTTGCACATTTACTGCAGCTCTGTCTACAACAGCTAAGAAATGAAGCCAGCCCATTTGCCCCCAGCAGTGACTGGGCACAGAAAACACCATACATACACATGATGACATTTTATTCACGCGTAAAGAATGAGATGGGGCTGGGAAAATGGCTCAGCTGATACAGAGCAAGCAAGACGACCTGTGTCCAGATCCCCAGCACCCAAGTAAAAGCCAGGCATAGAGTTGTGTGTCTGCAACCCCAGTGTCGGGGACAGGAGGTTGGCACACTAGACGGACCTCTGGAGCCAAGTCAATGAGCTCCTGGTTCTATAAGAGGTTTTCTCTCAAAAAATCAGGTTGTAGGCTGGTGTGGTGGCTAAGTGGATGAAAGTCCTTGCCACGCTAGCCTGAGGACCTGAGTTTGGTCCTCTGAACCCAAGGATGGAAAGGGAGAACTGACCCCCTAAAGGTACTTCTGATTCCCACACATGTACCATTGCATGTATGTCCATGGGCGTGCGCCCGCGCACACACACACACACACACACACACACACTTTACACAATAACAATTTAGAAAGGTGGGGAGAGACCAAAGTAGACGCCTGACCTGGACTTCTGGCCTCCACACTCAGGCACACACGCACGTGAACAAGAACAGACACCACAACATTCACACGTATACACAAAATAACTAAAAAATAATGAGATCTTGACATTTGCCAGAAAGTGGAGTGACCTGGAGACCACTGTGTTAAGCCAAATAAGCCAGTTTCAGAAGCACACATAGCGCATGTTCCTATGTGTAGAATACAGACGTGCTACTTTCGCAGCATAAAGACAAAGGGGCCTGTGTTCAGAGAGGAAGGGACAAGAGAAGGTAGTGAGGGGAGAGAAACACAAGATGTCGCACGCTTTCTAGCTCATGTAGGTCTACATATAGCATTATACACACGTGTACACACATGAAAGCAGAAAGGGGGGCTCTTCGAGGGAAGTGGACCAGTGGGGGTATGGGATTGGGGGTGGGGGTGTAGCTGGCAGATGAAGGTGAATGAGGTAAAATGATATATCTATATATACGTGAAAATGTCATAATAAAATAATATTTATAAGGAAGAACTTCAAAACACAGAGATGAGGGGAGATGGCCAGGCAAACAGGGGACCTTGGAGCCTCTGTGACGGATGGTAACTTAACCCCAGGTGCAGTGGGAAGCCTTTGGAGGGCTGATATGTCCGAGCTATGGGCAAGAGCCACTGCCTAAAAAGCATCTAGGAAAGCCTACAAAACCTCACAGATGCCTCTGTGTCCTGTACATGCAGATCCCCATGACTGACTCCCCGCCTGACCTTAAAGCCAAGGACAGTGCGGCTCTCCTCCCAGGCTGGCCTCTGTGACTCTCTGGGGGCTGGGGGATGGGGTGGGGGTGGTGTTTGTCTCACCACAGGCTTCTTCCTTGCCGCCTGAACCTTAGAACTGAGTCTGTGCTTACTTGTACAGTAAACTGCTCGCTGATCGATCCGGCATCTGACGTCGATTTCATCTATAACTACCAATACGTTTTCATAAACACTTCCCCAAAAGAGTACAAATTATGTAGGTAAATAACAAGAGTAGTTCCATATCTAACACCTGAGCAGGAACTCTTTAAGCAATGGCACACTCGAAGTTCTTTTTGTTCTGCCCTGGGGATTGGTGTTATTATTATATTTGTGCTGCAGGTAGCAAGAGTTTAAGTCAGTGTTAGCCTTTGTCACTACAAAAATATGGTGCTTTGTGGAGCTTGTGTTTCCAGTTGGCAGACCAATGTGTGCAATGTCTTTCCATTGCCATCCCAACTTTGGCACGAGTATGTTTTATTTTAAGACATACAATAATGTGCAGAATATGACACAATGGAAACGTATCAAAAATCCCTTCGGAAATGAGGCATTATCAAAGACAAAGCCCCTTTCCACCATACCGCCTCCCAGTTCTTAGCGGTCACGTGACCACTATCCTGAGTGGTGTTTACCAACACCAAGTGTTTGAAAATACGTTAATTATATATATCCAGTACATATCCCTTGGAAAGTAGTAGCGTGTTTTAGGTCTTTTACACTTCTAGTAAATGCTATCAATTTTTTCTTGTCTCTCCCCATCTCCCCCCACCAAAAAAAAAGTTGTCAAATCTTAGTTCCTTTGATTCTCCAGCTCACTGAGTTTTACCATGTCAGCACACCAGTACTTCCTATTCACTCTCCTGCTGATACGTCTTAGGTTGCTTCTACTTCCCCAGCACACGTGCATGGCCTGCCAAACACACGCACTTTTGATAGAAAGGTGTCGTGACCACTCTTGCACAATCTCCTAGGATGAAATTATCATTTTTTTTTTTTTTTTTTTGGTTTTTCGAGACAGGGTTTCTCTGTTGTAACTCTGGCTGTCCTGAAACCCACTCTGTAGACCAGGCTGGCCTCCAACTCAGAGATCCTCCTGCCTCTGCCTCGAGTGCTGGGATTAAAGGCGTGTATCACCACCACCAGGCAACTGACACAATTATCTTAATACAAGAAAAATAAGCCCACAGAAATTCTAGCTTTCCAGACACAAGTTCCACATTACCTCATCTTTAGACTGATTTGCTGCCATGCTCATCCAACCCTTCATAATGGCCCCCAGATGGACATTTTACAGTAGCATGACCTGGAGTGGAACAGAGTAGCTTTAAAACTCAAGAGTTACGGGCTGGGGATGTAGCTCAGTGGTAGAGCACATGCCTGGTATGTGTGAGGCCCTAGGGCCAACCCCCAGTACCCCAGAAAAAATTCAGGGATAGAGAGACAATTTGGAGGGTGACATGCCTGTTGCACACAGCGTGAGGACCTGAGCATGGACCCCCGACACCCACATACATGAACGGCACAGTCTACAAACCCAGAGCTGGAGTGACAGCAGAGACAGGTGGATTCCTGGGGCCCAGGGGCCATCCACTCTAGCTCAAAGGCAAGCTCCATGTTCACTGAGAGACCCTGACTCAAAAGTAAGTTGGGGAATGGTTGAGGAAGATCCCCAACATGAAACTCTGGTCCCTACATTCGCCTATATGAGAAGGCAGCTCCACGTGTGCACACATGCATACAACACACGCAGAATTACAAATTTTTCAAAATGTCATATAAGGTAACTAATAATACCACCTAATAGGATACCTTGTGTTATAGGTTACATAGACAAGGTGTAGGAAAGGGGCTGCTTAACAAATAGGCAAGGGGTAGCAGAGGAGAGCAATGAAGTTCAGAGGTCAGTAGATACTTCACAGAGCCCCCATGATGATGGATGGACACGTGAACTATGCAGACAATACCCCTGTCTTCCTTGTGCTTACAAAATCTCACTAAACAGTGAGCCACAATCCAAGAGCCACACATCATCCTTCTTGGCTAAATTACAATTGTACTTCCTTTCATCAGTTAAATTCCTCAGTTTTCATTTTCAAAAACCAATGCTGTCCAGCTTTCCAGAAATAAAAACAAGGATCAGAAGAGAAAACAGCTTTCCTCACTGGGTGGTGGTGGTGCATGCCTTTAATCCCAGCACTCGGAGGCAAAAGCAGGCAGATCTCTGTAGGTTCCAGGCCAGCCTGGTCTACAGCTGCCCCTGCTTCACTCAGAACTTAAGAACCTGTCTCTTACTGAACTGTTCTCCAAAGCAGCCACCCTTGTCTGTTTTGGTTTGGTGCATTTTCTTTGGAAGATTGATTTCTCTCTCATTTTGCTTCACATCATAAACCAACTGGAATTGGAATGGCCATACATGTGGGCTAACCTGGGCTAGCCCCAGTGCATGCAGGGTTCAGAAGCAGTCATGAGTGACTGTCCCATTCTGAGTGTTTTGGTTTGGACAGTAAATCATGTGTACTAACTTGTGCTGTGGAATTCATTGGGTAGAGGTGTTCAATAGGAAGAGGGCCTGTTCAAGGCTGGAGAGATGGCTCAGTGCTTAAGAGCACTGGCTGCTTTTACAGAGGTCCCGGGTTCAATTCCCAACATCCACAAAATAATAGCTCACAAGTGGCTGCAACTCCAGTCCTAATGCCCTGTTTTGACTTCCCTGGGTACTAGGCATGTACTTGTTGTATAGACATACACGCAGGAAAAACACCCATATACAAAATGAAAAAAAATGTTTTGTTTTGTTTTTTAAAGAAAACCTGCTGAACTTTAAACAGAGTTCTATGCAAATATTATGAAGAAAATAATAGAACCAACAGCTTTCACCATGAGTAAGAAACTTGCGGTTTCTAACCTCGGCTCTCTCAAATACATCCACTGACACCTTGTAGATAAACCTCTCCTTTTATTAGGTAGGTTTATTCTCAATACTTGCTGGAAATAGGACAAGAGGGATGGGAGACTCAGACAGGAAGGGCGGGGGGAATGTGGAGGGAGGGGAGAAGGGGAGAGGAGGGGAGAGAAAGAAGCCTCAGGGAAAACAGCTGAGATTAGGGAATCGATGCCACCTTCTCAAATGAACCCACAAATGATAATTGGAGCTGACACCTGCTCTTGACAGAAGGGGACAGGAGACTGAGCTGTGCTTTAGAACCCACCATGGAAGAAGGCCAAGCAGGAGGAGAATTGCTAGTTTCACCTAGAGATGCCGGTTTTGGATTCTCTTCGGCAGCCAAAGGAGAGAACCTTCTTGAAGGTTGGGTTTCCTGGGTGAATTGGAGCTATAGGATTTCTAGCTACGGTGGAATATGAGAACACCACCCGGTGTTGACCTCTGGCCTCCGTGTAGCATGTGTACCAGTACCCAGACACATCTGTATACATGTGTATGCATGTGCACACACATAATTCACTCTATGAATGAGCTATGGCAGAGAATGCCAATGCTTTTATATTGCAGGCAGATTTCTCAGCTCAAAGTCTCTGTTGCCTGCTGTCAGTTTTCTCTGCTGAAGCACTCAGCCTACATTTTTATAAGGAGTTTGCACAAAGACATTAGAAAAAGGGCCACTCTGTGATTTAGGCTGATTCATTTCCTTTTCCCAACTCCTCCTCCTTCTCCCTTCCTTTTTCTTGGGTGCATGCAGAGATATATTTTACTAATAATTTTAAGAAACAATAAATACAGAGTGATGGGTGGGCCAATGACCTCGATCTATCATTACACATTGTGTATATGTACTGAAATGTCACATTGTACTCCATCGATACGCATGGTTACTAAAATAAAACAACAAAGAGGTTAAAATTAGTATGACTTCATCCATAACACCCCAGTATCGATCAGGCTCTGGGCTGGTGTCTGAAGAGGAAGATGCAGCCTGGCTGGGATTGGAGAGTATGGGTTACAGTTCGTTTGGTGGGTTCCTGGGTCTGCTAGCCACATGGGCTCCTGTGTTTTAATGCTGTCTGGGATAGAACTCTCTCTGCTGCTGACTAAGCAGGAAACCTTTCCCACCTCAAGTCTGGAAATATTGCATTCTAATTTCGTTTGCCTGATGATCTGCCTGGAAAGTGTCAAACAAGCACAAGCCTGTGCTAATGACGTTTTTCTTCTTTTATTTGTGTCTTGGGCCAAGCACTGCAGAAATCACTTGGGTGTGAAACAAAGTTTTGATTAGATATGTCATAAGACAATCTTGGGAAGAAACAAGAAGCATTAAATCACGGGTTTTATATTGAACCATATGGAATTATTTTTACAGGTTCAAAACAGTAAAATATTGGCAGCTGCGCGTAGTTAATTGGGTAGAATTTTCTGAAATACATTTCATAAATATATACATATATATAGTATATATGGGAGTGGGGGCTTGGGTAGACAGCTCAGTAAAGTGCTTGCTTTGCAAGCAGGAGAACCTGAGTTCTATCACAGCATCAATGTTAAAAACAAACAAACAAAAAAATGGTCATGGTGGCTCGTGCTTGCAATTTCAGTGGGAAGCAGAGATGGGAGGGGCCCTGGGCCTCACTGGTCAGCTGGCCTAACTGACAGTCTCCAGCCTAGTGAGAGACCCTGTCCCCAAAAGCAAAGAAAAAGAAAAACGCAGCATATAGACTGTTATCTGGGACAGCTGAGTTTTTCCTTGGAGATTTGCATTTCAAGTTGGTGTAGACACTCTCAGAGCTTAGTCTCCATCTTCTGCTCTATGCAGCATGGGAGACAGGGGTGTTGGAAAGCTAGGCCTGGTTACAGATTCAGGAGGAGTGTATGTGTCCCTGGGAGGAAGCTTATTTTTGGATCTGTGAAAGGAATACATAAATGGTGCCAGACCTCGACAACAGACTAGGGTAAATGTCTTAGTTTCTTTTCCTGTTGCTGTGTGAAGAAACCTGACAAAAGCAATTTAAAGGGAAAGGGGTTCATTCTGGTGCTCAGTTCAAATCTACAGTCCAGCACTGTGGAAAAGTCAGAGATGTGCTCTTGAAGCAGCTGCTCACATTGCACCCAGAGCCAGGCAGCAAGGAGTGGGAATGCATGCTGCTGGGCTTCCTTCTTTATATACAGTCCAGGATCCCACCTGGAGAATACCACCACCAACAGTGGATGAGTCTTAATATAAGAAAGACAATCACCCATGGGCACAGTCCCACAGGTGATTCTAGATAACGTCAAACTGATAGTCAACGCTAACAGTCACAATAACTCTCATTTCTTTGTCCCTATCAGGTACAGTTCAGACTTGAATTCTGACAGGAAAAGAAGAGTAGATCCTTCTCCCACAGACCTGCTCCCATGTTAATACCACCGTCGAAAGGTGGGGCAGGATGGTTCAATGGAAAGTATATTATCTGGCCCGTCTTTGGTTAATACCACAATTATGCTGATGCATGCTGAATTCCCATGGCACTCTGTCATAACCCTATCAGCTCACATACTGAGATTTCCTTCTAAATGTTTCTCCCATGTCTGAGATGCCGCACTGAGCAGCAAGGGAGGAATCTTGTCTTCCTATAGTGATGTGTCTAGAGCCTTTAAGGAAGCTGGGCATTAGTAGCAGTAGGCATTGATAACTGTTTTATTTTAATTGTTGAATAAATGATAACTTCAAGTAACTAAGAATACTAGCAAAATTTGAAGTATCACATTATAAATCTTTATGGATTATGGTTTGACAGAACACATCAAGGGTCACACCTTATGAGTCAGTAATTATAATAAAAGGTCACCTTTTATAAACCAGTAATTATAAGACATTTATCAAAGGAAAAAGCCTGAAACCCCAAAATAACATTAGGTTAAAAAAAGTTTATGTCAACATTATATATGAGTTGGAAAAGCTGAAAACAACCCAGATGGATATTACATTATAGAGAAATTAATTATATTTTTGAAACATTTAATAACTTTGGAAAATGCTCAAAAAGGTGAGCAAGAAACCAATATTCTGCTTTAAAAGAAAATAAAAAAGTTCACATTACATCATAAGAATGTTCCACGTTATTTAAAGCACATCCAAAATGTTTTCATAATGGCTGTAGACTGTTCCACTGGCTGTGTAGTAAATTATCACAGCTTTGAAAATAACATAGATGGGGGCCACACCACAACTACTCTTCTGAAGCTTTCTTTGTTTGGTCAATGGAGTAGTCCAGAGAGCTCACTGCGTAACACACACAGGTCTCCCTCCCTCTTTATGCTAGGATTACATACCTTTGCATATATATATATATAATATGTATATAGTATATATACACACATATACACACACACACATATATATAATTTTTTCAAAATATTTATATCATTAGCATATTTAGAGCTTCTTGCTATTGAAGCAGTCCTACAAGCTGGGTGTAATGGTATATGCCTGTAGTGCCAGCTACTCAAGAGACAGAAGAAGGGGACTCCTTTGAGCCCAGGAAAGAGTTCAAGGCCAGCCTGTGAGATCATGAGACAACACCTCAAACGTCAAAGTTAGCAAACAAGCCACAAATCAGTCTCGTGAAAACGCTCTTCTCACCGCGTCACAGTCACTGTGTTCATCAACTCAACTGCACTGCAGGTACCTGCCCAAGACTGGTCTGCAGTCATGTCACTGTAGACAGGGCAGCGAAGACCACGTCCCTCCCTGAGGGCCTCTCAGCAGCCGGGTGCTGGAGGAGGGGTGCCACTTTCCTTAACGGTGTAGCTGCTGACAAACTGCCATGCTCCTGTAAATATCCTCCTACTCACAGCGCGCAAGCAACTCTAATTAAACTCGGGTGGTCACAGGTGATGGGAAAACATGAATGTGGGAGAGGGACCTTGTAAAGAAGTCAGATTTCAGAGTGGAGGAGAGAGGAGGATGGGGGTGAAGATGACTAAAATTCATCAAATACATAGACGAAACTGTCAAAAGAACAAAACAAGCTTTTAAAAGTGAAGGAAACAGAGTGCAGTGCAGTTGAGAATGGGATCTCCTCTTTGCTTTCTTTTGTCTCCCATCCCTATCTATCTGTCTTCCCTACTTTCTGTTGGGGAAGTTTATTTTTAGTTATGTTTGAAATTCTTTTATGCACTGTTGGGAGAGGGGCTATCGTAGGTCTTGGCGTTCTGTATTATATGAAGATGTTGGATTTCTGTGGGGGATGTTTAATTGCTTATGATCTGCACATGGTATCAGTAGTACACCTAGGGAGCTCTGAATCAATAAAACACCTGAGCTCAGATGCTCAGGGTTCCACGGGCAGCATGGCCTTGACCATGACTGTAGGTTCCTCTGCTGAAGTCTGGCAGGGCTTCCACATATGAATATGCCCATCTCGTCCTTTCTGAGCCACACAGTAGGCGGGAGAAGAAATCTATAGAATGTTGGAGAGGCCACTGTAGAAGTTCCATGGCCTTCACTAGGAGGTGAGCTTAAGCTGTGGAGCCTTAGTCCAAGTGGTGAAGGCGATGAGCATCTCTCCAGGAACAAGAACACTTCTTGCAAATGTGATTTAGACAAAGCACAGAACAGTGCATCTTAAGAACTTTCTCACCCAGCAAAGCTGTTAAAGGCACTTCTGACTATACCTAGAGATGGTGTTTGCAACTGAGAAATAGGTCCAGTGGGAGTGAACTGATGTGATTCTCTGAAATCAAGAAGAACGTGTGGGCCTGGCTTTATGTGTGATAGAGACAAATAAAGGACGTGTGCAAAAAAAAAAGAGATCCTAATATGCTTGTATTTGCTTTAAGTGTTACTCTAATTAGGGATTACTTGAAAATATGATGATTAGCAATTAGGTTGCTTTTAATGTTTGATTTGGGCTTTCATTTGCATAAGAAGTTTTATTTGAGTAGAAAATCAGAGGGGCATAACGTTTATCTCCCTTTTCAGGAAACCAGGCTGTCTAAGCTGTCTTTTTATAACACTCACAGAATGGCTGTCTACCTGATTATGTGTCAAAGGAAACAGACCTTTGAGAACTGCTTTTACATATCCGTACCCATGTCTAAGGCCATCAGCGTCTTCATACCTTTGTGTTGAGGACTTAAAACATTATAAGTGTGACGAGATATGGGAAAACCCAAATGTTTATCATCATAAGAGTGAATAAAGAAATGATGGTATATTTGCATGCATGCTTACAGATGTATGGAGTATGATCAGAGGTATGGAGTATTACACAGACTTAAAAGAGGAGATCCTTCCATTTGTAATGACACAGATATCTAGAAGAATTATGCTTGGTGACATAAACTAGGCACACATAAATTCTGTATGATCTCACTTATATAAACAAACTGAATATACAGAAATAGAGTGGCTGGAGTGATGGAAAATTCAAATTAAAGACAGCTGAGTTATACACACACACACACACACACACACACACACACATATACTAAGCCTTCACTCTTTGATAGGTCATGTCCCAGCCTAGGGAATGTGCCACCCATACTGGGCTAGATCAATTAACCATCAAAAAAATCTCCCACAGCCATTACCACAGCCCAACCTGATCTAGTTAATTCCTCGGTTGAGGCTCTCTTCCCCAGGTAATGCTAGGGTGTGTCAAGTTGACAGTTAAAACTAACCCACACAATTCTACAGCCTTCCTATGACTTATCTGCCTCCCCTGCCTCTGATTCTTGGCATTCCTGTTTTAGTTACTCTGAACTAGACACTGGAGGGCAAGTTAGAGGTACTGAGAGTCTGAAGAACTATCCTTGCCTTGCTCCAGATTAGAAGGGCTCAACTTAAGTCTGCTGCTTCTTACAGGTAAAGATGCTAGTAAGAGAGTTGGTAGTAAGAGTCGTAAGCCAAATGCTTATTCAATAAAAAGCAAGTGTCTTCTAAACAACACCAATTAGAAGTAGATACCTAGAAGGATCTTTGGATCCTCGGCATCCTGCTGTGTGAATTATTTTTCTAAGGAGACTGCAGCAGTACACTACAATCTTTTATCCTCTATTTAGTGAAGGAGAAAGGAAGGATAGAAAGAAATCTTCACCGCTTTTACAAGCAGCCTTGATTCAGAATGAGAGAAAGGTAGAAATCCTCACAGCCTCTTTTAGGCTGTTCTAAGCTTGAAGAGGACTAGCTGACAGTGAGTCAGACTAGCGTCTCAGCTCATGTTCTATAAACTCAATCTCTCCAACTTTTGTTCTTTTAGGAATTATTACACTAAGGACAGCAACTCAACCAATGAACCACCAACCAACGCCCACCCCAACTCTTGGGGTTTCAGATTTTCTATAACCTAAGCCCAAAGTTCCCATAAACCCATGCAGTCAGAACACAATCCCCAAAACAAGCTACAAATGCCAAAATGACTGCACCTAATCAAATCATAGCCACCTGCATCAAGCATTCCAAATCAAACTCATAAACAACTATACCACAGCTGGGGTTAGGCACGCAAGCCTAATCCAAATGACATTTTGTTTTTAAAGAAACCAAAAATAACAAAAACTTCTACCAAGTGTTCCCCCACAGGAGACTGTAAAACAAACATTCATTCACCCTAGATAGGACACCAACGACAGACCCAAGAAACTACCCTACGGAAATCTAGACTGGTGAGCCAATGAGTTCATTGTGATTCCGCACGGAAGCACAGGTGAAGGGTTACTTGCAGGAGCATGGCTGCATACCAAAATGTCTCCTGAAGACTGCACCTCGGACCTGCTTGTGCAATTTGCAGGCAGTTCTAGGGGAGAGTCTCGGCTCCCCTGTCAATTGCTTACATAACTTTGGAGAAGGCCCTGTGGGTCTTGTAACTCCCTGAGCTTCAGCTTCCTTAATCTTGAGCCTCCCCCCTCCCTCTAGGAGGGAATGTTCCAATTTCAAGGAAACAGTCACACCCGAGACCCACTTAACGCATGAATTACTGAGATTTATACTGCGGAGACTGGGCTTCTAAGTGAGCTCTGTACACAATGGGAGCTGAAATCTCACCCCTTCGCCTGTAAAATGGGCACATATCCACACTGCTTGTACCCAGCGACTCCAGAGTCAGCAGGGTAGGGAGATACTGACTGCAGCGTCTCCAAGGCTGGAGAACTACTACACTCTCCAGTGTGGGCACTGAACATGCTCAGTCTATGTTGGTTAGATACTAGGATAAAAACACCAGCATATCAGGTAGTGACTGCCCCCTAGGAGGAAGGCGTTCTTGAGGCTGAGGTAATAAATATATGTACGATGACCAGCTCCCCTACATCCCAGGCACCGTACATGCATTTGACACATGGGGCTTAATCATACATCCCCAGGAAACAGGCCCCACTATCTATACTTTATAGTCTCCCAAACAGAATCTCAACAAGGCAAGGAAAACTTGTTCAAGACCACACAGTTGCTTAGGGGTTAAAGAAAATACTTAAGAGTTTGAACTCAGGTCTTCTTGACTTCAGGAACCAGGCCCTTGTCATCTTGGCAGTCATACACCAACAAACCTCACCCTTTCCTGCTTGGCTTTGGGTGCTTTCTATTTAGTGATTAAAACTTATAAAAGCAAAATCCATGACTTCCTGGCTGACTGTAGCCCAGTTACCTTCTGAGATGTCTAACATTTAGCTGGTAACTGTGACGGGTTCTAACATTTTCATAAGGTATGTTCAACCAACCAGTTCCTTGAAAAAGTCCAGGAGACAGGGGTGCACATACTTAGCAATGTCTTTCGTTTAATTCCCAGGACCACCAGAAGACAAACAGTTCCAGCATCTTTTATGGGCTTCTATCAAAATATCCACCTGTTCCCTGAAACAAGAGCCAGTAGCTTAAACTTTCACTTAGTCTTCCATACTCCCCCGGATGTTTTTCTCCAGACGTTACTTATTTGCAGACATGGGATCTTTGCAAGGACTATACACTCTTCAGTCATTTGAGTGGCCATGTCAGCTGCCTCAGCAGCTCTGTCGTGTGTCTGGTCTTCCACAGCCATCCACAGTCCCAACATAACTTATCGATACTCCGTCAACACCACGGAATACAACAATGTATTTCTCTTCAATTGATTTACTTTGACAATTTTATACGTGTATATAAGTTGCTGTCCTGCCCCACCCTCTCTTATCTCCCTTCTCCCTATCAGCCCTCCTCCCTCACTTCATCCCTCCCAGCTCCTTTCCTGAATTCACGGCTTCTGGTTTTGTTTTGTGAGCCCTTTGGTTTGATGAAGGCCGTCTGACAGTGTATTTCTGGTCACGTCGCTTTATGTAACTCAGCACCCACAACAAATAGATGGGAAAAGGTAACACTGCTGCCACTTTTTGGGGCAGAAAAACAGAGGCTCAGAAAGTTGAAATGATCTGCCCAGAGCTGGTAAGTCACAAAGGTGATTTGCATGTCTTAGCTTCTTATCTGCCCCACAACCCTGCCACACCACACCCACATGCCCTCCCTCCACTAAACTGACTGGCACAGTTCTGGATGTATATAATTAAAGGACGAGAGATCTTGGGGTCCTACAGAAGAATTTCCGGAAGGGGAAATAGCTAACAGGGCAACCATTCTCCTCCCACCACAGGTCGGGAAGGAGTTCTGTGATGTTGGTGCTAGCAGCCAGCAAGGTGCAGCCCATGTTCGGTGGCCCTTTCCTGGGTGTGGCCAACGAAGCTGCATCTTCATTTTACAGCAGAGGTTGGGTGCCACAGTATTCTGCTACACGACCGCTGTCTTACTCTGCACCTGTCATTCTTCTGCACAGATGAACACTGTACTTCTTCGTACAGATGTTCACGGGCAGCCCCCATACGCCCGCTGCCGCTGGCGCTCAGAAAGTGTGAATCCCAGCACCTCTGACACTGCGTTTCACTTTTCACTTTGAGGTATGTGCTATGTACAAAGTAAAAGGAAAAACTGAGATCCAAGAGATTTTTAAAAATAAGACCTCCAGAAGATAATAGCTAAGTTGTCCATCACTGTAGTTGTCTACGACTCTCCCCCTGTCTAGCTGAGAACTAGCTTAGCCTTTACTCAGAATCTGTTTAGGACAACTAGAGATCTGTTCCATTGTACAGACTACAGAACAACCCTTTGGAGACCCACAAGTACAATAGAGAGGACAACTTGTTTATGAGAGCCCCGTATTTCACACATTCGCCCGTTCACTCACTCACTGGCTCTTTACTAAGTATCTCATCTTTGTGCTGAAGTCAGTGAAAAACCAGAGGAGAGGTCTGCCAGAGCTACGCCAGCCTCAGCAGAGACACCAGTGTCTCTCTCCATTCTGGGAAAGACGCAACAAGGAAATCATGCCACAGATGCATTCTTCAAGCTGCCTGGCAACACTCAGCCCCTAACTTTATATCCTCACCAGCCATCCTTCCATTTAGGCAGATAATGGTATAGGTGTTTCCCAGACCCCACCCCTTATTGAGGAGAAACTGACAGTGGGTAATTGCTGGTGCAGGGAAAATCCTTCTTTTTTGACAGTGTGGACAATGGTAGGTTTCCCGTGTTCTAGTGCATGCTCCTACATCCACGCTCAAATATACAACACTAACTGGATTTAGCAGGAGCTCAAAAAGAACCATGACGTTGGAAGGGGGTTATTGGGAGGATCTGGGGCTAGCTTGTGGTGGGGATTGGGGTAGATACCATCTTATGTCATTGAATATATGTGTGAGAGTCTCAAAAATAAAGAAAACCTTTTAAAGAAAAACAAAATCGGAAACCATTTTTTTTTTTTTTACTTATAAGTGTGCCCCAGGCCGTGAGATATCTTGGTGTGATCCTGGAGCAGAGGGAACAGAACCTCACCATCTGAAGGCTGTGGTCCGTGAGGACGCCTTCCTGAGTCTTACAGGCACTGGGGAAGAGGAGGCTGTTTTTACAATCCCAGGTTTCTGTCAATGAAAGACCTATCTAAGCTCAGGTCCAATGCATTACTTTTATGTTAATTATTTTTAATAATCCAAATAATAACTTGAGAGTCTAACTAGGATAGATTTGTGTTTTTACCAAAAAATCAATTTGTAAAAGGGTATATACACCAATAGATTTCTCAGTACTGTGGTGGGCAGAATACTCACAGGGAGAACAGGACAATACAGAAAACTCCAGGTCAAGTAAAGAGCAGGAGGCACTGGGGGAATAAAGTCTCTCCTGGACTTCACCCTGCCTGTTCAGCCACCAAAATTTGTTGTGTTTGAAGATTTTTGTATTCAGAGATTGTTTTTATGATGTAGCATAAAGCTTCTCAAAGTGACACTGGCCCACATTTCCAGCCTTCAGGCCTCTCTGAGAAACTGTCCTCAGCTCAGTGCAAAGCCATGGTCTGTAGTCAGCTCGCACCGCCGTGCATGCAGCTGTCAGTGATTGGCGCCTACTGTGTTCTAAGCTCATCCCCGTATGTCAATGTCGGGCAAATGCAAGCCTGTCCCAGACTCAGGGGCTTTTATGCTGGGGACCAGGCCTTCCTGAGATTGTACCACAGCCCACCTTGCCCCTGCCCGTTCCTGCTTCCTTCCCCACACCTATGTGTAAACCCAGAGAGACAGCCCTCCCAGGAAAGGCTCTCTGTGTAAAGCACCTCAGGGCTTACATTCCAGTGAGCCTCCCTATTACCGCACAGTTAAAGACCATCCATTAAACAAGAGGGACCATTCTGAAGTTGCTCACATACTTGAGAAAGGCCACTGTCACCAGCTTCCAGTCTTCTGAAGAGGTAACTGGCCTTACTGAAGATTTGGCTTAACTGTGGTAGGGAAAATTGATACAGAGGTCAGATTTTTACTCTAAATCAATGTTTTATAGAATAAGGGCAACAGGGACAGACTCCCAGAGGATGAGATCTTCACAACACCCAGGACTCTAAGCTTTGAAAGACCACAGGCATGGGCTGAGGTTCAAACTGAAGTTGCCTACACACTGAATGGTAGGGAGCAGCTGTATGTCCTAAACCTTGCCTTCACAGGAAAGGTTAAGTCCTCCCTGAACAGGGGAAATAGACACAGCAGGAACGTCAGGCAGCAAGGTGTGGGTATTTCCATCCCCTTGGAAGGCAAGGTACATCAGGCAGCAAGGTGTGGGTATTTCCATCCCCTTGGAAGGCAAGGTACGTCAGGCAGCAAGGTGTGGGTATTTCCATCCCCTTGGAAGGCAAGGTACGTCAGGCAGCAAGGTGTGGGTATTTCCATCCCCTTGGAAGGCATGGGCCCCTTCTCTGAATTTCAGGTGCACTGATACCACTGGCAAGGCATATGGCATTCATTTCTATTCTGTCTGTGTATGTGTATCTTTGTGTGTTGACCTTAGTTGCCATTCCTCAGGTGCCATTTACAACCCCCACCCCCACCCTTTTAAAGACAGCCTGTCTCATTGGCTTGTAACCCATCAAGTAGGCGAGGCTGGTTGGCCAATGAGCTGGGGATTCTCCCACATCTACTTCTCCAGCATTGGGATAGCAAAAATACACCACCATACGCACCGTTCAAAGCAGCAACAAGAAGATGGATTCTTAACCATCTTGGCCACCTCTCTAGCTCCAATTTCCTTCCAACCCTCTGCACCACACTGTCAACCATCCACTTGCCCTCAGGAGACCATAAGTTGTCTGTTGTCTGTCCGTAGCATGATGCCTCACACCCAGCAAACTTTCAAGAAAAGAGCAACAGATAAAGAGGTCTGGCAGGCTCTTGAAAGGGTATTGGAAGCCACACATGCATATTCAACCCTGACTCTCTTTGAACAAGGAGCCTCATTTGCTGGTTATCTCAAGCTTTGTGTGTAAGTTTTGTTGTTTTAATATTGAAGTCAACTGTTCCTTCAGAACTGCTCCATGACACCTGCCTTTTACTAAAGAAATGGAATGCCTGAGGTCCATCTAACATCTTTCAAATCAGAGTTGGAAACCTGACGGAAAGAACCACAGCTTCTCCACTGAAGGGTTATTTCAATCAGTAAGACAGGATTGGCTTTATTCATAAGGCACTGGAAATGCTGAAACAGTCAGTTCTTTACACACACACACACACACACACACACACACACACACACACAGAGAGAGAGAGAGAGAGAGAGAGAGAGAGCCTAGTTCTGAACAAATGAGATGTTATCAAAATACAGATATTGAAATGCATTCTGATACAGGAAGGCATGTGGAAGGGGATGGATTTGAGAGCAGACAGACCAGTCCTGGCTGCCAGATTTAGAATGATGCTCCACTTACCCTCTCTGTACAACCCATGACTTGGGGTTGCCATGCGCTGATGACTACCAAGTTAAGGTGAACAGGCTCCAGAGCATGCTTCCATGTACATGAAATTCCTATGGTAATAACAGGACTCATCTAGAATTCTTGATGGGCCTGGGCTTCCCTGTCACTCAGTTCTGTTCCCTTCTTATCTTGGCAGTGCTTACCAGAATTGGGCTTTAACCAGATTTAACCAGACACTCAGGCCTTCAGACATCTTGATATGTAGCCTGGCCTCTTCTGAGCTGTTAGACAGTGGGGAAGTTTTAGAACCTTTGCAAATGCCACCTCATTATACTGGTGAAGCAGGCTGGCCGGCCCATGTCGTAGTATAGGACAGGAGTGGCGTGCAATAGCAGGTGTCTGGTTTAGGGCACTCCCCACACAAAGGAAAGCGTTGATAACAAGCCTCCCTCCAGATCACACTGCCAGAGCTCAGGATTAGTTCAGAACCTGAGCTGACACTAGTATAAACCTCAGTTCCTCCTTGGGGAAAACATTTTCTTAGCCCAGCCATGGTGCTTACAAGTCATTTGCTCCTGCATCATGAAGCATGTATCAAGCTCCTGAGGAGGACAGTAAAGGCCTCAGTCTTCTCACCTTCGGTGTAACCTTCCTCTGTGAAGGTCTTTTTGCGATTGAAAGTGAAATAACAATGTCAACAGCGCGTGAGTCAGCTACTGAAGACTGAACCAATTACTGCGTTTGACCTCGGTGCTGCTTCTGGATCCTTCTTGTGCCTTCTCCAGCCTCTAAAGAGTTGACTCCAGCCCTCTCTGCCAGGCATTTTCTGACCTTGGTAAGATATCTCAAATAGATGGCAGGCAAGTTCAACAATAAAACTGCTGGAAATATATTCACATTCTCTCCTTCTCTCTCCCTTCCTCTCTCACATGTGCCCTCACACAGCGCCTAAGGAAGCCTCTGCAGACATCTGGTGATGACACACAAGAGGAAGAGGAACCAGAGTGGAGCACTGGGAAGAGCACACAGTCCAGCTGTGCTTCCATAGGTCCACTGATGAGTGTGGCCCATTCAACATACCAGAGTGCTAGGCAGCCTCGCATCTTCAACAGACTATAGTTTTTTGTTATATGAGAGGCTGAGGAGCTGGCTCAGTCAGTAAAGCACTTGTTGATCAAGCATGAGGAACTGGGTTCTGATCCTCAGCACCTACATGAGAAGCCACTTGTAAACCCAGTCCTGGGGAGTCAGAAACAAGATGATCCCTAGAGCTTGCTGGCCATTCAGTCTAGCCATGGTGGTGAGCTCCAGGTTCAGTGAGAGACCTTGTCTCAAAAACCAAGATGGCCTCTGAGCAGCTCAGACACTCCAGTCTTCTCCATGGCTTCCCATTATCAGGTTGAGTTGTGGTAGAGTGGGACTAATCCTTAGAGACCTCACTTGAGTATGGCAGTGGAGACCGCTTCTATTATTCCCAGGCACTAAGACCTCTCAACAACTATAAGAACCTGATATATCTCTAGCAGGAAAACAAGAGGTTTAGCCTCAGAATTTCCTGGGTGGCAAGTCCCTTTAACAGAACACTCTTAGGACTAGAAACTTTAGGAACAAATGCCAGTAAAGTGCCAGGGACCATAACTCAAAACCTGCCTTTCCTTACAACAATTCAAAGGAGGGGTAAAGGAATTCAGAAGCACACGATCCAACACAAGCCAAAGTCTTCATCTAGATCCATACCACAATCCTAACTGAGAGCACAGTCTATGATGAATGGGAACTCTCCCGACATGGCATTTTAGAAAAGGAAACAGACACAGGAGACAGATGGAGGCTGCCAGAGACAGGTTATGGTGGAAGAAGCTGACCCACAGGAGGTACCATGAGAGAATTTGGGGGAAGACTTCATTGTTCCTTAATCTTGATTGTGCTGTCAAAACTGATAAAGCGATCTTAGAAGTGTGAATGGCAATGGCATTTTACATTTTACACAAAGAAAAGTGATGCTATTGCCAAGAGTCATAGAACTGTATGTTAAAGGGCCCATAGATTTAACTGTATGTCGTTTATGCATATTCCTTATTAAAATAAAAGCAAAACAAGTATATTTTAAGTCCTAAAAATTTGAGTGTCACAACAAATATATTAATATGAATATATTTTGTGTGTCATTTGACTTTCATTATGACTTATCATTGGTAACAAACACCTTCCCAGGGTGAAAGTCTTGGGTCAATGTTTCTCCCCGTTTGACATGACATGACTCTCCAGACAGTTCGTTACAAGGCAAGTTCTGATTCAGGAGTGGCAATGCCAAGTGGCTTGTGTTACAAGCTTCCAGATAATGCTGATGCTGTTATGAGGTCTGAGACACTAATGCGACCACTGGGTGTGGATAGTGCAGTCTGAGAGAGCTGTCTGCTCAGGCGGAATGAGCCCTTCTTGCCACAGCCTGTGTGAGTCAAAGGAGCCCTCTGTTGGTGACAGTGTGTCACTCTCCTCAGGGATGAAAGCTGCCTGTCATTCCACAGGCTTTTCTTCTTTGCCTCCAGAAAGCACATGCCTAGACCCAGGCATGGGCTGAATCTAGCTTATGGTGGTAAAAAGTTCTCCTCAATAAATATTTAGAAACCTTACCCTAGTATAGAGATCTGAGGAGGCCCATGAAAACATAGAGGGCCCTGCCCATCCATGCACCTGTTCATACATGCATGCATTTGTCCATCCATGTATGCATGCATCTGTCCATGTGTGTCTGCATCTATCCACAACCAGCAATATCTTTGGATTTACATAGAAATTCCTCAGCAAAAAGAAGTCTATACTGATTTCTTGTCATTCTTTCAACAATGGCTCTCACGGTACCAGTTAACAAATATGCAGAACTAGGTACTGCCTATGCCCAAGAAAGGACATTCATTTTTGGAGTGGTCTCCCCTACAGGAGTAAGAAGTGGCCATGTCGGGAAGCCAGGTGTTGGAGGAAGAAAAATGGTTGGGTTATACAGTCAATAACTTCCTGATATTTTTCTATGGAATTGGCATTGATGCTTTTTTAAAAGCTAAAAACCAACAAAGCCGTACGTGTCTTTACAAATAGCTTCTAACTCTATAATCTCCCTGGGGACAGATGTCATTCCTGCTCTTTCCTGGGTTTTCACAGTTGACACTGTGTGATGACAATGTGCATCACTGTCCCGTGACGGACTGCAGGAGTCCCCTACTCTGACTGGGTTCTAAGTCTGAGAATCTGGGTAAACACAAGGCAACATTCTCAGAAGATACACAGCTCTCAGCCTCAGCTTCTTTCTCTCTTTTCCTTCTCTCTCTCTTTCTTTCTCCCTTCCTCTCTCCCTCCCTCCCTTCCTTCCTTCATTTATTTTATTCTAGAATAGTATAGGGTTTTATGACATGGATTATAAGAGGACAATATGTTTTTCCTCCACAGGAGCGGCCCCATCCAAGTGGCAGAAGCCCGAACTGCACTGGTCCACATTAAAAAGCAAGCCACCACAGCCAGCGGTTATGGCACACGCCTTTAATCCCAGCACTTGGTAGGTAGAGGTAGGCAAATCTATGTGAGTTTGAGGCCAGCCTAGTCTACAGAGTGAGTTCCAGGATAGCCAGGGTTACAACAGAGAAACCATGTCTCGAAAAACAAAAACAAATGAACAAAAAATGCAAGCCACAAAATTGCTAGTCATATTTAGTCAAGAACTAAAATCTAAAACCAAACTAAAACTAAAAACCAAAATCCCAGCAGAGAGAAGTGGACGTGCCTGGGAGCAGCTGACCAACACAGAGCAGACCTCATGTTCTGTTTGCTTGTTGTGTGTGCACCTTTGTTTTGTTTTGGTATTTTTTTACATTATTTTTGCTTGTTTTGACCTTTTTTTGAGAGAGAGAGAAAGAGAGAGAGAGAAAGGGGAAAGAATGGGGAGGGAGAGAGAGAAAACACATGAAGTTGGGTGGGTAGGTAGGTGAGGAGGATCTGGAAGAAGTTGGGGAAAGAGAAGAATACAATCAAAATATATGTGAAATTTTAAAAAACTTAAGAAAAACCAATCTATCAATAATAAAATATCTAGAATATACTTTGGTCAGTCAGTTTGGGAAAGGCTTTTTGATTTCAATTATTTAAAGCATTTTACAATATGCTAGGTAATGAGATGTTATGTATCTTGCAAAAAGTAATGAAGTCTTAAATTTAAAAATGCATTACCATATTAATGTCCAAGAGTGAAGCAGTCAGCTACTGTTCTTCTCTTTAAAGATCATCAGCTGAGAGGTTAGCAAATCTTTCCATTAGCTCTTCCTCATCCGGTAAGATAGAGGTAGGGAGAGACAGGGAAATGGGCCCAAAGTCTCCCTTTTCCAGTTCTTGGGACTCACTTGTTGTCATGGCAACTGTGTTATCCTGTGAGCATCTCGTCGTTGGCAGAACTCGCAAACGATGAGCACTTAAGCATGCTTACAGCTTTCTGTTTGGAAATAATTCTCAGGGAATTTTTCCTTTCAAACAATGGCCTGGATGATACAGCATATCGCAAGGGCAATTCATAAGCAGCCTGACTGGGAGATGATTCTCCCCTGCCTTCCCTGACTATTCATTTAGGCGAAGGGTTTCAGAGGGGAAATTCCTGAGTTGGAATATCAGTAGTATGGACCAGCAAAACACACAGTTCACAGTCCAAATCCTTTCCTTCTCATGTTTATACGTACAGTGAGTTAGGAATTGTCTTTATAATTTTAGTGGTTGAAAAAAAAAAAAACCAGTAACAACAAAACAGAACAGAACTGGGACACAGCTCATTGGCAGAGCTCTTGCCTTAACATGCTCAAGTCCTGAATTCAATCATAAGCACCATCAAAATAAAAAATAAAAATAAAAAGAATAAACTTGGTGAGGGCTGAAAACTATGCAAATTAACATTTCAGCCTCAAAACAATGTTGCCTGGAAGTACGGCCATGTAAAATTATCAACATACTGCTCATGGTTGCTTTTGTATTATAAGACCAGAGTTGAGTAATTGTAACAGAAACTGTAGGCTCACAATGCCTAAAAGCATTTACCCCATATTCCACTGTGGGGAAAGGCCAGGCACTGACCTGCAGACATGGACTGCACGGGAGGAGCTAGACTAGGAAGGTAAGCATCTCTTCTCTGTCACAGAATCTATCACAGGAGCTTAGGGTGGAGGTCAGGCCTTGTCTGGTCAGTGTTCCTGGTCCTGTCTACCACTGCATATAGTTTTATTGTGGAGGCCAATTGAAATGTCATCTATTTGAACACCATGTTCCCCAAAAATACACAGTGGAAATCAGCCCCACTGCCGTTGTATGAAGAACTGGGACCTTTTGGGGTCTGATCAGCTTAGAGAGATTCAGCTGTCATGCATGAGGAGGGTTATCAAGTTGACAAAACGGCTGGAGGGAACCGGCTGGGCCCCTTTTGTCATTCTGTCATTCTGCCATATGAGTACATTGCATTTAAGGTGCCCCTGCGAAGCAGAAACTAAGCCCTCAGCAGACTCTGAGCATGCTAGGGTTCCATCTTGGACTCCCACACTTCGTAAGAAATCTGTGTGTTTACAAATTACCCAATTTCAGGTATTTTTCTGTAGAAACACAAAAGGACTAAGATAGGATTTGTTTCCTAGATCAAATACCTAACCGTGTGGATGTGGTAACAGGTGGATGTCAGGTAACATATCTAAACATGTGGATTCGGCTTTGGACAGGATAGCAGGGAGAGGTTAGGCTGGGAAGCGCTATTCTGATGAAGGGCCAGAGGAAGAAAGCTGCAGAGAGTCTGGGGCTTCAGTGGCCATGAACAGAATACTGAGTGGGATATGGGTGGTAAGGGCTGCTATGATGCCAGACCCAGAGAAGTTGTTATTGCAAACTAGAGGGAAAACTATCCTCATTATGAAGTGGCAAAACCCTTCGCTAGGCAGCGTTCACAGTCAAGTCCATCTGAAGGAAGAACTTTTGCTGGTGACGAACAAGCACATTTGGAAGAAGAAATCTCTGAACGAAGTGTGAAGACTGAGGTAAGCTTTCTCATGACTGCTTATAGGAAAGTGTGAGGAGAAAATGTGAATTACAAATGATATTTCTCAGTCTGATCTTGTAAACAATAAAAAAGTATGTCTGGGACAGAATACCAATGGTATTTCCAAATATCATTGTAAAGTTTGCTTGAATACAGGGGAGCTTGATATTAGTCACCAAGACAATGGAAGAATGATGCCAAAGGCATCATAGAGATCTTCCACAGTATGCCCCATCACAGAGTACCAGGGCCTTGAAGGGAGAATGGCTTAGGAGAAGCCCAGATCTCATGGACTTCAGGCTTGCTGCCCAGTACTCACTTAAGATTCTGCTTCATGTACCTGGGCACGAAGTTCCTTGGCTCAAGTGGACCTAGCTGTAGCTTAGGCCACTGCTCTAGTAGGAACACACTATAACCTCTGGCAGGGTGTGCAATGCTAACTCTTCAGGTACACAGACAGTAAGATCTGTGGAGGGGAGATACAGCTGCCTCCACTGAGACTCAAGGTCTGTACTGGAGAGCCTTGAAGTCCAGGCAGGGAACTGCTTCAGGGGTAGGGCCGCTGCAGATAAGCCCCTACTAAGGCAGTACCTAGTGGAACTGTGGAACTAAGCCCACTCCTGTAGAGCTAGTGGCATGTGAAGGCAGTTGGGAAAGTTGGCGGTGTGAGACTCCAGCTTCTGAGAGCTGGAGCATGGGTCTTCCCTGCTGTCTGTAAGATGGGACGTGGAGACACAGATTATTCTTAAGCCTAAAGATTCACTTTTATTGGGCTGGGAAAATAGTCCAGTCAGTGAGCAGTTGCCTTGCAAGCATGAGGACATAAAAATCCAATCCCCAGAACACACATTAAAAAAAAAAATCCAGGTGTGACCTCAGGTGTTTGTAATCCTGGCACTGGTGAGGTGGAGACAAGGGATCCCAGGGACTTACTGGTCAAGCAGCTTAGCCCAAACAATGAGCCCCAACCCAGGGGAAAACCTACCTCAAAAAATATGGTAGATGGTGCTTGAGGAGGAAATACAGACATGTAAACACACACGCACACACACACACACAGTTTGCTTTTTTGTCTTGTTACTTGGGGGCCACTTGCCCTGTCTTCTTCGGCCTTCTTCCCTTTTGGGATGGTAAAGTCTATCACAACCTGCTGCACCACGGTTTCAGAAACACTTAACACAGCGCCACAGCTGGAGGGGATAGGGCCACGGGGCTTCCTCGTGGTAAATGAGATTAAGGTCTTTATAAAAGATGCCCCACGTTGTGCTTCTGCCCTCTGCCAATCCCCATGGGAGGACTAAGTGACAAGGTACCATCTTGGAAGCAGAGATGTCCAATCACCACCAGACAAGGGAACTGCCGAGACTTTGATCTTAGTCTTTCCAGTCCCTGGTTATGAGAAATGACTTTGTACTGTTTACAAATTACCCAGTTTAAAATTTTGTCATAATATCCAAAGGACCTAAGACAACATTGCACGACTGGATCACACAGCTGGCTAACGTGCTCTAGTGCCGCATCCTTGGGGATCTGGAAGCACAGTACTTACTCCTTCATGCATCTCATCTTGGTCCTGGCCACTGCACTGTTGAAAACTGTTGGTCTGGGGGACATGTCTGACAGCACATTGCTAACGGTCCTTGTGTCTGAAAAATTAATGCACATCCCATCAACTTTATCAGCACTCCTATAAACTCAAGGTGACATTCAAGGGCAATCAGAGAAGACGAGCTAATTCACCTTTGCCATAGGTAATGCCACATTAATTAGAGATGAATTCAATTACCACACGCACATTAATGAGATTTATTCCAAATGATATGAGTTTTTACAGTTTTGAGATGCACAATGATTCCAACCACCAATCCTCTCAGAAAAGACTGCTTAAACACAGTATTGCTATTTAAAAGATGAGCTTTTATATTAGAAAACTCAGGGAACTGCAGCTGTAGAGCCAAAATCCTGGGATCTTGGGGCCGTTTCCCTTAACAGGTGTGATATCCGTTTAAATAACAGGGATGTCTGCTGATAAATGCACCTTTCACTATGACCCAACCTCACTGGTAAAACTCCGTGTGCTCATACTCATTTACCAGTTGCATCCGTGGAAAGACCCAGGCTTGACATTCCTGTTCTAGTCTCAGCGTTTCTTTTGTAAATATGACCAATTTGAGGACGACTCAAGGAACCAAGGATCAATTGCTGTTTTACATAGTAGTAAAGCTAATTTCCTTCATATTTTAAAATGACCAAAAAAAAAAAAAAATCAATACAAGTTCTAGTTTCTTTCCACATGTGCCCTCCTTTTGGGTGGACTCTGAGGGCACAGCTCTGCTCTGAACTTCTTGTTCTTATAGATCTTGTTGAGATGACATTTATCCTGCATAACTTTGAGAGGCTCTGCTCTTTCCTCAGGGTAGATCCCTGGACACAGAATTATTGGATCTCCAGGCATGAACTTTGAAGAGGGCACATTGTGATTAGTGAAACAGCCTCTCTGTCCTTCCCGGTACCTGGCCATGGCCTTCACGGGACAGACACGACTGCTGCCAACTCACTGTTGCCCCCTCATTCCTGCTGGCTCTCTCCCTGGCCAGGACAGATGTTTGTCATGAGGCAGCGCTTGCACTGAGAAAGGGAAAGGCTCTAGGGGTTGTTTCATAAATGTGTAGGTCTCGCCTGAACCTGAAAAGTCACTAAACGTATCACGAGTACGTTCCAGGTGAGCTCAAAAATCAGCTCTGCCAAGAGCTAGAGGTAAGCTGCTTTCCCCTCTTTGCGAGAGGGCTGGCAAGTCCCGAAGGCTTATGTAGCTAAAGGTCAAAGCAATTTCCAGGAGTGCTACAGGTTATTTCAAGTTGAACACTCTCGGCATTGCTGGGAAAGATGCTAGCCCTCAAGTCCAGTAGTAGAGGAGGGGCAAAATGATGTCAAGCTGCAGAGCTTGGTGCTCAGGAAATAAATCCTTGGTGCTTCCTACTGAGCAGCTTTTCCACCCTCTCTGTCCTGATCTCTGACAGGAACAGTGGCAGTTTTACATCAAAGAAAAAGACAACACATTTAACAATCATGGCAGAAATAATCTAGATATCCTCTAACTAGTCACCAAATTCCAAATGCTAATTTGATGTGACTTGCACGGAGCTCCTGCTTAAAATGCAGATTTGTCCAAAATAGGTCTGGACAGAGCAGGGGATTCTGTATTTCTAGTGAGTATCCAGGTGGTGCTAATGCTACTGGACATGGGGGTGCATGTCCAGTAGCATGGCTCTTCGACTGAGCTAACGATGTGGGGTCTAAAACAATATGGCAACACAGCACCCCTCATTCAGAAAGCAAGCTAGAGCTGTTCATGACTTCCGCACGCCCATCACGGTGTATTATTTATTCATTATTTCTTTTCTATTAAAATTGTCTTTTACTCTTTTAAAGCAAATATTTAATGTTCCTTTCCCTCAGGAATTAGTGGCATTCAGCGAGGTCTGGGAGTCCCTCTAGTCCCTGACTCTACCCTACCCACACCCAGAACCTCTGAGGATGGTGACAGTGGTCATGGGAGTGGACAGTGGCGGACCTACCTTCCCAGGGAGGTGAACTGAGGAGAGACAGCACAGAGCAAAAGACTTTTTTTTTTTTTAAGACTCTGGCATATGTTTCATGGTCCCATCAGATCCATCCACTTACACATTCAAAAATAAAATGTCACTAAATCCTGAATGTGTGGCTCCCACCTAAACCTGGGCTTCTGTGTAACTGCATCACACACACACACACACACACACACACACACACACACACACACACGCACATGGACCCTAATCCTGGAGTTCTTTATTAAAGGTTTTTTTTTTTTTTTTTTTTTTACTGGAAGAATCTTTATTGTCTATGTTGATTTTTAAACTAATTTTATCCTAATAGATTGTAAGAGAAGTTCATGCAAATAGAAAATAGCATGTGTGAGACATACAAATAGCAGATGCAGGTGCCATGCCAAGAGTCTCTAGGGACCGCTACCTCCTCTCTTTCTCCACAAAGACCCTCCATCATTGACAGGGATAACATCTCGTACTTCCTTTAGATTGACCTTTGTTTTGCTTCACCTTCATCAAGTACAGTGTTTGTATATAATACACACGACACTGTAAAGCACGGGGAATGCAGACAAGTATAATGAGGGTCAGGGAAAGAATTCACCTGCAAGGACCACGGCTGCTGCTCTAACTCTACTTTTACCAGCCACACAGCCGTCAGGATACCTCCCTGAGCCTCCGCCTCCTGATTCTATATTTTAGTGATTTCATTAACTGAGAGCCTGCCCTCAACCCTGTGAACAGGTGTAGGACTTAGGTATGGGACACGGAGTTTATTACAAAGGAGACTATCATACTAACACTGATAATGAGAAGCAGCAGGAGCCAGGTACATAGAGACACACGGCTGGGACTAACGATAATTGTCCCAAGCATTACGTGATTGCAGGCAAAAGCTCTGTGAAGTCTCTTTGCTCGCCTGTGAAACAGAGAATGACGAGGATTACAGCACCTGACACGCCCCACAGAGATGTTTTGACAACACAGCAAAGACACAATGATAGGGAGAGGCATTGAGGAGCACAGCAGAGGCTGTGCTGTCAAAGCTGGGCTCCTAACAACATTATCAGATTCCCGCCACTCCTGTGGACTCTCCCCAGCAGGGCTGTCTTCCCTGTAGAGGCAGCAGCTTGGTAGTGCTGACATATTATCAGGAGAGAGAGATTTTCCTTTCATTTCTTCCTTCTGAGAGTTCCCTCTACCCATTTCAGGACAAGTGTCCTTGATCATGAAACAAACGCCCATGAATGTCCACCGATGAACACCCTGTCATGAGGGCAGTAAAGAGCTGATGCAGGCACTGCAGAGGTGGACATCGAAGATCTCACTTAGGCACCGGGACACTGCTTGCTCAGGAATCCTTACAGACACTGCCCTTGGTGTGCTGGTCTCTCACGACACTCCACCTAGCCTCTTGCAACCCTCTCCTCCTTCCCTTAAGTTCGAAAGACATAATCTAGAAATTAGCAGTTTCTTGACAGTCATCAACTCTTTGTCTTTATGACCCCTACTTCTTCTCTTCTTTGGAATGGGACATGATGGAATATTCATAGGCCATGGATTTTTTTTTTTTCTGGAAATGGACAGGTAGTTACCATTTCATACTTTGCAGGCCATACAATCTCTGTCATATTTATCCAACTCTTTGCCCTAGCATGAATATAGGCCATAGGTGTAAGAACATGAATGAACATGACTGTTATGTTCTATAGAAATTTTATTTATTCGAACAGGTAGGGAGCCAGGTTTGGCTTGCCGGCCACAGCTGGCTGAACTCTGAACCCAGTGATGGAGAATCACCACGGTTCTGGCCTGGTGGTGGCTACAGAACTTCTCAAGACAAACTCTTCATTTTACCGATGGGAATACTGAGACAAGGTGAAGTTGTGAGCCTTGCCTAAAGTTGCAGAATCTGAAGGGGAAGAGAGGAGCTACAACCACAACCTTCAGAACCCCCAAAAGAGCACTCTTTCTAATCCCCCATATATGGATTTTGACATACTGATTTAAACAAATTTAGATCATCAGACAAAACCTTCCTCCCAAGACAGATGTGGGAAAATATTATGCCTGCCACCTGACTTCTGCCCTTTCTGGTGGCAAGCCAACAGCCAGTTTTGAGGTCCACTATCAGCAGGGCACTGTGAAAGCTGTTCCACTCCACCGAGAGGATTAGCTGACTCAACCTTAGGGAAGACTTTTTCCTTGAGCTTTTCTGGTGGTGATGGTGAATTTAGGATGGCAATAGAATTGCCTAAAATTCGCAAAGTAGGCTACTGCCTCTCTTTACTACGTCACCCCAACACCCCAAGGGGGGATGCATTGTTCAGATTTACCTTTGAGGAAGGATGAGCTACTTCAGCTGTAGACAGCCTCCAACAGTGGTCCTTTCTAGAACAGCATAAAGTTGCCTCACTCAAGCTGTGCCCTTCAGGCGGCCCACATTTAGTGACTGATCACGGTAGAAGAAGGCTGGCCATGAGGTCTCTGAGGACAAGTGGGGCTCTGAGCTCTCCATGAGTTTAGCTAGGGCTTGCTAAGGCTGCACTACTGCTTAGCTTCCCCTCTGGCTCACCCTGTGTCCCCCCCCCCCCAGAGATCGAGGATGCTTACACATAAATGTCCTGCACAGTCTACCTGTGTCCAAGGCTGCTTCCTGCAGAGGCCAGCCTCCCCAAACACGGCAACTAGGGATGAAGAAGGGGGTGCTTAGGGAGCAGAGATGACTTGAGGTTTTCGGATACATGGTAAAAGCAATAGTAGGGAGGACGGTGTGACCTTCCTACCTCCCTGTGCCCATTCCAGCTCTTTCAGAGAATTATATAGATTGACACAGAAGGAAGTTGGTGCAGCAATTGTGTCAAAGCCAAACCAAATTAGGAGTCCAGGGAAGAAGAGCCAACAGGAGGGAGGGGGAAAAGATGGTCTAGGTGACAACAACTTCCAGTGCCTTCTACTAGGAGGGGCCTGGAACACAGCAGGTGAGTGTATGAGTGGGGTCATAGGACTGGGGTTCAAGTCCTGACTCTGTGACTCAGTTTCCTTACCTATGCAAATAAAGCTAGGGTTGTGATAAAAATTAAACAAAGGTGTGTGTGTGTGTGTGCATTATTGTTGGTAAAGGCCAAAGAATAACTTACAGTGCCTCCCTCATCCCTAGGGCACCTGCCACTGGGCATCTTCTCAATAACAAATAGCACCCTAGTGTCTATACCAACATCAAGTTGTTGAGGGAAAGTAGGTCAGCCTGGAAAAGTAAACTCCCCTGTCATCTCATGGGGGGCAATGGTAAATACCAGAAGACAGAAAAGGCACAGTCTGGTTTTTACATGGATGTTTCCCACCACAAACTTCCAACTAAATCTTACAGAAGATTAAAAAGAAAACCAGAACTAGTTTAGGGCTTTGGAAATTTCCATTTCCTTTTGAATATACTAGAAGAGACTTCTAAGAAAAGCCTGTATCAATAAAAAGAGAAAAGAAAATATCTGGTTTTGGGTTAATGTGTTATAACCAAATGTGGGTATCAGTCATGGAGAGATGAGGAAGCTGGACTCTGCAGCTTCTCCATCAGGCAGCAGCTAGGGTGTGAGTTGGTTATTCTAACCCCAATGTGGAGACACAGTTTTGAAAACACCCTGCTTCTCTGAAGCATTAGGTTGGGTTAGCTTGAAGACTAAACTATAGAAACCATGTCATTTTCTCCCTCTATTTCAGCTGAAAAGAATCACGTCATTCATGTTCACTGGAAGACAAGTTCAAAAACAGTAACACTTTGGCATTTCTAGGGTGCACACATGCACATGAGTGCCTGCCTGTATCAAATATAGTTTTGCATATTTCATTATTATATGACACCTTTCTTGCCAATGAATAAGTAGCTATGACATTCTGGCACAGAACTTTTGTTGAAGGTGTATTAGCCACAGTCACTAAGCATTTATTGTGATCCCAGTACTATTAAAACTTTGCTCAATTTAACAAAATGTATCCAATATAAGCACTATCGAAGGTCTCAGCTAGCAATGATAGCATGCCTGCCTCTGGTTTGAAAACATGGTGGCTTCCAAAGTGTGTCCCTGGACTAGCATCACCAAGACTAGCATAGTCTCCTGGGCTCTGATGGAGTCAGAACCTCTTGGGAGGGGTGGGGTGCCATCTAACGGGTCTGATGCTCTCAACAGTGTGAGAAGCACCACTGGCGCATCCCATCACCATCTGACTAGGTGTTCCCTACCATCCTGTCTGGATGTGCCAACATGTCTACCCATCTGGAAGCTCCCTGAAAACATCAGGCGTCCCTGAGGCTCCCATCCCTAGAATGATTCTGTGCCAAAAAAAAAGTCCAAACATGCTTCAAAATTAAGTGATTATTAGCTGAGCACAGCTTTATGCACACTTCTAACTTTTCACACTAAATAATTTAACACCGTGATGGCAAATCTCAATGGTCAATCTGACTGAATAGGGAGAGGCTTAGAGGATCAGTAAGCGCACTTCTAGGTGTGTCTGGCATGGCATTTCCAGAAAGGACCAGCATGTGAGAGAACAGGGGCATCCAGGGAAGGAGGGAATACCCTCCTGAATGTGATCAGCACCACCCAACAGGCTGGGAACCCTGGGGGGAATGGAGTTGGGAAAGCATGTCAGCCAGTTCGCGCAAGCTCCACTTCCTGAGCAACGGCGTCTATCGCTGCTGCCGTCACAAGTGCAGACTCCATCTTCTTCAGCCTCCAGATACAGATTCACACCAACAAGGAGCTCCCCAGGGTGCTTGTGGGCCTTCCGCTTCAGACTGGTACTACGTCATTGTCCCACATCCCTTGGTTCTGAGAGTTCTGATTTCTTGAGCTGAGAAACTACTGGGTTCTCTGCAGAAAGTCATTGTTGGCTATCTGGCCTCTAATCATGTAAGCCAATCCAATAAACCCATGTTATATATGTACACATGTATGTATGTATATATTCTCTGTTCATTCTATACATCTAGAAGATCCTAATGCATAGTACTTTTAAATAAATTGATACATATATTTTACTGACTGAACCAGAAGTGGTCTCAAGAAATAAGCAATTTGTCTGGTGTCTAATTACTACTAGAAAGAATAGCTCAGTATTCTCCCTTGAGAACCAGCAGCCTCTGAAGCTCAAATGTTCAGGTTGATCTGCTGACTCATGAGGGCCCCTCAGGAACTGTGAAGCCCAGGTGAGCATATTGACATCCCTGTGCTGCCCACCTGCCATCAGATGACACAGAAGTATTACTGAACCACCTCTGAGGCGGAGATGGATGCCAGGCAATCTGCATTCCTAGCTGGAGACTCCTAACTTGGACGGTGTGGAAGTCCAGTCCCAGCAGAGCCTTAGCTGGGAAGACCCAGGGCCAGGGCTGTGGTTCTGCCAGCAGGCACTCCAGGCTGTGCATTGCTGTGGTCCTCTAGGCCAGTGAGAAAGGAACAGACACTCGCTCCATTGTGTAGCAATCTGCTACTCCCGTATGAAGCACCTGCTCCCTCTACAGTCAGCAGCACAGAAGGTAAGTCAGAAACTACCTGGCATCATCTATTCTAAGCCAGAGGAGGACAAGCTGCCATAAAACACCAAAAGGTGTCTCTTGGTTTTCCTAACTTCTTTGGTATTTTTAAGTTCTCTCTTGGCAATAACAAAAGTCTTTACTATAGCAAATGTTTGACATTTTTGCCTTCATATTATTCCCTTACTGTGGCTTGGGAAAAGAAGAACTTATTTCTCTAGGAAAATGGAAGGAAGCTAAGCCAGCAAGATGGCTCCAAGAAGGGAGGCACTCACACTTCACACAGCTTGGTAACTTGAGTTTGAGCCTTGAACCCATGTAAAGGTGGAAAGAAAAAACTGTCTGTACAAAATTGTCCTCAGCCCTCCATACATGCTCTGTGGCATGTGCCCCACCCCTGCCATGCATACACACACATTAGCAATAAACTGATTTTTAAAGGATAAAAATTATCTACCTAGATATCTCCTATGGTAATCACGGGCTTGGTTCAGTCCAGAGACCCAAAAGAACCACTCTCCTATCATGACAAAGGCTGCTTGTCCCCACACCATTTAGACAGGAACCTTGCTTTCTCCATCACTCTGCAGCATCTCATTTATAGTGAAGAAGTTCACAAGCATTTGTAGGGAAAAGCAGCACAGCACACACACTCCCACTGTGGAAGCTTTGTTTTTAAAAAGTAATTGCACTTGGGAAAATGGCCACTGCCTATGCTTGGCCATGCCATGCCTCACTTTTTGCCTTTTCTGTTCCTCTTTCTCTTTCCTGATCCCACCTAGAATCACTCGATCTCCAGTTCACAGACTAGATTTCCTTCCCTTCTCCCATGAAAAAAAACTGAAGGCAATCTGGGCTCCTTGGGACTTTCGTTTAGAATAACTATTTGTCCTCCAGAAATACCTACTGGTGCTCTGTCTAAGAGGAAGGACCCACTAGGTGCTCCCTGGTATTGTTATAAGGTTTTGCTATTGCACAAGTCCAGTGCATTGTACAGTGCTTGAGCCTGCTCGACCTCCCTGATGTCTTATTGTTGAGAATTAAGCAGAAATGCAATGCAGTTTCCCATAAAGCCAGTGACTTTTGTATATTACATGAGGAGATGCTAGAAAAGCAAGGCCGTGGCTGCACACCAGGCCCAGCTCTGATGTCCTCTAACAGATTCTAATTCATGATCTGGTGTAGGAATCATCAATCCTATCTGTCCTTGATGCTATAATAGGGAGCATCCCATTGAACTTGGAGTGCAAAGGGGTATCTTCTCATTCAAGGTCTCTGGGATTGACATAAATGTCGATTCCCTTACCACACTAGTAACTGGTGACACAGAAAGGGAAAATACTGTTAACCTTTCTCTACGTCACAGAAAAATTAAAGGTGGGGCACATCCCAGACTTTCAGGGCTGTACCGTGAAAACTTATCCAGTGACCCTCAGAGGAATCTGTTGTTCTTTCTTGTAGATGATCGAGAGAAGCTGCTAAGGGGGGTTGTGCAAGATGCGCTCCATCCTAACATGCTCAGTATGTAGGCATTTCCAAAATGCATGGGCTGATGCTGAATATGAGAAGAAGCACGTCAGTGTGCAGAACTTTCACTGTTTTAGGGACAAGGTTCATGTTCTCACATATCTAAGGTTAAACTGTCTCCAGGATTACAGTAACATCCTGGTATACATCAGCCACAGTGACTGACGTACTCTATTATAATAGACAGTGAGCTATAGTAGCCAGAGCAAAACGAATATCAACTGCCCAAGAAATCTCGGGTTCTCACCCACTACAAGACTATAAAAAGAGGTGACTTTCATGGTTTCTATGTATCAGAGAAGTGCCTGAAGTCCTGACAGTGGTCAGGTTTTTAGATACAATGAGGATTGTTCTGTGAGTTTCCTCTGCAGACTCATTTCAGAAGCACACGCTCCCAATACCTCAGTGCCTATAGCTCTAACTCAAAGCCCCTTCCCTGTGAGTAACGTCCACTGATTGGTAGACTCAGGTGTCATTAGTTTCTAGGCGTGGGATAGAGAGACTGCTCAGTGCATAAGAATGCTTACTATGTAAGCAGGAGGACCTGGGTTCATATCCTAGCTCCACATGAACACATGCCTGCAACCCCACAGCTAAAGGGACAGGAGAACGGAGATTTGTTGGGGGCTTGCTGGTCACCAGCTCAGCTCCAGATTTAGTGAGAGACTCTGAAGGAATAAGGTAGAGGATGATAGTTTCCTCTGATCTCCTTACACACATGTACCCATACACAGTGCATTCCTATACACAGTGTATTCATATACCACATACGCTGTATATGTCAATTTGACACACCTGGAGAAAGGGAAAATCAGTTGAGAAAATGCCTATGCAAGGTCGGCTTGTAGGCATGTCTGTGTGGCTATTTCTTGACTGCTGATTGATGCTGGAGGGTCCAGCTCACGCTGGGCCATGCTACCTGGGGCAGGTGGTCCTGGGAGAAAGATGTAAGACTAGAGGACTCTAAAGTCTAGTGTCTCGTAGAGATGACAGGGAAGCTACACCTATGATACTGAACAATACATCTGCCTAAACAAGACCTGAACAATGGCAATATCAATAGGCACGCTAACATGGAAGGGGGAAATTTCACCGGGCCCCCTAATTGGTTATCCAATACCAATAGGCCTGACCTAAAATTATATACATATAAGCAATGCTGAGCAGACTCAGCAGATTGTATTTATATATTTACATGTTTATACTTACATGTAACTAACAATTAAAGAAAAATGCTATGAATTTGAGGGTGGCAGTTGGGTAGATCCAGAGGTCGTTGAAGAGAGGAAGCAGAAGAGGGTAAGTTATGTAGTTACATTTAAATAATTCTTTTTAATTTAAAAATATAATAGTAGCTGAACATGAGCATGGAAGCAAGCCGACGCATAGCTTCTCTCCATGTTTCCTGCCTGTGCTTGCTCGAGCTCCTGCCCATCTTCCTTCGGTGTAGACTGTGAAGCCTGTACCTCCCCCTGCTCAACCCCCATCACCTGTATCCGTCTCACTCTTTCCTGATCAACTGCTGTATTTTCTAGGATCTTCCTAAGAAAAGTCGTGAGACACGGTATTTCTGAGACATACTTTTTGAAGTTGTATGTTTGAAAGTAGCTCTATTCATCTCTCATGCTTGATCGTGGCAGCTTGGATAGATTCTTTTAAATCTATACTTGATTAGTGCTTGAGAAGATAAGAAAAGTCCTAGGTTCAAATTTTATTATCTTATCGTCTCTGGTATTATTGAAAAAACAAGAAACCATTATTTTTCTTGATATTTTATATATCATCTGTCTTATTCTCTCTAGACCTATCAATATCTTCTTTTCCACTTTTCACAAAATTTCTTTAATTAAATTCTAAATCACCTTGATTGATTTTTTTTTCTTATTGCTTATTTTATTCTGGAAATTATTCTTAATTCTACTGAATTTTTCTCTCTTCTTTTGAATTACAATTTTAATAGCTTTTATTACTTTATAGATATTCCTCTTTGTTCGCTTCTCTAAGATTCTCTAACATCTTGTAAGAATTTAGTGATAGGATACTTTTCCTTTTTCCGTACACCTTTGGCTTCCTGAGGCTTTGTGTGTTTTTGTCTCGGCTTTGCTCTTATTTGTTAGAGTTCCTCATGTGTCACGGCTCCATCTGGCTGTGTGTTCATATCTAAGTATGAAACATCACAAGCCATGTTAGCTCTTTCTGTAAATTTGGTACTACAAACTGGCAGGTCTCCTCTTCGCCATTCTGTTGGGCAGATATCCACACCGACAGGAACCTGAGTCTGTTAAGTGTTCTCAGTCCTCTGAATGGACCTGCTGCCCTGCCAGTGTCTGGAAGGAATAGGTAACTGAAGCAGTGTCTGGGGTTTTCAATCAATCAACATTGAGACTCTCACTTCTTTCCATTTCATCACGTCAATGACGTGGGTGCACAGTGTGTGTGTGTATCTGGTGTCCCTAAACCCAGAGCCTTTGTCACTCAAGGACCCCTCCCAGTAAAATCTAGTGTTCTGTGTCTTACTGTGGGAAGGGGTTTCCTGGAAGTGCTAGTGGGGAGAAAAAGACCTGGAGTCTACTGTCCTTAAGTCACTCTGTCAACCACTCGTCACCCACATCTGCTCTCAGAGTGACTGAGGCTTAGATCCTGAGTCTTTCTGGGGTTTTGGGGTCCAGTTGGCTTGCTTCTCCATACTAAATGTGTGTTTCCCCTCACCTCCCCACACACATCTTAGGAACTTAGCTTTCAAAGTTCCTTGTTTTCTAAATCAGTTACCATTCGTCCATTTGCTTTCCTACCTCTCAAATTCACCGGTACCTTTCTTGTAGTTCTTTTTCTCCTGTGGGTTATGCCAGCTTAATTTCTTTACTATCACCTTAGTACGACTCCAGGCAGAGATCAATGTGTGCTTTTCTTACATACTTCCCATGCTCATCTTATAAGACTATAACCTTAGAAGGGAACTGAGATGCCACCTACACAATCTAGGTTACTTCTTTTGTAGAGGAGTGTGTCTACTTCAGGACACAATTTTAGGTAGAAAAGCCGATTTGTAAAACAGATGAGAGTGAAGCTATTTTGGTTGCAACTGGTAAACTAACAAGGTTTGCATCTAATTGCTCCCAAAATAATTGAAAATGCTTGCTGAGCGGGAGGAAGGGGGAATCTTCTTCACCAGACACAGTACTGGTCTCTGGAAAAAACACAGAGGAGAAATGAGGCTTCTGACCCACACTGCTAAATGCATACTCGTTTGCCAAAAACTGCTTTGACAATTTCTTATTTAACTGATATATACAGAGGAAAAGTAACTTGGCAGTGGTTCACAACCTTTCACAGGGGTTGCCTGAGACCATCTGCGTACCAGATATTTACATTATGATTCATAACAGTAACACAATTTCAGTTATGAAGTAGCAACAAAAATAATTTTATGGTTCAGGTTCACCACAACATGAGGAACTGTATTAAAGGGTCGCAGCATCAGGAAGGTTGAGAACCACGGCTCTAGGCCATACCCAGGAATGAGATGCCCTTAACAAGTACTGCTGATATGCAAGAAATCAGATCACAGGGTGATGGGCAGGAGGGAAAAGTAAAAAGCTATATTGTAGCTATGACTTTGTGCATAGCGATGTGGCAAAGACTAGAAAGACAACACACTGTGCAGAAAGCTCCTAACAAATAGTGACTGCTTCTCCACGAAAAATGCCATTGTTGATCTCTATAGTCTAGCCATCTCTTTTGAAGATATGGCTTTTGTTTTTATAATTAAAATTCCTAAAACAAACATTCAAAAATTGAAAGGAAAAAAAACCTTAGTCATTTTCATGTAGGATCTTTAAGAACTCTGTGTGAAAAAAGTCTATTGTCTAACGCTGAAAGTTATCACAGCTGGGCTTTTTTGGATTAAAAAAATAATAGAAGAAACCAAAAAACAGGGTTTTATCCTTGGAGCACAGCGGTTCCATTTATCGAGACTGACAACACTAAAGACATTTCGGCTTTGTTTTTCAGACCAAATCTCTTCCAATAACTGACTGACTTTCTGAGCGACAGGCCTTTCGGCTTCACTGAATACAATCTGCTTTGGTAGGACCAGTTGGGCAGGGAGATCCCTTTTCTAGGACTCTACATCTATTATGCACTGCCAGGCTACCATTTGGTCAAAAAGGAGTACCAAATGTCATTTACTTTATCCTTGAGGCTGGAGGTCACTGTAATAATAATAAGCTTTTCTTTCTCGAGTGTCCTAGCTGTTGTGTCAGACCCTTCAACCGCTATTGGCCTTAGGCCCCTCCTTTGTAAATTCAGAACTTGATGAGAATGTCTGTGAGGCTCCTCCAACGCTTTCCACTCTTGGGTATTCTAATAGAAGCAGCAAAGGTCACTGCAGTTTGGAATCTGAAGAAGCTGACTTACCTAGAGAAGTGTAACCCAGAACGTTTTCCAAACACCCAACCAGTGCTTCAATATCACTGTCCTGTCAAAGCAAGAAGAATGTTTAATGGCATAAACATGTTTATGCTACATTTAGACACAGCACATACATGAAATTGTTTGCAAAGTTATTTTACAATGTGATTATATGTTTTAAAGCCATCAGTAGGTATATGTATATATATATATATATATATATATATACATACATACATATATATACCTACATCTCTCTATCCGTATAAATGTATGAATACCAATCTGTAGAGTCCTTGATCTTTCTCTCTGATGGGAAGGGCAGATGCTAATACTGTGAACAGAGGGCTTTAGTTTGTTTGGTTTTGGGGTGTGAGGCAAGTTCTCTACACTGAGCTCATATCCAACCCTTACAAGTGGTTCCAACCAAAGGCAAGTACACAAGAGCTCTGATTTCAGCGTTTGTTTCATGCTTTCCAAATTTTCCATAATAACCAAATATTATTTTAATCTTCAAATATAATGAATGCTATAATAATAAAAAACGAGATTTTATTAATCAATAGCACAGCAGGCATCAAGGGAAGATTTTTCTACATCTTTGGTAATCTGTGACCTTCAAGGAGTCATAAATCAAATAACTACCCTCCTCATTTACCTCTGTTCTCAGGGAAAGCCAGCTCTCTCCCATGAAGGTTGGGGGGATTTCAGAACTATACTAGAGAACAAATATTGTCTTTGATGCAAAATAAATATCTGTTCTCCACCCAGCAGGCTGCAAATAATACAAAATAGCGTCCTAACGATCTGGGAAAATGGAACCTCTTAATTATTTTCAGGTTTGTGGCTACATTGAGGAGGATTAATCATTTATGGATCACCTGCTGCATTTCAAGTCAGGCAAACATTTCACACTGCAGCAACTGTTTGTGGGTTTTAGGAAAAGACACAGTAGTGTGGTGGGCTACTCTAACACATTCCATGCGCATGCTGGATTGCATTTTATAACAGTCTCCGGAGTGTGAGAAGGTATTTTTCGTGCATGTTATAAAACTCAGTATCATTTCATGTTCAGGATATACAGAAGGGCAATGAGGAGGGGGGCTTGCCTGGCTAATGCTGGTCAGGGAGGTCAAATACCAAACACAGGTCCTTGGTGACTGGCACAGAGTAGGGAGGTAGGTACCAGGCATGGAAATCAAAGAAGGCCAGACAGACCCATTCTTCTGTGCCCTCAGAGGACAACCTCGAGTCCGAGAATCTCCAGAAAGGCATCATCCTCCAGAGAGGGACCATCTGCCTATGCTGCTGCTGCCGCCACTAACCAAGGGAGTACAGGTTCTAAATTGGGCTCCTCTACCAGGTGTACTGGCCACGCCCAGGGGCCTGACTTCCCAGTTCTTATTTTTTTTTAAATGTATATGAGTGTTTTGCCTGCATGTATGTCTGTGCATGTGTGCTTGGTGCCTGCAGAGGCCAGATGAGGGCACTGGATCCTGAGACTAGAGTTAACACATGGTTGTGAACCACAATGTGGGTGTTGGACCTTCTGGAAGAGCAGCCAGCGTTCTTAACCACTGAGCCATCTCTCCAGACCCACAGTTCCACAATTTTGTACCTGTGGAAATTAGGGGGGTTTTTGTGGTCCATCTGGGCTGCTATAAAAAAAAAGGGGGAGGACTAAAGTTCCTGGAAGTGGAGGCCTGGAAATTCAAGATCATGGCACTAGTGGATTTGGTTGCTAGAGCACTACAATTTTCTTGTTCACAGACAACACCTTGTGCGTTCACATGAAGGGAGAAAGCTTTCCTTGCATCTACTTTATAAGGCTATAATCTATTTATGACGGCAGAACCCTCACGATATAATCAACCCCTAATAACACCTAAAACCTCCTTGGTGATTATATCTGAGGGAGACAAACATGCAAACTACAGCCTGAATGATATGAGAGTCAAGCAGTCCCCCAGCTCTAAACCCCTGTTCTTCTAACTAAAGATGGACAGTGAGGGTGATAAGCCATTTTACAAAAATGGCTACAGTAGTCCCTTCCGATCCTGTGCTCCTATACCATTCTTCACATCAACACAGGAGGGGGGTCTCTTTCCCTGTCTCTGGATCTGAATTGGCCTATTACTTGCTTTTTCCCATAGCATAACAGAGGTAGTGATGGATGACTTAGGAATAGACCATACTGCCTTTATTTTTCGTTCCACAGGAAGCCAGGAACCATGCTCTCCTGTTGGAGAGACTACGTGGCAAGAGGCTCCAGAGCATAAGAAGTCATAGGAAGAAACAATGGCCCCCACCAACAGCCATAATCAACACTAAGAAGTATAAGTCATACTATCTTGGAACCTCAAGCTAAGCTCCCAGCTGACAGCAATGGCATGGGTGACTAAACAGTAGCATGCAAAGCAGAACTATTCAGTGAGCATCGAAGACCCACAAAATCTGGAGTGTGGAGCTGTCCTAGAGCTAAGAGAAGGTCAAAGCATGCTTTGAACCCTGGAATTCTCACCCCGAGAGTGGTAGGAGTTTGGCCGCTCCTCCTTGCTCTGGTGCCAACAAGACCCCAGCTAGCACTAACAGCTAGCAAAGCTCCTCCAATGCTGCCATGACATGCAGCACCTGATAAGATCCCACCTCTCCAAGGAATCTGGTCTGGTTGCTGCTTGTCTGACCACTGTGGCTGGAGGGCCATGGGCTGAACTTCTCTTCTCCCTATATAACTTTACGGTCTCTTCCTCTGCCCTCTGTGGGACCTCTGCCCATGCAAAGGAGGCTTCCTTGGGACTTTTGGCCCCAGCCAATGACAATATGACCACCCCCCAGGTCGGGTTGTGAGCCCCCCACATGCAAATGGAGCTCTTCTGGTATCACTGCCTAACCAATAGCCTATCACCACATAAAGCATCCCTCCTTCATCTATACCCTATAAATGTAGTTCCCCTTGCTTCAATAAACTGAGCTGTTCACCCTGAAACTGCCTTCTTGGGAGTCTGTTCTCCCATCGGCTCTTCATCTAATCTAGCTGAATTGGTAAGCTCCAGGTTCAGGGAGAGACTCTGTCTCAAAAACTGAGATAAAAGTGTGAAGACATTCAGTATCAATATCTGGTCTCCACAAGCACATATACATACAAGCATGCACACACACACACACACACACACACACACACACACACACACACACATCTTGAAGAAGAATAAGTCATTGTTTTAATCCACTAACTTTTGGTGTTGCTTTTTCACACAGAAAGGGACCATTGTTAGGCTAAACAACTGAGATCAACCGACCAAGTGTTTTATAGTTTTAAATCCCTGAAACTTATCACAACCCCTGGATCAAGAAAAATAAAAACTGGACGTCTGTGCAATTCTCTTCTAGCTTCCAGGATACACAAGGAAGTGACTCAGTCTACTGCTGCTGGGTAACAACATACTGATCCCATCTAATGTGGCTCTTATGTACATGTATTTAGTTAGGAGTTATCACTTGGGATTAAATAATGTTTCAGAGATCTCATCCCTGGAGAAGACTGATTCCTCCTCTCATAGTAGCCATTGATTGTATTTCAGACTTACAGAAGAGTTTCAAAGTCTGCATGAAAACACCCAAGTATCCTTCATCCCAATGTCAATACTTTCTTATGTGTACTTTATCATTATCCTGTCTGTGTGTCCACAGTGACACTTCCCAACCTTAGCACTGTTGATATTTGGGACCAGATAATTTTAATACACTGCTTGGTGTTCAGTAGCACCTGTGGCCTCAAACCAGTAAATTGCAGTAGGACTCTGTCATAATACCTCCCCCACTCAAGCTGTGAAGACCCAAAATAGCATGAGACTCTGTCAAACTTCCCCCATAGGGGACAAAATCTGTCCTGGTTGAGGTATATCATTCAATCAATTAACAAACCAGTCATCCATTCAATCATATAGATACATATCTATATCTTGACATACATAGTTTCCCCCCCACCTTGCTGGCCAAATCTTAATTTGAGGATCAATAAGAACACAACACTATCCTCCAAGGCAAATAGCCACCATCTTCATGAGTTCACCTGATCATAGCTGGATTTCTTTACTGCTGACAACCCCTCACAGGGGTGGGGAGGGTCATGGAATCCTCATGTGAGACATCTAACTGTCCCAGTTAGGTTTCTATCGCTATTATAAACACCACAACCAAAAGCAACTTGGGGAGAAAAAGGTTTATTTCAGCTTACAATTAATAGTCCACCCTGAAGCCAAGGCAGGAACTTGGAGGCAGGAACTGAGGCAGACCCACTGAAGCACTCTGCCCACTGGCTTGCTTCCCGTGGCCTGCTCGGTTTGCTTTATTATACCACCCTGGACCAGCTGCCTAGGGGCATCACTGCCCACGGTGAACTGGACCTTCCCGCGTCAATCATTAACAAGAAAAAAGTGTCCCACAGACTTGACTGCAGGCAACCTGGTTGAGACACTATCTCAGTTAAGTTCCCCTCTTTCTGGATGACTCTAGTTTGTGTCAACTTGACAAAATACTAACCAGCACCCAACCAGTCCTCCCATCCAGCTGTATACAATTCTGCCCTAGCTGAATATGGCTTCAGGGTCTCGAGGCAGGGCTAGGGTGTATAGGCTGGGGAAGGCTAGGGGAAAGGGGCTCCATTTATGCAGCCATGGGGAAGTCATCACCCATGCTGAGTGCCAACCTTCAAGTGTGGCCTGCTCCTGCCCCAAAGGGCCCCTCACCCGTGTTCTGTAACTAAGCTCAATAAGCTCATTGCTTCCCTAGGGGTGGCTTTGGTGGGACCAAACTGGTTTGCTGTCAAGACCTTAGAAGGAGAGTGCTGACATTACCCCTCAAGAAGAAAGTCTCCCTGGATGGTGGTGCATGCCTTTAATCCCATCACTTGGGAGGCAGAGGCAGGCGGATCTCTGTGTGTTGGAGGGCCGCCTCATCTACAGAGTGAGTTGCAGGACAGCCAGAGTTTGAAAAAGAGACAATTCACAAAACCAGCATCTACATTTTGTAATGAATAGGAATTAGGGAAAGGCACAGCTCATTCCTACGATTCTAGAAATTTTACTTATGTGAACATACCAGTTCTGGGAGAAGTAAAAGGAAGTGAATGCCAAGGCTTTCTGTGGGTGTTTCCCGATGCTCTGTGCCCTGTGAGCACACAAGCAGAGACTTGGCCACAGACGACAACCATCAGCCTCCCGCAATGTGCAGATTGGTGGCTGTCTTAGATGTTTACATTTTCTCACTGCTTCGCAATTTATTGAATTTTGGTGGATTTAATTGGCCTGGGAGAATATCTGCATCTCAACAGATGACAAATTATATTGCCAGTAGCCTTTAGTCACGTCAGACAAGTGCTTGGAAGACAGATTTTCCTGATGCTCTGGAAATAGCAAAAGTGACTCTGCTACTGAACTTAGATCCTCCTCAAGCCCACAGAACCGCTGGCCTCTCCATAAACAGGAAGTGCCTCTGAGGCATGAAGAACATCCCCCGAGGTTCTGTTCTGAAATACTGCCCCAAATTCAAACTCAAATGCACAGATTTTCTTTTTCAAAAATAAATGCTGTCACTTAGCTACTGAATCAGATGGCTGTCTGCAGCAGGTCCAGTCAGACTCATGCACATGGTAGCTCCCAGCTCCTGCCCAGCAGCCATGGGAGAATCCCTGGTATCTGAACAAATCTTCCAGTTTAACAAATATTTAATATTGTCTTTAAAAATTCACTTATTTTTTAAAACTGGAAAATGTAGAAAATTATCAAAAATATATAGAATACCCTAAATCCCCCTCTCCCTGCTCCCCCCCCACATCTTTTTTTTTTTATATAGCTTTGTCTTTTAGGTGTTTGAGGATTCATCACATGTCCTTATTTTTCAGATGTTTTAAATTCACTATAATGGTGTGTGTATCCATAGGAACATGGATTTTGTTTGGACTTTCCCCTAGCTTCTCAAATCCTTAACAGCTGGACAGAACTGCATTGTAAAGTCACAACATATGTATTTATCCATACTCCCATCACTGGGTACCTAAGTTGTATTATTGTGCTGTGTTAGCGTGATGACTATCATTACAGATCTTTACTTTGTGTTTGCTGTTTATCTGGGCCAGCCATGTGGAAATACGAGGCCAATGAGAGCGAATGTTTAGCACACCCCTAGCTTTGCTCTTGCCCTCTGTCCACCCACTCACATACCCCAAACGGTGTGTTTTCTCACAGTAAGCTACAATGCTGCCACACTTGTCTCATCCTATTCTCTACTCAGGTCTGCTTCCTCTTAAGACACAAGAATCTATATACCTTACTCCACTGTCTCCAACCCTCTCTGCTAAAGACACTTTGATCTTGTCTCAGTTTTTCTCTTATATTAAGACTCTTCCCATTGATAAATTGATAAATCTTTTCTTAATAAGCCAATAAAAAGAAAACACACACAAAAATTAAAGGAACAATGAAATACACTATATCTCTGTTTTGACCTTACCAGATATATTTGATTTAAACACATAGTTTTGTCACCCTGTGAAATGTGAATGTTTTGGGGATTCCTTCAGAAGCTGTAATTTGTAGAGCACACAGTCAGCTGACTGTGCATCCTTCTCTGCTTGCCTTTCCCTCTTGAGTGGCAGGTGTTCTATCATGAAGTACACAATAGGCGTACTATTTTCTGAGATGACTCCAGAAACAGATATGATGTAACATGGTTACCCCAAATAGAGCTTCCAATGACAGAATTGTTGCTATGAACCTTCTGGGAAGTTTTGTTCTTCCTCTAGTGATCTTCCCTCTTCAAAAGCTGGCTCCCATATGTTGAGGGTTGCAAGAGAGCCTTAGCGCCCATGGCTACAGTGGGTTGCAGTGACTGTGGACCACGGGGAAGGTCAAACATTCTGTGGAGGATGTAAGAGGCAGATAGAGTTTCCTGTTTCTAGAAACTTGTGCTCTTTGGCCTTGACTTCCCTCAGTTAGTGGCCTATTCCAGGGATGACTCTCTCTGCTCTTCTCAATTCTAGTAGCACCTGAGGTTTTCCCCCTAGATCCTGTGACCCTTCAGAACCTGAACCCTTTAATGTGTCAGCCATAGGTTTTGCTGTGGCCTTACATAAAAATGATTTCTTGTCAATTCAATCTGCAAAGCCTTCCCAACTGCTACTTTCTGTTCAACGTGACCAAGAGTTACCAAGGTATCAAAAGGGAGCATGTCTAAGGGATTTCCTTAAAGAATGTGTGAGAATGTCCTGTAGATACTGCATACCACATCTGCGAGATGAGTGATCTTCACAGGCATATTGAATGCTCCAAGACTTTTTCTAGAAAAGAAAGATCAATAAGTGTACTTAACTCTTTCCTGACTCTGTCTAGAAACCTAGTCCACCATGTGGAAGTCCTGGGAACATTGAGAAATTCTCACAAGGACAAATGTATTAACAGAGCTTAGCTTATACTTCATAGAATTCCCAGTTCATCTTCAGATGAAATCAATAGTCCTAAGAATTCTACAAGATATTGGGCTGTATTACACACACACACACACACACACACACACACACACACACACACACACACACAGAGAGAGAGAGAGAGAGAGAGAGAGAGAGAGTGCTATGTGATTACGGTTAATCTCTAGATCTGTAAGGTGAGTCTTCAAAACTAGAAATATAGGAGACTAAACTGTGTAGTTTGAGTATAAAGACAGAAAAAATTCTAATTTAAGGCAATTGGGCAAAAATAATTCTTTGTTACTCAAGGGAAGACCGCCTTTGCTCTATTTAGGCTCTCTGCTAATTGTTCAAGGTCCACCCATAACTACAGAGAGAAACAAGATTATTCAGACTGTTCAATTACATGTTAATCTCATCCAAAATACCTCTGTAAAAACACCCACATTAATATTTGACCAACTATCTGGGCACTCTGTGGTTCAGTCAAGTTGATACATAAAATTAACACCACATATTTCTTTTCTTCTTCGTTAAATATAATTTAAGTGTATTTAACAATTCTAAGCTAAATTCACGAGGAATCCAATATGGATCCTAACAATGTTTTTTAATGATCACGACTTGGGCATTTCACCTTCTCTTGTGTCTACAAAAACAAGATGCCCCTCTTTTGCTAAGCTTTACATTTAAAATATTGTGTGTGTGTGTGTGTGTGGTGTGTGGTGGGCTGGGGAGATGACTAACTGTGTGCCACACAAGTCTGAGAACCTGTCTTCAAACTCTCTGGATCCATGTGAGGCTGGACACAAGAGTGTGTGTCTGTAATCCCAGTGCTTCAAGAGTGAGGTGGGAGGCAGAGACAAGAAAATCCCTGGAAGCTTGCAGGACAGCTAGGCTTCCATGTACAGCAACAAATGACAAAAAGAGAGATCCTGTCTCAAAAGAGGTGGAAGGCAAGGACCAACACCCAGGATCATCTCTGCCTCCATATTGGCACTGTGGCAAAGTGCATCTGCAGTCATATACACAAACATTCAAGTGTGTATGTACACACACACACACAGTTTCTACATGTGGTAGGAGGCTTATAACTATATAATGTACATTGGCACCCTGAATATTTATATAGTATATAAATAATTTACAATATACCTTTAATGATAGCAAAGCCACCTCCCATGTTCCTGTTGTTATTCAAGAAATATTCAAAAGACTTGGCTTTGTTAAATGTGGCATTAGAGGCATGTGACGAATTAAAACATGACAAAAATTCAACAAAATTGACCACTTTTCCCTTGAAGCCTTCTGGGTCAGTCACTGTGGTACTGTGAAACCCATACACACCAGAAATGAAAAGTTCAATCAGAATGCTAGCTTAGAATCAGTACTTTGCTAACTCTTTGAAGCCTCTCTTTGGGGGATTTAAAAAGCTATTATCTGCTGAGCACTGCAATTGTTTTTCTCAGCAGCTTATTATCGATACAGTTAGAGAACTCAAATTTTTGAAAATCACACAAATCTCTTCATAGGGCATTAAGCAGTTTTTAATGCAAGAATATTATCTCCAAGCATTACTTTTGGAATACAGCCCTCAGACAGACATGATGGGCCAGGTTCCCAAGACTGTTCATATGTGGATGCCAAGAAGCCCACATGGGCATTGAATGCAATTGTGTCCAGAGAGCTCTGGGGCATCACGTGTTTTATCTTCTGTTCTGTTCAGTCTCTTTGCTCATTTGTTTGAAGCAGGGCCTCACTCTGTAGCCCAGCCTGCCTACGACCCACCAGGCAGACTTCCTGAGTGCTGAGGTTACAGGGATAAGCCCACAACATAGTGGTAAGCCCCAGACATGATCATCTGTGTGCATCCCCAGCACTGTTTTAGTCAAACTTAGGGTTGAACATGGACAAAATGCTGTTTTGAAATGACGATCTAACAATCATGGAATCATATTGCTATATCGATATTCCTTCCTGCACATGTAACTGTATTTGGTTTCTAGGTCATGCTAAACACTTTCAGATACACGCAACCAGCAACACACACACTAAGCGTGAGCAAGCATCTTTACCCTGTTACTTTCCAAGCATCCACACGGCCCCTTCTTTCTCAAGAAGCCATGACCTGTCACTTCCTGGCTAGAACTTGATACTGTTCTTAAACCAGATCCCAACCCCTGGGAGGTGGAAAATGAGAGGTGGCTGCACAGAATGAATTTAGTGTCCCTCCACAGGTGACCATTGGCACAAAGCTGGGGTTCAGACATGGACTTTGAAGCCGGCCTGCTTGAGCTTAAATCTCACCCTGCCATTTTCACTCTTGTGTTTTGAGAAAAATACTGAATGTATCCATGCCTCTGTTCCACTATCTGTAAAATGGGTTGTTAGAAGACTCAGATGCAGTGGCTTTTATAAAGTCCGTAGGCCCATACCTATAACATGTGTTTGTTAAAATGTTCAAAAATGGCTGCTGAGTACATGATCACCATTGTGACACCCAGATGAGAAGCCAGCCCAGCTTTCTGCTCAAACTGTTGGGATGGATAAAGGACCTGCAGAAATGTCATTCTAATCAGCCTGTCTCCCAAGCTTCCTTCTACCCAGGAGACTCCACTCATGGCGGAACCAGTCAAACCACAATTGAACCTCAGTGGAAAGGGTGACGTGCCAGAGGAAAAGAGGCTTGGCCACACCTATTACAGAACAACAGGATAACCAGGACCAAAAGGTTTACCTGTTCATGCCTAATGTACCAGTACGTGGATGTAGATGCAGAGGTAGCAACAAGGAAGGTGGGCATATAAGCCTAGGATGTTCTCCTGCCCCACCCTCCCTCAAGGAACTTCCTCCTCTTGCTAAATGAATGAAAGGAAACCTCACCTAGAGGCTGGTTAAAGTGCATGCGCTTAAGAAGCATGTTGTGCAGGTTTGAAACTTAATATTCAGAAATGATAAACTAAGGGAAGAGGCTTTACTTTAAAAATCAATGTGAATAAAAACTCCATTTGTTGAAGCTGAATATATGGCTGAATACAGGAGTGACCCAGGCATTGATTTCTGTAAAATGATAACTATAGACAATGTTTTATCTTCTGCCAATTAAAGGGGGAGTATTTGAGTGAATGAATGATCAGAAACTGGCTGCCATAAGAATTTAGTTTAGGATGGGGGTTGTGTGGGCAGACATCAGCAGTCCCTTAGAGGCTCCATCTTTAGACATTCTCAAGAGCCTCCCGGAGGCTTACTGTGCTCACAGATCCTTCACCTGGAGGCAGTGAAAAGCCAGCCACCTGTCTACATGCAGCATCCTCTACCCTTATGGCTGGTGGGCTATGCCAACTCCCAAAGGCATATCCATCCAGAGGAGACTTGTAGCTGCACGTATACACACACACACACACACACACACACACACACACACACACACACACTTCACAGTTACAGAAGTGTCTTATATATTCAAGTGGCTGGTAGCTTCTCAGAGTGAGTGGGGAGGGATGTGTAGATGCCTTTGCTGTATGACGCCAGACATGACATCATGTGCATCTGTTGAACAACCCCAAGCAAGTTCAGCTCTGTAGATCTATGCACAGAGGAGACATACCCTCCATGTTTGATCCGTCCTTGGGAGACCCCTGGCACATTGTCACGCTCACTGGTCCTTGATGTCAGTGGGTATGTGGGGTGTGAGGAGTCAGTTTCTTTTGCCTGTTACCTGCCCACTCAGAGTCATGCCACCAGGGGAAACCAACCCATAGTACTCTTTTCTATGGCCAAGACCATTCTGGACCCACTTCTCCCAGAGAGAAGAGACACCATGTCTGCCTGACTCTGCAATGTTCTGACTGGCCAACTGTAGCCAGGAAGCATCCTCACTGGAGGACAGACATGGCTCATGCTAATGAATACTGCAGCCTAGCTCCAGTTCTAGCTCCTCTCTAAAGGGCAGTGATGATTCAGGACCACTTTCAGTGAGACCAACTTGGCAGGGATGGAGCCACATGGATCTTAAGTGTGCAATACTAAGTTCTCAAAAATAGATATGCCTTCACAGACATCAACCAATCAAAGGGAAGACATCTCTCACCCACCCCACCCCCCGCCACAGTCCTGTCGGCATCCTCCCAGCTACTCCCTGCACCACTGTCATGATTTCTGTCACCACAGACCCCCCCCCCTCACCCTGGCTCTCCTTTCCTCCTTCCCTTCTGTTTCTCTCCTTGTTACCCACCATGCCCCACATTTTGTAGTGCTGGGACTTAAACACAGGGTCCTGTGTGTGCTAGGAAAGTGCTCTAACACTGGGCTCACCCAGGCTCAGTTCTGACTCAAGGATTTCAGTTACTCTTCGCTGATTTAGCCCCTCACTTAAAATCCACTCTCCTTCCAGAGTTCAGGAGCCCCTCGTGGTACGAGCTATGGTTGGTGTAGCATCTCCAGCTGCACGTGGTCCTTCCTGCTCACTCTATAGTTACTTAAAATTTCCCAACCTCTGGCCGGGCAGTGATCACACAATGCCTTTAATCCCAGTATCTGGGAGGCAGAGGCAGGTGGATCTCCGTGAGTTCGAGACTAGCCTGATTTATACAGTGAGTTCCAGGACAGCCAGGGCTAAGCAGAGAAAGCCTGTCTCAAAAAAATTGTTTTGCTCAGCCTCCCCATCACCTGCGGCTTCTCATATATGGGTTGCTGCTCTCTCGGGGGTACAGCCCACCTCTACTCCCTTCTCTCACTTTAAGGGACAGGCACATTTCCATCTTCCCAAAGTTCTTGACTCTTCTTAGCAGCACTCTGTGCAGCCCTCAACATCCATTTCCCTATAGTTCTCTTCTTTGTTTCCCTTATTTATGTGTTTATACATCAACTTGCTGGCTGACTGAACCACTAGGTTCTACCCCACAGGTCTTCATCCATTCATTTGTTCATTCATGCATGCTTTCCCCAATTTGTACTATGAATTTGCCCTGTGACAAATATTGTTAAAAGTGTTGTATGATGCTGCATGGGAGAACCCCAGAATCTGACTTTCTATTTCCTTCTAGCATGAATACAGACCTTAAGCGGATAAACTAGTAAATAGTGGTAACTTGAATGTTGAAAAGACTATTGAGAAAAACAAGTCTGGAAGGCAGAAGAGTGAATTCTCTGGCTAGTGAGGGCTATTTTATTTAATGTAGCAGAGTCCTCCCCAGCATGATGACACACAGCAAGGACTTGAAGATAGATGGGTAGAGTATTACTAGTACATCTCATGGGAAGAACATTCCGTGCTTCTAAGGACACACACATGTCTGGTGTTCTCCAGAAACAAGGAAGAGGCAAGTGTGACTGGCTTGATGAGAGTGAGGTGATCCTCATGGAGAAGAGATGGAGGACCTCAGTGAGGTGGTGACAGGGTGGAGGAGGGGAGGGTGGGCCTGTGTGCGGACTTGGAACACGATGCAATACTCAGGTGTGATCACTTCATGTCCATGAAAGAAAAGCCAATAGATTTGCCGATGGGCTGGATGTGAACATGAGCATGAGGAGGAGTGAAGTGTAACTCAGGAGGAGCTATAGATGGGGTGAGGAGCTCACTTTCAGATGTGACCTCAGGATGTTATGAGAGGTCCGTATGACTTTGACCTCTGCTTTTGGATATACTACTAAGCACGTGAGTACAGGCTTCTAGAAAGACAAAATGATGGTTGGAAGGCCTATCAGGGTGCATCCCAACATATGAGACTGAAACGCCCACAAGGGCATGAGTTGAAGTGCTTTAAACTGACAACATCATCTACTCTTCTGGGACTAGGAACCATTTTCCCCCCACTTTATGGATTAGGACACTGAAGTACAGTGAAGCTCAGCTTGTTTGTCGTTCTCCTCCTGTATTTGACATTTGCATTCTCCCACATCCTCTCTTTCCCTTAACTTTGTTCTATGTTTGGCTCTTGTCTTTGAAAAGTATTTACGCATTGTGTTTCATGTGTGTGAGTTTTTGCCTGCATGCATGTCTGTGCATCACATGCATTCCTGGTGCCAGCAGAAGCCAGAAGAGGACATGAGATCCACAAGAACTGGTGTACAACTGGAGATGCAGAGGGCTGTGAGCTGCCATGTCGGTGCCGGGAACCAAACCTGGGTCTGCTGCAAGGGCAGCAAGCCCTCTTGCCTACTGACCATTTCTCCAGACCCAGCTTGGGTCTGCTCTTACACCCTCCTTGTTGCCACACCCCCCTCCTGTTCTATAGAACTTGGGAGACATTTCTTACAGATTTTATTTAATATGTGGTGGGTTGCTTGGTGGCTTGGAATGGTGGCACATTCCTGAAATCCTAGCATTCAGGTAAGTCAGAAAAAAAAAATTTAAGCACAAGCTGGGCTACATACCAAGAAACTGTTCAAGAAAAAAGTTGAGTGGCTTGTGTACAACTTTCTTTCTACTCCAAAAACTGAATTAGAAGGGCACAAGCCAGGTCAACTCTTAGTGTATCACCTGTACTAGCCCAGTCTTTCTAATTAAGAAGTTCTACCATAGTGTTGCCAATCTTCCTAATGCTGCGACCCTTTAATATGGTTTCTCATGTTGTGGTGGCCCCAACCATAAAATTATCTTTGTTACTACTTCATTACTATAATTTTTCTACTGTTATGAATCTCAATATAAAGATCTGATATGCAGATGGTCTTAGGGGACCCCTGAGAAAGGGTCGTTTGACCCCCCAAAGGGGGTGCGACCCACAGGTTGAGAACCGCTGCTCTGCTACTAGACCATGTACTCAGAGAGACCTGGTGCTACGTGAAAGGATGGCCCCTTGGAGGCTGCAAGAAACTAGAAGGAACATTCTCCAATTCCAGAATGTTGAGCCTTAACTTCATAACAAAATAAATTTTTAAAAATTTGTATGTGCATTCAATTTGTAAAGCAGACTACAGATCTGGTTACAGGCAGGAGACTATGATAAAATATCCACTGCCCTGTGAAAGAGACACCTGCAGCACTTACTGGGCAGCTGGATGGGGCACTCCTCAGTGGGAAAGCACTGAAGTATGCATCACAGCATGACCTCCTAAAGTGAGTATGCTTGCCTTTCCAACCTCTTGACAGAGTCCTGATCAGAGCCTGGGAATTCCATGGGGTCATCCTACCCCTGCCTCTGCCCCTACCCCCTGAAAGCAAAGACTTATTACATGGAACCATCAGAAAGACCCTACCACTCCTGAGCTCCCTTGGCCCCAACCCAGGTTCAAGATTTCCTGTGCTCTTTCTTAACACAAGTACGGTCAGCACCTTGGACAGCTACACCTCTTCTGGCCAGAGCAGAAGGTACCTGTTGGTTTGCTCTGTAAGCAGGTGGGGCTCCCTCTTCTCTCATTTCTCCCTCTGCTTCTGAGGACACCATTTCTTCCTCCTGATCCTCACTCTCTTCAGAACAGGAATCAAATACATCAGCATAATACTCATCAGCAATAAGTGGGTCTTCTGGGATCTCTGAAATAAAAGCAACAATCACAGTTATTAAAGTTATAGCATGGTGAGCTAGAACCCCCGTGTATCCTCAGAGATTGGCACTGACAGAGCTCCCTTGGAGCACAGTGCTGACTCTTAGTTCCTGAAAGTGTCTGCTGAATATAATGAGCGCTCAGAGAAATTAAACCAGGGAAAGAGGAACACTTCCTTTGCAGCTACCTTTGAAGTTAGGAGAACAAAACCATGGGATGAGAGTAAATGATTTACTTTGGAGCTTTTACATGAGTCCTTATTAGAAATGAAGGGTTTGGAAGAGAAATAAAGATGAGATACCACAGCAGGGCCCTGTCATGCAACACACAAAAGTTTGTAACTGAGGCAGTAGGAAGGAGTATGTGTATTTAAAAGAAAAAAAGAAAGAGAAGAGTATCTATGTAAGCTGATGCCAATAATCCAAGCTACTTGGCACAGTATCACTAGTAACTAAACCAGAGTTGGTACCTCTAACAGTGTAAGCAAAAAAAGGCCAAGAGTGGATTACAAGGGGCACAGCATTATAAACTCTAATTTACGAACGAGGACTAGCAATAGAGAAATACCTTTCGGTGAGAGACGAGGAAATTACATAATGATACTCTACTGCAAACCGGGTTAGGCTTTGCACCATTCTGACTTATAAACAGAATAACTGTTCTTACTCACAACACAGAGTACTGTTTTTTAGTCCACTGTTACCATCTTCTGTCTGGTGGGGAAATGTGGCATTTAGGGTCATAGAATCATGGTTGACACAACCTCTGCCTGTTTGTATATAAAATTCTGGGCAAGATGCTTAGATTTACAGAGCTCTGGTTTCCTCAGTAAAACTAATATAAGGCCACTCTAGCCATGTGACTAGTAGACCCTATAATAAGCTGGTTCTGACAACATCCATATACAAGGAAATGTCACAGAACTTCCACTCAACTTCCATATCTGTAAAAAAAAAAAAAAAAAAAAAAAAAAGGTTTTTCATTAACTGACTCTAGGATCTTTTGGAATAGAACAACAGTTATATATTTATCCAGCAAAAGAAAACTTACTTTTTAAATTGCACTTTATCTTTCTGGGTGTTTGGTACCCTGCTGTGTGCATGTAGAGGTGAGAGAGAAACTGTGGGAGCCAGCTCTCTCCTTCCACCATGTGGGCCCTGGGCTCAAAGGCCGGTCACCAGGCTCGGCTGCGAAGCCATCATGCAGCCCACAAAGGAAGACTTTACAGGCGTCTCCTCACCCATGCTTCCATTGCAAGGCACAAGAGGCTATACAGTGGGATCGAAATTAGCTCAATGACAAAAGTTACATATTCCCAACAGCCTTGGACAGTTCTTAGGGTGGGACTTACATGCTCTGTCTTTTCAACCCAGCCTGTTTTCTTCCAGATCTATGCTTTCCAGGTGAGCACCAGAGGAGATAGACAATTTGTGTGGAGGGACTGTGTTTTATCAAAACCTTGGTTTGGCTCACAATTGGGATGATCTGTGCCACAGCATGAGACACACATGAGAAGTAAGTCTGCTGAAGGATCTCCAGCTTCACCAAGCAGGAGCCAGTGCTCAGAGGACTGGTGGACTGAACCATGTGCTTCCTTATAACTTCCTCCTCTGCTCCTTTCCACACCCCCTCTGTCTCTCACAATTATCTGTTTTCTCACTGGATCCTCTACTTCCCCTCCTTCTTGAGTCTCTCTGCCTCTTTTACAGTTATTTATTTATTCATTCATTCATTCATTCATTCATTCACTTTTTCATATTTCCTCCCTTCTGTTCTCCCCACTTTGATCTCCCCTCCCCTCCTTTGTTTTCACACATGACACAGTAAAGCATATTTACATTATTGCCCAGTTTGCAGGAATGTGCATATATTTATGTATGCACTTAAAGTCTTTAGGATCAAAACGAATTTTTCATGAATAAAGATGTACCCACTCAAACTACATTGTGACATTTCGGTATTTTCCATTCTAGTCAATATTTCAAAATGCTGTTTGCAACTCACAAGTGACTTCTCAATTCACAGCCTGAAACACACCAGTTTAGAATGGTTTCTACGTAATAAAAGATCTGCATATCAAGGCTAACAGTGGCTCCACAACACTGGGTATCAATTTAATTTTGTGCGTTTCAGTTTTCTCATCTACAAAACATACATGATCATCGGCTTCTGGAATTACTGTAAACAATCAATAGTATAACAAAAACAAGTATAACAGAAACAACGTAACCATGTTATGATATTTTACTCAATAAATGTCAAAAGCTATCAGAAGCTGCATAGTGTGGCCAACATTTGCCTACTAATGCCCAATATCAGGAATAAATATGACAGCAGGCAATCATAATTATATACTAATTGTGGAGATGTTCTTTATTTTAAACATAATCAGTATGTATGGATTCAGAACCGACTTAAAGGCACAGCAAATGATGTCCCATTGGTTTTCTTTCTGCTGGTCTCCACAGGGACCCATGGGCACCTTATTCTCTCTCATCATTCTCCTGGTCCACAAGGGCCTCTAAGTTCCTTTTAAACAGCTCAGGAAGACATGGGATTCTCTAACAAAAGGCTAGCTAGTCAAATTGTAGGCTTCACGGGTTATACGGTCTCTATTGCAGTTATTTGACAGCTCTGAAGACAGACAATGTTCCAGTGAAGAGTGTGGCTGTTTCAGTAAGCCCGGCCAGGTCATGTCTGTGTAACTCAGACACTTTTCTTTTGCAAAAAAATGCCATCTCCTCTTCCCATAACAGGGTTTGCTGTACACAAAAAGTCTTAGTTCCTTACTCTCTGGAACCTATGATCTCCTAAGAAGGAAAAGAATGTTCTAGAGGTGTGATTTGTGCTACTCGTGTCTGTATCATGGGCAGACTGGGATGGCTCCATCTGCAGTGTATCTTGAGCACACTCCATTACCTTGGTGCTGCTTAGAAATGGAATTTTTTTCATATGGGAAAATCAAAATGAATGTAAGCCTGCTTCAACTGTGTTTGTTAAGCTACATGTTTTTTTTTTTGTAGTGAGCCCAATTTGAAGCCTTGTTCAGCTAAGGCTCATTTCTCCTGTCACAGAGGGAAAAACAGACCGTGATAAATAGCTTTAATTTCCTCACACCCCAGAGTCAGCCTCATAACAGATGCAACCGGTGGGCAGTGACACGACACACTTAGGAAGGGATCTAATAACGGCTGTCCAAGCTTGGACACCAGTGTGCAAATCCATGCTGGGGGGAAAGAGAAGGTATTTCGTAGTTATAAAAGGAGGGTGGTCTTCATCAGATCCTTCAGTCAAGACCTAGATAAATCCCTTCTAAGATGACTGAGTTAATTCACACAGAGTGCTAGGTCCCAATCTTCCAAAATGCTGATTTGTAGTTCTGGGTAGCACCTGAGGGTGCTTATTTATTTATTAATCTATCAATCCATTTATCTGTGTGTGTGTGTGTGTATGTGTGTGAGAAAGAGAGAGAAAGAGAGAGAGAGAGAGAGAGAGAGAACATGTGTGTAGGTAACTTCCAAGCAGGTGCTGGATACCTTGGAGCTAGAGTTATAGTTGGTTGTAAGCCACCCAACACGGGTGCTATGAACTGAAGTTCATAGTACCGGTGAACTCTGGTACTCTGCAAGAGCAACAAGCACTCTGAACCACTGAGCTATTTCTCCAGCCCCATGGTTTACATTTCTAAGAGGTTCTAGCTGATGCAGATGCTGCTCATTCAGGGGCCACATCTGAGAACCACTACTCAAATAAAAGTTGTATCTTATGGTCCACAGAATAACTTTAATAAAAGATGTGTGATCTTCACATCTTCTAATCTTTGAATGGTGAAGATAAAACACGAACAGAAACAAACTACTTTAGAAGAGTAAAACTGCTATTAGTGGCCTGGACTGCTTCCACTCTCCATGACATTATAAACAATGAGACTGTTCCTACTTGGTCAACAGGGACACAGAAGCAAATGGTGAGGAACCCAAAGTCACTATGTTTGTACAGCGCTGTGCAATTTTAAGGGCACACTCATGGCTATTATTTCATTTCTCATGGCATCAAATCTTCAAGTTAGAGCAGGATGGTGTTTTTTGGCCATTGCTCAGACAAGGCAAGTGAAAGTTCACACAGGCTAGCAAGAGAAGAAAGGTCACATGGACACATGCACCGTGGACACGAAACTAGAATGCAGACCATCTGAATTCTATCTTCTGGTTAGCGCCATTTTACTTTGCTGCTAAAACCACTTTAAAGACATGATTGTCCATCCCCAGAAACTCTGAAAGACACTGGACAATAAGGTGTGGGGATTTGACTTGAGAGAAAAAAACATGACTTTTACTTATGCCAGCAAGTTGTCTCATAGGAATCTCACAGGCCTGAGATTCTGCACGTGTAATGATGCTGCCAACACTGAGAAGAAGGACTATCACACACTGGGTGTTGGAGGAGAAACTGACAGAGGTGATGTGTTAAATAAAATCCTTTCTGTGCTTCATTTATTATTAGACTAGCTCTTTATGCTTCTAAAGTGTTCAAATATACATTATAGAATTTTTCTTACAGAGCCAGTTTTCCTGAATGTTGTTTCAGGCTAAATCAAGGGTCTTTTTAAAAAGCTTGGTTTTGTGTACATGTGTGTGTGTGTGTGTGTGTGTGTGTGTGTGTGTGTGTGTGTAGAGTGCACATATGCGGGAACATATGTATGCAGGTGCACGCATATGTGCACTCCTGCACGTGGAAGCCAAAGGCTGGACTCAGTTGTCTTCCTTGATCACTCTGCTTCCTTTCTGAGACAGAGTATTTGTTGAACCTGGAGCTGACAGATTCAGCTAGTCTCCTTTCAGGATCTTTCTGTCTCCACTTCCTGAACCCTAAGGTTACAGGTAGGCCATCATGCTGCTTGGCTCTATATGGGCGTGCTGGAGATCTGAACTCCAATCCTCACACTTGTAAGCACTTTACCCTCTAAGCCCAAGTATAGATATTTAGAAGGATAAATAGTCCACCTATCATTGTCGCATCTGCCTTCAACCATTGGTATGCCTTGTACAGATGTGTGTGACAGACTTTCCAGAGTTGCTCTCGAAGAGTAGGCCCTAGAACACCATCAATAGCACCACCCTAGATCTTAACAGAAATACAAGTTCTAAGCTCGTCTCCAACTCTGACAATGTGCACTGGGGATAGCTTGGTGACATAGCACTCGCCTATCATGTCCAGGGCTCTGGGTTCAATCCCCAGTACCACAAAAAAAAATGTATTTTGATTTGTTTTGTTTTTTGAGATGGAGTTTCTCTGTTGTAACTCTGGCTGTCCTGGAACTCACTCTGTAGACCAGGCTGGCCTCGAACTCACAGAGATCTGCCTGTCACTGCCTCTCAAGTGTTGGGATTAAAGGCGTGTGCCAACACTGCCTAGCAAAATAATGTATTTTAACAAGTCCTCCAGATGAGCCCAATGCAAACTAATTCATCACAAAACTGTTACTTAATGTCTGAAAACAAAAATGAAATGGAATAAGATAAAATAAAATGAAAATAACTTCCTTAATAACCCATGAGACCAGGAGGGCAGGATCCATGTGTGTCCTGTACACCATGGCATCTCCAACACATGGCTCAAGGACACTCAACACTGAATAAAGGAGTCCAAAGATCTCTAAATGGTATGAGATTATGCCCTACACTGTAGTGTCACATTCAAAGACTCAGAATCTTTGCTGGGGGTAAGGAAGAGGAAAAAAGTGCTAGGGCCCCACTACCTCTCCGTCTCCTTTTCTTTTGCATGCTCTGCATTTATCTATCAGATGTTCCAGTTAGGAATGTTAAATGTCCCTCAATGATTCGTGTATTGGATGCTTGGTCCCCTGCCCACAAAGCTAATGGGAAGCAATGGAATTTTAGTATGCAAGGCCCCGTGGCAGGTCCCAGGTCATTGGAGGCATATTCCCCAAGGATGGAGTGGTTCCACAGTCTCTTCCTTTCTCTCTCTCTCTTTCTTGCCACGGGGGGAATAGTTTTGTTTTGTCACAAGTTCCCAGTATGATGTAGTGACTCACCATGGGTTCCAAACCACAACAGAGACAACTGGCCATAGGCTGAACTTTCTAAAACTGTGATGAGCCAAAATAAAGAGAAAAGTCCCTGTGAGTTGGTCATCCCAAGTGTTTGTGACAACGACAGTGTGGTGGTTTGAATAGGACCGGTCCCTATCGGCTCACATATTTAAATGTGTGGTCATAATGGAGTAGTGCTACTTGATAGGGATTAGGAGGTGTGGCCTTGGTGGAGTGGGTGTGGCCTTGGTGGAGAAAGTGTGTCACTGGGAGTGAGCGGGCTTTAAGGTTTCAAATGCTCAGACTAAGCCCAGTGTCTTGCTCGTCATGCTGTCTGCCAATCAAGATGTAGAACACTCAGCTACTTCTCCAGCACCATACCCGCCTGTGTGCTGCCATGCTCTCGGTCATCACTCATGGACTAAACCTCTGAAAGTGTAAGCCAGCCCCAGTTAAATGCTTTCCTTTCTAAGAGTTGCCATGGCCATGGTGTCTCTTCACAGCAGTAGAACACTGACCAAGACAAACAGAGATCTGCTAAGCACATTTTCATACTAAATTTTACAGCCCCATCTGAGGCTCACCAAGCTCAAGCCCTCAGACAAAGTGACCCTAGAGAGTGAAGACACTCACTAGTAGACTGTAGTCCTTTCCAGGTGCCTCTGCCATCCTCCAGGGGCAGATGTCTAGCTGACATGTAGGCTGCACATTATCTGTGGACAAAAGCACTGACAGAAAGAGAAAACACCACAGCTAGAGACAACAGAAGTAACCTGTCTGGTGGACTCCATCAGAGCTAAAATGTTCCTAAACCCTGACTCTTCATTCTCTCTGCAGCCAAGGGGGAACTCAAGAGTTCCGCCCCTCGATAGAGCACACCTTCCCCACACAACGTGAAGAGAAAGAGTCCAAACCCTTGCTGATTTAGAAAAGGTATTTTATCAATTTCCAAACTCCAAACTAATGTTGGCTTATTTTTCCTTTTCATTTTTTGCAAACCATCTCTCCCCTGCTGTGAACCATGATACGGTTCATCAAGGCTATTTGGTGAGTCACTAGCTAGGCCCAAACTATTCTCAGGGTAGCTTGGTTCCTGATGGCAGCCACTAGGATTACTCACTGGGCTCAGGAGTCACAGAAAATGAAAGACCCACTGTAATAAAGCCAGCCATCATTTCTTCTCTTGGTAAGCCTGCCTTTTGCTGACACCGTGGGGCCACTGTGAAAGTCCCAGAGAGGCAGTTACTCCATACTCCAAATGGCTGCTGCATCTGTATTTCATTACAAAGAGCCCTTTTCTGGGCCTGTGGGAATGGACTGCAATTTTCATTCACTGTAACATTTAGCAGGGCTGGTGCTTATGGCAGCACATTTGCTAAGGAACAGTTTAGACTGATGTACAGTCCGGTGGAGGATGTGGGCAGCCCCCGGTGAAACAAACACACTCATATGCCAGGGGAGAAATGCACTCTCTCTACACCGTTTAGCACCCAGCTCTGCAATGCTCCCCATCTCCCACTTCATGGTCTTATACTGTGGGCTGCAAATCTTGCCCAAAGCACCACCCCTCATTTCCAACAGTACTCAGGACAGAAATTTCAGGTTGGCCTTTCTGTCATCAGGTTGCAACATGCTTTCTCAGCCTGGCCTTCTAATAAAGAATTTAACAAACTTTTCTTTATAGACACAGTCAAAAGGGACTTTGGTTGGATGGCCCTGGGTCCAATGAGAAGACTCTTCCTCCCTCTCTCCTTCCATCCTCAGCCCTGTGTGTGTGTGTGTGTGTGTGTGTGTATGTGTGTGTATGTGTGTGTACATGTGTGTGTGTATGTGTGTGTACATGTGTGTGTACGTGTGCGTGTACGTGTGTATGTGTATGTGTGTGTACATGTGTGTGTGTACGTGTGTATGTGTGTGTGTGTATACATGTGTGTGTACGTGTGTGTGTGTATGTGTGTATACATGTGTATGTGTGTGTGCGTGTGTACGTGTGTATGTGTGTGTGTGCATGTGCATGTATGTATTGCGTTGTGTTGGAGGGGATATGCTCTTCCACTGAGCTACAGCCCCCCCCCCCGCCCCGCTCTATTTCTCTAGTTTCTCGCAGTCACCTCCCACGTGGACGCCTTTGGTTCAGACCCTTGACTTTGTAACCTGAACGGAACCTTCTCTGTGTTTTTCTCTGCACTCACCTCTTGTCTTCCAACTTCATTCCTTTAATGTGCTACTCCTTCTAGAGCTTTCCTATCAGAATGGTAGCCACCAGCCAATGTGGCTACTTAAATTATAATTATTAAAGGTGAATGACAAATTCAGTCCTAACAGCTTATTCCCCATGCTCGGTGGTCACATGTGACAGGATTTTAGGGTGTTTCCATCAATGTTATGGACAATTCTTTGGACAGCACTGCTCTATTGGTCTCTACTGCCCCCTCTTTCTGGTCCACAGCCCTTAGTTTTTGCCCTGGGGCGTGTTTACTTCATCTCTCTTGCTCTCTGCTCCTCCCCGGCCGGCACACCACCCCCACCACCAGTTCCCACCCCTATGGAGAAATAGGGAAGCCCAGGCCCAGCACTGGACTTAGTGGGATGGAGACGGAGACTCGTTCCATGCCAGCTCTGGGCCAGAGCCACACTGAAGAACTTGCCATATGGAACGCTCAAGCCTGCGCAATGGTTTCTCTACCTCCTTTTACAGAGCATCTACACAAAGATCTTTGAGAGATGTACAATCCCACCCTATACCTTAGGCAAAGTGCCCCATGGGCCACCCAAGTCCCACTGGTGGTGATGTGCTGCATGGTGTTACAGTGCACTTTGTCAAACTATCACCAGCTACAGAGAACTGAACACCAAATATAGACAATGTTTCCCATCTTTGGGGGTGCTGCTGCTTGGTTTTACATCTCTTCTGTGCTTTCTCTCACATAACGAGCTATAGGTGAGTACCCTGACCTTTTCTAAAATAAACCCTCAAAACTAGGGCTAAAATTAACTATGCTGATTAGCTTAGCCTAGAGCATCACACATGAGACTGTGAAATGATTTTCTTAGCCAAAATACATATTCATGGCCCTTTTGGTACGGAGGGCTAAATTAAGTATAGTACAGTACCTTTTATATACATGCAGGACAGCAGGTTCTACCATTTTATGCAAAGTGACATCTCTATATTTGATCGAGTTCACTAAGGGTTCTCCATTCTCCCTGTACACACACAGGAAGGATGTGGAAGAGGGGAGGGAGGAAGAAAGGGAGAGGGAGGGAGAAAGGGAGAAGGAAAGGGAAGGAGAAAGGGGGGGTTTCCTGATCATATCAGAAACAGGTCTCCTTAAGCTCAAGAGTCTGTGATCTTTATCTTATGTGTCAAACTGATTCTCCCTTCGGCTAAACTATAACATTTCTCTGAACTTTTTCTTTTTGCTTTGTAGAGCAAAAGCCAAAAAAAAAATAATAATAATAATAACTGGGTAAAATTTATCTTTTCTCCACCAGATTCAGTGAAAGGAAAAAGGGCTGGGCTATCCACTCTCTCATGGGGAAATACAGGATATTTGCCCAGTGGCTCTGAAAGAGCTAGAACATGGCCATGGGCCACTTGCTGGCATACGACACTCATTTCTGAGACTTTAAGCAACTGGGTTAAGTTCCCTGGGCCTTAGATGTCTCATCTATAACATGGGGCTCAGCAGCCTAAGACTCAGAGTCTGGACTAGATGATCCGAGGCCACTATGCTCCAAGGTGCAATAATTCCTGGCTGGAGGAATGGGATGGAGGGACATGGCAGTCACTCTGGGCCTCTATAGCAGAATACTGTAGAGTATGTGACTTAAACAACAGAAAGAATTATCCGTCACAGCTCTGGAGCCCAGGAAGTCTAAGATTAAGGTGTTGTAAATTGCTATTTGGTGACAGTACTTGTTATTTGTAGCTAGTCCTCCCTCTCTTATATTTTTACACGATTGGGTGTAAGGAGGATCTCTTTACAAATGTGCTAATATCATCACGAGGGCTCCAGCCTAATGACCTATACTTCTACTAAAGCCCTAAGTCTAAACACAACCCCACTGGGGAACGGAAGGGTACGCGAGTATGCGTCTCATATCAAACAGTGCATAAAGTCACTGAGACCTGTGGTAAAATCTGGATTCATGCGTCTCTGACATGCCTGGGTGATGGAGATGCTGCTGGCCCAACCAACCACACTGAGAACGAATAAACCACTGCTTTCTACTCCTGGCCAACAATTATTTGGCTAGAAACAGGATTATAGCTAACACTTGCACAAAGCTTGACACGCTACATGGCTGCAGAACAAGGCGTCTGCTTCCCCCTCTCAATTCGCTCTGGCTGTGTTTCCTCATTAACAGTATCTTTCACATACATGCAGTGTGTCTGGCAACTTGCTGATTGGCAAAGAGAGAGCATTGTGAACCAGCTAGAATTTCCCTTCTGATGAAACCTTGGGTCCATTTTCTCTTTTCCACCTCCAGTTTCCTGGAAAACTTATCTCCCACTGGCAGCTCCTCTCCTAACTCACCAGCTGGAAGCAGAAAGAAACTGCCAGAAGAGACTTGCTGGTGCAGGGCATTCTCAGCACACAACCTAGCACACAAGATGAACAGGGATCACAAAGGAATCCACAGGGGGTACCTGTTGCATAGAGAGCATGGGCAGGATGCTCTGGAAAAGCCTCATTATCACACTCATCAATCAAGGCACACATTTCTGACTGAACTTAGAATTTCCGATCATAATTCTGGCATTTGCCTTTTGTGTGACTCAGGCAGTTCCTGTTGAAATGCTGATCGGCTACTAAAGGACCAAGGAATCAAGAGAAAATATTTCGTGGCTATGAAATCTGGAAACAATTGCATTTTCACATTCCCAGACTATAAGTAGGAATTAAATGTACAGTACACGTTTTATAAATCAATGGCAGACAGATTATAGAAGAGAGGGAAGGAGGAGAAAGGGAGAGGACAGAAAGGAGGGGAGGAGCTGACAAGCCCAAAAGTCTACAGGAATGACCTTGGGGCAGGCAGCAAGCAGCAGGCTAGAGACTCAGGGAAAGGTTAGCGCTGAACTCTTAAGTCCAACGGAAGTCTGGGGCTGAATTCCTCCTCTTTGACTATGTAAGACCCAGTGACATTATGCTTTATTCAAATCTACTAACTTGAATCTTATTGAATAAACACAGTCTCAGCAACATATAGACAGGAGTTTGAGGAAACTTGGTTACCACAGCCTTGTCAGCTGGACCTGTAATGAACCACCCCAGGATCTTTGGGGGTGTTCTTTTTAATCTGTATTCTGACCTAGAAGATCAGGTTGACATAGAACTCAGACCACCCTCTCAGGATGAAGAGGTCCAGATTACTTTAGGTACTGAGGGACAATCTGGGCACTTAATGATCATACATAAGCAAGCGTGATTGCTCAGTTCTTAATCAACCTCCAGTTACTGTCAGAGTCAGTCTCCTGCCTCGCAAAGCTTTTTCTGAAGTGTTTGAAGCAAACCATCTACAATCCTCCAGCAGATTTCTCTTTTGCATTTGTTCTCAGAAAACTCTTGTCATTTTCTCTTTGTCTAGAGTCTTCAAACCTTACTGGTGAGCATGTTTATATTCAGATTCAACGTCCACCATGGCAAAACTAGGTAAACAGGCCCTGCAGGTGCCCGGAACCTCATTTCGGCAGGCAGGATGTCCTGCGCTGTGTCATACCAGGGAGAAAGAGTTAGCACAAAAGCTTGGTAACTCAAATCACTTTTGTGGGGGCTGGAGAGATGGCACAGTGGTTAAGGAGCACCAGCTGCTCTTGCAAAGGACCTGGGTTTAGTTCCCAGCACCCACATGGTGGCACACAGTCATCTACAACTCCAGTTCCAAGGGACCCTCTTTCTGCATCTGTGGGCTCCATGTAGGCATGTGGCACACAGACATACACGCAGGCAAAACACCCATACACATAACAAGATACAATTTAAAATTAATTTGAAAAATCATTTTGTTTATTGATTACTTGAAGTAGTGAGAGGACAAACAGCACACCAATAAAACCAAAGACAAAACAAAAAACTGTAAAAGTCTCCCTCCAGAAGACCTCTTAGAATAGCTAGCAATTGCTTGCGACTTTTGGAAAAGCTAAGCATCTTGGATGAGGCTCTCCGAAAAACGTCTCTGAGATGAATTTTGGGAGAGTTGCTCATCTGAGAGGCCAGTAAAGTCTCACAGACCTTAGTCCCACAGACTCTGTGTGTCTCTAGGGAGAGTCAGGGAAGCAGTAGAAGTATTCATAGAGACAGCCTTTGTGGTCTTGGGCAAAGGAGTGAGGGTTTTACACAGTTGCCTTTCTCCTGAGTACTGGTAAGGCAGGCTCTGGTGGATCCAGGAATGCCCTTCTCATCCCATAGAGCCAGTGCCAAGAGACTGAGCACAAGGAAACAAGGAAACAAATGGAGTTGGGTCAGGCAGGCACTGGTAGTGGCCTCTATATCAGGGGAAAATTTTTCCTGACATTTGATTGCTTTTCAGCTTTGTTGGTCATTCCTATCTGGCTTTTCAACTCTTTTCTACTGCTACATGCTTCACTAAGAGGAGGTAAGGAGCACAGGGCATCCTGCCCTGTACCCTAACGTGCCTCAACTTCTCACCCAGAGCCACATCTCCATCGGCTTCTTGCCCTTGACTCTTGGGCCAGCTCTCTCCCAGTTTGTTTATTATCATTTACATCTTAGTTTGCCCAGTGGATTTTAACCCAGCCCAAGTCCCAGGCTCAAAGGAATCCTCAGTTCGCTTTTCATGAAGCCCGCCAAGCCCAGAACCTCAGTGAGCTCAGCACCGTGAATGCCTACCATCTCTCCTTCTGGTCTGCCCTCTCCTTCCTGATTTGAGCTCAAGTCTTTACATATTGACTCTACTTGCTCAGTCACAGTGATTACTGAATCTTAGTTCGTGTTTAGCTGATAATTTCCCCCCAAGAAACCAGTACCCACAATTGAAAAAAAGCTGTTGACATCATAGACTCCAGAGCCTCCCCATTGGTATTCCTCTCCTCACTCCCTCAGAGAGTTTGTGCATGATCCTGACTACAAACAATGAGAAAGCCCTGGGCATGCCCACTGACTCGTGTCAAATTCTGTCCATAAACAGTGATGCTAAGTCATCCCACCAGAAAATTAATTTTTCCCTCATTAATAAGTAAAGAGAAATAGATACAGTGCACCTTTACATGCTAACAGTGTTAAAGGATTTTATTTCAGTGAAGTCAAAGCCAAGTTTCAAAAGAGGGAAGGGGAGAATATCTTGGAGGCAAATTTCTTTCCTCGTTTACATTTTCCAGGGCTGTCAGTGTATCTACCCATATGTTCAGAACACAAAGGCGACAGGCAGAGAATGGCTTACACTAGGGGTCAGCAAATCACAGTCTGTAGGTCAAGTCTGTACCTCACACTTCTGCACACATCTGTGGAAATCAGCCATGGCCTGTGTTTACTGCTTTCTCTCACCATCCCAAAGGGTGACAGCAGAGCTGAGTAACCATGATAGAGGTAGTATGTCACGAAGCCCTAATAGTTACCACTCACTACTTAAGAAAGGTGACCCTGGGAGGACTGCTTTCTTCTATCGGGAGAAGCGGGGGATAGGAGGATATATCCCTGATGTACTGTGGGATTTCATGAGATAGTAACAGTAATTCGGTCTGGAGCAGTTACACGGGATGCCTGGCAGGAAGAAAGGAAAAGAGATTCCTATAACCAGCCACTTAGCATTTATTGAGGGAACCCCCTGCCTCCAACACTGCTGCAGTGGACACACAAAGGTACAGGCATGCAGCTCTTGATGAAGGTGCACCCCAAGGAGAGTCACAGAGGGGTGTCATTGATGTTAACATAAGAGTGCACTTAAACACAAACTAAGAAGGACTCAACACAATATCATTTTATTGACCACCAACACGTACATGGTCTGTAGGTGGCAGAGGGCAGTGTCTCCAGAGGATAAGCCACTACATTGTGTCTAGACATTTTGGTCAGAAAAATTCGTCTCCTAGCTAAGTGCATAGTCTGTGCTCCATTAAATCTCTATGAAAGTGCTAACCCCTAATTTACACCCTGTGTGTGTGATATAATAACTGTAAAATGCTTGCAAAAGTAATCTTCATGTCAAGAAACTCAGAAATGAACCCCTGATGCAGAAATAATACCCACATTCTGGGATTTCATCTCTCTCTGTCTCTCTCTCTCTTCTCCTGCTCTTTCTGAGACAGGGTTTCTCTGTTGTAACTCTGGCTGTTCTGGAACTCATTCTGTAGACCAGGCTGGCCTTGAACTCAGAGAGATCCACCCCCCTCTGCCTCCTGAGTGCTGGGATTAAAGGCAGGCGCCACCACTGCCTGGCATTTTTCTTTTTTCTTTTTTTCCATGTCTCTTTCCAGATTTCAAACTTATTTTTTGCTCTAGAAATAATCAAGATTTTGACTTTCACAGCAATTAACTTCCTTGCTTTTCTTTTTGTTTCCAAACCACGTATAACTTCGAGATGGCAGTCTGACTTGCTTGATTTGAGAGGCTATGTAAAAGGAAAGAGGCCTTAGGGAGTTTGGGGTCTTCCTTTAGTCAGATGTCGCAGAGCTGGGGTGCATTCACTTCACTGCAGCGTGCACCTCACCAAGCAGTGTGTTACTTTTCTTGTGCTGCCAGGACGAAATGCACAACACAGACAAACTTAATAAATAAAGATTGACTTAGCTCATGCTTTCAGAGGTTTCAATCCATCCTATGGGGAGGGCCTGGGAGGCAAAGCAGACTAAACCATAGAGTCCGAGAGGCAGAAAGGAAATATGCTTTCTGGCAGACTTGTGCCTTTTTCCTTTTACTCCATCTTGACTGCCAGCCTATGAGGTGAAGCCACCAAATTCAGGGTAGTTCTTTCTTCCCTCCCTTAGATGTCGTCAGAGGTGGGTCTCACTGACCGCGTAGGTTCTTCTCAGTCCAAGCACGCTTAGCCATCATGTCCACCCCGTTGGCCTGACGGCCCAATGCATCTCCTTAAACCACAGCATTCTTCCCTGGCCTCCAAAGGCGCAAGCCACTTCATACTATAACGTACTTCCCAGCCCATCTCCAAGAGTGTCCATGCTCTTAACAGCTCCCACAACACTGGAAGTCCAAGCTTACAATCTCCTTTGATACTTGAGCAAACTCCTAGATACGAGGCACTATAAAAGTAAAAATAAACATATACTTCAAAGTACAGTTACATGGAGTAAAAGTTCCCATTCCAAAGGGCTGATAGGTGATAAAAAATGAAGGAAGAGGACCAAAGCAAGACAGAAGCCACACAGGAAACAATGAATCCTGTAGTCCATGTCCAGTACTCAGGGTATACAGCGATGTGACGTGAGCTCAGAGGGCCTAAGTAGCCCTTCCATCGTCTCCGCTGCCAACACCCGCCTGACCTGCTCCGTGGACCGGTTTTGTTTATTGCCTGAAGTGCCCTTCGGAAGACATCGCATCACTGGCATCTCCGTCCTATCCGGGTCTCTCCTGCAGCTTCCCTTCACGTTCCCTGAGAACGCGGCACATCGCCTTCTCGGAGACTGCCTACAATGATTCTGGCACAGTTCCCTGGCCTGTGGAAACCTCAGTGACCTCCTACAGTCTGCATTCTGCATTCCTGAACCCTGGCATCATGTGGACAGCACTAAGGTCTAGCGCCATCTCGAGCAGTTGCTCAGTGCTCTCAGACCGTAGCTGCTTTGGGGTCTGAGTGCCTGGGTAGATGGGCGTAAAATAACAAATCCTGGAGAAAAATATCTTTAGGCAGTTCTGTGAACGCGAGGCACCCTGGAGAGTCTTTCCCCTCACGGGAATGCCCCTCAAATAAGTTTACTCTTGTATTCTTGAGCCTGCAGTTGGTGGAACCTGACCAATTTCTGACCAAATTCCTGCAAAGAATTGGTTTCTTCTTTACAGCTTTAATCTCTCTAGAAGCTGCACCCTCCTCAGTGTCAACTTGAAATGTGCTCCTTTTCTGGCAAAATGTCACAGTTCTCAAATTTTCTGCTCTGCTCTTTGCTCCAAATTCTCACTAAAAACCTGGCTACAAGCATCTTGCAATACCCATATGACAGCCTAAATAGTAGCTTCCTCGAATTCTCCTCCACCAGATGAATTAGTCCATCACTTTAAAATCCATCTTCCTAAAGTCTTGGGACACTTTGCCAGCACGCATGGCCTCAGGCCCAACTCCCAACAGAAGCCTCACTTCCTTCTGAAGCTCTAGGAGGAAGGCCGCTACTACCCGCGTTCCTATCCCGCTCCTGGGCCTCCAGCAGAATCGGCCTGTAAGCTCTGCTTACGGCATTCCAGGGCTTTTTCTGGTACACATCTCCAAACTCTTCCAAATCCCTACCACAAATTAGTTCCACTCCTCATCAGGAATAGTCACACCAACAACTCCATGTTCCTAGGATCCACTTTCTACAATAGCTTTTCGGTCACTATGACAAATAAGAAAAACAACTTATGAGGAAGGATTTGTTTTGGCTTCGTGGTTTCTAATCTTTCAGTCACGACAGGCAATATGGTAAGCAGTGCAGAAGTGCGGCTACTATGTTGGTGGCCACGAAGGGAGGTGGGGAGAGGGAGGCAAAGAAGAGGAGAAGAAGGGAGGAAGGAAAGGAAGGAAGGAGGGAGAGAGACACATACATACACACACACAGAGTGGGGGTGGGGGTGGGGAGTGACCTCCCCTTAGTTAATGCCCTCTGGAAATGTCCTGACATTCCTAGATGTGTGCCTCTCAACCTAATGAGTCAAGATGAGTCAACAACTACCCTAAAATGTTATTTATGTTATTAATAAACACTCAATTGTTTCTGGGGCCATTACAGCATTCTGCATATATCTCCTGGCACATTCCTGCACATACGCTTCCAAGAATATATTCTGGGGCTAAGTTGTGGAGCTGTGTTACATGATGCCAGGAACCAGTTCACAAAACACCACACACCGGTTTTTATTCTTGTCAGCAAAGGAAGCATTTGTTCTTAGCAGTTCTGCACTCGTGATGAGAATTGGTACTATCTGGCTTTTAGATTTTTGTCCATTTTTAGTGATTCTACACCAATGTCTCTGTGCATTTTAATTTTCAGCTCCTTGATTTACTCTCTGTGGAGGCTTCTTACAGGTTGGAGGCTTCTTCCCCCACCCTGGGGATGCCTTGCTTTGGCACTATCAGGTCAATTGGGTTGGCACTCCTCTGCAAATACTTCTTGTTTTTCTCTCTGGGTTCCTTTAAGAATACAGACATATTTGCTTGTCTGGAGTTTAATATGGTTATCAATCTGCAGCCTTCTTTCATTTATTTTTTTGCTACCTGGCGTCTGTACATCTTACATTTATTTAATGTTGTCTATCATCAGCTCCAGACATTTTTATCTATTACTACTTCACATGTTGTTTCTTCTTGAGACCCCATCAATCATTTAGATTTCACTATATCCTTCACGCGCTTTGCCCTTTCCTTTGGAACTCCTGGGTACTGCCTCTTTCATATTTTCACCCTCCAGTTCACTGCTTTCTGCTTCCACCATATTTAACCCGCTGTCAAACTCATTTGTGGGGCTGCAAATTTCAACGCACTGCACTTTAATGTCTATATGCTTTGTTATTCTAATATGTGATATTTCCACAGGCTTTGGCTTTCTGAAAATGTGTTCCAGTTTGTTTGCTTATTTAAAAGCAGGGAACATCATTGCTTTACGGGCTGTGTCAGCTTCAATATGTCAAGTCTTCGGGGGAATCTGTGTCTATCTGTGCTGGTGGCAGCATAGTCCAGTGTAGTGGAAACCATTGCATCTTCCAGTGTTTATAAGATACCATCTTTTACTTGCATTTAGTTTTTCTAATTAATTCCCCCCTCATCTTCTAGAATACTGCATTCCATATGGCACAGGGTTTTTTTTTTTTTTCTCTCTCTTGTACAATACACTCCAACCCCAGCCTCTCCTCCCTCCACTCCTCCCAGCTCCCTCATCTCCCCTCTTCCCCAGATTCACCCCCTTTCCCCACTCCCCCCCACCTCTGCTTCCCCTCATAAAAGAGCAGGCCTTCCAGGGTTACCAATCGAATAGGACTTAACAAGACAGAACAAGGTTGGGCACGAGCTCCTATATCAAGTACAGACGAGGCAACCTAACAGGACGAGAAAGGTCCCAAGGGCAGGCAAAAGAGTCAGAGACCCCCACACTTCCAGCTTTTAAGAGTTCAACAAGAACTGCAAGCCAGACAACCTTAAGATATAAGTAGGGGACCTAGCACAGACCCACGTAGGTCCATGTCTGTTGCATCAGTTTCTGTGAGCCCCTCTGAATCTGGTTCCTCCTTGGGGCTTATTCTCCTGGTGTCTTTGGCCCCTCAGGTCCTACCATCCCTCCTCCCCTTCTTCTGTGGAGTTTCTGAAGCTCTGCCTAGTGCTTGGCCATGGGCCTTGCTTCTGCTTGCATCAGGTGCCGGAGGAAGCCTCTCCGGTGACAATTGGCTTAGGCACAAATCTGTGAGCGTAGCAGACTATCATTAGGAACCCTCTCTGGGTTATCCAGTCTCTGGTTCCTGGACAGCTCTGCAGGGTCAGGCATGGGCTCCCTCCCTTGGTGTGGGATTCTGCCCTTCCATTGTGGCACAGGGCTTTTTAAAATCACTGTGTCAGCAACAACCACAACAGCACTTCACCTATGATCTTTTAGGAATCATTAAGCCAAGAAAGAACCAACCTACTATTCAATATTCAAGGAAAAACACTTGCCTGTGGTATTCAGGGAGTTCTAGAAGTGAAGCCAACACAAAGTGGTCCCAGGGGAGAGGAAGGAGTTTAATAAAAATATTCTTTTAAAATGTAGATATTCCCTTAAAATTATTTCACTTTAGCAACAATGCATAAATAATTATGTTTTCCTTTATACTTCAGCTGACACTGTATATTCTCAGTCTAATAGATATTTGTTTTTGTTTTTTTTTATAAAATGTGACATATCACAGTGTAAAATTTCTATTGAATAATTAGGAAGGTCTAACCACTATTAGTCATTTGTGGTAGTTCTTCATGAAATTGGTGATTTTCTTTGCCCCCCTTTTTTCTTGTTGGGTTATATTCAATTTTTCTATTTAGTTAAGGAAGTATATGTGAAATGTTACATTTTAAATATTACAAAGTACATTAATTACAAGGGCTGAAAATACTTTCTAAACTTGATATGCTTCATTTTATTATATATTTTACTTTATAGCTATGATAAAAAATTTGTACCTATATACACAATTTTGTACATCTTTTATATTTTATGGGTTTTTGTCACAAAATAAATTTTATTATAAAAACGAGCAAATAAATAAAAAGATCACATATCAAACTTAACTGACCCAAAGCATATACAACTGAATGAACTTCTATATAGTTAGAATAGGCATTTGGAGTGGAATGTGGAGCTTCACATAAAATTTACACTCTCAGTATTGAATATATTTTATACACACATCCCAAAATTTCTACAACACAATTAGACCTAGAAAACAATTAGTCTTACATGCTTTCATAACTCGTGCCCACAACCTACATTCAGCCCTTCCTCATCCTCCTATATTTAGCCTTTCTTGTACTCTTCATGTTATACTGTACCCACATGTGTATTTGTTGACACATAAATATACATCATTGGCTAGATTCCACGTAGGAAGGAGAACATCCAGTATTATATATCCTGAGTATATCCATTTTACTGCAGATTTTAAAACTTTTTCTCTCTAGCGGTGAGCAGTATTCATATATATTTTTTCATTATCCATTCATCTGTTGATGAACAACTAGGTTGATGCCAACTCTTTGCTATAGGGAATAAAGCAGCAATAAACACAGGGTACAGATATCTCTATGATAGGGTCTGAAGTTCCCTGGGTATATGCCCAGGAGTTAAACAGTTCAGTCATATGGTAGTTCTAATTTTAATTTCTTGAGAAATATAGAAACAGATTTCCATAATGGCTATATTAATTTGCACTCCCACGGTCAGTAAGTATTCCTTTCTCCAACACTTGTTGTCAGATTTGTTGGTAAGACCCATTCTGATTGAGGTGAGGTGGTATCTCAAAGAACTTTTAATTTGCATTTCCATGATGTCTGGGGGTACTGAACACTTTTAAAAATAGTTATTGTCAGTTTGTATTTCTTTTATTTATGTATTAGAAATATCTATTCAGTTTATTTGCTCATATGTTAATTGGTAGTTTTAGTCCCTGAGCATTTAATTTCTGTGTCATAATTATAAAAGAATTATTTTCCAAGATTAGAAAATTATTTTTCAATACGTTATTTTATCATTTAATGTTTTATATGTTTACATTTTCAATTTGCTATAATTTATTTATTTATGTAGGAAATTACCTTTTTTCAAAAGGAGTTTTTCCAACACCTCTTCCTTAAACACATCTTCTTTTATTAGATGAAATAGTGAATTTTCTATAAAAATGCACACTGGGGAAATGTTTGGATTCTTCATACTGATCTATGGTTTTGTTTATCATCATATCTTCCCAAAGTCTTCATTATTTAAAAGACAGGAGTTTTATATCACTAATCAACATGTTCCTAATCTAGTTACTACTAAAAAGATATGATTATTATCATCATTTTATCTTGCAAAGGGCTTTCAATACTTACTACTCATTAGTCACCAAATCTATATGAAATATCTGTCTTCACACATTTCTTAGCAAATATTCATTTGCTGGGACATAGATAACAAATCACTAATTTTGAATATTAATAGGCTCAAATCACAGAGCTCCACATGAAACTCACAACCAATGGGCTAGATAAAATTTCATATATATATATATATATATATATATATATATATATATACACACACACACACAAATACATATATATATATACACACATATATATACACACAAATACACACACACACACACACACACACACACACATATATATATGATTACACACAGTAGGTATTATATATATACCAACAATTGTTCTCTAAAGGAAAAAGAAGTAGAATCCCAGCATCAATGATCCATACCACTCCAGGGAGCACATTCACATCACCTATGTGGTCACTGATGCTCTGCGGCACACAGCAGGTCTAACTGTGAGCAGAGGCCAAGGTGGTGCTAACACAAGAGAGAATAACATGTAGGATCTTGTTTATACCTATAGTTCAAGGGACAACGAGCTGACATTTAGATTGGCGACAGCGGAGCAGATATGCGTAAGTACGTGGTGAGGTGATACGATGAGACCCTCAGAAGAACGAGCCTGTTCAACAGTGAGAAAGAGGTGGGCACACTGAAGGCCGAGGACGAAAAGCCAGGGAGGCTGAAGCGTGCACAAGGCTCGGAGAAGACAGCCATTCTAGTACTTAATGATGCAACGGAGCTAGCCTGGCCACCCAGACTAGTCACGACATGACACGGACGGGATGGCAGGCTAGAAACAGAGCAAGGCAGCGGGGGTCCTGTAGGTCATATTAACGTATTTTTATCTTCCTATCTAGTCACAAGATGAAATGATTGGGGTGGTTTCAAACAAGCAATGGATGCGGATTTGCAGTTTTAAAGAGTATTTTGGGGCTGGGGCATAGCTTGGTTGGCGGAGTGCTTTGTCTAGCTTTCCTAAGGGTCTGGATTGGACTCCTCGCGTCACATAAACCCAGGCTTTGTAGCTGATGCATGTCATGATCCCAGCACTTGAGAGAAGGAGGCAAGAGGATCAGAAGTTCAACAACTATTCTGAAATTCAACTTTAAAAGATAAACGAAAATCAGACAAAATGGTATGATTACTACTATTAAAACGGTACTGGAAAAGGTAAATGCTGGGACTAGGATACAACTCAGTCAGTAAAATGTCTGTTCTGCAAGCACAAGGACTTCAGTTCAATTCTCAGAATTCTCATAAAAAAGCTGGTACTGCGGAGGCAAATCCCCCGGAGCTCACTGGCCAGCCTAGCTGTCACTGGTATGCTGCAGGCTGGTGGAGATCTTGTTCTGAGGAATGACACCAGAAACTATTCTCTGACCTCCACAGGTACACACATGCACATGTCGTCACACACAAAAGGTAAATGTATAAAGTCTAATGCAAATGGCATTAATATAAGGAAATTGAGGTAAATAAAAATGGGTCTGGACATGTGTTCAGTGCTGGCTTGAGAATATATATTTTAAGAATAATAGGGAGAAAGCTATTGGCAACAGTAAAGTAAGAAGGTGTGAGTCAATTTGGAACCAAGTGTCTAGATTAGTCAGGTTCTGGCAAGGGAGCCCTAGAAGAATCTGTAGGAACTAATACATCTAGACAATGCAAGAGACAGAGATGAATAGCAAGAAATACAAATTCCAGATCACTGATATTTTCGTTGTGCACTCTACTAGAATTGTTTATTCCATCTGCATATTAAATGCATTTGCCCAAATGCACCTAATTTTTCATAAGCCATTCAGCTAAAATTAATCTCATACCTTCCCAAGAGAGAATCAAACAAAACGGGAATGCATTCATTTAAGACTATTACTGGATAAGCAGAAAGAGAGATAGTCGTGTGTTCAATTCATCAGTGCTGACATAGAACAACGAATCTAAAGATGCTCTCTGAAATTTGACCAGGGACAGACACATGTCACCATCACCACCCCTCCCAGTGTCTGACAGGTCCATTTCCACAATGATAAAAGCTGAAAACAAACCAGCCATGATTGTACTGGTTGGACTTGCCAATGCTATGACTCTTCATGGGTCGTTTTCTTGAGAATTTGAAGAGTGATACAAAATACACTATCAGATGATTTGTATCTTACATAGGATTCCTCAATGATGAAAAAGCTCTGTGCCCAGCATACGCTGGATGGAGCCAGGCATTTGGGTGGTTGGTTTAGAAACTCTCAAACTCTTTGGTGGAGATAGAGAAGTCGAGAAACCATCTCACCACATAATTATCCCTGTAGGAGACCCCCTCAGACAATTTCAAGACCTTAAAGCTACCTACTTAGCACATAAAATGATGTCAATGAGAGCACAAAGTGCACCATCACAGTAAGGCTGCACATTTTTATGACCACTTCAATAATATCAGCAACATTGATTCTGCTTATTAATGATTTCACACCCATGAAATTTAAATAAGCAGAGCTTTTACCTTAGAGCACCCTGTTCATAAAATGGGTTCCTACTGCCCCATTATCCTTCTCTGTATTGTTAAAAAATTGTTTAACAGGGCAGTGTGAGTAGAGAAATTATTCATGATCTCCTGGAATATTCAATGTCCCCTTTCAGTGTCTCCATTTTGTGCCTAGAGCAGCAATTCTCACAGAGTGGCCCAGGGACCCCTGGGGGTTCCTGAGATGCTTTGAGCAGGGAGTCCAAAACTTTAATATTTCATAGTGCTTGCCCTTTTCAAGCTTCTGGAGTGAGCGGAGCTTCCCAGAGATTATACAGCATGTAATATGACAAAGGCCCAAACACAAAGCTGCTACTTTCTATTAGAGCAGCCATTAAAAACTGTAAAAGTATAAAATAACAATTCTCAATTCATTCTATTAAAAAACATAGTTAATTTTAGTAGGAAATATGTTATCTCTGTTAACATGCTCTTACTTAAAGTGACTTTTTTTTTTTGGCTTGCGTAGTGCATGTGTGTATGGGCATGAGTGTTTCACGTGTGCATGTGGGTGTGCGGGCCCATGGATGCATGTGGAGACCAGAAGTCTGTATCACATGTCTTTCTCAGTCGCTCTCCACTTTATTTTCTCTCACTGAACTGCAGCTCACTGGTTCAGCTAGTCTGCCTAGTTAGCAAGCATTAGGGCTCAGCCTGTCTCTATCCTCCCAGTTCGCCAACCCACCCCCACCTCAGTGCTGGTTTAAGATGCCTGCCACCATGCCCAGCACACAGGTGCTAGAGACCTGAACTCGGGTCCTCATGCTGTGAGGCAGGCAGTTTACCAATAAGCCATCTCTCTAGCCCTAGATGACTGTTGGGTTTTTTGTTCTGTTTTTGGTTTTTGATGTCTCAGTTTTCCTATCTGACACAGCACATATCTATATTAGATATTTTTTAAAAGAAGTTCTGTAGTACTCTGAGTAATTTTTTGCGGGGAGCCCCAGTACCCTGGCAACGTGGTTGAAGTCTGTCGACAAGGTTCCAGACTCCCTGGCCAGGAATTTCGGCTTACCAGTCATTTTGCCCCTTTCTCCCCTTTGCTGTAATGGTGACAAAAGCCTTTCATTTCTGTATGGCCTAGTAATACCTTAGCTGGCTGGTATTGGCGGAGAAGGGGAAGTGGCCATTTTTTACTCAAAAGTAATTGTCATTGTAAAATATCTTGCGGGGCTTCTAAGTCCTGGCATGTGTAAAGCTACCTATCCATATTGATAGTACATTGTAAAGGATATTCCTGGAATGGGTGTTGGTCCTCCCAGGAAGACAAGTCTTTAACAGATAGAAGCAAAAGGAGCCTAGATAGAGAAAAAATAAATATGCACCAAACAGTTAAAAACCATAAAATAAAAACCTTCTTTGCCTACATGGCACTCTGCTTTTTTTGAGACAGATGGAGATATTATTCAGCTAATAGTATTAAGCCAAATGTTCTTTCATAGCAAACAAGATAAGTTGCAGGAGGAAGGACACGCAGCCTCCTCCCTGGGCATGACTACATCTACATATGAAACCAGTTCCTCTGAAGGCCTGAGCAACACCTACATACCAAAAGCTGTATTTGGCTTTTTAAACTTATTGCCAGAGCAATTCTCTCTCTTTCTGGTGTGGGTCCCTTCCCCTGTTAATGTATATTGTCAGTCTCTCCCTCCTTCTCTTCTTGGTGTGGTTTTTCCACTGACAAGGTGCATTGCATTGTCAGTCTCTCTCTCTTGCCCCTCTCTTTTCTTAATATGTATACTGTTAATTCCCCTATTAAAAATGCTCCTGCGTTTTACTTCTAAAGCGTATTCCATGTGTCATTTTAAAGCGTGATCATGCGTGTCATTTCCTTAGGTCCCATAAAAGAACGAACTACCCTGTTCGTTTGGCATTCCTCATTTTTCCTGCACTCAGACTCCCTCCTGTGTAGAGTTTTCGTGAACCCATTTGTGGAAAAGGCTGGTTCCCTCCACAATTTTTAAAGAGTATAAAGGTGTCTTGGGACCAAAATGCTTGAAAAATGCTAACCTAGAGCTCACCCATCAGCCAGGGAGAGGGGATCACCTTATTCAAGGGATCCGGGTCAGCGCCAATAGCAAACAAGCTCATGCACGTCACATGCCTCCACACGACACTCAGGACACTCAGGTCCACGGTCACCTTGCCCAGAAGACACAACCTCAGTCTGATTATGAGAAAATGCCATACTCAGAGAGTCTACAAATATGTCATGAGTTCCCACCCAAAACACCAAGGTCACAAAAGGCAATGAGAGAATGCCATGGAGTGGAAGAGACCAGGAAGACACAACTAAATACAATGTGGACCCTAGAACAGCAGGCTTGGGACATGGTGGGGAGGGCGACATGAAATCTAACTATTTTTGTACTTGAGCTGTTAGCATCATTCTGGTGTTAATTTTCAGGGTTTGATGTTGTACTATGTCTATGCATCACATCAACACTGGAGGAAACTGAGGCCATACAGAAATATGCTGTTCCTTTATTATTATTTTTTGAAGTCTAAAATTTCAAAGTGAAAACATGCATTTCTCAACCCCATATCAGAGAAGCTTTTCTTTATAGTAGATGGCAATTAACACAGACACACAACTGGTCAACATGCAAAGAAAAAGAGATACTAATTGGAAGTTATAAACCACCTGTGGATAGTGGCTACTGAATTCTACAGGACCATGTTAGACAAATTCCTCCTACTGTATACTCCTTCAGTCTGCTTCATTAAGCATGCCCTGGTGGGAAGATTAACCCCAACTGTCAACTTGATGAAATTTAAAATTGCTTGGGAGACAGGTTTCTGGGGAGGCCTCTGGGGATTATCTCCATCAGGTTAACTGAGATGGGAAGACCTGCACACTGCAGGTGACATCCTAGACTGACCCTAAACCTTGTAAAAGGAGAAAGGAGCGGAGTAGCAGCCTCCATCACTCTGTCCCAGACTGTGGATGGCACACGACAAGCTGCCTCAAGCTCCCGCTGCCTTGACTGTCCCACAGTGATGGACTGTGACCTTAAACTGCGGCCGGAAGAAAGCCATTCTCCCATAAGTTGATCGTGTCAGATTAGTTTGTCTTTTCCTGAGCATCAGGAAAAGAATCTAAGACACCAGAGAGCCCGTCAGAAACGCAAATTCCCAGGCTCTATCTAAGACCTCCTGTGTCTGAAGGTCCAAGGAACAAGGCCCTGCCAGGGGCATGTTGCTAAACATTGAGTGACTCATTCTTAGTGGGAGAGAAACTCTGATAGGTAGCCTATGACACACCGGGGCTGATTTCAAGCTCCTCACATATCACTTAACATAAGATTGGAAAGAGATGTATTGACCAGGACCTGCCAGTGTCCTCACACCACTAGCCTGTCAATCAAAGCTTGCTTCAGCAAGCCTTCAAGGTGATTGTGATGATTGTGATGCACAGATGGTTTGAGAACCTTGAGTCTAAGATAACAGATGCCATGGTGACTGTGCAAATCTCTACAAGACGTTTAGGTAAGTATCCTACTTATGTGTTTTGAGTAAAAACACATAAATCAAGTCACCCAGGTACCAGATTCAGGACTGTCAAGATTATTTTTACTCTGGGGAACAGACAAGATGGAGCCTCAGATCTTAAGGTAGAGGGCCACATCTAGCCCACATTCCTTTGGAGCGGCCATTTCACACTTCCTAAGACGAATGATATCACAGCCTAACCCACTCCATGAGCAGGGCCAAAATACAAGCAATACCGGCATTCTCACCACAACTCTACCTCTGTCTCTCCCACATAAGGAGTGAGGGATTGTGTTATTATGGTTAGAACAATCCAGAATTGGCTACAAGAATTTTTTAAGAAAATTTCTTCTATCTAGTCAACATTCCAGCATGGATGGAGAGCACAGGAGCTCACATCCCTAGCTGAGGAGCTATTGACAGTTGGTGGCTACTAGATGGGAGAAGTCAGGTTTCTTTAGGGGTGTGGCCCTTGATCCAGTAGGGAGCCCTACATACATGTGCACACAGTCAGCACTCAATAGATTCGGTGGGTTACTCTTTCAAAAGAGGACATGAAGTTGGGGGAAGGATGGTGTTGGGAGGAATTTGGGAGAAATTGTAATAGGAAGTGGGAGATGAATATGAACAAAATACAGTGAATGCACAAAGAATAAAATTATTATATTAAGAAAATAATAAATTTTCTTATAATTCATAAAGCATATACATATACTGTATAACTTTGTGATACACAATAACAAAAAGTACCATTTTGAACACGGTTTTATCAGTTCTAGGGAATGTCCTTCTTTAGTATAATCTGATTTGCCTATCTCAATAGATTTGTGATATGAATCAAATGTAAAAACTATGCATATGGAATCATTTCTAGAATATTCTAATATCAGGTACACTCCTAAAGGGAGCAAAATCCCATCATTATTTGAGTGGAGCATCACCTTTTCCCTATCTTAGAAATCTATACTATGGAAAAAGGAGATTGTTGAAATCTTCATACTCTAAGTAAAGCAGAAAATAATAGAAGTGATTCAAAGAAGCCTGCCTAAAGGCAGGAGGTCACTTGTGCACGTGGCCTCTGTGGTGAACACACATCAAGGCATCGGGCAAATCACCTAATTTCATTATCAACCCACAGCAGAGAGTTCCATTAAAATAACTGCATGAACTGGCTGAATATTTCCATTGCAAAGACTACCAAGCTCTGCATTCTAATCTGATGGATTTGCTCTAAATCCCAAATGAGACGCCAGTGGGAAAATGTCCATTCTTGCCCTTATTATACTCCTTAGCACAACATGCATTTGCATTTATAATGCATTTAGAGAAAGTATATGAACTTTTATCTGCCAGTGCATGGATTCCAGATGTCTGGCAAAGGCACTTCCTTTAAAGAGCTCTGTTCCAAGTTTTGGACTGGGCATAACAAGAGTATCACTGACCCTCGAGTAGGAGCACACTCCTATAAACAGGCTTTCCTGGCTTGAATCACTGTGCTGCCAGCTCTGCCCTGCACACCTGCAGAGACTTGGTAGAAATCATGGGTACTGTCCAAGGTCCTGACAAATAAAATCATTGTTCTTGGTGCTAAACTAATTGGCCCAAATGGACCTCATTATGGTTGCAATTTGACAAAGGGAACTAACTGGGCTGAGTAAGTTCCTATCTTTCAGAAGTGAAAAAAGTAAATAAAATATTCTATTACAGATTACACTTACCTCACATAATGAAGATGCTAAGGAGTTATAATCAGGTTTCTGGGTGATTAAAAGTATCCATGATAATCTCAAAGGTTTTATGTGGAACTTTATAAACCCCTGAATCCTACCTTGACATTGGTTACATTCCTCCCGTGGAATGTTCCTGCATGCTTTCTTGTTGTCCTCATTAACTCCCCAAAATTTGGCTTTATAATTATTTCCATTACAGAGATGAGAACACTTAGCCTTGCAAACTTTCCCCCATGTTCCATATAGCTCGTAAGTGGTAAAAGCGAACAGCAAAAATGACAAGTTGAGAAAATATCTGGCTTACAACTTCTTTTAAGTATTCTAATAGATTTTGGTTTGGGGATGTGTGAAATCTCTATGGACACTCAAGATTTTAGGAGTCTTCACTTTGAACGTTATTGAAGGTAATTTGGAGAAAAAAAAACTGCCACCATATCCATCTCAACACAAGAAATGATTCGGATGGACTACTGCAGAGTCTATGCAGATGCCTCTCAGATTTCTTTCCTACAGTTCTCAGTTAGCTCAAGACAGGCAGCAAGCCAAGAGCCTCCAGCTGGAGTGTATGGAGGATCAACTGAGCAGTTGAGCTTTTACTGGAGACCAGGTCAGCATTACCTTGTGGGAAATTGTGGGTCAGCAGCTGACTGGGGCTGGCGGGGAGCGCAACACAGCCTGTGACTCCTTCTCCCCAGGCCTCCTCCCTTTCTACTCGCCCTCTCAGTGTTAGGCTGGCTTCAAGGTCTGGAGGCTCTCTGCATATGGCAGATGCTACAGTTTTTCTTTCAGCTAACAAAACTCTCACTACCTCCATTGGCTTCTAATTCTGTCTTACATGCTCACAAAAGCACACTAAGAAGTCTTTTCAGAATGGCCCTCATATGTTTTACTTAAAAAAATAAAGAGTAATTTACCAAGTAGCATTGCTTATATCCTGCTATGGAAAGTGCTATCATGAATCCCATGGATACAAACAAGAGGCAAACATACACCTAAAACACACCATTTCCCGAAACTCCTTTATCATCTTTAATTCTTGGTGGCATCGTCAGGGATGATGACTTTGTGATGTGGCCACTTCTAGGAAATAGTAAGGTATGGTTAATCCAACAACAAGTGCACATTTGTATACCGTTGCTGGTTCGTGAGGTATTATTTAGACGTGGGGGTATCTGTAAGGAAAGAAGCATTGACCGGGTAAACTCAGAAAGTGTGCATGAGGGACCATGTCTCCCACATCTCAGATACTCATTACTTGCCACCTTTCTGATGTATATCAGGTGAATCTTCTTCAAAAAGAGAAATATGTTTTAGGAAAACACCGAGCACACCCATTCCACCAACTTATTCAAATGTTTGCCTAAAAAATTACTCCTTATAAGAGAGGTATGCTGTCATATAATTTATGACAAAAAGTAGCACTCCTTATAGCACCAAGATTTAGCCTTTTATTCAATAAATACTGAGCAACAATCATCTCAAATCATCTCATTGTGACGGGGGTATGATGAGCAAGACAGATACTATAATAGGGCGTAGAGTCTAGCTTGGTGCCCTTTAATATGAACACAAATCACTGGAACGCTGCTTAAAATACAGCTTCTGATCCGTTAGTCAAGATTCTCCATTCCTAACAAGCTCTCAGGATGCCAGCGGTGCTCTTCCACAGATGACACATGAGCAGCAAAGGACTGGCTGATAACTGTCAGCTGATATATTATGCCAGGCTCCTGTCTCTGAGCCCTGCTCAGGAGTACCATCCCTGAGAATTAAAACCACCAGATATTGCTGGCATGGAAATCAACAGATATTGCTAATACAATAGAAGGAATATGATTTTACTATGGCGGGTTGTTGATGTAATTCTTAATTTAGAACACAGTGGTCGTAGGAGTATAAAACATACAATGACATCATGGTGGCTTCAAAGAATCATGAAGTTCTCGGGGAAAGGGAAGGATGTGTCCTGCAAACATGCCAGCAGTCAGGACACTGACTTATTCTTCTCATTAGACAAAGAACTGAGGGGCCAAGGAAACCAGTCCCTCTTCTCCCTCCCCTTTTTTCCCTTTTACCTCCTCCCCACTCCCCAAACACACACCTCCTCCCATCTAGACAGTGTCTCACTATGTAATCCAGACTGGCCTTGAACTCCCAATCCTCCTGCTTCATGAAGTGCTGGGATCTCAGCTGAGTGTCATCCACGTAAATCATACCCAGCCAAGTAAAACATGCAAAAGAAGTGTTTAGTTCTGTCAGAGACGCCTCTAAATTTTCTCATTCAGAGTGCTATGAACACACAAAGGCTGTTCTTACCCCGAACTGTAACCTCAGAAATAAAAGGTTGCTAGAAACGTAGCTAAGGACCATATGTTTATAAGCATCTGCTTGTATAAGTTGTCAAATTATATCTGAAAATGGAGCTGTGGGGAGGTTGAGGGGGGGATTCTATGCTATTTGAAACCAGAAAAAAAAAAAAAAAAACCAGGTCACATTGAATTCAGCTGGCAGAGAGGTTGAATTTGTTCCTTTCTCCTAAACTAACAGGAGAAAATCAAACCAGGCTACAAAAAGAGCAAACCATTTTGATCCCCACAACCCCAAATACCCAAGTGCAAAATGTAATAGAAGATCGTAAGCATCTGAAACTCATCTAAAATATTTGCTTTGTTGGCTAATAATCCCCACTAATAATTTAAAAGAGCCAGAGTGGGAGAAAGAAATATAGACGAGTCAATGGGGTTAGTAGGGAGGAAAGATGAAAGTCACCACAGGGCTGGATGTGTGTACTTACACTACACATTGATATGGGTGTATTGCCACACACAGACCCCAATACCCAGAACAACAAGGCGGGTTTATGAAGGCCCAGTCTTGCAAGCTCAGGGACACTGCCACGGCTGAGCTACCAAAGCTGGCAACCTCACAGGTATACTTCACTGCAGTCAGCAGAGGAAACCTTGATTGACTTTAGAATAACTCAGGCTCATGATTCTGTTCACATATAGACTGCTCCTAGGAGACCTGAGGATTACTGTAGATCCTTTTATAGGTTTCCAATTTTCATGTTTTGAGAGTTATTTTAGAAACAAGAGAGAAAAGGGAGAGTTTGGTGGAAACTGCTCTCAATCATATGTGGCAAAGGCATTCCATGCTGTTTCCACAGTGCCTTGCCCAAGAAGTGCTTTTCCTCCTACCCCTCTATAAAATCTGCTCTGCTTTGCTTACAAAACCTGTGAGTTTGACGGGTGATCAATAAAGGGAGTGTTCCCACTTACAACAACTAGTATCTGGTAGGCTAGGGCCCTGAAGTATCACAAAACAAAACAGAAAAATCACCTTACATGAGGCAGAAGGTAAAAGTTTTGAATGCATATCAGAAACATGTAATTCCTGACCTAAAACAAAGCAAAATACTTCAGTCACTTCACACATACACATGCATGCACATGCACACCATGCAAATCAATATGGTGGCTATGGCTATTTGGGTTGAAGCAGATATAATCCGGTACAGCTATAGTTTTTATGAGTATTAGTCGCAAGTTACAATTTGGTGACTTCCAAAATAATACAAAACTGTCACCTTACAGCTCTACAGACCAGACATCTCTGAGTGAAGACACTTCCTTGCTGGAGGTTACACAGGACAGTCCATTTCCTCATCCTTTTCCTCTTTTGAGATGTCACCTATTTTCCCCAACCGCTGCCTTTTCCTGCTTTTCCACAGCAACAGTGGTGGGATGAGCCCTCTATACCCACTCTCTGATTTTCCTCCTCTTTGCCTTCCTCGTCCATTAAATTTTTTTTTTAAATTTATTTTTATTTTATGGGTATGCACTGGGGTGCAGTGACTGCAGAGGCCAGAACAGGGTGTCAGATCCCCTGGAACTGGAATTACAGGTGTCTGTGAACTGCCACGTGGGTGTAGGGAATCAAACCCCAGACCTCTGGTAGAGCTGCCAGTGTTGTCTTAATCACTGAGCCATTTCACCAGCTCCCCCTTCCCTGTCCTAAGGTCTGCTGTGATTACACAGAAGCTGTTCAAAGAATCAGAGTAATCACCCATCTTGAACTCAGCTGATTTAAACCTCAGTTCCACATGGAAACTTAACTCACAGCCTTTGTCATGGAACCTGTGTTTACAGATCCACGGGTGGGAGTGCGGATGCCTTTGGCCCCATTATGCCGCCTATCATAATTGTGTTTTTAGCTGGAAGAAATGAAGAGTTAAGCTAGATTATAAATATGGACCTTATGAATATAACTTTGACAACCAGCAGTTTGGGCAAAGCTCTGTATGGACACAAAATAGAATATTTTATATATATCAAGGCTGAGTTAAGAGATTTAAGAACTTTCTTAAATGTTTCACATATACTGAAAAGTTTTGCTTTTTCAGGCTTAATAAGAATTTAAAAGACTAAAAAGATGCTGTTTTAGTCATTAGACTTGTGAGATCTAGTTTCACAAATAAGTCAGTCCATTTTACTTCATAATAAGATCAGTCTGTATGATTGAAAAACAGGCCTTATATAAACCAATCATGTATGTGAGTTTTGTTAATTAAACTATAATTAGCCCTAACCATATGCTGTAATACTTTTTTTTTTCTGGCATACATGAAGAAATGTCTATTTACTCCAATTAGAGAGGGCAATGACAGACTAAGAGACGCCACCAGCCAAGTCCACGTTGGTGAACCAATGAGTTTATTGGGGTCACTTACAGGAGCATGGGTGACTCTGACAGCTTTATCACTGGAAGGCCACCCCAATGTGGGTGATAACCTTTAAGTCTGTATCATCTGAGTTCTCTGCACAACGGGCAGAAGCTACACCACTGAGCAGTCTCCTCTCCCTAGCAGTGGTTTTCTGTTCTTATAACCTTGGGGAAGGGGCTCCAGTGTCTTATGTGTTTCATGAGCCTCCTTAGCATTCCTCCTCCCCTCCAGGAGGGGATGCTCCCATCTGGAAGAAACAGCTATATAAACACATAGGAGAACAGAAAATGCAAACTTTCCCCACATTTTCTAATTAGCAATGTAAATTAAACAGATAAATGTCTGAGTACAATAGTCATTGCTAATTTGATAACAAAAATTTAAATTTCTGTTCCTACACTGTATAATGGAATACATTTAGAGACAACATTGTCTTTCCACTCTGAAATGTCACTAGACTCAACTATTCAAACTCCTCACATGCACACAGATGTAATATACTGTCACAGCTCTGGACTCTGGCTTCTGGAGAGTCAGAGCCCAGCTTCTGAGAGCACTTTCAGTAAAGGCTGACTGAATCAGCTCTCCCTACCTCTGTGTGGCAAGTCACTATTACAAGTTGTATTTTAGTCTCAGTCCATTTGTGCTGCTACGGCAATATGTCACTGACTGGGCAACTTTGATAAGGACAGAAGTCAGTTCTTTAGTCATAGATGCTACATGTCCAACATCCAGGCCTCTGACTGGATCTGAGGCCTGCTCCATGGGAGGGAATTTCCATGTCCAGTTCTTGAATCCTGGGCAAATGCCCGTGGTTAGGGAAGCTATGGGCCCTGGGTAGGACCTGCAATCGTTATTTTGCTAAATGGTCATGTTGTCTAATTGCCTTCTAAGCATTTGTGTTCATACCCGTAGACCCAGGCTGCTCTCAACACTGGTCAAAGGTGCTTCTTTTTGCAGTGGGTGGCAGTCAACACTGAGATGCTCAACCGGTCAAACACATCTTTCTCACCACTCCTACATCAAGGCTCTGGGAGCATCATGAAAGGGGAACATCTGGGTGATAGGGAGGGGTGCTGTGATGTGTAAACTACTGGACATGACGTGACGTTCACACTCATGAACTCACGGCAGCTGTGGTTACTTGCACAAGAACAAGTTAGCCAAAATGCTGTGGCGAAGATGAGAGAGGTGCTCCCCAGGCCTCCCTGTCACTTACTGAGGAACAACTGATAGTTGATAGCAGCTTCATTAATGTGTGGCCACTGGTGGGTTGCACATGCTCTAGTGGATGGCCCCAGAATTATACACATATGGGAAATACTAACTGGACTTACTAGGAGACGGAGGGGGTGAGAGTAGATATAATCCTGTTTCATTGTATATATGTGTCATGCACAAGAATAAAGAAAAAATAATATTGAAACATTAAATTTTTAATGACAACTAAATATAAAGAAATTTATATCCTTGAGAAGTAATTTTCACAAGCTCTGTTAGTAAAGTGATCCCAGCTTTAGAACTCAGGTCAGAACATGAATCAGGTACACACTCTACAGCATAAAGCATAAAGCAAGTTCTAAGGAGAACAAAATCACTGAAAACAGTCCCAGAGTCCCAGTGGTAGGTATCAGAATAGACAAAAGCAGAAGGATGTCTTTGATCCAGAACTTAAAGGATGGGCTGCATTCCAACAGGCAGACAAGAGGCAGTAAGTATCATCTAGCCATTCTGTGTCTGGCTGGGTAAAAACAGCCCCTGCTGTCAACTGAGTCAGGTGCTGTGAGTGCTGTTTAGTATATCCAATCTCATTTAATACTCATAGTGAATTTTTGAGATTGGGATTCACAAACATGATAAAAAATACTTTAAAAAAACTATAATCAGAGATAACTGTCTTATTCAAAATCAGAGTACTACCACACTGATAGTCAAGGCTCAAACACAGGTCTAACTTGGTCTCTTTCCTGAGTTCCACAGCAATGTAGGAACTACTGAGCACCATAATATATCCTCCAAGTATTAACTACTTAACCCAGGGCACAACTGTGGAATATGCATGCACGGGAGAAAATGCATCCACTTAAGGAAAATGTTGTGGTCTGTTCAAACCACTGTAATGCGTGCTCCACCCAATGGAGACTGTTTAACTTTCTGCTTTACTGTTTCATTCCAAACTTGAACCTTGATGGGCCAGGCAAGGTAAACAAGTGTGCTCTCTTCTCTAACGGTGTGGCCTTCAGTTCAATGACTTTGTTTTTTGTTTTTCTTTTGTTTGGTTTGGTTTGGTTTTTTCCAAGAGAAGGAGCCCAGACTTTTCAGATGAGAAACTGACTTCCAGAGGTCCACAGGTGCTGCTTTCCTATGAATGCTGATATTCTGGGGCTCAACTGTCCTATTTCTGTGCCTTTTTCTTAGGGTCTTACAGCAAAGTGGCTGGCCAGGGAAGTGTCGGTCTGTACACACTTTAATATTTCAAATTGGATATAATTTTTAAATTAGTTGGAGACTGATCATGCAGAAGAAACACTCTAAATTATTAAATTTGCTTCAGGGTGGATGATCCACATATTTTTTTAAAAAATCCAATATTAGATTCATTATAATTAACCTCTAGAATGCATAAAATTAGTGAATAACTGCAGGGACCTTTATTCCTGGGAATCAATTATTACAGTATGAAGAAGCACTGTAACAGAACACACACAAACCTAAATAAAATAGGTGGCAAATATTAATAAAACTACTATCAATGTTTCTAAATCATGCTTGAAGAATCATGATGAAATTCTAGGAATGCAAAAGAGACCCCAAGAGGGTTTGGTATTCTTTTCTGAGCCAGCAGCTCACTGGCTTCTCTATTACAGTTGGGGTTGCAATCTGTTCTACCCTTTTTATTTTTTCCTTTAGGAGACAGAATCTCTTGTAGCTCAGTCTACCCTCAAACGCAGCACATTGTTCAGACTGACCTTCAACTCCTGATTGCCTATCTGCACCTGAGTGCCGAGACTGCAGGCCTGCTCCCCACACCCAGCACCGGGTTATCATCTCTTGCTCTGTCACACCTGGTGTCTTAGTTAGGGTTTCTATTGCTGTGATGAAACACCAAAAAAATCCAGCAAGGAAAGGGTTTTTTGGGTTTACACTTCCATATCACTGTTCATCATCAAAGGAAGTCAGGACAGGAACTCAAACAGGGCAGGAACCTGGTGGCAGGAGCTGATGCAGAGGCTTGCTCCCCATAACTTGCTCAGTCTGGTTTCTAATAGAACCCAGGAGCAACAGCCCAGGGGTGGCACCACCCACAATGGGCTGGTCCCTCCCTCATTAATCACTAATTAAGAAAATACCCTACAGGCTTGCCTGCAGCCCTACCTAATGAAGGCATTTTCTTAATTGAGGTTCCTGCCTCTCAGATGACTCCTCTCAGTCAACTTGGGTCAAGTTGACATGAAACTGGGCTGCCTTAGTAGGCACTAGATCCTTTTACAAATGCCCTCAGGGCTCATTGTCACTCTGATCCAAACCCTCCAACAGCAGAGACTGAAGGCAGAAGCATCAAAGGATCTGTACTTTGAGATCAAAGCATCTCTAAGTAGCCATTTTTTCTAAGACCACAGCTCTGCCTACACTCCTTGTAGATGAGAATGTAACTCAGCTGACACTAAATGTGATGATTTCTCTCTCCCGTTATTTTCCTACTCATCCCAACAGTGCTTTTCTGTTAGTTAATCTTACCAAGGTATATTTTACCAACAACAAAGCGCACTCATTTAAAGTATAGAGTTGGATGAGTTTTGAAGACTCCGGGGTGGCTGGAGAGTTGCAGGAGTTGAGGTCAAAAGTGCCCCCACTTCCTGGTGAAGAGGGCTGAGATGCTGGAGGCAGCCTTCTCCTCTCTTAGTCCACGGAGGTCCCTAGCCAAGAAATATTAGTTATAACTTGCTTGCTTCTTGGAAGCTAAAGGGACATGTTTATCTGTATTGTAGACGCAGCCATAGGGCGGGCTCGCCTCAGGTGTGCCCCGCCCTGCCATGCTAATTAAGGCTTCTCCGCCGGAGGGAGAAATCCCGCCTTCCCCGGGAAGATATTTAATCAGGAGAAGCCCTTTTAATAAAGGAGTATCGTGTCCACCAGACTGTGGTCTCCCGAGCCTTCTTCATGGCTCGTCCATTTCTCAGGTCCGAGTGTGGACAGCTTCACGAAAGGTCCCCGAACTGTGACTCTGGGGCCCGCGCCTTTCCCCTGCTTGGGCCTAGGTCTGTTCCCCTGGCAAAGGATCCTAGTCCCGTGGGACATCAGCCGCCATCCGGTGGGACCCTGCAGGACCCGGAACACATGCACACTGAACCGACATTGAAGAATACTCAACTGGTCAAAAATGCATTTCTCTGTCCACAAAAGGTTCTTTAAAGGCCATTTTCCTTTACCACCAGGACTTCAGGCAGCCAGTTTCCTCATCTGATCTACTGTTCTAGACCTCCATGGGAAGTGCAGCACACCAGTGGAACACTGTTGCTGTACCCATCTAACATACAGCTGAGAGACTGTGGGGAAATTCTCACACTGTGAGCGATTTTTCTAGGAGTGGCTTTGGGAGTCCAGCCTCTTCTTTAAGATATTTTGTCTTAGCAACCTGCTGGTGGAGCTGCTCACTAGAACCCCCACGCTAGCTTTATGAAATGAGTGCTGTCACTTGCCTACCAGAGTTTGCCAGCTCTTTCATGCATACAAGTGACCATGAGCTTTTCTTCCATAATCCACATATATTTCTCTGTCTTAATTAAGGAAAAAAAATTCCTTTTTATTTGGACATCCCAGGGGCCAACCTCTTCTTCACAAGTGTCCTGGATTGAAATTATAAATTTTTGTATTGTTCCAAATTGAAACCTTTTTGTTTGGAGACTTGTTTCTTTGCCACTTAGCTTTAATGGAAATGGAGCCTTTAATTCTAAACTCTCTAGTGTGAGGTCTCTTCACTTAAAATACTGGTTTTTATATTTGTCCACATCTTCTGTTTTGGAAGATGTTACTTTTCACTTCCAAGGATGTGGGATTCCTGGAGCTGGAAAGCAGTAGAAGCAGTAGCCAGAAAGTGCCCTTGCTCCCTGGAAAGGTGAAGCGGGATGAGATGCTTGGCAAGCTCCTCCTCTAGTCCTGGAAGGTCTCTAGCCAAAATATTAGTTATAACTTGCTTGCTTCATGGAAGCTAAAGAGACATGTTTGTCTGTATTGTAGCTGAATTCATTCATTGAGTAGATGCCTTTCTCTCCCGCCTCTGGTGCCTGCCCTGCCCATCATGCTAATCAGACTTCCCCACCCAGAGTACCAGGACCCCACCTTCTCTGGGGAAAGATATTTAAACGAGGAAAAGCCTGCCAATAAACAGAGTTTTGTGATCCACCAGATTCGGCTCCCGAGATTTTCTTTGCATCTCGCTATTCTCAGGTCGCAGGTGGACAGCCCTCTCGAGAAACCAATCGAGACCCACCACCTCAGGTCCCGGAGAGCCTTCCCGCTGCTCAAATCCGGGCCTTTGTACTCCTGGCTTTGTATTTCTAATGCTTATGACTAAAGCTAAGGACACTTACATGTCATGCTCCTGGAGTTCGGTTTCCATTTCTCTCAAACAATGAGTAGTGGAACTGCTGCGTCACTTGAGGGTGTCTTTTTAAAAAATAAAAACTGGAAACATCGTGCTTAAGTTCAAATCACCTGGTTCCCACTTGGATATTTAAAAGAGAGAGATGATATTGTGAGTCATAGAGCCCATGAAGGAATTAAAAATGTCCCGTATCAAAATATGCCCATTCAGCCTCCGGCTGAAATCATGTGAGGCACCATAACCGTGGGAAGGGCCACTTGGCCTGTCTTTCCACACATGGCTGGAAAATGGCCTTGACCACTGGATGCTGCAAGTAGGGCCACAATGGACCTGAACGAACAGACTCTGTGAAGTGACCCTTACTCCACTGGCTTCTGCACCCCCACACCTTCCTACACACATCTCTGACATCTCTAGAACAGACTGTTCTAGCTCACATGTCCACATGCCCTGTCATTCCTTGGAGATTTAATTTTCTTTAGACTTCAGTGTCTTGGGACGTTCCCCATGAGTATCTAAAATTCATTTTTAAAATGTTAAAATGATTCAGGGCATAGGAGGCATGTCAGCAGGAACCCGAGACAGCTGGTTACACTGTATGTAGTCAAGATTCAAAAAGTGGGTGGGAAGTGGAGCTGGGCTATAAAACCCCATAATCTACCTGTCTCCAGTGATCACTCCCTCTAGCAAGGTTCCACCTCCCACAGGATCCACAACCTTCCAGAACAGTACCACCAGCCACCAGCTGGAACCCAAGTATCCAAACACATGGGCCTAATGGGAATTTTTGACATTCAAACCACAACAGAGGAGCCCCACCCCCACTCCCCGACTCCCATGTTCTCAGAAGAAAAAAGGGCATGCAGATTTCCTACAGAAAGCAGAGCCCTGTGAGGCCAGAGTCCACACTTAGAGAAGGCTTGGGGCTTGTTGGAGGAGTGTCTGGAGAGGAAATGAATAGGCTGCACTTGGTTAGACTGCAGGCAGCTGCCTCCAAACCTCAAGGGTCAGTTTAAGGAGACAACGTCCTGGAGGACCCCAGGATCAAGAGTCAGGCTATTCTAATTTTTAAGAAACACTGCTCTGAAGTTCAGTGGCTAGTTGCAGAAAACAAACAAACAAACAAACAAACAACAACAAAAAACCCAAGCCTAGAGTGTGGGGAAGAGCCTGGCAGAAATCATTGGGCACATTAGCCTGGCTATCTGCATTATATAGGTCACGTGTAGGCAATCATGTTGATGAGGCTCCGTGGTGTAGCTTCTAACATTTCTAGAAAGCATGGAAGAGGGGAGCTCATGGGGATAAGGCCTTAACCCTATACAAAAAACTATCAAACTAAGAAATGCTGAGAGAGAAAGTCCTCTCCAGGGTACAGCATACCACTGGTTATCCTGTATCAACTAGTCAGCCCTGAAAACATGCAAGTAGCATGATATAGACTGAGCAATGCTTTTTTGCATGTATTTAGGGACACACACACACACGTAACAACAATTAAAGAGGAAGCCGTGAATTTAAAAGAGAACAAGGGGTGTTATATATGAGGATTTGGAGGGAAGAGAGGGGAGGGAAATGATGTAATTATAATCTAAAAAGTAAAAAAAAAAAAAAAAAAAAAACCCAAATCATTTAAAAAACTAGTGTTCAAGAAGTCATCAGCACCACAAATAAAGAATTAAATATGAATAAACTCCTTAACCCTGCAGTTGTGTTTTCTCATTTGATTGTCCTGGTGACCCGTGACTAGCTAGATTAAATCAGCTCTAGCCAAATAAATGCATATCAAATGTAACTAATATCTTTCCCTGTCTCCCTTTCCTACAGCTAACGCCACACTTTCCAGGGGAATTTTCCAGTTCGTTATCAAAAACTGATTAAATAATTGGGGTAGGAGCTTTAAAAAATGACTGCATAATTTTATAAGTACATGCTAGATAAAAATAAATAAAGGTTCCTCTAGGTGCTGAAAGCATGGTGTTGATTTTTTTTTTAATTCAAAGAACACTGAGGAAAATAATTAACCACTTCAGGGTTCATCAACAGATTAAAGCATTCTATTTCAAATTTTCATGATTACCTAATATGCCCACCAATAATCTCAGCTGCCAGGCTGCCAACCCCAAATGCTGCATACTTCCAAGATTTTGTTTTCCATTTAATGTTTGTGAGAAAACAGTACTTATAAAAATATGAATGTATAGAAAAATAAGGGAAATGTTCAAAGTATTTTATAAGGCATCTGTCACATTTAAGCTACCGTGTGTTTGTTCCACTTTGAATCCTACAGCTTACGATGGAGACCCAAGCTTGGAGGAGGTGGTTCGGGGTAGGATGGCTGTGTGCAGCTAGGCCGATAAATCAGCATACTGTTCGCCACAGGGGAACAGAGATGTAGACGAGAGGCGAGGAGCTCTGCGGTCAGAGCCAGCTTAGGATAACGCGGCCTCTGCAGCTCGGCACGGAGACCCACACACAGCACACCTGCCTTCTGGAGGTCTCACTCACTGACCACATCTGACTGTTTCTCACCAGTGTACTGCAGCTTGGGAGCGACTGAAGAGACGTTGTTCTAGAACGAGGTCATGTGATCCTCGAGCAAATGCCTTCATGTCTCTGTTTTCTTTTCTTAGAAATACAGTTAAAGATATCCTTTCCTTTTGAAGCCAGGAGGCTAGCCTCCAGCTCCTTTATCTCAGACAGCAGTTTATTATCCTATCCTGGGCTTCTCACAGCAGCGACCCTGCCGGCCAGCACGGCATCAACTCCATCGGATGTTATAGGAGAACTAACTTTCTCAGCTTCCTACTCACGGAACCAAACTCATGGAACAGCTGATACCTTCACCTTCCTCAAATAGAACAAATAATTTAGTATAAAATACCTCAAAAGTTACCCCAAATCCATCTGACATAGATAGTCCTCAGTCATCATGTCTACTGTAAGATGGCCTCCACAGAATCACTCTCAACTTGGCAATTGGCACCTTAAAGAGCTTCAGGTGCTGGTCTCCACGCAGCTGAGGAGGTGGCCTGTACCCCATGGTACAAGAGTGCACATTTGGGCTGAGATGAAGACACAATCCAAGTTTCACTTCTTCAATGTTCAGTTAGTACAAAGAGTTAACATGCAGCACCTCGGGTTAATCTACTGCCAAAGAGTTTACAGCACTGTCACACAGGCATTAATAACACTACCTTGTTATTGTGTGCCTTAAGGAGAAGCCTGGCAGACTCAACTACAGGGAGTGCAAGTGACAGAGCAGCTCAGCTGCCATGCTTGGAACCATCTCGCATTCTCTCAGGAGCTACCACTCCAGCTGCAAACTCTGCTAAGGTGCAGCAGTGGTGCAAAGGCAGGCACTCAACAGCTGACTTGGCTCAGGGACTTCCTGAGTAGAACAATACACTTCCACTAAGCCTCCCTCTTCTTATGTAGAATAAGATCTGGACTGTGGTCTACCAGTTCTCCCAGCCTATTCTAGCTATTTCCTTTCATGCAAAATATTTTTCCCCAAAATAGTCATGTATTTTAGTCTTGCCATGGCATTTGCAACTTAAGAGTCTAAACTGATATATCATTCATTCACTTCTTCATCAATTCATTCATTCATTCATTCATTCATTCAAGAAATACTGAGTATTTATAATTTCCTTGGTGTGTTATTCTAGGCACTAGGAACACTGGTGAACAAGACCAAAAAAGCTCTTACATTCAAAATATCCCTCAAAGCTCTGTAACTGCTTCTTTCTTCAGCTCTTACGACGCAAGGCACTAAGCTGAGAGAACGCCCATGCCCACTCTTGTTTTCTTTTGATGATAATCGTGAAAGGAGGAATCATATTCCTGCTTCATGTCTAAGGTAGCAAAGACGCAGGAAGACCAAGTTGCCGGGGACTTCCTCTCTAGACGACATGCAGCACCTCTGGCAGGGCAACAGCTCTGAACACTCTTAGCTTCTGGCAATGTATGCACATCTGAATAGTGATCTAGTGAAGCCTGGTTCATGTCTTCACTTTAAATGTACCCGAGGGGCAGGGTACATTCATGAGAGAAGGGAGTAGAACTTTAGGGAGTAGAGATTTTTTTAAATTCAAGTTAATGACATTGTTTAACCCACTAAGAAGAGGTATCTCTGCAGATGTGAGTTTATAACTCGTCTTCACTACTGCAGACAGAGAGGACAAAAGGCCCTTAGTATCTCTGCTTTTCATCCTGGTCATAGCCCAGCCCTGAGCAGCCATGGCAAGTAGTCACATACATGGAGGGCTTCTCTGAGAGACCAGACAAGCACCCTGCTTAGTGGTGACGCACATACCATAATGTCCAAGGTCAACTATGGTGTCCTCCAAACGTGGCTCAAGTTCATCGAGGTCTAGGGATGGAGGGGTCTGAGGCTCAGGCAGGTTCTCTGAGGTCGGTTCATCTAATTCCTTGTGGAAGGGAATTAACAATGAATGAGAAGCTGACAGAGGAAACGGCCCTGCCACAGATGAAGCAAGAGTTTTCTTCTTTCAGCCTGATAGCATCTTCAGACTCTGAGCTGGTAACTCGGGATAAAAGAAATGGTCCTGAACCAGACAATGACCTGGGCAAAGCATGTAACCTCTATAGAATTGGGTTCTAGGTCATAGCTAGGCGAGCCAAGTAAGATCCCCAGGAAGCCAAGTCAAAGGCCCCAGCAGCAGCAGGTCTCTCTCTCCATTGCACACCCACGCCATCCCATCTACCTTATCCCTACTCTGGCCATGCTCATTTTCATCTCAAAACTAAAAGTGCTGACCCGAATGACTCCCGAATCTCTTCTGTATTTAAAGTTCTGAGTCTAAAAACTTCAATTTCCCAAAAGACAAAGATTACAAGATGATGAAGGAATTCATACTTCCTAAACATAAAAGGTAAGGTTGGAAACTCTAGTTGGTAGAGTCCTGGTGGTTGGTAAAGCCTAAAAGAAGCCCTGTGCTAAATCCCCAGCACTGCAGGTGCTGGGCGTGGTGACAGACGCCTGTAATGTAGCTAGGGAAGTTATCTTAGTTACTGCTCTACTGCTGTGAAGAAACCACGACTGGGACAACTCTCATTTTAAAAATAGTTTAATCAGGAGCTTGCTTATAGTTTCAGAGCATGATCAGCATGGCACAAAGGAGACAGGCATGGCCATGGAGCAGTGGTTTTACACCCTGATCTACAGGCATCGGGTGGGGGTAGGGGTGGAGGGACATTCTCATTCAAACCACCACGGAAGTAGAGGCAGGAACATTGAGTAATCCTGGACTAAATGATGTCTTTGAAGTGAGCCTCGGCTACATGTGATATTGCTTCAACAAAACAAAACCTGAACTAACTTAATAAATACAAATAAAATGTAAAGGGCCCAAATATTTTAATGGGAACTTCAAGAAGTCATTTGTTTTTTGTTTTTTGGTTTTTTTTTTTTTTTGCATGTGTGTGTACTAGAGTGTGTGTTTGCAAACTAAATCTAATTCTGAGTTGCCCTATTTTCTCTGATAAGCAGCTTTCATTGGGGGAACTATTTCAAGAGAGGCTTTTTATTAAGAAAGGAATTAAAAGGAAAGTCCAAGGTAATATTGAATGAGTGAGATGAAGCCATGCCCCCCCACGGACGGCCTTTGTGAGAATGTGAAGAAGTCCGCTTTCTGTGCTATCTGATCATTGCTCCAGGAGGTGCAGCTGGATCCAGATCGCAAAGGATCGCTGATGGCACTTGGAGAACCCCAACAAGGGATCTGCAGGCTGTGAATCGATGCATGGACTTCAGAAGTCATTTGAAAACAAGCCCCCGGGCTCTCAACTGGCTGTGGCTTACGAGGCTCTCTTTGAGGACACAACTGCTGTGGCTGCCTCCCTCAGAGGAAGGAGCACTAGTCTATCTCTGGCTCCCGTTCCTAGCGCACATATGCAGTCCTGGCCTGCTAGGTACTTCTCACAGAAGCCCAGTTTTAGCAGCACTACAACTGTACATGCCACAAGAAGAAGGCCAGCCAGGGCTTGCCTTGCACATTGTGGGCTTTTTTTTTTTTTTTTTTTTTTTTAAGCTATGTCCTCTGAAGAGATGGAGTCAAACATGATTCCACACTCAACTGTGCTTCAAGATTTCAAAACCGAAATTCAGCCCAGCAGAAAATGCCTGCCAAAATAAAAGCACTGTCAGTTAAAGTCTGAAAACAAACCCAGTGACTCTCCCAAATACTTCAAAGAATGTTCATAACATATGACATTCTGGGTCTATTCACTCTCAAAACTCTCCCTCCTACAACTGCTTCTGAAAAATATGAAGGGGGTTCTGGAGACATGGTTCAGCTGGTAAAGTGCTTGCTATGCAAGCATGAGGACCTGGACTCAGATTCCCAGCATCCATATTTTCAAAAGACAGATGCTAATCCCAAAGCTGGAAAGATAGAGATAGAAGATCCTCAGGGATTGCTAGCCAGCTAGAATAACACAATGAACTCTAGGTTATGTGAGAGACATTATCCCACAGAATAAGGAAGAGAGGAATAGAGAAGGACTCCAATGTTCAATCTCTGGTCTTCACACGCACGTGCACACACACACACACACACACACACACACACAGGAACATGCACACACATGCAACAAACACACACAATGAAGCACACAGGGGTTTGTTCCAGTTAGGCAAGAAAAAAGGGAGAACGAAATGAGAGCAGAGCCTCCATGAGTTTAGGAAGATGTAAAACCATCAGAATGTAAAGAAGAGGCAATGAAATCACTCAAAGACAGGCTTTGCTTCAGCCTCTTGAGTGTGATTAATCCAGCCTCTGCCATATTTTATTTCATCTTTTTCAGCTCAACTATGCCTTTCCCTGAGATGATGAAAACCCTTCAGGTCTCTGCAAAGTGTTTAGCTTCTTCCTTTGTTCTGTGAATACCATTAAATCACCTCCCTCTTGTGCTGGTGAGTATGATTAAACCTGCCTCTTCCTTGCCTGGCTGCCTCTCACCCTCCTCCTCCTGGGGGTGAACAAGAAAGACCTCCCTTAGGTAGCACCTCCTTTCCTTCCATTTCTATTAAGTGATTTCTTTCCCTCTAAAGAGATAAGAGGTCTGTTCATTGATGCCTTTCCTCCTTCAGCTAGAGGGGGATGATCATATTCAGGAGCTTTACTTTCTGCCCCTGGTTAATGGAATGCAATCCTTGGTTAGCAGCATCAGAAGCAAAATGGAGAAGTCTGACAGTCCAGGCCCCACCCCAGACCAACAGAATCAGAATCGAGATACACAGGATACTCCGGTGTATGTATTCTAAAGTCTGAGAAGTGTTCCTGCAGGTAACAGAATTTAGAAGAGAGTCAGGTGGGTGTGGACCTGAGAGATTAGATGGTTTTCCTGATGACAAGGTGACCTCTGAAAGAGAAGAGAAGGGTGCTAACAATGGATATTCTATTGTTCTTATGCTGACATGCTAACTAACAATGTTCCTATCCATATACAAACTCAGGAAACATGCTTCTGAAAAGCTCAGGACCTGAGACAGTAGCACTAAATCCTGGAAAAATCAAAGAATGAACCAAAATCTTCAGCCACAATGTGTGTGTGTGTGTGTGTGTACACAAGCGCGCTCATGCAAGCACGCGCACACGCACACACACACACACACACACACACACGCTACTTGTTGAAAGAAACGAAAGCGTGATGATCGATCTTATTTGTCCATTTGACTAGATTTAGAATCACTATGGAAACACATTTCTGGGTGTGTCTATGAGAATGTTTGCAGAAAGACTGAACTGAAGAAGCCCTACTCTGAATGTGGGCAGCACCAGCCCACAGGCTGGGGCCCTGGGCTGACTGGAAGGAAAAGCCAGCTGGGCAATGACAGTCATCTCCTTCTGCTTCCTGGGTGCAGATGCAGTGTCCTCACCATCACGACCTCACTGCCATTATGAACTGTACTTTCAATTATGAGTTCCCCAAAGCTCTTGCCCAAAGCAAAACTCTTCCTTAAGTTGCTTTTCTCAAGTATTTGTCATAGCATCAAGAAAAATAACTAATACAGGAAGTCACTGGGGATGTGTGCTGGGGGATAATGGATCTTTGTGCAACCTCTTTCTCTGTCCAAGCTGGACCAAAATAAAGATGTTTTCTCTGATCTCATGTTCTGTGTGATAACATATGGATAACAAAATCCCCAGAGATTCTGCCTGCCAGGTATAACCCCATGATAACCCCATGTCTTGGGGTTATCTTTAGACTTTTAAAACCCCAATTTCCAGAGGTTAAAAAAAGCATTTGCTTTTATAGTTGTTCAGTACCCCCAAATGTCATACAGTATGATTATAGCACTGTTAATAATTATATCAGACACAAAGATGATTATATTAAAGGGTCAAAGAAGAAAAGTAAAGAGGTGAAATAGATTATCAGTCACTAAAACATAAGATCTTACTTTTTATCTGCCATGTAATAACTTCAAAATAAAATAAGAGCTTGGTGTGGTTTTATATTCCTGTAATCTCAGCACTTGAGAGGCTGAGGCAGAAGGCTCATGAGTTTAAGGCCAGTCTGGGTGACATAGCAAGACACTGTCTGAAAGGAAGAAAGAAGGAAAGAAAAAGAAAGAAAGAAAGAAAGAAAGAAAGAAAGAAAGAAAGAAAGAAAGAAAGAAAGAAAGAAGGAAAGAAGGAAAGGAAGGAAGGAAGGAAGGAAGGAAGGAAGGAAGGAAGGAAGGAAGGAAGGAAGGAAAGTCAGTCGGGAGATCTTTTAGGCTTTATAATACAAAAAAAAAAAAAAAAAAAAAAAAAAAAAAGACCTTATCTGGTTCTCAAGCTCCAGTCTTAACAAAGAAATATCTCAGATATCAAGGGTCCCTGAGTATTTCAGAAATAAGCATCTCAGTTTATTTCAGTGATTGATTAAGTAGTTCTTAGACATTAACATTAACGAACACAGAATCCTTATAATCCTGTTGGCTTCCTTGTCTAGATCTTTGGGAATGTCTGGTTTTCAGCATTGTATGGACAAAGCAGACTGAGCCAGGGACAAGACCTATTACCACAGGCCATCCTCACAGGGCCTAGGAGTGTCTGGGGTGCTGAAGGGAGGCACTCAGTGTTCCTGAGGCATGGGTTCTTCCATGTAGGGGTGGCATCAGACCTTTCTCTTGGTTGAGACCTGATCTTGTTGCTGACCCCTTGTTCTTTCATGTCCAGCAAAAGCCCTTTCAAAAGCCAGCAATTACCAGAATCCATGAGTGGGAAAGATCTCAAAATTCCGCACGTCTCTGAGACTAGTGACAGATGCCACAAATTGTTTCACTAAATGGGGTGCCACGTAAGTAGAACAGGAGGTAGGATTTAGCACTTGTCATCAGCACCCTTACCGTGTCTGCTGACCAGTTTAATAAGCAGGAGACCCGTAAGGTCATAAAGGAGAGTAGATGCACTGCGTGATCCAACTTGGGGTCATCTGACCCTCTGTATAATTGAGGAAGGTAGGTGAGCATTGTCTTGTTCTGAAAGGGACAGAAAACAAGTATTCCTAGGCCTTGCTTGACTAAGAGAAAGATTTTCCCAGGCTTCTGCACAGCCCAGGGTTTGGAAGCCTGTGGTGACTAAGATAAACTACAGAATTTATCGCACTGAGGTTCAGGGCATTGTTCAACAGCCTCAGGGTTGGTTCTTTCTAGTAAAAAAAAAAAAAAAAAAGTTTCTCAGAGATCTCTTCTGGGTGAACGTCTTAAAACTTTTCTACCTCAAGGTGCTTTTATCAGAAGAGCTATGAGGTTGTTGTTGATGTCAATGGCCCCAAATGACCCCTCACTAGACTACCTTAGTAGCAGTTCCTACCACCAAGGCCCAGAGAGAGTCTCAAGCATGAATGAACATAGTAATGAAATCAGAGATTTCAAATACAGAAGACATGAACAGGGAGTGGGGCCCATGTTCAAGTAGATATCATCAAGAATAAAAGTGAAAATCAGAGATGGACAATCTGTTCTATTAACTAATCGTTTAACAATATTATTGAGTTTGGTGACAATTCCGTTATCTTGTGAACTGTAGCCACTTGAAACGTGGTGGCCGAATCAACAGACCCACTTACAGATGCAAGCTGCGCTGTACTAGTGTTGTCATAAATTGCTGGCTTACTTTCTCCAGCCCTCCCTGAAGTTGTTCTGGGTGCCTTCATTTTCCATCCTCTCCCTTTCCCTACACACTTAGCCTGATGAGTACGAAGGACCTGAAGCAGGGAAACATTCTGTGTAAACAGGAAAAAGTTGCTTACATGGAGCACACAGACACTCAGATGCTCACAGTTCTGGAAGCTCGATTCCTTCGTCCGTTTGTTACTTTCTTTGTATTTTTCTTCCACAATCTTTCTGTAAATTTAAATGAATGAATGACAATCAGTACAAACTGCTTAAGCCATACCTATAGTACACAGATAAGCACGACCCCCATTTTAACAGGCAACCGGGTTGTCAGGAGGCCAGACATCAGGTCTCTTCCTCACGGTATAGATCCCACCCAAATGATCCTCTCACGGTTTAAAATGTCAAGCGATTCTTCTTTAAAGCACACACAAAGAAGCTCTGGCTCCTGAATCAACCCTGGAAACCCTCAGGACATCAGAAAGAGAAGATAACACTCACTGTGAGCATTCTGACTGTGAAGAAGCTGTTACTCTAATGTCTGGGATTCATTCTACTGAATCCATGATGATGCAAGCCCATAAACAAGGACAACGGAACTACATGGTGAGGAATGTATGAGCATTATGGCGGAGGGGAAATGGTAATAGATCTACCATCCAAGCAACATTTAACAGTTCAATATCATATTCATAGTCTACGGCGTATGACAGATTTTCAGGGCTTAGGATCCCTTTTGTCTAACAGGCCTACCCCTCCCCAGCAGCCAGCACTCTACTCTGTACTTCTGCAACTTCATTTTTTACACTACATATTAATGAGATTATGCACAGTGTTGGCATGTCACATTGACACTGGTTACAATACACAGTCCCTCTTGAATCCTAGAAACAATGATCAAAATTCTAACCCAATTAATTTATAAAATCAAGACCAAATAGGAACAGTATTAGTAGATTATGCGGAATATTCATGCTATTCTTTTGCCTATAAATAGTTTTAATCTGAATAATACATTTTTAATATGCATGTAAAGCATTACATTTGCCTTTTTAATGTATTTCTTTCAGATTGAACTCTCCATTTACATTCAGCCAATGACAGGAATTACGGTTCCTTGGAGACATTAACATCACATATGGTTAGACACAGGTTTGGAGCTGTGAGTTGATACAATGGCTCAAATAATTTCAGTGTGTGTATTTCCCCAGTTAGACCCACAGTCAGTGGTTTGTAGTAACCAGCATGCTTTGGGCTCCAAAAAACAGACTGCACATACAGCTTCCCAACTGAACAACATGCGGTATCACCTGGTAGCCGGACACTGGCCTTGATAGGAGCATTTACACCACAGAGATCAGCCAACACATGAGCTGCCTTCAAACCAAAGCTGCTCGCTAGCCATTCACCCACATGCCACTGCCTCTGACTTCCCCACCTGATGGACTGCACGCTCCAACAGGGAGCCAAAGCAGACCCTTACCCCGTAAGATGATTGTCCGGTTACTTTATCACAGCAACGAGAAAGGAACTAACACAGAGTAAAATACTGACGCTGTCTGTTCAGCCTTTTAATGGGACAGGTCTGGGTGTCAGCAACAGTGGGGCTTCATTCACAGCCTGGCCATGTTTTCATTGCTAGTAGGCTCCCTCACGTTCCATCCTTTCCTTCCGACAGGACTGAAAAACCTGGTATGAATAATGCCTGGGATCCGACCTATGGCTCAGTGATCATGATCTGGGGGACAGGTGGGTAAATACAGGAGTGGTCAGGCGTGCTTTGGACTCCTGGTTTGGCAGCACTGTCAGGCAGCGCAGGGCACGGCACCCGCGGCACGCCGCTTACTTCAGCCTCTGGGCTCTCTCCTCAGCCGCCGGCAGCTTCCTCAGCCGCATCCTCTCTCTCGGTGTCATTTTCTGCACTTCGGACAGGGCTCGCAGAGTCTGCAGGTGGATCTTTTTCTGCCTGTGAGTGATAAACGTTCCCCAACATGCAACTCATACCAAACATGCTCAGAAAAAAAAAATTGAACAAATATTTTATACAAGTATCATTGCTCTATGGAGAGAGCGGCGGTGTCTCAAAGCAGTCCAGGAAAACCTAATAAACTCTGGGTGGGTAATGAGCTAAGGAGGACCAGAGTTAATCAGCATTATTTTTCAAATTAGATTTCTGCTTAAAAGCAAATTGTGTACTTTCCAAATTTCTGCTCATTTCATTGCCTGTGGCTCGTTTTTTGTTTTGTTTTTTTTTTTGTTTTTTTTAATGTAAGACAATCAAGACTTGGGATTAGGGAGTAACCAGGCCAGCAGAGTAGCTCAGCTGTGTGTATTAGCTCACAGTCGTTGGGAAGAGAGTGAATCTCACCTCCACCACCCCCTCACGCTGTAGCCAAGGGCAAGTGAATGCCAGCTCCCTACACTGAAGAGTGGCTGCAGTGAGCGTCACACGAGAGAATGTTTGCACCCTGTCCAATGGTGTACTATAACTACTGTGTTTTCACGGTAGTGTGGTCCAACGGTTAACTGTGAAGGTTAATAGCACTCCCTAGGCTCAAATCTTAGCTTCCAGGTTATATTCTGCATGTCTTTCGAAGGTTTATGGAATCTCTGTAACTATAAGAGAGAACAAAACCCACCTACTTCATCGGGGTATCCTTCATTTATTGAAGAACCTCCTTTTTGTTCAGTTGAAAGGCTGCTCACACTAAACAAGGATTGCAAGGCCAACGGTCACATTCCCAATGCCCTCTCCTGTCCCTGCCTCGGTTAGGAACAAATATTTCAGAGGCTCTTTGCCCTCAACTTCTTCCTTAAGAAACATCATGAAAAAAACTGTTCTCAGCAACTCTCATGCTTCTAAATTATAATCCCAACCAGAGTGCCCCAGGAAGGGACAATTTATCGGGAATACGCAACCTTTGATTTTATAAGACCTAAAATACCCCTGACACATAGCCACAGATCTTGGAAATAAAGGATATTAATTGAAATCAGTATTTTACACTGTAAAAAAGATTTTACAGTGTAAAATCCAGACAATTGAATTCTAGCACGCCATTGATTGTAAACAGCATCAGACAAACTGTCCCACACTGCTGTCAAAATGGTAGCTAAAATTAACTTACTATTTTAAAAATAAGATAAGCTCTACTCTCACATCTCTAGTTAATAAACAAAACATAAAACTTAGCTTTTTATTGAAAGACTGGATAGCAACACAAGAAAATGAGCATGTCTATAAATGAAACGTGTCTATAAATTGTACCCCAAAGGATCTCTTCCAGGTGCCCATTTGTTTAGATTGACTGTGAGGCTCGGAAATCAAATACGGCACAGTCAAGAAACCATTGGGGTGCATGTCAGAGGACAACACCAGCATTGGGGTGTGTGTCAGAGGAGAGCACCTGGCTACTTGGCCTTGAAGGTCAGCCCGGGGGCTCCTGTTCTCATACTGCTGCCTTGCACACCACTGGGGAGAAGAGCTATTGTTCTTATAAAGTCAAATAGAGTTCCATCAACAAAATTATAGATGTAATCCTTAAGAAGTAGGTTCCCCTGGCATCTGCAGTCCACTGCCTGCAGTCTGAAGCTACTTACCATTCTATGTTTTTACAAGTTAAAGCAAAAAGAAACTTTTTTGAATGAGAAAAAAGGGAAGTCAGGTCCAGAAATTATTATGGTTCTTTGGGGAATGCACTTTCTCTCATTTTTTTTTTCTTTTGTGTGAGGGTGTATATGTGAAGAAGGTGAATTTGAGCTTTTTTTTTTTTTTTTCAAATGCCTCAGGAACCTACAACACTCTCCTTCAGTAGATAGATACTGTCAGTTAAACACCTTAAGAAGCCATTTAGGTTTCTGATGGAAGGCTCATTAGCATAAACATTCCTAAGTGTCTGAGTTACTCATCTCTTTGTACACTCACAAGGCACTGCGGTGCCGCCCTGCAGATCTGTGAGCTGTGCGGAGGTTCAGACATTCAGGATTTCAGCCTGCTACCACCTGGGGCAAATGGCTTTGGAACGCCGCATTACTGAAGCTTCTTAATTTCTTGGCAAGACTTAAGTGAAACCCAGGATGCTGCCTGCAGTCAGCTTAGTGCTAATAGATTTTTAAAGACGGATGCAGTCAGCATTTACACGGGATGGGCTTTTAGAGAAACAAAGCGATTACTTACATGGCGTCAATTATATGAGCAGCCTCTTTCCGACAGACGGCGTTCTTGTCTTCCAGCGTCATCTCTGAATACTTACACATCAGGTGCTGAAATAATGGGAAACTACGCTGACCTTAAAGATACCTTTTCAGCAATGGAAGGGCATGAAGGAACCACCTGCCTTTTCTGATTGGGGTTATTATTGATCGTGGCACTTTAAGATAAAACCCACAGAGCTGTTTCTTCTCGTTAAGGGTTAGATGAGGTTGTATGGTAGGTTGTGTGAGGCGATCCTCCAGGGGAAGCTCCTGCTGTTTCTCTAACTTCACCTTGCTCTTGTCTCTTACTCCTCACTCCTTCAGTTACCACCACCAGCAGGCCTTCCCTCAGCTCTAGGAATACTGCCTCTCAGCCTTTAATAGACAATGTCAACCCTCCCCCTGAGAAGAGGGGCACTAGGCACTAGGCAAACTTAGTTAAGGTACAAAATTCAAAGGTATAACATAGACCGCAGTAAGCAGCAAAGTTACTCCTACCTTAAGACACACTATCATTTGTAAAATTGAAATCCAGGCCCAACATTGTGAAGAATATAATTACAAATGTTTACAGATGGTCCAACCCTGAATGTGAGCACCTGCACCCCACTTGGCTCTTGCAGCAAGGAGCTTGTCTTTAAACTTTTTATACTTTGCTGTCAGGGTTTAGTGATAGTGATTTTTTGAAATAGTGCAGGGCTGGAGAGATGGCTCAGTGGTTCAGAGGCCCGACTGCTCTCCCAAAGGACCTTGGTTTGATTCTCAGCACCCACACAGTGGCTCAGAAATATCTGTAACTCCAGCTCGGGGGATCTGACACCCTCTCCAAGCCTCTTTCTTACTGTTTCCATGGCTGCCTCCTCCTGCTGTTAAGATGGTGTCTATTCTTCTGACTCCCAAGTCCCTCCCTTGTTATTTTTTTTAAGCACCCACTTTCCTTTCTCCTCTGTTCTAGTTATCATTTTCATTCTTCCTACTTTTCCTTGGCAGTCAAATTTAGAAGAACAGAAAGCCCTGCCCGCCCTTTTGTTTGGGTCTCCCCAGGGTCAGCCTTGTGTCTCATGGCTGAGCACACGTCACCATTATCTTTGCTCCCTTTGGCTTTAGCTCTGGCCTGCTGGTGAAAAGCGGGCACCTGCTGCAAGGTGGAGAGATTCCTGACAGAGAATTCCTGATAGAGATTCCTACCAGAGGAAACATGCTTGAGGGGTTAGCGTAGCAAAAGCTGGAACGATCCAGAACAGCCAAAAGCTACAGAGGGGGCAGTTACTTCTTACACCCGAGCAGGTCCTCTGTCTAGCCAACCAAGCTCTCCAATGCAAAGGAAAACAAAAGGAACGTCTAACCAATTAAAGATGCTAAGCCATGTCACAGAGGAGGAAATAACAATACCTCAATGAAAACTCCAGGTTTGTGTTATTAGCACTTCATTCTTTTTTTATTTATTTTTATGTACATTAGTGATTTGCATGCATATGTATCTGTGTGAGGGAGTGGGACTGCCTGTACAAGAGTTAGAGACAGTTATGAGCTGTCACATGGGTGCTAGGAATTGAACCCGGGTCCTCTGGAAGAGCAGCCAGTGCTCTTAACTGCTGAGCCATCTCTTGTCTTAATGGGAATGGATTTCAAAATGTCTGGGTATGATCTGTCAACCCCAGAGTCATTGGGTGGATAATAATGGATTTAGGCAAAAAATTAGAGCCCTGACTTCCCATGTCTGGTGGCATCAGGGAACCAGAGGTGGTTCAGCCTCCTTTACAAACAGGTGTTCCTAACTGTTTCTTCTCAGCTCCGTTTGAAACCCTGCTTCCTCTTTTCTGACTGACTCCCAACCACACCCCAGTCCCACAGCAGAACTGTCGCACACTGTCCATGAGCCCTGACACCAACTGCCCTCATTTCCAATACCTGAAGCTGCTCCTCGATGTAAGGGACTTTTAAAACTTCTACAGCAGATGGTCTCAATGAAGGACTCTTGTTCAACATGCTGTAATGTTCAAAAACGAAAATTACTCTTCAAATGAACGAAAACATAAGTTCACTTCAAACACAGAAATGTGACTTCAAATGGCCTGTGCTTCAGACTTACTACATACCGTTCCATGATGGTGTTTAGTTCCTGTGGATATCTCTCAGGGAGTGAGGGTGTGTTGCCTTCAACAATTTTTAAAACCACAGACAAGAAACTGGAGCCAGCAAACGCATGATTCATGCAACACATCTCATATAAAATGCATGCCAGTGACCTGCAGACAAAATTCAAAACATTTAAATAAAGAACTAATGTCTTGTTTAAAAATTTGTCCATCATGAAAAACTTCAGGGAAACTGGGACATCAGCTACAATGGACTAACATCCATTTGAGTTTGTTTACACACTACATATCTACCAAGAAAAACCTGGACCCAAAGGCAGACAGCGAGACAAACAGGGACACACACACACACCACATGCATGCAAAAATAAAACATGTAGACATGCAGTGCACAAATCCGAGACCCATCAAAGGATGAAACACAGAGAGAAATCTGAGTACTACTCTTTCTAAAGGAAAAATAAACAGTCTAACAGCAAGATGTCTGCACAGAGTAGGGAGTCTAAATTTGATTAATGTAGTCAGGAATTTTTAAATTAGCTTCTATGAAAGAAAAGCAAAATGAATCTACATGTTTCCTTCCTAAGGCAGTTTTTTATATTATACATGCAGAATGAAATTTTAACTTATCAGCCTGACCTGCCCTCTATTGTGTACTGTGCATGTTGAAAAGGAAGCTGGCATTATTTATTAGTTTTCTGAATAGAATCCATTTGCAAGCAGAGGGGGAGAGAAACTATTTGCAGTTCACATTAAAATGTATAATTCTCCCTTGGGGTGCATGAAACAGAAGATGAAAATCAGAGATCAGCCCAACCTTGGCGTGGATTAACTACGCTAACTCACCTCTAAGCTGGCAGGACCATGTTCTTAATGGTTCCACATTACCCATAAAAAGAAAGCTAAAGTCTTCCCTGGGTTCAGTAATAAGAAACAATAAGCTATTTTTATCTTATGGGCATTGTGAATTATGTAACAGCCAGATTTCCCTTTTCATGGTGGTTGCTTGAAGGATAAAAAATGAGTTTTTGATGGAGTGCTTTTAAGTTATATTTTATGTAACTTTTAACACCATGCCCAGAAAGGGAAGAGTATTTATAGTTAGCACATGAACATAGAATCTATTCTACGGTTGCTTATAGAAATGTGCACATGTAAGATAATCCTGAACGTTAACACTGAAAATGTTCCTGTTCCCATAAGCAATAATAACACTAAAGCTTTTCAGCTGATTATGAAGCACTTCCTTGTACATCACAAGGAACTCAAACTTCCCCAGTGAAATGGAACCAATATCAGATTTTCTTTCTCAACTCATAGACAAGAAAATTGGCTCTGAGAAGCTAAGTAACTTGGTCAAAATCACACAGTAGTAATCGGTAGAATTCACTCAAATTAAAGCATTTTACTTCCAAACTTTCCAATATTTCAATTAGAAAGAAAGACAGTATTAGGAACAATTACATAGAATTGACTTGAGCACCGAGGTCAACATAAATATTATAAATAAAAAGTATTTGAAGCTCAATCTATTTTATATCCATCTATGAGAGTTTCAAATGGTATCTTATATAGAAATTTTAATATACTTAGATTTCAGCATCCAGGAAGCCAAATTTCTTTAAATAAATACGAAAATAATGACATTTTGGACAAATAAAAACAGTGTTCCTTGCCAGCAAGAAAGCACCGGATACATTCTAGAAGGAGTTCTTCTAATAAAGAAAAATGATCCTAACCAGAACAAGCATCACTAGGACAAACAAACAGCATTAAAAAAAGTACTCTGTAAATAAGTATAAATGGACATTCGTGCTACACAACAGTATTGGTAATATCTTGTTGGGTCTCAAAATTGTGTACAAAAAAGTTTATGGCAAGAATAATATAAAAGACAAAAGATGCCATGAGACAGTGCGTTCAGTTCCTTGTGCCAGTGAGGAAGGTGTCATAATGATGCTTTTGTTAGACAGTAATAAGGACGCATGTTTTATTTTATAAAGTCATTGAAGGATAAAGTTGTGTGGAGTAAAACAAGCTAGGAGCTACAATATTTTAAACTAAAAGGAAGGAGAGAGACAAAAATGAGAACAAGACAAATGGGACATAAATAGTAAAATAAAATACACAGTTACACTAAATGCAAAGGTAAAATGGTCCAATTTAAAAAAGGCTTATCAGACTGGATTTAAAAAGTACAGCTGTTTGAATAACCTTGGGTAGCTGGACACAAGAAAGTTGACTGAGTCATAGCACGCAGAGCCACTGAGATGTCCTAGCAGGTACAGCAGGCTTGCTGCAAAGCCTGGTAACATGAGTTCAGTCTCAGTGACCTACACGGTAGAGGAAGAGAACCAGCCCCTGAGGCTGCCCTTTGACGTCCTCATGCACATTGTGTCATGCCCATTCTCCACAAATAGATAAAAATTCAAAAGATGAAGATATATCGTGCAAACACTTCCTGAAATATTGCTAGTGTAGGTATAATCATCTCAGATGAGACTGGCTTTGAGGCAAGAATCACTCCTGGGATTAAGATGATGGATTAATAAAGAAATCAAGCTATCAGGAGCATATGATAACTTTAAATGTGCATGTATAGTGTGTGTGCATGTGTGTGTGCGTGTGTGTGCGTGTGTGTGTGTGTGTGCGTGTGTGTGTGAGAGAGAGAGAGAGAGAGAGAAAGGGAGAGGTGGGAGAGAAAGAGAAGGAAAGAGAACAGAACTAAAGGGAAAATAAATGCCTGATTATGGTGATTCATAATCATCTCAATAGCTAAAAAAAAAAAAAAAAAAAAAAAAAACCACAAAGACATCAAAATCAATATGGATGGAGAAAATACACACAATACAATTACCCAAATTGACAAGTTATCATCAGTGGATCCCATAATAACAAAATGTACATTATTTTCAAGAACTCATGAACCATTTATCAAAATTGACCACACACAGGGTAATAGACAATCTTCAACAGAGTTCAAGAACCAAAATCTTGAGAGCATATTCTCTGGCTACAGAGCAAGTTAGCTAGACATCAAAGCAGAGAAAGAGGAAGATAGGAAAAGTGGGCAAGAAAATCTCCAACTGCTTAGAAATTAGGGAATACACATCTAGACCATCCCTCGATCAAACAGGAACGCTTACTGAATGAAGCTGTAGCAAAATTGAAAGCATTAGATACATAAAGAGATAAAGGTTTAAATCTATGATCTTAGGGAAACTTGATATTTTTTTTAAAAATACCAAAATAGGGGCAGGATGCTGGGGGTGAAAAAGCAGGGGATGGAATCATCAAAACAAATTTTCTTTGAAAATGTCATAATGAAACTTAATGGCTTGTATATGAAGGGGTGGGGGTGGGAACCACACCAAAGAAAGTTTAAAGAAACGTTTTCAACAACAGGGGAAAAAAGACGATAACTTGCTAAATGGACATGCTGTCAAACTGTCTTCTAAACATTTATGTTTATACGCACAAACTAGTGCTGCCCTCAATCTTGGCCAGAGAAGCTTCTCTCTACAGTGTGCAGCAGTTAATGCAGAGGCTCATAGTTGGCCAAACTGTTGAGAAAAAGTGACTGCTAAGTTTTCAGCCCCAAATGGGACATCTATGTGAACTACCCACCAAGGCTCTGGGAATGCTACTGGAGAGAAGCAGAAGAATGTTAGGACTGGAGGGTGGGCAGCAGTGCTGTGAAAGGCCATCTTCTAGACATGGCATGGGCATTGCATGCACAAATTCACTACAGCTGTGGTTACTGCACAAGATCAAGGCAACAAGACCAGTCAGCATTCCAACAGGTAGCACTAGTTGGAATCAGTGGGTGACAGAAAAGGAAGGTGAGGGGCATGGTGGGGGATACCGGAGGGCAACTGGAAAGGGAAGTTGGAGGTAGATATGACCAAAGTACATTGTTTATGTGTATGAAACAGTCAATAAGCAAAATATTCGATTTTAAAAAGACAAACAATAAAAATACAATGTATAAAATGAAGAAAATTTAATAGATCTCTAACCAGACTAATCAAGAAAACAAGGACTAAAAAACACACCAATAATCATAGGAATGGGAAAAGGGGGAACACTATAGACTTCACACATTTCAGACAGAGACACAGAAAAGTGTCCTGGGAGTGAAGTGCTAGCTCTGTGTGTGTGTGTGTGTGTGTGTGTGTGTGAAGCCCAAGCTGGCCTTGTGTTTGGGGTCTATAAGAAGGTTGTATGTTTACCTGCAGTGGTGGTGGAAAATAACACCAAACTGCTAGGATGTTTCGGCTGGAGATTCTTCCCATTGGCCCAAGATCCCCTGCTGTTGTGAAAGCCGCAACTTGTAACCAAGAAGCCTCTAATTTAACTGAACCGTTTTCTTTTTTTTTTCTTCAAACCTGATTACAAGTGATCCACATACTGGTGAAGCAGTCCTGACAAGACACATCCACTATGCTTATGAGAACTCAACCCCAAGAAGGAACCCTTCCTGAAGACACAGAACACCTGTGGTGACGCTGAGAAAAACACTTGCTAAAAGATCAGAACAAACAGTTGCTGCATTATGAAGAAGTCTTTGGAACATTCTACCGAACTATGAACTCAAACCAGATTCTATCTTAAAATCTGGAAAGTGTATCCTCAGGGTAAGATCACAGAAACTGTCTTCCAGAACTAGTCATGGTTGTATCTCGTGCTGGCTGCCAGATTTGGTAAGTTGTAAGAGTCACCCAGGTGGTACTGGTTTTGAAGGCATGAAGCGGTCATTGGAGAGTAGTTGAGGCTTGGCACTGTGAGAGGCCAGGAGAGGTCATTGGTAAAAGTACAGCCTCAGTGGTCAAGGTCCAGATTGAAGGGGTCATGCAGAGAAGTTGAGGGTTGGCACCATGAAGAAAGCCTATGGGAGGCTATTGGTGAAAGTGCAGCCCAGTTGCAGCAAGAGACCCCAGCAATTTTGATGATGCCAGTGCCATGGGATGACCACCAAGAACAGTAGCAGCAGTGGAGTGTAGCCCACCAGAGCCTGGAAGACAAGTTGTTTGTGCTGCACAGATCAGAGCCAGAGAAGTGATCTAAGCCCAGAAGGAGGAGCCCAGAAGATCATGAGTGAATTTCAGATAACTGGACATTGATAATGCTTTTCTACTGTCCAAAGACACTGTGAAAAGATTGATAGATATTTTGTTTTTTTTGGTCCTGTTCATCTTAGAAGGCCTTGGGATAGTTCCTCTTGTAAATCATTTTGCTGGTGTAGTGTTAAATTGTATTGTGAAGATAAAGCATGTGGGGGGTGTTGGCTTATACATAAAGGGAGAAATATTGCAGAAGTTTATTTCCTGTTATGTTGTTTTGTGCTTTGTTGGGTAAGGGTTGCCTAGGCCTTGGAGTTTTTTATTGTCTGCAGGCGTTGGCTTTTTATAAAAGATGTTTGATTGATCATGATCTGCAACATGTTATCAGTAGAACACTTGAGGAACTTAGGTATCAAAAACTCCTGAGATGGAACGCTCAGGGTTCCACTGTCGAGAATGGCACTGACCATGATAGTGGTTCCCTCTGCTGAGGTCTGGGAGGGTTTGCACCTATGAGTATGCCTCCTTGTCTGCTTGCCGAGCCACCCAGTAGGTGTTCTACTACAGGCATAGATAGCATCATGCTTCTGTAAGTCCAGTGCTGAGGAAGTTGAAGACCTCAGTTCTGGAGGTTTGGTGTTGCCAGTGAAAACAGCTAGTTCCAGTTCAGTCTTAAACCACAAGGTGGGGAGATATACACAAACATACTTAGTGTCAGTCTCTGGCTCCTGTGCATATCTCATGCACACCCACAAGCATGTGAGCATGCGTACACACACACACACAGCAAATATCAAAAAGTGTCAGAAGAGCTTTGAAACATGTTTTCCTTAAATAAATAGACATTATAGATGAAATGGCCTTTTAAATATGTAGTATGCCAAACTGACACAAGAAGAAATAGAAAACATTGATACTTTCTTTCCTGTTTAATTGCTACCTATTACTTAGAATAATAAAATCGAAGTTGAGCTTAACTCAAAAAAAAAAAAATCAGGTGATCTTACTCTCAAATCCTTCTAAACGTTTGTCAAATAAATGATACTAATCTAATACAATCTGTTCACGTTATAAAGTTAGAAAAATACAGATAGTAAAGTATATCAAATGTATTACAAGAAACAAAAATTATAAAGTTTCTCATGATTATAGATTTAAAAAACCAATCCCAGCATGAATGCATGAGCACACACACAAACACACACCATAAACAGAATGTTAATACATTTAAAAGGTCCATATCATTAATACGTGATTTTTTATTTCAGGAATATGGTATTGATCTAGAATTTAAATAGTCATTCAAGGAAATGTGCCTTATTATAGAAAACAAAAGAAAAACTGTAGCATCACTTCAATGGTTGGGGGGGCTTCATTCATAATAGTAAAAATTCACCTGTAGTTTTATAAAGAAGAAACTCAGCACAGTGGGTACAGTCTACCTTAGTCTTGTGTCTACAGCTTTAAAACTTATAGTCAATAATATACTTATTGGTGAAATATTGAAATTTTACAAATTCCTACTGAGATTGGATCAAGATAAGAATCAATATAATATATCTATACTACTGGAAATGAATGTGTTACCCAAGACAATAAGGCTGGAATATTAAGTCATCATTAATCATGACTGAGTACATAGAAGGTTCAAAAGATTCTAAAAACCTTTGGAAATAACAAGTACACTTAGCAAGCCTGATAGATACAAATGGCATTCTTGTCTCTAAGTTGGCAGCAAGATCACTTTTTAAAAGAAATTATTTGTGCCACTTACACTAATATCCCAAGATGTCAAATATCTAGAAATAAACCTAATAAGAGGTATGCTAGACTCTACAATCTCAGCCACAATATAGTGATAAGGAAATTAATGAAAAACAAAATCAAGAGAGTCAGAGGCACTCACACTGGAAGATTCAGTAAGAGGAAAATGCCAGTTTTTCCTAAAATGATTTACAGACCCAATGCAATAGTGGTTAGAATCTTACTGGGTTTCTCTTCTTACATAGGAATTGGCAAGATGGCTCCAAATTTAAATGGAAATGCTACCAAACAGTTTGATATAACAATGCATTCCTATAAGAATGTAGTATTGGCAAAGAAGAAAGATGAAAGAAAGAAAGAAAGATGGATGAATGGAACAAAGAGGAACTGTTTTCAAACACAGACATACGCAAATTCTATTACTTGATTAAGGCCATGGTAAATTATACTGCACAGGGTGGAGAGAGAGAGAGAGGAGATGCGAAGGGGGGACAGAAAGCAGGTAAAGATCTTCAACAGATATTAAATGATCAAAACTCATGTTATGTTCAGCATTGTTAGACATAAGAGAAATGCAAATAAGCATCACAGGGTAGTAATTCTGTATACTGCTAGAATAGCTAAAAATGGACACAACCAAATCAGTATTTGTTACACTAGGATTAAAATATTTTTAGAAAAAAAGACAGAAATTGAAAGAATAAAGACACACAAGCCCCACCTTGCTCTAACAGGTCAGAAGGATAGGGTGAGAACAATAATCTCTGTCATGGGCAGTGTTCTATTGCTGTGAAGAGACATCATGGCCCTGGCAACTCTTAGAAAGGAAAGCATTTAGTTGGGCCTTGCTTATAGTTCAGAGGTTTAGTCCACTGTCATCATGTCAGAAGTATGGCAGCAAGCAGCAGACATGGCACTGGATAGTAGCAGAGAGTTCTACATCCAGATCCACAGGAAGCAGGTAGAAAGTGACACTGGGCTTAGCTTAGAGCATTTGAAACCCCAGAGCCCATGCCCAGTGACACACCTCCTCCAACAAGACCACGCCTATCCCAACAAGGCCATATCTCCTAATCCCTCTCAGATAGTACCAAAATGACCAAGCATTCAAATATATGAGCCTGTGGGGGCCATTCTTATTCAAACCACCACAATCTCTGACCCAGAACATCTTGAGCTATCTTGGAATCAGAGTGGTGAATGTGTTTACCAATAACACAAAATGGTAACCATGGTAACTATGACACCAATGAAGCTGATGATTGGAAACTTAATAGTATCTATCATCTATCATCTCTCTCTCTCTCTGCCTATATATATATATATATATATATATATATATATATATATGCTTATATACCTATATATAGTGTGCATGTGTATGTCTGTGTGTGTGTGTGTGTGTGTACGCGTGCAAGTGTCCCAAAGTTGACATTGTGTATCTTCCTCAATTGCTCTATACTTTGTTGAAGTAGAGTTGCTCACTTGAACCCAGAGCTCCCTAATCAGATAATCTAGCTAGCCTGTTTGCTCTAGGGATACTTTGTGTCTGCCTCATAAGTGCTGAGATTATATGACAGCCCAGATTTTTACATGGGTTCTGGGGATTTGAACTTGTGTTCCCATGCTTGCATAGCAAGTACTTTATCCGCTAAGCCACTGCCCCAATTCCTCTTTACATACTTTAACTCACTGAAGTACCCTCACAACTACTACTGTGATTTCAATTTTCAGATAAGGATGTTAAGGTCAGGTAAGTGGTTCAGGGTTCCATCCATACTGAGCAGGTGGTAGAGCTAGGGTTTCAACCCGGTCTACCTGGCTACACAGAAGTGGGCTCTGCATCACATGTCTTTCAAATGCTGCATCTATCTGAGCATTTCATATTATTACAGGCTCTTGAGTAGAAACTGGGGCTGGCTCCAACAGAGCCTTTCAGACTGGGGTTGACTTCTAAAGTTATTTCTGGTCTTATATGGAGCTATAATCCACCTTTAATGATTGCTGAGGCCTTTGGCAATAGCTCACAGGGCATCTGATCAAGGCAAATACATGGAATGCAGTGAAACTCTCTGTGGAAAAAGAAAGGAGGCCATCAGTATGGATTTTGCTTTTCCATGGCTGAGAAGTAAACAGGGATTAGAGGTCTATGAACTGTGAATGCATCACAAAATAAAGCCTAACTCCACCTGAGCCATGCCTTGTGAATTTATTAAGACTGCAAAATGATATGCAATTGCCTTGCTAAACAGATGATGAAATAATTAGATCCACAGTCTAATTAAGTAACCAAGCGGCATTCATGTGACTACTCTCATGGAAATCCTCTTCGCTACACTTCAAGCACGCTGCTTTTCATTACCCATGTCACTTTGATCTACTGATACATGCCTGTGCTTGAGTGCACAGAGGCCTCATTTATCAGCCAGGAACTTGTAGAAAGGGACCTGTAATGCCACAGTGCACATGCAAGAAGTAGGTGCTAGTAAAGGAAATATGGGAAAATGTGATTGAACAAACTTCTGTGGCATTTGGGGTCAAAGATGTCTTGACTGCCTAGTCACATATTTTAAAACCTATCTCCAAGTGTATTGTTTATTCTGGTAACTATAGTTACATATTCCTATGCTTTTATTTTCTCTGATTTCCAACCAGATATTTTCATATGAAAATTATTGTATCACCTCCAAACTTCCCATCCTTTTAAAGATAGAAAGCACCAGTGTTGGAAAGCAGAGGTAGAGAAATACACACATCACACAAAGTGCATTTTCTTAGAAGTCTGTGGTTTACATTCCTTTCTTTTTCCAAAATACCACCAACTTTGAAGAGTTAAATCTGTCCCCAAGGGATTACACTGTAGGCAATGAAGGGGAAAGAGGGACTAGGTGCATGTGAAACATATTCCACCCTAAGTCCCTCATGTTGCCAGATCTAAGGAGAGGGTTCCTGAACTGCAAATGAAATGACAATTGCCTTGTCTCTGTGTAGTTCAACCTACTCCTTTAAAGCTCTGTCAGACCCTGGAGCAGACACCTGTCCAGCTGTACACGTCTCTAATGTGCTGGGAAATCTTATTATCTTTTAGGCAATATTGTGGCAATTAGGCAATTGATGTGATTGAGAGGCATTCTGACGTTTTCATTAAAGAAGGTATATAGTGAAGACCTACAGGCACCCAGTGGCTGCTGAGAGAGGGAGAACCAATTTTCTCCAAGGATTAACTTCCTAATAGGTTAGGCAATCCCAAATAAGAGCAACACTAAATGGGCTCAGTGGGCTTTACACACACACACACACACACACACACACACACACACACTCTCTCTCTCTCTCTCTCTCTCTCTCTCTAACAATAATAATTATAAAAGAAGAGTCATGAACTTTGGAGTAGAGGTACATGGAAGGAGTTGGAGAGGGTCCAGGAAGGATGGGAATTATGTGGTAAAGTACTCATGTATGAAATGCTCAAAAAGAAAATTAAAATTCAAAAAGCAGACATAATGATACAGAGAAATATCAAGTTAAAACAAGAGCAGTGAGTTTCCCTTTAGTGTATAATAACCTAAATAACACTTTGTTTAGTATTGAATACTAGCACAAACTACGCAAGTATAACGAAACTTAAAAAGATTAAAGCATAACAGGTAACACTAGCAACTTGAAATGCTTAAGAATTATATTATATAGCAGTACTTTACCATGGGCCACCGGGTACTAGAGTTCCTGCCAGAGCTTCTCAATCGTTCAGGGCTCACATAAAGCCCCACAGAGGTGGGTAAATGCCAATCCTGAGCTCCTGGGGTAAATGCAGCTAGACTGGAAGCAGAGTTTCTGGGTTGTCACTGAGTTTTTTCATAAAACAGGGAAACTAAGTAGGAAAAGCAAAAATCCCAGGCCCCATATTTTTAGCAGGTAAGTGAAGACTTGGATCTTTGAACTTCAAAGTACAACTAAATTAAGACAAACTGTATAGCTAATACCCAGGGGGGTGCGGCATCCACCTGAGGAGAAACCAAGGGAAGAAACTGGAGAATGACTACAGGACAAACAAGGAAGAACAGCCAACAGAGGCACAGCAGCACACGATGGAGACCAGCAGCTAGGAGAGGGTGGAACCTCAGTCAGGAAAAACACTGCTCTGTAAACACAAGGACCTGAGTTTAATTCTTCCAGAACCCACATCAGGACAGCAAAAACAAAACCAACCAACCAACCAAACAAGCAAACAAATGTGGTGACAAGCCTGCTTAAAACACCAGCGCTGGGGAGCAGAGATTCCGAGGCTGGTGCAGCTACTCCAAAATATAAGCCGGATGGCACATGAGAAATGATGGTCAAGGTTGTTTACTGGAAACACACACAGAGGAAGAGGAAGAAAGAGAGAAGAGAAAGAATGGTGAGTGAATGGCGGGGAGAAACTGAGTAGCAGCTAAGATGGCAGGGGCTCTTCTCAAGCCCAAGGCCATGTGGGTCCAAGCACAAGGATGAGGCCTGAAGTAGCTGCAGCAGCACAGGACAACCGAGAACTCTCTCCATGACGAAATGCTCTGTATCCCTGCAAACAAGAGCCATGTAGGGTACTGAGCACTTGAAATTTGATGACTCTGATCAAAAGTGGACTCTCTTTCACCATATCCTCCCAATGTATATATTTTAAAGAGCAATTACAGAAAAAAAAGGGTTTGGATGAGTTCTTTTCCGCTTGTAAAAGCTCTAAATACTCTCCTCCATAATTTCTAGTGTTTGAAGGAAGATGATCTGGTCCTTCGGGATTCCCGAAAGTACTACCAAGCCCTCTACAGGAATCTGACCAATGAAAGACCAAGGCTGATAACCAGGGAAGAGAAAAATAAGAGGAGCAGCATGAGAGAAATTGGCTGGAAGAGAAAGAACTTTTCATCTTCAGATATCCCTGAGACCAGACCTAAGCACTCTACGCAAACCATAACGTCTGGAAAGGACCAAGGACAGAGCTGCCTATGGTGAGAAGACTGGTAACAGAAATAACAAGCCATCCTTCCATTCCCAACTGCTATCCACTCAATGCCCCAGTAAGGCTGGATTTGGCAACAGCCCCCATCCCACTCCACCCCTCCGTAACTCAAACTGCTTCACATGGAGAAAATGCCTATGGTGCCAGCTACTTCAATCATTTTACGGAGTCTCCCAGGGCTCTTTTAAGATGAAATGAACATCAGAAGTAGTAGAATGTGCCAGTTTAAAGAAAATCTGTCTCTCTGTCTGTTCCACCCCACGCCCCCAGGATATTTCCTATAGCCCAGCCTAGTATCTTTACAAAATGGATCCTCTGTCAGGGTGACTGTTCTTTCCACATATTCCTTCCCCCTTCACAGACAGGTGGGTGCTTTTTTCCCAGTTGATACTGGAGTTGGCACATTCCTCGCTTCAGCCAATGTAACAACGGGCAGCTCTAAAGACTGAGTGAACGCTTTACACAGCACGACACTCAGTGCAGCCCCCGATCATTCTCTGGCATTAGAAGGGACCTTTTGCTCAGGGTGCAGCCTGGACCCTAAAACTGGGGGAGGACCTTGGAGCAGAAACTAATTTAACATGAAGTCCCCGCTAAGAGAAAGCAGACTGGCAGGGAACTGTTTGTTTCCTGGTGAAGAAAAAAGAAGCAGAGACACAAGCCAAACTGGCAGCAGCAACGGTGCCAGCGCCGACATCCCCAGCCTTCTAAGCTGCTGCTGAAGAAAACTCTGAAACAAAAGGCCCATTTTACTTCCCTGGACATGAGCAGTTCCTACACAGGTCCAAAAGCAAGCTGCTGGGGTGGGAATTCCTTCCAGGGGAATGGGCACTGGTATGATTATTGTTCTTTAGTGAGACTCCTTGGGCCAGGCAGAGCATGCAGGTGCTGGTCCCTCTATGTTTTAATACACCTACAGCTAAGTTTGCCCTCTGAGATCACTAAAGACTGGATTCATTATTAAGCATGAACTGGACTCCACCAGTGTTATTTCCACCTCCTTTATCCCCATTTAAACTACCCAACAAACACAGGGCCCCAGATCAGAGAGCAACCTAGCTGACTCTCAAAAGGGAAATAAGATCAACAGTAAGATATTACTTCATTTCTGCTTAATTACAGCATCACTACTCCAGAAACATTGTCCTTTATGCCCTGAAAAAAATAGGTACTAACTATTCATAATTTAAATCAATTTAATGAACCAGTTGAGAAACAGAAGTCATATTTCTATTTCTACTGTGGAGAAAACATTTTTAGCAAACACTTAAACACATCAGCTGCATTCAAAGCATTGTCCTCGATGGCCCTTGCTATTGTAACTTTCCAAATAATTGTTTTATCAACTTTTGAAATCAAGTCATCTTTTGAGAGCAACTTCCTGTACTTGAATGCTTTAAATAATCAAATATGGGCAGGTCCAACAGATTGCAGAAGGAAGCTAAGATTGCATACGGACAAGCGATAACAGATGAAAATGTAATTAGTGTTGGACTAATTCTTTTTAAGCACTATAAATATAATATGCCCCGCTATTAGTGCTATAGCAAAGCATCTATAAGTTATTCATATGTATTCCCTGTCCCAAGAAAATATGCCACAGTACGTAGACGCCACCTACTCAGAGGCAGAGACAGCTTCTCGGCCTCATGCAATCTAATTTTCCTGAGAGTGTCTGCCTAAGATCACGTGTCACACTTTCCTGCCACTATAATTAATAGGTCTCCAATATTTGTTCCACTTTAGGTTTGGCAGCCAGAATTTCATTACTAGATAAGCCTGTTTTGATTTAGATACAAGCAAAGTAATTACTAAATTCATAATAAGTGGTTATTTGGGGTCAAGATGATGATACATTCTCAGCTCGCACTTGCTGAGTAGTTTGTAATCACGGCAGGGGAGCTGATCTAAAGCTGGGATAGATTTTGCATGTGTCAGGTATTTTTGTAGCCACAAAACACCACATGAATACTGCTTGGTATTCTTAGAATTCCCCGTGTAATATAAGGAGCGATTTGTAAACAAGTAAAATGAGCACAGATGAGGTAAAAAAGTGACTTTGTTTCCCCTGGGTTTCTCTTGCCTCTGTTTGCTAGGAGTCATGCCTCTGATCTGGTGAATAGGTGTGGATGCCCTGTCTAAAGGTATATTGCCACACATTGCTCTTGAAACTTAAACAATGGTTTCCTGAACTGTCTTTACTCAAAGGGCACATTGCAATAACTTAAGATAACAGTCATATGTCATAGAGACATATATTTGAATCTAAAATCCATAATAATAATTTTTAAAATCAAGTCTGGAGAAAGGTAGACAGCCAGTAGTCATTGCAAAGCCCAGGACTGATACCTTTGAGCTGGCAAAAGGAATCACCAAATGACCAAAGTTTTGCACAGGGAGCAAGAGTCAAGCATTTTGTTTTCATACCCAGGGGCTTTTGCACAGTGCTGGGTAAGAAGTAAGTTCTCAATTAAATAGTGTAAGGAAAGTTGTTCCTGGTGACATTCCTTTGCCACTTTTGTTTTCTACTTTGTGTTCAAGTTTTCTTTACCACCTGTGGGGTGTATAGTGTGGGGTGCTATCATGGGAAAGGATTAGAGGAAGTGATGACTGAACCTGAATGGACCTCCAGGACAAAAGACTCTAGCAAGGGCAAGATTCAGCTGAGAACTTCAAAACAAACAGTCACAATACTAGAATGAAGGGATAGGATTTTAGTGTGTGTGGCAGAAGAGGGGTGCAGAGAGCTAATCTTGACAGCTTCTCTCCCAGTGGGAGGCACCAAAGGAAACAGAGTAAGGGCCCTAAGCCAGAAGTCCTGTGGTGGTTCACTTTTTCCCTAGCCATGCAAAAGGTCATTTTCTACCTTATCGTCTTTAGAAAACAGAAGTTGGCGTGTCTTTCACATTGCTCATCTTGGAGAGCTCAGAGCTACTTAAAGCTGATTTGCATACAATAATTATTTACTTAATTAACAAGCTTTCAACTAGATTGTCCTTCAACTCTTAAATGCTGAAAATTATGTAAGCTTGCTTCAAAGTACAGCAAGATTCCCTGGATAGGATCTGCTGTTTACAGCAGGACAGAACGAGGCATTTTCCCACCTGGTCCAAGAGAGCCATGGAACTGAAATATCACGGATATATCACTGAAAACGCAGGAAATGGTAAATGTAGGTTACCCATAAATCTAGTATCCTTAGTAAAATTCTTTTTAAAATGCAGGGAAGCGGCATATTCCCAACAGAGCTGGGAGTTAACCTTAAAATAAAATAAAGCATGGTCTTTAAGATTACAAATGCTTTATTTAATAGGCTAGCCAAAGCACATCAAAATTTAATGTCTCTGCCGCATTAAGAACTTCCCCTGTGGTTCAGGAACGACAGAATCCAGACGAGCTGACTCACCTATGAATAGAGAGAATCTTTGAAATGAATTTCACAGAGTCTAACGAGCTCCCGGCCCTCCTCGCCCTCTGGTCACAGAATGGTTCAAATACCACAAGGGACAAGGCGAGTGGATGGAGTGAGCAGATTGACTTCAGAACAGAATGGATGGACTCTCAGATCGCAGAGAAAGAGGCCACCGGTGCCAGTCGCCGCCTACTCACCAGATGTCAGACTTGGCATCATAGCCTTGGTGCTGCAGGGCCTCGGGACTCATATAATGGGGGGTCCCGGTTAAAGTTGTAGCCAGCTCACACGATCCTATCAGCAGGCGAGAAACTCCAAAATCCCCTGTAAATGGTGGTTAACTTGTGTAAATATTTTAAACTATCATTGGAAATTAATAACTAAAATCAATTTAACTCCATTATTCATCATGCAGTGCCTCGTGCCATTTGAAAGAGAAAGGAAGGTGACGTTTTAAGTTACATGATGGTGGTCGATAGCTTTAAACACGTGTGTTTCATGGGGCGAGAAGACTGAATGAGGAAAGTGAATTCTATAACATCAGATTCTTCATTTCTGGAATTGTAGGAAACTAGATAGATAACCTGTTATCAAGCCACTTGAAGTCTGATAATAGCTAACAGAAGGATTCTGGAAGGGCTGGATGTGAAAAATAAAAATTCACTGAAAGGAAATGAGTTGGATCTTATTTACAACAAAGAGAGAATTTCTAAAGATTTAAAGTATTCATGAATATATGTATAAAATTTGAATCCACCGACTTCTCTAATTAGTCACACACCTGTGTTCTTTTCTTTCCTAAGACCATCCTACATAATGCTTAGACAATTGAGTAACTGCTTGAGTGGAGGTATAGTTTCAAAGAATTAAATATTAATAGACCATTATAGCAGCACTTCAGTTATGTATGGTCACTGTTGATTGGTTGTGCTCAAGTGAGTGAGGGGAGCTGGAGAGATGGCTCAGCAGTTAGGAGCGCTCATTGGCTGCTCTTGCAAAGGACCCAGGTTCAATCCACAGCACCCACTGTTCATAACCAAGCAGTTCCGGGGATCCAATGCTCCCTTCGGCCTCCGAGGGTACTGCATGCGTGTGCTGCACAAACACATGTAGGCATAGTGCCTATACACATAGACATCAAAAAACTTTTAAGAAGATGGAGAACCTACACCAATTAGTGAATCCAGCCAAAATGTCAGCTGCTTACAAAGTACCTGGTAAAGAGCAGGACTGCAGAGCACATCCATTAAATCAACCAGCAGGTAGCAAGTGTTTTATACCTCAATTTATATCAGGTCATCACAAAACAAAATAACTGGGATTTGCTGGTCTTATCCAGGTAAGAACAAAGATCTGTGAAGGTTAAAGAAGCCAGGGCTGGGTTTCACTGCTAGCTTGAACCATGCACTTCAGCTTGCCAGGGCAACATGGAGAATAAACTTGCTTGTAGTTTTAGAGTAGGCATTTAAAACAACTTACCGATTTTAAGTAGATTATTTTTCAGAAATATATTCTTTGATTTCAAGTCTCGATGGAGTATCCTCCTATAGAGGGCAAAAAAAAAAAAAGATAAAACTTGATGTAAAATATAAAACTAAACCCAATTAGAAATCAAGGATATGAATATATATGGGGACTCTTAAGGACCACATCCTTCCACAGATCCAGCTTCCATTGCTTAAAAGCTGGCAAACCACAGACATTTTCTCCTTTCTCCGAGGAAAGAAGAGTTTTTAAATGAAGGTTTTAGAGAGAAAGGAACATGTACTTTTGCTTTTTTAAACTGTTTCAAAAGGCCAGATTGTGTCGAGGGTTTTGTTTGGTTGGTTTTGCTTTGTGGTTCTTTGTTGGAATAAGGCTGAGATAAGGTCTCATAGCTCAGGTTGGTCTGGAACTCTGTGTAGCCCAGGCTGTGCACTATGTTTTTGTGGTGTGATTTACATAGCACTACATCCAGTAACCATACCGTTAGTTGACGGGCAAGTTATCACAAAACTTTATAATATATTGTTACCAAACTGTTTACACTTTGTAAAAACAACAATACTGTTGATGCTATTTGGTAAATACACATTGAGTCTTTCTATAAGCCGGCAGTGTGAAATGTATCCATCAAGACTTCTATTTCTGAACTTTAGAGACCAGACAATATTGGAATCTGCCACAACAGAGGCCTCCAAAACGCTAAACAAAGTTCACAAATAAGTACTCTTGAGCTGAGCTCAAGACGTGGAAAATCCCCTGGGGATTTTATATGAAAAGAAACTGAAAATCAGGAGTGGGCAGTAGGTGTTGACTCCTCGATTGCCTTTGGGAATGTAGTGTCCCTGAAAGCTGTGTGCACTGGCTGTAATGGCCACAGCAGAAGGCGTAAAGTCTGTGAAACAGGGACAAGATGGTGTTAGTACATATATAGGCAGGCCCTCATGTGCTCCATAGGCACAGTGGAAGGATGACCTACAAAGGATGGCTTTGTGAGTTCAGAAAGGAAGCTTATAATCTGAGTGAAGGACAATAATCACTCAAACTAGAGGTTCGGATATGCACTAGCTGTGTGGTCACAGAGACCCTGAGCCAAGAGAATAAAACTTAATAAAACAAAGCATCCTCTTTGGCCACCTGGCAGAAGCAAATGTAGACTAAGAATCAGTAGAGAACAGGCAATGATATCAGACTCCTGAATGTTTCACTCAAGATAAGATACAGACTCTCAGTGCATTTTAAATGCTTAAAATCACAAAGAAAATGATAGAAAACATGAAGTAGAAACACCAAAGAGACAGTGTTGGTGTTGATGAAAAAAACTGCCAAACAGAACTTCTAAGGGAAACTATGATGACTAAAATTAGAAACTTGGGATTAAATCATGAGCTTTGATTTAACCTCTGTGAACATATAACAGCGTGTTCCACACCAAACCCTCCATGGTAATACTAGCTCTATTCACAATGGCTGAAGCATGAAGGCAAACAGGACATCCTTCAGTCAGTAAACAGTTAAATCACCTGACATATCTGGACAACGGGGTATCATTCAGTGCTTATAGAAAATGAGCTATCAAGCCAGGAAGGGACCTGGTAGAAACTAAATACATACCGCAAAGTGAGAGAAGCCAGTCTGAGAAGTCATATTATATGATTCCAACAACGTGACATTCAGAAAAAGTCAAAACAATGATGCATTTAAGCCAGCATATATTTTCCCCAACCCACAGAGTACACAATATAAAGAATGAGCCAAGTGTATTCTACAGGCTTTGAGTGGTATGGGGATTTAAATAAGAACGGCCCCCACAGGGTCATATACTTGAATGCTTAGTCACCAGGGAGTGGAACTCATTGATAAGATCAGAAGGACTGGGAGGTATGGCTTTGTTGGAGGAAGTGTGTCATGGTGGTTGGGGGGGGGAGCTTTGGGATTTCAAAAGCTGTACCAGGTCCAGTTTCTTTCTGTGTCTCTGTATCTCTCCCCTACCCCTCTGCTTGTGGATCAGGATGTAGCTATCAGTTACCTCTCTAACACCACACTTACCTGCCACCATGGTCTCTGCCATAATGATAATCGACTAAGCCTCTGAAATTTTAAGCAAGCCCTCAATTAAATGCTTTCTTCACTAAGAGTTGCCTTGGTCATGGTGTCTCTTCACAGCAACAGAACATTAATAATGACATGTAAATGTTGGTTCATTGGCTGTAGTAAATGTACAACTCTAGTAGGGAATGTGGATAAATGTTGATGTGTGGGGTGGGTACGATACATGATCTAGGTCACAATCATATGAGAACTAAGGGGTTTCACTTAGAAATAAAAGCAAACTAGAAGCTGGGTCCAGCTACTCTGGAAGTTGAGGCAGGAGGACCATAAGCAAAGAGGGGAAAAGATGAAGGGGAGAGGACGGAAGATGAAAGGTGAAGGGAGGGGAGAAGTTAGGAAGAGGAAGGATAAGGATAAGAGGAAGGTGGAGAGGTGCTCTTGATTTAAATTGTCAACTTGTCAAAATCTAGGTCACCTGGGAAGGGGTCTCAATGGGGGACTGTCTAGATTAGGTGGGGCTGTGGGCGTGCCTGTGAGGGACTTTCCTAATTGGGTTAAATGAGGTGGAAGGCCCAGCCAGACTTTGGGTAGCACCATTTCATAGGCTAGGTGCTGGAATGAATAAAAAGGCTAGAGAGAGCTGAGCACGACATGAGTGAACTTTTTTCTCTCTTTCTGATATGGATGCGACTGACCAGCTCCCTAAGCTCCTGCTGCTGACTCTGCTGCTCTGATGGCTGTGACCCGGAACTGAGCTGAAGCAAGCCCTGTCTGCCCTAAGTTGTTTTTGTTGGAGTATTTTGTCATAGCAACAGAAACTAAACTAAGATAGGTGGGGGAGGGGAAAGGGTGAAGGGGTTAGACACTAGAGGCAGATCCTCCAAGAGAGGCAAATCTTCCTTTAAGCTGCCTCAGTCCTTGACTGGAGCAACATGATCAGCCTCTGATGCAACTACCAGCTGGAGAGAAGATAATACCATTCAGTATTAATAACTCTTAATAACTCACCTATATTTTTGTCACTCAGAACTACCCAGGAATGCCAGGGGACAAGACCAACTGGCCCAAAAGAAAACAAGCGAGCAACAACAACTAAAAGCTCCAAAAGGAACCATAAATGATTAGCCCACTGGAATGACTGGATTCTTGTACTAACAGTTAAAACATGGAAAGTCAAGTTTGGCACTGCATTGAAAGATGACCTAGTAATATTTTTTCTCTTTGAAACATTTTGGGACAACCAATGAGACACAGAGAGGCTTCTGGGAGACACAAAGTAGTCCTTTACAACTACTTCCTCCAAACTCAACCATTCCCTGCTAAAGGGAGGAAGAAAGTCACAAGACTCAGGAAGCTGATAGACCTATAGGACAGAAGGAGACTCAAGAGGCCCTCCCAGAGGTTACAGTGCTGTGTGCAAATGCTGGGAAGAGACTCCCTCCAGTGGAGCTGTCTGCAAGTTGTGCAGGGAGCTTCAGGGATGCATCCTTTGTGGGTCCACATCCATGTTGGGGTGGGCTTTTGGGTAAGGGAGCTATCTTTCAGTCACGCACAATCATGTTGGTAACCTCAAGAAACTCATTAGTTCAATAGGTGTCATTGGAACCCTAACTGGGGTAGACATTTGCTCAAGTCTCTGCAAGAAAAGTCACACAATAGAAGCTTGTGGAAGATACTTCTCTGTTCTTATAAAAGATAAAAAGAATGTGTGTGTGTGTGTGTGTGTGTGTGTGTGTGTGTGTGTGTGTGTGTAAGAGAGAAGGGGGGAAGGGAAAGAGCAATTTTATACGTTTTTGGCCTTAGTGATTGTTATAAGAAGGAGTAGTGCATGGTAGTGTTTCAGCCAACCTGGCAACTGCAAGAGAACAAGCCCGAATACACCAGCCAGACTACGGAGGCAGAAAGAACCTGAACTCCAGGGGACATTGCTGAGTCATCTCAGCTAACCAAGTCCTGAACTGTCCTCTTCCTGGAGAGCAAAATAACGAATCCTTTCTATCGACTGAGATACTTCTGTTGCTTGCAATTAAAGGAATCTTCAGTCAAGTCTCTTCGTGCTGGCTCTATTGATTCTAGATCCAAGGAGACAGAGTCTTGGAGCTATAAGCATGCAAGGGGCCAGAGAGTCTAAGGGTTTGGCTTTGTGATAATGAGCTAGGGGGCATGCTAAAAGACTGGCTACTGTGACCTTAGGTTAAGTAAATAACTTTGCACAAGAAAGTTTTCTGGTGACAACTGAATGGGTAGAAGATGACTTACAAATAGTAATATATTATTATCCCTCACGTACAAAGACATTAAAATATATAAACTAATACTATGTATTTCAAGACCAAGGCACAGAAATGCTAGAATACAGACTCTAAGATACAATGGGCTATCTCTGTGATGGAACAAGAAGTTTTATGTAACAGGCAGCTGTCAAGCTGGGGAAACTGTAAAGCTGTGATTGCTGACTTTGTAGTCACAGTAAATAAAATGGGTCCTGCAATAAAAAGTCTTACCCTACACTTGGCTAACAGTCATCCCTTTAAAAAGTATTTTTAAAATCCAGGAAATAAAAAGGTAAACAGTTCAGACTGTTAAAATTTTTCTGTATAAATCCCAAAGTATCTCTAATAGTTCTCCATCCACTAAACATCCATTAACCCCCACACCTTATCTACAGAAGTGAAACACCCCTCTCCTTTCTGGTCCATGGCTTCCAAATGCTGTATAAAGTTTCAGTGACTGCTGCTCTGTGGTTGGATTCATGTTAGGGTTCCCATCTCCATATGCCCAACAGACTATTCTCCCCAGCCTGCAGGTCTTTTCCTGGGGTGAAGAGCAGCTTAGAGAGGCAGAGTGCCAGCATAAGACAGGATTGTGGAGAAGGCACAGACAACTTAACCTCCTTCCCTTAATTCAGTGGTTCTCAACCTCCCTAATGCTGCAATCCCTTTAATACGGTTCCTCATGTTGAGGTGACTCCTAACCATAAAATTATTTTCATTGCTACTTCATAACTATAATTTTGCTAAATTATGAATTGTAATATAAATATTTGACATGTAGGTGGTCTTAGGCGACCCCCTAAAAGAGTTGTTTGACCCCCAAAGGTCACCATCTGCAGGTTGAGAACTGCTGCTATGTAAAGTTTCTGACACCGGAGCTTCCTCCCCTGGTGGGGTCTCACAGAGGACTGCAAACTCTTCTTCCCAGAGGTCCCAACCCAACCGATGACTCCTTGATGATGCTCAGCTTGGGAAGCCGCTGTTCTGTTCTTCTCCATGTGACCCCATCCTGAACTCCAAGGTCCTCTGTGTTGGAGTCAGAAGGTAGAAGCTAGGTCCTTCTAAAACCTCCTGGCTATGGCCAGCACAGCAGAAGTCTGTCTAGACCTGGTAAGGAAAGGCATTGACAGAAACTGACCACAGGACATCCTCAAGAAGGGGAAATGGTGTGTGTATGGGGGGGTTCAAGAGATACCAGACATCACAGCTCACCCCAGCATTTTCATCTCCCTAAGTTGGGTAGGACACCTTCTTCCTTGGACATATATACTGACATGGATTGCCAAGCAGGTAGCTTCCCCAGGAAATGAGTTCTCCATGCCGCTTTTCAGACTCAATTCAGATACCCTACCATGACATTTCAGCAAGCTGGCTGAGAAACGTGTAGGTAGCTAGGTGATGGCAAAGACACCTTATAGGGCAAGGGTACCAGACTGTCTCACCCACACAGGGGAAACACTAACATCAGCAGCAGCATCATTTTCAGACCACCAAGGCTGAGCACACTGTGAGGGGCTGCTCCACTTTTCCTCAAGAAATGGGGACTAATAAGCCCCAGGCCCCTACAGGAAGGAGGTTTGTACAACATTCTCAAAGACAGCTGAGTGAACTGTGAATTGTCTCAGGCTGTAACAGTCTCATTTATGTGCCTGCCATATGCTACAGACTCCAAGTATTCTAGATTTAAAAACAAACTAAATTAAAACACAGTACAGGAACGTTTCAAAAGAAAGGAGACAATTTTTCCTTTCTTCTGTTCTCTCCCTCTTAATTTCTCTACCATTGTCTTTGCCTTCTCTAGCAGACTGTATTTGCCAAGGTTCTCCACAGAAATGAAACCAAATATATGACTTAGAACTGAGAATTGACTTATGTACTTGTGTCTTAGAAGTCCCAACACCTGCATCAGCAGGCTTGGGGCTGGGCGGGGGGTATGTCAGTCTGTATCTGAAGACCTGGGCCCCAGGGGAGCCAGCATGTAAACCCCTGTCCAAGGTCAGAAGCATGAAATGGGGTCACTTTCCTCCTCCCTTCAGTGGGTGGCACAATGCCCACTCACAATGGGGAAGGAAATCTACTAATTCAAGTGCCAATCTCACACGGGCAGATTCTCATAGACTTGCCCAGAAGCAGCATTTAAAACTAGTGTCCCACTGCTCACTCCTGTGCACATAAAATTAGCCAATATCTGCACTGAAATATTTTGGAAGGCATTGGCTGCAAGGGCACCATGAAACAATTCACACGTGTGTATTGTTTCCAACAATACAGATTAACATGTAAGCGATCTATGCACATGGATACAACAGAACACATGTGAAGCTGGAATAATCTCCACAGACCCATTTCAGTTGGTGATGGTTTGAAAGCAGTAAATCCAAAGCAGAGAAAAAATTTTAAAACTACATATTGTGCGTGTATGTGCTGTGTTCTCGTTTTTAAATATTCAGATGTTTTCTGCCTCGCAATGAGTACTTCTCTGGGGAGGTAAGGGCATGACCACTCTCTGCACTGGGTTTGGCCATGTGACTTGCTGTGGTCAGCGGACATGAGCGGACAGGGTAGTCACTGTGACTGAGGAGTGATAAATGTCGCCCTAACTCAGCCAGGAGCAAAGTAAGGTCCAGACAGGAGCTTTTCCTTGGGTGTGGTGCTGGGCTGAGCCGATGCGGAGAGGGACTAGCAGGAGCTCCCACGTCCTTGGCTCCGGTCTGGGACATGAGCACCCTGACTGCCTTCAGGAGGAACGAGCTCGAGCACCACTCACTCAAGGCAGCTCTCACTGGACTGTGAATGTCCTTGGCTTCTAACATCACTTTTGTTTAAGTTGTTTATGTCACAAGCTAAAAAAAAAAAAACATATGTTTTGGGATTTTACCCAAACAATTTTATTTTCTGAAGGAAATGTGTCTTGGGAATGTAATTAACTAAATATTGAAAACTAACAAGGCAAAAGCGTATTATATATTAACTGGAAAGTAAGTAAATTAAATTATTATTTATATGTAATAATATATAATAAGTTATATATTAGTTAACTGGAAATCAATTTTAAAAGTGTGTTATATATTAATAAACTGGAAAATGACACAGCATTGTTTCATTTAAAAGCCAATCTGAAGGCAGGCACGATGGCACAAAGCTTTAATCCAGCATCTGGGAAGTGGAGGCTTGAGAACAGCCTGGCTACACAGGGAAACCCTGTCCCTGACAAACAAAAACTATTCTAAGGGCTGAGAATGAGGTTCAGTGGAAGAGTGCCTGTCTGGCAGGGCCCTGTGTTCAGTTCACTAGAACAGCCAACAAAACCCTTTGGAGACCAGAACAGGATGGAGCTATTTGTCTTTCTCATTCAAATCCAACTTTCCAAAACTATAAAATAATTCAAGAGGGAATTCATAAATAATGTTAAAAATAATAGTTACACGTAGAATTTGTGGACAATTTCCTGAAAAAAAATACACAAAGAGGAATCCAAAACCTAAAACATGCAAGGAAGGGTCCTGCCTCTGTGACCCCCCGACCCCCACCCCCCGACAGCCCCAGTAGCTCATCCATGCAATGGGTACTTTTATCTTCTGTCTCTTCTCTCCCAACACATGGGTTCCTGCTCCGGAGCTCACCTCCTTGTTGTCTAATGCTGCGATAAGTCCCAATGACCGAGACAACTTATAAAGGAAAGCATTCAATTGAGAATCGCAGTTCGGCGGGGTAGAGTCCGTGATCATCACAACGGGGAGCATGGCAGCAAGGCAAGTGAGCACGGGCTGGGCCAGGAGCTAAGAGCTCACATCTTGAAACAGATGAACAACAATGAAGCAGAGAGAATTAACTGGGAATGGTGGGGGCTTTTGAAACCTCAAGGCCTGCTCCTAGTGACACACTTCCTCCAACAGAGCTGTACCTCCAAATCCTTCTCCAAAAGTTCCACCAGATGGGGACTAAATATTAAATATATGAGCCTATGAAGGCTATTCTCATTCAAACCACTGCACTTTCTAAGAAACTATACCCTAGTCTTGGTTCAGGATTTTAATACTATAGGAACGAAAACAAATACAAGACCTGGGTGTTTCCCCAAGACTCATGTCAAGCTCCCTGCTCTCACCCTCCTCTCTCCATATTCTACCTGCAATACTCACAAGTGATCTCAGCACAATTGTTTGCAACTTAGTTTTCTACCCTCCCACCTTCTCAGACTCCAAACCTCAAGTTTACCTTTGATAAGCACCTCCTACAGCCCCAGGGATCCTTAAGAATAGTAAATGTGTATTCCATCACTGGGCTCCTGCCCAAACCCCTATCTCTAGAGGGCTTTCTATCTATATTTAACATACTGACTTAATTTCAACCTCAGTCATCGAAGCTCACCAAGCTCATTACAACCCTCCCCAAGTCTTCTCTGCTGTTGCCTCCCTGCCTCAGGGCTCATAACCTCACATGTGGATAGTGCAAAAAGGATAACTCAGCTCTCTGTCTCTCTCTGCCTTTCTCTGTCTGTCTCCTCTGTGTGTGTCTGACTCTCTCTGTCTCTGTCTCTTTCACTCCCACCAACTCTTCCATCTCTTCTTTCTTAAGTTCTTGAAGCAAACTTTGGCAACACAGCTTCACTAAAGTTCTTACTGCATCCACCATCCCTGCTATAAAATAAGGCCCCTCTTGGCCCCAGCTTCTCTCTGCCCATATCTCCAAATCAAACCCTCACCTCAAGAGTCTTCCCAACAGAACCACTCTCCATTCATCTAAGTGGATTCTTTCCCAACTCCTACACCTCTGCTCACTCTGTTCCTTAAACTTGGAACCTTCCTGACCCATTTTTCATCACACTCAAAGCCTACCCTGGGTGAAATTAAATGTCAATGTCTTTCAATAAGACTTCTTAGTTGTCTCAAATGGAATTTCCCTTCTTCTGCTCTCCCATAGTGTATACAACTATTTTTCTTGGCCCTCTTGTCATTTTCTATAACTCACCCTGAAGTGCATAAATCTTGAGCTTAATATATTTGGGCACAATATCACCCATGTAGTCCTTAACCCTACTTTATATACAGAACAATTCCTGCATCCCAGATCATTTCTTTGGGCCTCTTATAGTAAAGTCCCTTCCACAAGTCATCTCTGTTGTGACGCACCATCAATTAGATGCATCTTGGTTTGAACTCGGATTTGAAGAACCACACAACAGTGTGTATCCATCTACATCCATCTTCTTTTACCCCACGCTGTACATTGGAGATTCATTCAGATCATACATGTGTTACTTATGTATATATGTATGTTACTTATGTGTTACTTTTTATTATAGACTAGTATTTCACTATATAACTATAATACAATGTATTTAATCATTCCATCATAGACAAAGACTTTGTAGAGTTCATTGGCCATTACAAAAACTGCTTCTTTGGTCATTTTTGTATGTCTACTAGTGATCAGCCCTCATTTCTCCTTTTTTAATTTTTGTTAGTCCATATGATTTGTATAAAAGAATGCATTTGTTATGACATCTTCACACCTGCTCCCGTGTACTTTGATCATCCTTAGCCCTTTTCTCCCCCTCCCCCTCCCCACTGATTCCCCTCAATAGGCTCCTTCCTACTTTCATGTCCTTTTATAAAATCTAGATTCTACATGTCTACATGTGAGAGAAAACCTGTGGGATTTGTCTACGTTTGGTTTCATTTGATTTGATTATTTACGACTCCATCCATTTTACTGTCCACGACACAGGGTTTCACTATGTCTAAATAAGCCCCGTGTGTATACTGATTCTATGTTTTCTTTACCCATCCACCCCATTGGCATCTGGGATGATTCCATAACTTGATCGCTGTGTTAGTGCCAGAGAGAACGAGTGCAGGTCTGTCTATAGCATGCTCACTATTAGTCTTTTGGTCTATATCCAAAAGATCACCATGCATCTCCGCTCCCACACCAAGGGACAGAACCACTATTTGTATGCAGACAATACCATCCACATTTCACCAAAGCATTTCCATCAATAGCCTCCTCACAAATAATGTAACACACGTCCAGTTTCTCTACATCCTTGCCAACACATGTGATTGTTAGATTTAAACAATGACAACTGTCTGCAGGCTGTGCCCTTTATGTTCATATCCCACAAACAATAATATCATGCAAGCTTCTTAAGTGTGTAAGATTTCACTACACATTCCCTACAGTCCTATAAAATAAGCAGGGACAGTCTCATCCTTGTTACAGATTTACAGATGAGGAAACAAGGCTCAGAGATGTCAAGAAGTTTGCCAGGTGTCATGATCTCTTATGCAGTGGGGACAATGACTCCTGTAAGCTGCCTTGCAGGTATGACACTGTCAGTTCTCTGAGCTTAGGGTTTATTTTTAGTTTATTGCTATTATATGAACAAGGTGAATTCAAACATAAAATTTAGAAGCTTATAACAACTGGTTACAATATAATGATGAAGAGGCACCATCATTTTCATCCGAATCACAAAGAATAGAATTTCAGATCCACAGAGTCAATACCATCCACCTACAGAGCCACGCTGAGTGACTCTGTAAACACTGATGATTAAAAATGGCACTCCTCCCTTTGGACTTTGTTTTAAACTCATTTATTTTTAACTATCACTAAGTAATCTTAAGCACATACTGGGGGAGTGTGTTCAGAGTGTATTTTATACTGGCATGTGAATAGCTTTATGTAGTCCTGTATAATACAAACTAAAATAACAAAATTGGAAAACAAGAATAGAAAATAAATCAAATTTGGGATCTTAAGTCAACTAGATTTCAACTGTATATTTTGCACATAGAACTAACACATACTACAGTGGGCACCTTTGAGGGTACTGTTTTATTATATCCTTTATGCAATAATCTGATGATATGCTATGAAGAAATGAGGAAGGACAGAGAGAAGGGGGGAAGAAAGGAAGGGAGGAAGGAAGGAAATGGCAGCATGAGTATGCGGGTGCAGCAGCTGACAGTCTATAATAAACAGCTTCGGGCTGTTTATTAACGATTATGTGATATTACATCACTACAGAGTCTGTAGGGATTCATACTGAATTAGTCACTAACCATGTCATCAAGCACGTGCTTCAGGAGATACATGGCCAGTTGTAGGGGAATCTGATTACTCTCTACACTACCAGAAACCATGATGGCATGCTTAAACAATGACATCCCCAGACCACCAGGCCGCGGCGTGCCCCAGGGATGCCACGTTCACTCAGAACGGCTGTCCCGAGTGTTAGGCTCACTCTCATGAGAGTGCCATGGCTGCCCGCTTTGTGCGAGTCTATTGTTTATTTGTGTCATATGAAGAGTCTAAAAATTTTTAACATCTTAACATCTAAAAAGATCACATAATGCTTTAAAAGGTATTGTTGGAGCAAAAAAAACTTACAAATAAGAACGACAGACAACTGAAACTCGGAGGATACACTTTGACCGTTATCTGATGTTTTTTGTTTTTTTTTTTTAATCAAAGCTGACTTTTGGTTTGAATATTTATCTGTCATGATCTGCTAATGACATCTGAGTATCAGCTTTAGTTCACAGCGGATGGCTAGATAAGGCACCATGTTTGATACGGTTTCTGCTACACTGAAGATCAACTTGGTTTCTAGAACTACAAAAATAAGTGTGGAGCTAGAGATATGGCTCAGTGGATAAAATGCTGACTGTGTAGACATGAGGAGCCGAGTTCAGATCCCAAGCACCCACATAAAAAAGCTGCATACAGAAACTCCTGCCTGTAACCTGAGACCGCCCACAGCAGGAAGTGAGATGGGAGAATCCTCAAGGGCCAAATGGCAAGGCATATGCAGCAGAGAACAATGAGGGAACCAGTCTCAGACAAGGTGAGAGGCAAGACTGACAGCACAGGCCGCTCCACACCCAAGCTGTGGCATGCACACACCTGTCCTCACACACACAAACAGACACAAATAAAAACTCCGCAAGCAAATAATTACTCAACAGTTTCTTCAAGAAAAAAGATCGTATTTATAAAATATTACAGCCATTAATTATAGCCATTTGCCTTCTGGACCTGTTTGCTTTCAAATCAGTCAAAATATTCATCTTTCAAGTTCAGACATGAGTGATAAAATAAAACCTGTCCCCAGAAGCAAACCAACATACCTCTCATGCATATAGTCAACTCCAAGCAACAACTGGATAAACCATTCTACTATTTGATTTTCAGGAAAGATTTTCCCAGCTTCTTTATATTCTTGAATTTTATAGTCCAGATCTCGGCCCTGAAAGAAAATAACATAATCTTTCATGTTTTGTACAGGTACAATTTTAGTATTAAGCTTTCTCAACAATGTAAGGTCGGCCCAAGATGGAGTGAGTCATCCAAGAAGACACCAAGATAGACAGATGATCCAGGTGGGACCCAGCCCCTTTGGGGAAACGGAAGTTGAACATTCTGCACAGCCCGGAAGTCATCTGACCCTGTTTCCCTACCAACCGAAAGCCCCCTTGTCCTCCTAAAAATGTAGTCACTGCCACACAAATCCGAACAGAGCTCTTCCTCCCTCCTGCTGTCAGCAGCTACCGAGTGAACTCTGCCATCTCTCCTCCAGCTCGTGTGTCTGTGTTTTATTTGCCATCAAACAAGGGGGAAAATTCTACAACAGAGAAGTGTTATCAGGTGCAACATACATGTTTAGGTGACATCCCCAGAATATGTATTCATATAAGACTAGGAATGACTTTCCTAACACAGAACTTTTAACGTGCATGAAAGTCAAAAAGAGAAGACAGTAAAATTCAACTCACAGACATTAATTTAGCGTACAGTGATAATGTTTGCATGAAATGAAATTGGTGTTGACATGGTGCACCAGCGCTGGCTGCTATGGGAGATTCTTCTGAATTTTAACTTAAATTTGTTTTATTATTAATGGGTGCCTAAATGGGGGGGGGGTACATGTGTTATATGTGGAGGTCAGAGGACAATTTCAGGAGTAGGCTATCCCTTTCTACTGTGGGTTTTGGGGTCACTGGATGTGTGGGGCAAGTGCTTTTACTCACTGAGCCAACTTGGAAGTCCCAGATGCTTTTAATTCTGACATGTACAGGCTGTGAGTGTCTTGGAGTGATGGAGTTTCCCCTTCTCTATTGAACTCCAGAAAATCCCTCAGGAATACAATGTTGGATGTATGTGGTTCTGAATACAACAGTGAAACATTTAGTAAATTAGGTAAAATAACAGTATTTAAAATTAAGGCCAGAAACTGACAATCACCTATGTCTCTATTTAACAGGCAGTGTCTGGTGTGACTCTGATGATAGCATGTGTTAGTCTATTTTAATTACCATAGAAAATGAAACACTAAGTGTTAAATTCTCTTAGAGAAGAACCCTTATACCCCATCTGCTTTACATTAAAACACTGAAAGATTAGAGATTGGTTGATAGGTGTTCTTGGGAGAAAAAAGTCAGGAAAAATGTTCTTTATGGAATATGAAGCGCAGGTCCCATGGAGAGGGCAAGAGGTACTTGCCATGTCCATAGACGAAAACAAAGCCACACACAGACTAGGGCAGAGTCCTCCCCGGATGCAAAGCAAAGGCATTTTTAGGCAATGAGGGAACCAGGAGAGATTTCTTGTAATCACACATGTGGTCAACTGACTGACTGCTTGTAATGCCATTTCTAATTTCCTTTCAGTGCAATGTACAAATATTTACTTAGCGTTTTCTCTTCCTAGATTAAGAAATAAGAAGTCAGAAGCATATCTAACATTCACATGCAGCCTTGATGAAAATGACTTTCTGGCTGGATTTTCTGGGCCAAGAAGATCAAAGCTTCTGGGAATTAAAAAATACAGTGGATTAATATTTAACTATTGGCAAGGAAAAAAAGAGAGAGAGCAGGTGTTCCCTTGTGTGGCTCTAGAGCACTCACTCTCTAGCCAGGGTGTGTCTCAGAGCTCTATCACAACATGCAAACTGCAAATTGTACAAAACATTTCTGACAGTCATTGTGGCACCCTAAGGAGTAGACAAGAAAGCCCTGCGGACAAAAAGTAACCGTATCTACTACATTGTCTCTATTATCAGTTTCACATTCCCATCCGAGGGTTCTAAACCTCCCTCGCTGCGCTGCACACACATGTTCTTTTGTAAATGCCTTTTAAAAAGATCATTCAGGCCAGAAGGTGGTGGTGCACGCCTTTAATCCTAGCACTAGGGAGGCAGAGGCAAGAGGGTCTCTGTGAGTTCGAGGACAGCCTGATCTACAGAGTGAGTTCCAGGACAGCCAGAGTTGCAACAGAGAAAGATGTTGTTGTCAAAAGATGACAACAACAACAAAAAATTGTTCATATATTTTGACTGTGGAAATATTTCTAATGCCAGAAAAATGGTGCTTTTACCTGCTGGGAAGGGAGCAAGAGAGGGAAGGAAGAGGCAGGGAGGGCGGGAGGGAGGGAGGACCCTAAAGATCTCTGTATCTATGAGTGAGGGGCAAGAGTGAGAGTTCAGTTGGTAAATTGTTTGCTGTGCAATCCTGAGGACATGAGTTTGATCCACAAAATGCACAAGGAAAAGCAGGGGTGATGGTAGGTACTTGCAATCCCAGTGCTGGGGAGCTAGAGACAGGCAGGTCCTTGGGGCTTGATGACCAGCCAGTCTGGACTAATTAGTGAGTTTCAGGTCAGCGAGAGTCCCTGAAAATAACAAGGTAAAGGCTCCTGAAAAGCAGTCCTCTGGCCGCCACACACATGCACATACACAGGCATGAAGACTGTATACACACAGGCATGTACACTGTACATACACACACATGCACATACACAGGCATGCAGACTGCATACACACAGGCATGTACACTGTACATACACATGCATGCACATACACAGGCATGCACACTGCATACACACAGGCATGCAGACTGCATACACACAGGCATGTACACTGCACATACACACACATGCACATACACAAGCTTGCACACTGAACACACACACAGGTATGTGTACTGTACACATACACACATGATCATACAAATACATACATACACAGGAACTATCAATGAAACTGCCTTCTAGCTTCTTATGTTAGTCCAATGTTCAGTACTTTAGGAGAGCCATGCATAAGCATGGCTGTCTTAATAAATTTAGCCTTCAAATATGTAATTGCCTGACCTCACTTATAATAATACTGAAATTTTCAAGAAATCTATCTGCAAATTAAAATAGCATTCCTTTTAAGAATTTATTCATAAACTACAAGTTCCTATCATTTTAAAACTGTGTCATCTGAATATGCAGACACTCATGGTGTCTGCACTGTCATCTCTGAGAGTGAGCAGAATTATGTTTCCTGTGCTGACACTGACTGCCGCTCTGCAGTTCATCTCTTTAAACCCTCTACCACACTAAACCCAGGGCCTCTGGGATGCTAGACAAACCCTCTACCTCAAAGGTGCACTCTCAACCCCCACCCCTACTCTCCAAAAAGTGAGCAGAATCTACATGCCTATTCCCTGTTACTGATACTCAAAGTAGGGTTTCTCGTGACTACATTAGATATAATTATATTATTGAGGAATAAATTGAAGAAACAAGCCCTGAAACAAAAGGCCTGAAAATGAAATACTAGAAGGAGCTACACAAACCTCCCTTTGTCCTCTGGGTAGAATTATAAGAAGAAAGGTTATCAGTTCTTACTATAGAATTAAACAAGAGACTGTTCATTCAACATGAAGATAAGACAACAAAAACCTAAGCTCAAGACCATAGTCTTAAGTTACCGTCCATATCCTTTATTTTTCATTTTTAAAATTTCTCTCTGAGGGAAAAAATTGTTTTGCATTGTTTTGCATTCAGTTCTTTAATAAGCACTCTGTGGATTATCTCCTGAGGACATGATTGAGGGAGGCAAGTCATTCACAGATTAAGACAACACATTATGCTTTGGTACCTCAAAGGGAAAATTAAAACTTCTGTGAAGCAGTCTGATGTTAACTCAGCAGTGTGGGGAGCATTTATTTCTTTTTCTAAACTGATCATCTAAGCAAAAACCAATTCGTTTCATAAAATGTCATATATTCTTATTACATATCCTAAGTTCTGTTTTCTCAACTTTGTCTTTGAGAAATATTTAATGGTGACTTTTCTCGTTAAAGCAAACTTAAATAACACAAGAATGGACTTGAACTTGAGCCAATGTTAATGCTTCCCTTCCTTGATATTGCAATCAGAAAGATTCTTTCCTTCACTAATGTCGCCTCTCAAAAGTTACATGAAAAACCTTGATGTGAACTTCTAAGGTTTCAAAAGTCTGTAGCCCATATTATTACTTGATAGATTAATGGTGTCCCTTCAATGCCCCATCCCAATTAGCCAACATCAGATGGACTTTGAAACACTGAGACCTTGAAGAAGAGAAGAAAACTCAACTACAGTGTTCTAAACACTATGTCTGCCAGGGACAAGCTTAAATCCCCAAAGGATTTGATTTTTAAAAATTAATCCACTTTTAAGGCTGTCAATAGGAGCACTTTACAACTATTCTGAGAGACCAAAGAGAATGTTCTCAGAAGCCCACACACACAGTAAAGTGGGAATGTTCAAAGAACAGACGGGACAAAAGGATCTCTTCAAGGGTAGGAGCATGAAGAATCCTTCTGCCCTGCGTCTCCACTTTAAAATGAAAGGACTGCTCCTTATTAATGCATTGAGTTGACAGCTCATAATATTGTCCCTTCAAACCTACTGCATCTTCAATAAAGAAACATTTGTCTGATACACTTCAAAGTTTAGCATTTAACAGAATCACTCAAGTTGCTTGCTTTAAAAATGCACAATATGATTTTGTCTATTAGGACAAGGCCAAAGGATGTGTTTTTGTTTTTATTTTTGTGTATGTGTGTATGGTGCATGAGTGTGTATTCATGTATGTGGACATCTGTTGGGGGTAATGTGCACACACATATGTGTGTCCGTGTGGAGTTCCAAGGTTGACATCAGGACTCTTCCTTTGCTGTATGCCACTTTGCTCACTGAGGAAAGGCCTCTGAAATGAACCCAAAGCTCAAAGCTATAAGCTTGCTCCAGGGATCTGATTTCCGAGCCACAGCGCTGCCTGGCATTTACATGGGTGCTGGGGTTGCAAACTCAGGTGCTCACACTGGCACGGCCAGCCTTTTACCCACGAATTTGTCACCCTGGTATGAGAATGTGTTTTTAACATGTGTCCCAGGTGTCTCTGGAACTGTCCCATAACAACAGTTTGAGAAAACAGTATGAGGCAGCACCATAAATGGGCCATAAGCTTAATACTTACCCCATCATGGAAACACTCCACCCAGAAGTTTGAACAGTGCCATGGGCAGAAGGTGTCATTAGGGAAAGCAGGGTTGAGTAAGAATTAGTTAATAATGATTCGTCTTTTAAAGATCATGATAGATGTAGGGATGCTGAGGTCTATGAGTATCCCTGATGCTGAATAGAGTCTGACAAAGTTCTGGATTCTTTAGCTAGGGAAATACTAGTTCATCAGCTATATTGCTCCCCTTCTTTGCTGAATTTTCATCTTTAATGAGAATGTCTGCATGGACTACCTGAGCTGGTGGTAGTTGGCTGGGAAAAGAATGCAGCCACTTTACCTGAAAACCTTGCAGGCCCCTTTTTTTCTTTAAGTTCTGGCATATTGCAAGCATATTATAAAAGGCATCCCCGGGACAGATGTTAATGCTCCAGGAAGGATAGACAGCCTTTAAAATTAGCACACCAAAAAATGAATTCACAACAGAAGAGCTGAATTCAGCAGCAGGAACCTCCAACCATTGGTGGCTCATTGTCTCAAATGTTCTTTCAAATGCTCTTTGTAATCATCTCAAGGTTTGCAGGCCACAAGAGGAATGATGCTGCAGGAGAAATGGTGCTGGCTTCATTCTGGATTGCACTTGCATACCAGGACGGCCCCTGCTGAGACTACTGGTCCTTAAACTTTTTCAGGGAGCAACAACGCTCTCTTTTGGGCATGGCTCTACTGTAGCAGTGTGCTACGTTCCCTTAATATGTACACTGTTAAATTTTCCTTTTAAAAATGCTTCTGTGCTTTTTATTTCTAAAGCGCAACCGTGTGTGTCATTTCTTAAAGCGCTTAAGCATGCCATGCCTGGGTCCCATAGAAGAATGAACGACTGTGTTCATTTGCCATAAAGAACGAACTATCATGTCTGTTTGTCTTTTTCCTTTCCGCCCGTATTTCCTCCTGAGTAGAGCCCCCATGAACCCATCAGCAGAAAAGGCTGGTTCCCCCTGTATAGGGAGACCATGATAGATGTAACATTCTGTAAGCTTCCTGCAATACAGTATGATATGTGTGGGGAAATGTCAAGCTACGCTCTGCTTTTTAAAGCAAAATAACACAATCTAGTTTTTAAATAGTTACTGAAAAAGCCCTCCACTCTTATGACAGGTTATGTTTGATAAAACAAATGACAGTCTTGGTTAATCAGGAATTCTTTTTGTTTATAATATCTGGTAAGTTAGCATATCTTTCCTACTGACAAAGTAGCAGAACTTGTTTTGTTTTTTTTAATCTCAATATGAAATAATGCTCATAATCTATAGAGTACTGGGTTATTGTTTTAAATAAACTATTTGAGGAAATATTAATTATTCTGATATTTTAACATTTGTATTTATACAAAGTCATAAGCCAACTTAAAGCCAAGCCTCAAATGTTAAGTTTTGCTAAGTCTACAGATTATTGGGTATGAATTACTTTTTTTAAGTGAAATTATTTTCAATTTTCAATCATTACAATCTTAAGTGAAAATTGGTGATAGTACTTCATTTTTGAGACAGAATCTTCATTCCTTCATTCCAATGTACAGATTTCTCAAATAACTTAAGGAAAGCTAAAGACATTTTGTGATGAATGAAACTTCAAATACACCAGCAGATATACTTTTCAATTTGTACACTAAAGGGTCAAAGTATGTCATACTTCAAACAAGGAAAAGAATCAGAGACAAAAAGCAAATGACTTTCATGGTCTGTGTGGGAACAGTCTCACCTTGTAGCTCAGGCTGACCCAAAGCCTGAGATCCTGCTGCTTCAGCTTCCCAAAGGATGGGATTACAAGTTTGTATCACCATGTTCTAATTGTGATACTATAAAAACCATAAATGGATTGGCTCAGATATATAAAAATGTGGACATGTTATTTATCATGTACTCAAACTGAGAAAAGTCTAGACTCTTATACCAGGCACAGGGTGAATTTAGAGAGGACCGTTAATTTCTGAATGGAGATGTCTAGGTGTGTGCTGTCTAGATGAGACCACGCTCTGTGAAGACAGCTGTCTCAACCAGAGGCACTTTTAGCAATGCAGCTCCAGTGTGTGTACAGCCCAATGAGTGGATGTCTGGTGTGAGCCCACACCATGAAGAATAGCTACCAAATGACAACCAAATGATAAATATCTAGGAATGTCCCCCTCCTGTAAACAACACACTGTGGAAGGTGACGGTACCCAAAGATACATCAGGACTATGATATCTAGTCTAGTCTTCTGTTCATAGGAAATAAAAACTGCTAATTAAAATATATTTTGTGCACAAATTGAGATATATGTGTTTCCATGTGTATGTAAAATACATATGGAGATATTTAAAGATATGGATCATAAGAGATTGTAAGCTAGGAAAAAGAGAAGTCTCCCAAATGCCCCAATCCTAGCTCTCCAAAATTAAGTAATATCTAGTCATACAATTTACAGAAAAATCACTTTATCCTGGGTTCTGCTTCTTCATTTGTAAATAGAATGAATGAAAACTTCTGGCTGGAAAGATGGCTCTGCAGTCTGCTTGCTGTGCAATCACAAGGACTGAAGTTCTCCTAGTATCTAGTACACATGTGACAAACTGGGTATCTCTTTCATGCCTGTAACCCCAGATCCAAGTGCAATAGACAGAGGAAAATTTCTGGGCTTTCTAGTTTCTAATCTGACCCAGAAAATGCAAGCTCCAGGGTTAGAAATAGACCTCACTTCAAAGTAACAGATACTTTATGACCTGTGCATGTGCACATGAGTGTGCACACACAAGTATATGTATAAACGCTCACATAGATAAGGATACATACATAAATAATTCTTTAAAATTATTTCATTTTAAAATTCTAAAAAATTCTTTAAAATAAAAATTCTTGAAAATAATTCTTTAAAAAATTTGCTTCTAATTAGAAAAGAAATCACAAAAATTTGGGGTAGAGTAGAAGAAGAACATCAGAAATAGGACACTCATGACATGAAAGCACAAAGGAAGCTATGAGAAGATGGATGGGGGGTTCAAAGGGGGGTCAGAGGGGTGGGGAGAAGTATGAGGGAAGAGAAGCAATAAAAATAATTTTTGTCCAAAAACGCCAAGATGAAGCCTAATATTGTATATGTTAAGTTAGCTTTTTTTAGTCAAAAAAGAATTCACTTCTAGGACAGGTACAGTGGTACATGATATACTATGACTGTAATCCCAGAAGTAGAGAGCTAAGGCAGGAGGACTGCAAGTTCTAGACCGGCCTGGACCACACAGTGAGACCCGATCTCAAAAGGAATTTTACTCCCACTCATAAAATGAAAGAAGAAACAGAAGCATCCAATAATCAAAGTTAGAACAATCTGAACCACAGAATTAGTAACACTAGCATTGGGCTATAACCCATAGACTATAGTAAATATGAGTCCATAGTGACACAAAGAAATAATTGAATAAATACACAAATGGTGAGAGGGAACTGCCCTTCCTTACAGGAGAATCCCAGGGAAACAAAGGAAATATGTAACTGCAACCAGGCAAACAGTAAATAAAAGTCGCTGGATGGCTGCCACTGAAAGATGCAGACTCAGTGGGTGAGGGCTTGGGAAGACACGGAGCACTGACATAGACTCAGTGTATCTTCCCCAGGATACTCCTGTTATGAATGGAAAAGAGTAACTTTACAATAGACCCAGAAGACAGAATCTTAGCTAAGTGATCCAAATTAGTATCTCCAGAATAAGATAAACCAGCATCCTGCAGCCCGTGATATCACACACCCAACACAACGTCTCTTGTGTGGCAGGATGTTAAGACTCAGGGACCTCGGCCAGCTCACAAGGAAACATCAGACCAGAACACTCTGAGGTCTCTCAACAGCAACAACAGAACTTGTTAGCACTCATCAAAAGTGTCATGAAGGTTATAAACAACAACAGAGGCAGCAAAGGGAAACTCTCATAGATATAGATGCCACCAGGGAAACAATTTAATAATAATAATGCCCAAGCTTCCATTACGGCACTGAGACATCTTAGTGGTTAACACTAGGGGATGTGTTCAGCTGCAAACACATTACAATCAAAGGTGAAGTATATGGTTCCTAAATCACATTTCCCACTTTCCTACCTCTGTGCTGTTTCCTTTAACTTCAATGCCCAACTCTACTTGACAGAATCCTTCCCACACTTCAAGTTCAAATATAATATGCCAGCCCCGCCAGAGTTCCCACAGTCCCAAGCTACTCATCACCATCCTTCTTGTGACACCATATATTTTACCCACTGATAGAAATGTCTCATTTAACGGGCCAGACAAATTCACTAAAGAATGGTGCCATAGGACTGGGTATTTAGCTCAGGAGAGGGCTTGTACATGTGGGCAAGGCCTTGGACTCAGTCCCCAGCACTGGAAAAACAAAGCAGTCACCACTTCATCTCCAGCACCCCAAACTACTTCTGAGAACTACAGCAGACAGAGTCAGGGATCAGAAATGGCTCTTGGCGAGCTCAGAAAGATCCGATCAGTAATACGGAATACCAACGAGGACTGGAATTGCCAAGGTGACAGGGGATTGTGTGGGTGAAGGGCATACTTTTCTCTCCACAGAGATGGGTATGGAGAGCTGGACTGCAGCAGCTGCTCAGGTAACAAGAAGCTGAGTGACCCTTATGACAAGGGAGAGCTGGTTGTCAGCTACACCCACAGGCAGGGCCAGACTCCCCTGTTCACAGGCCTGGGCCTCACCCTGCTGCAGTAGTCCTCAAACACTCACTTCTCTTTTTCTTTACTGTTCTACTTTTCTATTTTCACACTATTTCACAGCATTCTCCCCACACCCAGCCCCAGTTCTAACCCTGGCTGCCCATTAAAATGACCCAGAAGACTTTCAAAAGTCCTGTTGTCAAGCTGTAATCCCCTGGCCAAGTCACTGAGGTCTCCAGAGGTGGGCCTCGGGCCAGGCAGTTTGAAAGTTCTCCAGGTGATGTCTTCACAGCATGACATAGCCATGGTTTGGCATTGTACTAGCCATGGTTCGGCTGCTCCTGTCACCAAACAGGAAACAGAGCAGTCTGTTATCATACTTTGCTGAGAGTACGTGTTCTCTCAGCACTCCTCCTCTCTGCTGGGGACTTACTGCCTCAAACCTTACTGCATCTGTTAACCGAATGCCCAGGTGTGTGGGGACTCTTGTCCTCACTCTCATGGGAGACCTGCAGGCAGTACTGCACAGGTCTCCTGTCCAGTGCACTGCTAGCTGCACCTGTAAAATAGGACAACATATGTTTGACGTATATCAGATGCATTTTAGATCGTCCGTGTGTGATGGACCTGAGGTAGGAGCTCAGAGCAAACGGTAAAGAATCCACTAAAAAACAAACATCCTTGAAAGTAGGAAGGGAGCTGGTGGGAAAGGGGAAAGGAATCAAGGTCAGGGGAGTTAAGAGAGGGCAGTGGGGTGGGGATGAATACAATCACGGTGCATTCCAAGTGTTTATAGAAATGTCACAGTGTGTATATGTGCATGTGCATGTGGGTGTACGTGTACGTGTGTGTGTGTGTGTGTGTGTGTGTGCGTGCGGGGGGGGGGGGCGGTAATTTGTCCTCTATCACTCCCATCTCATGTTTTGAGACAGAGTCTGTCATTGAGCCTGGAGCTCACTGATTAGCTATAGCTAGACTGTCCAGCTCTGGGCATCCGCCTGCCCCACCCTGACCCCAGTGTTAGGGTTCTAGATATGCGCCACACACCCAGATTTACGTGGGTTCTGGGGATCCACACTCTGGTCCCCATTCTGTGCAGCAGGCTCTTCGCTCACTGAGTCGGCTCCTCAGCCCTGGTTGTTTGCTTTTTCACACGTATAATCTGAGGCGTCCAGTGGGTTGAGCAGCAGATATAGACATACCGGGGACTGCGTGAATATATCACAATCCTGAACGGTCCCAAATTAAGTTTCGCAAGAGGAAACATGGAGATAGAAGATCATCTACTGCACTGAGTTTACTTATCTCCTATTTCCTATATCAATAATTTTACCTCAATTAAGAAAAGGATACCAACAGGCCTGAGCAAGTTAAGAGTAAATTTGCATCTGAAGATGAGAAATATCTGCTAACAAGAAGGGAGCAGCATGCACACATCATTTCTGAGGAGTCTGGGAAGAGGCAGCCTGACAGCTAGGGACCCACAGACCCCTGGAAGCCCAGCAGCTGTGAAGTGCAGCTGGCAGCCATCGCTATGGCAACATCCCTTCCCATGAGAGCAGCTTGGTCCATGGAAACCAACCATCATTTAAAAATTAGCACAGATGATCCCGCGTTGGATACTGCACAACAAAAATCGTTTTTATAGAAATGCCCTTTCTAAGGACATAATTGGAACAAATGAGCAAATTTGAATATAGATTGTGAATTAAATGGGTGGTTCTCAAACTTCAGCTTGTTTCAGACTCACCTGGTGAGCTTGTCAAAACACAGATGGCTACGCCCCACCCCCACAAAGTCTGATTCAGTATGGCTGGGCTTCAGGCCAGGACTCTGTATCTCTACCAAGTTATCAAGTGAAGCCGATGCTGCAGGTGTGAGATTCCACTTGAGAACCAGTGGATCACATACCCGTGTTGTTTCACCGCCAATTTCCTGAGTTGCCATCACTTTACTGTGGTTACAAGAGAAAAGGTCCTTGGCCTTCGAAAATACATAGTTGTCTACGATAAGGGAGAACTGGGTCTGGAAATTTGTGCTAGTCAGCTTTCTGTTGCTGTGGCAAAATGCCTGAGAAAATCAACTTTAAAATGGGAAGGATGAATTCTAACTTGCCATTTCAGAGGTTGCAGCCAGTAGCCAGCTGCCTCTATTGCTCTGTGGGCTGTGATGAGGCAGATCGTTATGGTGGGAAGCACATGGATGAAAGAAGCTACTCCTGCCCTAGCAGCTGGGAAAGAAAGAACAAGGAGGAGCCTAGCATCCAACGCCACCTTCACAGGAACGACACCAACACCAACATCCTAACTTTTCCCTGAGGCCCCCTTTTCTAAGTTTCCACCACTTTCCAATAAGCAGACTGGTGACTAAGCCTCGATGTCACCCAGGTCTTTGGGGGACGTGCAAACACTTCGAGATGCACATTGCAACATGATTGTTCTCAAGTAGTTCAGGAAAAAGCTAGATAGAGTGTACATAAATGGAACAAGTAATGAAGCAAATGTCGGATATGGATAGCAATGAAACTGGTAAGTCTGGGGAAAGAGGAGGTGGGAGACCACTGTCCTGGTCTCACACCTGTCTGGTAACTAAAATTACAGTAAAAATGTAAGAGAAAATTAAAATTAACATGGAAGAGAAAATTACAGTGAGTCATCTATGCCTGTCACACACATCAGCCACTAGCTGCACAGACTGCATCATTTCAAATTAAGTAAACTAAACAATAAGTTTTGTTGACATCAAATTTCTTAAGTATGCTAATGAAATTTCAAAGACAAAGAAACCAGTGTGACTAGTAGCAACTGCAGTAGAAGACACTAGTACAGGTCACTTCAGTTTCCCAGAACCTTCTACTGAGCAATGCTGACTACAGTGTAAGGTGTTTTAAGATAAGGAAAGGGTCTTTAAGAAAATTTAGTGTGCTCCTAGGTGGCCAACACCTTCAATCTCAGCTCTCGGGAGATGGAGGCCGGAGGAGCGGTAGTTCACAGACAGCTACGGCATAGCAAATTTAGGAACAGCTTGAACTTTGTGAGACAATATATCAACGTTTTATGAATAAATGAGTATGCCAAAATCAGCAGTGGGGAAAATAATCATCATATGTAGTAATAACTATTTTTCTGAAATAAAAATCTATCAACTAAAGGAGCTAAAAGAAAAATTATTAAATAAAAACAAATAGATTGTAGCATAGCTACATATGCAAATATCTATCAATTTTGCATATATTGGAGATATATTTTCCAGAGAGTCCACCCTGTACTCCTCACCATCTTGCTGATTTTCTTAACAGTTCATTAGGTTAAAAAGTTACATATCTAAATAACTGGTATCCATCAACAACACCTCTTGTGCTCTCTCTTTCTCTCTCTCTCTACGTGTGTGTGTGTGTGTTTGTGTGTGTATGTGCATATGTGAACATGCATATGTGCATCTGTCTGTCTGAATATATCGCTGTCTCTTTGCTTCTCCCTCCCCGTCTCCTCTAAGCAGAGAAGGAGCCAGGAGTATGATTTAAAGGAGAAATGTCAAGGTTTAGAACACTCCAAGTTCATTCGGATGAATTTGATTACTTAGTCTCTTAGTGGGTGATGCACCAGAAAATGTGTAAAGCAGCAAGGGTGGTTTGGGTACAATATCCAATCTTCCTTCTGCCTCTCAAACACACGGCACCCTCCGCTTACATCCAGTCGTCCAAATTCTCTGAACCCAACAAGCTTGCCTTCTGCTTCGAAAATAGACTTCTTTTTCCCCAATATGATTTATTTGGGCTTCCAGAGCCCCCCAAGTGATGAGCTGGCCAATTTCATTCTCCAAGTTTGTAAACCCTCCTAGGAAGAATTTGGACAGCCTAGCTCACAGATCATCTAGGCAGAATTTTAAGACGTCGCCTTCTATTATGCTCTGCTGACACAACCCCAGTCACCCACCCTATACCTAACCTCTGTGTTGTAAACACACAGACCCACACCACAGCTTCATGGTGCCCGTCTTCTCCCCTCTCACCTTTCTACGCTTCATGCTTGTTCCAGGCTTAGTAAAGCACACTAAGTAAAGCTACTTCAAGAGAACAGAGAGCAGCAGAGGAAACTGCAAATACTTGAAGCCATAATTCACAAGTCAATAAATAAGCAAGACTTCTCTGGGGAAGATGAGGCATTTTCAGATCTTGAAATTTCAAGCAATAGAACTGAAAATCAAAATGTGAGTTATGCCTCCACTGTATCCAGGCCTTGGTTAAGAGTCTAGATGTCCATCTAAGCATTCATTAAACTGTCATAGGAGGTTTAGGCAACTTCCCTCCCTCTCCTCCCACCCCCGTCAATGGAGAAGCACTCTCTGGCAGAGGAGTGCATCTTAAAATATATTCACCTCAATTGATTTGCCAAAGGGAGAAAAGCAATCATTAGAAATTAGTTTTGTCAGTTACTTAGAGAAGATTATTCTTAGCTACAAGACATGAGACACTTGGCCTTTAGAATTCAACTTGCTGTTTGACAACAGGACTTTGGAGATGTCTCTTTATATAAAGTTGGTTTCTTGGTTTTTGCTTTTTTTACCATACAACAGATATTTACAAATATTTCTAAGAGAAGAGAGTCTCACCTCACAGTATTCTGTGATAATACAAAAATGATCCTTCTCCACGAAGCTTGCATGGAACTTGACAATGGTCGGATGGTTTAGCTTGGAGAGGAGCTGAGCTTCCATATTGGCCTTCACAGTTTCATTTGGATTTAATTCTCCAACAGAGATTTTCTTGAGTACCTTTCTGCAGCCAAAAAAAAAAAAAAAAAAAGATTAAAAACATTAAGAATTGAGAAGTACTAGGGTTTTCTTTCTTTCTTTTTTTTTTTTTTTTTGTGACAGGGTTTCTCTGTTGTAACGCTGTCCTGGAACTCACTCTGTAGACCAGACTGGGCTTGAATGTACAGAGATCCACCTGCCTCTGCCTCCCAAGTGCTGGGACTAAAGTCATGTGCCACTACCGCCCAGCTGAGAAGTACATTTAACACATATGAGCAAGTGGTCCAGAGCCCCCTCACTATGCTCCAATGACCAGCTGATCAAGAGTCTAGTTCTGGCTGCTATAGTACCAATGCCCTGGGCCAGTTTCCTGTCCTGGCCAATACCATGGTGTCTCCACAGTCTCTGACCTCTATACCTGTGTTCTCTACAGATTATCAGGGCAGACATGGAATCTTGAGCACCACTGCTGGGGTGCTGCTCCTCCATCTCATCAGGCATTTGGTTTCCACACTGCCTGTTTCTATGTTTCATTTTGTCTGTATTTGTTTCCCTGTATACATCATTACTTTTCTATTTTACATACCCTCTTCCTCCCCTCATTTCCTTTCTGTACCTCACTCTGCTGTACGCATAATCTCTGCCTTGCTCTCTCTCACTCTCTGCTCTGAAATGCTCCCAAGCCTCTTAATCGAATGTCAGTTGGTATGCACAATATCTATTTCTTCTCTCCTAGCTGTCCTTGGCATGCCATGCTTCACTGCTAGGAGGATTTAGGAAGACAACGTTTGAACTGAAAACATTGATAGAGATAGTTAGAATCTCTATTCTGGATAAATGGGAAAGCTCATTAAATCTCCAAATCATTAATTTAAAAATTGTGATAGCACCATGAATAGTGGACCAAAACACTACCTCTCCCCATCCAAGAAAAAAAAAAAAATGTCTGATGAGCAAACCAATTATAGTGCCACACTGTAAACTAGATTGCCTGGGGACAGCACTTTAGCATGCCAATTACACTGTGCAGACAGATGCTGCTGATTACCAGGGAGCCTGGCTGCTCATTAAGGCAAGTTCTGTAGGACTCCTGCTAGAAAACACTTTGCAAAAACTGTTAGGAGTTACTACCTGGGCATATTAGTAGAAACTCTTAATTAAAGCCCATACACCTCCTCATAGACTCTAGTTGGACTCCGTTGGACTCCAGTCATGTCTAACAGGTGCTCACTCTGTCCTCGCCATATGGAATGCCCAAAGCTGGTAGACTCTGGCATGCTCACAAACTTCCATCCTTCTGTTTGGGAGACGTGCTTACCCAATTCACTGGGTCTAATCCCAGGTCTGTTTATGCTGTTGTGTGAGCTATTATAAATTTACATATGATATAAATGGATGGAGGATGACTATCAGTTTATCCTTGCTAGGAACAAATAAGCCAAAGGTTTGCCAAAAAAGTTTGCCAATGACAAGTGGCAAAAGTCATACTTTCAAGTCACTGGCAAGCCAGTTCTTAAAGGCATAAGCTTGTAAACCTCTAGTCTGAACTTAGATTTCTAAGTTCTCAGTCTGCTCTCTAGAAGATAAACCTGGAAAACTAGATATACAAGCATGTGATCTATGCAAAATGATGACAGGGAAATCTAACCAAAGGATTTTAGGTTTTGACAATACATAAGATGTTAGAGGTGTGAAGTGTTTTAAATTCATCTTTCAATGATGCCATTCCAATTTACAATGTGTTTCTCCTATCCAACCAAGGACCAGCCCCGATTATATTGAATGAGAGGGCTCCTGCCAGTCTTTAAAGAGTGCGCAACAAGTATCTTGTACACTCGGACAAGTCTTCCCTTCCAGCTGTATTACTGTGAAAGAACAGCAATGGCCTCAGGCAATGCTAGGCCTTGCTGCTTCAGTCAGACTTGGGGCTCAGAAGCCTTGAGATTTCAGTCAGTGCACTGTTGAGTACTTCTGAGTGATAATCTATGGTTTAAATGTTTTCAGTAGATTTTAATTGGGGGGAGGGAGTGCTGTTGGGAGATTCTTCAGTGTGGACTATACAAGCATGAGTACCTGAGTCTGGATCCCTAAATGTCAGGTATAATCTGAGTATGGTGGACAAGACGATCTGTGGGGGCTCTCTGGCCAGTCAATCTAGCGAATCAGTGAATCCTAGGTTGTGTGAGAAACCATATCTCAGAAAGGAAGGTGGAGAGTGATTGAGAAAGACATCTCCATGCTAACCTCTGGCCTCCTTATACACCTGCATGGATGGACACACACACACACACACACACACATACACAAGAAAATTCTAAGTCAGAAACTCTATCCTGCAAGTTGAGAGCATACATATAAAAACGTGAACAGTGCCCTCATCCTCTGGGGGCAAGGGATTAACATCTGACTTCCCTTCTGGGCCAATACCAAAAGAAGTCACACTATTCTTCTCCTTAATCTCAGAAGGAAACCCCTCTACTCTGAGATGAACATCATTGAGAATACAATTCTTAAACTGTAAGCATTTTAGCATGTTCTTTTAAAGTCTCTCCAGAGTCCATTCCTTATAAACTCAGCCCATCCACAAAAGAAAATCAACAGGGAACTGCAAATCCCACAAGAACACTTGGACTGTGGCAGGCACAGGGCTTTCTCCAGGAGACACACAGGCTTCGGGCTCCACTCTTCCATTTACCAAGAGCCTTTCGGTGTGTTGTAAGTTTAAAAATTGCTCAAGCATTTTGTTCTCTTCCCTAACAGGTGTACTCACGTTGCTTTCATTGGATGCTCAAAAGACTATTAGACTCTTTCCTTGATAATGAAGTAAATTCTCCAGCAATGCATGGTGGGTAACATTCTACAGAAAAATTATTTTCTTAAGACTTTTCCAGGGGGTGGGATAGGTCTGTTTTTAGAAGTAGCACCTCAGACTCTTAATATGCCCAAAAGAAACAAAAATGATGTGTGAAGACATTTTCTTCTCTAGCTTCTGAAGGCCATACAGAGGTTGGCAGTTTAACGACATCCTCATCCTTTCTGTAATTTACCTGCCCTGGCTGGCATGCAGCTGTAAAAGCCACAGTGGTTAAGCTTGACAATATAAAAGCTTTACACAGACTTGCAATGTTCTCTTTCTGTGAAGGAATGTGTGCTACAAAAAGCTGGAATACGCTTATTTCCAGGTAAGCATCAGGGACTATGCAATAGAGCCTGAGGTTTTCCCAGGCCCTGCCTGACCACCGCATGATAAAGCATAAGACCATATATGCCCATAGCTTAGCAGATGAACTGGAGCTGGTAAGATGGATGGTGTCTACTGTATCATCTCCAGGGGACACAGACACCTTCTGCCTTCCTTGCCTAAGATGGTGTCACTGGACCAAAAGTCGGAACTCTCGTGGCCTATGAATGTGAGAGCTGTAGACAGTGTGAGAGCTTACCAAGCCAAGGGCAGCTCATCACATCACAGTGGCTCTTGGCCTGTCACCAGTCCCTGAATAACAGAACAGGTACTCGGTCTATCAAAGCCTTGACTGTTTGGGAGGAACTTTCTGACAGCAGAGGAGAGCAGTCCCTGGAGACCCAGCCCATTTTTGCAAACCCCTCTTCTCTTGCCTGAGTGGCATGTTGCTTTCCAGAATTTGCAGTAAAGCAACAAACTTTGAAAAGTGATTTTTGAAATTTGGGGTAACTGTCATCAACTTGTTTCCCTTGAAATGAGTCCACTGTTTCTATGAATGAGAACTTTTGTTTATATAAATGTTTGAGAGATGAAACATACATTATTCTGCCCACAATGTCTGTGTGTTCTTTCACAATCTCCCTGTTCAACCAGAAGCAGACACTGCTTCAGGATCAAGAGAGAAGCAGTACGAAAATGTAACTCAGACTTCTGGCCCTGAGTTTTCAGGAGACAACATAAGCCTAAAACACAAGAATCTGGAGGAACTCACAGCCAGTGAGTGAGCACTGACCCTGTCCTCAGAAAGAAAGAGGTTCTTTGGACCAGGCAAATGTGAGAGGGTTAGGAAAACAGACAGGAACTGAAGTACATCTGAGCCCTTGGAAGCTGAGATGCTGGATGCCAGGCCCAGGGAGGAAGCGACACTCGGAATTCCAAGATGGACAGGAGGGCTCAGAGCAGAAGGTTTGCATACTCTTTCCAAGACAGAGCAGAGCAAAGTACAGAAAGCCACATTTTCTGTGTTTGGCTGCAGAAATGTTTCAAATGGCATGTAAACACATGTACCCCAGAGAGCTCTAGATTATCCAGGATGATAATGAGCTTCACCAGAACACTGGAGATGGAGATGGCCCCCAGTGATGGCAGCGTCTCAGAGAGGCCAGCCAGGGCAATGGGTGCACCTAGTTAGCTTTCCAGCAGGCTTAGAGAAACTGCGATCGTTTCCTTTGTGACTTAGCCACCAACATACACACTGCACATGGTGGTAGATGCCTACCAGATGTGGCAGCACACTGTAAGGTCCTGATCCCTGCCCTGGGTGTACAGGGGAAGGCAGGCGTTACAAAGAGATACATGTGCATGGACGAAGTAAAAACATATGCTTTTAAAACCTTAAATTGAGATGAATGATTTGACATTAGGGTAAAGAGTATCTGAGGTCTTCTGACGTCAGGCCTATGTGTTAAGACAATATGTTAAGTAACGATGGTTCCTGTTTAAGACAAAAATCACAGGAAATAGGTTGAAGATTTGAGTTTTGTTCGCTTTTTAAAAATTCAGTATGTAAGTGTTTAGAAAAGAAAAGTTTTAAGATAGCCCTTTCCTATAAATCTAGCAAGACAATACCGATTTTATATGCCTTTCTTAAACAGAAGACCTCCTGCTGCAGCTTGCACGAGCCATCACTGCAGCAGCCCTGCATCTTCAGACAGCTTCCTTACACTGAAGCAGATCCCTGGGCTGTGAGTCCAGCCTTCTCCAGATGACAAACTCAGACAGACACCTCCCCCTGACCCCCCCCCCCCCCCCCCACATACACACACCTCACAGCCTCTCCTATGTTTGGACATCGATGGGTTCCCATGTCCTGCTAAACCAGTTGTGCCCACCTGAGACTTCAACATGGGGCGGAGCCATATGAAGAACTGGTGAAGCTGAAGCAGGTGTCGGGCAATATCAGTGGTGGTGCTATGACCTGTCCTGCTCCCCATGCTTCCACAACTGCTATGAGATATCTATTACTCTTTACACCTAAGCCAGGCAGGTTGCCGGCTCTGACCTATACCCAGCAGCACTGACAGATGCAGCTAAGTATCACACCAGACCTTGAAGGTGTGATTACTGTAGGCCTCTGGGGCTAAAGAATAAGTGGAAGCCACAAAAGAGCTCCTCTCACTCCCCAGGTGGGCTAGCAGGATGCTCTGCGAGCACCTTCTCTTCTAAGCCCTGGAGGCTACTCACAGTAAACAAACTGGCAAACTTTCTGCCTGCCCTGTGGCTGAATTATGCACCTTTGTCTTTGCAAAGATTAGGAGGCCAGGTGCCCCCACCCTGCCATGCTAATCAGGCTTCTCCGCCAGAGGGAGAAACCCCGCCTTCCCCAGGAAGATATTTAAGCAGGGAAAAGCCTGTTAATCAATGAGTGTTGTGTCCACCAGACTACAGTCTCCTGAGCTTTCTTCACCACTCGTTGATTTCTCTGGTCCGCGGGTAGACAGCTTTGCGAAAGGTCCCCAAACTGCGACTCCAGGCCCGTGCCTTCCCGCTGCTTGGGCCTAGGTCCTTCACCCGGCCAATGAACACTCCTAGTCCAGGGGGACATCAGCCGCCATCCAGCGGGACCACAGGACCCGGAACACACACACAGAACCGACAATTACAAGATGCTGTTAGAACCAGGGTGGTGAGGATTAAACCATCAGAGGCTTAACTCACTTGACTTAATTTTTTTCTTAAAACTTAGACTTTTCTAAAGGATTTAAGGCCACAGTATTGCTCTCCTCTTTATGAGTAGAAGTATCGTGATAGTGTTAGCACTCTGTTTTAATGACAACTTATCTCCTATATGATATATAACTTTAGTAAGTATAGAGGCATGAAAAGTAATGGCAGAGATGGATATTTGTGATGGATGAATATTAGCTAGCATATTCATTTAAAAAAACAGAAAAAAATCCCCCAAAACTAAAGATACTTAAAGCTAGAGGGAAAATTCCAGAGTGGGGAGAAAACACAGACAGAATTTTATTACTGATCCTTCTCTTTTCTTTGTCAAGTCAAAAAATCATCTTTAATGCCTGTGGCTAAATAAAAAGACAAAATTATTTAATGGGTCATCATCACATGGCATAAACATGAGCTGACTTTTGTTTTTCAACGATTAAACTTGATCCTGCCTCATCTGGGGACTGGGATTCTAGTTCATCCGGTATGTCCTCTGCCCCTCTCATCACAAGTGTGCAGCAGTCCTTGGCCATGGCAGGGGCTCCAGTGACGTTATGGTACAAAGCAGGGACAGCAGAAAGAAGCTGAGGAGCACGCAGATCAGCCTCAGGGTTTAGACAAAGTCCCAGACAGTCACTACCAAAGACCTCAAGGTAGGAAACCCCACACTTCTGTTACCTCACTGTCTACAGATGTGCCTTCTGTGTGGCAGACACAGTGCTGTGTGTTGGGGACACAAATGTGGAAAGGTAAAGCTCCTGCCTTCTGAGAGCTAAGCAGGTATAGAACCCTTTCTTCCCCTACCCCCACTGCCATAGGCTCCAAAAGGGAAAACTCCTCTCCTGCCCCTAGGGTAGAGCCTAACTTTAGGCACGTCATAGAGTTCACCTGAGGGTGTGAAGAGGTCTTCTGTGATTCTCTGATGGTGGAGAAGAAATAAAATTACTCATAAAAAGAATTACTTTGTTTTACATACTCCAAAGCCTAACCTTGAGAAATTAAAAATGAAGATACCAGGTGATAGTGGTGCAAAATTGACTGCGACCATTTTTAGAAAAAAAAAAAGTAACAAAAAGTTCTAAGAGGTATTGGTAAGCACAGAATAGTGGCTCACACCTGTAATTCTAGGACTGAGGCCTGAGACAGGAGGATCACTGCATGCTTCAGGACTTGATACCCCACCACGGAGACACTCGTTCAGCCATGCTACTGCTGCACTATTCCCAACAGCTAGGAACAGGCCTAGATGCCCCTCAACCGATGAGTGGATGAATATAACTTCCTTGGTTGTTTAGAAAAACAGAATTATGAGAGTTTCGGGAAAATGAATGGAAGGGGAAATGGTGAGGTGACAGTCTCAAAAGACACAATTCGCACTGTTCTCTCTCATGTGCGAACCCTAGCCTTTAATGACCGTGTGTAGGTAAATAAGGGCTTGTAAGAGTGGCTACAGACTATCGATCTAGACAGGAGACCGAGAGAGGGGGACAAGAAGTGTTGGGAGCAGATCAAAGGTCACATGTGACACAAAAGTGGAAACAATGCTTCTGGGGTCAGAGGTCAATAAGGAGGGGAGGGGATATGAAGAAGGGCAGGAGAGAAATAAAACAAAATTTTTTGAAAATGCCACAATTAAATCTAATTCTTTGTAAGCTAATAAAAAATTTAAAAATTGCTCATTAACCGTAAAGTATGGGTAGCATTTATGTGTACTGAAGCGCTGAGAATAGCTTGCATCTCAGCTTTCTTTACTCCTGCAGTGTAGGCTAGGGTCCTCTCCTGTCTGTGACAAAGTCAGCTCACATTCTTAGTTAGCACGGATATTCTCTTGCTAGACTGGAGGTGTTCAGAGGCCAGGCTCACACTTTCCTCTCATGGATCCGCCATCCCTGGGGGCATCCAGTGTGTCTGGGTGGAATTAGACTGTACAAGCCTTGCCCTTCCCTTCACTCCACCACAGACAACTAACATCATTTATGTCCACATTTCTTTGTCTTTCTCTGGCTAAGGATTGTCATATTTTGCTCACGGTAATAATCTCTGACACGGAGTGGCTGCTCCAGAAACATCTGTCGGTGACAGAATGATCAAAATCACTGGCACCCCAAACACTGGGGAAAAGGTCCTAGACATCACAGCTCTGACACATGAGGGCCCCTTGACCCTTACCGATACTCGTTAGCAAAGTATCAATCAGAAAATGGAAATTTATCTTAAAAATCTGCTTTCTAACATACACACTGGAATAGCACTGTCCTAGAAGTCAACACACCTGTGGGAGCTGACAATAACATTAACACAGACAGAGAACAATAGAGGTGGATGACAGTGGACAAGAGGTTTGGCTCAGCCATTCCCCAATGGCAGAGAAACGGTGAAAGCCACTGCTGTCACCCTGCCCGAAACAAGTGCACGCCTACTCAGTCTTCTCAAGGCTCAGGCCCTATTCCACCTCTTTTCCAAGGTGGGGGTGGATTTTACGTATTTGTAAAGATAGGTGGGACTGCTAGGAGAGCAGGCAGTGACAGCGCCTGCAGTCAGGAAGTTCCCGAAAGGTCGCGTCACCCAAGGTCCTAAGGCACATCTCGGCAGAAGCCGCATTTACGCTTACAGGATGAACCAAACACTGACTCTAAAGAAGAAATGTTTTGTCTCCGAAGGTAAGATTTTTTTTTTCTTTCCTTATTTAGTCATAGAGCTTCTTGGTATCTAACAACCAAGAATCTAAAACATGTCTTAAAGAGTGAAAATTCCTGCCACCCACTCTCTTCCCTTCCTTGGCATTAAAGAAAAACACAAAAACCAAAGCCACACTGAGTGATTGGAATAAGGGCCTCCTTCCGATGAGGCACTAATGACAACTTGTCTCCTCTTCACTAATTATCTTTTGAGACTCAGAAAATCTTACTCATTGTCAATTAGAAAGCCCCAATTTGAGACAAGCCTGGTGGCACATTTCTGTAATCCCAGCTAGGATGTGAAGTTCAAGGTGAGCCTCTACAACAGATGATAGTCTACTCCCTCAAACTTGAGGCTAAATAAACCTTTCTTTCCTTTAAGCTGCTTTCACCAGGATATTTTATTGTAGCAAAATGAACAGTAACTACTGTACACACTATGAAAAGTACTGAGTTTCAAGCAAACAAAGATTCTGTTTACATCAGCAAGGAAATTAAGGAGCATGACAATGTCAGCAAGGGTATGAAAAGTTAATTTACCATAGGTGATCAGATTATCTTTGGATATGAGTGCAGTAGGATGCAAATTCATAATTAATGTTAGGTTAATATCTAAATGCAATATTGGGATGAATAATTCATGTCATGCTTTTATTTTTAATATCCTGGGAAAATATTAGAGTTGTATACTTCAATGAGACAACTAGATATAACTCAAAGACTGCCATGAAACCAGGGTACCGTCACAAATTGATTTTTAAGAAGCAACAAAAAAAGCTTTATTTTCTTGACTAGGTAAAGTTTATCAAAGTAAAATTACATTATGATGTAGGCAAGATTTTGGTTCTCCAAATATAAAATGGAAAAAATAATCTAGGTTCTGAGGCTAGGGATGTGGCACTGCACACCACCACCACCACCACCACCATCATTTAGAGTTTTAATAAAACAACCTCCCAACTGTATTTATAACAGGGGCTAATTAAGCCTCAAGTTACAAGAGACACATTTTTATAGTCTGTAATTCTAAATTTTTGTCTCCATATCATCCTTATGGTGACAAACTTGAACTAAAACCTTCTAACGTTAGCATTAAATAGATAGCTCCTTATGATTTTCATACATTTGAGCTTTCCACGTTTCTATGTGTGATTTTTTAGGGTGTATGCATATGTACCTGTTTGTCTGTGTGTCTACACATGTAGAGGCCAGACGCCAACGTACCAATGACAGGTCTTCCTCTATCACTCTCCATCTCAATTTTTGAGACAGGGTCTCTTCACTGAATCTGGAGTTCATGGATTAGTTAAACTAGTTGGCCAGTGAGCCCTGGGAATGCAACTGCCAGTACACACACACAAACACACACACACACACACACACACACACACACACACACACACACACGTGCGCGCGCGCGCGCGCGCGCGCGCACACACACACTGCCCAGAACTGGAATTACAAAATCCACAGTCTGAATGCCTATTTGCATGGGTGCTGGGGATGTGAACTTAGATCCTAATGCTTGAGCAGCAAGTTCTTTACTCACTAAGCCATCGCCCCAGGCCCTTCTACATTCTGATGAGAAGGGGAGGGAATGAGGTCTGGTTAGCATTCCTCCACTAGAGTTTAAGAATGATTCCAGGTGTTACAGTTTGGGTGAGTTGTGCATATATTAAAATAAGTCTGCTTTTATGCAGAAGTTTAATTTTAGTTATGTTTAAAATGGTTGTTTTGTGTACTGTTGGGAAGAGGGCTGCCTAGGCCTTGGCATTTTATATTTTCTGCAGGTTTTGGCTTTATGTAAAAGATATTTGATTACTTATGATCTGCATGTGCTATCAAGAGGACACTTGAGAAGCTTAGGTATTAATTAAAAAAAAAAAAAAACCTGACATGAGACACTCGGGACTCCACTGTCCAAGGTGGTACTACTTTCCATGACAGGTGGTTCCCTCTGCTGAGGTCTCACAGGGTTTGCATCTATGAATATGCCTCTGTGTCTTCTTTGCTGAGTTCTCACAGTAGGTATACTGCTACAAGTGGTGCCTGCAATGTAGGGACCAAAATCATGCCAGCTACATCCAACATGGAGGCAAGAAAGAAACTAGACCTCACAGAGTCTGGTAAAGTATGCTCAGGGCAGTTCCTAAAGGATAGAGATTAAGTGACGTGTCCTGAAGGAAGAGGAAAGTGAGGAAGGAAACAAGCCTCTATGAAGAGAGAAGGCTGTGAAAATTAAGTGAGAAAGAGGGCTCAAAAGTTGAAAGCCACAGAGAGAGGCCTCTAGAGAAAGAGAGAGCTATGTACATATAAAGGATATTGAAAAATTGAGAACTCCTTCTGGTAAAGTAGGCAAACCTTGGCGGGTTAGAGCCAAGCATTAATTTCTAATTTTGACATTTGACATTAAAAAACTCTAATAATTTCTAATTTCAAAAGCATTAGAAAGCAAAGTTCTAACTGCTTTTCCTAATCATGGAGCCAATGCTCCCTCCTACTGCTGGTGGTAGCAAGGGCACGGGAAATGGAAACCAGAGTGTACTGTTCTACAAACTGAGTTTTCTGACAGCTGTGTTGTGTCTATAAAGAAGGTTGCATATTTTCCCATAGTGGTGGTAGCAAAGAATGCCAAATCACCAGGATGTTTTGACTGGAGATTCTTCCCACTGGCCCAGAATGCCCTGCTGCTATGGAGGCCATGGATTGGAGTCAAGAAGCCTAAGTTAAAATGAACATGTTTTTTGGGTTTTTTTCTGCAATCTTGACTAAGAGAAAGACAAGTGGGTCTGGATACTGGTGGGCGGTCCTGACAAGACATATCTGCTATGGTGATGAGAACTCTCCCCTACGAGGGATCCCTTCCTGAAGACAAGGTGACTCAGAGGAAAACACTTGCTAAAAGAATCAGAACTAATGGTTGCTGCATTAAGAAGTCTCTGGAACATTCTGCTGAACTTTGTCTTAAAAATGAACTGACTAGTTGTTTTCTCTGCAAACCAGACTCTGTCTTCAAATCTGGAAAGTGTTTTCCTCAGGGTCAGCACACATAAGCTGTGTTCCAGAGGTGGCTAAGGTTGTATCTCGTGCTGGTATCCAAACGTGGTGCTGTAAGAGTCACCTAGGTGGTACTGGTTTTGAAGGCATGAAGAAGACATGGGGAAGCTGAGGCTTGGCACTATGAGAGGTCAGGAGAGGCCATTGGTGAAGATCCACCCCCAGTGGCAGTTGAAGGCCCAGGTTGAAGGGGTCATGCAGAGAAGTTGAGGCTTGGCACCATGAAGAGAGCCCAGGAGAAGCTATTGGTGAACGTGCAACCCAGTTGCAAAAAGGGACCTCAGCAGTTTTGGAGATGCCAGTACCATGGGATAACCACCAAGAACATCAGTAGTGGTAGAGGGGAGCCAGCCAGAGCCTGGAGGACAGACTGTGTGTGCTGCAGAGGGCAGAACCAGAGAAGTGATCCAAGCCCTTTGGAGGAGCCCAGAAGGTTCTGAGTGAATTCCAGATAATTGGACATTGATGATGTTATTCTTCTGTTCAAAGACATGGTAAAAATCTTGATAGATATTTGGTTTCATTTGGTCCCGTGCATCTTAGCAAGTCTCATGAATGTTCCTCTTGTAAATAGTTATGCTGGTGTACTGTTAAATTGTGTTATAAAGATAAAGCAAAATTTTTATTGTCTTAACAGAAAGGGAGAAATGATGCAGAAATTTATTTGTAGTTAAGTTTAAAATGGTTGTTTTGTGCACTGTTGGGAAAATGGCTGCCTAGGCCTTGGTATTTGTGTTGTCTGTAGGTGTTGGCTTTATGTAAAAGATGCTTGATTGCTCATGACCTGCACATGCTATCAATAGAACACCTGAAATGAGAGGCTCAGGGTTCCATTGTCCAGGATGGTGTTTACCATGACAGGTGGCTCCCACTGCTGAGGTCTGGCAGGGTGTGCACCTGTGACTATGCCTCCGTGCCTTCTTTGCTGAGCCATCACAGTAGGTGTACTGCTGTACTACTTTGTACAAGTAAAATGTCAAGGCCTCACCTACCAAAAGAAGTTCAGACTAGAATCTGCAGCTAGGAAAGATCTGGTTTCTCAAAATGCCAACTTAGAGATTTAGTCACTAAAAAAAAAAAAAATCATGGGCTGCTGGAGGAATTGGGAGACTGGGGAGGGCCATGGCTCACCCATCTGGTGAGGCCTTCATTGCTGAGCGGAGCCTAGTTGAAGAAAGTATCCTGGCCTCTGAGCACTCAGTGGATCTCACAGGAAGGGTGGTGTACTTCACCCTACACACCCACACTGTCCAGAGGAACTACCATAGAAGACCATGTTCTCATGTGTAACACTGAGAGCAGGACACTGAAAAAGAAGTTCCCTGTGAAACTGTCAGCCAGTTCTGTTTCCAGAGTTTCTGGGGTTTATTTGAGGACAAGTCAAAGTATTTCCATGTTCAGATGCTGACAGGAAGAAAGGTGTTAGAATCCCAAGGTGCAATACTGAGTTAGGGCTCTAACAGGAGACTCGGAATCTTAAAGCAGCCCTCACATTTTACTGTGCATACTAATCACCACAGGAGTGCTAAATGCTGCTTCTGAAAGTGGAACAGTGGGGTGCCAGAGTTGGGGAAGGTGAAGGAGGGAGGTACAGGGAGAGGATGACAACAGACTCAGGGCTACAGTCGGATGGAGGGACAACGTCTAATGTTCTATAGTACGGTAGCATTATTATTGTTGACAAAATCAATTGTATATTTCATGACAGCTAATACAATTGGTTTTTAATTTCCTCACCGTGCGCACACATGTGTGTGTGCATGCGCGCGCACGCGTGCGCACACACACACACAAATGATAAGTAACTGCGGTGATAGCCACACCAGTTACCCCAGCTGACCTTCATGTACATGAACACACTGTATCCCCTTAAAAAGTACAGAAACTGTGTATCATTAAAAATGTTTTAAAATGCTGCCTCTGATGTGGCAGGTCTAGGGAGAGCCTAGGGATCTGCTAACAAGGACCCGGGTGCTGGCCAGGGCTGCTTCTTCAGGAACCACACTTTAAGTAGCAAGGCTTTAAGTCACTGAGGACCCAAAAGCCTGTCAGGGATCAGTGTCAAATAGCCGCAGACACTTCCCCAGAGCCGGAGGTTTGAGGGCTAATATGAAGAGTAGGCCAAGTGAGAGGGCATGCAGCCCCTTGAAGGCCACTGAACCATACAGTCTCATTTGATGATGAAGGATGGGCTGCTGGACCAGCCACTCATCACACAGACCAGAATGCTGGGGCCCAGGATGCAAGGCTGAATCAGATGCTCCTGAGAATATAGGGCTTTGTTTTCTTTGAAATAGATTCTCCCAAAAGTCCAAGATGATCTCAAAAGTGAGATCCTCCTGCCTTCTGAGTGCTGGGATTAAAGATGTGTACTATCATGTCTGGCAACCTGTAAGCTTTAAAGGACCATTAAGAAAGTCTACATAGTTTGGTCCAGATCTTTTAACTGTAGCTTATATTGTTTTCATCTCCTGCTGTTCCCAGCAGTGACAAATTATAGCTGCCCATTGATCCTCCAAAAAGTTCTTGCTGCATAATTTATGATTTTAATGTATTTTATACTCACCATTACTCCTCATGTAACTTGACATAATTTATACAATAAAGCAGGAAATTAAGACCAATAAGAATAGGTGAAAAAGTAAAAGGAGGAAAAAAGAATGCGGATACCAATGGCCAAAACCATTGCTAACTGAAAAGATTTGTTTATGTGTCTGGGCGTTATACCTGCATGTGTGTTTGAGCGCCATGTGCATAGTGGCATCAGTAGAGGCCAGGAGAAGGCATCAGATCCCCTGAAACTGGAGTTAAGCGTGGCTGTTAGCTGCCGTGTGGGTGCTGGGAATCAAACCCTGCTCTCTGTAAGTGCAGCCAGTGATCTCAGCCACTAGAGAATCTCTTTGGTCACTGTTGTTATTTTTGAGGCCCAAAGGCAACTCCAAATTTCATAAAACATATTACTATTATCATTACTGCAATTCATACTATGGCCGCTAGTGATGATAACATCACAGGTGCAATTCTTGCCTATTATAAGAGGATGTGTCAATCTCTGGCTCCTTGTGACATGTAAGTAGTTTCGATTTTAGTCACAGAGTAATGGAGGACATTATTTGTGTGTCCAACTGGGCACAGCGGTCACATGCCTATAATCCTAGCATCAAAGAAGCTAAGGCAGGAGGACCAAGTTCCAGGCCAGCCTAGGATATATAGCAAGATCCTATCTCACTTAAAAAAATGTATCTTAAACAGATTAATTTTTGAGAAAAACAAAGAGCAAGCTATGAGATACTTATAAGAAAACAAACGATGGCAATGGTGGCAAACAGGCAATCCGCACGCAGAGCAGTTACCTGACACCTGAGTTGTGCCGAGAGATTACTGTCATGACCTTCCATTTAAAAATTATTCAAATACATTTGAATTAAAATATCACTAAATCACTTCTCTCCTTTTCTGTTCCTCCGCCCATCCCTTCCCATGTCTCCCCACTTTCAAATTGATAGCCTCCTCCTCTTTATTACTGCTTCACAGATATTCACAAATTAGTAAATAAAATCTGTTGGGGCGATTTTTATCATTTGTGTATGCATAAACTCTGGGCTGACCACTTTGTACTGCATAACCAGCCAGAGGGCTCATCCTTGGAGAGGCCAATCCTCTCCAGCAGTTAGAAGGTCAAGATAGGAGGATCAGGAGTTCAAGGGCAGTCTCAGCTACACAGAAATTTTAAGCCAGCCTGAACTACATAATATTCTTTTCTCAAAAAATAAACTGCACAAATAAAACTTTAAGGTTAAGACTCTTAGCCAAAGACACAGAGTTGGTCAAGTATTATTTGAGACAGGGCCTCAATAAGTTGCTTTCACTCCCCCTGCCTCAGTCTACCAGGCAGATGGAAAAATGTATATATACACATACTCACTGTGTCAGGCTGAGACCTTACTTCTCAAATCTGGGTACCTTGCCACTTTAGGCAGCTAGCTTCTGAATTTATGATGTTGGATTCCAATGAGCTACACATGGTGAGCTCAACTTGAAAATGAATTATCTGAACACAGTTGATAATTTGAATAATTGGGAAAGAGGGGAGAGGTACCCGCCCCCAAAGTACGTGTCCCAATTTTCATCCAAATTATGCTTCAAAAATCGTACAGCACTAGTCCTGATACAATCTCTGGCAAAGCTGAAGAATTGGTGATTAGACAGATGGCTGTGAGCCTCTCAAACACACAGCCAAAGCCAGCAGGGTTCACGGGGGCTTACAGGGAACAGGCCAAATTAACCTAATTTCTTTTTGTAAGAGCATTACTTGATTGGTAGACCAGAGAGAAGCAATTAGTCATGCTATATCATGATTTTAGAGCATCTGCTGACACCCTGTTAAAAGATGTCAAAGAAACAATTCTTATGACATCCCTTTTTAATATAAGAGAGATGCAATCTTTGTGTGACTTGTGGCTGGTTGAAGAAACAGAATAAGTTTGCTTGTGTCTTAGATCTTAGACCATTAGCAAAGCAGAACTTTCTCATAATTTCATCTGCATCTGTCCCTACCAATGAGTCCGCCCAGCCCTGGTCTATATGTTCCCATGCGCATGTGAGCAGTGTATACACGTGTACTGCTACATGTAGAGGCCAGAGGTTGATTTCATGATGTCTTCCTCAATCGCCTCTCTACCTTGTGTTCTATTTTTTGAGACAGGACACAGTTTTAGCTAGATTGACTGTCCAAAGAGCCCCCAGGATCTTTCTGTGGCATAAGCTGCCTTGCCTGCTTTTGGGGATCCAAACTTGCATCCTCATGCTTTGCAGCTGGCGCTGTACCCATCAAGTCATCTCCCACCTTCTAATGCTACCTTTACCAACACTTTACTAATGATTTGGATGAGACATAAGAAGATATTTGTCTAGGTCCACAGATCCTTCCCTGGCACCAAGCACACAATACGGGCTCTATAAATGGAAATTATAAACCACTTCTTAAAGTTTAACTACCACAGCTCTTGGATCCCAGCTGGTGACTATAGGGTCAAATTTCCTGGGCTTGAAAATCTCTATCCATTTAAAAAGAAGAACCTGGGGTGCCTACCTCACCGTAGGGGTTTGAATGAGAAAGGTTCCTACACAGGCTCATGTATTTGAACACTTGTTCCCCTGTTGGTGGTGTTATTGGGAAGATTACAGAACCATTAGGAGGTGGAACCTTGCTGCAGAAGTAAACCACTAGTGGTGGGCCTCCAGAGTTTATAGCCTCTCCCCACTTCCCATTGCTTCTCTCTGCTTGCTGCGTAAGGATGAAAACGTGATCAGACAGCTTCCTGCTCCTGCCCTCTTGCTTTCCCTGCATGATAAACACTCTCTTGTCCAGAACTGTAAGCCAAAATAAATCCTTCTCTCCCCTAAATTGCTTTTTTGTTGAGATACTCTATCACAGCAACAAAAAAGTAACAAACACACATTGAATCATTCCTTTAACTGAATGATGATTCTTTAGATGCCCTAGGAGCTGGGATGATTCAGAAGTAAATATGATCTATGTGGTTCTAGACCCCAACAGTAAGACTAATGGGCAACAGAACTTGTGTGTAGTACTGTAACTGTAGCTGTGGGGTCACCAGTAGCTAAGGAATATATGTACTGGGCAACCCATAAGCTCTGGAGCTCTGCGTGCACACACACACACAGTGAACCAGAGAACTTCTAAGTTAAAGACCTACTCTCTCCTTGCTCCATTTTCATTACCATAGCCTGTCTTTTAAAAAAATGATTTACTTTTGTGTGTGTGCATGTGTCTGTGTGTGCGTGCCCGCATGTCTGATTGAGTTTATGTGCACCATATTAGTGTAACTACCCACAAAGGCCAGAAGACATGGATCCACTGGAACGGACGTTACAACTACCATGACTGTGAGCTATCGCATGGTGCTGGGAAGCAAACTTGGGTCCTCTGCAGAGCTATAAGCACTCTTGACTGACTCATCTCAACAACCCATATAGCCTTGCTCTTAAATTGACTTTGTAGCATTATAATGTACATGTAATGAAAAATACCCATTTTAAATGTACAGTTCTAATAATGTTAAAATTTTACGTGCTCTGTTAACTACAGCCATGGATAAAATATGGAGCATTCTACCTGACCCTAAAGTTCCCATGATCCTTCAAATCCTGACATCTCTCTGACTCTAGGTGAGTTTCTTCTAAAGATTCAAAGAAAAGAAACAGAGACACAGTTTGTACTCAAGTATATACCCCTTCATTCACTGGATATGAGGTTTTAGAGATTTAGCATCGTACCTTGATTAAGCAGCTCATGATGACAGAAGCAATGGTACTTTCCACAGCTCTGGTTATCAAAGAAGGAGAGGATCCTATCTCTTCCATTTTGCTCAGTTACAGGCCTCACCTCCAACCCAGGTTACTGGTAGGAAGCTCTGGCATTTCTGACAACCAACTACTGAGACAAATGGAGTAATAGGTCAGAAACCAATAGATAATGTCCCCAGAACCAGAGTCTCAGATATGGATGGAGCTTACACACGATGACCCTCACTCTGGCTGAGCTACTTCATACCTTAGTACTTATTCTAGGACCTGCATTCTATGTCATATTTACAAAGGCAATTTGGGGGTGCAGAAACCCACACACTTGCATCATCTCTTCACGGTACAACAGAGAAGAGTGAGACAGAAACAAGAGAAAGTACGGGCGAGACAAGGTCAACGGGTCAGATTGCGCGTTAAGGATCAGCCAGCCCAGCTGACAGAGTGCCCCAAACATGGGCCTTCATTTCAGTTTTGTCTGACAAGATGATTCAGGAGCTATAAAGATCTTTACCAAGAGATTGACAAGATAAAAGTAGTGTTTGAAAAAAAATCATTATTCTTGAGCTTGAGGAAAACAATGAGTAATTGATAAGCCCAAGAAGTGAAGACAGTTGTAAATTATTAAAGGCCTGAGTTAAGGTGACAGGGGAAAATGGAAGTAGATTGGAGAGACCCTTGAGAACTGGTTGGTGCCTGAGCATGTGGTGGACAAAGCAGGCAAACGCAGCACTCCTCACCAGTCTTCAGGACCTGGGACGGCAACTACCTGGGCCCTGGCCATTGGGTTTGCAGAGTTCTATAGTGTAGATAGCCTGGCGGAGAGTCCCTTCAGGGCTCTGCAAATATGAGACAGAAAAAAATGGGCAAAAGATCAAAGCTAGAAAAGTAGGCTTTAGGGGTGCTTGCTGTTGGGTGAGAAGAAAAATCATTCTCATTTTATATTGTGTCCCACAAACTATATATCTAGCCTGGTTGATGCTATTTCTAATATACTCTCACTAAACTAACCAACCTGATTCTTGATCACTGGATCATTTTCTTTTATAAGTTTAAGAAAGCGGGGATTATGGCTTAGCTCTATCAGTCTCCTGTGTCTTTCAAAGCCACCCATATCCTTCACATATCAGTGGTACAAGACTGTGGTACAGGTTGAGAAACCAGGAAGGCCAAAGGAATACTGGGAGAAAGGAAAATACAGTTTTTATGACTATACAAATCAGGTGCTTAAAGGAACACTGTCACCAAGGGAGTCACTTTAAAATTTAAAATTCTGTAGAAAAGACTCATCAAATGGAAATAAACTGTATGCATACTTTGATACATGAGCCATTAAACACATGTACTTCACACCATGTTAATGGATCTTAATTTGTTTCATTTCTTGAAAGGAGTACAAAAAAGAATTAATGCATGCATCTGCAAATTGTCAGAGATTTGATGAATGATTTTTGTGTTCACAATTAGGTTTCCTTATGGCTCTCTCTCTTTTTTTTATTTTGCCAAGCCAAAATGGCTCAGCGGGTAAAAGCATTTGTTGCTACAACTGATGACCAGGATTCAACCCCTGGAACCAGCATGGTAAGAGAGAACCAACTCCTGCAAGTGGTCCTCTGATGTGTACCATGACTTAGATTTCTAAAGTCCTAACCAAATAAGAAAAATGACATAGTAACATTACATTAACTCAATGTATATACAACTCAAAATTAATACACGTATTTCTAACAACTTTATCGAGGCTTACTTCATACAGGACAACTGCACCTAATTGGGTACAATTTGACAAGTTTAAGCACGCATAAACTCATGATAGAATCACCACATGTGTGCTCTTTTTGTAGGCTGGAAAGATGGCTCAGAGGATAAAGGCACTTGCTGCCAAAAGTGATGACAGGAATTCAATACCCAAAACTTACACAGAAGAGGGAAAGAACCAACTTCCAAAAGATGTCCTCTGACCACCACATGAGCACCGTGGCCCACACACACATGTACATATGAACAATAATAAAACACTAAATAATTGTATTTAATTGTATCTCTTGTATTTGAATAACCAGTCTCAGAGGAAAAAAATACCTTGAAATAAAATCCATAATAATTTTAATGACATAAATATATTTTCTTAAAAATAAAAAAAAAAAATGCCTTAAGATGGGAGATGCTCTCTAGGCCAAGCCCCCTGTGAGGAGCTATTAGCAGAAGGCTAGCTACCAGGGGAGGGGGAATCATTCTCTTTCGAGGGTGTTCTCACTGCTAGGTTTCCTGTGCTCCAGTGGAACCCCCCACACACACATGGGTAGCACTTCTTAGACTTACTATGTCATTGGGGTGGAGAGGGAGAGAGAGGGTGTGAGATGGAGGGGGCAACTGGAGGATATGGGAACTTTGCCTACATGCAAACGGACTTCCAACCCAGCATAAGGAGAGGGAAGGAGACACAAGAGGGAAAGAGGAGACGTGGGGACTAGTTCTCAGTTTTCCATCACACCCTCCATCTGAGCCACACACCTCTCCTGGATGCCCAGGATCTGCCCATCAGACGGTCTCTTTGTGAAGATAGGTAGATAAGCAGGGACTATCTTAGATTCTTAAATTAGGGTTGATTTCCCTCTCTTGTCTAAACTGTTGTGAGTCTTTTAAGGGCTGTGGTGGAGACTTTGAGGCCTCATACAGGGGGATGAGTCAATGGGTCTCATTTGTGGTTTTTTTGTTTGTTTGTTTGTTTGGTTTTGTTTTGTTTTGTTTTGTTTTTAAAGAAGATAAGTGATGCCCAAAGAGAATATCAGAGCCTTCTGTCCTTGGCCTGAAAGGGAGGCTCTCTACTGTCTGGGTGGGCTTGATCTGAGCTGGCTCTGGATGCCTCAGATGGGGGTACAAATGGGGAGGTCCTCCTGTGGATGCACCTCTGAAGATGTGATTGCATCATTTCCAACCCCTCCCCTTTGGCCATCTTCCTTCAAGGCAGGAACTATGGGCCTTGATAACAAAACTCTCCGTGTTTGGGTAGCACAGGCTTTGCTCCGGTCTCTACCAGAACTGCAGACACAAGCTGGCATGAGTTCTCACCAAGAGGACTTGGATCCCAGGGCATTTCAAACACTGCTCCCCTCAGTATGGCATGTAGCCTTTCTTCTGGGAGGAGGCACGTGGATTTGGGGTAACACAATAAACAAAAGTCACTAGGGGGTGCTACTACTTGGTGATCTGCTCTTTAGCACCACCAGGGCACCCAGGTGTGAAATCTCCTCAGGAGAGTGAGAGGCCTATGGATTGCCTATGACTCCACCTGCCTGGAAATGAACTAATACCCTGTAGGAAAACCCAAGTGCCATTACCACTCCCAGTTTTACCTTATTTCCTTGTAAAAATGGCTCCAGCTAAGAGAAACTTGGCAACACACAATGTACTTGGGTCTCTGCAGACTCAGAAATATAATCATACGGGAAGATGTTTCCTTCTGCTACTGGAAAACAAGAGCCATAGCAATAGATTTTGCTTCAGAATCCTTCAGAAAGCTTTCACCTTGGGTATTCTGTCAGAGTAAATATTTACTGCCATATAACACTGTATTCTTAACTATCAGCTCACATAATCTGCTAAGACTCATACAAGCATGCAAGGCTCCTCCCCCCTTTCATTTTAATCTATAGCATTAAATAACATTTCAGTATTACATGATTCTATTGACTGTGCATCACCTTCTACTACCCAACCAGAATGTCCTCTCCCTCAAAACAGACTATAGGGTGCACTGCCTCGAACAGTGGCTGCCAGTGCCATCGGTGAATTCACTAGTCAGGACTGAATAACAGTACGTACACCAAATACTCCTTGTAGTAAAGGCTGTTCTCTCTCTTTTACTAACCAATTGTCTCCACTGCATTAAGCAGTTGGCTGACAGAAGTTCTTTCTATCTCTTTATTTTTTTAATGCATAACCTGGAGAGATAAGGTCAAAAGAGTGATTTCCTTTCACTGAGGAGCAGCAAGACATCAGGACCCTCCTTTCCATTGAAGTGAGGTGGTATGGCCAGATCATGAAGACATCAGATACCAGTGAGATGCCTCCATGGGCAGAGATACTGCCACCAAGCCTGATGACCTGAGCTCAATCTCAGGATCCACATAATGGAAAGAAAGAATTACTCCTGTCCTTTGGCTCCACGCACACACTACGGCACACACGTGTACCATGCACACACACATGCACACATGTGCACAATCTATCAATCCATAGATAGATGACGTACCTATGTGAAGACACCATCCCTGCCTGAAGCTACTCCCGATACTTCTAGAAGGGATGAGCAAGCTCACTCATGGATCAAGGAGCAGGGAACAAGCTGTAAAAATTGTACCTTTGAAGGGTAGTGGTTTTACACACTAAATGATGCCCATCTATATAAGTCATAACACCCCCTGGCCATTCCTAGCAATTTCATGTCTATTGGTGGCTTCAGATGACCTTTTCTGGGAGAACTTTCATCCTGCAGATCTGTAGGTTCATCAATGTATATCAAGATTTCAAGATTCCCCAAAGAAGTTGCCAAAAGTCTTTTGCTCAAGAATGCAGATTTATGATTTCAAATGCTTGTGTGTGTGTATGTGTGCATGCATGCATGTGGAAAGACAGGTCAACATCAGGTGTCTTCCTATTTTGGGGAACAACATCTCTGAGTCTGAAGCATGCCAGTTTGGTTAACCTGCCTAGCCAGTGAGCCCTGAGAATCCACCTACCTCTGCCTTCCCTGTGCTGGCATTAAACATGCACATCATTGAGCCTGGCTTCTGGGAACTTAACTCGGGTCCTGGTACTTGCACTGCAAGCATTTTACTTACTAATCCCTGTATCTCCCCAAGCACTAAATGCTACTCTTCATTTATTACTACATTTATTAATTCACAGTGTGCATGTGGGGGTAGGTAGGGGTGTGGCATGGTGCTCACATGGAGGGCAGAGTACCACCTTCAGGGGCTGGTTCTCTCCTTCCACTATGTAGGTTCCGGGACTTGAACTCAGGTAGACAGGTTGGTAGAAAGTGCCTTGACCTGCTGAGTCATCTCATTACATCCCAGACGCTCATTCTTAACAAGACCTATAACTCAGGGTGTAACCTCTGTTGTGGACACACAATGAAAGCCTGGAAAGCTGTTCACCACACCTGTTCAAATATGTCCCCCATTTCTGGACTACCCCAATCATAATACACAGTGAATTACAATTTATAGTAAGCCTATAATTCTCTTACTAATGTTATACACATTATTGTATTTTGTGTTAATTTTATTAAATGTAAATAAAGTATATCACGTTTTTCATTGCCCTGTGTTACAGTTTCTAATGTAAAAGGCATGAAAGTAAGACACACCCCCTTCAGCTTCTAAGAGACCTTGCTCTGTCTCATCCCACTGGCCCACTGTGTTCTCAGGCCAAGGGTCATTTAACTGACAGAGTTGCTTCATCACTAAGATCCCAGCCTGCTTAACAGCACCAACTAGCTGCTTGCTGAGTGACTGCAACTGCTCTCTGTCCTCGCAGACAGTGGAGACTTTAGTTTCTCTTTCAAGAGAGTGAGAGCACACATTTATCTTTGTGTACATGTAAGGTAGGAACACCCGTGTAACACACAGAGGGCATGACAACACAAAATGGTCTGTGAAGATAAAAAAAATTTCCACAGGCTTATTTCTCAGCCAACTTGTGTTTTTCCTAGATAGAAATTAAGAGTATGTTAATGACCCACGTTTAGCCTTTCATTCATTTGGTCAGCAAAACTAAAGTATTGGTAGACCTTAATTACATAAAGACACTGTGGACCTTGGATTAATGCTGCCGTTAGAAATACTGCTGTGTCATGACAGTTCATCTGCACGTCGCATTACCACCATCTGCTGTTCATCGTGGCCAACTTTAAAATAGGGACTTGCCTTCTTATTTCTCCTACTCCATCTTTTATCAACACCGCATGTGTTTGTGACCTCTAATTTCACCACGGTGTCCAGCGTTGTCAGTAATTTCCAAGATGGCTCCTCAGTTTACCAGTGTTGATAAGGCAGGAAGCACAGCTAACTGGCCAGACAAGTTTGGGAACAGCTATAGGATCCATCCAGGTCTTTGCCTCGGAAGATCTACATATCCAAGAGTCCCTGGGAAAGGAATCTGCTTTAACTCTGTGAAACTCGGTGTCTTACAAATGTGTTTCACCATGAAGTCCTTTTTAATATAGAAACTACACTAATGACTTCCAAATCACAGCATTTGATGCTCTGAGGGTTAAGGTCATAGGACACAGAGTTGGTTCTGAAAACTTACAGCTCTAAATGTCACAGTGTATTAAATGTCTGAAGAAAGTAAGACAGTGTTACACAGTCTCTGCTTACAAACAATGTGCAACAGACTTACGCCTTTTCTTATGTAGCCATGAAAACAGGGTGACAAAGTATTGTCATCCTCTCTTCAAAGTGGAATGATCTAAGAGAGTGAAAGGTAATCCTGCCACCAGGCTTGGTGACAGTCTCTTGCAGGCTTCTCATGGTTCTCCAACCAAACACCCCTAACAGCAGAGGACTAGCTCATCCCTCAGAATAGGACTGACAGCGCATGTCCTGAAACTCTCATGTTTTATCTTAAGAATCCGTGCAAGAAATAGTGACATATTTGTGAAATGACAAATGTTCAGGCTTATTCATTGTGGCAGTGTTTGTAATAACAAAATATTTTAAACAATCCAAATGAACAGCCACAGGAAAATAGTTATTCTACAATCTTACCATAAAACATACTATTAAGCTGCTTTAAAAAATGGGTTGTTCCCCATGTACAAACATGGAAAGATGTTCTAGATATTTTGACACATGAAAATCACCACATACAAATATGTAATGTGCTAGAATTTATCATGAGAGGGAAAATGGAAAATAAAACTCTATATTCTGAAGCTGCTCATGTATGTATAAGTCAGTTCTGGGAGCATCCATATTCAGAAATTCCTTTTTTATTTACTGGATTTGATTTGAGTCTTGTTTTGAGACAGGCTATTATACAGCCCAGGCTGGCCTGGACCTAACAATCTACCTGCCCCAGCCTCGGAAGCACTATGGTTATAGGTGTGTGTTAGAGAGAGAGAGAGACAGAGACAGAGATGGGGGACCAAACTCGGGGTGTCAGTCCTCCCCTTTCTACCTTGTTTGGAACAGGTCTGTTCACTGCTGGGTGAGCCAGGCTAGCTGAGGAGCTTCCGGTGGAGTCACTGACTCTGGCACTACTGAACCTGGGCCTGATGATCCAAACTCTGGTCCTCACACTTACATGCTTCAAACACTTATCCACTGAGCCATCTCTCCAACCCAGGAAATTCTCAATAATGTGATTTGGGGGGGGGTTAGAACTTCAGAAAGGGGGGGACAAGAATGTGAGTTTTACAATCTACCTTTTTATATGAACCATACAGATGTGTAACCTGTTAAAAATCAAATTAGAAAAACCACTCAAATTTTTACTCTTCTTCACGGCTGTCTTAAAATTACCCACGTACTTTTATAATAGTAAAACTAAGTCATTAAACTCTTAAGAGGTGAGTTCTGGAACACTGAATATAGTCTAGTGTGAAAGATTTGTGTTCAGGCCACTTTAAACCAGCCTGGCATTCTTGAACACACACGAGCTGTGGTTACCTGCTCAATGACTGCACAAGACTAGGCGAGGCAACCCACGCCATGGAGGGTGGGGAGGGGCTCACTAGGCCCCTCCCCCAAGATCTTCATTCAGTTAACAGTCAGTATGGGACAGAGACACTTGTTCACTGGCATAGCCACTAGTAAGGTATCTGTTATGCTCCTGGAATAATCTCTCACACAGATGCTTAGAGGCAACTCTAATGAAACTTACTGGGTCATTAAAAAGAAAAAACCATATGGACACAGAAGAGGGACGAATTGGAAAAGGAAAAGAACTGACAGAAGGAGGAGGAGGAGGACACGAAGAGTACAGAGGGCTGAATAATACAGAATATATTGTATACATGCACGAAAGTGCTCTAGAGAAACCTCAGAAAAGGCAGTCTACAGGCAACTATTATATCTCAGTGGACTTTCTAAAAATTATTGCATAAACCAAGAGAGCTATAAATGTCTTCTACTTTCCCTCAAACTGAAGTTTTATCTGTAGGTGTAAATGAGGCCAGAATTCAAAAGACAAACAGCATGAGGAGCAGCAGGGAGGTGGCTGTCACTCTCATGAATTCCGATTCCCTCTCACAGTGTCCTCTTTGGAATCCCTTCAGAGAAATAAACAGGCAGCAGGGACAGCAAGGACTCCAGCTCCACTGTGGTCTCCTGATGAGCTCTTGGATATTCATAAGTTGCAGAAAGATTCCACCTTTAGGTTTTAGTTCAGTTGTAATAATGAGTTATGAATAATTGATCACACAGTGATCAATTATTCAGGCAGGCACACAGTTTCCAAGGAATCCTGGAGGGAGCCTGGTTAATGGCTTAAGAGGAGCCAGAGGCAACTGCCAAGGGGACACCCCAGCATAAGCCAGTATTGCTGAGGTGTGGGTAGTTATAGTTAATGCCTTTTGGTGTGAGCTTCTCAAGGAGGAGCCATATGGACACCTTCTGAATTTTCATGAAGTAGGAGTTCCCACTGGGCACTTCCAGTGCTTGTCCATGTGTGATATGGAAATATTAGCCCCAACCCCTTCCACCATCTGAATACCGTATCTGGTATCAGCTAGCCACAGCTTTGCCAATAGACTACTAGAGGAGTGAGAAACTACAGAATCAAGAATGCATACACTGACACACATAAGCACACACACACACACACACACTCACACACACACAAGATCACATGGGACTAGCAAGACGATGATGTCAAAGTAAGCTTTACTGATGGAAATTACTATTGCTCTCAGTTTTTGGAACTCTTTCCGTATTTATCTTTTTAAATAAGCTCAATATTCAACTCCTTTAAACATAGAAAGGCCTACTTAAAATTCGGTATGTAAGTTCAATTTATATTGGAAGACCAAATGCTTTACTCAAAAAGTATTATTGAATGTCTGTCACTAACCCATCCCCCCTTCTGTGTGTGTGTGTGTGTGTGTGTGTGTGTGTGTGTGTGTGTGTGTGTGTTTCCTTGTACATGTACACTGGCCTGTGCCTGCACATGTAGAGGCTCGCCACCTTATTTTTTGAGACAGGGTCTCTCACTGAACCTGGAGCTCACTACTTGGCCAGTGACACCCCTCACCCATAATCCTGCCTCTGCCTACAGGCACATGCTGCAATACCCAGCTTCTGACCTGGCTGGGATCTGAACTCAGACCCTCACACTTGCAATAGCAAAGTACTTTACCCAGTGAGCCATCTCCCCAGCGCTATTTCACAATTTTTCTCTCTAAAACAACTCTGAAAATTCTTCCCCTCACCAAAGCTCAGCAGTCAGGGCACTGACATCTCTAAGCAGCAACACAAACTGAAAAGCAGTTGAGGGCTAAATAGCAAATCAAAACTTATAAAAGGTGGACTAGCTGTTCTGTTTCACAACCCACAGCATATGCATTTGTAAGATGGAAGACACTGCAGGGAAAGAATGAAGGGCAGCTAGACCACAAATCTGAAGAAGCAGAGATAGCTAAGTGATCAGGTTTAAAAGGATTTTTGCAAATGAAACTAATGAGAAAGAAGAAACATGGGCTAAAGTTTAATTAAAATGCTAAGTGACTACCACATGTGGGCAAGGCTGAGAAAACCGACTTCCAAACACATTCTGATAAGAGACTCAATATTCCAAAGTTTCCACTCTTCATAACTCTGGAAACTAGTGCGTACGTATGATTAAAGTAACTGCTTTTCAACCTTCCTTTCCCACATGCTCAATAAAGATTATATAAAACAAATTCTGTAATTTTTCCCTAGACTAAAAACAATAAGGTTAATTAGAATGACCTTGGGGTGGAAAAAAAAACAAATACTTTAAACTACTAATTTCATAATGAACACCATTAGCAACCATCCAAGTGAATTCAACCAGATGAACATTCTTGAAGGCTTTCAGGTGTCAGAATTTGGATTTTTAAATGGTAATTATTAATGCAGAGCTGGTACACATCACCCATACATACACAGCCCATATGTTAAATGTGTAGTTTTAGAGAATTTGAAAGTATACACCCATGCACCACATCCACAGTCATGGAACCAGGCACACCCACTATGCCCCAAGTTCCCTCATGCCCAGGATTTAATTTTTTTTTTTTCTAAGACAGGGTGTCATGATCCCGGGCTGACCTCAAACAGACTATGTAGCCAAGAATGACCTTGAACTCCCATATTCCTACCTCAACCTCCCAAGTACTGAAATTATAAGTGTGTACCACTACTTTATGGTAAAATATCTACCTCATGCAGTGCTAGGATTCGAACCCAGGGCTTCATGCATGTTAGCTGTGTACAAATGATAGAATTCAACTCTGCCCTCCAGGGTTTGCTTTTTAACAACTGAAACTTTAGGTGCACATAACCACCTAAATATAGTTCTCAGTATGTTCTACAGCACATCAAAGGTTCACAATTATATGTCTGTATTTGTGAGTTCTAGGTAACTGGGTTTTAAAGGTCAGCTGAGGACTAAGAAGCCATTGTGTTCTTAGTAGGCTATGAATAGATACCCAATTCCACAGAATGTTAAAGCAACGAAGGTCACAAATTAAGTACTTATTTTCAATATTGTGAGATTATTTATGCAGTGGGAAGTAAGCAAAGAACACAAGCTGTTTTAGAATCTTTAATATCAACGATGTTTACTTCCCATGTAAATAAACATTTACAAACCGCTCTTTTAAAAAAAACGGGTGGGAAGCTAAGCTTAAGGAAAGCTGACCAAGAAGCTATTAGTAACATGCTGGGTCTTGTTTTTATTCCTTCATTGATTTTTGTTTGTCTGTTTGCAGAAATGAAGGTTGAACCAAGGGTAGGCACATGGTAGGCAACCACTCTGCTATATACCCCAGCCCTGTCTTTACATTCTATACCGAGACAGGCTCTCTCTCCCTAAGTTGCCTCTACTGGCCTTCAACTCAGTTTGAAGGCCAGACAGGCCTTGAATCTGTGGCTCTCCTGTCCTAGTTTCTAGACATGGGGCATGGCAACTGAACATTCCCCCCTCCCACCTCTTCCCCGAAAAACCAAATCAACTGAAGAGGAATAGATTGAACTAACACCAAATTTCAGTGTGAGAATGCCCTCTACCTCCCATTTTTCTCTGAAGTCTAGGCCATGCATGCAGCTCATCTCAAGTTATCCAAAGGCAGGTGACACCACAACTGAACTTTTCAGTTCAAAAGAATTTTAAATCTGGGTGCTCACCCAACTTTCCCCACCTTCTCTACCGTTGGATGCTTGTGTGGGAAAGGAAGCAGATCCGGTTAGGGAGTAAAAAACATGCCTCTCCTGCCTAACTCTTCAGCCAGAGTAAGGCACAGCAAAGAGAACTGCCTGCTGGGTACCAGGCAGCCAGCTGGGTGTTCCAGAAGTCACTGGAGGAAAAACCCAAGGAAGACCACCTGAATGCAACGTAAAAAGGCTGGGCTGTGCCTGGTGTCAGCAGGCTGCTCCGAGCTCTGTATACTCCAAATATTCTGAGCCTCATCAGCCATGGAGAACTCTACACTGGCTCTTGAGGTTCTTCTTGACCATATTTAAAACAGTCTGCTGTTGTTATAAATAATAACATTTCTTTGAGGAAAAAAAGTCTTCTTTTAGTGGGAAAAAACAAAATTCCTAAGATTCTGCTTTTGAATATTTTGCATTCATCCAAAACATCTCACTTACTGAGACAAAAAGAAAAAGCCATTTAAAATAATAGGCTTCACACACAAACCTTGCATTTTTTAAATATAGGTAGTCAAAAAGGACAATAAAAAGGGACTAGTACATCCAATAACATTATTCATTAAAATTGCTTAGATAGTTCCATTTCATACACTTACTTTTATGCATGTGTGTGCGTGTGTGCATGTTCTTGTGTTTATGTTTACCTCAAGGTGCACATGCACATGTATGCATACATATGTGAAGACCAGAGAACAAACTCAAGTGTCCTTCTCAGCAACACACCCTCCTTTGAGAGGAGGTCTCTCCTTAGCCTGAGGCTCCTCCCTTAGGCCAAAGTGGCCAACAGTACTGTCTCCACCTCCCCAGAGCTGGGGTTACAGGGGCAAGCTACCATGCCTAGCATAGAGGACTTGGGGGACCAAACTTAGTTCCTTATGCTTGCAAGACAAGTATTTTGTTGACTGAGTCATCTGCCCAGCCCCTGCCCCATTTCATATATTTAAATGAATATTCCTAATTTCCTTTGGGGACATTATTTAGGGTTAGAAAACCATTAGCTTCCCTAACTCAAAAATTCACAAAACACACACAATGAGACATCAAATGGCATTAACAATTTAAACCGTCTGAAAATCTACACGAATATTCTTTAGTAACTGGAATGCACCAACAGTGATGTGTAGTGTTTAGAACAATCACTTTTTCCCTTTTCACAATAGTAATTTTTTTTTTTTTAAGAAAAGGATGCTTGAGTGTTTGTCTCCAAAGCAAACTTCTCTGACCTCTTCCTGTAGGCAAAAAGAAACCAAGGGCTTCCCTGCATCCTAGTCACCATAAAACATTTTTTTTCTTAGCCATCTCTGTCTATGAGAGCAGGAGAAAGGGCATATGGTTTCTGCTATCCTAAGACATGGAGCAGAGTGGCTGAGTTAAGTTCTCTATGCAATACTGCCTTCTTTACCATGCTTGAAATAAATGAAATTATCTGTCTGACTTTGTATTTTCTCTTTTTCTACTCTATTCCAAACCCTGCACACTGCAAGATGGCCACAGCTCAGTTTTGAGCCTTCTACAGGCAGGAGACTGGCAAAGACCAAAGTGAAGCCAAGTTCAAGTCTATCCTTACTGCATTTACCTAAGGATGAAATTGCCCACAACTCTAGCATTTTAAAGCCAATTTTAGTACATTTTCATATTATAATTTATCATAGAAGACAAGACTGCCATTTTTGAAAAATGATCACTATAAAATAAAACTGAAGAAAACTGTTTGGATAACTAGCAAGGCAATATGGAAAGAAATCCTGGGTTCCCTCTAATCTGTTTTCATAATTCTCCACTCCATAAACCACTATTAAATTAGCTCAGCCCACTCGGCAAGCTCCATCTTCCTTCACAGATCCCCACTGCAGAGAACTAGCATAATATTAAAATGATAGCTTTCATAAGGTGTGCGGAATGAGCTCAAAGTTGAGCCATTAAACTCACTGGTGCTTTCCTAGGGTGACTCAAAAACAGTGAGCACATTTTAGGGTGATTAAATAATTTGGACAGGAAATAATGGTATTAGTTGGTGCGGTATATAAACACTGGCTTTGCTGCTGGCTAGTAAACAGCTCAGGACTAAGTTGCTGAAAACCGACACGTTATCTCCTCTCACACCCCCCTCCTCTGCCCTACCCTCCCATCCCTTTCCCCACTTAAACGCCCCTCTCTATTATTCCCCTTCCCCTTTCGTATCACCTGGGGTCTACTATACCTCCCTCAAGTTGTGTCCCCTCCTCACCAGTGGAGTTTGCCTGGATTCTAAGTTAAACGCACAAACCTAAACGATATGAGTGAGGATATCGATGTTTATCTTTCTGGGTCTGGGTTACTTCACAGTAATGTTCTCCAGCTCTGACAGTTTACCTGGAAATTGTACTGATTCATTTTTCCTCACAGCTGAATAAAATCCCTTTGTACACGGACACTATACTTCCATTACCCATTCAACAGCTGACGGGCACTTAGGCCGTTTCTATGGCCTCGTTGTTTTGAATGGAGCAAAAAGGGCAGTGGATGCGCATGTGCAGACTTGCGCACAGAGTTCTTTTTTTTTGAGGAGCTGAGCACTACTTTTCATAGTGGCATTTTGTAAGTTTCATATACAGTGTGTGTGTGCGCGCGCGCGCGCGCGCGCGTGTGTAAGAGTTCAGAGTTACCATAAAAGGTGCTCATGTCCCTCCTAAAAACAAAGGTTGTCAAACAAAAGCCCAGCGCCAGGTGTGGGATACCTTCCCAGAAGGTGCGATCAGGTGTGCTCTGGAGACGCCCAAAACAGCACAGGCTATTGCCATTGCTCTTGGCTTTCCAGCAGAACGTGATGGTAAGAGAATATTGCTGAAGACACAACACAGTTGGCCACAGGACTTGGAGAAATCAAGATGGTACTGGTCAGAAAGCTTCCTCCCTGATGTCTAACTTCCAAGTAGCCAAAGGCGCTATGCAGGCTGCTGGTGGAGAAACATCATCAACAGTCTTGCGCAGATGTGAACCTTATGAGCTACAATAAAGATATGCCCATGGGTGCAAATGGTGGCACAAAAGTTTTAAAGATAACACTGCTTTCTGGCTGGACTGAAGACCCACCCCAACAGGAGGAGACTCATGCTTCACACTGTAAGTCTTACTAAGAATCCATGGTTGGAACTGCTCTCTAAATTTTTATCTGACACCCATAGATAGTGCAGCATTCAGACTACAGAGGAGGTCCTTTGTGCAATGGACAGTAGTTGACAGAAACTCACAGGTGGCTGAGGCACAGGGAAGAAGTGCCGATGTTGTGTTTCACTGCAAATGGGACGTTTATATCACACCCTGGATGATGGCTCAGTGACCACCATGGAGGCTGCTGGGGAAAGATTCTATGAGCCAAAGGTTGAGAAGGACCAGAGTGAAACAGTCTTCCAGATATGACAGGGCTGCTGAACTCACAGCAGCTGTGGCTGCCTGCACAAGACCTGAACAAGAACAATTCAGTCAACAGTCTAGCATGAAGGGGGGAAGGGCTCATGAGCCCCCCCCACTTCTGAGGAACTACTGACAGCTAATGGCTGCTGAAGGAGGAAGAGTCTGCTTTTTAAAGTGTGTTTGGCCCTGGTGTTTGGCCCTGGTATGTTGATCTCATTCCAGTGGACAGGCTCCATACCCATGACTATCTGAGCAGCACACACTGGACTCTTGGTGGTTTATCTTAAAAAAGAGAGGGAGTAAGGAGGTGGGGATGGACCTGGGAGGAGTTAGAAGGAATGTGGGGTGAGTGTGATCAAAATACATTACATGGAATTCTTAAATAAGTAATAAAATATATTTTAAAAGAAAATTGACTTATGATATTATAAAATCTATGCATCCTGGAAAGAATATTTACTTTAAATTGGATTTTGTGATCTTGAGCTACTAACATTATTTCTAGAAGAAATAATGTACTTTTTATGAACAGTGAAGCCTTATACAGAAAAGGGGAGGATTAATTCCCTCCTTACAAAATGAACCTGTTTTCTCCATTTCTTAGTTTATCATAAATTTCAAAATGCATTTATTCCTTATTTCTAACTAGAATTGGACCTCTTGGCAAATATAACCATAATATCTGACTCCCAAATACTTCCAATGAATGATGCAGAGTGCCGACGACTTTGCAGTGACTGCTTGAACAGTTACGCCACTGCAGAAAGGGTGTGTGGGAGAGGCAAGGGATACCCTCTCCAGGGACTCCACCGAGAGCAACTCACAATCCTGTATAAGGGAATAAGGGCCTGAATATACATGCAAAGGGTTTCACATGACATTACACATGCACAGTGAATTACTATGTAACTTAAAATGGGGTGCTTTGTCCATATGTATATGCACCATGTGTGTGGCTGGTGCACTCAAGAGGCCAGAAGAGGGCATCAGATTCTCTGGAACTAGAGTTACAGACATTTGTGAGCCACAAATTGGGTGCTGGAAATCAAGCCCAGGTCCTCCAAAAGAGCAGCCAGTGAGTGCTCTTAACTGATGAGCCAGCTCTCCAGCCCCTTAAAATGGTGCTTTTGCACAGTATTTAGTAACCTGGGAAATACTTAAATCTTAGTACTTTAAAAAGTGATGCAGGATTATATGCACACTGAAGAATGTAAGACTCTACACTACTTAGGGTCTTGTACATGGAATGGAAATGTTCCTCTACAGCTGTGCAGAGTTCAGTGACTTCCAAGTGTACTCTTCTCAAAACCAGGACAGTCCCAGCATTGTAAATTCCTGAGCCCTTCCCACCAGATCTGTTCAATCGGAAACCTTGGAGGAGGAAGGAGTCCAGTGATGTATTTTTATAAGCCTTCCTCACAATTCTGATACCCAAGAATGCAAGATAAACAACTCCCTTTAACAAATCCTTCAGGCTTCACAGAAACATTCCTTCCCAGGAAGCCTTGCCTCACATCTGAACCTGCAGGCTCAGATGGATCTGAGCAACCAAGACTCGTTTAATCCCCCAGAGTGGTAGCTATCCCAACTTTTCCCTATGGTATAACATTATTGTCTTCAGCTCTGGCTAGAATGGATACTCTCGATACTGGATGCACTCAACGCCCTCAAACCACCTGGAAGTGCTCAAGAATTTTGAGACCTGTGTCAGACTCCAGGCCAGACAGGATCTGTTGGCATGATTCAAGCATCTACACTGATTCAAGCATCTGTACTTTTGAAATGTGAGTCTTCTGTTCAGCCAGAGATAAAACTACTACTATGCACTCTAGTTTCTTGAAGATTTAGTAACCAGCAAATAGTAACTAATATGTATCAATTGGGTTTTTTGTTTTGTTTTATGTTTGTTTTCCTTTTAATTTTTTGTGGGTTTTTCGCCTAGTATTGGACATAGTAGAAAACTGTCAAAGCACACAAAGGTTTCAGTGAAGAGTAAGTCTCCTTTGTTCTCTGTCACTCATCTCCTAGGCAAGACCATGTTCTCTTACTCACCGGTCCATGCAGAAAAGAGCAAAGGTTGTGTGGTTACTCTCCTGCTTTTGTAGGCACACCTGCACTTCTCATAAAATGTACATATGCCACTTTCAATATGGGAAAGGAGGGACCCTCGAGACACCTGTGTGTGTATCCAGAGCTATTCTCAAGACAGAGGCACTTAGGACCTCCATAAAAATAGTCCCCTTGGGTGTTTCACATTATGGCCAAGGCAGTACACACCCGGCTTATGTAGGTAACTGCTGAATTATCCCACTGACTTATTTTCACTTCTGATAAAATGTTCAGGATTTTCCAGAACTGTCACTGGGAAACCAAGAAGAGAGACCCTATATATTCTAAGCTTTTAATTCAATTAGCATCAGGTTACAGACTTCCCTTGTTAAGATTTACACCAGAAGTACCTCACTAACACTTAGTATACCATCTCCGGGCATACTAAGATGAACAGCTGAGGCCTGGATCCCAGGGGAGTGATTCAAGCATGTTCTGTTCTTCAAAGCCCTAGGGTCCCTCAAGTCCAGGCCAGAAGGTGCTTCCATCTCAGGGGAACTCCACAAAAGGCCAGAAGAGGACGACAGATACCAAAGCTTGGTGGGTTGGTTTGGCTGCCTTGTTTTTCTCCCTGTCTTGCTCCCCAGATCTGCTGCCACTCTTTAGGACATTCTAGCAGCTACTCCTGGCTTTGCTGTCTCCTCCACTTTATGTGCCTGACTAAGTGAAAAATCCACTTGTTAGGACTTTGAAAAACACCCGGTACAGAGCCAAGAATTCTCCCAGAATGGAGGGGCCTGGGTGGCTGAAGCATGCTTGAGGACACTTCTTTGAGGACTTAGAAGTTTTTCATCATTAACTTCTTGTCCTCAACACATGCTGTAGATATAGGAGACCAGGAAGAAGTGGCCTTGGAAAAGATCAAGTATTTCCATGATTGCCAATTTGACAATATTATTTTGGCACAGGCCAAAATACAGGACCACAATTAAGGGAGGAATGTCCTATGTTTGTATGGACAGGACCATGGGAAAGTGCTAAAGCTTTTATGTAATGATGGCAACTAGTAAGATAATGACTAAAATTACCTAGAAAGCGAGCTGGACAGTGGCCACCCCAGCTCCTCTGAGAGCAGCCTACCACACAGACACTAAGGCCTCGTCCTGTACCATTGCTCGCTGTTTTATGTGTGTTTATTCTGTCTTCTAACCTAGAAGTTAGTGGAGGTGGGGAAGCAGATCTTATCTCCCAATGCCTTAGTTTCTGGTGCTGAGTTCAGAGCAAAGTTCAATGTTTAAGTTGCAATAAATAGTTGCTAGCTGACAAACTAAAACAGACTATGGCAGAAAACCAACTCAACATGAGTATGATGCGAGTTTTTAAAAAAATTACTCTTAGCCGCAAGCACTCAATGCTGGTGGATACTGAAATGCACTGTAGCAGTAGTCATAATTTTCATGAGTTTAATTGTGCATTTTACGTTGAATCTGTGTGATGCTTATTCTTCACTGACAACTTGACTGGAAACACCTCCACCATTAGTGGGGTGCACCTTTGTATGTAGATGAGGTCATTTCCATAGAGGATTAGCTGAGGAAGAAGACCTGCACTGGTGGCTCCATCCCATGGTCTGGGGTGCTGGACTGAAAATAAGAAAGAGAGAGAAAGCCAGCTGAGCGCTACCCTCTGAATCCTTAAGGTGATGTGAAGAGCCCAGCCACGTATTCCCACTGCCATGAGCTCTCTCATACTTTCCCAGCTATTGTGGCCTAAATTCTCCTGCACCACAAGACGAATAAGCCCTTCTTCCCTTAAGTGGCTTTTTTGTATTTTGTTGCACAACAAGAAAAATAAGTAAAACATCTTAACATCACATTTCTATTAAATTCTGTTCACTGGAGTAAACCAAAGTAATGCATTAGCCAACCAAAATCTTTTGTGTCTGCCTTTACATCTTCTCGATGGTCAATATCTAGAGGTTATAAGGAACTTTAAAACCTGATAGCAAAATGGCTTAAAATGACCCTGTCTCAAGGTGAAGAGATGGAGCAGGGCATCCAGTGTCCCCCTCTGTCCTCCCAGCTTATGCACGGTACACAGGCGTAGTGCACAGCACACTTGCACATACATGCATGTGCCTACACCAAACACAACATACACACACTGTCCTCCTAGCCTATGCACAGTACACAGTGCAGCATACCTGCACATACACGCACCTGCTTACACCATACACACAACATACACATATACAAAGGGAAGTAGAGACATTTCTCACAAGAATACATGAAAATGGCCAACAGATATTTGATAAGGTACTCAACACCATTAATCACTAGGAAAATGTAACTTAAAGCCACAGTAAGATACTTCATTATATATTATATATTAGTGTGGTTATTATACAAAACACAGAAGGAAACAAGTACTGGTGTGGATACAGAGAAAAAGAAACACGCTCTGCAGGTGGGAATGTAAATTAATACAGCCATTACAAAAAAAATGTGGAAGTTCCTCAGGAAATTAAAAGTAGAGCTATTTATTCTATGATCCAGTAATCCCACAAAATTGGTGTTTCAAAGGGACATCTGCATTCCCACATTTATTGCAACACTGTTTCTAACAACCAAGAAATGGAGTCATCCTGAGAATCCAGCAACTGATAAGTAAAGACTTGGAGTATGATACATGTATACAATGAAATACTGCTAAGTCTTAAAGGGGTGAAGTCCTGTCATTACAGCATCAAGGATAGAACTGGAATACATTCTGTTAAGTCTAAGTCCCACACAGAAAGACAAATACCACAGGCTCTCACCCAAATGTGGAACCCGGATGTTTATCTCTAAGTAGAGAAGAGATCAAAGGAGATAAGGGGGCTGAGTCAAATTGATTTTCAGAGACAGGAAAGGGGACTAGAAAAGTCTAGTAGTGGCTACGAAAAGTAGGAGAAACAAGTTCTATTTTATGGTGGGATGAGTGTACACAATGACAATATACTGTATAGAGAGAGTTTTAGGTCTCCCCCACAAAGAAATGATAACATTTGAGGAAAGAGATATGAACAGTATACAATGTATACATATACTGAAATATCACATGGTATCACATAGGCACACGTACTTTTATGTATCAAAATATCTTTGGGATTTTTTTACAAAATGCTTTGGTGGCTTAATGAGAATATAAACTGAAACTATAAACTATAATATTCTTTTAGAACATAATTACATCATTAGACTAGAGTGTCTATAATTATGAAAAAGAAATATTTCCCCAAAATAGGTTTCTAAATTTCACGATGCATAATGTCATACTAAAAGAAGCAGCTTGCTCATTCTCAGTGTAACAGTTTAACCTCACGCAATAACTAAAAAAGGAATGTCAGATATCTGTGCCCAAACAAAACTCTCTCCAAACATGCACTAATCAAGTGTAATGCCTGAAGCTTTTATTTTTATTCCACAGCTAGTTGGGAGAGCAATAAAAATTTAAAGAAATGTGGTATTTACATTTATGTTGTAATTAAAGTTTCCAGTATACACAAAATGTCAATGATGGTGTGGTGCCCCCAAGTGGCAAAATGATGAACTGTAGAACTCTGCTGGGAAGGTCAGAAGCTGTGGTCCATTTTGTCAAGTTGATTATATCTAGAAAAGTTTATTACATAAGCCTGTATTTCACAGGGGCCAATAATAAGTGTCTTATATCCTAGCTCAGACTAGGGGGCTATTAAAGTCAATTATTTTAACATTTAACATAAACACTAAGGAACAGCTTGGTCAAAACAACAAAAAAAAGTCCACTCCTTTTGTTTGCTCAAAGGCTAGGGGCACGTCTCTGTAACAATGGAGACAGATCTGCTCTGATCTGCTAAGGAAACAGCAGTCATAATGTAGAAATCTTAGCATGCATCCATCTTTGCCTAGTTATTCCATCATTCCTTCTGTTGTGGTCTAAAACATAAAGCAGAGGTCAAAACCTTACCTAATAAGTAAACTGTTGGATAATGAGGGTTCCAATGAGGTAGCACGCTCATAAACAAAAGGCTCCAGTGCCAACAGTATGGAGGGGTCATTTAATCTCCATTATTCACCTGACAGGATTTAGGATTTGCCTAGGGGACATATGGCTGTGAAGTATTCCTAGAGAGGTTTAACTGAAATGTGTGGGGATTTTGTTTTTGTTTTTTAAATAATCTTATCTGGGGTTGGGAAAGTAGCTATTTTAGAGCAATATTCTGTGGCTTCAAATAAAATGGGGGTGGGGGGTATCTAAAGAGAAATCACTGAAGGGACTTTTCTGTGCTTACCAGCTTCTTGCTTAATATGACTCCAGATATGACTCCATTTTTTAAAATCAGACTGTGGCTATGCACAAAGTTGGACGTTTTATTACTTACAGCTCCTCTCCCTGTTTGGCTTTCTTGTCTGACACCAGGTAGACACTTCCAAAACTTCCACTTCCAAGTTTCTGTTGAAGAATGTATCTTCTTGCAATCAATGTAGTTGGGTAAGTGGAAATGGCTGGGGGTCCACTCACACACTTAGCAGTCTCTTGGAATCTCAGCATTGTTCCAAACAAGATAAAACTGGCTTGTTCATTCACAAAAACAACAGTCAGGTCTCCCAGGAGATGGTGAAAGTGAAGCAGGGAGTATTGATTGATGCCGGAAATATGGAAAATCCACAGATCATTTCTAAAAGCAGCTACAAGATTCCCATAAAAAAAAAAAAAGTATAAGCTTTTGGCAATGATATCTGCACTGTACCTTGTTGTTGCACCAGCTAACTGTGTGTGTGTGTACGTGTGTGTATGTATGTGTGTATATGTATGTGTGTATGTGTGTGTATGTGTGTATGTGTGTGTATGTATATGTGTGTATGTGTGTGTGTATGTGTGTGCATATGTGTATTGTGTGTGTATATGAGTGTGTATACGTGTGTATGTGTATGTATGTGTGTATGTGTGTGTATACATGTGTATGTGTATGTATGTGTGTATGTGTGTGTATATGTGTCTTTGTGTGTATGTGTGTATATGTGTGTGCATGTGTGTGTGCGCGTGTGTGTGTGCATGTGTATGTGTGTGTAGGTCTGTATGTATGTGTGTATGTGTGTGTATGTGTGTGTGTATGTGTGTGTGTATGTGTGTATGTATGTGTGTATGTGTGTGTGCATGTGTGTGTATGTATGTGTGTGTATGTGTGTATATGTGTGTGTATATGTGTGTGCATGTGTGTATATGTGTGTGTATATGTGTGTGCATGTGTGTGGATGTATGTGTGTATGTGTGTATATGTGTGTGTATATGTATGTGTGTGTATGTTTGTGTGTGTGCGTGTATGTGTGTGTGTATATGTGTATGTGTGAGTATGTGTGTGTATATGTGTGTGTATGTGTATGTGTATATATGTGTGTGTACGTGTGTGTGCGTGTGTGTATGTGTATGTGTGAGTATGTGTGTGTATATGTGTGTGCATGTGTGTGTATATGTATGTTTATGTGTGTATGTATGTGTGTGTATGTGTGTGTATGTGTATATGTGTGTGTATGCGTGTGTGTATGTGTGTTGTGGGGTGGAAATACTGCAAACTCCGAAAGGCATTTTCTCATAGTAAGAAAACCTCCCTTATACATACAAATCTGTCATAACAATTTATAGCCAAATTTTTACCGACTTCTAAAATGTGTATCTGTTTAATAATTTATATTGTTAAATATTTATGCTTCCCTTCAACTTAAAAAATAAACCAAACACAGGACCATGGCTTCTCTTATTGCACATACTGAATCAGCTTCCATGGGCTGCTCTCTTCCCTCTCATGTCTACTTTGGCTTACAAAGTAAATTGGGACTAAACCATGAATTAGCATATTCTGCTTTCCTTTGCATTTTTTCCCTGTAGACTTTAAATAACAGTTGTTTTTGTTTGTGTATTAGACTCGATATGTGGAGGGATATTAATTCAGAATGAGTTTTCCCCTCTTATCCTAAGCAAAATCTGATTCAATTTCTATTATACACACTGGGTACAAATACTCCTTAGAAATAACAAAATGCAACTCAAACCCAAAACTGCATTTTAAAGCTAGCTGAATATAAATGTATTATAAGTAAACCTTAATTCTCAAGAAGCTATGACATGTGTGGCAGCTATAAATGGCAGAACTGTTTCATGAGTAGGTATTCCACAAAACACGCTTTTATTCCATCCAAGTGTTAAATGTTTTATTGAAAACTTTGCTTTTGTTTTAAATTTATATGAAAAATATGGTTTTACCTGAACACTATGTATGCCTTGGCATTAGGTTTTACAGAGTTTCTTTTTGTTACCATGGCTGTCCTGGAACTCACTTTGTAAGCTAGGCTGGCCTCAAACTCATAGAATCCACCTGCCTCTGCCTCCCAAGTGCTGGGATTAAAGGAGTGTGCCACCATCACCTGGCATTGCATTAAGTTTTCATATTCAACAATTCCAAAGCAACAAGAAAAAAAATATTGCTATATTGATGACTCGTGGGCTTGACACGATAATGTCTATCTACCACAAAACTCACCAGTGCAATCAAACACGAAAATTTGCAATACAGAAACATCAGACCATTTGTATATTGTCTTCTTTACATAATGTGCTAATCTGTTTCATAGCGTCCCAGTGAGAGCAATACCCCTCCTCAAGGAAATGTTAGTAAAATCTGCAGCACTAAAGAGAAGGCCTCTAAAAGGTACCTCTGTTTGCTCCTTTGACTGGCTAAAAGTGGTGCTTTCTAAATAAACTAAGCCTTACCACAGCCTCTTCAAGTGAGGAGGGCCTTTAGGTCACTAATAATAATTCTCCTGAATGTGTAGAAGAGATTAAAGTCCTCATTTAGTGAAGGACAGAATTCAAGATGGAGGACCAGAAGCTTCAGTTTGTAATGGAGAGATAAACACGACAGTAGGTATGTAGCCCCTCCAGGCTAATCTCACAGACTCTGCTCTGTCACCCTCATCCCTGTCTGTAACCATAGACTGCGCACACACTGCAGCATGGATCAGAACCCAGGGAGGGGTAACGAACTCTGGTGCTGGGAACACCAGCACATCTTTGTATCCCTGGTGCTGGCTAGCAGCTGACATACAGTAGGTATATCATCAGTAAACGGTTGGAGAGCAAGGAAAGGTCCAGCAAAACACCAACTGTGGCCCAAAGACAAAAAAAAAAAAAAAAAAAAAAAAAAAAAAGGAAAGGAAAGAAAGCAGGATGGGAACTTGGAGAACGCAGAGAGATGTCCACTTTGTGCTAACCATCCCTGGGGGTAATGACCCAACCCACAGGAGCAGGCCAAGGGAAAAAGCCAAGTGTTTACCATGGATGGAAATCTGAGCCATAAACTCTAATGCTAAAGTTAAACAAACAACTTCCTTGTCCAGTCAACAAACAAACCCTAAATTTCCACAAAGCAGGTGACATACACCAAGAGGTCAGGAGTCCTCCCGAGTGGCAATGGGGGCTGCTAGCCGGCTGCCCAGCTCCACTTTCTTTACCTTGCCTGGTCCCTGGCCGGTGGCGCCACGCCACGCCTCAGCCAAAGGCTCCCTGCTTCGCCTCGGTAGGCGAGGTTGTTTGACGCCGTCGCTATGGAGACGGCGCGGGGGCTGCTGGGAAGTCTGGGTTCGGCCAGCGGAAGCGCGGGCGGCCCTCTGAGGCGGGGTGAAGCGGGTAGGGAGGAGCGGTCGGGGCTTCTCTGAGGAGGCGGCGGCAAGCGTGAGATGGACGCCTCAACCTGCTACACCTAGTTACTGCCACCGGCCGATACACTCTCTCCTCCAAGCAGCGCCCTTAGATTCCCGGAGCCAAGCTTTCCAGTGACGTCATTCCCCGGCACTTCCGGCTTCCGCTTGAGGTCTTCGTCTCCCCCGAAGGGAACCCGCCACTTCTCCCTGGGTTCCTACCAGCTGCTGATGGAGGCAGCGGGCCGCCGGGAGGAAGCAGCAGGTGGGTTGAGAGGGCCGGGGTGGCTTGGGGTAGGACGGTCTATGTTTGAGGAATTAGATCCTCCCTTTTGAGCACCTTTGCCCTGCCCAGATTGCATTAGCTTACAGTGAGTCAGGAGTTTGCAGAACTTCAAGACTGGGAAAGAAATTGCTGACCCTCTTGTTGGAGGTGTACGCCTCGGAAAGCTGAGCCTAAAAATGAGGCGGACTAAAGCTTCACGCGATGACCAACTTTATTCAGGGCATCGGACAGTTTGTATTCTGAAGGCATTCTGAGGGTTAAGTGAGGTCATGTGAGCACAGTTCACTTGAGTTCAAGTTGAATTCAAGGGCAAGGTCGTATGAGTTTAGGCTGTATACAGTCACTAGGGCAAGGTCACTTGAGTTTAGGCTTATACAGTCTAGATGGCAAGCTCACATTAGGTCTGCATGCAGTCACGAGGACACCTCATGCTTGGAAACCTCATTCTGAATAATAATGGGTAATAAGGTGGGTAATCTAAAGTAAAACCCACTCTGTTATTACACCTGGGAGGGGCACGAAAGCACGTTCCAAGAACAACCCATGTTATGGAGGAAAAGATGTTACAAGACTCTTGTTAGCTGGGAGTTTTCTCACAAGGTCTCAGCAGTCTCCCACAGCTTCATTCATGGACTGTGTTCTGACAGAAATGACTATTCAGAATTAAAGGCGCTATTCAGAATTAAAGGTCAATTAAATTGACCGAGGTGAAGCTGAAGTGAGGTGAAACCGAGCGCAAAAATGTAAGTGGATGCCAAAACCAAAAAATTTCAGGATGGATTTTTTACATAGTATCTCTAAAAATCAAAATGGAAGAATCCCAAGATCAACAAACATTGCACGATTTTAAACCAAGGCAAACTGGTAATAGCACCATGCTAGCTATATTTGAAGTCTGAGGCAAGAGGGACAACAATAATGCCTACCAATCCTATGAGTTGTTAGCCAGAGATAGACCAGAAGTAAGAGGATGGAAAGAATCCTCATTGGAGTTGATGTTGGAGAGTTGGAGTCCTAGAAGCATAAAGTTGTCGTTTTCTCTTACCCCAAATTCTGTTACCTAATGGCACACGCACTCGGGACCTGTCAAAAGGATCTATTTATCCATAAGAAAGAAAACTGGTGCCACACACTGGGATTGATGACTGGTAAGGGTATCATTTTGTAGCCTAGGACTTCTTGCCCTGACATTCACCAGATACTCAGTCTAGTAAATGGAAACCTAACTTCAGTAGCGAAGTCCGTAGAACTTCTATTCTGGTGCGCCAGTGTTCCTGTGAGGCCAGGAGTAGCCTCCGTCATGACCCAAAGATCAAACCCATGAAAACTATTGTTTGAGTAGTGTACCACTCAAGGAAAAACTCTCAGCTAGAGAATGTTGACACCCAATATAGTCTGCTTAAAGAGTATGTCTCATTTTCTCTTGAAGCAGTGATGTGGTGCCCGTATAAGCACTGTTTTTAGCCAGGATTCACTGGAGCAGTGGTTCTCAACCTTCCTAATGCTGTGACCCTTCAATACAGTTCCTCGTGTTGTGGTGACCCCCAACCATACACGTATTTTCATTGCTACTTCATAGCAATGTAATTTTGCTACTGTTGTGAATCATAATGTAAATAAATACCTGATACACAGATGGTCTTAAGCAACCCCTGTGAAAGGGTCCTTCCATCCCAAAAGAGATCGCGACCCACAGGTTGAGAACCGCTGCTTTAGCGCAACAACTGATAGAATCTATCTGTGTACAAAAAGGGCGGCCTAAAGTCAGTGATCCGACTGCGCCAACGATGGCTGTCTCCCAATAGTCCAAGAATCTAATAGTTGTTAGTCCACATGACTGGGTGTCTCAACTCATCCCCTGTATCCATCCAAATCTTGAAATAAGCTCCAGTGCCAGTGAAGGAATGAACTTGCCAGGGAGAGTTAGAGCAAGCAGACAAAGAGCAAGAGCTTCCTTTATTCATGTCCTTCATATAAGCTACCACCAGGTGTGGCCTAGATGTAAAGTGTGTCTTCCCAGCTCCAATGATCCAATCAAGAAAAATCCCTCCTTGGTATACCCAGCAGCCTGGGTCTTGGTTGATTCCAGATAGAGTCAAATTGACAACCAAGAATAGACATCAGAAGCACCATCATTTGCAATTGTTTTTTATTGTTTCCACAGGCAGTTCTGCCAGTCACCATGGGTATCCGAGGACTGATGAGCTTTGTGGAAGATTATAGTAATGAATTCTTCACTGATTTGAAATTGCGGGACACAAAGATTATCATCGATGGCTATTCTCTTTTCCACCGACTTTGCTTCAATTCAAACTTGGAGCTGCGGTATGGAGGGGACTATGATTCATTTGCAGATGTTGTCCAGAAATTCTTTGAATCACTGTTTGCTTGTAACATTTGTCCATATGTTGTATTAGACGGGGGATGTGACATTTCAGATAAAAAGCTTACAACTTTGAAGGATCGAGCTAGAGAGAAGATCCAGGCGGCCCACTCCCTTTCTGTGGGCGGGGGTGGGAATGTGTGTCCCTTACTCACCCGGGAAGTGTTCATACAGGCTTTGATCAGGCTTAAGGTATGCTTTGTCCAGAGCTTTTCAGAAGCAGATCGGGACATTATGACGCTTGCCAATCATTGGAATTGTCCCGTGCTGTCATCTGATAGTGACTTTTGCATTTTTGACCTGAAAAGTGGGTTCTGCCCACTGAATAGCTTTCAATGGAGAAATCTGAACACTGTTAAGAATACACAAGATTACTATATTCCTGCCAAATGCTTTTCCCTTGATGCATTCTGCCGTTACTTCAGCAACATGAACAAAGCTCTGTTACCTCTCTTTGCGGTGCTATGTGGAAATGACCACGTCAATCTGCCCGTCATAGAGACATTCATAAGTAAAGCTCGTCTTCCTGTTAGTTCTAAGGGGAGGAGATACCACCGAGTTCTGGGACTTCTGAACTGGTTGTCTCATTTTGCCGACCCCGCTGAAGCACTAGATAACGTTCTGAAGTATCTCCCCAAAAAGGACCGAGAAAATGTTAAGGCACTTCTCTGTTGTTCCATGGAGGAGTACCAGCAGTCCCAGGTGAAACTGCAGGACTTCTTCCACTCTGGTACTTATTTCTGTCCAGACGCTTTGAAGCTGGGTTTACCAGAGTGGGTACTAGTAGCTCTAGCCAAAGGCCAGCTACCACCTTTCCTCAGTGATGCTCTGGTGCTCCGAAGGACATTTCTTCACACACAGGTGGAGAACATGCAACGACCAAATGCCCACAGAGCATCTCAGCCCATCCGACAGATCATCTACGGGCTTCTTTCGAATGCCCCGTCATATCCAGAAGACGTATCCCAGAATGCATTGCCTTCTCAGCCTCTGGCTTTTAACGAAGTGGAAAGGATTAATAAAAGTATCAAAACATCAATTGTTTATGCAAAACAACTGCTCAAGGATCATTCTGACTTGAGCAAATTGACAGAGGTAAGTTTGTTAAGACTAATAAAATTCTTAGCAATCTCTTTATAGGTTCTACGTTGCTGTTGTATGATGTGTACCGTCTCAGAATATAACAATATTGCTTGTCAATTGTGTGTGAAAGCTATAACTCTGTGAACTATGTAATCTCTTAGCTAGTGTCAGTACTGAGACTCACTAGCTGCTATATCCAGTGTTCTGTAACCTGTTTCCCTTGCAGTTATTGTAACTATATTGACCCCAACTAGAATAGGGTTATATAGCTTTTTTTAAAAAAAAAAAGGAAAAAGAAAAATTCTCAACTATAAAAGAAGTGTACATATAGGCCAAGGGCAAAACAGCATCTTAGATTATCTCAGAGCTCAATTAAGATTAATACTGAAGCTTCAACCTAAAGTTTGTTTTTATTAATGAGGACCTCTTTTTTTTTTCTTTTCTTTATGGTGGCATCATGACTTGCTTAAACCGATCCTTAAAAGCATGGCGTAGCCTACATAGGTGTTGCTTAAGCCTGAGAAACAGATCAGTCCTCATTTCAAGGAAAAAAATGTTCTCACAGATCCTAGTGTTGTCTCTGCTTTTGATAATATGTAAATATATTAAAAATAACAGATACGAAATTGTTTAATCTTGATAACACAATTAAATATACAAATTAAATGTAAATGAATACATAAAGCCAGTTGCAATGCCTGTTGGGTTTTTGTTTTTTTTTTTAGATCTAACTGAATACTCACTCTCAGACTCAGGGCAAGCTTGTTCCTCAAGGGGACATATGACACTGATCATCACTCCCTAGGGAGTGGAAAAAGGGGAGTTGCTACAGGATCTAAGTTAAGGGTGCAGCTAAGCTTCGAAGAATGCACAGATTGGCACCCCACAGTAAAGAATTATGTGGCCCAAGATGCCCGTTGTGCATTTTTAGCCTCTCCACTAGTGACAGCCTAAGCACAAGGAAAGGAGATTCATAAATGGTGTCAAAAGCATCATTGGCACTGGCTTCTTCATGGGGTAATGAGAATGTTCTGGAATTACTAATGGCTGCACAATTTAATGAATATACACACTTAAACCATTGAATTGTGTACTTTAAAGAGGTGAATTTTCTGACATTTGACTTAACATCTCAAAGAAAGCAGTTTCAGTTGTTTAGTTCAAAGCCTTCCCCACAGGTTCCAGTCTGTACTTATACTTTATGAATGAATCTTTCCACCAGATATCCTTTATCCAATTTTATTTGTGATACTAATAGAACTCATTCATTTCTCCCACTGTGAACTCATTGCATTGTGGAATGAATAGGGTTTTTTTCAGTTATGCTGTTTCAATTATCACCATGAATTTTTATGGTGGTGTCATTAAGTAACATAAGGAAATACTTCTATTGCATATATGTGGTTTGCTGGGTCAGGTGGGAGCGATGTGCTCAGCTCTTAAGAAGTCTTGCCAACAGGTCTTGACAGTAGACCTACCAGCATTCTCACCAGCAGTGCAGAGAGTACTTCTTCCTGTGCCCTTGCCAGTGCTAGGTGTTTTCTAGCCCGGGAAACATTCTGAATGTTCTAGTAGGATAGTATCATCTTAGTTGTTTGGGTAAGCAATTTGCATTTCTCTGATGACTTGCTTGTATGTTCATTAGCCATTCGGATACTGTGTGTGAAGTCCCTGTTCAGTCTTTGGCCTGTTTTTCTGGCCTTTTTGCCTACTGATTGATTGTCAATACTAGGGCCAGGACCTCCCATTCTGACTTTCACTGTAGTATACCTTATTAAACAGTTTTAGTGTAGTCATTTAAATTTGTATTACTTATAGTTACTTTTTTGTGATCTTCTTAGGAAATTACTGTCTCCTCCCAAGATCATGAAAACGGTCACTTTTTTTTTTTTTTTTTTTTTTTTTTTCACATCAACAATCTGTCCAGAAGGGGCAGGGTATGAAATAAGGATCAGGACACTCTTCCTCCTATGAAATCCAATCCAATCAGAGATGTAGCATGCTGATTGTATCCCTTGATAAGTGATAACTAAAGCATTCTTAGCACTTACTCATATTCAAAGTAAGGAAATTTTCGTACACCTTGTACCACAGTATATCGTTTGGCTTGCCTTTGGCATAAACTAATCAGTTCTGTATTTAGCTTGATGCTTTTGCTTTTAAGTTCTAATTAGCCAGTAATTCTAAGTGGTGCCAGATGCAAATGTATTTCCAGACACAAATGCAGGTTCAAGTACAGAAACCTTGTGATCATTCCTGTTTTAACATGATCTAGTAATAATACTTCGGCTTTTGTGACAGCTCAGGTTGAGACTTTAATTTAATCCTACCAAAACCAAATAGAATAGTCCCAAGCAGGACTGGGAGTAGAGCAGATGGGACTGCAAACAGAGTAATTTCCTCTTTAGAAGGCGCTGAGCAAGAAAGCATCTTGTGCAACTCCAACACATAAGGCTCATTTCTCAGATGATGGGACTAGAAAAGCCCTCAGGAACTTGCCCGAATCCACAGTTATGGAGGCAGAATCTCTGACGTCAAATCCTAAACCACTTTATTCATGAAAGTTGTAACTTGAAGTCTAGATTTGTTTTTACTTAAGGTGTGAGGCCTACTTCTAGGAGGGATTGTTGCTATACTATGAAGAATTTTATTTCTAATTATCAGATTCTATTAACTATTACATTACTGAAACTGTTTTAAATTATTGTACTATATTCAAAGGCCTCAGGCATTAGTGGTGTTAACTAATTTGTCAATTATGTTGTGTTTTGGTTTGGATTAACATCTCATCTATCAATCACCTATTAAGTGCTAAGAATGTACCCCACTGTCTTATCCTCTGGAGGGGAGGGCACTTCTCTAACTGCATACATACACTAGGGGTACAACTACTTAATGTTCATGAAACTGTAGTCTGTAGGGTCCTTTACAATTCCCAACATCTTGAAATTCACTTCAAAAAGCAGCTCAGAGCTCCCATGATGGTTTACTTCTCAGCTTGTATTTGAAGTAGCTTCTAATGTAAAAGTGTAAGGGGAAAGTGAGTGCATTTTGTACTGCAAGCACAATACAGGAAGTCATTAAGAAGGATTTGCCTGCCTTCAATGTATCTCTAGCTCATAAGTAGCCATAGGCCACAGAGATATATGTAGTTTATTTTGTGGAGGTGATCCATTATGGCATCAGAGAGAACGTGGTACGTAATCCACACTAGCAAATAAGGGCAGGGTTGATGTGGATCTTTGTTTTCCACAGTAAAGTTTGGGGGCCCTAGTTAGAATGCAAGTTCTTCGGCTCCCCTCAGACTACTGAATCAAAATTAAGGAGTAAGGCCTCAGGAATTAATTTCAACACATGTACTGAGGGATGCATGCACCGAATATGCTTACCACCTACAGATGAGGCACAAACACAAGAAAAGCTGTTTAGAGGGCAAAGAGGGTACATTCCTTCAGAGAACCAAACATAACTTATTAACCTCCACAGCTGAATTAAATCTCTTCATGCTACTAATAAATAAATTCCTAATTTGCAGAATATTTGATGTTTTCAGCTCCCCTTGGCTAGGCGGCAGATGCTTCTGTTAGAAGCCCTGAAGGTGAAACAGGCTGCCCTGGAATCCACACCTGCCTCTCTCAAGTTGCCCATTGCTGTCAGTTGTTACTGGCTGCAGTCCACAGAGACCAAGGCCAAGCTCCATCATCTGCAGGCCTTACTTCTGGGGATGCTGATGGAGCCCTTGCATGCCATCATCAACAGCCCTGGTAGGTTCTGGAAACCCAGGAATGTTTTGCGAAGTTGTGTACAATCTGTACATCTTCAAGAATTAACACATACAAAAACATTTCTTGACCCCTGTTACAGCAGAACGTAGAAGTGAAGGTGCCAAAATGCCCTTCCTTGGTAAATATTCTTAAATAGTTCCATGTGCTGGACTTGGTGTCAGGGGCTTGGCCCCAGGTACAGAGCTGGGATGTGCTAGCGCTGCCTATTTGATGCTTTACTCTATGAAGTGTGACAGTGCTTTGTACTTCATGCTCCTGCCCAGTACACTAGCAGCAGAATACACTCTCCTGCACTTGGCGAGAAGTGACACTTCTCAATACTTCCAGCCACAAGCAGTCTTTATTCACACAAGCATTGGTTTCTATTTTTCTTTAATGCTATTAAATTTTATTTGTAAGTAATTCAAGAATAATAGAAAGAAAAACTAAAACTTTGTTTCCTCTAGTGAAATAACCTGGGAAGGTTTGTCTGCATTTAAATATTAGATGAAGTAAATGAAGCATTGAAACATTTTGGTTCTTTAATGCAACTTAACTTCTTAAAAGATGATATGAATGCCATAAAGCTGTCATTATATAGCAGTTCCAACATAACAGCTGTTAGCCACAGCCATCTGTGGCTATTTACAGTTACTTCAAAGAGAAAATTGAGTTTCTTAGTAGCCACCTTACAATCACTTGGCAGCCTCATGTGGACATGTGATACTGGGTGTACAGAGACAAACATCCTCAACAGGGCAAGAGTTCTGGAGATAGTTCTACCCTGGTGTGTTCTATGAGTTTAAGAAGGGAACAGCATTGGACTCAAAACATCCCAAGTATTCAGGCTCAAGTCTGATGGTAGCTACCAAAGGGACCACTGGTATATGACAACACAAAACAAGCCAGGCTCATGGCTTTAAAACTGTTTGAAGCTATGTTCTGTAGTTGTATGCTGCTGTGGTGGCTCACCAAGAAAGACAAGGAAGCATTTTGACTAATGCAAACCTTGCCAGACCTCAGCAGAGGGAACCACTATCATTACAAGCACCATACTGGACAATGGAATCCTGAATGTCTCATCTCAGGGGTTTTTATTGACACCTAAGCTCCTCAGGTTTCTAACTCACGTGCAGATTTGCATGCGCAATCAAACATCCCCCACATAAAGCCAACACCTGCAGATAATACAAAATTCCAAGGCCTAGGCAGCCTCTTCTCACCAAACAATGCACAAAACCATTTTAAACATAACTAAAACTACAACAATGTTCTGTTAATAAATACAGAAATTCCCATAGCATGAGCCTATTAAGATTTTGCATGAGTTCTATAGAAGGGGCATGTCTGTTTGTTTTCTTTTAGGAAATGTGGACCCCGCACCCAGGCAGGCTCAGTGCCTTGCTTCCCGCTAATTGTGAAAGGTGGGCCTCCTTTTTATTGCTTTCAAGTTGGTCCCAATGTTATTCTGTGCACCTCTTCTCAAACAAACCAGCAGAAGCTGCATCTCCTAAGGTTGTTGCTTTTTGCCCCTTCTGTTATGTAAAAAAAGCAACACATTTGTCAAATTCTTCGTCATACTTTAGTTTTCCTCCTGTAAAACAAGTGAAATATGCTTTGAGCCGATGAGCTGTCTTTAAACAAGAATGCTACCCCATGGGGATTTCTGTGAAAGGAATGAGCAGATAAGAACAGTAAAGAGAATGGTGTTTAAAGTCATATTTTCATAGACACAGATCTTAGAGAATTTACATGCAGACTTGTTTAAGATCAGGCAGCATTCTATGGGAGAGATCTTATTTCAAGAAAAAAATAATTTGGGGTTAAATAAAGTCAACATGAAAAGGTATAGATATGGTACATTTTGGCATAAATATTTCAGTTTTTATAATAACGCATTTATGAAGCCAGAAGAAAAAAGCCAACTGTTTTTCCAACCAGTTGTCTGTGGGCTTTTAAGTTGGTATATAGAGAAAGTACAAATTGATGCAGTGATTTTGGAAATGCTGCCTTTGGGTGGTTTCTTTATCTAGGTGAGGAAAATCCACAGGCAGGTGGTGCCAAAATGTTGTATGAAGAGTTACAACAGGTGAAGGCACTCATGCGGCCAGGCACAAGATTGGATTTAGACACAGCTCACGTCTTCTGTCAGTGGCAGTGCTGTCTCCAGATGGGGCTGTATCTCAACCAGCTGCTGTCCACTCCTCTCCCAGAGCCAGACCTAACTTGGTAAGCACCACGGGAAACTTTAGTTCAGATGAGTACACGTACAAATTCATATAACAATCACTGTTGCTATACCCAGTTTCAGAAAACTGTTATATTCCCTGTTTCTATCATTAAATTTAATTTTTCAAAATCAATTGTTAGGATATAACTAATTGTGTTTGAAATAATACTTTATAGGGATTGTTTTGATGCTCTACCAATAGGCATATCTTGTTACTAGTGTATATTTTATATATATATAAAATGATATTTCTCATCATTTAGCATATTGTTCATCCACTCAACTAAGTTATTAAATGCCTACTTTGTCTAGGGTGTAGTAAACAAAAACATACTCTTTCTTCCCTTGGAGCTTTTTCTGGGGATTCTGTCTTGCCAGACAGTATAGGAAAAGAGAGCTGAGGCGCCTGTATGGCAGGCAGAGTTTAACTCTAATCTAAGTTCGGTTAGGCAGATGTGGGCCCATGGAAAAGTGACAGTAACAATGGATTAGGCATCTTGGTAAGTGTCCATCCGGAAGTACTATAAGGAAAAGTAGGATGAGAAGGCAATGGCTAGAAAATAGAACTGGAGATTGTATATGTGCTTCATCTGTACTCCATGCAAACTCTTCAAGGACAAGCTTGAGAGCCTGGCATATTTTCAACAAGTAAAAATATATGGTACCATAAAGTTTAGCAATAAAAGGGTGTGGTGGTGGTGGTGGTACTAGGGACTGAACACAAGGCTGAGTGCATGTCAGGCAAGCACTCGACTGATGATACATAAGCCCAGTCCTACTTTTGTTCATGCATCTCTGGACCTCGTATCTGAGCTAACATAAAAACCTTCCACACAAGTCTGATAAACTGGCCTGTGATTTTTTTTCCTTTCCTTTGATAATTTTGGTCATTCTTAATTGGATCCTTTCTGAGTACCACATGCCATAGTTCCCTTCACAACAAAACAGAAGTAACAGTACCACTCATGTTTTTTTCTAATACATTTTTCTGCAGTATTGTTACAGCATTTCAGCATAATCAAGAATTCTCAAGTGCTAATTTTACACTCATTAAATGAGTGTACACTGATTGCCAAAGTACACAGGGTTGATCAGTGCTTGCCATGAGTAATATATTAAATTGGGGGTTCTAGTTAATCCCATTTTGCATGTGTGAGGTGGATTTTGATTCCAAATGAATAACCATACCAATGATGCCATTACAGTTTTCTGGTATTTTAATAAACTACATTATTTGGTTTACCAAGGTCATTGTATTAAACTCCTTTTCTTTGAAGTGTTAAAAAGGCCTGTTCAACTCACAAGGTTTCATGTCACCAGCCAAAGTACTCATTTTAACTACTCAGTTCCAATAAGTAATTTTAATTATATAGGAGCAGTAAGCTGAGCGTTTAGAAACTTCTATTGATAATCTTCATCTTAGTTGTCCACTTGCACTGACCTGCTGACCTGATGCTTTCAAACCATGTTCTCCCACTGGACAGGTTGTACAGTGGAAGCCTGGTGCATGGTCTCTGCCAGCGACTGCTAGCGTCCACCTTTACAGAAAGCCTCCTGAGCATGTGTTCTGAGGCAAAGCAACTTTATGAACATCTGTTTAAGGCCACAAGGTCATATGCCCCAGCTGAATTATTTTTACCAGAGGTTAAATCAACCTCAAAAAAAAGGAAGCAGAAGAAAAAGCTTGCCAGCCAGTCGAAAAACAAAGTGGGAACTACTTCAGACACCAAGAGTTGGTATGACAGAAGCAATCGGTTTGGGCTGTTAATGGTTGAAAGCTTGGAGGAGCACATCGAGACCTCAGAGCTTGAATAAACAGCCTGTATCACATGAGATTTGTGGTTCTACCTTAAAAAATTTCTCTTACCTCCCTTGAAACTAATTATTCTTTATTATTAGCCTATTATGGGATAAACCTTACAACAGATAATCTGAATTCCAAGATACTTTGTACTTTCAATACAGCCTGATTTAAGAAATGTCTGTATCTCTTACATTTAATTACTTGTGCGTGTGTGTTGGGGATGTGAGAGCCACAGCCCTTCTGTGGAAGTCAAAGAACAACTTGTGAGAGTTGATTCTGATTCCACCATGTACGCTCCAGGGATCAAACTCAGGTTGTGAGACTTAGAAGCATGTGCCTTTACCACCTAAGCCATCTCACCGCCCAGAAACACCTGTCTTTCTTAAGCATGATCTTCACTCATGGTCCTGATCAGCAAGTAGTAGTATTTTATAACTTTTTGAGTTGCAATAGCTTAGCCAACTATATTCATAAGAATAGAAATCCTACACAGTAATTTCCCACAGAATCTGGTAGTAATCATTTCATTAAAAAAGTTTTCCTTGTATTTGAGTTAGAAAAGTCTGGGCCATAAAAGGACAGGAGGTCTGAGAAAAAGTTAGAAATGTGATAAATTAAGACTACATAATGTCCATCAACACGTAGGTCTACTCTAGGTCTTAAAGCAGAAGATGCAAATGTAACAGCCCCCAAACAAACAGCACTCTGAGCTGCTACATCTAGAGCAGAAAAGAAATGAAAATCTCAGATCAACACTGGATTCCAGGTCTCCCACATGCTGGGCTTTGACAAGGACTCCAACACTTGTTTTGATTTTTGCTGTGGTGGAGATCCAACCAAGCCCTGCACATGATAAGCATTCTACAACTGAGGTAAACTCTCAACCCCAGCCATCATTTTTACAAATCAAAGAATTAGGATGGAAAATAGCAGATAAGACATCTCCTATTGGTGGTTGTGAAAATGTGTATCTTACTATAGTCAAAACAGTTTGAGCTGGGTGTGATGACATAGCCCTGTAATCCAGAAATCAGGGGGCTGAGACAGAACGATTGAAGGTTTGAGGCCACCTTCGGCAACATTCTGAGATTTGTCTCAAAAATGTTTTAGAGGCACTATTCCAAAATTACTCATACCATCAGGTTTGCAAAGGCGCTAATTCCAAAGCTAAGGCAAACAAGAATAAGCAAGTGTGATGAATCCACTGGGCCAAGTCTCAAAATAGAGTCTAACTTGAACAGCTGTGGCTCCACCTGCTCTATTCTCCCATTGGTATAGTCCATCAGTCTACCTTAGTGATGGCTGTAAGTTGCCATCTAGTTCTTGACAGTTGACAATTCCCTACACTAGGTAAACTCATACAAAATAAACTGGGAATCAGCCAGTAAGTATACCTTCACATGCCTTCAAATGTTTCCATAAGTAATGCAATACTATTTGCTCCTCAAGTATTCAACCCTCAACACTAGCTTCTATTTCAAATATGAGGCCTATTACTTTTTGTGCTCCTTATTGAGGTTGCTTTTGTGTTTCCACAGGCTGTTTGTACTAAAAGGACCAAGATCTGAACAGTCTTCTGTAGCAGTATGCTATATCTTTTACCCCAGTTTAGGGAAAGAGAAAAGAAGGATAGAAAGAAATCTTCACCATTTTGCAAGCAGCCTTGATATAGAATGAGAGAAAGGTAGAAATGTTCACAGCCTCTTTTAGGCTGTCCTAAGCTTGACAAGGACTAGCTGATAGTGAGTCAGACTAGCATCTCAGCTCACGGTCTGTGAACTTTTTCCAACCTTTGTTCTACATACTAAAGATGACAACCCAACCAACAAACCACCAGCCAACACCCCACCAACTCGGGGCTTCAGACTTTTTATACCCTAAGCCAAAAGTTCCCATAAATCCATGTTGCAATCCCAAAAACAAGCTACAAGTGCCAGAATGACTTCACCTAACCAAACTATAGTCACTTGCATCAAGCATTCCAAATCCAACTCAAACAACTATACTATAGCTGGGGTGGGAGCACAAACCTAATCCAAACATAATTTTGTGTTTTTAAAGAAACCAAAATAACAAAAGCTTCTTTCAAGTGTTTCACTAGTCTTCTAAATCCATGTTTAAGGAGAAACATTCTTTACCCACAAACAGTAGGTCTAATGTGGGCTATGTTATATCAAAGTATTACCTTCCTTGCTTGGTTCTTGGACCTAATGTACAAAGTATATCAGCATAAATGTCCCATTCCCTGGCTTATCAATACTGCTTTTCAAAACTGCCAACCTTGCCTGGTATGGTGCTCATTTTGGCAAATAACTGGCTTAACCAGCACCAAGATAAAATGTATAAGCTACAGAGTTTAATTGGAATTCATGTGATTTATACCAGTTGGCTTTTTCTTTCATTAAGATGGTTGTCACCTGTAATCTCAGCACTCAGAAGGAAGGTTGTCAGCCAGCTTGAACTATATAGTGAATTTGGCTGGTCTGGGCTACATAATGATATTTTCTCAAAAAGTAACAAATAAAATAGGGTCCCTCCTAAACACCAGTCAATCAGCTTTCTTTCTCTAACCATTGGTAGCAGATGGGCAACCACCCTGAAATTATCCACCCCTGCAGTAAAGGAATTAGCATCCAGTAATGTCCATTCTCTCTCATTCTTTTTGAGAATCAAAAAATTTGCCTACCCCAGTGTATAATTGTGTATCAAAGAAAAGGCCCCAAATACTACACAGGGTATCTAATGGGGTTCACCAGACAGTAAGGACATAGTACCTGACTCCCAAGAATCATTCTTTCTTAAACTGCTTGGGAGAAAGCCACACAATGAAATAATGAGAACATTTTATCACCAGTCTGCCAAGTACAAAGACCAAACTTGACAGCTGCCTAGTGAGACAGAAGTCACCAAGAGGCAAGGTCCACATGTGACTTTTGGCCTGGCCTTTCTTTTCCTCTCTCTCCTGTTTTCCTTTGTCTGGTCTTCTAAGACTGATTTTTTTTTTTTTTTAAATCAGATTAGGTATAGGAGGCAAGGAGAACGCCTCATAGAAGCAGAATGTGGTGTGTCCCATATTCCCAAAATCTAGTTTCCTGTGTTTTCTATCAAGTTGTGCTCTTTCTGATTCAACTCTAGCAAATGAAATCTCACCTGAGGCTTTAGATACGTCAATCTTCAATTAGCAGTTCAGATAAGAAAAGGAGCTCTGGACAGCTAAGATGAGCAAATCTTGGGGTAAAACTGGAGAAAGAAAACCATTTACTGTAATAGAATCATTCTCTGTATTTAGTGGTGGTAAAATTATACTTGATACCCATTTTGTGCATATTCTTTTTGGTAACCAAGACCATGACAGTTTATTTATTTGTAAATAATAAATAATGTAAATATAATTTCTGATCTTTTCCATCCCAGTTGGTCATGAAAACCAGACTCAAGTGGACCTTAGTATTTCAACTTGAATTCCTAAATTTAAATTAATTGTAGTTTTAGAAGACAAAGACCTTTATTGCCTAAAAGGCCTTACCTTTCCCTCCTTTGTTCATAAAAGCAAACAATCAATGACTACATCTCAGCCGCCCTACCTGTGAAATAGAATTGCTATGCTCCAACAAATCAATAACACATATCACTGCACAAAGTCAAAATAATGTGCCTATATGCATGTCAGTACCCATACTAAAGCATGATAAACCATGTCTGGCCGTAAAATGTGATAAACAGCCATTACTGTTACATATGTACAGGAAAAGGAAGGACAGAGGAAAGAACCTTAGGAAAAGGTGAGTGTCACGCAGTAGAAAAGGACAGCATGAGACAAAAGCTGTCAAAGCTACAGCAGAATTCTGCAGAGGCAGTCAAGACAAGATACAGCTAAGAGGAGGTTAACCTGAGAATGTTATAGGAACTCAGTTGTCATGGTGAAGTCGGAAATAATGGTTAAAGACATGTAATTTGGATTAATCTGCATGTTAGCAGATGAATTTGCTTTGAAAAAATGTGGACCCTGGGTTGAGGAGACAACTTAGTTCTAAGCAGGGGGTGTCTGTTCAATTCCCAGATCCCCAAGTTATTTAAAAAGCTGGGCATGCTTGTAATCCCTCTTGCCTTAAAAAGGTAGACCTGGTGAGGTGAGGAGCCAAAATCTAGGAATGGAACATCCCCAAAACCAGGTTTCTAAGGACAAAGTACTGTAGGTTTTCTAGCACCCAGACTTATACAAGTTTTCAATAGACAAATCTGGGCTGGGGAGATGGCTCATGGGAAAAGTACTTGGTGCACATGCACAAAGACCTACCTTTGGATCCCAGCACCCATGAGAAAGCTGGGCATGGCTGCATACGGTTGGAACCACCGTGCTGAGAGGGTGAAGACAAGAGGATCCTGGGGGACTCACTGGCTAGCCAGTGAGTTCTGGGTTCAAAGAGCTTGTCATTTAGAAAATAAACTGGAGCATGACAGTGGAGGACACCCATATTGAGCCTATGGGCTCAATACATACACATGGGCAGCCATGTTCACAGACACACTTAAAATGCATACCCATACACAAAGGCACAGTAGTGCACACCTCTAATTCTAGAGATGGGAAGGTGCAGATGGCTGACTCCCAGGTTCAGTATTCAGCCGGTCTAGCCTACCTGGTGAGCTCCATGCCAATGACAGACCCTGTCAGATGGCATATCAGAAATGACACCTGAGGATGATCTCTGGATTCCACATGAACACAAACCTGTGAGTGTGTGCACACGCAGAGAAGTCAAATTAACTAAGCTGACTCTAACTATAACCTGCTTTGTAAAGACATAAGTAATGGGAAGCCAAGCATGGACAGTAAGAATAATTCACTGAAAAGTGTAACAATTTTACCTTAGAAATGATAAAAACTATATAAACACATTTTGGTGTAGAATGTTCTATAAAAATGAGGATAAGTGGATGTTTTTCCCCTAAGAATGGGCTGCTGGGCTATTTTGATTTTTACTACTGAAGTCTTTTCTAAGCAAAATAATAAATTTTAGCTTGCTCAAATTAAGCCTGATTCTCTAGGAAGTTGCCATTTCTCTTGTGCACTGAAGAGGGTGGGAGACAGCAGATGATCACAGGAGCAGCTACACAGATGAAGGGAAGTGGGAGGAGAGGGAGGAAATACACAGAGGGAAACTGAAGCACAGTGCAGTGGTGTGGCATTCGAAACACTCCACCCACTGTAAGAACAAGACTAACAGCTGGCATGTCCTGCTGATGACCTGAGGACAGGCTGAGACATGCTTCCTCCACACAAAACCCTGACATACAGGCAAACATCCAATCTGCTAGAGGTAACTAACACCTTAGAGGTGGGAGGTTGCAGAGTAGAGAAAACTGGTGCCACTTCCTTGCCAATGAGTGAAATATACATTTCTGTTTTCCTCTTGATACTTAAAATTGGTAGACAACATTTTCTATGAAAGTCCAAAATGGCACTGTAATTTTTTATTAATAACTGTATTATGGGTGGTTTTTACTGTGTGTCTTTCTGCACCTGGTGCCTTCTGTGGCCAGAAGAGGACATTGGATCCCTTAGAACTGGAGTGAGAGATGGTTGTAAGCTGCCCTGTGAGTGTTTGGAATCGAACCTGGGTTCTCTGGAAGAGCAATAAGTACTCTTAACCACTAAGCCATCTCCCCAGCCCTGGTTAAGTATTTTAGTGTTGTGAGCCTTGCAATTGCTATTCCAACTATTCTTGCTGTTGGGGCATGAAAAGAGTGATAATATGTAAATGAATGTAACTGTGTTCCAATTAACAACCTGAAAAACAAGAACATGTAGCATGCAGATTTGGCCTGCACATAATTTATCAACCTCTACATTACAGCTCCATGTGAGAGGTGGCATATGGAGGATTAAAAAGAAAAAAGAAAAAAAAAAAAAAAACCTCCTAACATTTATACAAACAGCTAATTTATGGGGTTTCCAGACCCGTGCCACATGGAAAAGATACCTGTCAAACCTAATGCAATCCTGCTACACTATGCAGTTGGCTACGAAGAAAGATGCAGCACAACACACTAACACATAACTTCCTAAGGTTTATCTAACTGTGAGATGCAGTTTCTCATGTCTTCCCCATTAGACATACGCTCTTCTCTACACAATCGGCTATGTAATAGGAGCTTGTTCCACAGTGCTTCGTGAGTAATGTTTTGTAAGCCCTGCTCACCAGCCTCATTCATATTGTGGCTATAGGATGCAGATTGACAAACAGGAGCTAACTGGTCAAGGCACAGCATTTTCTTTATGACCATGAGATGGCACCAAAGTGCCACTTCTCAACTAATATGCACCTCAATACACTTACAGTAGGAAAACTTTAGTAGGTATCATCTACCTGTAATACTTAAGTATATTAGTATTTTTAAAACTATTAAAAAGTACATTTAGTCATCATTTGCCTGTATTGTGATTAAGTATCTTAGTAGTTTTAAAACTATTATAAATAAATATAAATATTAATATATTTAAATATATAATATATATATATAAATATAAAAAAATAAAGCACATTTTGTCTAATATCACCCCAAAACAAACCTCTGGAACAAATCTATTTGCCCAATTTCTGCTCAGTGATACTGGGAGATGTGGTTTCTATAGAAAGCGTTACCAAGAGGAAGAAATTCAACTAATATTTTAAAAATAAGCTGGGCATTATGACATACACCTTCAATCCCAGTAGTCAAGAGGCGGAGGGAGGAGGATCTCTGAATATGAGGTCAGCCTGGTCTATAGCCAAGTTCACTCTGTCTCAACACCCCCCCCCCCCCCCGCTAAAAAAAAGGAAGGAAGGGAGGGAAATTTTAATTTTGATGGACCTGACGGCTATGGAGCCATCACAGAAATGTGAACTAGAAGGGATATTCGTCAGTTTGGCTAAAATTGAACAAAGAGGGCAACAACAAGAAAACTATGACCTGGAACAGTCCTACACAACTGACCTTACTGCCACCCTGTATGCATTCCTGTACTGACACAGGAACACTGGCAGGCTCAGATTAAAACAAAAACTACTAAGAATGAAGGCTATGACTCAGATTGTTTTCAATTTCTCCTCACACTTCACTCACATGACTCAATCTTGAATAAAAGTTCTTCTGCCTAGATTTATCAATAAAGTGACTTGGACTTAAATTTTTAATATTTTCTCAAATTTATAGCTGCATTGTTCCCTTGACAATCTACAAGGTGAAGCAATAGAATCATCACACACGTGATGCTTTCAAACAATCTGGAAGACCATTTTAAGCTGATGCGCAAGCTGGGCTTTAAATATAGAAAAATTTTAATTTTCAAAACTAAGGTTAGTGTATACTGTCAAAAAAACCTGGAGGTGGACTGTGCTGGAGCGCTGTATGAGGAGACTAAAAAGGGCTTTGGCTAAACCAGGAAACAAAGCTCTCTACTCTCCTGCCACAACTCCTTGTCATAGTAAGTCACTGTTTTCTAGTGTTAATGCCATTTGCCCACCACACAGCAAGCTTTAAACCACAAGACTCTATGATTTTATAAACACAGACACGCATTCATTCATTCTCTCCCCCTCACCTCCTGAGAGATTCTAACTACAAACACTAAAAAGAGGTACTACAAATGGTTGGGACCACCATTTCCATTTAGTTGCCTTAATAAAGACTCCATTTGAAAGCTCTGTAGCAAAGGAGGCTATACTTGCTACCTTTTTAAGGTATTCAGCTGTTTGCTGACTGTTAACTATGTCAAACTTTTTAAAGAATCACGTTCTGTAACGCTGAGTTTTATTACACTTATTTATTACTTGTAAATGGGTATGTGTGTGAGCACAGATGCTGTGGTACATGTAAGGAGGTCAGAAAACAACCTGTGGAAGTCAGTCATCTCTTTCCACCATGTGGGCTCCAGGGACTGAACTCAGATCCTTCAGGATAGTGGCAAGCTCCTTTACCCACTGAGTCTTCTTACCAGCACATTCATTTTATTATTTTTTTTTAATTTTTGTAAACCTCAAAGATATAAGCTTCTCATTTCCAATGGGACTATGCCCCACTAAGGCCTGCTCAGCTTAGGTTACTGTTTCAATAGCTCAAAAGCACATCTTCCATTATGTCACAGTTAAACCGTTCCACCTTCACCACCATCTCCAGCCTAACTATCCAGCCTGTCACACTATACCTGCAGCCTTAGGTGACAGAAATTCTGTGGGTTTCAATTTCCTTTTACTTCCCTCAATCCCCTCTATGGACACTCTCAGCTACAAAGGCCTCTTGGCTCAAACTTCTCCCCTGAAGGATTTAGTAATATGCCTGGGAAGTTTCTTTGGCAACTTCCTCCCACAAAAACATTTCTCTCCTTCACTCTCTGTAATGTGTTAGATGGTACACTTCACACTGGCCTCCATTGTGAGAACTAAAAACGTCCTAGAGCAAGATACTCATTTATAAACCTAACACTACAACAGTGCTTACAGAAAATTATGTCTATTAACTCAGCACAGTATCCACGATCAGCAATAACCAATTCTGACAACTGTAAGACTACCAACCCAGAGTCTAACTCAACAGTCAAATCGAATGCCAACTAAGCTCATCAGGATAATGTTTGTTCAGCCACAGACCAGATGGAGTTAATACTTTATATCCTTATCATATGTTAGTGTACACACCACTTACTTTAGAACTCAGAACTTAATCTAAAGAGCCACTTCAAAGATGTTCAAATGCCAAAGTGCTGTATATGTTTTAAGTAAATATACAAAGATGACTATTAACTTATGAAACAGCTTGTTAACAGTTTTATCATCTGCTTTTCCTGTCCAAGAGATATTAAAGGGCAAGAATGTCATTGCATTCCTATTCCTAGTATTATCAGGTTCTAAATAAAATTTAAAAGAAATATAATCAATTCATCTCACCTCTTGGATGAATCATTCAAACCAAACAAACTGCACATAAATTACCAGGCAAGAGAAGCAGAAAGCAGTGCAACGTTAATTAATTTATAAATGGAAAGGTTACTGTTGCTACCAATTCACTTCAGTGAGAAATCACTTTAGGTTTGGACAAAACTCAATTTACTTATGTACTATATCAAAGAGCTCCAAAATTAAAGCAATTTTAGAAAGAGTACCATTGTATCAAATGTATGGTGAATGAGTGTGAAAGGGAGAAAAAAAAAAAAAGCACTTCTTAGCCACATGAACATAGTTAATGCTGCTGGAAAAATCCCATTCCTCATGGTGGAATTTCCTGGGCTGTGTAACTTCACTATAACTTTACCTCAAGATGTCCCAGTGCCCAGGACAGATATGATCAGCTTTTACCATTAGAGAGCTATCTACCTAATTGCTGAATTATTTCAAGGTCATCTCTTTTCTTTGATGTTTAGCTAGTATGAGATCAAATAAAAGAAAAGGTCCTAATTGGGGGGATGTCCACAGCCAGGGACAAGTCCTAGGCCAAGGAGACTGAGTGAAAATTGAAAGTTAGATGCTAGCACAATTAAATGATCCATGCTAATTTTGACTAATTGAATTTGGAAATTTAAAATCTGGGTCTGTATTACACATTTACTTTTTGCGAAACTAAAAACATCTCTGTATCTTTCAGCACCCACAGATACAACTTTAATATTAACAATACTAACTAGAAAGTCATTAATGAACTTATGAAAAAATTTTATTTTTATAGTTCAAAAACCAAGTGAAAAGATAGGCACATTCATTTCATGAGTCATATTTTCAACCTATAATGTAAAACAAAGAAGACTGAATATGCACTTAAAATGTGTTTCTCAAGTCTGTAACAGAATGTAAAAACCATTATAAAATTTAGCTAGGAGACACCAAACCTCTAAGAATTGATTAGACAATGATTTCATGTTCCATCTAATCAGACAAAACAATGCACACTTGACAGTTCAGCCCAAAAGAACAAAGTGCATTCTGGCTCCTTATATGCTCATGCTTCAGTAGTAAAGACTCAAACAATAGAATTCTCCTATCAATGACAGCACATCAGTGTTAACATTCACCATTAATATTGAACAAGCTTAGGAACAGTTTATTTGGGTAGTTTATGAAATACAAAACTCAACACTTACCTTTATTTTGTGAAACTTTTATAAAAACTGATGGTGTTATACAAAGCAAATCCATCTATTTCCCAAGCATACCCAATGAAATAGAAGACAGAGAACAAATAGTAGAAGGGACAGACTCAGGGTTGTGCTACAATCTAGGCCAAAGCAGCTGCCTAAAAGATTCAGAGGAGCAAGGCCAGCACAAGATCTTCCAAGGTCCACCCTGGTTCGTATGCCATCTATCTGAGTTTGGGACTTTCTTATTCTGTAAGTATAGTAGTTCATACTAAGAAACAGGTTTTAAAATACACATATGAAACAGTAATAAAGGTCAGTTATTCAGCTGAAGTGCTTTGATTTATAAACAAGGAATGACAAGACGATATTGACAAAGTGTATTTATAGTAAACTAAAAGGTGACAAGGACATGTTAATATAATGTTATAAATTCCAACCCGGCATTAATTGTTTTTTACTCTATGAATGTGTGTTAACTACAATTACTCTAACTGTGATGCTAATGACAGCCCTGAACTAATTCTGCTAGAACAAAGATTCACACCTCTAGGAAAAACAAAACAGCAACTACAAAAAGACAACCATTTACACTTACTAAGAAGAGCAAACATTTACTTCAATTGCAGTATATGCTTTTCAGTCACAAAAAGAAAGAAAAGAACAGTGATCAGACAGTGGTCGCATCCTGTGCAAAAAAAAACAAAATACAAAAGTGGTAACACAAGGTATTGGTCTGCTTACATTGCAGGAAAAAGGAAACACGGTAGCTGGAAATATGGCACTCCTGGCAATTTCTACACCAAATAGAATGCCTCTGAAATGATTAAATTTATTTGTGTATTAGTAAGAAAGCCCCACCACCATAAATAGTACAATATTTAAAAATAAAAAAAAAATATTTATATCCATCTAAGACAGATAGTGTATTTGTACATTAGAACTCTTTAAGTGCAGAAGGTGGTTCAGGTTTTGCCTTTTGTATTTTTTAATTCAGTACCTGGTCTCATGTTTATAATGTTTCACTCAATTGCAAAAGCCAATTCAAATCAAGAAACATGTTATCAAAGTTGCATAATTTCACTTGGGACTACCAACAGGTTAAAGGTCCAAATCAAGTCTTTAACAGTAATACTCATTTTTAGTCAATGGAAAGTTAAAAAGTCCTCAAATCTTCATTATCCTCTTGAACTTGCCCTTCTAAATGATTCTCAGACTGCAATTCCTAGTTTGCAAATTAAAAAAATGCAATATGCATCATACTTCAAGAAAAGACGATGGTGTCGAACTAACATTCTTCTGGATCTTCTCCCTGCTTCTTTCAACCTTCTTTATAATTTCAGACACAATGCACACTGACGAGGTAAGACCCAGAAGAAACAACAGATCTGCAAGAGAAAATAAACCGAGTTTTTACATTTTGAAATGTAGAGCGGCAGCTTACATGTTAGAACATGCTGTTACACTACTATTTCATGAGGTAGAGACCATTAGCCTAAGTTAAAAATGTCGAAATGGAAGACAAGCAAGGTGGCTCATTAGGTAAAAGCCTTGCTAGGCAAGCCAGACTACAAGTTCAATCCTAGAACCCATAGTGAAAGGTTAAAACCAACTTTGAAAGTTGCCCTGAACTCTGTACACAAGCTGTGGCACAGTGCGTGTGTGACTGTGTACACACATAAACATACACACTGAAACTTTAAAAATGCATGGAAGGGAAAGTTAAATAACATGCCCAAAGTCACACAGCTAAGAGAAAGGAGTCAGAAGTAGAACCCAAATTCTCTGACCACCTTCACTGAATCCTAAACTCATGTGACTAACTTTTAATAATAACGCCAAAGGTTTCCTAACTTGATAATCTCAAGGCTTTTGCAAAGCATTATTCAAGAAGTAGTAACAAGACACCTGAAAGTGCTTATTTAATGACTGAAAGTTTTGCACATTACATCTCTAAGCCTAGGACTGTTTTTAATAGTATTCACACTATATCTACTCTTATTTATTGCTTGAGAATCTGGAGCTTTTTAAAATTTAACTTTTTAAAAAAGTGGAAGCAATGTGAATATAGAATTAAAATATTAAAATTAAACTAGCTCAATTTTAAGGTAAGCTTCAACTTATACAAAAACCACTAAACTTATACCAAAAAAGTAGACCACATAACTCACTTCATAAACAAATTAACTTTTTAAAAGTTAAAGAATTAAGGCCACAATTTCCAAATATTCTCTTCCATATACTTAAGAAAATTAATTTTGAATGTATTTTGCTGGTGGCTGTTGTTTGTAGTCCTGGAGATCAAACCAAGGGCCTTGGCTTACCAGCCAAACACACAACCAGCAAACTTCATGCCTAGCTCTGTATCATATACTTAATTCAAGACATATTAAAGAACAACCCCTCTCAAAGATACATTGTAAAAGTTAGTATCTGCTGGGTCAGACTGATTATTCATGAAATAAGAATGTGTTAATACTGTTTATTAAAAAATGATTAATTTTTAAGAACAATTTGATTCTCAATGAGCTTAAATATAGTTCTCCCATAACATGATGTCTGTAATTTTTAAGTAAAATGTTGAAATATTATAAACTACAACTAATCTACAAAAGGTTTTATGAGTTGCTGTATTTCAAAATTACAAAACATGACTTTGTAACAACTGATACCATGCAAAGGAGGAGGGGAGGGTTCAAACAAATGAAAACAGATATTCCCGTGAATGTCCTGAAATGAAAACGTAGACCTTTCTTACAAGTCATTTAACTTACTTTGCTATTTCCGATTTTAAAAGAACTTTTTATTACGACAAACACATTAGAAAATACAACAGTTCATCGAAAGTACGCAGCATTTTCTTTACCCAGTATACTTAGGCTCTCAGTCTGAAAAACCTTCTGAAGTGGAGGGAAGTAAATAACAAGCAACTGTCCCATGATGGATCCAAGAACTGCATAGCAAAACATCTTATTACTGCAGAGTCCAATCTCAAACACAGACTTGGTCTGTTGGCAAAACAGAGTTTTATTATTCCACCCTGGTCACAGCAATGATAACAAGATTATACTTGATTAAATTCTGACTAATCAGTATCACTGAATTCTATCATTCCAACACACACACACACACACAAAGTCCTGATTTTCATTATTATTTTGTAAAATCCATCTAGACTAAGGTGAAAATCTAATCCAACTTTTATTGGTCAAGAAAGAGTTTATGGCACTGTGGAGGGATTATAAGAGTCAAAAGCAGTGGACATCTGGAGCAAAGCAGTATTTGCTCAATGTGACAGGGCTGCTGCACACACAACAGGGGTGCTGCACACACAACAGGGGTGCTGCTACACACATGCACTCACAAGTGGCCTTGACTGCATGCACAGACCCAAACAAGATCCAGCCAGCTAAATCCCAGCATGGGCAGAAGAGCTCATGAAGTCCCAACCCTAGCTGGGAAGCAGCTGGCAACTGATGGCTGCTGAGGTAAAGAAAGTTTTCTTCACAGATGTCCCCTGAGAAACTAGCCAGCAATTAGATATGAAGGACTGGTGGGAGGGGACATGGAAGGGTCTGGAGGGAGGAATGCAAAGGGGAGGAATGATGTAATTATATTTTAACTAAAATTAGAGAAAAATAATTGCAGGCTGGGCAGGTTAGATACCCAACACCAATGTGAAAATCAGGTGTGACAGTGCCAGCTACCTCAGACAGCCATGGCAGGTGGAGACAGAAGACCCCAGGGGCCCACTGGCCTGCCAATCTTGCTAATCTGTGAGCTCAGATCTAATGAAAGACTGAAAAAATAAGCTAAAACTTTATATAGAAAAACAAATCTCCAGGAGTGCACACACAGGAACACACATCCTCTCACACAAGTGCACACTCATACACATCACACACACAAAATCAAAGACAAGATTTGCTCAGCCCACTATAGTGGTGCATGCTTGTAATCTCAGTTCTCAGGGAACTTATAAGAGTGTCTCAAGTTCAAACGTTTAAGCTACGTATGAGGCCATCTCAAAACACAAAAGAAAAAATGTGAGAGGGCATGCTTGCTTAAGAAGAATCAGTTATAAAAGTGAGCCCATAAAAAGGAATTATTTTAGTGCTGTGATGGTTTGAATAAGAATGGCCTCATAGGCTCATATATTTGAATGCTTAGTCTAAAGGGAGTGGCACTGTTTGAGAAGGATTAGGAGGTGTGGCCCTGTTGGAACAAGTGTATCACCGGGGTTTGTGTCTCCCGCCTCTCTCTCTCTCTCTCTCTGTCTCTCCTCTCTTCTCCTCTTCTCTCCTCTCTCTCTCTTCCTGCTTATGGATAAGGATGTAGCCTCAGCTACTTCTCCAGCACCATGCCTACCTTCCACCATTCTCTCTGCCATGAGATAATTAACTAAATCTGAAACTATTAAGCCCAACTGAATGCTTTCTAAGAGTTACCTTGGTCATGGTATCTCAGCAACAGAACACTGACTAAGACAGTACCCCAAAGTATTAATAAATTTTATTCATATTTTGTTAAATCTTTTCTATCTATTCACTAAGGGAGACAACCCAAACCCTTTCTCAACAAATATACCTAATTACATGTGTATGGAAAAAGTAAAACAACCTTTCATAAAACAAACACAAATACTAGTTTCTAAAAATGTAGTCTACATTAGAGATGAATCACTGTACTTGTAAAGTTCTAATGTAATAAATACTAACAGATACGAGTTAAAGACTCATAAGGGTGAAAGACTTCTAAGAGCCAGCAAGAAACCAGAGAGCATAAGGTACACTGAAACTGCAGTGAATGGCCATGCAACAGAACTGGTTTTCCAGGACACTATACTCTCAGAAAGCAGCCCACGTTCTGGTGCTAGCACATCATTTTCTATCCAAAAATGCTGTAACTGCTTAATGTACAACATGGGGAGGAAAAAAAAAAAAAAGAATCCTAAACTTTGACACAAAGACAAATGTGACAAGGAGCAAACTGTCCTTATAACAAGGCTTCCTGAAATGAGACTAACACCATCTTTACAGTCCCATGGGGTTTGTCCTATGCTCAGGTGCTAGCCTAAACCTATCCTATAGCTATAGTTAGTAACTGAAGAAAGATCAAACATCCTATCCTTATGACCATGGCACATGTTTATAGATGGCTGTATGGCGCTGTAATATGTGGCTACAAAATCAAGGCTAAAATAGCCATAATCTCTCTACTTTCTATGAAAGTGCTCTTGTCAAATGGGTAAATTGAGGAAAATCATTTAAGCATACCTGAGATCTGGAACTTAGTGCATTGAACATGTCAAAAAACACAAAGCAAGTGAAAGTCATTGTCGTGTCTCGTGGTGTTATCACATTGTCTCGAAGCTGCCAAGAAGAAAGACAAAGTGAACGGTTTTTCCCCTCATCTGTGTGGTTGAAAAAAATGGACAAACATTATAGGTTTTAAAATAAAATAGCCTTAGTCTAAACATAGAACTTACAAACTATCTGAATTTTCTACAAACCACCTAGTGAACAAGTAAGAGTCTACATAAAAGTTAAAAAATTAAGAGCTATGTAACAAGAATTAAAATACTAGGCACCACTTTAACAGAGCTATGCAAGGACTTAGATTTTCTGATTCTCCCCAAATTTCCATGCACACCGTACTTTAATATACACTTAATAACTTTAATTAGACTTAAGAGAATATATATCTTAAGCTATATTTTTCAATCAGAGAATTCTTCACTTGCCAACCATCTGATACACACACCAAGATAACTAAGGATCCCACTACGCAGATACATGGTAACACGGCAGTTTATTCGGTGAATATACCTCTCGCCAGAAGACAAACAAAGTCCCACAAACAATGATTATTGATGAAACAAGTATTTTCAGTATCAAATTTTTTGTCAAAATGCTGTCCTTCCAGTTTCGAGGAGGTTTGCGAATGACATCTTTATCCACTGGCTCTACTCCAAGGCTTAAAAGAGAGAACAAACTACTTAGAACTATTGTTTATTTTACACTTACTTTCACAACCTAACTATCTTTAGTTATCTAAGAAACTAAATGCTTTCTTTTGAAAAGAAAATGTTGAATCATAAAGAAAACACTGGCTATGATTACTTGAAAAATACCACTGCTGGACATACTGGCACAGGTCTATAGTACCATCCACTAGCAGGAAGAAGGAAGAAGGAACAGAGGGATTAAAGGAGGGGAGGAGGAAGAAAAGGGGAAGTGAGGGCAAGGGAGACTACTGATTTTGTCATTTTCCAAAATCTTAACACATATGCATTTGTCAAGGTGTGATAGGCAATTGACAGCCAACTTCAAAAAAAAAAAAAAATCCAATTTCATTTACATGTAAATTGACTTTTTCAAATCCAAACTAGTAAGGAAGCAATATATCTCATGCAAGGATGTCTTTGATTAGGAGGATTTATTGTGATGGTCATGACAGATATCATTCAACTACCATACTACTAAAAATAAAAGCAACACTGAAATATTTGAACACATATTTTACCAAGGGTCTTAGACAGAATTCAGGTATGAGACTGAACTTGGAGATGGTGTTGATGCAGTATTGTGAAAGTATCTCTTACTAAGATACCTCTGCCAGAGTTAACAATATACTTTGAGGTCACTTACAACTGCTATCCTACTACATACTCAACATGTGTAACCTGTGTTTAAAGAGAACAATGTAACAAAACCAATCTTGGCTTGAATTTCTCGTTAATCAAGTTTTACAGCCTGAGTTAATGCACTGCTGTAATTTTAAGTTATATACTCTTCCATCTTCCATGCCCCTGACCCAGAGTAATACATAGGTGTTTTCATGTGTATTATAATCATTTACTGGAAACAGCAAATAGGCTGAAAGTGGCCTTATAAAACAGATATCCATAAGTGCTAGAAGCAGCACTAGGATGTTGCTTGATGGTGTCTATTATCTGGGTCAGTTGGAGTCAGTGACTTAATAACTTGTGAAACTCTAGTAATGATTTCTGTAAAGTATCCCTCATTCCTTCTACACAAGATGGTTTCCATGCTGTTCAATAAAGGAGGTTTTTATTGAGGACAGATACAACAGACGGACACACAAGATAGCCTTCAGGCACCAGGCATACCTGATTCATGTGTCACAGTCAGAAAACAGAAGACATAGAGAAAGTGAAGCAAAGAATTTAATGCTTCTTGATTTAATAACAAAATTGGGGGAAGGGGGGGCTTTGATTTCTTCCCATAGTGCAACACCAATGCATTAGTGATGACAGAGTTTATTAATAATGTGTTCAAACTGACTGCAGGAAATTTCTCATTATATACAGTTCTTAGGACTCAGCTTACTCCCAAGGTCAAGAACTACAATTGTTTCCTTGCTCTGTTCTTACCCAAAAGCTGGTACCTCCTCACAGTATAAAGGGTGAGATCTACACTGAATGAATGAACAATCAAAGTGAATAAATGATATACACACATGACAATTCATAAGAAGCATGTTGCTGAAAAGTTGTCCATGATGTCTTATTCACACCTGCCTTGTCTTTTCAGTTCATTCGTGAAGCAACACTTACCTCTGAGCTGGGGGTCCATCCATAATAATATTGATCCACAAAATCTGCATTGCATTGAGAGGGTTAGGAAAGTTCATTAACGTAGCCAATGAGATTAAAGTTAATGCTGCTATACTCCTGTTGAAAAAGAGTATTTAAAAATTAGCGCAATACATTTTATACATGTTACCAGTACTTAAGTCTCAGGTTACCAGGGCTGCAGAGCCAGCTCCATTGGTGAAATACTTGCTGAGTAAGCACGAGGATCTGAGTTTAGATCCCAGGACCAAAGTGAAAAATCAGGGGCAGTGGTGCACATCTGTGACCCCTGTATTGGGGAGGCAGAGACAGAGGTCCCTAAGCTGTCTGGACAACCAGTCTGGCTCATCAGTGAGCCCCTGGTTCAGTGAAGACGTTATCAAAAAATAAGGTAGGCGATGACTGAGAAAAAAATCCAATGCAAGATCAGGGCTCCACTTGCGAGCACATACATGTACATAGATATATGCACATCTACAAACACCCCCCCCCCAAAAATTTATGTTCTATATATTTTAAAGTAATCCTATTAATTCAACTGACCTATGCTTCATTTGTATGAGTATTTTTTTTAAGATGCTAAGTGGTGTTTTTTGAAAGAGGGACCAAGAAACACTACTGAGATTTGACACAACCCCTTTTAGATTTCAGAAGTAATTAAATAAGTCCCAAGGGTTCACACAGACATCCTTCAGTATTTATGGGAAATGGTTGCAGGATCCCTTTTCAAATGCCAAGCTGCTTATATAAAATGGCATCTTATTGTTTTTGTCAACCTTTTGGCCAAATGGCAAATATAAAATGGCAAAATATCTGCCTATTATTTATACATTTGCTATCATATACTTTAAATAATCCCTACATGACTGATGATATCTAGTATGACCTAAACATTATGTTAACCGCTATTAATACTTTTTTTCTTTTTAGAAAACTACACATAAAAATACAGGTCAGAAGTTTCTAGTCATTCTGCCTAAGTTCTACTCTTCAAATAATTTCTCTAGTAGGACCCATGGGCAAAAGTTCTTGCAGACTTACGTGCTCAGTTGAAATCTAACAAAATTTTTAATGTTATTATAAATGCCTTTACCCTCTTCAATTGCAGACCTGAAATTTAAAAATAAGAAAATATCACATAAAATATGCCTATATCAAAAACATTTTGAAACTAACTTTCCAATGAAATAACAATTCACACTTTAAAATAATCTATTCTTATTTAAGATTAGGAAACATGGAAATATTTTATTTTGCCAGAGAATTGAACTTTAAACTATTTTCGCTACAAAATATTAAAATTATTCTTTTAAAAAACAAACAAACGAACAAAAAAATGGATAGGATCGGAAAGATGGCTCAGTGATGGAGAGAGCACAGTGCTCCTGCAGAGGGTCTGAGTTCTATTCCTGCATCCAGGTCAAGTGGCTCACAACCATCTGTAACTCCAGCTTGAGGGACAGCTGCCTTGGGCCTTCACCGGCACCTGCACCACTGTGTACAGGTATATATGTAGTAAAAACTAAGTCTTTTTAAAACTCAACATAAAATCACATATCTCTCTCCAAACAAGATAATACTACACAGTTCTAATACTAAAACAATCACATTCTATATCCTTTCACGGTTCATTTTTCTTAGTAGGTTAAATTAACATATGTCAAAAATTAAAAGGCAATGAGCTATATAAGAATAACGGAATTTATTTATTGTTTCTACATAACTATTAGATTAATATGCTGTGAATAAGATGTGGCTTACAAATATTTAAGAATGATCTCATCTACTTCACTGAGTCAAGAAAAAGGTGCATTCTTAAAACAATCTCATCCTCCAGGATTTTTAGATAATGTCAAAAATGGAGAGAGAAAAAGTACTTTTCGCCTTGCAAAAAGTTGGAAAATGTTGAGTCTTGAGCTCCAAAATGAATCACTTTAAGCCATAATTGGGTAATGAAGCACAATAGAACACATAATTAGAATTGATCACTTCAAGGAGTGAAACTCAGGTCACTCAATGGGTTATGAAAAAGTGAGATTCACATGACCTCCACCTAATCATTGTAAAGCTGATCCCACTGACATTGCACAGAAGTCTTACATCAGCTGAAAACCATGGACTAGCAAAGGCATTCAGAGTTAAGAAGCTGTATCATGAAATAAAGGCAACTAGCACATCACTAATATAAGCAAATATGCATGAATGTGAACTTAACTTTTAATGCTACATGTCTCCCATAACCTCAATTTAACAATAAAGACACTGTTGTACCATTGTTCCATGCCAAGAAAAACGAGCTATCTGGCTAGTACTCGGTAAATATTTGTCTGTCCCATTCACACAAATAAATTTTTTCTTGAATTACATAAAACAAAATTCTCAAAAAAAAAAAACGTTTTAATCTGCCCAATACTGCCAATTCTTTTCATTCTCAATTATCTGAAGGTGAGATGCATGAAGGAGAGGGAGAAAGTGTCTTACATTATGGTTTGGAAGTCATCGTCCACTAGGATCATGTCTGCAGCCTCTTTGCACACATCTGTGCCAGTCTGTCCCATTGCAACGCCAATGTCTGCAGCCTTCAGAGCAACTGCATCATTTACGCCATCTCCTGTCATGGCTACAACTGACCCATTCTTCTGAAGAGACTAAAGAGGGGCAGAAAAGTAAGGCAGAACTATTCTGAATTTCTTTTTAATCAGATAACGGGTCCGTAAATATTATAAACCATTTTTCACATAATTAAGATATGAAAAGAATATAATCTCAGTTTTCAGTCAACTTCAACACAGGAAAATCTTTATAAAATAAAGCTTAAAATAGTTACTAGCATTCCTATCCCAGAGAACTGTATATTTGAATTGTGACAATCAACTATATAATGGTTTGTAACTAGGAGTATTTTGTTTTTCAGAGAACATTTAACAATGTTTGGCAGCATTTTGACTGCCTTGAGTCATAGACTGACATTGGGATCTACTGGGTAGGAGCTAAAGATGATACTAAACATTCACGAATACTCAGGAGACCCTTATTACCCTTAGCTACAAATGACCCATGCTATGTCATCAATCTCAAAACTGAGAAGTTCTCAACTATACAATGGCTGGCTACTATATATAATAATTAAGTCTACCTATCAACTGTTGGATAAAATTTCAATTGCTTTACACATAAATCAAAATGGTACATAAAAATATTCATCAACAATGCATCATATAAGACAGCAGATAGTGCTGAAGCATTCCTAATGCCTGTTGACATGCTAGTGGTATTTGTGTGTACACTGCTCACTTATCTGTGGAACATGCCACGTAATGAAAAGTTATTTACTGATGCACTTCTAAAACATAGCTTTGTTAATGAGGTCATGGAAATAAGAAGCCTTTTTGATACTGCTCACCCTCATAAAACATCTTACGTTTACACAGTGTTTCACTGTCACTACTCACGTTGGGATGATTTAGCTATAGATCCCAGCCAGAACACACTTCTACAGTCTGGTTAAAGAGGCTGCACTGGAAAATACTAGATAGCTGTCTTCTGTCTTTCCATGCCAACTAAACTTTTATTGTTTCTCTGTCAAGCTCTTAGAGAATTATACCTGTTTTATCTCAGAATACTTTGGACTTTGATATTCTATCAGTACTCTTTGTAATGAACAAAAGACAAAACAGAAACATATTTTATAAAGAATTTAAGATAATCTGGTTTTCAGACACCCACCTTAATAATTTTCATCTTGTGTCTTGGGCTTGCCCTGTAAAATACTGCAACCTGTTAAAATACAGATATATTAAAAAACCTCCAATGTTAACAAGTAGCAATATTTCTAAGTAATGACATTAACAGCTTAATTTTGCACAAAGATTGAAATTAACCAATGCAATGTATGTGCCAAGACACCCACCTCATGCAGGGATTCAATCTTTACCAAAGAAAATGGTATATTCATCATATGAAACACATAATCTAAATACGTTATAACCTAATTTATATAATTAGGCTAAAGCTTTGAAGAAAAAATGGCTTTATTCTTGGAGTATTTCAGAAATGAAAAGGGGGATAGTTTTTCTTTATCAGAGTGGTATACAGCTGGAACAGCTTTTTCCCTTTGGTCTGCCTCAGAGAAGAACTGCTGCTTCCCAATATCCAAGGAGCCACTTTGACAGTGTCATGTAGGTGTTCCTTCTTGATCTTCACAAGCCTCTCTTCAACTGTAATTCAAAGCTGCTTAATAATCAGATTTCTCCAACTATACATAATCTTTTTCATGACTCATCTGTGTAATTCTTTTTCTGTGCCCCAATGCCAGCCAGAACAGCGTGTCTCAAATCCTCAACTTTCACCTTGTTTTAGCCTAAGTTTTCTAGGCAACGCTCCCAGCCCTTATAGCTCTCTCACACAGTACCAGCAGGGGAATAAGGATGGGGAGCTGCATGGCATGACCCCATTCTCCTTCATAAAACATTATCCTTTGTAAATGCCACATGAATTCATAATTCTCACTAATGTAATCATTCATGTTCCAATTCTTGCAACAGCTCATTTCACAAACATCTCAATTTCAGCCTCATGGCCAATCTCTCCAGTACCTAAAGGCCATGGTGTCTTCCTACCCACACAATGTACTATTCTCTTCTCTAAACTCCTGAAGGATTACGTCATGTTAGATTTCTCTTCTCACTCCTCCAGTCTAACCCCTCCTCCAGTCTTGCTCTCAGTTGACAACTTTATTCCTACTCAAAGAGTAGACTCCAATCCTTGACACCCAGCATCTGTGTACAGAACCAACCCTAGTATTTTATGATAGATGAACTGATAATCCCATCTCACCTACTTAAGATCACCATCCCAAAAATTCTTAAAATTCTTCCCTCTCATTGATCAGATTTTTTTCCCTGACAATTAAATAACAGTGAGTACTTGTACCCAGCCTCCCACATCTTAGCTTTCCTCTCTTTTCGTCTTCTTCTTCTTCCTCTTTTCCTCTTCTTCTTCAGCCATGCTATCTTAAAATTTCAATCTTACTATCCAGATTTCTTATCTTACTAGCCTGTTTGATTTTGTTGCTTTAGGACATTCATCCATCCTATAAGATTTTATCTACCTTAGAACATACTACCTATGAAAGTAAAGGTTTTTGCTCTAAACTTCAGTGCGTCCAGGTACATGCCAAATTAATAAACCACCGAGTGAATCTAAGTGTTGTCATACACACCGCTCCTGGTTCTTTTTAAAGTCTTAAGAGAACATTTTTCTTATTTTCTTGTTTTCTTAGAGAAGGGATTCTACTGAACAACAGCATCCATTATTGATTACCCCCAATGTCCTATAAGTCTAGAGATCACATGATGCATATTTGGAGAGTATTCTTCAATAAAGAACAAAGTTTAATTTCTATTCAGACAGTGCACAGGTTCCTCCATCTTATATTTTTTGCTAAGACCATTTTAGGTTTAACCAGAATGTGATCCCTTGATGGAGAATACCATGAAAAATTACCCAGCTCTAGGATCCCAAGATCAAGATGCCCTAGCTAACTTAGCTTCTGTTAAACAGCCTGCTTGTGCAAATCCCCCTTCCAGCTAACTTAGCTTCTGTTAAACTGCTTGTTTGAACAAAACCTCCCCCTGCAGCTGCTCAGCAACATACCAGGCTTTTGCCTTTAAACTCCCTTATCCTAAACACTTGGGGCTACACTTGGGTCACAAATGCCTGAGTACAGTCCCAGCCAGCTGGAATAGACTTTCAATTGACTATAAACTGAGTGGTCATCCCTGCTAGGCCACATATATATTTAAAACGTATTTGTACCGTCTTATGTAAATTTTCTAATTATTCAGAAATTAATCATGAAGCATTCATTGGACTGAAATATAACTTAAGTGTTTAGCAAAAGCCATAGAATGTAAAAATATTCAAATAAACACTGATGATCAGTACTAACTGTTTTGCCATTGTTCCATATAATTCACTTTCAAACTTGGCAAGACACTTTTCTATAACTATTCTAAGTTAAAAAAATAAAAAGCCATCAACTGTTGGACTAAAGACGCACTCCTTTATATGCTAGCAAATTACTCGATGTGCAATAAATGTATCTATTATTTATAATACGATTTTCACATTTCAAAGCTTCTGATCTTGTCCAAGCAGATCAATCAAAACCAAATTGGCAAGGATTACTTGGTCTTTTACATGTGGTACACATCACCACACAAAGTAGAATTTGTTCTTAAAGCACCAGAATAAGTTAATCTTGCTGAGTTAAAACACTGAAATTTAGTGGACATAAAATTAAGGTCTAAAGAAAGTATAATCTATACTAATAAAAGAAATTACTTGGAAGTTAAGCATATCACTATCTCTCAATTTAAATCAAATTTAGAGATTACTGAACACACTGCATAAATAACCTTCTGCATTTTATTATCTGTTTCTCAGTCTAGCAAAAGAAAGTAACAGTGACTAAGGAACAAAATACAATCACTGTGATTTGGAACTAGAAATGAGGAGACAAGACAGTGGAAAGCAGAGAATATAGGAAAATACTGTGAATGGGGAAAACAAAGAAAAATCCACAAAATGTCTCCATATTTTCAGAAGGGCACTACAAGGGCATTCCACTCTTCTTGTTAGCTCTGGGTATCTAATATGTGGTCAGCATTTATGGCTTTTTAGAATGACATAAACTGACAAGGGGTGATGGGGAATGAAAGGGAGAAAATAGAAAGCATTAAAGCAGAGGTAAATGAAGAAGGAGAGTAGAGAGATTAGAATAACCCATCAAAGGTCCTCAATTCTTCTAGGAAACTTCCTACTGATACAATGGAAAAACTGTAGGCGATTAAAATAAAAATGTGTAACCTACAGAAAATGAACAATACACAAACTAATAATATGAGGATTAGTTAACAGACTAAGTAAACAAACAGAAGTACTAATATAAAGAACAGAATGCAGGGAATAAATGAGAATACTCGGGTCTACCTATGGACAAGAGGACACATTCCAAAATAAATCAGAAATGAAAGGCTGAGAACCTCCAGGTATACTTTACAAGCAGCCAAAACTCAGCTCCCATATTGCTTTTTAGTTGATTCTAGGTAAATAAATAATTCCACACATAGATGCTAAAAGATTTGGAATGTATCCCACGAATTATAAAAATGAAATACTGAAATGACAAGCAGAGTTACAGAATGTTAAGATGTGAGGAAACTAGAAGGCTGGTAACTCAGAACAATCTTATCTGTATATTCAGGGGAAAAGAAAAGGCTCTGCAAATTAACCAGAAACAAAAGCAGCTGAAATAAAACCTGCCAATTGTCAGAGGTCTACATTAATACAATATGAACAGGGTGGGGGACAAAGTTTGAGGAATAACAGTTCTGTTCTTTAAAAAATTCATTAGTATTTAGAGAACAGACTCATTTAAACACATGAAGAGCCTGTAAGGAAGCCCTGGTACTATACAATTCCTCTTTTAAGTTGAATCCATTTAACCAATTCAATACGCTGATTTCAAGGCTTAGGTTTGGTTTATTTTAGTCTCTTTAGAATAATGCCAGGGTTATCTGCCATAGTTAACACATCCACTCTGTTTACAAAAGAAAGATGATGTCATCTGCTCAAGCTAACTGATATAATTCAAAATTTGCATCTTTCTGCTCTAAATACCTTTTAGACTTGTTTCCACAGTGTATTAGCATTTTGTCAAAGAATCAGAGGGGGAAATGGAATAAGCAAATGCAAGACTGGCAGCTCTAGAAAAAGGCTAAACAAAGGTCTAGTGGGAAAATGTTTAATTAACTACAGATTTTACTATCACTTAGTAATGTATACTCTAGTGCATACCACTGGAGAGCCAAATATAGGACTTATTTCTTCACAAATAAACTATGAGGTAACACACATACACAAGTTCCCATTCAGATATGTAAATAATTTCCCCCCTAAATCTTCAACAACAAAAAAATATTTATGCTGTCCTGGATGTTCTGAAATTATACCCATGAATGGTTAGAGCTTGATAAAACTTTAATTTTGGCTAAGCAAAACAGTGTGTTTGTGCTAGCAACCACATCACCAATCTGTTTTTGAGGAAATGGGGAATGTGCACCTCGAAGTCTAGGAACTCAACACCACTGAATAATGTTCTGATTCTGAAAATATAGATTGAAATCTCTTAAGGGAACAGTTCAGTAGTGAGTTTTAAGAGCCTTCTCGCCCTGATCCTTGGCCAAATCGCCCTGATCCTTGGCCAAATCATTTCAGATGCAGGAATTTGGTCTACATTTGGTCTACAGAAGTAACTACATCTGGATGTTGCATGTACAGTTCAGAACTACAAGTAACAGGTGATGAATTTTTGAGTAACAGACACAGGTTCCAGTCCCAGTGTCATCCTACTCTAACTGGCTCTGAAACATCAGTCAAATTTTGTAATTGCCCAAAATGGAAGTAACCAACATGTCCTTCAAAATAAAGTGTCACAGTCAAACATTCAAGTGAGAATTATAATAAGCAAGTTAAAAGTCCAGGAAGGGCACACTAAAATAATAAATGTATACTGCTACTAAAAAGGGCTAGCCTAGAAAGGCTATTTATGTTATAATTTCAAACCCATTAGATTCTCAAAGTATAGAGAACAATTAAGTGCAACACCAAGGACTTCATAAGGCAACAAGACAGTTCTACATAAAACTAATGGTGGGAAAAGTAAATACCCATTTGTCAAAAGCCCTAGAAATAATAGAGATGGGGTTAGGTATTATTTTCCCAGTTACTCTCAAAGTCAAAACTTGTGCTAACAAAGTAAGTCTAGCATTACTTAAAAAAGAAATTCTTTTGCTGGGCAGTGGTGATGCACTTGGGAGGCAGAGGTAGGCGGATCTCTGTGAGTTCCAGGCCAGCCTAGTCTACAGAGTGAGTTACAAGACAATCAGAGTTACAACAGAGAAACCTTGTCTCGAAAAGTTAAAAAAAAAAATTTAAGTGGAATAATTAATTCATCATCTAGAACAGTGGTCCTCAACCTTCCTAATGCTACAACCCTTCAATACAGTTCCTCATGCTGTGGTGATCCCCAACCATAAAATTATTTTCATTGCTACTTCATAACTGTTAATTTGCTACTGTTATGAATTGTAATGTAAATATCTGATACGCAGATGGTCTTAGGCAACCCTATGAAAGGGTCATTCGACCTCCAAAGGGGTCATAGACCCACAGGTTGAGATCCACTGCACTCAAAGGTGACTGTAGAGTAAATAAGTGTAATATATGCACTCCTGGTTGCTACTGTTATCATTAAAATATTATTCCCTGTAAAAATACATAAACTAAAACTTCCCTAAGAAAATGATTATATAAACACATACACACCAGGTGTTTATAGACTCATGAACAGCAGCTATTAAAAACATATTTTCTAGTTACATAAAATATTAAGCTTATGAATCTATAAAGTACAAACTATGTTTTTTAAAATATATATTTTAAAAGTCACATTGGTTTGACTTATTATGCTAATGCTATGCAGGCACATAACCTCTGAGTGTCTGTATTAGATTACTAACAGTTTGAATTATACCTTACTGTTCAATTTTTCTACAATAAGCGTATGCTAATATTGAAAATTTTTTCTAATCAGGAAAAAATTATAAAAAGATGTATATTATATATATGACACTATATATATGACATGTATATATATAGTCATAAGATGTTGAGATAATTTAAGGAAATTCCACATTCTTAAAAAGCAGCTCTTAAGTATAAACTGAGACAAAGGAGGCAGTACATTTTATTATTACTGGCAATGGATGGCTAAAACACAGATAACTCAAATAAATGCCAGGTAAGTACTTATTTTGAAGGAAATATAAATACCTATACATAAATAGGTCAAGGAAGAATGAGAAAAAAAATTGGAAACATTAACAACATGGAAGAAATAATGCTACCCAACTTTTTTGAGGCCAACTTCCTGTGTATCTTGTGTATGTGACAACCAGGTTCTAGTAGGCCTCCATGAAGCAGACTCAGATAGTTAAAATAATTTCATGTAAGAGAATCTAGCTTTAAAGAAGTTACTATGTTATACAAAATAGGAGTGTCTTTTTTTCTTATAAATAATTTGCTACAAAAGCATTAGAATAAAAGATTAAAAAGTATTCCAATGTCAAAAGCATTCCAATGCCTATTCAACAGCTGGGGCTAGAACAGCATGAATACTATGCATAACAAAATAAATTGTGACCACGACAATATATATAAAATTAACTCAAAATGATCATCAACCAAATAAAAACCCTAAAACTAAGAAACTTCTAAGAGAAAATCCTCTGTAACCCTAGTTTAGACTGACCTCTTAAATAAGAAATTACAAGCATGATCCATGAAAGTAAAGTTGATAAGCCAGACTTCATCAAATTAAATCCTTCTCTGTAGCTACACCAGAAGAAAAGCTGAAAAGGACCACAATATGATAAAAATCTCAGAATTAAGAAAACAATGTAATTTTTAAAAAATCAGACTACGTAAATAAAGACCACAATATAGCAAACAAGTACATGAAAAAAATTTTAATAATTTTTTGAGAGAAATGCAAATGAAAACCACAAGAAAGTCATCCTATACAGCATAAGAAGGCAGTGAAGGAAACGCTTACCCAATAGGTGGTATCACTTAAAAACAATGGGAACGGTCCCACACTGCTGAAACAAGCTCAAAATGGCAATGCCATCCTGTCACCCAACCTGGAGTTTCTTACGAAGTCAAACACATATCCGCCATATGACCCAGAAATTACTCAGGTATTTACACATGAGGAAAACTGACTTTCACAAAGAAATGGATACAGTTTTATTCACTGTTCACAAACACTGAGATGCCCAACTGTCCTCGAACTGAAGAAATACAATATACCCATATAGTCAAACACTGCTCAGCAATTTAAGGGGTAAAAAAAGAGCAGCGTACTAACACACAGCAGCACAGTGATGCAGCATTTCCAGTGCCATTACATTTCAAAGGATTAAGAATCCTATTCAAAAGATTCACGGTCTTATTCTTACAGAATTCTATAAAAGATGAAACTATCAGAATAGAAAATTAATCACTGCTGCAGAGCTCTAAACCTAGGGTATGGGGCCGGGAAAGCAGGTCTTAGGCAAGGGCGAGGCTGAAGCATTGTCTAAACCCTGCTATCTCACCCTGAGATAGGCAGGAGTTGGACTGCTCCCCTCCCCCCTGCCCACATGCCCCTGTGTACATAGCATCAGTTCCTGTTTTCCCGGGTGCTGACATACTCCAGCGCAGATAACTGGTAAGTTCCTGTTTCTCTATCTATCCTCACTTGCTGGAGGTCAGCTGGCCTAGCAGCTCCTTGTTTGACTGTGTGTGCGCGCGCGCATGTGTGTGTGTGTGTATGTGTGTGTGTGTGTGTGTGTGTGTGTGTCTCCCCGGATGCTTCATTAAAAGGAGCTGGCCTCTAGCACAGTCTCCAGGCTCACTCACCACCTCTCAAGATCCCTTTCTGGCCCCAGCAGCGCCTAGTCATGCTCCCCTCTAGATTGGCCTAGTGCCCAGTAGTCAGATCACCTTCAGACAGAGTAGGGAACAAGACTGGCACTAGGGGAGCAGTTGAATACAAGGTCATGAAAGAACTGAGAGGTAGGAAGAAACTGTTCTGTATTCTATCTGTGATAATGTTTATAAGATATCATGAATCTGTCCAAACTCAGAACTGTCCAACAGAATAGGTATTTTACCATTTGTACACAGTACCTCATTTTTGAAAAAGATATAAACAAACTCAAGCTAAAATAAAAACAAAGCTAAAGCATAAGTAATTTAACTGTTCTCTCTCCATCTTCATATACACACAAGCCCTCAATTACCACAGTACTTTCCTCAGAGGAAATGTAGTTTTTGCTAGAGTTAATGATTTTACAAGATTTTCATAATCATCACATCATAAATAACAATATGATATATTTCAAAGAAATTTCACTTCAGAATTTGGAACAGCATTTGTTGGGCATGCCTCATTTGTAAGTGAGCAGTTTTGCTGAAACAGTAGCAATGGCTGATGTTTAGAATAAGGGCTCTCAGTGTTTATTAGGGTAGTCTTACCTTTGGCACTATTTGTGAAAGCTGCTGGACTTCCATAGTATCGACTTCTTCTCCAGACACTGACTGGGAAGTTTTAGAATACAATCCCAGACGACTAGCTAAAGTAAAAAAGGACCAAAAAGATACATAATTTACGTAATTTCTTTGCTTGAAAAGTTAGTAAAAACTATGCTCTTTTAATATGATTTTTTTTATTTACTTAAGGAAGTAAATAAAAAGTATATCCAGAGATAATAAGACAAATAACTGGTAAGAAAAAACTACCTGAAATTCATAATGGGTCTGAGGTTTTCTGTTTGAGTATTGTGTTTTAAATTTAAGAATAAAAAATTGTCCCTGAGCCAGCAGTTTCTTCTCAGCAGCTCAATTCTAATGATAATCATAATGTACTATAAGCAAAATAACTGCAGCCATAAAAACTGGTGGCAGATTTAGTGATCTTTAGTTTCATATAATGAAAATACACACTGAAAAGCCATTTTCATATTATATTCTAATGACCCTTCTTAAGGAATAAACTTTGGAACTTTTAACCCAGACCATCACAAATTAATGAAATTAGAATTAATAGAGTTTGGCAAATGTTAAATTTATACTTTATAGGCTCCAAGAAATTGGCATTTATGTTTCTCTCGCCCTTACATTTCTGAAAGTAATTGTAACTGACTTTCAAACCATGTATCTCTGATGAGAAAAAAGGAATATACAATATGCATCCTCTTAGTATTTATGTTCAAGTCTACTTTCCAAGTTATATTTCAATTAAAGAGGAAAACAATTCATCTTTCCTTTCACATTCCTGAGCTAGTGTTTATACCTGTCAGCAAGTGGATAATGAAGCTAAAACAATCAACTACCCTCTATGAATACACGAACGATTTCACGATGAGTCACGTGTTTTCAATATTCTTATTTCTTATTCTGATTTCAATATTCATGTGTTCCCAATTTCATGTGTTTACCTACAATCTTTTATAAGTTTGAGGAAAAACAAGTAAGTTGTTATTATATAATCTCGATGGTATGCAAACATACTTCCTAACTAATGTTCACAAAACTATACACTGCAGTATTTTAAGAAAACCTATTGAAACCAAAATGCAGCAGCTCAGTTATACCAATTGCAATTGCAGTCTCTTGTGAATCTCCAGTGATCATTTTGACAGAGACTCCTGAGGCAATGAGTGTTGTGACAGCTTCTTTCACACCAGTTCTAGGAGGATCGATGATTCCCACCAGGCCAAGGAAGGTCAGTTGTCCCAGTTCCGAACCAGAAGCCAAGGCAAGAACTTGAGAAATAATAAAACATAAAACCAGAAAGTATTGGCTGTAAAAGCATTAAACTTAGCCAGTAATAAATCACAAAGGGCTATGTAAGTCAGTTGTAGTTACTGCATACTCTTTACAATCCAAACTTATCACATACCAACACATTATAGCTCAGTGGTTGCTTTTAAGCTTTTAAAAACTAAAAACTGAAGAACTGTTAAGCAGAGAAAACAAATGAGAAAGAATTAAGAACATTCATTCACAGCAACTACATGCAGCTATCCTCCAAAGAAACTACAACTTCTTTAGAAAACGCAATTCTTTATTGGGAAAAATACTTATTTTGTCAAACATTAACAGTCAAATTTAAGCAAACAGACATCTTTGAAGATAGCTTCTAATATATCTTCATCTGAGATGAATTGTTACAGCCTGTAGCAATTTCATACATACTAAACACTAGAATGAAAAGTTCATCTATAAAATGGTCTTAAGACCATTAATACCAACAAAGTCTGTTTCACTGCCTCCAAACATTAACAAGCATTTTTGCTCATAATTTTAACTCTCTGAGAGCTTCTAAGTAACTACTGTATCAATATGTTTAGTTCCCTGTCATTATTAGGCAACAAGATATAACAGAAAGTCATGCTTATTTCCCAAATATCACTCAGCTTACTCTCAGAATTCTAGAACCTCTGGTCACTAACATTATCAGTCAAATGGATATACCTTCATCAGGGAAATATTAGTCCAAACACTTACTAACAAGTATCCATAAAAGCACATTCAACTTAAGTATCTCAGAGGGAGACTGCAAAGTCCCAAAAAGAGACCAAAGTAGTACTTATTTTTATTCAAGCAGAAAATACGGAGGATTGAAAAATCAAAGTTGAAGGCAAACCACTTGTGTTTAAGTGTATAGATGTAACCCACAAAGGCTTTCACTCTGAAGGGAAAAAGCTATGTGGAATCCCTGGTGCTAGGATACAGGCAGAGAGTAATACAAGGAGACAAAGGATCAATTTGCATGCTAGAAAATCCTGAGAAAGGGAGATCACTTCTGTATACTCCCAATGGAAGGATGGCCCCAGCCCAGAGATTGGTTATCCTGTATTTGGGCACTCTTTAGCACTCATGAAGACCTACTAAGACATTCTTTAGGTCAAGAATAGATAAACAGTGTTTATACAAAAGTTCTCTGATACAAAACAATGGTTATGGTTTGAACATGATATTTCCCATACCCTCATGTGTTTGACACTTGGCCCCTAGCTGGTAACGTTGTTTTCTGAGGTTGTAGGACCTACCTGGAGGAAGTGGGTCACTTCAGGACAGAACTTAAGCTTTATAGCTCCACTGCCCTGAGATGTAAACTCACCCTCCTGTTGCTGCTACCTTAAGCCACTCTCACTACCACATCTTCCCCACCATGATAGGCAGTAACCTTCAACTGTGTCAAAATAAGTCCTTCCTCATTTAAGTTACTTCTTGTCAGGTGGCTGATCATAATCACCAAACAGAAAGAACTAACCTATGTTGTAATCTCAAAATTTAAAACCACAGCATTTTTAAAAAACAAACTTTGAAAGATTAGCACATAGCCATATATCAATTAATATTTTAATGTATTTAATATTTTATTCTTCCATTATAGTAATAACAAGGGGAGTAATAACAAGGTCTTAGGGTAATACCTAAGAGACAAAGATTACAGTATTTCCTAAAATTCTATGAACAAATGTCCTCTAACAATTCTGGTCTACTTCACAATGCTACAACACAAACCATACACAAAAACCTGAACAACTCTTTGTAAATGGCCCAGCAGATAAACTGCTGCAGACCCTGCCAACCTGAGTTTCACTCCTGAAACTCACACAGTAGAAGGGAAAAATTGATTCTCATGTGTTATCCACTATGTCACCCCACTTACTCCCACACATACACATGCAAAATAAATAAATTTAACAAATTTTAAGAAGATAAACCTCTTTAAAACAAAGTCTATCCTACACAAAGAACACTGCAGATCTACAGAAAGCCAAGAGTTCACAGTGTGCTGTGTTGTTGACTTTCCATCGTTCCGGGGCCAGTTCACCAACTAGTGTAAAGCATGACACCTCAGAAACTACAATGGTTCTGATGCCAGGAGTAGAGTTAACAGCTCAGATGTGAAGCAGGGATTCAGGTACAACTAAAAGAAGGCCTTTTTTCTCAGAACAGAGACTATGCTGGACCAGCCTTACCTCTAAGTCCCGCTGAGCCCATCCGTGCCTTCTCTTGTTGATACAGATCTCTCTGCTGCTGGGTAAGTGCCAAAGTTTGTCCTTTGTTGTTGTACATAGTACAGTACTTAATCACCTGTTCATAAGCACCCTTCATAAAACAAATCTCTGGTCCGTCCTAAAAAGAAAAACACATCAAGTTTACATTCAAATTGTATATATATCCTTATGAATTCAAAAACAGACATCAATCTCTCATACTCCTTAGCAAAGTTATTCAAACCTAATACTTTGAGTAGCACTTAAACTTTGAAGATTATCAACACATGTGGGCATTTTCTGCATGTTCTATAAAAACATCTGTCCTACCATATCTTACACTGTAAGCAATGCTTTACCAAGCCTCAAACTACGTACTGTGAGATTTGGGACAAGGTTCTTCACCAAGCAGCGGGAAAATGAAAGATTAGTCCAAGGGTAATGGTTCGGAAGCTTTATTAAGGACTATTTCTGAATATGTATCGATGCCTAACTACCTACCTACGATCTCTTTAATGCTCACAACCACCTGTGATTAAGAGTACTGACAGATTTCTTCCATTTATCATAGTGGAAGTAATATTCAGCCTAGCACATAAAGGCCCTAAACTCAATCCCAACGAAATAATACCTTGAAGCTTCTAGTGAAAACATACATGCTCTACCAGTCCTTCGCATTCTAGGCCCTTCCCCCCATAAAGGCAAATCAATTTATAATTCTTTTAGCTGTCTTCTTTGGTTTTACCTCTGAGTTTTTGACACATTTATACTGTGGCTCCTTCAGTTAACAGCTGTACACACTGTTCACTATGATGCCAATTTAGCCAGGTGCATCTGTGTTCCCTCTTGTCTTTACAATATAAAGCACAGTTGTCAGAACTTGCACTATGATTCCTCCCTGCTAAGCCAAGCCCACTAGTGAGTACAGTGGCTCTCCAACACACTGGCTCTCCCTGCAGGCAGGGATGTATTTCCTTGATACATCCCTTAACCCCAACATCAGATGTGACTGGTTTAAGTCAGTAACTGGAAAGCACTTCTGTCATTTCCAGATGGAAATATAGGGGCCGCTGCAGTTTGCCACTCCTCTACCCACAGCTCTGACAGTGTCTGCTCACTCAGCCTCCAGCCACCAGGATTACCAGCACCTACAGCAAGCAGGTGTCTGGTGACGGGGACTTAGAGAGAGGGTGGGACCGTTTATATGGCCTATCCTCACTGGCACATCAAATCATTCTTCTGCTGCTCAAGTTTTGTCATCTGTAAAGTTACTATCTACTTTTTTATGTTTACTTAGATATATTTAGCTCTCATTTTTTCTTCCTAAACTCTCCAATGAGATATGAGACAATTTCCATGCGGTAATGTTCACAAGATATAAGGAGCAGGCAAGCAGCATTTCTCCTTTACTGGAAACTGCTCCCTTCAGTCTTCCTCTCTCTTCCCTTTCTAGTTTGAGATGGCTAAGTTTGGGGCCTGTTGCACTAATGATTCAGAAACTCCCCTAAGCCCTACCTCCAGCCCCCCAATCAAAGTCTTCCTTTTCCTTGCCTTAGCCAACAACATCCACCTTTGTACTTCCACACCTCTAAGTCTCCCTCATTTGAAGGCTTTGCTGCACTATCTCCCAAGTTCCCAGTGTTGCAGCACAAAGCACCAAGAAGCCACAATTATCCTAAGCCTTCTTATGAGATCACCATCTCTCTTTACCTCGTTATGTAGCATTGTCTCCTATTTCAAACATGGCTGGAAGCTTTACAAATGCTTTCTCGGAGTATCTCGTCACTTTTCAACACTGTAAGGGAGTATCCTTTCTTGATTATGGCCTTTGTGTTTATCCTCTGACTCTATCTCCCATTTAATGTACTGTTTCAAACAGCTGGGGAGGCCATTTCACTATAAAACCTAAAATCTTTCTGTCTTGGAAATATTTCTAGCATTATTTGATAAAAATTCAGTTGTTCTGTATGTTCTGTTTTGTATGGCTGTTTGTTTTTTAGAGAAGGGTCTGTCCATGTCGTGCTGGGCTGTACTGGAACTCGATATACACAGATCAGGCTGTCTCGAACACACAGAGATCCACCTGCTTCTGCCCCTGAGTACTGAGATTAAAGGCTCTCATTTCTTGTCCTCCTTATGTGTTTGTTCTACTCCCAGTATTGCATATGTTCTCAATCTCGAAAACTTCATTTCCTGATCTTTTTATCTCTTTGGCCACTTCTCACTTTCTATTCTATTTTCTGACAGAGTCCCTAAGCTACTTAACTAGAGCTTCTACTTGAAGCATTTTACTGTCATTTGTCATGATCTTAAGAAATCTCCTTTAGCATCTGGCTCTATCTTTGCTTCTCTGAGCCTATGTCTGCTAGTTCAGTCTGTATCATCATACTAAACACTTCCCCAGTCACCAGTAACCCTGCCTATCCATTTAAACCCACAATTAAAGAACTAGAAGCTCCCTGGGCACTGGTGAAACTAGTCAGCTGGTGAACCCTACTGCAGGAAACCAGGGAAGCCCAAAAGTAGGAATTGTATTAAAAGGTCACAGCATTAGGAAGGTCGAGAACCACTGTTCTACAGGAATAAGCATGAGACAGGGCCTGGCTGCATACACTCCAAGAGACCAGTGGAATCAATGTCAAAAGGTCTGTCCTTATGAATGTCCCTCAGTAAGCTTTCAGTGTTAAGCCTGCCGGCACTCCACTCCTCTCCTTTGATCAGATCCCTTATAATCTACAGGATAAGGGAATACTGATGGTCTTAACTAAAGAGGCAAAAAAGGCATTTGAGGAGGAAAGAGTTCCTATGGATTCCTCATTTAGATTCTCAATCTTTCCTTTCATTCTTTGCCTGTCTTACTCCCTGCCTTTAAAAATACATATGGGTTTTTATCTTTTATTTCAGAGACGAGAAAATAAATATTTATATCATCGTATTCAAATGACACCTCTAAAAACAAACTAATTGAGACACTCTAGTTATTTTTAAATTAGTAAGTTTGCCCAATCTATGTCAGGCTGACCTCCCTTCCATATCTACTGAGTATCATTTTGTGATTAGGTTTTGTCTGTTAATTCCCTTGGTTGCTTTCATTTTACAGGAAGTCATCAGGTTGGAAAATGAGAATCATCATGCAAATAGTGTAGCTTTATTATTTTCTAAGAATAAGACAATCCTTCAGTCAGTTGTCAGAGCAATCTGACAACATCAAGTCAACAGAGACCTATACGGAGCTATCAGTGAGAAGAAAATCATATCAAAAGAGCCTGATGTCAACACTCTCCAGAACCAAGGCCAGGCTACATCCCACTCAAGATGTCATCTCACAAGCAAAACTAAGTATTTCAATACAGAATTCTATAGAGAAGAATGTTTTCATGTTTTCATACGAAAACATAATAAAGACTTAAGTACACTGTTGATTGCTTTGCTCTAAGGCAACAGGATCTATTAGATACAGTAATTCATTAGAACCTATGGTAGATTAGAAAAATGAAAAAGACACCTAAGCTGAAATTAGATGTGTTCTTTATTGTTTTGAGGTGAGTATGAGAGTATGAGATAGAGCCTCGACCTATAACCCAGGCTGGCCTGGGACACACCATGTAGCTGACTTCAAACCTGTAGCAATCCTGCTTCAGCCTCCCAAATGCTGGAATTAGGTGTAAGTATCTTTAAAGAGAGATACCTGCTGTGTTCGGTGTATACACTTAACAGCCATCCACTTTTGCTCAGAACTAAAAGGGTATTCAGTTTTTCTGATATAGTCTTGTTGCAGTCCATCAAGACCCATCTGTAAAATGAAAATAAGATAAAGTTAATTCTAACCAACATATGTTTATTTTTCCTTTTAACAAGCAATGTAAGTCACAATTTACAACATGGTGAGTTAAGATAACTGGATCTTTTTCCAAGCATTAGTGAAAGAATAGCAATATTCTATCTGTATGGACCGCATGTCCCTGAAGAGCAGCATACAATTTCAATGTGAAAGCCTGGATGTATAGATAGAATACTAGACTGTATGTATACCAAACCTTCATATAGGCTACAATAATATCTCTCCACCAGCTCAAATTCTGGAAGGAAACAACACACATATAAATAAAAATGCATGACCAATACTGAAGATGAATTTTTCCAATCAAGAAAAGTTCCACATTTAACCCTTCACTTATTAGCAATTGGGATCTTTCTTGTCCAGTACTAACAACTTTATCCTAACCCTTTGGCTCACTGTTGTTTAACAGTTTCCTCCAGATTGAAGGATTCTATCCTGTACAAATCAAAATAGTTTCAGGAAGACCCCAAAACTGACCAGATTCACTAGTCCCCCACCTCCCAGAGTAAGCAATAAAAACTGCTGAGACAAGTTTCAAAAACGACTCTGAGACCAGACAAGCTGCCTAGAAGAAACCGAATCCAGCTAAGCTTCCTGGAAGATGTTTAGATCAGAATCACATGGAAAGGACACTCTCCAACCTGCTGAGCTGCCTGCAAGCTGTGCAATGAATTCCAAGTTCCCAGCTTTTGTGAGCTGTCACCATGCTGGGATGACTTTGGTGATGCAGCTGTGTTCGAGTCATTTCTGCTCCTATAAGTAATGCTTCACCCATGTTCCTGTAAGTAGCCCCAATAAAACTCATTGGTTCACCAAGTTGGACTTTGATGGTATCTGTAGTTTGGCCTGTCGAAAGTTCTCAATCTAGGGTGAGTAAACATAGGTGTACATAGTGGGTCTCCCTAGAACTTTTGTTATACAACACTCACCACTCTATAACTAGAAACTACTAATGTCAAGTTCTCACTCCCAATCCTTTTGATCCCTTTGCCTCTTATTCCAAATATCCAAATATATTTTAGAACTATTCAAAAGTCCGTATTATTAGCTTCTGATTTCTTCAGAAATATGCTTAGAATTTTCTTGGCATTCACATACCCACCAAACACAGCCTATTTTAACAGTTTCCCTCTTACCCACACATATTTCATTCCTTCCATGTTAGTCAGCTGATTAGCCTGACTAATCAGCTCCATGGACCAATCACTCCATGCCTATTTATTCCCTCATGCTTTCATTCTAGTTTCTTCCTAGCTACCTTTACTAAGCCCTCCTGTCCTTCAAAGTCAAGCCTCCAGCTCTGAACTTGGATTGTTTATATGTTTGTATGAGTGTGTGTGTGCGTGTGTATACTTATATGTGTATATACATGTATGTATATACACATATATGTATACATATGTATACATACACACACATACATGTATATGCACATATAAGTACACACACACACACCTTTTCAGTGTTTTAGATTTAACTATCTTGCTCTGCCTTTTCTTGGCTCCAGAATGTCAGTATCAATGCCTCTAGAAAGAAGCTAGTAGCTTGTTAAGCCAAAACACACGAAATAAATGATACATGGTCCATGTTTTTATCATCCTTACAAAACCAATACTTTTTTTTTTTTTTTTTTTTTTTAGCTAAAAGGCCAAATGATAGAGAAACGGAACTTTGTAAAGAAAACAAATATATTCTAAAACTACTGAGCAGTGGTTTATCTCAGAGTTAGAGTGCTCGCCCGCCATATAAATGAAGGCCCTGGGTTGGATCTCTATTACATGGATTAAAATGAACAAACAAATGACTTAAGGAAACCCAATGTTCATTTACTTCTGAATTCAATGCTGTAATAACTTGCAACTTTATGCTGGTTCTCAGACCCAGTAATCTCACACAGAAGAATCCTGCTTTATTCAAATTTCAGTGTTTTCTCAAACTACTCTTAAAAGTGGCAAAGGTGTTTTTTTTTTTGTTTTTCTTTTTGTGTAAGTAGCGGTTTCTCACCAAAAGAAATATAAATTTAGGATGTAGGCTCAATCTGAACAGATTACAGATTACAGAAACAATACTTCCGCTCCCAAACACAGAATTTAATAACACTCACTTTGAGAAATAAAAGGAAAAGATTGGAAGAGAAAAAACTGATTTCCTATAACTGCATTAAGATTTGTACGTAAGTTACTAGAGAATCCTAACTTTTACTGATGTAAAGGTATTTTCATACCTTTCAGAATATTATCTTTTATTCGTGTACAAGTAAAACAACAACTACACACACACACAACGCTTTTCATATACAAATCTCAATACTGAAAAACACATCCATCACTGGTCACTAGTTTGTACCTTGCACTGAGGAATAAGTTACATTCAAACTGTTCTTATTCTCTATATTTAACGATCCCTAATGCCAGCTGAAAATAATAAAAATGAGTCTTACTAATACCTAAAAACACAGTAATGATGAATCTGAAAGGCCTCACAATAATCGGCTAGCATGATAAAATCCCACATGCCAAGGATGCTAAACACATACCTTCATCGCAAGAGCAATTAAGGCTCCTTCAGTTGGCTTTCCCATCAGAGTGTTGTTCCTAATTACAGCATCATTGCACACACAGCCCGCCTAAAAGAAATACATATTTACTACAAACCCATCACTCTGGCTTAAGTCATTATGAAGCAAGTTAACTTCTTGAACTGCATTTTTACCTCAACAATTCTGCTAACAGATGGGTTATAGAATCCATGAACAACGTCACCATCAACGATTACTTCACCAAACTGATTATAGCCAACTCCAGTAACCTGAGGAACATGAAGTGGAATTAATACACAAACAGCACAGTAATAAAACTTAGTAACAGCCAAACAACACCCTGAGCTATATTCATGTCATTTTCTAGTCATGCTGTTGGTAATATAAAGGATTTACAGTAAAATATATCTAAATTGACAATTTAATATTAGAAGAATAGAGATTCTATTTTGCATACTAATTAACCCAAAAAGATATTTTCATCTGCTAAATAATACATTATAATAAAAAGCCAAGAGAAACATGAAAAATCTCTCACATAAATGAGCTTAACTTTGTGTGACCACATACTACAGCCTGCAAAACTTACAGGTTTAACCTCTCACACAGACCTGAGACCAGGTAATAGCTGGAACTTGGTTTCCTGGCAAACAGTCTTAAGGACAGTGAAAGACTCACCCTGGAACTGACAGACTGCTCTGACAGCACAGTACATGGCCACCCTAAAAAGCATACACGAAACAAGCCAAGTATCCCAAGTGGCTAGAATCCAGCTAAAACAACTATCACAATGAAAGTAAAGTTTAGAGGGAAAAAATGACAAGTCATTAATGTTTAACATAAAATGGTGGACTCTGAAGGAAACTAATAGCCTGTCATATGTAGAGCACAGATAATTCAGCTACCCTTATGAAAAAGGAGCACATAATAGCATTATGTACCCTTGATCAAACATAATAGCCTAAATTCAATAATCTCACTTTAAGGACTATGTAAAAGAGACCTAAACAAACCTAAGTATAAACTTCCATCAATTTTTCTAATGTCTATTTTCTTTGATGAATTATCTGTAAATTTTAAAACTCAGTGTCCCCATAACTACTACTAAGAATATTCTAGTCAGAGCATTTGCAGAGACTGGGAAGGCCTAGAACAAGTCTTCTTGTTCTGGAAGTACAGTACAGAGACTGCCAGAATGTAAGTTTATATAATCATTCATTTGTTGATTCGGTCAAGTATTTACTATGATGTGATTAGCCCTGGACTAGTTAGTCAACACAGCTCTGCTCTTAACAACTCATCTAATAGGAAAGAAGGAAGAAATTTTCAGCTGAAATAAAAACTGGAATGCAAAGAAAACATGCAGCATCAATGCTCAGCAATGTTTTCCTGAGAAGGTGGGGAGAATCGATGCCAAATTCAAAGAGGCATTTAGGTAGTTTATGTGGTGAGTTTATGTGGTGAACAAGGGTCACAGGGGAAAATTCTGTCACACAGAAAGAACGATGAAGCTAGAATGTTTCATGTACTATACATAGACAAGAACGGATAGCTAAGGCTGGAGACGGAATTAACAGACTGCCCAGAGCCTTAGGAACCACAGATCAGCATTCTCAGCACAAAGAAGAACTACTGAATTATCTTAACTTAGGGGTGATGTGCTCACTGCATTTCTACCAAAAGCTCCCAAAATAAGAGTGTGGGAACCAAAATTAAACACAGAAAGACTAGTCAAAAGAATGTATCAGAAGAACAGGTGACAGACGTGTAACATGGTCAAGAGAAGCTGGTTATAAAATAGATATCCAGGAGGGAAATACTGTAGGTCTAAACTGGCAGTACTTGTTGAGTAGATGGAGGGGTGATTTAAAGAGATGTCAAGCTTCTAAATAATACAGACACGGTGAAACAATAGATCAAACGTAAAGAAAAAAAGTTTTGAAGATAAAACATTGGAACTGTTAGGAATTTTAAACATTAAGTTTCTTAACAAGGGTAGACTACACTTTTAAAAGAAAAACACAATACCTCAGCATGCAGACAATCTGAAGTAAATATGTGAGTAACAGTCATTTCATTCTTGGTCAGTGTTCCAGTTTTATCTGAACAAATCACATTGCAGCAGCCTAAAAATAAACCACTGATGTCATCACATGAATCAGAGAAAAACAGGTTAACTCAGAAATAAATGAAACACCTGGAAACAGTGTTCTAGTTCTCTGAATTCGCAAAAGTCATTGATAACTGTAATTTCTTACACTATGTTAGCTTCATCATAAGGTAAAGTTTCTCAAGTTAGAAACAAAATTTAGATGTTTACTTTTTCTTAGTTAATATATAGCTACTTCATACTGGTTTTGGCCAATGACTTTTAAAATACATTTTCTAGGAAGCTTAGAAGAAGCTGACATGTAAAGTAAATCCACATAATCTCTTCAGTCACATCTTTCAAAATATTACAAACAAGAAATTGTATTTAAACATTTCTGGATAGCTAAACTACTTTGAAAAGAAGTTTTGTGATATTTTGAGAATAACATTCTATCAATATAACCAGAATATACTTAATTGTTCTTATAAATAAAGCTAACCCAAGCAGGAAATTTTAAGCTCTATAATTATCAACTGTCAATCAATTCTATTAATTTTGTTCTAAGATGCCATTTACAATATTGCCATCAAAAATATGACCTAAGCACTAGCATAGTCCACAATAAAGATTCCTCCTGAGAAACGACTTTTTGATCGCCTATTTTGCTGTTAAGAACACGTTCAGCATTGCATTGCTTGGCCCAACATCATTACGTTAGTAACAGAGAAACTATAAAATGCAGTGATTCTGCCATGTGAACCAATGCTGCACAGCCTACGTGCTCTTCACAACACTCACCCAGCGTTTCAACAATAGGCAGTTTCTTCACAATAGCCCTTTTCTTCACCATTCTCATAACACCAAGGGCTAGTGTCACTGTGACCACAATAGGCAGACCTTCAGGAATTGCTGCTACTGCCAGACTATAAGCAATAAGTACACAGGATTAAAATGTGAGTTTACTAATGTCACAACAATTCCCATTCCTACTTCCTAACATTAACATTCTTTCCACTTCTGTAACCATCTGTTAATTTTTCTTTTTCTTTTCTTTTGGTTTTAGACAGGGTTTCTCTGTTGTAACTCTGGCTGTCCTGGAACTCACTCTGTAGACCAGGCTGGCCTCAAACTCACAGAGATCTGCCTGCCTCTGCCTCCCAAGTGTTGGGATTAAAAGTATAATTTACTTTCTCACTCTTTTAGAGGTTGATTATAAAGGTTGAAAACAAGAAAACATTTACAAAAATACTTGACAGACTGAGCACCCTGAATGGTTAAATACATACGCTACCATTAACACTACTGTCTCTCATCTGAGCAATGGTGAAATGAAATCCTTTGCTCTCGCGCTTCCACTAGCCCTTACTATACCAAGAAAAATGGACACCAGGACTTACAATCCACATCTAACATGCCTTTTCAATCTTTTAAGTCATTTTACAAATAATACACACAGAAGAATAGATTATGAAAAACCTCATTAGAATTTTTTTAATCTTAATCCAAAACTATTCTGCATTTTGACAGATTATATGCCTGAAGTAGGTAACAACCTCTGGGTACAATGACTGTTTAACTGCAATTAATGAAGCATAACATAATGATTTGTGTTTTTCTCAGATTTCAAAAAAATTCCTACAGATTCTAACTGGTTGTATTTTTATGGTCTTGGGGTTTTGTTTGCTTGCCTGGGTTTTGGGGTTGCCTTTTGCTTTTTTGTGAGATAGGGTCTCATTACCCTGGGCTATCCACAAATTCATGATCCTCCTGCCACAGCTGGGTAGTAGGCATGAGCCACCATACCCAACCAGGTACTTTTGGAGCTGTTTCATCAGCAAACACTTCTGAAAATAATGAGGTCTCTTAACTTACGGCAAGGACAGTTATATTTTACATACCTATGAAATATTTCTCTTCTTAGATTTTGAAATATCAATTACAGTGGTAATTTTCTCATTTCTGCATAACATTTTAGTCACCTTTATACTCAATCATTTCTACACTTACATATAAGCAGTATAAAGTGAACAAAAATATGCATCATTTAAAATGAAGGAATAACATCATACACTGTTTTGGTAAAAAGTGTGGTCTGAATTCTTATTAGAGAAATCACATGATTAAAGTCCTTGCTGCAAAAATAACTGGGAGAAAGGGCCTTTTTCATTTTGTCCTTAGAAACACATTGCTTACCTCATCAACTCAACAATTTATAGCCCTGATACTTCAATTAACAGTTAACATCACCCATTTTTACAGCCCAAAGAATTTCTATCTGGTTTTCTATATTCTCTTTTGTCTAGTAATTGTTTAGTCATCTGTCAATTTTCCTCTTTGTCATTATGGTGCCAAACTTTTAAAATTCTCACTTTTGTTCAATGAATGCCTCAAAAATTTAGATTAAAACACACACATACACACAAACCTACAAAAACCATCTTTTAAGTTTTTTTTCTTTAATATACTTTCTTATACCATAGTGAGATATATTGGTCAAAACACAAAAAACCCTAAAAGACAGTAAAATAATGATGGTTTATTACTCCATCAACCTTCCACTACCAGACAATTCCATCATTCTACTTTTTTACATCAGTCATTTTGGTATATATCTAAATAACTGTTACATTAATTCTTAAAGTGGTAAAAACAAAATGTTTCAAGAAATGAGAAAAATTACATCACTAAAGACCCCATCATGAATCATGTATTTATACATGAGTCCAATGAACCCACAGTTTTTAATCTACTAATTTATTAAACTTTTTGAAATGTTAACATATCTTGAAGAAATAATAAAATTTTGTGAATCCTTACAAACTTACTTTAAAAAGGAAAAAATATTGATGAACTAAATTTGGCCCTAGTATATGCTAACAGTATCTCAAACACATTCCTTATTTTATTTCATATTTAATGCACCCCCATAAACACATACTTTTTCAAACAAGAGTTTTGGCTTTTGCTCTAGCTCCTTTACTATGTCACAAAGACCTTCTCTCTTCTTCTTCCTATATATTCCTCACAATCTATTCGTTCTTTGGAAATACACTGATTTATTTTTGTTTTAATATTTGAACTTTTCCATCCTGGTCTACTATAGAGATGTCACTCACAATTTCTTTTCCTGAAGTTGCCTAGGTGAGTTCTATGCTTTCTTACATGCCAGATATCATCCTTCCCCAACTTTTCTTCTCTTCACAAATATCCTGAGCACATGCTATTTTTAACTGACTGAACTAATATTTGGGCTAGGCATAATCTGCAGACTTATAACCAATGTCCTACTTAAAATGTAATATGATGTTACTATAGATGGGAGTGAACAAAATGCTTCCCTTTCTTCACCTGATTATCTCTCTAATTCTATTTCCCTATTGACACAATGTGGAGTATTGTCAAATTTGTTGCTGGGCCACACAATTTATAATGAAGGGGACCCTTGACAACCTTTGTCTGAGCTAAGAAAATCAAATTATCTTACAAGAAGCCATAGTTACATATTAGCTAAGTACAGTGAATCTTTTAACTACACCCACATCTTGCAAGCACTCAGTGATAAACTAGGCTAACTAACTCAGAGGTATCCCTGAATTCAGAAACTTCACGTCTGTGTGCCTGAGTAAATGGTGCATGTTCTGCTGCAGGAACACTCTCTGAGCTGGCTCTGCTGTCTTTGGGACACAGATACCAAAAGTGGTCTGTGACGTGCTGAGTCAAAGTGTTTAGTACAGCTTGCAGTGGCAATCCAAGGATATTGAGAAGACTAAGGACAATCTAAATATATGTCTTTTGTAGACAGTTCCAGCTCCTTAGCATCACAACAATGTATGGTATGTAGCCTACAGATTTCCCCATCTGGCTTGGCACATGATGGATTCATTCAATCTCCACAGATCCAGGTTGCACTTCACCTTGAGAAGACACTCATACTGTTTCCTGCGTAATTTTCTCTGAACATAATTTTCCTCAAATTATTCTTCTCTGCTACTCTTATCTCATTATCATTCAGGTTTGCTTGGTTGGTTGGGTGGGTGGTTGGTTAGCTGGTAGCTCGTTTTTCTGTTTTCTCTCTTGAACATTATACTGAATTTTATTTCAGCAATCAGGACCTTACATTTCCAGAGATTCTTTATTCTCTGATACTCTTCTACAACAACCTGCCCCTCTTCCATGGATGACAAAATATAACTGATTAGATAGAGTTTTTCTTTTTCTTTATAGGTTGAGTATTCAATTTATACGGTGTGGTTTTCTATTTTGTACTATGAGCTTTCAAACATTACTTGTCTACTTACATTAAGAAAAAAAAATGCAATAGTGAATTAACAGTTCAGTCATCTAGTCTGCTTTTTCTCCACTGATAAGTAAATAACTTTCCAGTTTTCATGAGATTACTTCAATATATAGCTTTTGTGAGGAAAATATAACTATATATGCACAAAACAGGGTATGGCTTGTGAACTATTTAAATAGAAACATTTTACTCTTATGGGCTCCATATAAAATGAACCTCCATAATGAAATAAACCCTACCAGAGAAGAAGGGCAAGAGCTTACATCTACAGACAAATATTTAGCACTTACCTTACACTAATAGTAAACATTTCCAGGATGTCTTTTCCTAATAACCAGCCAACCAGCATGATGATACCTAGAACAAAATCAAATACTTATTTTTCCTTTTTCTATATAATCATCCTCAAAGATAATATTAAGTAGCTCAAAGGAATATATAAAGAGTCTCTTGACATAAAAGTGCATCAGATCACAATGAAGGCCTTACAGAAATCACTGAGCAGGAGGATTAAGGTCCCCCCTTAAAGGCTGTCATGAATGGGCATGTGAAGAGGCTATAGCTTCACCTTTGGCTCTGCTGCTCCCATTCACCTCTCAAAACATAAACTGAGAGCTCAAAGCACACTGACAGCATTTTTACAGGATGAAACTGGAGGCAGGTCAATACATATATAGGTCTTACATTAAATATCAACTTTGCAACCTTAACACTACAATTTAACTTTACATAAGTCAATATGCAGACATCACACATGAAGTGCATGCTTCATATGAAGGTATATTTAGGACCTACCTCAAAGAGACTAAGATTTCTTATTAAACTACTCTTCTACATACCAAATTCACTAACAGTACCTATAAATAGCAATAATCAAATAAGAAGAGCTATAGGAACACACACCCATTAAAAGCAAAAGCATTATCTTCCTACCTCGTACTTTAAGGTGACAAGTGATCACCATATAGACAGACATAAAAAAAAACATATTTCAAGGATTGTTTCATTGAAACTACACAAGGGAAAGATCGCTTTAAAATCTACTACCGACTTTAAAATATTAAGAGCTATAATAATTAAAACGGTGGGAGATAGGAAAAATCCTACATTAAAATTCTAAATTAACATGCATGCTTTATATATGATAAAGATGTCATTTCAAAATAGTAAATAAATAATGGATTGGATTAGAAAATTATTAGTACTCGGATAATTAACTTTGAATAAAAAAGTTACAACTCTACTTTAAATTTAAATTACTAACTAATATATAAAAACAGAAGGTGCTTTTACACAGTTCCATGTAATTTTTGATACCTATATACTACACAGAGTTTAAAGCAAGAAAAACATAGCTTTCTCCTTAAACAGTTACCATTTCATTCTGATTTATTTGTTCTTTGAGAACTTCACACATGCACACAATGTAGTTTTATCCTATCTACCCTCCGTCCCTCCACCTCCTACTGGACACATACTCCCACATGCTTTTTTCTCCCTAAACTTCAAGTTTTCATTTCTTTTATAACACACTAAGCCCAATCAGAGCCCACTAGAGCATGTACAACCTACCAAAGGCCACACTCTTTAAAAAAATTGACTCTACCCCGCAGCCAGGTCTTCCAAAAGCTCTTCAGTTGAGGGAGGAGGTAGAGTGCTCATAAGCCCTGCTCCTATTCCAAACTAGAATGTTTACTTATGCAGGTTTCATTTAGCCAACTACAGTTGTTCTGAATTGACTGTAAAGACCTGTTGCCTTCTAAAGACACTATGTCTAACTCTTACAAACTTTCTGTCTCCTCTTCTACAATATTCCCTAAGCCTTAGTGGGAGTATGCTTTAGATGTCGGGTTTACAATGAGCACTCCAATCCCTTACTCTGCACTTTGACCACTGAGTCTCTTTATTCACCACTGTCTACTACAAAAAAGCAGCTTCTCTTTTAAGGGGGAGAGCTGTACTCATCTAAGGGTGTAAAAATAAGTACTCAGAAGGCAGTTTGATACTATGTAACAGCAGTAGGTTCTCCTCTAAGCCTATGACCTCCTCAGCCATGGGTTCTTGGCTGGGCTTACAGTTCCAGGAATAAGTACCTTGCTGTGGTGCAGATAATCTTTAAATGTAATAGTAGAAGTATACTAGACATAGTGCCACAGTCCAGCAATCCCAGCATTTGGGAGGTATAGGAAGACCCAGGAGTTCAAGGTCATTTCTGGCTACAAAAAAAGTTTGAAGCCACCATGGTCCACATGTTAACACAGTAGTAAAATTGAGCATAAAAATGTAAACTTATGTAGTGGTTGGAAGTGTAGTTCTATAATAGAGCATTTGACTAGCATGTGTGAGGCTCTGGATTCAATCACCAGCAGCAAAAACAGAACAAAGTGAAAATTTACACAAAAAGAAATTAATCTGTAACACCAAAGTAAACATTCTTACAGTCATGAGAGTGGGAGAGTCCTCAGATGATCAAAAACCTAAAATTACTTAAGACACCTGTTACCTCAATAATTTTATTCCTAAAAATATCCTAAAGAAATGAGCAATGGTTACAACATGCTATTAATTATCAGTACTGAAAAGAAGAATGTCCATGAATAAAAATATCAGAAAATTTTAAGTAAATATCTGAAAAGATGCTTGATTATAGAACCAGAAAATACTACACTATCTTTAAGTCTGCTTTAGGTCATTATCAACTTAATGACAACATGTTGGTGATAGAATAACTGAAACAGAAGAAAGACAGGAAGGAAGGAAGGGAGGGAGGGAGGGAAGGAGGAAGAGAGGAACAGAGAAGGGAGGAAGAGAGGAGGGGGAAGAGGGAGGAGGACAAAACAAAGAGCCACCAGCACTATCATGGCTAGACTGATAAATACTACAATGTTTAGAGAAACGTCCTCTGACTATTCACAGGAATTACACAATTCTGGTTGTATTGTTTCTGGGATGAGTATTAAGCTAAAAGGAAACATGGGAGCAAAATAATTCCACCACCCTTCACACTCAAAACAGAAAGCCCAAGAAGCCAGTGAAATGCTTCAGTGGGTAAGGGAGCTTGCCATCATGCCAGACAACCTGAGTCAATCCCCAGAACCCACATGGTGATGAAGAAAAGTGGCTCCCACAAGTTATCCTCTGGCCTCCAAGTATGTGTGTATGTGTGTGTGTGTGTGTGTACACACACACACACACACAGGAAATAAATAAATATGCAAAAAACAAAAAAGAAAAGAAAACCCAAGTAAAAAATGTATACATACTCACTCTTCTCTTACCTATTATACCAAAGGAGTAAAAGGACAGCTGTTTGCCTAAGAGGTCCATGCTCTTCTGCAGAGGAGTTTTTGGCGCCTTGACAAATTGGAGAAGACGTCACAATAGTTAAATTAATACTTTTCCCAGGTGCCAGGAACTCAGCAAAGTACTTGAAATGCACATTCCAAAGTTAAGCACACACTATTCTAGAGGTTAATACACCTTCCCTCCATTCACACACTGCAGGTCATACAGGAAGCAGTGAGAGCTTTCCACTCTACAGACCTGGCAAACTGGAAAAGGCTTCTCCTCTCTGCTTCCCAGTGAGTTAAAATTCTCTCCTGCCAGCTTCTCCAGACTTCAGTCCTGTCAGCTGTTCCTGCCACTTTCCAATTTTCCCCTCTGTACCCACAAACATGCTAACAGCTCAGGTTTACTTTTTATTCTGCAGCAACCTGACATCTAATCTTCACTAGTGATCTTTCACGGCCAAGCTTCTTAGAAAGGCTTCCCACATTATATCACAAACTGGAGTCTTGGTAGGTTAGCTAAGAAATCTGGATGATTTTGGAAGAAGATAGCATTTACAGCATGCAACTTTTACTTGCACACATACATGCATGCATACACACACACACACACACACACACACAAACTCAAACTGTGTTAATTTGGGCAGAAGGTATGCTCTGAGTTCTGAGCACATCCACAGTAACCCCAGGGGCTCGGGTTGCACATCAGTGGCAGAGCATGTGCTGAGTAATGCCACACATTAGGTTACATCTCCACCCAAAGAAGTAACAGAACAAACCATTTTCTGTAAAGAATAACATCGATCCAAAAATTGACTGTCCATCTCTTTCTTAATAAACAATGAATAAATATAAAAATCTTTTAGAATAATGACAATGTAAATTCAGGCCCTTCCAATTTTATGATTTCCAATTATTTTTCAAAATCCTGAAGAAAACAGATTTCAAGGGTATATCCAAGAATCTATAAATATTTAGTGTTCCATTACTTAAGATAGAGAATTACAGATTTGAAAGAAATCTCTGACATAATGGGTACTCACTTCTTCTGCTTGCATCATTTTAAAAACCTCTCCAAATTCAGAATTTTCTCCTGTTCCAATGACAATACCCTAAGGGGGAAACCAAGGAAATTCATTTATATTCAGATGGAATTACTGCTAACTAAAGGAAGAAAAAAGGAAAGGGGGGAAAAAAGAGGAAGAACAAAGATCTTTCCTTTCCTTTCTTTGGTATTATCTCCAGACTTGGAATACATATACCCAAGATTCCCTTTGCAGATTTACATGTTTATGTTACTCTATTAATATTTATCCCTTTAAGGTACACACCTTGAAAACAAACTGACCCAAATCTGAGGCCCATATTTTAATATATTATATTCAATAAACATTTAATGCTACTTCTTCTAGTCCCCCAGTGCACCCCTGCTCCTATAAATGAATGGTGCCTTTTATATTGGTTAAATGTTAGAAAACAGGAAACCTAATAGCTGAAATATATCATTAGGTGAAAAATATGCAGTCAGAACTTTATAGCCAGTACTATTCAAAAACAAAGAAGAGAATAGGGAAAAAAAAATGGGGTGGGGGTCAGTGTATAACTCAACAAATAAGGGCTCTTGCTGCCAAGTCTGATGACCTGCATTTGATCCCCAGCAGCTACACAAAAGCAGAGACAAGTGATTCCACAAAGTTGTCTTCTGAGCCTCATAAATACGTCATAGCGCTCATGTGCCCACACATATACATATATACACATACACAGATACCTTTTAAAAAAATCTTAAAGAATAAATTAAATATAAAATATAAATATAAAAAATATTTATAAAAAATATAACTATAAAATATAAATCAAAAAATAAAAATTTATTTTTTAATGAAGAAGTTTGTTTTCTTCAAGAAAAAAATTTATATTCACCTTTGCTTTGCCACATCTGACCAGTGTTCCCATGAAGGCAATGTTACTTCTTGATGCAAGATCTCCATTAGTAGCTGCTGGCTGAGGAGCTGTCACCTTAGAACACGGAGTTGTCTCTCCTGTCAAGCTGGACTCATCAATGGAAAGATCCACAGCCTTGAAAAAGAAGGTCCCAGCAATTTTAATTTACATTTCACATTTCAAAAGTTCATGACCACCACTTCTTCCAATAGTCACAACATTCCAGCCATTAGCTACATCTTGTTTTATATCCATTACTTTCAGACAAAAGACCAGATCAGTATATCCATTTACGTTATATGAAGTCAACAAAATCTTATACATGCAAAGAAGAATGCTTACCCTAAGACTAGGTTAGCCTAAAATTCAAAATACAACTAAAGAAGTGGAAACACCAGCTGAGACTACAGCTAAGAACCTAGTTTTCCTAACAAAACATTGTTTCTTAGTTTTGTCATGTCTCAAAGTATTTACCTTTCTAAGCACAGAAAATTCCATTTTAGGTGAGGAAAATGCTATTTATATGATCTATATCTGTTTCTGAAAGCAGAGCCCACAAAAGAATATGTCAATGGAGCAAAGGAAGCGCTGAATGAATGAAGTACTGAATGGGTGTGTGCTGCTGACATGCGCAAGGCCAGGTCAAGGACCAAAGCTCCTCTGCACCCCTCCAGGATCAGTGTGGATGTTATGCAGAAAATGTACACCATAGCTTCCTCTCCCCATATATGTAATACCCTAAATTCTGATCTCACCAAGATTAGCTAAAGTCTCCTTGATCCAGCTGCAAAGCATAAACTCAGCCTCCTTGTCTATGTGTATGTTATAACCCCACCTCCTTATTAGCTGTATGCAATAACCCTGCCTCTCTGTTCAACAATCTATGATAAGCTTGCTGAGCTTCGGGGTACTATAGTTTCTCCATCAGAAAGTCCAGTGCATCCAAGCCTTTCTGTTTATATGTCTATCTTTTTTCTTCATTCCCCTGTTACTCGAATTGAGTCTGTCCCTGGAGACATATGGAACACAGCACACAAAAAGACACTGTGTATATTATAATAGATGACACACACACACACACATACATACATACATACATACATACATACATACATACATACATACATAGGAGGGTATTGTGGCCAAGAAAGGTTTGGAAATTAAGAGTGAAACAGCTTTCCCTACAGCATCTCAAGAGTTTTACAGTTACAGCAGAAGTTTCTCAAGTCCAGGTGCAGTCTCAGCAAGAGCAACAAAACAAGTATCACCTCCACCACCCCAGAGCTTGTTAGAAATACAATCCTCTGCCCAACCTCAAAGGTGGGAAAGTAACCCTAACAAACTATCAATAAGCCCTCTGGGTTGATGCACATTCAAATCTGAAAATCAATAGAGAGAATATAGTTTTTCTCAACCTTCAACAATGCATTTTGTTCTTAAAGTTCTTATTCCAAGATTTTAAATACAGTTTTGGAAACTGAAACCCATGACCTACCTGAAGAATGTGTGTCCTGTACCTGGCCTTCCTGCATCCTTTCCATCACTCCCTCTCTTCAGATCACTGCATCTCTCCACCCTCAAATAATAAACTTCTATAGTAGATGGTGACTAACATATTTATAGGTGGCCAAGGCACAAAGAATAAAAGACCATAGAATATTCAGCCCTAAATGGAATATATAAACCACACTCCCTTCTCACAGGGTTCAGGGGTCATTTCACAAGAGACAGAAACTGTAAAAGCCAGAAATGGTAATAACTAGTAGTATAATAGTAATCAGAAAGGTAGTGTCTCTAGTCTTCTGGACACAGCAGGGCAGCTACACAAGACCTGTGTAAGGCCAAGCCAGACCAAATCCCAGCATGGAAATGGGAGTCGGGCACAAAATCTCACCACTAGCAATGAAGATACTAGCAACTGATAGTTACTGGAAGAAGGAGACACAGCTTTCCCTAAAAGAATAGCCCTTGTAAATCCAGCCTGTAGGGGAAATTACACATCAGAGAATACTTTAGCAGCACAAATTGGTCTCGAGTTTTTTTTTTTGTTTTTTTTTTTTTTTGTTTATTTCTTAAGAAACGAAGTTGGGTGAGTAAGAGAAGTGGAGACCTGCAAAGAGCTGGGAAAGGGGTGTGAATATGGTCAAAACAGGCAGTACAAAGTACCCAAAGAATCATTTTTTTAACAAAAAATAACTCATATATACATAAATTTTTTTACAGAAAATAGGAGCTAGAGCTTATAATTTTAATAATTCTTTGCTCATTCATCTAACAGACATTTATTTATCATCTCAACCATGTCTTGGGCACTACACTAAATTCTGGAAAAGAAATAAAGAAATGAACCCAGAGCAGTTAAATTACTGGGCAGTCTTACTACTATTATCAGACTAGCTGCAAGCTGCAGAGATGGATCAGTAGGTAAAAAGCATGGCTGCTGCTCTTGTAGAGGACCCAGGTTTGGTTATCAGCACCCACTGGCAGCTTACAACCAAATGAAACTCCAATCCCAAAAGATATGATGCCCTCTTCTAGCCTCTGTGGACACCAGGCGAATATATGATGCAAAAACATACATGCAGGCAAAGCAAAACACTCAGATAAAATAAGAATAATTTAATTTTGAAAGTATTACTTAAAAAATAAGATGGGTTTTTGTTTGTTCCCGTGATAGGTTTGGGGCGGGGGGGGGGGGGGTTCTTCTTGGGGAGTGGCATTGAGATAGGGTTTCTCTACATAGTGCTGGAACTGGCAATATAGATCAGGCTGGCCTTGAACTCAAAGAAATCCACCTGCTTCTGCCCCCTGAGTGTTAGAATTAAAAGTATATGCCACCACATCTGGCTTTTTTTTTTTTAAAGATACACAAAGAACAGGCTTAGCCCTAGACAGTCAAGACCCAAAGACTAACAAATTATGTCTTTTTATTTGTTCTGTTTTGCAATGCTAAAGATGGAAACCAGAACATTATACATTATACATGAGGCAAGTACTCTAACACTGCGTTACATTCTCAGTCTGCACATTTTATAAGTTTCTTTATTACCAAATTAAACTCAATCTCATAAAAAGAATACATACTATAAGTATGTATTATATTCAAGTATGTATATATTCAATACATATTCAATATATTATATTCTTTTACTTCTGCATCTCTAAAACAAAGCTGTTCTAATTCAATCCATGCCATCTATTTATTCACACAAAGGGTTTTGTTAGGGCTCACAAAGTACCAGGCGGTAGGAGATATTGATAACTAGCAGTGAACAAAACCAAGTTCCTGCCCTCAACTCGCCCTCCTTTTCCTACAAGGAAAGCAATCTCAAATGAACAAGTGCATATACTGTACCAGGTAGGAAAAGAAACACAGTAAGGAGAGGGCAACATTTCAGATAGGAGAAAAAGAAATAACCCTTCTGCGGAGTCCTGAACTGGAGGCTCCAAGCCTGGGCCATGATCAAGGAGAAAGGCTCCAGAACACAGAAACAATGAGTAGAAGTCTGCTTGACATGTTTCTATACTAGGTAAATAGCTAACTGCAAAAATAAATCAGGAGTTAACAAGATCATTACATTTAAATTAGTCAATTAGAAAACTGTGCTGGTATTTCCCAAAGGTTAGGCACAATTGCAATGTGCCTAAAAAAATTATAGCATAAAATTGGGCTTAGAAAAAAATTACCCCTGAAAACACAGATCAACAGTCAGTTAAGTTTCTAAAAGTGTATGCAGATATAAGCCAGGTTAATTTGGACTCGTTACAACAAACTAATTGCAGGCAATAAACTACCTGCCATGTTCAAAAGCTACAGAATTTTTATTAAATATTTTTATTAAATTTTATCAAAAATTTTATTATTAATTTTTATTAGCTTTTCTGCTTTTCTTTCCCTATTAATCTTCGAACTGTGGCTTTTCACACTAGCACATTTATGGCCAAAACAAGAACAAAAACAACAAAAATAAGAAACACCCTTTCTTCAAAGATACCAATGGTAAAAACAATCACTGCCAAGCCTGGCATCCTCTCTGCCAGGCACTCTGCTATTGCACACCAGAGTAAACTATCAAACGTGAGTCTGGGAGCAGTCCCCAACACTGTTTGTTATTACTCCATTGTATAGGCACTCCGATCAAAGAACCCACCCACATCCTGTAGACACGAAGCTTAAGACATAAATGCTGATAGATTCATTTCATTTAGAGAATCAATTTGCAAATTATCTCCCTCCCCCAGTTTTTTAATTACTTATAGTAAAAATTGGCTATTAATACATTAAGCAAAGATGTCTTTTTCTCAATGACAAAAGTCAACATAAGGTTCATTTTATTTGGCAGATTCTTTCTCCAATGCTAGTAAGAGTTACATTTGAGATCTCAGTGAGGAAAGGGAGCTGACATTTGACAAGCGCTGACAGGCATACCTAAGGAAGCCTTCCTCTAAGGCAGGTCTTTCCCTCTAAACACTTTGCTTTTAAATATTGTAAATCTTAATCAAAAATAAACATTAACGTAAGCTATCTATAGGGAGAAAAAACAGAATAGCCTGATTTTTTAAAAAGAAGAAAAATCATGCATTCACTGGCTCTATTGGTCATCTAAGTTTTCAGCTTTAGCAGAACATTAGCAATTTTATAGAATTTTAAGCTAATTCAAGCTTTTCAACAGAAAAGAGGCAGCTGACAGTAACACAACAATCAGCCTTGCTGTAATGGTTCATTCATGAAAATGGCCCCAATAGGCTTATAGGGAGTGGCCTTGTTGGAGAAGTTTGTCACTGGGGCTTTGAGGTTTAAGATGCTCAAGAAAGGCCTCCTGTAACAAACTCTGCTGCCTGATCATGGAGATGGAGAACTCTCAGCTACCTCCCAGCACCATGTCTGCCAGCTTCTGGCCATTGTGATAATGGACTAAACCTCTGAACTGTAAGCCAGCCCCAATTAAATGTTTTCCTTTCTAAGAGTTGCTGTGGTCATGGTGTCTCTTCACCGCAACAGAAACCCTAAGACACTTGCCTAGAATAAAAGGGGTGACAGAAAAGGGGACAAGGGCTTTTGAGTATTTACGTATGTATGCATGCATGCATATATACACACACACAAAACATACGCACATGTATAAATTTCTAACTAAAATTCAAATCATCAAGAATATATAATTGATGAAATTTCTGTAAATTATACAAAGTCCAGAACTATAAAAATCTCAACCGTCCATTGAACAAGGATTTCCTTTTTTCACTTACAAGTTAATGGTGACATTATTTTTATGAAATATTTAATAAATCAGGAAACCTAGCAGAGCTTGAAAGGTCACAATTTAATGTATCCAGAAAGATTGCGTGAATTATCCACTGAATTCACTTAAGAGGAAAGAACAAGGTAAATGAAACAAAACAAACCAGGCTCATGCCCTGCATATCGGTTAACCTCAGCACTAAGCTACAGAAGCAAGAGAGTCACTGAGTGTGAGGCCACCATGGACTACATAGTGAAACTCAGTCTCAAACAAAGCAAAAAGTCTCCAGAAAAATGCTTATGAACAAAGCAACTGACTTCTGTATTCATTATCCCTCATGTACCTGCTCTAAATAAGACATAACACAGTTCAAAATCAGAATGTTAGAATCAAGAGGTATATATGTAAAATACACAAACTAAATATTTTCACACTTGCCAAAAAATTTAGAAAAAAAATCATAAGATTATTAGTATCACATACTAAGTAAGCAGACAGAACATAAATGTCAGTAACAACAGTTTTCTAAAAAGCAGGAGTTGAGTGCTTTTTAAAAATTAAGGTTAATATGGGACAACAAATCGATTCCTAAAGAACAGGTATAGAGCATGCTTCCTACTGAAGTGTCTCTAGAGACTAGAATTAAAAGCAAATAATTAATCAAGTCAGAAATGGATTTCTTTCCCCACAGGAAACAATATTCCAAAATACTCGTTTGTACTCCTTAATCAGGATAAAATTTCTTACTCTACTCTCTTTTTACTGATAATTCAGATGAAAAAAAAAAACAAAACTGTAACTAAAATTCTTCCAAAGCTCTAACAATTAATGCTTACAGCCCAGCTGATCAAATGCTGCTTATTAAAAGTTTATAAGGGATCTGAGATGACAGCTCAGTGGATAAAGCGCCACATAAACAGGAGGATCTGAATTTAATCCCCAGAAACCCCATAAAAAAACAGGCATGATAATGAGCTTGTAATCCCAGTGCTGGGAAGGGTAGACAGGAGCTTAGGGTTCACTGGTCAGCAACCCGTGACTAATCTAGAGCCCCAGGATCCATTGAGATGCCTTGTCTCAAAAACACAAAGTGGTCAGCACCTAAGGAATGATACCCAAGGTTGATCTCTTGCCTCCACAGGTACAAATATAGACAAGGACACACACACACACACACACACACACACACACACACACACACACACACACAGTTTTAGGATATTTGAAGTGAATTTTATCCCTTACTAAAAGCTGTCCATAAATTGTTGACTTTCTGACTCAAGTGCTTAATGAGGAAATAGGCCCCTGCAATTTTGGTAAGTAGATTTTTTAAAACATGCCTACTATCTGCCATCCCCAAAGACAAGCACTTATTCCAGCCCACAAAAACATAATTAATAAATATGGTCTTGGGGGCTGGAGAGATTGTTCATCAGTTAAGAGCACTGGTTGTTCCTCCAGAGGACCCAGGTCTGATCCTTGGTATGGCAGGGATCTGACGCTCTCTTTCAGCCTCCTCAGGCACCAGGCATGCAAGTGGTAGTGTATGCATGCAGGCAAAACATTAATACCCATAAAAAAAATAAACTTAAATCTTTTCTTAAGAATCTTGAGCCAAAAAACGAACGAACACACACACACAGACATGCACACAGCCAATTCACATAAATGTGTATTAACTATGCTCAAAGAACTAAAAGAAACAAGAAACATTATTTATAGAAAATAACAATAGCAATTACATAAGGAAATTATAAGAAATCTAGGGCTAGGGCTATAGCTCAATGGCAGAGCATCTGCCTAGGTTGAATGAGGACCTGGGTTATATAAGACATGACACAGCTCGATCAATCAATTTTTATTATATAGTCCAGGAAGTGAAAATAAAAACTGAATAAGAAGTTCCTCAGAGGAGTTTCAACATTAAAATTTAAAAATTAAAAAAAAAACAACAACCTAGAAGATGGAAAAATTAAAAATCACCAATCTAGAACCTGGAGAGATGGTTCAGAGGTTAAGAACACCTGCTATTTTTACAGGGGACCAGGTTTCAGTTCCCAGAACTCACACGGCAGCACATAAATCTGCTAACTCTAGTCTAAGGGATCTGACACCCTTTCTCAGATTCTGCAAGTACCAGGAATGCATATAATTCTCATACACACAAAATACTGTTTAAAATCACCACGTGGGCTGAAGAGATAACTCACAGGTTAAGAGCACTGGGTATTCTTCCAGAGAAACCAGACTCAAATGTTAGCATTCATTTGAAGGCTCATAACTATCTGTAACTCCAGCACCAGAAGATCAGATATCTTCTTCTGACTTCCATGAGTACTAGGCATGGTGCCTAGATATACATGGAGGCAAAATACTCATACAAATAAAATAATAATAAAAAATAAAATAAGAAATGCTTAAAAAAAATCACTAGTCTACAGAACAGAATGAAAAAGATAAAAAGAAAGAATAGAGATGAAGGGTGTGTGTGAGATACTATCAAGCAAAACATCACATATTACAGCATTCCAGAAGGGGAAAAAAGAGGCAGAGAGAATATATGAATACAGAATGGCTGGAAACTTCCTAAACTTTATGAAAGACACAGATCTAAATAATCAAGAAGTTCAATGGATCTATAGTGAGACACATTATAAAGAAATGTTGGGCAGGAAGATGGCAAACTCTTTTAAAAAAAAGAAAAAGCGGGAAAAGGAAGTCCTATCATTTATAATGGAGTCACAAAAAAATTAACAACCCAATTCTTACCAAAATTCAAAACAGGGGTTTAGAAAAGATGGATCTGAAGAATACTCGCTGTTCTTCCAGAGGACCAGAGTGTGGTTCTCAGAAATCCACTAGGCACATTTCCTTGCATGGAGATGGGAAGTACTCTCCAACCTATTTTTGAGGCCAGGTTTCCTGAAAAGCTCCCTGAAAAGCTCAGAGGAGACAGGACTCTAAGCATGTCTATAGGGTATGATCTTGATTACATTAACTGAGATGGGAAGATCTACCCACTACAGGTGGCATCATTCTCTAGGCAAAGGATTTAGAACTGTCTAAGAGTGTAGAAATCAAATCAAGCTGAGTGCTAGCAGACATACACTCATTGCTCTCTTCTGCCATAATGTAGTCAGTTGCTCCAAGCTCCTGATAGCTTGACTTCCCTGCCATGATGGATTATAACCTTGAACTGTGAGCTAAATTGCTTTTGTCATAGTATTTTATCATAACAGGACATGAAACTAAGACTATACGGCTAGCCAGCCAGCAAGCACCCAGATCTGCCTGTTTCCAACACCTTAACTCTGGGGTTCCAGAGATGTGCAGACATCCCTAGCTTTAACATGGGTACTGGAGATTCAAATTCAGGCCTTTAGTGCTTATAGTATCTAACCACTCAACCATCTATCTCCTCAGCCCCAAGAAGCACACTTCTTAAACTATAGCTTATAACCCAGGTTAAGATTACATTAATTGTAAAGGATCATGAAAAATTTGGCAACAGTAAAAGATTTCTGAACATCCAATAACAAAAAATGCATTCAACATCAAATGCATAATGAATCTGAGCTGTTTCTGCCAGGGTTCACCCACGTTGAATTGTACAACTTCACTGCTGCCTGGTTCCGAGCACACAGCATACACTTTCCACTGTGCGTGCAATCCCACCACACCACACCACATCACTAAACACTAAGTATTTTATGTTATGAATTGGAAGGCTCTTACTGTACATACAAAGTTTGTATGCTGATACATAAGCATATGTTTACTAATAAAGATTTTCAATATTTTCCTACTATCATTCTTTAACAAGTAGGCATCAAATCAGTACAGGTTCAGGTTGTATTACATTAGAATATTTGATTTTAAACATTACCATGCGAAATATTGATTTGAGTTGCACAAAAATTGTTTGATGAATTTGGGCTTGGGATTAGGGGAAATTTTTCAATAATTTCAGAAACAATCCTAAACATACTTCTGCCATTTTGTGCTATGTATTTAAGTAAAAGTACATTCTCAACACTAATGATTATAAAATGAAAATATTGATCAATTCTGGAAAAATGTTTAGGGTGTTCTGTGTCTTCCCATTATCAACTGGTGAGGCAGGATTTAATTCATTTTTAAATTTTATTTATTTTATTTTACCAGCTTCTAGCTGCATGTATGCTGTGATCGTGATTCTTGGTTGTCAACTTGACCACATTGGACCACTTCCTCCATGGAAAGGACATAATCATAACCATGGAATCTACTGATCTTACCATGTTCCCCACCATCTTGAAGCAGCTGGCCTGACAGATAGAATGGCTTTTTGAAGGCACAGTTACAGGGCCAATTAAGTGACAACAGCCTGTTGGGTGGAGCAGGGTTCTCCAGAAAGCAGGTGGTTTATGCTTTGAGTCAGCATCCAATATATGGCATAGTTTCTCCCATAGTTGGGAGTCACAGGTCCAGAAATCAAGGGCTGGAATACTTTCACTCACCAGCACCCTAGTGACTGACTAGGAAAATTTTTGCTTCCTCTTCCCACCACCTTAAATTCTGCTGACCTAGAAGTTTTGGTTTGGAGGGGAGAGTGCTCCTGGCAAGAGCCACAACAAACATTCCATTGAACTAGAAACTCAGACATCCCCCTGGCCACTTTGGGCTTCTGATACCCTTAAGCCAACAGGCCAAGAAAGGAATAATGGTTTGAGAAGAGGTGATTGATCCGGATTATCAAGGGGAAATCAGATTGCTTCTCCACAACAGAGGTAAGAAAGATTATGTCTGGAGTACAGGAAATCCTTTAGGGTGTCTCTTGGTGCTACCATATTTGTGAGTAAAGCCAATGGGAAACTACAGCGTCCTAATCTAGGCAGAAGGACAAAGGGTACAGACCCTTCAGGAATCAAGGTATTGGTCACTCTTCCAGGAAAAGAGCAAAGACCTGCTGAGGTGTTTGCCAGAGGGTAGAGGAAATACAGAATGTGTAGTAGAGGAAGACAGTTACAAATACCAGTTAAGACCACATGACCAGTTATAGAAAGGAGGATTACAATTCACATGAGAGTGTCTGTCATACTTTTAAGAATGTTTGTACAGATATGTACAACTCCTCAATTTCTTCATCATGTAATGTAACATCACTTAAGAGAATATCAGTGTTTATCATATTTAAGTTTGAGATACTAAAATACTCCTCAAGGGATATTGCTACCTATTCTAAATTTGTAATGCACTTACAGTTTTACAAAGAATAGTCATATCATATTAGGCATAATTATGACCTAGTTAAATATATAATGTGTTTGCAATTATACACATGATAGTTTTATCATGTTAGGTATAACTATGACCAGATTATTGTCTTTATTTGGAAATTAAGCATGACATAAGGAGTTATGATTGTGTATCAAGCTGACAAGGGGGTGAACTTGTGATTGCTATTCTTGGTTGTTAACTTGACAGCATCTGGAATTAACTAAAATCCCAAATGGCTGGACACACCTGTCAAGGATTTTTTTTTCTTCCATTAAATGATTTGAAGTGGGAAGTCCCATGTCTAATCTAGATCCTCTGAAGCAGAAAGATCCACCTTTAATCTGGCCACACCTTCTGTTGACAGTCTATAAAGGACATGAAAGAAGGAAGTTTGCTCTCTCTCACCTGTTTGCTCTCATTCTCACTTTCACTCACTGGCAAATCCATTCCTTCACTAGCATTAGAGCCTGCTTATTCAGGATTTCGACATATACTGAAGACCAGCTGAGACATCCATTCTTGTGGACTCAACAACTACTGGATTCTTGGGCCTTCCATTGATAAACAGCCATTGTTGGACTAACTGAACCACAGCCTATAAACCATTTTAATAAGTATGCAAGTGTTTGTATGTGTGTATACATATATACATACACACATATTTATTCTATAAGTTCTTTTCCTCTAGAGAACCCTGCCTAATACAATGCCCTAGTGCTCCCAGAGGCCTCATGAGAATGTTGGATCCCCAGAAACTTGAGTTACTGATGGTTGAGAGCCAACATGTACTTGCTGAGACTCCAACCCAGTCCTCTGCAAGAGAAGCAAATGCTCTGCAAGAGAAGCAAATGCTCTTAACAACTAAACCATCTCTCCAGCCCAAAATCTAATTCTTTATGTAAAAATTAAAGTGTCTCCATCTCATTGGTAAACTTGTTTTTCACTTTAATAAATGGTAAATTACATGCATACTAAAGAATTGTTTTAAACTTTTTGTGATTTATTACATGTTAATGCTCGATTTGCAGACATATTTTATATACCTGCATATTTGAAGTTCCAAAATATTTCTCAGGCAAAAAAAAGTCATGAATGAAGGAATCTATGTTTATATGGTTCTATTTAAATGAATAAAATGTCTAGAATAAGCAAACATTCTTTAGTATCAAAAAAATCAGTGGATGTTAGACATAAGAACACAGTGAATACTAGAAAATAAGGAGTTTTCTTTGGAATGTGATGGAACTTTTTACAATTATACTGTGGTAATGGGTACACAGCTCTGAATAAAGATTGAAAACCACTATATGTTATACTTCAATTGTGCGTATCTCATCATATGTGAATTATGTCACTAAAAATATTTAGGCCTGATATGGTGGCTTTGAGCCTATGATATGCTGAGGAAGGAGGGGGGCAGCCTTATCTATATTTTAAGAACCTATCTCAAAAATACAACAATGGATTTTAATGAATTTGTAATGAGGTAGGTGAAGCAGCACTTTTGGCGGGAACTAGTCATGTGTACAGAATCTCCAGCCACCAGACCATTACAACCCCAAATGATTCCTATGCGTTTCCAGAGGGATGCAGTTAGGCAGCTCTGCCTCTCACTGAGAACATAAAATACACATGCAGTAGAGACCACACTTGCATTTTTTACTTTGCTCTTTTCTAAGACTACAAATGATACTCTCATGCGATGCTGGGAAGTACAGTATCCAGAGCTCTGAGTCAGACACACAGTTTCGTCAACCTTATAGACAATCAATATAGTACACTATGTGCCTTAAGTCATGACAGGTTAAGTACATGGAATTATTTTTTACTTATAGTATTTTAAACTTTCAGTGCTCTTTTGAGACATAACCCCCTGAGTCAAGGAGCACCTCTACTGAAATGCTCACAGAGGTTAATACCCTTTCCTGTCCCATACTGCTTCTCAATCACCGCTATGCTGTAGGAGACAGTCTGTGTTCGCAGCTGTAACAGAAGTGATGTCTCTTCTCTGATATTATACTCTTTTAACTTCTCTTACCTAATTATTGAGTTCTCTCTTACTTTATACTGATCTGTGTTCACACATACTCGATTCCTTAATCAACAGAATTCTATCTCTTTCTGTTTGCTATAGTACCTAACTCGGGTTTCCATAAAAATATGCTAATTGACTAAGTGGATCTCTCAAAGACGGTACAGCAGAAATGGATATATATATATATATATATATAGGAGTAGGGGCCGCGACATGGTTACACTTGTCATGATTTCAGTTAAAATACTAAATATTTCAAATAAATTTTGCTAATTATTATAACTACTAACCCTTTAATCAACCAATACCCACATATCCTCAACTTACCTCAAATAAGCGCAAGTCTGCAGGAACTCTGTCCCCAACAGAAAGGCAAACTGTATCACCTGGAACCAAGTCTCGGGCAAGTGTATGCTCCAATTTTCCTTCACGCACACTGTAGCATAAAACGGACATCATCACAATAAAGAAATCATACTATTTGTCTTTAAAATTATGCTTAAATTCAGTGAACCCATCTTAGGAAAAACATCACTTCCAAAGAGATAAGTCCAATGTAAGAAACAAGTCATGGGCTAGACAGCTCAGTGGTTAAAAAGCAAATGCTGCTCTTGCCGAGAACTCCAGTGTGGTTCCCAGCACTCATACCAGGCAGCGCACACCTGCCTGTAACTCCAACACTTGAAAATCCAACATTTTGGCTTCCTCAGGCACCTGCACTCATTTGCACATACCACACAAAGACACACACATACAAATAACTTAAAATAATTCTTAAAAATTAATCTTTAAAAACAAAACCACTAGGCATTGTGACACATTTCTTTAATCCCAGCATTTGGGAGGCACAGGCAGGCAGATCTCTAAGTTTGAAGACAGCTTGGTCTATAAAGCAAGTTTCATGTCAGCCAATGCTACACAGCAAGGCCTATCTTTAAAAAATGAAATAATAAAATAAAATAAAGAACTTAAGCACTTGATTAACTGTATGCTCTTATTAAATTGCACAAGTAATGGGGTGGGGGGCATTGGAAAAATTGATTAGCTATTCAAATATAAAAAAAAATTGAAGCTATCTTGAGATGTACTTCACTGCTTTCATCATTTACTTAGAAGTACTCAGTATACACTTACTCCTGCGTACAATAAAGCACATATGGGTAAAGCACTCAAAGCACAAACAAGCCAAACTGGACACAGTATTACCATCAGCTACATACAAGAAGATAGGAGGCAGAAATAAAGAGAATCCCCAGTTCAAGGGCCACCATACATGGTGGTGAATGACACAGACTGCCTCAGAAATGTGAAATATGCACATGCATGTCTATACTAACACACTGAACATGAACACACTGAACAATTTTTTAAAAAGGCATGTTGAATATAACTATCTCAAAAAACATCAGTAGTACAGTGTTTGCTAGCTAGACTGATCATAGCAGATTGTTCTTGTCATAGTCAATAGTCTCTTTATGTTAAATGAAAGCAGGAACAGCAATGCCTACAGTGCTAGTCACACTGAATTTCTATTTTTTAAGGTGTAGAAATCTCTTTCAAATAAAAGGATCATACCAATGGCATTCTGGTGGCACAAGTTTACTCAATTCTTCTAGAGATTTTTCTGAACGATATTCCTATTTAGAGAAAAAGTAAAATTTAAAAATAACAAAAACACAAAGGAATTCAAATATGTATGGTCCTTTTAGACTTAAAATATTAATCTAAATTATTATTTAACACTTTCTCGCAATTCATATCTTGATTTACTTATGCTTATATTCCTTGTCCCTAAATTAGAGTAATCAACAATTATGAAAATGGACAATTATATAACAGGCAGCTATACAGGTCACAAACATCCTCCATCTCCCCACGATACTTGTCTATGCTCCTGTTAGCAGTTGTGCTGCACGTGGCACCAAGGCTAGTCTTGCCTCACGTGCGAACTGAGCACACTATTATTTTGGTTAAAGTTAAAAGGGTGAGAGACAAAAGCAGGAATGAAAGATAAGGAGTCTTGAAATATCTGCCATACTAGCACTCGCCAAATCTACCCATCATCAGCTGCTTCAAATGAGAAAGAGAGTTATCTAAGAACTACAGCAGTCACTACAGAGACAAGAGGAATAGATGTAAGCAAAATCTACAAATATAAGGAATTATCAGACATTTCTCTAAAGACACCAACTATAATTAAGAATTTAGAAGTTTTATACAAAAATTCCATAAGGGTAGAAAATACTAACCAACTGTAGTTCCTAGTAACTAAGCAAAAAGAAGCTACCAGCCTTCATCTTCACAAAGTTATTGTATCATATGTACTGTCATATTATTATATGACAGTACAGAATAGCTAGTGATTTTAAGAGCTTGGCAGAAGGAAAATGGTTTGAAGAATGGTTCCAAATTTGTTAACAAAATATTTTGTTGCTTTCTTAAACTATGTTTGAGGAAAGGGGTCAAAAATCTGTGTAAAAAGCTGGGTGGTGGTATCACACACCTTTAAATCCAGCATAGGCAGGCAGATCTCTTTGAGTTCAAGGCCAGTTTGGTCTACAGAGTGAGTTTCAGGACAACCAGGGTTCAACAGAGAAACTCTGTGGCAAAAAACAAAACAAACAAACAAAAATGTGTGTAAAAAAAAAAAAAAACAATTAAAAATGAAGCTTTTCATGTTTTGAGGCTTTATTTCCTATCTACTGTGGTTGAATTAAAATGTCCTATAGGCTCACGTGTTTGAATACTTGCCCCCAGATAGCGGTGCTATTTTTGACAGCTGTAGAAGCCTTAGGAAGTAGACCTCCATTGGAGTAAGTGGGTCACTAAAGCTATTCTAACCCACTAGCTGCCAGCTCTCAGCTCCATAACGGCAGATTTAAGTGCAAGTGGCCACCTCAAGCTCTTGCCTCCCACCACCATACCTTTCCTACTAAACTCAACTCTTTCTCCCTCAAGTTACTTCTTATCAGATATTGGGTCACAGCAATGAGAAAAGTAGCTATAACAGCATCAAATAAAACCACCACTGAGACATCAGCAACAGATCCCAGCACACTTAAAACACATAACACACTCTATGTAAAGCTCTATGTTGGTTATGTAGACTATGTTAAAATTCAGTCTCTGTGGGGTATTTTGAGAATAGGAGCTCTTTATTTTCCAAAGAGGGCATATGTTGCTAGGGTTTTTGAAACAGTGGTAATACCTATATGGAATCTTTCATACATCTGATCTATTAATGAAGATGAAAGAGGGAGCTGACTGCCACAATTTAGGGTGAAGGGCTGGTTATGAGAGGGTTCTAGTTACTGGTCCCATATAGATCACAACACTCATTTGGCTGGAATTAGTAACGTCCTTAGATAATGCGCAGCCTGGAATAGCTTATGCTACATTTACCAGCTCCAACAGTCCAAAGGCAAGATTCATCTGTTGTAAGAAGATTCCCCACCCTTGACCCATCAACCCTGAACAAGAACACTAATGGTCTACTAAAGGAGCTCATAAGCTTCAAAATAACTGGACTCCAGCTGGCTTTCTACACTCAATTACAGAACTGATAACGTGCTACGTCAGGATAGTGTACTACTTTAAGTGTACTACTTTAGGATACCAGGACAGTGACAAACGTCACCAAGAAATGAATTATCCATGATGTAAAAATAAATACAATCACTGTCTTAAGAATCAGAGCATGGACCTCAGGACATAAGCACTATTAAATTTCTCCCTACACTAGATTAACCCTTCTACTCTTATTAGCCATATTCGAAGTGAGACCTGATAATATTTGGAAACTTATAAAATACACAGAAGTTTCAAACATTTAAATAAACATAAAACAAGCCTATAAACTAAGCATATGTGTTTTGTATCTCTATACTTAATAACCTGACATCATGCCTGGTGTGCTTTGATCCCTCTCTTCTCTTCCCCTCCTTTTTCCTTTTCTCCTTCCTCTTTGCTTAATAGTAGGGTTTCAACATGTGGCCTACGTTGGCCTTAAACTGACCATCCTCCTCCTCTACCTGAGAGCTCAGGAAGAAAGAAATCATAATACCATCTCCATATTATTCAGAATAATCTTTAAAAGAGGGTTATTATCATGTTTCTTTTGCTGTTTCAATGGCTATATTGGGCAGAAAGTATGATCACCCCTTCTGAGGAAAATAAGAAATTTTAAAAGGGGAGTAAAGGATTGCCAGTAATGGCAAAATTAACTTTAATTACCAAACAAGATTAATAAAGTCAGGAATAAATTCAGTGAAAAAGTACACTGTTAACTAAAAGAAATCAGATGCAGTAATCTACAAAATTTTCTTCAGATGGTATCTAATAAATTGCCCGTTCAATTTTACACTCACTTTTCATTTTGCTCTTCTAGACTTAGTCCTAAAGGGTACTGGCCCAATTTTATAACTGGGAAAATTATAAAAACTTACTGGTGGACTAATATTTTACATTGCTTTGCTTTTTATACTTTTTTGTTTCCATCTGTTTCACCTCACTGCCTAAACCAAAGCAGTGCCTTTCTCTCAAACTTCCCCACAGTTGGCCGTTATCTGAATAGCATTAATAATAATAACAGTAATAAAAGTAAATTAATTTTATATTTGTATGTATGCAAAATTTTATTTTTTATATTTATTGATTAATCTAATATTAATAATATATAACAAGTGTGTATCCTAATAGTAAATTATTAGGATATATAGTACCACCTAATAATAATAAGTTCAGATTATTTTTCATAAGTCACTTTTGTTTGTTTTTAAGTGATTACCGCTATTACCTTGGCAAACCAGATTACTCACCTGAACAAAGGCCACAGTGACGACAATAAGTATTGCCTAAAAAACAAACAGCCTTTTAAAATCAGATATTAGCAAGAAATAAATGTAGCCACACTATGTTCTCTGGCTGTGCAGTCCCAGCAGAATGGATTTTAGCACTAAAGCCAGTGAGAAAAGGAATCAATTTGCCTTAGGGCCTGCGAGAGAAAAATATGAGTTTAAGTGGCTAACCATCCTCATGACAGCTTCCAAACTTTCTGAATCCACTCACGTCCTCCCAAATTAAGGACTACCTTTTATTTTTGTGGGTAACATCTGCTGTGGCTAGCACAATATTTACTTGTTTAATTTTAATTTGTACATACTAATTTGTGGAAATTTTAAAAGCCAATACATGTTAATACAAATAATTTTTCTGGAAAAAATAATTTTTTTAACTGAGAAAAAGTGGCCACACCCCACCCCCACCCCACCAATGCTGATGGTCGACCCCATGGTAAGCAAGGGCTCTCCCTACTGCTGAGCTAAACCTCTACTCTAGGCTTTCTACAGAAAGATGGAATCCACTGACGGGCTGTTAGAAGCAGCATGCTGCTGTGGAGATTTTTTAATAAAGATATGAGAAAAAAAATCAAGACTCAGACAAAAATTTAATGCCAAAGGAAGGAGCATTTGCTTTTCCAGAGCACAGACTTTTTTAGCTATCACTCTAAAACACAACAAGCATTACTTAAAAGTACGTATGGGACAATGAAAAACCATGCCAATGAACTTTTCACAACCTGCCACATTAAAATCCATTATCTACATAAATTTTTTCCACCTGAAATTTGATAATCTCAGACACCAATCATTTGGAAAATATTGGTTCATCTCCAACATAAACACTGGCATACTTACTGAATTTAAAAATTGTTAAAAATCATTACTAATGTCATTAGAAAAATGTTTTAAATGCTGTGAAGCTATCTAAAATTCATGATAGTGAATAAAATTTTACCCTAACTACTTGAATGCCTATTCTTACCACTAGTGACGTTAACTCTTTTACATAAAAGGCAGCTCACTCACTGTTGCCTTTCCTTGAGACAACTACTATACTTCATCTACAAATGCTTCCCCATTTCACCACAGACAAAAAAGGGCCAAAATTTATAAAATTAATTTTACTCCTCTATCCAGAACATCCCAGACACATGAGAAAGGGTCTCCCTCACTATGTTGCCATGATATCCTGGGACTTGCTGTCCCCTGCGTCTGCCTCCCAAGTAGCGTGGATGGTATCAGTGGGGTGTACTGTTACACCCAGCCGTTGTAATTGTCTAAAGACATGACAAAAGAAAACAATGACTACTGATACAGTTTAAGGCTACTTCCGATTGTGCTAAAGCTCTAACAGTTTTATACATCATAACTTTTGCCATTACACAAAAAGCCTATAACAAGAAAAATTCAGTGTTATCAAAATAGTTTTGACATCATGTATTCCCTGAACAATTACTACTAGTCAAAATATTTTTAACTGGAAAGCAATAGAAATTTTTATTTAACTAGAAAATTATAAAATATTTCTTATCTGTGAGACTGACTGTACATATCTGTACTCACAGCTACCTGGGAAGCTGACAAAACAGCACAGTTGAGCACAGGAAGTCAAGATCAGCCTAAGTAATGTAACAAGACCCTCGTCTCAAACCAAAAGAAAATTACCACAACTAAAAGTGGATTTTATTATTTTTTAATCTGATTTGTTTTAATTTATTTTAATTTCCAAAGTAAAAACAAACCCAGCTTATACAATTAACCAACATATTAAAAAATTAAAAAATAAAAGATTTATCTTACCACAGTGATACTGACAGCATCATCAAACTGATGCATTAAAACACTGATGACTGCAGAAGCCAGAAGCAGCATAATAAGGGGATTTTTAAACTGGAAGTCAAAAACAAACAATTCAACACTCTCATATGAATGACAAATCTGCTTTATCTCAATAGAGGCTCTTTTTAAAAAGGACATCACTTTAAAATTACAAAAGTCTATATGTAGTTTATTTTCAACCAACAAAAAAGTAGAGTTCATACTTAAAAGCTATATAACAGTTTCTTTTCAGAAAAAGAAAACTAAACAGCAATATTTACAATAAAGAATGTGCTAATTTCTTACAGTATACATATATTAATTTTGGTTGTTTTTGCATTTTGTAGCTCAGGCTGACTTCATGATCCTCTTGCCTCAGCCTCCCAGTGTTGGAACTATAGTAATCATTACCACGCCTCACTTGCAGTACCGTATTAATTTAACAAAAACAGGTACCTAAATTTCTGAGGCCAGAAAAAGAAGAAATGGCTTTTCACCTGAATACTGAAGTTAAAGACTGAGAGTATTGATGTACATTTGTAATCCCCAGCACTTGGGAGGCTGAGGCAAGAGAAATGGCACAAGTTCAAAGCCAACCTGGACTACAGTGTAAAGCTTACCAGCAAAATATTTGCCCACAAAATATTCAAATTACAGTTCATTTAGAACACCTAATTATAAGACCCAAACATTCAAGTGAGTAAATCAATGTAACTATACCTCTGTCCTTGTCATATACATTTCCAATATAAGCCCAGAGACAACAAGGAACAGATAGATACTATGTCCTCGCTAAGGAAAAAAACAAAATTTACCTCAGGGCTGGCTTTTCTGCACTCTACATAGCACAGGAAATATTACCTATTCTTCCAGCTAGGCAGCCTACTCCTTGGTGCTCTGATGCCAGATTCTCTTCCTAAGTTAAAGTGAGACATCACTTTCTGGGCCACTGCTTTCTCCAGTAGAGTCCCACACCCTGGGTATCAAACATAGCTCCAATTCCAGATGCTACCACCTCCCATCCATTTTATAGTTCACTTCCTGGCCTACTGGCTCCAATCATGCTTCACAGAAGAACAAATACATCAGAATTTCTAGGCACTGGGTCCAGGCTTCCACATTTTTAAAACATGTTCCAAGCAAACCTACTGAATAAAGGATTGAAGAAGGGGTGGGGATCACTGCTCTAGCAAAATAAAACTGTAGCTGCCATCCAGTTTAGTGGCTAAATAAGAGTAACTGGCTTTGATTCCAGCTGTGTCACCTGTGTGGTAACTTAAATACTTATAAGCACCATAGTCTTCAAATGGAACTTCAGATCAAAAAAAAAAAAAAAACTAACCAAGTGATAACTAAGAATGAAACTAAACCACTGGGTAAACCATAAAACCCTCTTTAACATGACCTGGTAACCATCATTCCTTGGTGGCAGAGCCTTTTACGATCTCTAAGAAAATCCCTTTTATGATCCCTAAGCTCTGCATGGTCCTAATTAAGCATGACACTTGACAGGTAGTGAGCACCAGACAGATGTTTACAGAATAACAAACTCAATATTCTCTGAAAAAAGAGCCACCCAATATTGCATGATTAATAATTGATATTTGCTGTTAATTGTTATTCATGCTTAACTTCATCCTATGCATTGTTTAATTCTTAAAGGAATCACAAGAGTCAGGCACTATAGCTTGCATAACAGGATCAAAAAAAGAAAACAACTCAATCACATTGCCAATTGATAAGTCAAGCATCCAGATGAACTATGCCAGCGCTTTCTTATAGGAAGCTACAAATGTGAAGTTACAGCTACAGATGGAAGTATCCTAGGAAACAAGGCACACTGAGTCCCATCATCCTTAAAACTTCAGGTTTGCTACTTTATACAACCACATGTACAAAGCTTAGCTCATTAGTTCATGATGCCTTTTAGACAAGATAAAATCAAACTTTCTAATGACTTCACAAAAGTTTTATTTACGCAAAAGTATTTATTTGTTTAGCATACCAAACTAGTTAAAACTAGCCACAGAATCACCCAACTTTTTACACTAATGTAACTTAGCAATTTTTAAAATCTATAATTAAGCCTTTGCTAAAAAATTAAGATAAAGGTAATTATGAAGCCAGAATCTACTGTATGCTATCTCTTAAAGTCATCACCAATGGAAGCAAATGGAAATCATAGAGTTGATAAGAAAGAAAGTATAACTTATGCTCTGGCAGTTAGGATTTAATTGTGCACTTAATAATTTTCTATGCTGGCCAAAATTACCTTCAAATATATCTGCCTCCTGTAACTAGGAAGCCCAAGTTCAACATCCGCAAAGAAGCCACAGTCTAGTACTGCTTCCTGGCACCCAGCGATACAAAATGGTGCCCTGTAAGTACACTCACTCTTCATCAGCCTTCTGCCTAAAGTTGAATGAAGAGTCAGAACTAAAAGCTACAGAAATTCAAACCTAATATGTAAATTTTTAGGGGAGAAAAAAAACATGCTAAAAAATGTATTTCCTTTCTCTGTAAGTAAATCACAGGAAATTTACAACTATCAAAGTTGATATAAGTTCCACAGCAGAGAAGGAGGCGAAAGTATCTTACCTGAGAAATATACTTCTTCCATAGTGGTTCATCTTCACTGATATCAAACTCATTCCAGCCATGGAAGGCTCGCCTATGACTAACTTCAGATTTGTTTAAGCCATTCTGAAGATCAGCCTATTAAATTGTACATTAAAAGTCAGAGAGCAAATAAAGCACAGAAGAATACATAGTATACAATCATACTATAAGAAGCTTTTTTTAATGCGTATGAAGGTTCTGCCTGCATGTATTTTTGTTTTGTGTATCATGTGCTTGCATTGCCTACAGAGGCCAAAAGAGGGCACTGGATCTCCAGGTCCAATGTTACAGACATTGTGAGCCACCAAGTGGGTGTTGGAATCTGAACTGGGTCTATTACAAAAACAGGAAGTGACTTTAACCATGCGGCCACCTCTCCAGCCCCTAATAATCAAAGAAAGTTGCCCAGAGGTTTTGTTTGGAACCCACAGCCATACTCAGACAAGATTAACTGTAAAGGGACATGGAAAAGCTTTCTGGAACAATAAAAATGTTCTATATTTTAGCAGGCATGGTGGCTCACATTTATAATACTTTGGAGGCTGAGTCAGAATGGTTTTACTTTGGAGGCCAAACTGAGATCCACAATAAGTTCTAGATTACCAGTCTCAGCAATAGGGTAAGATTCTGGGGGGTGGAGAGTTGGGAGGGTTGTGGAACCCTCTAAAATCCACCTCTAAATGTGGTGGTCACATTTGTTAAAATACACACTTTCAAAACTAGTCTAGGGGTGAACTTATTTTTATCTTGTTAAATGGACATGTCAAACTACCTCTTAAATACTTATTTGTAACCATAGACCCGTGCTATGTTCGGACTTGATCAAAGAAGCTTCTTTTTTCCAAGAATGGCAGTAAATGAAGACTTTTGTAGCTAGTCAAGTCCTGAGAAAAAGTGACTTCTTAGTGCTTACTATTAAACACGACATCCAAAATCACCCCCTTCCAAGGCTTAGGAAACACTGCAGAAGAGGGGAAGAATATAAGAGCCAAAGGAGAAGAGAAGGATGAAGAAACACCACCTGATAGTATGACACAGCAACTGTCTTATCAGGGTGACATGGCCATGGCACTTATTAAGTCACAACAGCTGTAGCTGCCTGCACAGGGGCTGTGCAACACTGAGGCAGCCAGTAAATATGCAGTCACAAATAGCGATGGTAGCTCATGAAACCCCCACCAAGGTGAGCTAATTACAGTCAGGAATTACTGGAGAAGTCACATCTTCAGTGATGCAGCCACTGTTGAGTTATGCATGTCCTCGTGTACAGCACCACACTGGGCTCACCCAATTTGTCCTAGCTAAACCCTGTGGGCCACAAAGAAAAACAAAAGATATGGAAAAGGAATGGAAATTTGGTGGGAGAAAGACCAGGACTGGTGAAAAAGAAAGGGTAGAAGGAAGGGTGGTGATGGCGCACGTTTTTAATCCCAGCACTTGGGAGGCAGAGGCAGGCAGATCTCTGTTGAGTTCGAGGCCAGCCTGGTCTAGAGTGAGCTCCAGGACAGCCAGGGTTACAACAGAGAAACCCTATCTAGAGAGAGAGAGAGAGAGACAGAGAGAGAGACAGAGAGAGAGAAAGAAAGGGGGAGAATGTGGGTAGAGAGACATGTGAAACCAGAATAGATTATATCCATGTATGAAATTATCAAAAATTAACTTTTTAAAAGGATACTGGTATTTTATATAAATTATATCTCAAAAAGCAACAAGATAGTTTTTCTTTTTCTATGGAGAATAGGAATGATAAAAGTAAGCCATGATTTATATATATTTTAACTAGCTTTTAATTATTTGTTTTCTAAAAGAAAAAAATTTTTTCAAAAAAACATTCAGTGGGCTACAAATGCCCTTCTGTTCTCTGAGCTTCTTAAACTTGAAACTGAGTTTTTTTGGTTTTTCTTTTCTCTTATTTGCTCCTGAATTGTGTTATTATATCAAAGTGGAAATCTGGGAGTCTTAAATTACTCAAAATTATAAAGTTAACATGAACTTGTTCTTGGGACATAGCAATATTATCTAAGTACTTTAGTTACTATAATGATTTTAACAATCATAAAAAATAAAAATATAACATCTCAGAAATGACTAATTTCTTCAGCCAGCAAGTTGGTAGGAGTTCAGTAATTAAGTTTTCAAAAACTTAAATATATTTAAAATAAGTGGTTTTAAAACTAAGTATAAATATGCCAAAAACAATATATACCAAAAATATACCAAAAGTATAAATATACCAAAAATGGATACCAATGTTTTTGAAGCAACAATCAATATTCTTTTCTTCATGTTTGACTAGACTTTACTTTTTAAAACTAGAAAGAGAATAAAATTACATAATACTTATTTGCAATGTTGAACTTATACTTAACTTTCACTTTACTTCAGAAAATCTATTTAAATTTAAAAAAAAAAAAAGAATCCTAACACTACTTATGTTACTTATTAAATTAATTATTTTCCTAACCCAACTTATAAACAGTGCAAACAGATGCTAGCCATACTACTCATCATGAGCTGTTCTGCCAGGCCACCACACATAGCTATTTCAATGTGTTTAAGTTAAGTACAGTTTCTCCACTGTTCCAGCCACATTCCTGTCATGTCGTCATGTTTAACTGGGGCTATTATGCAAGACAGCACAGATCAGTATTCCTAGCACTACAGCAAACATTTAGGTAGGCACTGACTTAATCTAAATGACTGCTTTACCCCCCCATACACAGCACTTACTTGGAGAATGCCTGCAACCTCACTGACTGGTAGTTCACTTGCTTTCTTTGATGTCAATACAGGAATCATTGTCTCATTTTCACCGTTAGGTATTTTTTGAAAACGTGCAACCTAGGGAAAAAAAAACAAAAACAAAGAAAAATTACTTGAATATACTAAACAACTAGAATGCAGTCTAGAATAACAAATGAAAATCCAAGTATTCACAGCAACTAATTTTCCAGTTAGGAAAGTATACTCAGATTAATAATGATTATCTAAACAACTAGATACTAACATTTTCCTTGAAAGCAAATTTTAAAACCTTGGCTACCTGTTAACACCAGGTATAATACAAACACATCTCACATCTCATTTTTAAAGATGCTATTTCTGCAACCAACATAGGATTAAAAAATAAAACACATGTCTTTTCTGTCAGATTCTGATGACTATGCACAATCATAATCCTATAAACTAATTGTGCTTAATTCTAGGAACAAGTACACTGCTAAGCTTTCTCCACTTTAACTGTCCCTATATTCACATCTCTTTTCGGGACACCTGGCTACTCTTCCAAACACCTGGACAGCAAGCAAGACTTTAAAAGTAATTCTCACACCAGGAGAAATCTGAGGATCTCAGAAGAGCAGACAAGCAGAGGAGACACAGGTTAGTTGGCGGATCAGGAATGCACAGAGTAAGTCACAGAAATGGCAGTAATGCTAACAGCTATTTCATAGCTTTATAAACAAATGTCTGTGGTGCTCATCACAATTCTAGGAACAAATATCCAATTCAGATTTGCCTTTGGTCCTAAACTGAGATTCCTTACAGACACAGATTTGAAGGAGGGAAAGGAGAGCTACAGGCTCCTCGCAACTTAAATGGAGAAAAGCATGCATCAGTGTCAACCAGCCAGCCACCTGGTGAGATGATATTAAAACTAAAATAACCCTGCTCCTGCTAAGACATGAGTTTCTAAGCTAAAATTATCAATATTTTCAAGACAAAATAACTTCCTAAAATTTCTATGTAACTATTCTTTAAAATAACAAATGAGACCAAAAAATAATTCACAATTCTATTACTACTTGTGTCCATATACTGGACTACTGTGTTCATATAAAAATCCTTTTGAAAATAAAATAAAAAAGCAAATAAACAACAAAGGGAGGGGAAAAAGTACTCCAGCAGGATGATATTTCTGGAGTAGAATACTTAGTCCCTAATCTCAGTTATTAAAAAGGTCCTACTGATTTTGTATTTCTAATAAAGAAATGTTAGTGACAAAATTCTGAGAAAGTTGTAGATTACCTTATTCTCGTGCAAAGCCTTGAAATTATTCTGTAGCATAGTTATTTTCTAAGAAATTTAAAGAGACTAAATTTGAGAATTCCTAGAACCATTGAAATGTCCTGCTTTCAAATTCATGAAATAAACTAACACAAGGGTGTTTACTGAACCGTTTCAAGGTAAATATGGAGAAAATGTAAGAAAACCAAACCTATTGATGTTTTACCTTGTAAGATCACATAAAGAAAATTTAAGGATCAATTATGCTTAACACAACAATAAGATCAATACAGTCTTTTATTTCTAAAATTCCTATACCTTAGTTTATTTGTATATAAAATAGATACCATAACATGTGATCCACCAGCAACAAGAAATAATATGACAGCAGGCTAGAGAAACAGCTATGCTTGCCAAACAAGCTTAAGGACCTGAGTTCAATCCTCCGAGCCCACATAAAAGCTGGGTGAAGCAGTGCACATTTAAAATTCAAGAGCCAGGGAGGTGGAAAGTCAGATTCCTCAAGCCATCCTAGTCTAACTGTTGAGTTCCAGACCAGTGAGACAGCTTGCCTCAAAAGCCAAAGTAGAGTGCACTCAAGGTTGACCTCTAGTCTCTAAACATCATGCACCCACACACCTGAACATACACACAGAGAAACTATATGACTGTTTTACTCCTACCAACTATTCAATTATTACATGTAATTGTGTAATTAGCTCAAGTACATCAATACAGAACTCAATAACTTATCAAAATAAGTTAGACTTACAATAATGTTTCAATTAAAATTTTCTATCAGTAAGCTACTGATGGAAGCATAGCTCCAATGGAAGAGTATATAATGTATGCTCAACATGCTTAAGACTCTGGGTTATGCCCACAGCATGAAAAAAAGAAAAAGTTATTGAAAATTGCTAACACCGGCACTCAATACACAGTATAAGAGCTGTATTCAAAAATTTCAAGTAATCCTTGGGCAACTGGAATACATAAAGGGTCTACTTTTGAGCGCGCTTTATATAAAACCCTTCAAGGGCATTCCATTGGCCCAGAAGAGCCAAAAATCTCAATAAGACTTCACTTAATAAAGGATAAGACAGGGAGGGAGCGTGATGACAACTCTCCAAGCATATCAAGGGCTGCTTTAAGATGCTCTCCAATTGCAAGCACATCTACTGTCTCAACTATGTTCACAAGTAGAGGAGAACTAAGCAACTAAAGCAAAATCATCATCCAGGTCCTGCCTAGAATGCTGGATGGAGTTTACTATTATCACCCCAGTGAGCACTCAGTGAGGCAGACAACAGCAGAGGTTTATCTGGGGACAATGAGCAACAAGACATGTCAGGATACCATGAAGGACAAAAAGGCTGCCAATTCAGAACTGTCTCTAGAAGCCTGCTTACCTAACTGCTGATCAGAGACACTAAGACAGAAACAGAACATAGAACAGATGTCACCCCAAAGAAGGAAAGCACTTGAGGGAATTCACTGAGGAAAGAGAGCAGCAGCCCCTCTGATGTTCATGAAGTTGTCATTCTGAGCTGCAGAAGAGCTGACGCTGTGGTGCAGGTGAAGAAGGCGGCTTGTAGTTTAAGAATGAGATCCATTTTAGAAAGAACTCAAAGAGCTTAATGCTTTGTTTTACAACAACAGCATGGTATGTGAAGTTTTTGGTTTTCTGTTTATTTGTTTTTCAAGATAGGGTTTCTTTGTGAACCCTGTCTGTCCTGGAACTCATTTTATGCACCAGCTGCCTCAAAATCACAGATATTCACCTCCCTGGTGCTGGGATTAAAGGCATGGACCATCAGTGCCTAGCAACAATTTTCTTAAAACCTGAAATTTACTGTCAGTATAAGCTTGTTCCATCTGTTTTCAACCAGATTCACTTTCCACACTCATTCTGTGGATCCCAGGTACAAAAAGCAAAACTAGTGATTCTGCTTTAAGGATCAAGAACAGGGGTAATAGGCAGAACAATCTGATCTGGAAAGTAAGCAGCCTTTAAGGAGTAGATCCATAAGGTTCTGGTACAATCTGTACACACTTGCGTTTTTCTATTCACCATACATACCTGCTTAATGGTTTCGGGTCTCTTTATTGCAATGACAAGAAATACCAGGTAACCAGACTCAGGTACAAAAGCATTCAGTTTTTACTAGGTTTTGCATGATAAGAAAAGAAACTGAGAATGAACAGATAAGACAATAGAGGCATAAAACAAATGTAAATTGGAAGTTAATCCCCATGGTGCACAAGCTTGTTTTGTGAGTCTGAACATGTAATCAGCATGGATGCATGCATATTCTTAACATTCCTGGGGAATTCAGCCTACTCTAAGGGGCAGATGGTTTTCCTTTTATCTGGTCCTTCTTTCTTTTCTTTTCTTTGAGACAGAGCTCTATGTAGAACAGGCTAGCCTCAAACTCAGAGGTCTTCCTGCCTCTGCATCCCAAGTGCTAGGATTAAAGATATGTGCCACCACACCAAGCAGATCTTAAGAGATTAAAATAGTATATTGACAATGCTAACTTTGTCCATATAAAGGAAGGACAGAGATTAACCATATGGGTGAAAACAATCTCATTATCCCATATATTAATGCAAACAGAGCCCAGGACATGCATTTTAATGTATAGTGATCTTCCAGCCAACCCAGGAACTTTCAGGAAAATCTTTGCCTTCATTTGAGGAATTTTATTGTTAGTTTTTATGTTTGTTCTTCTGAGTATTTGCCTTACTTCACCCCAAAAACTTTATAAGTAGGAACATGATATTCAAAATTATGTTCTAACATATTTTTGCATTGGAATAAGTGGTTTGCAGTAACAAGCTGTGATTTTCCACAAAAAGAAACCTACAAGTTGTTAGGAGTGGGAATTAGATTTCCAAGGGAAAGAAGGAAGCCAGATCTGTTAGAAAGTCTATAGAACTGACAGACTAATTACAATTACAATTTCCGTAATTGTTGAAAGAATGTTGCAGATACAGGCCCAAGTTAGACTACCATTAACTGTCTTTATAGCCATTCGCCATTATGACTACCAGGTAAATCCTTTTACATAAACTATCAGACAAGACACTAATTTCGACCAACCCAAAGGCTAAGACTGTCATCAAATAGGAACTAACAGCAGAGACTAATAATGTAGATAAGAAATCCACTAGTTCCACAAGAATAGTTAAAGTCAGAAGAACGGAGGAAAAATACCGTGCTGGTAAGATGAATGTGGAGACAGTGGGACTTTCATAATCTGGTGTAGCTGCACAGCTGTTACAGGAACAGTTCAAAAGCTGTTGCATACTATTCTTATGCTATTAAGCAAGCATTTGATCTTTCTTTAGTTAAAGAAAAGGTTATTTCATCTTTTAAAAGTCTGAATGATTTAGTTAGGGTTTAATTTTGAGAATTTCAAAATATAAAAAGATCAAGTTCAGCTGAAGGTAAACGCATCTTAAGAGATACTGTGGCTGCCACAACTTGTTTAAAAAGGTCCACTGTCTACAGTCTCAGCTGTCAAACATGTTTATCTCCTATTTGGTCATGAACATATCCTGAAGGCTAGAGGGAGGGTGGAGGCTGAAGCCTCAGTGGAAGAGCCTGCTTTGCAACAAAGGCTCTGGTTTTAATCTCCAGTGGGGGAAAGGGACCTGAGCTTCAATGTACTTTAAATTCCCTCATCAGAGCCTTCCATTTTTTAAACCACTACGTTTTAGACCGCTCACTCATACACCAAAGAGACTTTTACAAACAACAGCCCACAGGCACAACCACTCCCTCCATGATCCATATTCTACAAGGAGAATTAATTCAACAGAAGAGTCAAGTAATGCCAAAACACAAACACATAGCATACAAATTCAGAAACTGCAGAGCCTTTCAAATACTTAAGAGTGTGCAAATAATTAATTTAAAGGTTGGTCTTATATGCATTAGACTCCTTCAGAGTTCCACTGGAGTCCAGGATTTAATTTCTTCTTTTTTTTTTTTCTTGTGGTAAACACTGCAACACACCAGTTTCTAATCTGACACATATCAGATTACACTGAAGCTGCTATGGACTGAACTGAGCCCCTAAAATTCCCATTGAAGTTCTAATCCCTTAAAGTATTGGAATTTAGAGAGTCCCTTTACGAAGTTAATTGGGCTGAGAATAATGCCTGCAAGGTAGTCCTACTGCCTGACAAAGAGGGACAGGGAAAGCTCTTCTCCCTTATCCACCATGTGAGGAGAAAAGAGGGGAACCCTCTCCTGGAAGTACATTATGCAGCACCTCCTGACTGGGCTCCTCATATCCTCCAGAACCCAGAGAAATGATGTTTGTTGTTTAAGCCTACAATCTGCAGTATTCTATTATATCAAGAGAAATGGGCTAAGATACAGGTCTTTTTATGTTTTTTATAAACATAACTATGCAGCCACCATCTCCAAGGAGCACAAATCACTGGGTCTGGAATGAAGCCAAAAATATAATTATTTTAAAAAATTCTCCATGTTGAGTCTAACGTGCAGCCAAAGTTAATAACTGACTTAACAGGGCTGAAAAGCATGGCTGGATTAAACTCAAAAATTAAAATATTTTACTTTTCAAAAGGTCAGTGCCTTCTAAAAGTAGCTACAAAAAAGCTTTATATAGTATTTGAAGAAGATTTAGCTTTATTTTTAAATAAAGTATATTGCTTCAGCACATGGTTAGGAATCTGTTTTTTTTTTTTTTAAAAAAAAATTAAGTTAGCAAACATAGCCCAAATTACCTACAAGGCATCAAGCCATGAGGTGGAAAACTAAAAAAAAACTTAATCTCTACAGAGTTTACACATGTGAAGTGTTAATCCAGTTTTCAGGTCAGCGTTTGACACCATAATTTTTCCAAGCTGCACTGAAAGCAGTAAGATGTTTCATGCCATCTGGTACTAGCTGTGCAACTCGGGGGACTCAGAACCCTCTCTACAAATGAGTAATAGCAATCAGTTAAAGCACAGGGAAGCAGAGTGATCCTGAGGAGACTACCTAGGGACCAAACAACACTGTTCCATCTTATGAATGTGGAGAAGGCGTATTATAGACAGAAGAAAAAGACAAGATGACAGCAGGTCCAAACAAAAACTAAAGTTGAGTGATCTCCAGAAACAAAGCAGTCTTACTCAATTTTAGAAGCAACTGCTTTACTGGCTAGGGATGTAGTTTAATTGTTAGGAAGCCCCAGGTTCAATCTCTAGAACCATATATTAGTGCATACTTATAATCCCAGCACTCCTGAGATGGAAGTAAGAAACCATCCTTAACTGCATAGACAGTTTGAGGATAACCTAGATTAAATGGAATCCTGCCTTTATAAATAAATAGATAGATAGATAGATAGATAGATAGATAGATAGATAGATAGAAAGAAAGAGAAAGAAAGAAAGAAAGAAAGAAAGAAAGAAAGAAAGAAAGAAAGAAAGAAAGAAAGAAAGAAAGAAAGAAAGAAAGAAAGAAAGAAAGGAAAAATAGAATGCTGTCCTGGCACCTGCAAGATGCCCTGGTGCCGAAGGGAGGCCCTGGTGCCTGCAGGATGTGTCTGCAGGAGGGCCCTGGTGCCTTTGGGATATCTTAGTGCCTGTGTGATGTCTGGGTACCTGGTACTTACAGGATGTCCAGGTGCCTGCTGGTTGGCCCAGTACTTGCATAATGCCCAGGCATATGTGGAGTGCCCTGGAGCCTGTGGAATGCCCTGGTGCCTATATGATGCCCAGATGTCTGCAAGGATGCCCTGGAACCTCAGGAATGTCATGCTGCCTGTGGGCTGTCCAGATGCCTGCAGGATGCCCTGGTGCTTGTAGATATCAGGGTGCCTGCTCAGTGTCTGGGTTCCTGGGCAATGTCAGGATGCCTGAGGGTTTTGGCAGTGGAGCCCAACTTTGGGTCGAACTTCATCATGCTTGGTCTTGGGCTATTATGGGCCAGGTGAATGTCTATCAGAGCAGCCTGCTGCCTCCAGGACCTATGTTGATGCCTATGATCTATACTCCTGCCACACTAGCTGGACTTAATTTTCTTTTCTTTTATGTTTGAGGGTACAGGATCAAGAGGGTGGAACAGGGAGGAATGGGAAGAGGTTGTTATCAAGAACATTGTATGAAACTCAAATTATTAATAAAAGTATTATTTTTAAAAATTGCTTGTTGATTAAAGCCAAAAGTGAAGGATACTAAATAATTCCATCTAGAGGCAACAGAGCTTACAAACATGAACACAATCCACGTAGAGTCTGCACTTTTGATACCTAGATTTAAGCAATGTATACAAAAAGACCCATACATTATCATCAAAAATAGCGAGATTTTGGTCCCTAAAATATCTATCCAAACAACTCCCAAGCCCCACACTCACAAATTTCTCTCATTGATTATTGTGGTATATTTGAACTTATTCTCAATTATAAAACTATATACACTTCTTTGCAAATAGAAGAATTGTGAGGAGCTGCTATATCTGGCAGCCTGAGCCACTGGCACAAGGTCCCCTTCCTTAGACTTTGGAACCCGCTTCCTACGTGTGGTCTCTGGAATGCAGAAAGCATGTTAGTGTGGAGCACCTGAGACTACCTACACAAGGCCCATGGATGGAGCATTTGTCATTCTAATGTTGACTCTTCCCACTGGGATATTTGTGTGAAAGCATCCGATTGTATTAATGCTAATGGAAGAACTTTACAGGGTCCTTCCCTCAGCCTAAATACCTGTCAGGGAAGATCTTGGGGGAGGGGGCCTTGACTCGCTGTAAGAAGCCCAGTTCTATTCATTATGCATTAAGACCTGTGTATCAGTGGGCAGTGTTTCCCCTCAATAAAATACCTAGATATCATGTGCTCCAGGCCAGAGCCAGGAGAAGCAGGTTGGAGCCATGAGATGGGGAGGTCTGTCAGTCAGCCATGTGAGGTGAGACCTTCTGCCTTAGCCATCCAAGTTTTCCATCTCAGAAAGTTGTCTTTGCTCTATAATTGAAACCCATCATAGATAATATTCCCTTTGCAACTGATGTTCTGGTTGAGGAGACAGCTAGTACTTTCCCATATCATTCTGTAAACTCACTCATGCCCACACTGTACCACATTCCACTGCACAGGGTAACAGCAAGGTGTAACAAGTATCAAACCAAGTACCTTTAAAGCTCAAGACAGGACAAGACAGTAGGCTCCCCTAACATCAAATACAAGGGCTCCAGTCTCAACAAAAAACTAAATTTAAGCAAGGGGTTTTACAGCTTTAAAACAATAAGGAACAGAGATCCTTTAGTTCACTGTCCTCAGCTCTTACTAATAAGCAACAGACAGCTTTATAAAACATGTGTTACTGGGCTGAGTCCTCAGCATTTCTTATTTCCTCTTATTTGGTTTAGGGTAACATGGAGTGTAGGTATCTTAATTATATATAGATATAGATATAGATATAGATATAGATATAGATATAGATATAGATATAGATATAGATATAGATATAGATATAGATATAGATATAGATATAGATATAGATAGATAGATAGATATATCTCCAATACCACCCAGCTATTCAGGGAACTCTCTTATTCTTACTGCTATGAATTTGTAAATAATCATAGTGTTTTTAGCAATTGCAAAGAATGAGCCAGATAGCAAGGATTTCATGTTGGAGGTATGACTTCAAGAAAATTTCCTTAATAAAAGATAAAGGGCAAAGGCAAATGCCATCTGTGAAGTTTACTGTACAGTGCAGAATTCTCTACATGGGACACAAATACCATGTGTGGGGTCAGAGGATAATGTAGAGCCATCAGTTCTCTCCTTCCAACGTATCTTCCTGTGGCCTTGTCACTGAAATGAGCTGCTAGACTGAGCTAAGACAGAGCATCTCTTTGTACTTTGACTTGCATTTCTTTGAGTGAATCTGAATTCTTTTCTCTTACATGTAGAGTTAATTTTAGTATTTTATAGGAATTATCCTTTATGTATTTTAAACACTTGTCAAGTTTCTTCAAATTGTTATAGTGTTCTTTACATATTAGGTATCTTTAGCCTTTACCTGTAATTGAGTGCAGATATTTTCTCCTGACAGTTCTACAGCCTTTATGTTTTACAATACAGAATTTCCATTTTTATATAATAAAATTTAGTGATCCTTTCTTATATGAGCTGCATATTTTGAGTCATTCTTAAGAATGATAGTATTCTAAGAAAGACCTGTATGCCTAGTTCTATTAACCTTATGGTACTCAATAATTAAGTATAATTCTATTAACTTTATGGTATTCAGTAAATAATCACATGATGACAAAATTGTACAATGTTTTACTTATGTCCAGAGTTCAAAATCAGTCTGGCCAAGAGAACATGACACTGTCTCAAAAAACAAACAAACAAACAAATAACAAAAGGCTGAACAAAATAATCATAAACCAGTAGTTCTGCTTCTAGGTATACAGCCAATACACTTTAAAAAGACCCTAAAGTCCATTTCAGTATTTTTCTAATAGTCAAAAAGTGGAAATAACCCTGTCTGTCTACAGGTGAGTGAATAAATACAATGTGGTATATATGTTAGAGTAGTCCATTCATAAAACAGATGTAAGTTTTGACACATGGCATAACATGAATGAATTTTGAAAGCAAGTAAACTGGAATAACAGACACAAAGGACACATGTATAATTCCACTTGCGTCAACTAGAAAACACAGTAGTATTGGTGCAGAGGACTAGGGAGTTAGAGCTTTTCTTTAGGGTAATTAGAAGTTAGCCACATACTTTCTCTTTCTCCTCCATCCAGCTTATCTGCTAATTCTTGCTTGTCAGGACACTAAGTAGTTTCTTCACATAAAAAAAGGCTAACATCTCACCAACCTTCCCTTCTACGCCTCCAGACCATTACACAATCAATGTTTTACATGGTTACAACTCATATTTTTTTGAAGCATTCAGTCTCTTTAACCCTAGTATTAATACTGGCAATTTCACTAGGCTGATATACAGAACTATTCTTTGTTGTTCTCTTTGACACACACAGTATATTTCTTAACCTATTATAAAATACAGTAGACAAAAAAAAAAAAACCCAGAACTACTGACCCTTAAAATTTTAGCACAATTTGCTCTGTTACCTCTAAATATGACAAAAATTCCTACTTATACCCTAAAAGTCCCTCCTACTATAATTTAAAGTTAAATTTGACCTTTTTCTTCAACAATGTAGTAAGAAATCAACTATATACATTCTACTGTTAAAGTTCATCCATCTAATACCAAAATTTATGGGATGTAGCAAAAGCAGTACTGAGGGAAGTCGATGGCAATAAATACCTACATTAAAACACACACATACACACATGCATGCACAAACAACATTACTTTACACTTCAAGAAAACAGAAAAAGTAGAGTTAAGAATATACTTTGGCTGGTGAGTATTTGTCTAGTGTGCACAGAATCCTGAGGTTGAAGCAGGAGAACCACATTCAAGGTCCTCCCTAACTACACAGAAATTTCAAGGTCAGCCTGGGTAACAGGAGGCCCTGTGTGGGAGAACAACAAGAATAAGAACTAAGAGAAAAGGGAGAAGAGGAAGAGTAAGGGGGAACAGGAGGAACGGAAAAAGAGGAAGGGAAGGGGAGGAGGGGAAGGAGAGGAAGAGGAGGAGAGTCCAGAGTTAGGCACAAAGATCAGAACAGAAGAAACAAATCAAACAAAAATGGGTGATCAACTAAGAGCTGGCTTTTTTAAAAGATAAAACTGACACACCCTCTATTGGACTAACAGAACAAGATTTAAAGTTAGAAAAACCATTATAACCCTGGATGCATAAATACAATAACTCAGAGTACTACTATCAATAACGGTGCACAAATAAATTGAATAACCCTATTTCCCCCATAAAACCTGTTCCCCCCAAAATAAACTGGACTTGTACCATGGAGGCATTTTCTCAGAGTCTGAGTTTCTTGGGTTACTGACTCTGCACCACTCATCTCCTTGAGGACCCTGTGTACCCACAAAAAAACCACATGAAACTGTAAAACTTAGAAAACAGGAGGAAAGCTTTGTGTCATTGGACTTGACAATTCATGGATTTAACATAAAAAACAAAAGCAACTAAAAATAAACAAGTGGAACTTTATCAAACTAAAAAACAAAAACAATAAGCACAGAAAACGAAAGTATCAGGAAAAAAAAGAGCCTATGGTACAGGAGAAAACGTTTGCAAACTGTGGATTTGCAACAGATTAATTTATAAAATACATCAAGAACTCTTAATAAATCAATAGGTATAGAACAGTCATTCCATTAGAAAATAAGCTAAGCACAGAAACAGATATTTCTTCACAGGATATATATAAATGTCCAATAAACACATGAATATGCTCAATATCATCAATAATTAGGGAAACATAGAAACCACAGTGGGATATCTCACATCTATAAAGATGATTACTACAAAACAACAAAATACAACCAAAGTGACAATGAGCCCTTAGTTTTATGGTTTTAAATATGAAATGTCTGCCACAAATTCATTTGTTGGGGGAAAGGTTCGGGAAACTTTAGGACATAGACACAGGATCTAGTTGGAAGGTACACCTACTCCAGTAAGGCCACACCTCCCAATCCTTCCCAAACAGTTCCACTAACTGGGGATCAAATGTTCAATTATAGAAGCCTATGGGGGCCTTCTCATTCAAACTATCACAGACATGATACAAAACAACAGAGCCACTGTGGAAAAGTATGGCTGCTCCTCAAAAACCTAAAAGGTAATTGCCAAAAGCTCCAGAAACTTTTTTTTTTTTTGGTCTTGATTAGAAATAATTAAAATCAAGATCTCAAATATATCATTAGTATTCCAGTGTTCTTTACAATAATATTATGTGATACAAACAGGTGTGGAAACAAAGGAAATTCTGCAAAATACCAGAAGAGAACCCTAAGACCACTATAAGCAAAATAAGATAGATGCATAAAGACAAACACTGCATGATTCTATTTACATATAGGTATCTACAATAGAATTCATAGACTCAGAGAATGGAGTGGTGGACACCAGGGGCTGGGGATAGAGAGAGCATAAAGTTTCAGCCATACAAAATGAATCAATCTAAAACAATGTCTATAAATCAACAAATGTACACTAAAAATCTGTTAACAAGGTACATCATATAGTATGTTCTGACCATATGCTGGGTAGTTTTTCATCAACTTTACACAGGGAGAGTTAATTTGGGAAAGAGAAAACTCAAATGAGAAAATGTCCCCATCAAATTAGCCCAGAGGCAGGCCTGTGGGCATCATCTTAATGAAGATGTGGGAGAGCCCAGCCCACTATGGGCATGGCAAGTGATCCTCAATTGTGTAAGAAAACAGGTTGAGCAAGCCCAGAGGAGCAACCCAGTAAGCAGCACTCTTCCTTGGTCTCTGCTTCAGTTCCTGCCTCCAGGTTCCTGCCTCCAGGTTCTTGCCCCTGCCTTTCCTTGATGATGGACCATGAAAAGTGTAAGCCAAAAAAATTTTCTCCAAAAGCTGTTTTGGTTTTTTTTTCTTTTCTTTTCTACAACAGTAGAAAACAAAATAGAATATATCACAAGGAAATATTTTAAGAGAATTTTTTTGTAAGTAAAATTTCACCTCTTGATCCCAAGTTTTAGCAGCTTCATAAAATATCAAAGAAAATAAAAGCGCTACATTTCAATTTCCAGCATGGCACTTAAAGCAAGATTCTGAAGCAGACTCTGGTATTCATTCCCAAGTATTGGGGCTGAATACAATTGTCAACCATCTGTAGTTCACTAACCACATCTAACTTACATAAAACCAAGAAAACAATTCCAAGATGTTCACGTTATTAATTTTGGGAAAAATACCCTTTACTCAGTAGTCAAGTACCACTGTGCATTGTTTCTGCCAACCAATGGCTGACCTTGACTGCTTGCAGAGCACAACCCCAGAAATTAATTCAGTCAGTACATACCAACAAAAGCTCTGTCTAGAAAGGCCAATCTCCAACATGAATAAAGGCAGGCAAAAGTAAAATAATAACAACAATAAAGCAGGCAAGAAAATACCACACACATGTTTTTATAGGCAATAAAGAGAGCCCAGAGCTGTGCAATCAAGCTAGGACAGCTCTCTCCTCACTGACCAGTCAGCCTGAATTTTACCTGTCTGGTAACCAGCTATTTCCCTCCAAGCAAAAGAAACTAGTATTTTCTGACACATGATGGTCTTCAATTTATTTCTGGTTGGTTGATTGCTTAGTTGGTTTTTGTTGTTGTTGTTGCTATTGTTGTTGTTTTTGGGGGGCAGTGAGATAAGGTCTTCTGTGTGTGTGTGTGTGTGTGTGTATGTATGTGTGTGTGTGTGTGTGTGTGTATGTCTTGTGTGCATTTATATATACATATGTGTATACATATATATGTATGTGTATACATATTCATATATATAAAGCACTCGTGACAAAAATATTCTAAGCCTATCTTCCAAACAAATCACTATTCCCACTATTTTTGTGAATGTCATTAAAAGAAATGAAACCTAATAGGAGACCATAAGAATCCTATTAGCTACTTTAAGTATTTTGCTATTTGTCACAACATTGGTTACTCAGTGGTAGAGTGCACCTATACAGCTGTGGTTTCATCTCCAGCACCAAAAATGTAAAGTTAAATGCTGTTTTACAAGTCTCAATAATGCCGCCCTTCAAATATTATTAGTAAGATAAGTTACTCATTCATTTAATCACAACTGGATGCAGACTAATTGGTAATGCCCTACAAGTAGCAGTTAAAACCTCAAGTCCCAAATCTTAGGAGTAAGTGTCTACATGAGAAAGGCCCACTGCCCAGTCCCTAAACACTGACAGCAAATTTCTGCAGGCAAGAGACAGTCCTGCCTGTGCACCCTTCACCTACTCAGCTCTCAGGCCTCATTCCTTCCTGGGATACCTTTCCCCTGTCCTGACACCTCCTCACCTCCCACTTACAACCATAATAAACCCAAACATGCTTCCCCATAAACTCAAAGACGACCAGAACTGGAAGCCATATAAACCAGCACAGACCATGGGTTTCACATGGATGGATCACAATAGCTGTGTTTTCTTACAATTAAAAATACGGGGGAGGGGTGACTCGGTGGTTAAGAGCCCTGTTGCTCTCCCAGAGAAAGAATCGGTAATGTGAATTAATTTTTAACTTTAAAACTACATGGTATTAGTATCAGAATTCTAATGGACAAAAATTTATAACAATAAAACTTCAAAGGACAGTTTCATTTTAAAAAATGAACTACTGCCCTTAAAGAGCCTGCAACATATAGGTGTTTCTATTATTCTGAATCTGTAATTTTTTTTTAAAAAAAGGCCTATAGCTGAGGACACTGCTCAGTGTGAAGTGTATCACCACAGAAGAGCACAGAGTGAGTGCACAAAGGGCTGAACCGGAAGCTGGGGGCAGGTTTAAGCCTTTCAGCTACGACAGTTCCTTACCTTTTACCTTTTACTTCAAATAATTCTGAGAAAACCCTTTGAAGGAGGTATTGTTATTTTTTCCGATTTCATATTTGGAGCAATTAAAAATTAAAAGATAATTTGTCCATGATAAAGAGAAATTAACAAGACTAGTAAGTAGTATGGCCAGGAACTGAGCCAATATATTCTCAAAGAACTCTTAACACCCACAGAGTGTATTTAAACTAATCAGGTAACCCAAAAGCTTCAAAACAGTAAATAACATCCAGAACTAATTTTAGTAGGGTGACACCAGCTTTAATCACAGTCTGAAAACAAAACTTGCCTAAAACCAAACTCGGAACTGGAGGGTTTTCACCCTCCCACCTTCTCCTTTCTCCTAACACACACAATAAAAATCCTCTCATAGACTGAGAGATAATTTCTGAAATTTGTACAAAGTAAACAGTGATCGTTTAAAAGCAGGATTCATCTAAGGACTCTAGAATTGTACTGTCTGCCAATAAGACATTTTAACAACTCTGTCACACTGAAGCCCAAGTCCAAAAATTAGGTAACTTCTGGTTAGGTGAGCCAACAGTACTAACTCAGAAGACTAGGTATGCCACAAGGCTACACCCTGTTTAATACTCTATTGACAACTCAGATAAATACCCAGGCTTATTCAAGATGACATCAACACAGGCTTCATTATGAAATTCAAAGGAGCTTATCAGGATGCATGAGTACGTAGAAGCAATATACCTCCACTTCCTCTTTGTAAGAGTAAATATGTACTTATTATAGACAAATGAAAAAACCAGCTACTAAGTACCAGATGCTAAGGCTGTAGAGCAGTAATCCAGACAAACATGAGGGTAAGCTGCCTTCAAGTGAGTAATAAGCTCAGAGCACTTGATAATTATCTAAGAATACCTTAAGGAGTCTATGTTCAGTGTACGGCATTATTTGGAGCCTGTCCAAAACACATGATACCATGGTAATATTTCTGCAATGATTTTTAAGATTTGAGAGGAAACAATTTTTTTTAAAAAAGAGTATTAGTGGGAAGAATTAGGATTGTTGGGCCTGTAAAAAAGACTTATGAAGGACAGTGCCAGACTATTACCTGGATTTCAGTAAGGTTTCTATAAAGAGAGAACGTAACAGAAACAGTCAAACACTTTTAAATAGGAAACATGATATGAGTGTAAGAACAGAATGAATACAACCAAATCCAAAAGGTAAAAGTTGACAGTTGCCAAAAACTCCTTAAGCAAGCACTGGAACCATTTTATAAGGAATAGGAAGTTGGCCTCCTTCTTCCCTGGAACATTCTAAGTTTATTCTGGCCAAGTGCAGGGGATGTCGCTGTCACTGTGAGCCCTTGGTAGGGTGCAAACAAACATTTCTAGCACTGATGGGTGGTCTCTCTGAGAAGATACTGTGAAATATCTCCCTCTATACTGAGAGCCCTAACTTCCAGAGCATGGCCTCTATGGGGCCTCACATCTAGCCCTCAGATATTCTTCACAGAAATAAATCTGGCAAGACAGTCAGGACTGCAGCTATTGCTCGGAGACAGAGCACTTGTTCAGCCTTCAAAAGACTCTCTGGACTGTTGCCAGCACCACAGAAACAAAACATAGCATAATCACAACTAGTACTTGTTTTTTCCTCCCATGCCCACTATGCTTGGGAATGAAGTAAAAGGTTCTAAATGCTGTAAAATATTTGTACTTAAATGCTCGTTCTAATCCATTTGCAGTAGAGCAAATACAAATAATCAAAAAATGTACTTGCCTATGAAAACCAGAAGAGATTGTATACAGAAAGAAAAAAAAATTCTTATTCCTAAAGGATAATATAATATTAACTTTGTTTTTTAATTATTCTTTTTACAAAAATAAAAACTTGATCATTTAAAAATGGGGGGGTCATAAGAAAATGAGTTTGAGATAAATGTGGTGACAGGATGCATCCCAATGCTCCTGTGCCCAGAGGTAAGCTGTCTTCCCCACACAGTGCTAGTCACTGTTTGTGCAGACATGTTTAAATCCTTTGGTTTCTTTTTTATCACTATTACAAACAGAACCAATAACTACAATCTTTTTCAATCAATTCATCTTATGTCCCCACAACTGCTGCGGAAGACATCCTAGTGGAGCGCTATGTTGTACAAGTATAGGTTACACTTCTGAAAGAGACAATATTGGTGTGTTAGTTATTCTTACAGTTACTGCTAAACTGACCTCCAAAGAACTATGTCAAGACTCTGCCACAATGTTTAGAAGCTTCTATTCTGTCTGCAATCCAGCCAGGGCCAGACATCACCTTACACTCCTAACTTATCAATCAAATGAGTAGGAAATCACTATTAACGTGGAGGTTGTTTTCCTGCTTTGTGTTGGAAAGGGCTCAGACTGGACATTGCTATGTTGCTGAGGCTGTCAGAGAACTGGAAATCCTACTGCCTCAGCTGCAGACATGTGTCAGCACCCAGCTGGTAACTGTTCTAATGAGTTCAGTTCCTCACCACTAGAACTAAAAACATTTTCATGGCTCTTGTAGCCATCTGCAATCTCTTTCTGTGAAGTACTTCTTTGTGTCTTTTGCCTTTTTTCTCTACAAGTTACTATTTTTTATAGATTAACAAAGTCTTCTGCAGAAAGTAACCCTCTCTCATTTCATGTGTGTACATAATTCATTTTGAGATTTCATATCATGCTTTTTTTTTTTAACTTTTTACCATTCCAGCTTCACATTTTCTCCTTGAGGCCAGCTCGCCATTCTTATAACACTTATTGGATAATTCATCTTTTCTCCAAGTCATTCTTTGCGGAGACAAGCAAAGAGAAGAGGAATACAACAGGGTGGATATAAGCTGTAACACAGTCTCTATACAGCTACCTAGAATAAGTTTATAAGCAAATATCACAAATGCCCTTATTTGTGGAGCTGGATAGATGGCTTAGCAGATAAGAACACTTGCTGCTCTTGCAGAAGAACCAGAGTTTAGTTCCCAGAACTTGCATCAGGTGACTCACAACTATCTGAAAATCCAGCTCCAAAGGATCTGACACACTCTTCTGGCCTCTTAGGAAACCAGGCACACACTGTGGTATGCAGACATCTATGTTGGCACTCATACATACACATAAAATAAAATCCTTTTTTTTTTAAGCCGTATTTTTGTACCTGTGTAAGAATACCAAATTCTCAATCCTCAAAGAACAATTCAACATAATACCTATAAAAATTCCAACTACCTCTTTTACAGAAAAAGACAAGCAGATTCCAAAACTCACACAGAAATGCAAGAGAACCAGAGCAGAATAATGAGTCTGGAAAAAAAAAGTTGTTCTCACACTTCAGTTTCAGAATGTACTACAAAGCTATACAGTGTCAAAGTAGTCTGATGTTGGTATCTGCACACACAGAGAGACCATGGAACAGAGCCAGAGCCAGGAGATAAGCTTCACTCATGGAAAACCAAGGGTACAAAGACAACTCAATGAAGAAACAGTCTTCTAAATGGTACTGGATGGTACTGGATAATGATATTCCCTGCAAAATAATACAGCTAGATTTTATCTCAAAATCAAGTGCAAGAGCTAAACTATAAAATGTTTAGACTAAAACATAAATCTTCATCATGTTTAATCATCATGGTCTACTATATGTTAATTAAAAGCACAAATAACAAACAAAAACATAAATAATAATTTTAAAACTTATAATAAATGAAAGGAAAAATACAACATCAAGAAACTAAAAAGAAACTCCACAGAACAGGTGAAATACTTGAAAACCATATCTTTGGTAAGAGCCTAATAAAAAATTTTGCAATTGACATTACATAAGTACAGGTAAAAAATATATCTCTACCCAGTATCCAGGACATTTATATATAGATATATGAAATTCCTATTTATGAATACTTACTAACAAATAAAAAGCAAATAACCAAATTATGAAGTAGTTAAAGGCCTAAACTTCTCCAAAGATAACACAAATGCCCATAAGCACACAAAAAGATGTTAGGTGTCATTAGTCACTGGGGAAATACATAACCAAACTAGAATGTACAACCACTGCATCCCTGGGATGGTGACTTGAACAGAAGAGGAAAGTGTAGGAGAGGACATGAAAGAGTTATTTTGACACCTGAACTACCAGAAAGATGATCAAATACTGCTGCAGCTCCTCAATTAAACACGGTATCGCCATATGACTCAGCATTCCACTCCTACATATACAAAGAATAGAAAAACATACATTCATGCAAAAATCTATATATGAATGTTCACAGCAGTATTATTTATATTAGCCCAAAGAAGAAATGGTTCACTGTCCATCAAATGACGAACGAGTGACTATGATACACCCATACCTTAGAATACTATTCAGCCATGAAGAGGAATGAAATACTAAGACGTACCAAAACATGGATAAACTAAAAGAAGCCAAACACAAAAAGTCACATATTATTTGATTACATTTATACAAAATGCCCCAAATAAGAAAATCCAAACACAGAAACTAAATCAGTGGTTGCTAGGAGCTGGGGAAGGGAAGAACAGCAAGTAAGTGCTAAGAAGGGGGTGGTATGGATATAGGGAAGCACACAGAGTTACACTTCAAAACAGGATTTTATGGCATATGGACTGTATCTTTTTTAAAATATAAAGGTCAAAGTTTAGGAAATAAATCATGATTTACTACAGCAACAGAAAATAAGCATTAAGTGAAAAGATTCTGGGTCTAAAACAAGGCATCCAGAGCAAAGAAGATTCATCTGGAGAAACAACATCAAACATTGACAGTCATGGAACTCTAGCTGGTATGAATTCCCCAGTGTGGAAGATGGAGGACAGAGCTGTAACTAGGGAACCGAGCAAGCAACCCAGGGGAATGACTGCCACATCCCAGCTCCTTGCACTCCAACTGCTGTCAGGCACAGCAGATGCAGCTTTACCCAACTGTAAGCAAATCTAGTTCTTTTCCGAGCAGCCCTCTACTACAAACAGAGGAGAGATGTCCTACTACAGATAAATAGAAATGTGGTCACTGTTTACTTCAAATAGACTCAAACATAATAAAAACCAACAAGATGTGGGAGGAGGCTGAAATAGAACCCAGACAGTGAGAGGTTGAACCTAATCAGCATTGCACATGAAAACCCAGTAGGGAGGGAGGAGACCCAGCCAAGGATCTTTGGAAAGGAGACTTTGGCTACATACTATAAAGCTAATGAGAAGTAGTGTGTTCTACTTTAAAATTTATTTCCTGGACCAGGGAGATAGCTCATTTGATAAAGATGCTTGCCCATACAAACCTGGTGAGCTGAGATCTATCAGTAGAAAGAGAACTCCACAAAGTTGTTATCTAACCTCCACATGTGCAACATGGCACACACAACCAAACATTTGTATCATTCATACACACTAGTAACATTTTAATGTATTTCTTATGAGGAAATGGTTGCAAATTAGGACTGAACAAGTCAGTCAATTACTGTGGACTTAAGAAGAAAGACTTAAGAAGGAAAGTGTGGGAGCAGAGGAAGCCTTGAATGAATGTGTGAAGAGCGAATGAAGTCCTGAGTGTGAATGTGTATTGTTGAAATGGGAACGGCCAAGTACAGATGTCTCAGACCCATGGGAAATTGGCAAAAGACAACACACCCCGGGACAGGCTCAGAAGTATAGCAAAGCTTTCCTTTGGTCCAAGTGCAAATGCTGGCAGTGTATGCAAACACTAGCAACCACAGATTCCTCCTCCCAGATGTTTACATGCTGAGACTGCTCAACTATTAAGCACTAGCTAACCCACACCACACCACACTTGGTGCTGTCCGTAATTAACAATGAGGTTCCAGGTTGCTGTATAGTTGGAGTGGCTCCTTAAGAGCAAACACAGCTCAAATGACCCCAGCTTTTCTGTATGTGTATCTGTCTGTCCTTTCCTCATTCCCTAACTACCCCACTCAGGTTTCCAGAACCAAGCAGCATGTAATAAGAAAGAGAGACTTTAACCAATTATTAAGCCAGAATAAACCCTGCAGTTCCACAAGTTGGAACAACCATCGGTGTCTACTCACAGAATTTATGTATTATATTAAGTGACAGATAAGGAAATAAAACATGTAGATAGGACCTGCTAACTCAATCCAATAAGAAGACACAAGCAATGAGACCTCAGGAGCCCTAAGCTCACCTGCCACCCACATGTTGGTTTCTAGATACTGTTCTCCATATGCCCACAGCTTCTTTAGAAAATGGGATAATTCCATGGTTGATTCAAACAAAGAACAACAACAAAACCAAGATGCACCTGAAATATCATGTGGTACCAGAACATATATTGGTACTATCAAAATAAGAATGTGTTATCGAAAAGACACAGGAATAAATGGATCAATAAAACTATATTCCAGGTTAGTTTATAAAATATTCACAAATCCACTTAAATAATAAACAGGAATACAGAACAGTAGTTTCTCAAGAATTACAGGAATGGGACAGGAAAGATGGCTCAGTGGCTGCTCTTCCAAAGGTTCTGAATTCAATTTCTAGCACCCACATGGTGGCTCACACTATCTCTCACGGTAGTCCTGTAAGATCCCATGCCTTTCTGGTGTGCAGATATACATGCAGACGAAACATCCACATACATAAAATACATAAGTAAATCCTTACAAACAGAACCACAGAAGTGAGGAAACTGGCAGTCATTAAGCATACACCACAGAAGTAGCTGTTACCTTCAAGAAACACTACAGAGGGAAAACTAGCCTAGGAAAATGAGGGTGAAGCACAAGGGGATTGCAGATGAAAAGCGATTCCCCACTAGAGGAAGTGCTCATGACGAAGAGATGATTAACTATTCTATCACAGGAGTAAAAATAACATGCATTATTAACTGCAAAGGGGAAACTGACTGCAAATGAGAAACATAGCAGACACTACCTTAATCAAGTGATCACCTTAACTTTACCAGTCATAAGACATAATAACACGAATAATCAATCATCCAATGAACTTAAACCAAAGGACAATTAAAAAAAACTGACCAGCTCGCATACAATGAGAAAGAAATTAGAAACGTGACAGATGGAAGGAAACAAAAACAACGACAACTAAAGGGAGCTGTCCTGAGCTGGGCTAGAAAAAGGGTATTTTACAATTGTGAATTTCCTAGTTTTGATAATTACACTGTGGTTGTATACACTACAACTATAAGGGAATCTAGGAAGCAGACACCTGGGAATTCCTTGGACTCGTATTGCACCTTTTATGTCAGTCTAATGTTAACACAACATAAAAGTTTAAGCAATTTTAGGAAAACTTTTCTTTGACAATTAGATTTATATCCAACAGATAAAGTGTGTACACTTGAGTTCTAGCTCTATGGAAAGAATCTGGCATTGTTTGTTTTTTAAATCAAGTTAAAAGGTGGATATACTTCATTAATATTGATTTATACAAATTACTAAAGACATCTGGTAGAGAAAAAGTGTGCGTTGTGTTACCTATTCCTTTTTGAAATCTGTTACGTTTTCACTACCCCACATTAAACACATGAAGCCTTTGTTGCCACTCTCATCAAATGCAGTAACAAATGTTAGATCCCATTATATTTTCTAGCAGTACTTCTATACAACATGCACTTCATTAAGCAATTAACTGGTGAGCTTAACTTTGCTTGTGTGTGTGTGTGTGTGTGTGTGTGTGTGTGTGTACATGCACACACATACTTATATACTTCAGTCTTGATTTGAAAAAAAAAAAGTTCTGAAACAAGAGATAATACGTTTACAGTCTAAAAGTAAAATTAAGAATTTAACCCCAGTGACCAGAAGCTGAAACATTTAATCTAGCTTCCAGGGTTTTTGTCTACTACTAAGTTATGAAATACTAGAATCCCAAACCAAAGAAACAGCATACATGATAAAACCACATAAAAAAGCTACTATAGGCTTCCTAGACATCCAACTTAGAACTCAGACAAAATCCTAAGCTAAAACACAGTGACCAAAATTTCCCTCTTTTTCCATCAACTAAGTTAAAGAAAATCTGCATTTACTTTGCAGCTTTTGGCTGCTAGGCACCTGTACATACATGATTCTATTTTACCCTGGCAAATCTAAGGAGGAAACCAAGGCTCAGAAGTAATTTTCTTGCCTTTGCTTAGAAAAGTTTCTCAATGGGTACCAACATTTGAGGCTAAATAATGCCTTGAGGGATGAGGGATGAGGGACGAGGGGGGTGCGATGTGTGTGCAGCACAATGATTATCAGCATCCTTGGTGTCTATCCACTGGATGCCAGCAGCACTGCTGCAGCTGTGACAACCAATAATGTCTCTAGACACAGCCAAATGTTCTCTGGAGTGTAAAATTACCCCCGATGAGAAAGCCAGAATAAAAGCCAACTTTTTCAATCAACAATACATATGTGCCAGACCCTGCTCAAACTGAGTTAAGAGACAACCTGAGGGTCTCTACCCATAAGAATTCACTTTGTACCTCGGTCTTCTAAAGGAACTGGTGTTTGATTTAAAACCTCTCTTCATACACAACCCTGTAAGACTCATTTAAAAAAAAAAAAAAAAAAAAAGCAATAAAAATAAATTTAAAAAACAGCCAACAATAATCACATCTTTTTCCAGGGTGGAAAGGAAGTTGGAGTTCTCACAGGATCACAAGCACTAGCTTCACAAGCCAGACATCAACTCTGGGTAATAGCAGCCCTTACAAGCATCAAAAAAAGGACACAGATTAGTTTACATGCCTTTACAAAGTATTATCTCTGGCACTCACAGAATGAAAGGCTTTTGCCTCCTCTGAGGAAATGTAGCAATGACACTCCACAGAACAAGGAAGGTCTGACTCCCAAAGAAGGCCTGAGCCAAATATTTCTTCTCCCACCAACGTAGAAAATCAGATGAAGAAAAACAAATAATCTCCTAAGGAAACACTAAAACAGCCAAGCAAAGCCTATTAGAAACCATTGTGCACAAGAGAGAAGGGTGGGAGCAGGTACATCACAACATATATGAATGAAATGACAACATCAAAGGCAACGTTTTAGGGGGCTACAAGTGAAAGATGGCAGGATGAAAGGAAATCCAGAACATGTTTTAAGTTAACTTTTCCCTACATCATTACTGCAGTGTTCCTTAGGAAACGTGGTATCCGTCCTGATTGTGAACTGCTGGGAATTTGACCAGGGGCCTTCCCTGGACCAAAAGCAATGAGCTGCTGAAGACACCACAAATGTGCAAAATCGTTCAGTGTTCCACTTCAGCTGTTATTTCTGTGACAAGCTGGACAATCAAGCAGCACAGCATCTGCTGCAGCCTAATGCTACCAAGTACACAGAAATAATTTCTTTACAGGGATGCCGCCAAGTCATCCTAGGAGCGCCATGTCTTTCTAGGAACTGCATGAGTCCTGGGAGTAGAGAAACACACCTTAAGGTCAAAGTGACCCCGTGTCAAGCCAAAAAGCCTTACTTAAGCAAGTATAGTTAACAGATGTATTACATGCTCCAACTCCTTCATTCTCTAATATCTGTAGCAGAAATAGAAAGCAAGCAGAGACAAATTAAAGGCCATTTTCAACCCCCTGAAATAATGTTCCTGACCCCTTTAATCACTGTCCAATCTCTAACCTTTTCACATTTCAAACATTTTCTATATGTATCACAAGTTTAGCCCAAGGGAACCTAATTCAATAAAATCTGAGTAATCTACTTAAATACGAAGATTTATACTCTTGTCAGCAGCAACTTAACACCAGAAGACAAAGGGTATAGCAACAAATGCATAGAAATGAACAAGTGAATATAAACTGTGACTTTAAATTCATAAAGAAATGTATCAACTTAGCCTGAAATGTTAGAGAAATTTTTTTCTTGCGTGAAATTATGGAACCAGGCTGAGAGCTCACTAACCTGTTTTACTTCCTTTTACTAATTTTTGTCCTCATGAAAAGCAGAAAGAGCCTTGCCACAACAAATGCCTGAAATCATAAAAAGCCTATCTTTTAACAAAATTCAGGACTCTCTTGACCTAATCATAAGCTATCTTAAGATATTACTTTGTGCAGGGTGGTGGTGGAGGCGGCGGCGGTGCATGCCTTTAATCCCAGCACTCGGGAGGCAGAGGTAGGTGGATCTCTCTGAGTTTGATGCCAACCTGGTCTGTAGAGTGAGTTCCAGGACAGCCAAAGTTACAAGAGAAAACTGGGGGTGGGGAGGGAGGGTGGGGGGGAGGTGCATGTTACTTGAAACAAAGGTGCAATATAACATTCACCCTAACTTACTTAACCAGCAAGGTACAGTATTCTTGCCATCTTTAAAATAAAATTCATCCTTGTGAAACACATCCTAGTTATATAAGATCTCCAAAGAGAACCTGCTTTTGGGCCTCAGGGTTGTGTTCCCCAGATAACTATTTTGTTTCAAAATGTTTCGATTAACAGAGCTAAATTCTGTTGGCATTAAATGGTAAGATTAAGACAAACCAGGGCTCAAGAGATGTTTTAGTTCATAAAGTACCTGCTTCACAAGCATGAGTACCTGAGTTCAGATCCCAGCAACCAAATAAAAGCTGGGTACAGTGGTTGGCATGTCACCAGCTGGGGACAGGAAAACTGAGACAGAAGGATCCCTGCAGCTCACTGGCTAGCCAGCCTAGCTTAATCTATATCTCCAGGTTCAGTTAGAGGCCCTGTCTCAAATATAAAGCTATCTGGGATGACAGCAGAAATTGACCTCCACCCTCTACGATTCATGCACATTCATATGCACACATGTACATACATACATATTTAGGAGTCAGGTGTTAAAAGGCTGTTGCTGGTGTGGTAAGATGGTAACATAGTAAAGGCATTTACCAACAAGCCTGATAAACTAAATTTAATCTTTGGGACCCACATGATGGGGATAATCAACTCCCAAGTTGTCCTTTAACCTGCACACACATGCTGTAGCCCACGTACACACAAATACACACGCATACTAAATGTCAAAAACAAATAAGAAGGTTCTAAACATTTACAAAGTCTGTAATATCCTCTGCTGTTTAAAAAAAATGTTCTTAGACACTTTCTTTTAGTTTCAGGCCTTCTTCAAGTACAAATTAGGAATATCTTAGAGCCAGTACTACAAATAAAGTACATTTTCCACACCTAGAGAATTAAGATACTTTATAAGTTGGAACAAAATTAACGTGGTTTATTTTCTTTCTGTTCTTCCTAGCTGTCCTAACACGGTACTTTCTTGAGACATTCCAAGAGAATTAATTATTTGAAACTGAGAAATAAACTACTTTAAAAAGTATAAATACAAATGACATCAAAAAAGTTGGGGGATCATTTTTCGAGCTAGATTATAGCATATCCTGAAATTCTGAAGATTATTACATTTCTAGTCAAGAGTGAAAGACACAATAAACAGTCTACCCTTTTCAAAAGGCCAGATTTGTTACAAAGATTAAACTGGTTAACAGAGAGGAAAAAAAATAGCTGTAATACTCTCCAGCTAAAAATGTCTTTTCTGGTTCTCAACCTGTGGATCATGACCCCCTCTGAGGGTGGAATGACCCTTTCACAGGGGTCACCTAACATCATCTGCATATCAGATATTTATATTATGATTCGTAAGAGCCACAAAGTTACAGTTATAAAGTAGCAACGAAAACAATTTTATGGTTGGTGGTCACAACATGAGGAACTGTACCTAAAGGGTTGTAGCATCAGCAGGATTAGGAACCACAGCTTTAAACTATCAACAACTTTTAAAAAATAAAGAAAGTTGTATATATTTGTATCTCAAATTACTGTTAGTTATCTTGTTAGTTTAGACTTGTAACAAACATGTTAAAAGGACTTACAAAGAATTTGGACAAAAATCCTAACAATCGGTTATCTAGGACTAATCCTTGAAATTCCAGGAAATAAATTAAGGCTTCGAATACCCCTACTGGCTGGTATATTCATGAAGCATCCAGGAAAGTATGGCTAAAAACAGGTCAAACTTTCCTGGCAAAGTTTAAGTGGGCCCTGGGAAAAAGTCTAGAAGAATCAACATCTAAGTCCAAAGAAAATACCTGTACTGCTGAAGTTTGAAGTGAATGGACAAAGCAGCTTCCCTCCCAGGATGTATGCTTCCCTCCTAGGATGTATGCTTCCTTCCCAGGATGTAGGTAAGCACTGAAAACATGACTGCTAAGAATTCCTTTCATGCAGACGTTCCAGAGAGCCACTATCAGATAACCTTACACAGTTCATACCTAACAGTGTAACCTATTTATCCTACTGGGAAACTTTCTGGACAACAGCAGCATGGTTTAATCACTCATTAAAGCTATGCCAACCATCCCTCTGGCTTCTCTTACTACACCAACCCTCCATTCACAGATGATTAAACTTAGAAGCTGAGAAAGCTCAGAGGTGCAGGTGTTAAGTTTTTGGGACAGGGAAGACTACCTCCCTCCTACCATGGCTTGCTGGAACCCTAACCTCTAATTAAAGCACTAACACTGGAGAAAATTCCTTAAACCCACCCCCGCATTGAATTAATAACAACTTCATTCTGAGCATTTTGCTCACAACTGTTCCCGGTTCCAACACTGAACTGTCATGACATTAATACCAGATGGCATCAAGAGTATGCATCAAACACTGGGCCAGGCTATTTACAATTAACATTTACTGAGTACTTTTTGTCTGCCAGATGCTGTTTTAAGCACTTACAACAACCTCATAAGGTAGATTCTACACTACCCTTATTTTTATAAAGAAACCAGAGCAAAAAAAGCTTTAGTAATCTGCACAGGGCGAATAATGTGGAGATGCAGTATGCACACTGAGTTGCCCACCCCCACAAGCCATGCTCTTAAACTCCAGCATTCCTCTCTCCCTGGAGAATGTCTGCAGTGTTTCTCACTAATCATCTTAACTTTGCGAGGGGTGCATTATCATTCCCAATTTATCGGTGAAACTTGGCAAGGTACAATTCTTTTGCCTAAAGCTGTATAGCTTTGCATTAGGGTAAGAGTTGAATATGTTAGCTCTATACTTCTGAGCTTTTACTAATCAGGTCAAAATAGGGTACAAACTATAAAATGAAAAGAAATACAAATCTATTTTAAGACAGCCAACTGCTTTTGAAGATTCTAGGCTATCTATAAGTTCTTCTAAAAAAAATTACTTAAATAGGAAAAACATGTAAATGTAGTTAAGAGAGTAACAAAATATTCAAACTGGGTCAAAAATAATGGGGCAGAAACCCCCTCAAGTTTTTAAATGCTTATAATCTTTTTATTATGAAGCCACATCATTCTTGTATGGCCATAATATACACACACTCCTGTCTAACAACCACCTCTTTCTAGCTCAGCAGATGAGTGTTAGCTTCATTACTCATGCTGTGATTCCTAAGACACTAAGAAAGAAAACCAACAGCCAAGTATCCACCTACTGCAGGCTACTCTCTAAATCTGGTAACACTCTGAAAATAGCTCACAGATGTACAATAGCTTTGAGATTTTACTTACAGATATTTCTAAATAGAAATCACTATATGACTGCACTTAACATTGTCTTATGAAAAACAAATCTGTCTTTCTTAAATCCATAAAAGAGGAAAAGGGCTTAGAAAACCAATTTTCCATACCACCGGAAAGAGACACAAGTGCTTTTCTCAAGACCCAATTAGTTTAACTCGTCTGCAGTTACACTTTTGGTGTGTCGGCAACCGATTATCCAGATTGAAACTGGGCAAGACAGCCATGCCTCTCACCCTGTTTCCTACATACGCCACTGTTCACCGATAGCACAACAGATTACCGCATCCACAAGAAGCATCTATTTTAAAATTGCTAGTCCTACCTACCCAATCAAGCTTACACCCTCAACAATGGAAAAACCTATCAGCTTACCTGAAGCTCTTGTGTACTGGATAAAGATTTTAAAACCAAAAGATTCAAGGGAGGAAAGAAATTAAAAAAAGAAGCAATCATTTGTCAAGTATCTTTTCTAGCATCTGGCAGCCCAGTCAAAAGAGGGGAAAAGAAAGATGACAGTACACAAGCCAGAAGTCAGTCCAGACAATAAACATGGTTGGTTTGAGAGGGAAGAAAAATCATTTATTCAATCATCTTTAAAAACATCAGTGCTATATATGAAAAGAATTTATTTTAACGAGGCCAAAGTAGTTGAGTAACGTGTCAACTGATTGCATCTGTCCAAATACAATGTGTATTAGGGACAAATAGGTTCCACTGTCAACCTCCTAAAGATGTTTCGAAATAGGGTGGAACTTTAAAAAAGGGAAACTATCAGAAGATTTCATTAAACACAAGGGTGATTTTTCCCCCTGTGAGTTTAAAACAACGCTTTTTTCCCAAACCAGAATTTATTTTAAAAATCATTTTTACAAGTGAATTCAGTCACACATCCTTAACAAAGCTTACTAGGCAAATATACAGAGATACGATCTTCCCATGCCTTCTCTTCCCATTCCCACTTCCCATCCGCTGATTCCTTTTTCAAAGAGCTATAAGGACGTGCACAGATGCTATCTCAAATGAAAACTTCCGTTCCATTCCCCATACTAAAGAAAATAACAATTTCCCAGGAAAGCAGAATCAACCTGTCACCCGCAGTACCTTAATTCACGCAATGCCCATGTTACCAAAATAAAAGCTAGATCCCCTTAGGGAAGCAAATCCTCAGACATTTCACATGCTAAGTGGAGGGGGGAAAAAATCTATTCGTGAAAATAAAAAGGTGGAAAAAGACAACTTAAAAAAAGCAAACCACCACACCCTCAACTCTGCATTGCAAACCCATCTGCCAGGGGCCTTTACCTTCATTTTCCATCGAAACTGCACTCGGGTTGATGGCTACAAAGTCTTTAGTGTCAGCCACGGCCACACTGGGAATAGAGAGGAGAGGAGGACAAGGAAGAGAAGACCCCGGAATCCCAGGCTGTCACCCCCGCTCCCGGCCACGCGTCCCAAGGCTGCTCCCACCACCCCTAGCAGCAGCATCTGCAAGAGAAACCAGGAGAAGCGAGCTGAGAGAGCGGAGAGGGGCAGGGCGACCCCCTCCCGGCCGCCACCTCCCCAGCCCGCTCCCGCCGCCGCCGCCGCCCGCAGCGCCCGCGCCTCACGCCAGCCGGGCGGCGCCCGAGAGGCGCCCTACGGGCAGGAGGCATTCCCCGGACGCCCCCTTCCCTCCGGCCCTGGAAGTTTCTGGAAATAGGGACAGGAGCGGATACCCGGGAGTCCTCCCCGTCACCCTAGACGTCCCCCTCCCTCCGGGGTGCGAGGACTCACTCGCGGGGCTGCGGGGGGCGCCCCCACGCGCCTCAGACGAACGGGCGCTGCTGGCGGCGCGGCGGCGCCGCACGGAGCCCAGCCGCCCAGCCGCGTCCCGAGAAGAACAAGCTGAACCGCGGCGGGGAGGGGCGAGGAGGAGCGGCGAGGGGCCCGTCAAGCTCGGCCCGCCGGCTCCGCGCGTCTCCGCGCACGGCTGAGCACCACTGCTCCCGCCTCCGCCTCCCGCGCTCCGCCCCTCCCCGCCACCCGCCGCCCGGCGCGCCCTGCACTACCCGGCCCGCCGCCCACCGAGCTTTGTCGCTACCACTTCCGCCGCGAGAGGCGCGCGCGCAGGCGCACACCGACTCTCTGCGCGGGTGAGCGGAAGTGCAGTGAGGCCGAGCCTGCGGACTGCAATGGACGTTGTCCCGGGGCTGGAGAGTCTGTGTGTGAGAGCGTGCGGGCCCGCGGCTCCTCATGGGCTTTCGGAACGGCGCCTGCCCGCCTTCTACACACCCGTCGGGCGCGAGGGGTGGAAGCACGCCCGTCCCCCTCTCCGACCACACATTCCCTCCAGGCGGCCGCGGGATGGAGACGCGGAGACTAGCGGTCATGGCCTTGTCCCAGAGCCGCACGGGCGCACTCTACAGCCCTGAAAGTCTCTCCCGTCCCGCGGCCGTCACAATCTCCTCGGGCGACGCAGAGAGAAGCCGCTGTCCCTGTCAGCGGCCCCCTACGCGTCGTAACTCCCACCCCACCCCCCGCTTGCAAACTCCTGCTCTGGTCTGGCAAGAACCAGTCATCGTGGAGCCAGTTTCCAAAATTCTGTGCGGGTCTGGGGTGTGCTCCGAAGCCGGAGTGTCATGGAAGGGCAAGGTTCAGTGACAGCTCGAGGGAGGTCTCCTGATCTTTTTCATTGAGTATACGCAACCAGAATAGCTGAAATAGCAACTAGAAATCGGACACCCTGCCATCGAGGCTGAAGAACCGGTATTACCTTGGCTGCCACCGTTTTCCAAGTCAGCCTTTCACTTAGCACCTCGCACAAGCCCCTAGTAAGTCATTTTTGATGAATAGTTGCTAAGCTTGGTGAGCACAGGTAGCCATTGACCCAATCTCTCATCTACATCCGCTAGAGGGCAGAACTACACCTGTGGCCAGTTCTTAGGCTTCCTCTGAAGACCCCCTAATCTGCTCCAGAGACAGAACCCCTACAGGCTTCAGGTATTTTTCTTCCATCACTAAACAACCATTACAGAGTTGCTCTTTTATATCAGGGCCTATAGCATGCTTCCCACCACACGTTTAACGTAAGGAACCAAGTTGTCTGTCTCTGTGTTAGGTGCCCGGTAAGTTAAACTAATTTAGGATCGAAAATTCCGGACAGCTTCACGGTTGACACACATCTTTTTGTTTTGAAAAATGAGCTTTTTCCAGGTGGTGTGGTTCGTTCGCTCCACTCTTAAGAGACAGAAGTGGAGGATGGCCACAGGGGCTAAGCTAGTCTAGAAATCTATGATAACTCTTATCTCCAGTTTGGTTTGTATGCTTAATGATATTCGTATGCCCAGTGGCATAAGCCTGTGATTTCTATAATAAATTTTGTCTCGTGCTCAATTTAAAAGTCAGTTTGTAACATTTATTAGTATTTACAGAACCTTAATGCTACAACAATCATAATTTAAAACACAAGTATATAAGGTAGATTCCATGATATAAATTAGAATTCATATATAGACTTACGGGAAAAGTCATTTCATTGTGCTGATTTTTTTTTTGTTAGCTTGACATAGCAGAACCTCAACTGAGAACATATTTCCCTCAGGCGGGCTTAGAGGTAAGTCTGTGGGGCATCTTCTTAATCGACTGATGTGGAAGTGCCCAGTTCACTATGGGCAGTGCCACCCCTGGGCAGGTGCCTGGGCTATATGAAATGGCAAGCTGAGTGAGCCATGAGAAGCAAGCCAAAACAGCATTCCTCCATTGGCTCTGCTTCAATTTCTGACTTCAGGTTTCTGCCTTGGCTTCCCTAAGTGACGGACTATGATTGCAAAGTATAAGCTAAACGTAAACCTTTTCCTTCCCAAGTTGCTTTGGGTCAGTGTCTTACAACAGCAATGAAAAAGCAAATTAGGACATCTGCATTGTTAGTTATTTGACTAATTAGCTGAAACTGTGTGTGTGTGTGTGTGTGTGTGTGTGTGTGTGTGTGTGATTTGATATGGAACATAGAGTTGCATACACTGCTATGCAAGTGAATTAGCACTGAACCACATACTCAGTCCTAAAACATTTCATCCAAAGTAACTTCTTCAGCATTTTCTATTGTTCCCTGGACATTATATTAATACCGAATCCATAATTACCCTCCAAATATTTACAGACAGTGGCTTACACTAAAGTTTTACTAAATTTTGAAAGTCATCGTCACTGTTACTAAGCCAAAAATAAAAAAAGAAGGAAGGAAAAATTGGTTAAGGCCAATAATGAATTGTTACATATTCAAGTCTTAGTTCACTGTCAGTCATCTCACAAACGTTCAGGCTTGGAGACAGCCAAGAGCCTAGAAGTAGCAGTTGGTTCCAACCTTGTTGCTTATCCTTGAGCATCCACATATCTCTACAGAATGGTTTCTCTATTCTCTACCAGATCACTACCCCTGTGCTAGCCAACATCAGTAACATCAACTCCTACTTCCTATGACTGATATTTAGCATTTATCACGTATATGCATACAATGTATATATTAAAGCTTTAATTAATACTATCAAAGCGAGAGCAGTGGGTCACAAACTTCAGAAACACAGTCCTCTCATTTCCTCCTCAGAGCATGCTGGACCCTTCCATGAGGTGTGCTAAAGCTACTCCTACCCACAGCATATGATAAAGAGACTAAAATTCAGTGAACCGGAACTGCAAAATACATGCACATATATATTCTCTTTTTTTCCCCTTACATACTAAAATTGTTGGAAGGGACTGGAAAAGCAAGTGAAGACAATATATAAAGTACAAGCGTTGCCAAGGTGTAAGCTTGTCACAGGAAGAAACAAGCAGAAGACTAGCTGCCATGAGACCAGTGGCATGGAATACAGTGTGTGCAAGTTTCCATGCAATCAACCCCCCAAGTGTCCCTTAGAAATCAACCTCCTAAAATTTGGGTTCTACTCCTTTTGTTTTGAATATTTAGCCCACAAAATTAAATGCACCTTGAGCAAAAAGTGGTTTCAGGAGCTGAGAATGTTTCTCAGCGGTGGGACACTTAGATTCAAACTTTAGAACCACCAAGAAAGAAAATGGGGTGAAGAGATGAGAAAGAGAAGCAGTCGGCCACGTGAGCAATACAGGAAGAGTTGTGAGGCATCTCTTCTTGAGGGAAATGCAGTTGGGGAAGAGCAGGGGAGGATGGTCATGATGCTCCAACTTTATTCATATTGCGCCTTATTCTACAAAGGATATGGGCCACCTTGTTTTTAATGTTAAATTATAATAAAAATTGAACATTTAAAAATATATGAAGACAAAAACCTTTTTATAAGTTAGCCTAATCCACCTACTTTGTTTAGCCAATAAAGGATATGAAAACTGTCAGGTATGACAGCTGCCATTTTTATAAATCCAGATGACAAAGGAATATGGATTTTAAAACTTAAGAAAAGTAACTTTTAAGACTTCCCTCAATTAATATCTTCTTTTAAGCTTTGAACATCATCTGAACTAAACTAAACTACAACAAAATTTAATAATTCACCTACTTCCTGGGAAAAGTAAGCAGGCAAAGGTATGTGCCCTAAAGTTCACTGTTCCATACAGTTGATCTAAAAAAATCTTACTGAGCATTTTTATGCATATGTGTGTATGCTCATGAGTGTGTATGTGTGTAAATACAAGCCAATCTTGGGTAACATCCTTAGGAACACCCTTCACCTTCTTTGAGACAGGTTTATAATTGGCCTGGGGCTCCCTGGTCAGCCTAGAACAGCATTTCTCAACCTGTGGATCCTGACCCCTTTGAGGGTGGAATGACCCTTTCACAGGGGTCTGCCTATCAGATATTTACATTACAATACGTAACAATAGCAAAATTATAGTTATGAAGTAGCAACAAAAATAATTTTATGATTTGGGGTTACCATAACACGAGGAACTCTATTAAAGGGTCATAGCATTAGGATGTTGGAAACTACTGTCCTAGACTGATTGGCCAGCAAGCCCCAGGGATCCTCCTGTCTCTACCTCTCAGTGCTGGAATTATAAGCACAAGCCACCATGCTCAGGTAGAGATGAAACTCAGCAAGTTTTCACACTTGCAAGGCAAGCACATTACTGACAGACCTGTCTTCCCAATCTCTAAAAATTGAACATTAAAAAAAAAAAGATACAAAACTACAGCCCACTTTGTAAGTTAGCATACTCCAACTATACAACAGAATTTTTCTTATACAATAAAGGGCACATGAAGTGTCACGTATGAGGAAACAGGGTTACCGCAAAGAATGTCACATGAAATCAGTGTCTAACAGCTGCCTGCCAGAATTGCTATACATCTGTTTGAGTCCATGTTGTTGCAGTGCTACAGTAAAAGCTGAAAGCAGAAATTTAAAAGTTGGAGGGTTCAAATTCAAGTTACCTGTGTTTGATTAGTTTAATTGCACACAGATCACTAAGTATCATGCAAATATTTTATCTCCCGCAGAATTCCATAAACTCGTACACATTTAATAGCATTCAAAATGTGAAATATTTGACAAATCTGAGAAGAAGACACTAGGGACTTTAAAGTATACATTTACTCTTTACTTTTAAGTTTGCACTGAATGTGACTCTCCATTCTACAGATTCTGAACCCAGAGTGCTATTTGGAATTGTTATATATTGCCAGTCTTCAGGGTTGGAGACGATCATGCCAAGGGGTATAGTTGAGGATAAGAAAGGAAAAAATAAAACAAGTTGAATGTGAGTAGCCACCCAAGAATCAGCTCAAGACTTCATTATTTCCTTGTGAAACAGACACACGGTATACCAAGTTCTGGAAACCTTAAATTTTTTTGTGAAATGTAAATGTATCCATTTAGAAAGATTCCATCCCGATAGCTCATGATGTAGCTCAGTGGTAGGCCTGCACTTCACCTGCACCACGCGCTAGCTCAACCCCTACCCAAAATAAAGGAAAAAGAGAAAGAAAATACCATCCTTTTTGATTTTCAAACTTGCATAATTCATCTCTGTCCCTAAAGCATTTGTGTGTGTGTGTGTGTGTGTGTGTGTGTATATATATATATATATATATATATATATATATATATATATATATATATATTTGTTGAATAATTAAATAATCTGAAAGATTGTCATTGTAAGTATTTATTATGGAATAAATAAAGGTAATCTCACCTTCAATTTTGCTACTGAACTTGGCTATAAAGCAATGGATTAGGGAGAGTTTAAGAGATTTTCCGTATGCAACAATGTAACATTTATCTCCAAAGCCACAAAGGGGTCAACTAGTAAGTCTTGAACAGAATCAAGCATCGACTGTCCCAAACAGGAAATTGTATGGGATTTTGAATCCATGTAACCACTTGAAATCAGAAGCTAACGATGCTGAGATGCACACTTCCTTGCACATAGAAAATTTGGGCTTCACCCATGCTTTGGATTTTTATGGCATGCAAGTCAATGCCTGACAAAACCCAAAGTGCTTTAATCTCCAACACAATTCTCAGCCATTATCTTAGGGATCAAGGAATATACTCTTCATTCCTGGACAAGACAGAGGTGAGGAGGCTGTTCAGAAGCAACAGTCCTTAGAGTAGCCACTGGTGAGAACGTTCTACTTGAAGCTTTGCTGGTGGCTTGGTTGTTGTGAGAGTTTGGCATCATGTCTGTAGGCCTCCAGCTGTGTTTGCAATTATCAGGAGGCCTCTCCATTCAAATGCTTTCTCATTTTCATATAGGAAACACTTCAGTCTCTATCCTACTATGCGCTCTGAGAGCGCTCTGGGGAACGTTGCATCTCTGCATACCTTCAAAATGGCACATTTGATGCTTCAAGTTTTCTACTCTAGCTAGAAGTCAATATACGTATATATTTTTTTCCTTTGCCTGAACCAGTTCTGTGTCCTTCCATGCCATGCCCCCCTGCAGAAATCATTTCTCTCTACTGTGTTTCCTATTGTGAAAATAAATGAGAAAAACAAAAAGCCCATTATGATAATAAAGGGGAGAGGAAGGTACTCGGGACAGAAAATAGCCCAAGGCTTATGAGAATTCTGACGTTTGGCCCAAATCAGTCATGTGAACAGACTGTTACAGCCCGTGAGCATGCCACACAATGTGGCCTCCATAGCAAAGAGACGGTTTACAAGCTAGACAATTTAGAAGAAGGAGTTACAATTTGGCAATATGGCTTGAGAGGAAAAGGGGAGAAACACAAAGCCAAAATCAGCAGGGAAGAGTTTGCGCAACACAAGCAAACTGTTTAAACCTTTAGGCTAGAAAGTCCTTTGCTACAAATAAAGATCACCGGAAAACCAGAAACTTTACAATATGCCTTCAGGTAACTTTATTTTTAGTTTTTGGTCATAAGAGACAATGCCTGAACATACCCTATATTAGAAGATATTAAAAAATAATGTTACCAAATATCCTATATTGGGGTGAAATGGGGAGCTGCGGGCAGCAGGGTAGTGGAGATATTTCTACAATCTGGGAACAAACTGAAGTACAAATCTGGGACTTGATCTGGCACTATTTTAAACAGCCATAAAAACCACAAAAATTTTCAACAAAACTGGTACAAAAAGCACTGGGGGTTTTGGTGGTGTAAATGGAAGTGTTCCTGGCTAGAAGAGTTTCACACACTAGAAATGGCATCAGGCCCTTTGGAGGGTGGGGAGTAAAGACCTCAGTGTTGTATGCCAAGGGATAAAGTATGTACCCCATGAACATTATGAGTGACCCCCAAATACCTACTCCTTTCCAGCTCTCTCTGTGAGGCTCTGCTACCAGCCGCAGCAGCAGCAGCAGCAGCTGTGAACTCTGCAGAGATGCACATTCTCAGATCTTACTGGGACCAACAGAACCAGAAAGTCTCAGGGTAGATTCAATGATCTGTCATTGTACAGGACTTCCTAATGATGCTGAAGGCTTGAGAGTGATACAACCATTTTAGTATCCCTCTTTCCACACATCTCTAGTGACACTGAACAGCAAGGATGCAAAGTAGTGAAGGGAAGAAGCCAGTTCCCTTAAAGTGTGGCTAAGCTAACAATCTGGAGCCTGGCAATACTACTAGGCTTCCTGTAATACCAGATAATATATTACATTTCCTGCTGCTTGTAACTAGAAGCATCCAAATTGGTAGATTAAATTAGGAAAAGCCATTTAGATAAGAAGGTTAAAACGTAGTTGGTGATTCCTATAAAAATTTAAAGGGTTTATTGCAATATGACACGTGACATAATCAAATGACAAAGTGGCATGCCAGTCATTTAAAATGCTTAAGGCACTGTCGATGGGAGGCCACAGAATAAAATGTAAGGCAGAAGAACTGAACTAAGGGTAATGGGTTTTAAGGCCCGTAGTAGCAAGTAAGAGTTAAAACTCGGCTCTTGACTTCAGTGGCTCTATGGACAAATTTTTCTTATTTCTAATTAGAGATGTTTTAAAATCACACACCTCTACCCTATTCTTGAAAGAAAAAAAAAAAGGAAATGACATTTAGGCATTTTGTTACGCATACAGCTGTGTGTAACTTATTTTTTTCCTTCTGGGCTGAGGCTCAAACTCAGAGTCTCATACATGCTAAGCAAGCACTTCACTACTACACTGAACCCCTAGTCCAGGTGGGTTGTTTTTTTTCTTTTTTCTTAGCTAGTGACTATAGATAAACAGATGTAAGTATGGATGTCGATATAGAGAGATTTATATAAATAATAGATGTAGATAAGATAGGTCAAAATATGGCAGATTCGACAACAGAACTGAAAACCAAAGTTGAGCATGTACCCTCTTACGGCCTCCCACGGTCTCTCTTCCAACAAAGATAGTTCGCTGCAGGATTCGCACAACAACTGGTTGCTATTACCTAATTTAGAGTAGGTGAAAACCTATAGCACTTTGAGTTTTTAGAAAGCCTACATGCATTGTTCATCGTTCCCTAGTTTAAATGACCAAGATAGGCTTTGTTTGTTTAACAGGAGGGAGTACTTGGCCTTGAACCCGAGGCCTCAGACTTGCAAAGTAGATCCTCTGCCACTGAGCCATACTCTCAGACTGACTCATTTACACCATGAAAAAACACAGATGTGCTGGGAAGGTGAAAATGCCAACATTGCACATTTGATTAAAGCATTCAATTTTAGAAAAATGAAAATCAGATTTCACTGAACAGCCCAAACCAGACATTTACTTAGGGCTTTTCACTACAGACAAAGCAAGTCTATGATGTAATTAGACTCAGTTGTTACAACCCTGTGAGGCAAGCAGCTCAAGGGCTTCTTAGGGCTGATAAAGCTGTCACTCATACCGGTGAAGCTTATTTTACAAGGGTTTCTTCCTGTCCAGTGTAAAGGCCAAACGTCCGTCTTTGAATCCTGCTCCTTTTGAAGGTACCCTGCTAGAGAGTGTAACAAGCTGCTACCCTGCTTATTGAATTTCCCCTCAGCTCACTATCTTATTCTACTAATGTCTTGCCTGATCCATTTCATTAAATTCCTGAATGTAGGCCATTTGTCCTGAAGCTCCTCTGATGACAGTCAGGACTATATTATTTAATTATATAGTCATTGTCTTTCTTGGACATTTTAGTTATTGTCTACAATCTACTTGTTTGGTTTTTATTTAACCTTCAAATACCATTATGAGGAACTCAGGCTCCAAGCAGAGGCTTTGCAAAAATCTCTCGGGCTTATCATCTCAGAGTTGGGAAGGGCTGCTAAAATGAGAGTGCAATCTTATGAATAAATAAGCAGAGACAAGTATTTTAGAGATTATTCAGTAGATAATTGAAACATGTTCATTAACATGCTCTACTGAAAAAAAATCAACAAAATACATATTAAACATATGTCTAGGGTCTAAAAGCCACTCGGGAGTATCGGGAATACTGATTTCATATTTCCAGCTAAATTGTTGTTCTGAGTCTTTAACATCCTATTTGCATATGAAGCAAGGGAAATTTTTTTTTAATATTAAGACTTCATGGTGGCTCTAGTTTGGATCATATAGAAGGCATGACAACTCTCATATCCTTTCGGTGTCCTGTAATTTAAATACACAACTAAAATTCTCAGTTGCGGCATCAGTCAGCAAACATCTACGAAAGAAAGAAGCGAATAGACATGAATATGTATGTCGGAGTCTGAGAGCAAAGAAGCTGCCTAATCATTTCTTGCATTAGTAACTATTATGTAATGTTAGGCATGGGACTGCTGTTGTTGAAAATGGTCAATTAAGAACTTTCCGAGCTGTAAGTCCTCATTACTATTCCCCTGGCGTAAGCAATGATATCATATCTTCTAAGTGCCACCCAGGCTGTTCTTGAGAAGGCATGGCAACCCCTATCAGCTCTGGTTCTAGAAAATATACATCATTGGATGACCTCCATCAGTACTTCTCAAAGTGGGGTCCCTGCCACCTGGGAACTTGTTAGGCGAATTCTTGGGTTTCATCCAGCCCTACTGAATTAGTAACTCTGGAGGTGAGGTCCAGTAGTCTATGTTTTAATTAGTCCCTCGAGTGATTTCAAAGCATGTCTGGGTTTGAGCACTGATTTGCAAGAAGCATAAAGCATCCATCTCAAAAACATTTTGATCACGATAAGTAGTCTTTAATTTTAAAGAACACAGTGAGAGTACGTATCGGTATTTAAAACTCTCGCCATCATCCTTAAATCATGTAAGACTCGCTGAAAGGAAAGAGTGCTATGATCATAAAGGGATCGTATTTCTCCTCTTGTAGGCACCTCTGCACATCACACCAGCCGCACGTTGGAAGATAAAGGCAAAAGACAGAGAGCAGCAGGGGTAAGAGTTAGAGCTGTAACACCAGCTGTGAAGCCAGCCTTTGTTTTCTGATTCCAGGCTGGACCTTTGGAACAATGCCTCTTTTAACCAGACCAGTCAGATGAAAGAAAAAGTTTTGGTTTTTTTTTTTTCTATAAAGTAAACAGAAAATGCCATTCTCTTGAAACCGGATTCTCCTCAAGGAAATAGTTTCATTTAAAATAAATAAATAAATATAAAAAGGATTTAGTCATGTAACAATTTGGCAGCTATGATGACTTTTAAGATATTCATATATTTTTATTTTATATATTTTCATATTTTATGATATGAAACAGAGCTAGAGGAAAGGTTTCACACTCATGAAACAGCTGTATATTAGTCACACTATTCAATATCTTTTGGGAAATTTTTATTTTATGTGTATGTGGTTTTTTGTCCTGCATGTGTGTCTATGCCCCACTTGTTTGCCTGGTGCCCTTAGAGGGCAGGAGAGAGCGTTGGATCTCTTGGAACTGGAGTTACAGGTGACTGTGAGCCACCATCACAGTATTGGAAACCAAATTCAGGGCCTCTGGAAAAGTAACCAGTGCTCTCAACTGCTGAGCCATCTCTCCAGCCCCCTATTTGATCATTTTAACTTTTCTTCATGGGCTAGAGAGATGGCTCAATAGTTAAGAAAGCACGCCACCCTTCCAGAGGGCCTGAGTTTGATTCCCAGCACCCTTGTTGGTGGCTCACAACCACGTGTAACTTTAGGTTCAAGAGGATCCAATATGTAATTTTAAAAAGAAAAATATACTTCTTTGCAGAGGACCCAACACCCACATCAGTGGCTCACAGCTACCTATAACTCCAGATCTAGGAGATCTGACACATCTGGCCTCTGCTGGTACCTGTACTCAACTGGCATACACACACATACACACACACACACACACACACACACACACACACACACACAGAGAGAGAGAGAGAGAGAGAGAAAGAGAGACAGAAAGAGAGAGAGAATTAAAAATTAGTTGTAAACATGTATATTTGCTATATAAAGCCAAAGTGTTTCTATAACTTGCTTTGTTTTCTGAGCTGTTTTTATTTATAAACCAGGCCTAGTTGAGTGATAAACTATTGTAACACAGGTGATGGTACAGAGACAGTTATCCATGGATGCAATAAAGGTAGAAAATTCAAGAGCTTCTGCTAAGAAGAGGACCCATGGAAGAGCTGGGTATCAGAAGACATGAGCAATGAACACAGCAAGAAAAGCAAATATAAAGGTGACTCTTTACAGGATATTGGGCAAGTTACAGTAACTATGTTATAATTGCAAATAACAGATGGGTTTGCAAGAGCTTGATTACTTCTTAATGAATTTTTAAAGACTTCCTTCAGTGCAGTTATAATTTTTCTACTATGTGGTCTTTAACAGCAATAACACTCTCTTATCCTCTACGTGTTACCTTGGCTGCTTCAAAGAATATAGTAAACAGTGTGTTTAATATTAATTAAGCTAATATAGGAGTTTGAGGCCTATTTGTATTTGCAAACAATCCCTTCGCAAATAAAAATCCCTTTCCAAAGATAAATGCAGACAGAGAGATGAGAACCTTTGAGAAAGCATCTCCAAATTATATCACTCTATTTGCAAAATACACTGGAAAAAAAATGGCCTCCACTTCACTCAGTGAGGTTCTGCCCTACAGCTGCTCAGGACAGACCTCATCGGCCATCTTTATGACACGTCCGTGACATAGACACTTGTATATTAGAGTGTAAGACCCATTTTAAGTTATGTACCCCCATCTAGAACAGGTTTTCTTGGGAGCCAACAGATCAGGGAAACTTACTCGCAAAAGTCCATTTCAAGAATAAACTCTAGCACGCTCTCACGTTCTTGCATTTTGGTAAAATTTGCAGATTATTTGAATTGCAATTGATTTGGGAGCATTTTTGCTGACTTTTCTCCATGAGTACCATGTAAGTGACTACGGGTATATTCTGGATCTGACTCAAAGGAACTTGAGTCGGAGAAAGCAGTTAGATTGTGTTTGGGTTTAGTGGCATATAAAACTTGTGATTTGCAGTCAGTGTGTGTACGGTTAAGCTATTGCTAACTGCCTTGGTGGAGAAATGAAAGCCAGGAGGATTTGGACTTCCTGCACTAAGTCATGAAGCCTGGAAGTTGCTGTAAATATGTTTCTTTGCCTCCAGCATCTGAAGGGTGTGGGTAATGCACGAGAAACAGAGCCAGAAGCTAGCCCGTGGTCCCTTTTAGACTTAATTTTAAAGCAAATAGGAATTAACCATAGCCAGGGAATATCTGCATTCCTACTCTCTCTTTGGAGAATATTAAAAAATTATCGTCGTGTGTAGGAGTAAAGTCCCTGGACCCCCAAAACGTGTGACAAATCATTTCAGGGTACCTCAGTTAATTAGTAAAAATATTTTTATTTCCTGCATTTTGTGGATGTTTGTGGTATTTATCACTCAACTTTGCAACTGTTGTGGCTTAGTCCATTCTAAATAAACATTTAATTTGCATCATCTTTGATATTTATAACTTCTTGTATTTAATTTTACGTGTCAGTTTCTCTGGGCTGAGCGTGGCCGGCTAGACAGCAGCTGGTTAAGACATTATTTCCGAGTATATCTGTGAGGGTGATTTGAGAATGGATTAGCATTTGAATCAGTAGGCTGAATGTGTGCAGCAACATGGCTGATCATCATGCAACCCACAAAGGACTAGCAGAACTCAAAAGCGCAGAAAGGACATGTGTTCTCCCTCTGTGTTGGAGCCTCCATCTCCTGCCTCTAGCGTTCCTGGTTCTCAGGCCTCTTCCTTGGACCAAAGTAAATCACTAACTCTCTTGGTCCTTCAACTTGCAAAGGAAAGACCATGGGAATTCTAAGCCTCCATAATTGTTTAGGATATACGTGATAAATAAGTGTCTTGATAGAAAATAAATGAGATGTCAATGGATGATTGATTGACCTTCTATTTGTTATCTTTCCCTAGTAAACACTAACACAGACCTCATATTGTTTCCTAAAGAAGCTTCCACAAGTTGGATTAACTGCAAACATCTCTGAAATGTGGGTCTCCACTTATATTCCTGATACCAAAAAAAAAAAAAGGACACATCTTCCCAACATAACAGTTGTCACAGTTCTGTTTCTAACCCTGTCATCGTTTTTAAGTTTCTGTGTGTTTATTTTATGTGTATTGGTGTTTTGCCTGCATACACATCTGTATACACCACATGTGAGTTACATGTGGGTGCTGGCAGTTGTACCCCGGTTCTCTGGAAGAACAATTAATACTCCTAACCACTAAGACATTTCTCCTGCCCTGTTATCTTTAATAAATTTAAGAAAATCTAATTGCAAGGGTAATCAAATGAAAGGAATGCCAAGAGGAAGGAGAGAAAGGGACTGATCAGTTGCCATGGTGATGGCAGTGGGGGGCGGGGAGATCTGTCTCACATGGAGAGGTTTTGTCAACAAATCTGGAATCAAGATCTTACTGCCATCATTTATGATCGATGGACCCAGTTACTTCTCCTCTTCAAACCTCATTTCTCTTAGCCACAGATGAGGATGACACTACCCACCTGACAGTGTTTGAGGATTGACTGGTGACGCATCTAAATGGCCCTGCCCAGTGCTTAGCACAGGTAAGGTGTTTGATAAAAATTTAAGATTCCTTATTCTAAAATGTGCAATCTCATTATTTTTCCCAAATCATACTTCCATTAGGATGAGCAAGAAAAATAAAATAATAATAGTTTCAGCATTTTCACAGCAAATTTTGAGCAATACGACATATCATTTCTTTTTCTGCCAAGACAACAGAACTGTCTGTACCAGGTGTGAGAGGATGTCATCTTCTGCTCAGAACATAAGTTACCAGAGTATTGTGCGTGAGCCGTCGAAGGAGTCAAATTGGGTACCAAACCTCTAGATTTGGGATCATGAAGGTCTCCCAGAAGTCCATGTATCAAAGAGCCCTAACCCCTGGTGCTGTTGAAAGATGACAGGACCATTAGCAGGAAGGGTCTAGTGAAAGGAAGGTCACTGAGGGCAAAGCCTCAAAGGGGATATTTCAGACCACAACCCCTCTTTCTTCCATTCCCAGACACAATGAGTGAGTAGTTTCCTTTGCCTAATGTTTCCCACCATGGTGTCCTTCCTTGCCATCGGCCTCCAAAATGAGTGAGCTACCTACAGACTGAAATCTTCCGGGGTATCTTATCACTGAATCTGACAAACATACAACTTAGGGGTCTTCATAAATACACATGGCTTTGCAACTGAGTTCAGAGACACAGTAACAGTTCAGGCAATCTTCTATTTATTCTGTGTTTTGAAGGCAACCGAGTAAATAAATGGGAAAATTCACAGGCAAATGACAGGATTACTACCAGCCCAGAAGTCAGCGGGTCCAGGTGTCTCACAAGTAGATCTGCACAGCTGAGGTGATATGAACAATAAGAGTGGGACATAAGTCCCCATTGAAAAACAGAAAGCTGCCAACGTTAAGGTCAGGAAAAAAGATTGAAATGGATAAGAGGCTTTGCATGAGGGGAGGGGCACATAATGGTTAAAATGTCACAAAAGAACCTGAAATTCCTCAATGCTCCAATCCATCCATGTAAGTACACGTAGTTATTTATCCTTAGACTGGAGGGGGCTATAAAAGCTACAAAGCTGTGGCTAGAAGTACCCAGTGGTCCATTAGGCTCAGGAAAGCTAGTCCTGGATACATAAGCTTTTCACCTGAGGTCTTTCCTAAACATAGTTATATTTCCTTTCTTGCTGGAGGATTTGCATGCTACCAGAACCTGCCAAGTCATCTGATTCTGTCTTCTTTGGTCTTAGACTTCAGAGCGGCATTGTTCATTCTATATAATTCTTACAACTAGCTAAATAAATAAATAAACGAATCCATCTGTGCTCTTCATCTTTCCACCGCCCACTGATCTAGACTCTTTAGGGCTAGAATGGGCCAAATAAGTCACTCAGTATTCTCTTTGGTGATCAGAAACCATTCTTACAATGATCTTCAAAGAGGGATGTGTAACCGCGTATCCTGTACATGGCAGTTCATTCTGCCTCTCTCGTTTGACTATACTATTACATCACAACCCTTCCCTGCAATTCTACCCATGAGTCATACTTAATCTTTTTCTGTAACCTCCAAAGTACATGCCTAGCTTTCTTCACAAATTAGCCCTCTGAATCTTACGAAACATATACACAAACACTCAGATGAAAACAATCACACCCTAAGTCACTTCCTCACAGAGTCTAACAGCCAGGATCCTTTAAAGCACTTCTATCTCAGGGTAGAATTTATGGCATCTCTTTTCCCTCATTCATTCATTTCCACAAACTTGTATTCAGTGACAGGCATGTTGCTAATTGTCTAGGACCTATTGGTATTAAATAGCTCCATACATGGATGGCATTGCTCAGGGCAGGCACAGCAAAGGAGAATTCCAAAGTTTCTTTAGAGCATATATTAGAAAAAGGACTGAGATGGGGAACCTGCCTGAGGACTGGGAGTCTAGCTCAGTATAGAGCACTTGCCCAGCTGGGAACGCCACCCTGGGGGAGTTAATGCATAATAAAGATTTGAAGGGAGAGTAGACATTAACTAGAGGAGGATAGTGAGAGATCAAGTGCAGGGAAGACCCTGGCCAGGAAGCAACAGGGAAACAGGCGTAAGTAGACGGGAGAACTGTGGTATGGAGGGAGGCAAAATCAGCACATAGTAAGAATGGGTATGAGGGCCAAACCCAACAAAGCCCTCCATGACAGGGAGCTCCGTTCTTATTGCCAAACAAGTGAAAGCCAACAAAAGACCATGAGCCGGGGCCTGCATGGTTTGTCTTTGAAAGACAAGCTGTCTCCAGTGGAAACTCAGGAGGCTAGTCCACACCTCAGGCAAGAAGAATGCCAGCCTCTGCAGCTAAGGGGAGAGAGAAGACTGGGTATAAAATTGAAAGGACATGGAGCGTAGATGCTGAGGAAACACAAAATGTCTAACTGGGTAACAGGATGAATGGGTGCCCATCCATGTCAGCTCCCTAGGAAAGGTTTGTGAGGACAGTAGACCATGAGGCTGGGTGAGGGTGCCTCAGGAGCCATTACTCTTTCTGCACCCTCTCAGTTATAGACTAGCGGGATGTTGGTAACTTTTTTCTTCTTTTATACAAATATAGCATTGCCCCCCTCCCATCGGTTAGAGGAATTTGTAATTGCCACAATAAAATAGTTCAACTTTTAATGTCATATTTAATAGTCGGAAATATTAAGGTACAGCTTCATCTTATCACATCAATTGACTTTCAAAGCTGCTTACATAGAATTCCACAGATTCCTACCCAAGAGTGGTGTAAAATCTCTGCCCTCTAGTTCAAATTCGACACAGATAATCTTTTACTCCTACACTCAAACCATTAAGTATTTTTCTTCTCAAACCAACACAAGAACACTGGACACTTTCAAATTCCCTCAACTGTCCCTTGAACCATCAACAGTATTTCAGTATTTCATCACACACACACACACACAAGCACACACACAAGCACACACACACGCACACACTTACACACACATCAGACATAGCCTAGAGCTTTGTGATGCCAAGTGAATCCTCTGCCCACTGGACCCCCAGTTCTCAGGACTTCCTTTTCACATTCTTATGTAAGTTGTGTGTGTGTGTATGTGTGTATCTGCATGTGTATATGTGTATGTGTAAGTACACAAGCCTCAGTTCTTTTCTTCCATCATGCGAGTCTCAGAGATCAAATTCAGGTCACCAGGCTTGGTAGCAAGTGCTTCACCAAGTGCTTCATCTCACCATCCCCATCATGATTTAACAAAAGCAGCAACAGTAGCAGTAAACAAACAAACAAACAAATAAAATCCCCACAACTTCTAAAAATTGATAACTTTGGTATAATCTCAAGCTAACCAATTTACCTTAGGGAGCCAAAATGGTCACAGTTCTTAGAACATGCTACAGTAAAATGTGTATCATTTTACTTAGGGAGGCTGAGCATGTATCAGAAACCATCTAGACTTTATTGAGCATACTGAGCTTCATCTCAACTTTGAAGTAGGTTTCCTCTCTAGTAGAACATCTACAGAGTGACTCATCAAGGAAGAGATGGAAGCATATTCATTGATGCAAACCGTGCCAGACCTCAGCAGAGGGAACCACTGTCATGGCCAATGCCATACTGGACAGTGGAGCCATGAGTGTCTGAGCTCAGGTGTTTTTATTGATTCAGAAGTCCTCAGGTTGTCTACTAACAGCACAAGAGCATGAGCAATCAAACATCCTCCACATAAATCCAACACCTGCAGACAACACAAAACATCAAGACGTAGGCAGCCCCTCACCCAACAGTGCACAAAACATTTTAAAGATAACTAAAAATAAACTTCTACAACAACTCCCTAAGAAACAAAACAGGAAAAAAAATTTAAGCCATTGATTTAGCTAGAGATATAGCTCGGTGGTAGAGCACTTGCCTCTCTTGTGCAAGGTCTTGGGTTCATGTCCAGCACCATTGTTTTTAAAAGGCAAATAAACAAGGAAGCATAGAAATTGCTTTAAAAAAAAAAAAATGGGGCTGTTTGACTAGGCACATTTTCTTAAACCATTGATAAGAAACTTCATAAGAGCCTCCAAAACAAAATTTGATTATAATTTATAATTAAAATGTAGTTACAGTGTGTGTCCCTTAGTCCCAAAGATGACTCTTCTCATCTCAAGCAGATTCATATTTGCTGTTAAATAAATACAATCATCTACCCACTCGGTTCTTAGTTATATTTCTTATTCAGAGAGAAAATTTTATATGCAAGAGAGCAGGGCTCTGGTAGCCCCCTGATCATCTCAAATTCTTGTCCATTAAATTAGTCAGTCTGTGTTTTGTGATCCTTCTTTTTATCTTCCCCTTGCCAGGGATCTGTAAGAGAAGAGATTTAGGAGGCTGTTGAAAGGGACTCACAAGCTGAAGGCCAGTTCTCAAAAGTAGGCTGTCTCCATCGCAGCCTGTGGCATTACTGTTACCGCCCTTTGCTCTGAATGACAGCATCTTACCTGTGTGACGTACCAGACCCCACAACTTCTCCAACAGTGGTGAAGTACCTTTCATTCATTCAACTACATAAATGTGTCTCATTTGTGCCAGAAATTGTTTGGTCCTGGTGCTGAAACAACAAATGTGAAGAATCATGTTCCTTCATTGGGGCGAAGTAAGGTTCCATTTAGAGAAGAAAATTCTGAATGCTACAAAGAATGAGGATTGCAGCAGTAAGAGTGGCCGTGGGGCGTGGGCAGGAAGGTTGTTGTTGCAATAATTCAGTGAGGAGACGGTGGTAGGATGATGGTGCAAATCCAATAATTAGCCGAGAATCAGCTAGTGTATTATTTACTTATCGCCTTGGAACCCTTCTGACGGGTGGTCCAGGTCCACAGAGATCTGGAGAGAAGCAGCTCTGCTTGCCTGCCTCTCTCTGCTTCTTGCTGGTATGTCTATGAGTTCCTACTATTCTCATCAGACTCCAGATTCTTCAACCTTTCAACATGGACTGAAGCTGACTGGCTCTCCGGGAATCTTCTAGGCCTTCAGCACCAGAATGGGACTGATAAAGCATCCAGCTTTATGGACTGAACAGCTACCAGGTTCTTAATTTTTAGCATATGGAGGGCTCAGCATCTTCCTTGTGAGACATTTTAATAAGCACACACACACGTGTGTGTGTGTGTGTGTGTGTGTGTGTGTGTGTGTGTGCATGTGATGTGTGTACATTGTATCAGTTCTGTTCCTCTAGAGAACAGTCTTTTGAAATGATTGGGAAAGCAAGGTAAGGAGGAGAGAGGGAAATCACCAAGGTGATGCCCAGTTTTCGTGGTTTGAGCTTTCAGATTGATGGATTGAGAAACTGGAAGAGGAATCAGTTTAGAGGGGTGGGATTTGTGAGTTCTCTCAGTACATTTTCAATTTGTCATGTTTACAAGCATTCAGATGGAGGCATTGAATAGGTAACTGGATATACAAGAGCTCTTACAGTATAAGTTTGAGAGTTATAGGTTTATAGATAGCAACTGAAGCCATGGGGATGGCAGATCTCATCAAGAAGAGACTTCCCAAAGGAGCTCACAAACTGGCTTCTTATATTCTTCATAATGTTCATGCCCAAACTGCCACTCTAAAGAGCAGTACAGAGCTCTAGATCCACGTAGGCCACTCCAGTTAAGCCAAGAGACAGCCCACCAAGAGGTGGAACAAATTCTCGATTCCCTACTGAGTGTCCAAATAGGTCACCTGAACCACAGAGCGGTTGGTCTCCAGCATTCAGGAGAACATTGTCTACACATCACATTCATTCCCCACTAGCTGGATGCTGACACCTGAAACAGATCCTGGCTGTTGCCCTAAGGCCAAAATAAAGTCACTGCAACCATGCAGTCTCACACGTCTGAGCAGACCTACCACATTCATCTGAGGCCCCTTGTAGGCTCAGGCTACCCACTACTGTCACACCATCTCATGAATTCTGCTAGAAATGTCAATGGAGCTTTCCAATCTTTAGCATCTTCTACCTGTGCAGGGACCTGGATTTGAGAAATGTTTGCTGTGGGTGGTCTGGGAGTGCAAAGGATGGGTGGGAGCCTTGTTCTCAGTTTGATAAACAGCCATTTCCCTGTTTATTGCTGCACCCCAATAGAAACCATCACCACCACCATCACCACCACACAAACCAAGCCCTGTGTCAAATCCTGTCTCTGTGACACCAGGTACAAGGGAACGAACACTGAGGAGACACTTCAAAGAAAGCCTCTGTGGATAAGAATAACAATGACCATGACTTAGACCATGACCTAGGGGCCCCTCTGGCCTATGCAAGACGTGGGCAAAAGTGATATGTGTCGCAATCTAGTTTGTATCATCTGCCTAAGGTACAGGTATCTCTTTCACCAGTCTTTGCCATGTTGCAAAGTGAGCCTGAGGGAGTACACATAGTATATGAGGAAGAGTCCCGCGCATGCGCACACACGCATATGTATATTGACATATAAGTAAATAATTCCACACTGAATATAGCAGCAACATAAAATCAAAGCAATCAGACTGTGCAAAGGAAGAGAGCTGTGCTGCATCTCTCACAGAACCAGAGACGCTTTCTCCTCTCAATCCAAGCAGCCTGAGTCTAAGGATTTGGAGGGCATCTCCAGGCGAGCCCATAATAAGTAGAGGAGGAACTCTAAGCTAGAGAGGAGTGCATTTGAATACACAGAGGAGCGGAAGCAGACGGTGTGTCTGGGATACCGCATCCCCGTTGGTACTTAAGAGTGGAGACATTGGCATGCAGACATTACATTCAATAACAATGAATCACACAGAGGTAAGAGAGTTGTCTAACCTTTTAATTTCTCCCCCATCTTCTCTCAGGAGACTATCTCATCCAGCTACGAACAAAGCTCTAAACACTTCTCCTTTGATGGTAGGGGTCACTGAGCATCAACCCTGGGGCCTGGAGCAGGCTAACTGTATACCACTGAGCCACACTCCCAGCCCCAAACACCTCTCTTGCAAGCCACTTTCCTTTATTATAAATCAGGATTCAGGCTTCGAAGGTTGTTTTGATGTTCCTTTTTCTTTTTCACTTTTGATATTTCGGGACATAGTCTCACTATGTAGCCCAGGCTGGACCCCAGTCACAATCCTCCTACCTCAGCTTTCCAAGAGCTGGCAGTATAGGCATGTGCCACTGCACAGGTAACACTGCCTACCTAAGGAATTCACTGTGAATGCACTGAGTCTTTTAGTTATAGCAAATGACATTGATTTTTCTCACTTGCAGGAGTCATACCAAATTTTTTTCTTAAACAAATTTGCTAATAGGTGGTTTAGGTATAAGTACAGAAAAATAGGGGCTAATCATATGCTTGCTGATTGCAGTCAAAATGACGACATTGTATGAGGGTTTGGAATGCCGTTTAGGGGTCAGGTCAGCAGCCTCCTGCTGCTACCACTGGGTTATTATGAGGGGGCATACAACAAAAAGTTTAAAAACTCAGACAGTCCTGTCTCTCTTTTGCATTTTCTAGCTGGATAGCTTCCACGAATGTGCTCATACTCTTTAAGTCTCTGTCCCCTTAGCTTTCTATTGCAGATTTAGTTTATAGGAATGTAAAGAAAAGAGGCTTATTCATAAGCATGCCCGTCATTCGAATATAGACACCATTAACCTTCTTTGTAACTTTCCAACATGCTTTCCAAGGTTAACCGGCTTGACCCAGTTTCTCTAATTCTGTTAAACTGTAGGTCTGAATAGCTGTAACTGGCTTCCGAATGGAATTCCTTTACAATTCCTTTTAGAAAGAAATATAGTATTTCTCCATTAACATATATAAGGAAGTTAATGACATGCCATAATGCTCCAAGCTGTTCCCAGGCCACCCCATATGGTTGTAAATTGGGGAGGTGACCACCTCCTCAAGTCTCATGTCCCCATACTGGGCCCTAACGCTCTTCTGAAGGCATGATTTTGTAGCACTTTCAAAAATAATCTTTCAGCAGCTGGGTGCAGTGGTACATGCCAGTGATCCCTGCATTTGGGAAGTAGAGGCAGGAGGATAAGGAGTTCAAAGCCAGTCTTGGCCAACCCAGGTTATGTCTCAAAAAATAAAAACAACCAAACAAAAAAGTTAGGCCTGGGGAGACGGTGCAGTGGGAAATGCACTTGCTGTGCGAGTGTGAGGAGCTGAATTCAGAGACCCGGGACCTGTGTGGGAAGTCACACACGCTGGGCAGCACACACCTGTAAGGCTAGCACTGGGAGGCAGCAAGGGGCATCGTGAGTGCTCGCCCAGAAGCCAGTGTAGTCAAAACAGCCAGCTTCGGTTTCAGTAAGGTTATCTCAAAATAAAAAAAAAGGAACTGAGAAAAGATATCTTGCTCTCAGCCTCTAGCCTCCACATCCATCCTGGGGGCATCCACACACAGCACGCGCACAGGCATATATGTGCGTACACTACACACCCACTCTTCATACACACATACACACACATAGCACACGCACAGGCATATATGTGCGTACACTACACACCCACTCTTCACACGCACATACACACACACAGCACACACAAAGAGTAACTTCCTAAGTAAGCAACAAAAAGGACTCAAAAGAAGCCCTCAGAATTATTTAAGCAATGCAGCCAACTCTCTACACACATGAAGCTCAGAAGCAGGAGGAAGCCAAGGCGCTTCGCACACACAGTGTCAGCCCACACTTCCAGCCACTGTTCCCCACTCCTCTGTGGAGGAAGCTTGTGACTTTGCTACTGGGGTAAACAAAGACTCTGGGCATGGCCAGTGGTTCTCCAACTTTCCTCTTCGAAGGCAAAGAGCAGCGGGAGACTCAAACACAGAAGGGGTTTTGGTTGAGTGTGACACCACAGCTGAGAGGTAAATGGGACTAGCCTAAATCCCTCAATACAAAGAGCCTGAATCCCTAGCACCTGTTAAAATCATGTAAGTGGGAGCCTAAAAGAAAGCAGTGACCTCGTAAATCCTAACATTTCCAAATGAGGCATGAGCTTTTGGGGAAAGGGATCACTGAAGGGTTTTCCCTCTGCTGTCCTCTGCTTCCACTTCCGGAAAGTGTGTTACTAATTGGACCCTCTCCGACCCTGGCAATGTCTCCTGCCTCGTTCTGCTGTTCTAGTTAAAGCACAATGCACAAGCACTTACAACTGGCCAACTTCAGTGTGGTGACAGACCTGTCCTTTACCTTTACGTTCCATTGTCATGCTTCTAAATCAACTACTGAATTTAAATGGGCCACACATTGGTATTTCTTCTAACAATACGGTACAATTATAGAAGCAGTTTTTAGATGTCTATGTATAATGTAATCAGAGCAATGAGCACACGTGTTTTTAAGTGAAAATAATCAGACATTTTAAACAAGCTTTTTAAATGCTTATACACCCACATGCCAAAGTCTTCTGTTAGAAACTGTAGCTTTCAATTGGCTAAAAGGACTGAAAATTATTGTGCTCTGTCCCCTACCCACCACACAGGAGAAATGGCCTGTTATATCTAAATGATCTCATCAGCCCATTAATGATCTGAGCAAGGCCATGGGAATAATCTTCATTTTGCAAATCCTGGTGACATTAACATAATCACAAAAACATGCTGGAAAACAAATGTGTTTCTAAGGTATAATATTTCGTCTACTTAGCTACGAATCGTTTCTAAATTTGTATCTGAAACACTGAAAGAAATATCAAAGCTCACCAAAGAGCGAGCTCAGGTTTGGTAGGTTCATCTAGATAATGAAAGAAAGCAAAGTATGCGTTTCCCCACAGAACATTTGCTCCATCGCAGGATACAAATGTTCCAAGTTCAAGTAGATTCTCACAAGCCCGCCTGCTCCTCTGATTGTCAAGTGTGGATAATTACCAGCCAGACCCAGCCTGTGCTTATGAAAACAAGCAAACCAGCGGAGAGGCATTCTCCAACCTTCTGAAAAGCCACACCCAGAAATAAATACCAGTTATTTTTAAAGTTAGCACAAACAAAATAATACCTGTTCTTCGGCTCTTTGGCTTCTCAGCGTTGACAAATATTTCCTAATCGAGTGGAGAGGAAACTTTCTGAAGTAACAGAATCTAGACTGCGGCAACAAATTCTCCATCGTGAGAGAAGCCAGAGGGTCCTTGCCGTCCCCTCCCTGCCAGCAACCAAACGCGATTTAGAAACTTGGCCTTTGACGCCTAGGGATTTGTTTGAAGCTCCACCACTTTCCCTGCAAACAAAGCAGGTGTCCTCCTTAGACCTTCCTCTTTGGGCGAGACTTCCTGGAGAAAGGAGACAGCTGAGTGTATTCGATCATCTAGAAGCCTCCAGAAATGTAACACCCGGAGGCTGGAGCAAGGAAGAAGTTCAGGGCTGGCCCACAGAACGTAAACAGCCCGGTGTTAGCAGTGTGGCTGACTGTCCTATTTTGAGCAGCAGTGCTTGCTCCCTTGCAAGCTATGTTAATATTAGCTAGCTGGTGACTTTCCATACCCACAGACTCTCTTGAGGTTTAATTTTAATTCTTCTAACAGTCTCTCTCTCTCTCTCTCTCTCTTCTCATTTCCCTCTCTCCTCTCCCTCTCCCTCTCCCTGCCCCCTCTCTAAGAGGGCATGACATGCAGTTTTCCCAGTTTCCTTTTTAGTCCTCTTGTCATTACTAGCACACACTAGCAGTCTTCAACCGTGTCTCAGCTCAAAAGTGTCAATTCATTCAGCCTTGGGAAGCACTGTTTTGGGGGGACTTCTTTTTTAAAACTGAGCAAATTACATCCCCCCACCATCACCACCATGGGCATCATGGAGTTGGCTGGCTCTGAGGACATTCAGTGTGCTCTATGGTGAACTATGGAACATGCCGGCAACCAGATACTTTGCATTAATTGGACAATGGCTGCAAACAGATTCTTCTCTGAGTTAAAAAGGCTTCTTGCCTTGAATCCTTATCGCAAATCCACAGGCTGAATTTGGAACCATTACATTTCCCCAGGCTTTCTGCTGAGTGTTCGGGAGAGGAACTGTTGCAAGCATTCTTCTATCATAAAAAAGGATTCACGCTTTCAAAAGAGAAAAAAAAGGGTAGAAAAGAACCATGACAAGAGGAGCGTGGCATTAAAGGATATGAAATTATAAGTGTAAAAGTTCATTTTCTTTGTGATCTATAGAGGTCACAGGGTTTGTAATCTAAGTCCTCAACCCTCCACTCCCCACCCCTGTGTGTTTGTGTGGGTGTGTGGGTGTGTGTGTACATGTTTGTGCAGGTGTACATACCTATGCTGGTCCATAGGACCAGGGGATTGATGTCCTGCTCTTTCCCATTCTATCTTATTCCTTCCAGGCATGGTCTCTCAGTGAACCTGGAGCTAATTGGGCAAGCCAGCAAGTCCCAGCCATCTTCTTGATCTGCTCTCCACAGGACTGTAGTTACAGGAATACACAGCCATGCCAGGCTCTTTACCCAGGTGCTAGGGATTTGAATTTACATACCTATTGCGGCACAGCAACTGTTCCCAGCACACACCCACACCCTCTTGTTTTTTCCTAACCTTGTAAGCCTTTCAGTAGCTGAGTGTGATTGGTGGAAACCTTAGACCATTTCAGTTAGGGGCTGTCCTGTTGGAACTGGGGTGGACATCCATCAACAAGTATGTTGCTCAGAGATATGCTTCAAGGTGAAGAGCTGGTCTCTCTTCCCTTCCCATGAGAGCAGGGATTGGGGAAGGAGGGATAGGCACAGCTCATGTGACAGACTGAGCTGTCCCCCAGGACAGCCTCTCTGGCACTCCTGGTGGGTCACTTGCCTTCAGGGAACACACCTGATGGCCTGAAGCAGGGAATGCCACCAGCAATAAGACCATCTGTCAGGCTGGCATGGGGCCCACCAGCAAGGGGATTTTCAGGACTCACCAGGGCCTGGAGGCAATTCCAAGAAGTCCTTTCCCCATTGCTGCTGGGGATGACTCCTCACAGGCCCCGCCCTCCTGCCACTTCTCTGGGTTTACTGCTCCATGCTTACAGAAGCTCTGAGTGTCCTCTTCTATATGATGGAGACTGCAGGCTCTAACAAGGACAGGAAACAAGCAGGGTGCTCTCTGCTAGTTCGAGACTCAGAAGAGCGAGCAGCTTGGAAGCCCGGGCACCTGGGCCATCCTAAGTCCCTAGAAAGAGAAAGGGCCCTGAGGATAATAGGGACAATTTTTGATCACATTCACCCTGGCATCCACAAGCTGCCCTTTACAGCTCCTTTTAGAATATTTGAACTTTTATGCCTTTATTGTGGGCAGAAGCCCTCAGCCTGCCCAGCACGGCTGCTGATCAAAACCTTCTCCCAGTGAGGAACACAAAGAGCACAGCTCATCTTAGACCAGCTGGTTTTTTGTGATCACCTTTCCCAGGCCTCGGGAGAGTGGTGAAAAGAGAAGGGAGGAGAAAGAAGTGGGGGGAAAAAAAGCACAAAACAAAATTCTGTTCTATTACAACAAAAAACAGAAATAGGTATCAGTGAGCTAGAGATGTGGCTCAGTGGTAAAGAATCCCCCAGTGCTGCAAGAAAAGGAAAGAAAGAAAGGAATGAGTAGAACAAATGTAAATACGATTCCTTTAGGTATTTAACTAGTAACAAATATAATTATAGGGAACATTTATTTGGCCTTTGAACACTACCGTAAATTCTTTGCTCCATGTCAATGTAATCTTACAGCATCCTCAAATTAAAGGTCCAGAGAAGGTAAACAATGTAGTAAAGTCACACAGTCACAAAGCAAGCAGGAAGGATTTCTGATCAGATAGGCCTTACTCCAGAGTCCCCCTAACCAACCAGTACACTGTACAACCTCTTCACCCATACCCAGAAATGCACTAAGGATCAAAACCTGTGAAGTTGTTAGAGAGAAAAACATGTGTAGACTTGCAGGAATTTACACACGAGGGTGATTAGATTTAAGACCAGATGCATCTTTATGAAAAAAAAAAAACGACACAATTACTATCTGAATTTTCTATAAATAAAATATGCATCGTTTCGTTTTTCTCTTCTTTGTCACATTAGGGATCAAACCCAGGAATTCACGCATGCTACGCAAGTATCTGCCACTGAGCCACGTTTCCAGCCCTTCTTAAAACTTTTGAGACAGTACGTCTTGCTAAATGGCCCACGTGGGTCTTGAACTCTTGATCCTCCTGTCTCAGCCTCCAGAGTGGCTGAGATTACACGTGTGTGCCAACATGCTTGATTTCTTGATTTTACCTAGCTCTTAAAGAGCTCGCTTCTTTCAGCTATGATTCTGGTGATGTCACATAGAGGTTCTAGATTGTGTCTGTAGATACAGACATTCTGCTCCCTGATTTTAAAAGCTACAGCACTTTCTGTTTCTGTTGACATGGGTTGCAACAGCCCTTCTTGTGCTAATCCAAAACACAAACGAGGATTTTTATATACCTCATTTCTCAGATGGGAGTCGTAATCAGCTTGTGTTTCCAGTGTGGTCATTTCTGTCACTGTGGCCTTCACGAGTGCCAGTGTTGATTGCCACTGTAACCCAGTTTTATTGGTGAAAGGCAGCTGACCAGAGTCCTTGTGACCACAATGTACATCTGAGAGGACCGAAAGGCCCTGCCTCTTGCACAGCAGCACAACAGGGGATAAGGGCGATTATCCGCTACTGTATACAGCTCACCACCATCCCTTGTTGTCTGTTCTATTGGGAAATAACCAACGGGAACCATGTAGCTAGAAAAGTCACGGAGCAAGGCTGCAGCCCCAATGTGAAAGGAAAGTCACATGTTCTCTTTAGTCTCTAAGAATTGCCAGCTTTTTCATAAAATGGCTGCTGCCTTCCACTGGAAAAGCAACACTGAAAGGCCAAACAGTGAGCGGCAAGGGATTGAGGCAAGATATATTTAGGTTTTTTTTTCCTTTTCGTATGTTAGAGAAGATGGGTAAAAATGTGACTTTGTGAGCGTTCCACCATTGTGTACTGCACACAGTTATTTCATCAATGCACACACTTGCATACTTATTAAAAGAAAGCAGCAAAGAGAGAAGAATGGGACCCGAGAGTCAAATCCGGGTTGGGAATCAGAAAAGAGAAACAGAAAATATGTCTCCAGGATACCTTTGATTTTTCCAAATTGGATCAGGACAAAAACTAAAACCTCACTAATCTCCTGGTCCTTCCAATCAGTGCTGAGAGTTTCCATCAGGAAAATGACTCCACTCTCTGGGAATTAATCCAACCTAGAAATAGAGTGATGAGCAGGCAGGCAGAATGATGGAGAAGCTGCTAGCCCAGAACACAGAAGCCATTTTTTATTATAAATTCTATCATGAAATCTCTCTCATCCCTCCCAATCTGCAGATACTGGCCTTGCCTCTTGCTCTCTTCAAGGACAGTGCTAAATGAGATCAGCAGAGGGGAACAGGAGACGTTTAACCCTGCTCATCAGGACAAGTTAATGCAGTGTCAGATCCCACCTCACAGCAAGAGTAAAATCCGTCTGCAACTACGCAGGACCCTTTCTCAGAGCCCACACCACACAGGGAATGAATATCCTACAGCTATGAATGGGGCATTTTTGCTTTCCCAAAAAGCCACATAGAGATCCCTGGACATTCCCCACTTCAACCACAACTCAGAAAATTCCATGTGTGTAATCTATACATCTCTAAGCTTTATAACATTTGATGCTTTTAGTTTTCTAATTTCAAGTGGTGATGTCTCAGATTTAACGATAACTCAGTATTAATTAGACTACTGTCTTCTATCTAAAAAAATAAATAAGTAAAGATTTTTTGTTTTTTGCAGAGTTTAGGGCCAAACATAAACACATATCAGAATCACCTGTACGGCGTGTTAACACATCTGTGAAGACTTTACCCTCAGAGTTTCTAGTTCAGTTAAGTCTAGGGTGAGAAGCAAGATTTGGCCTCTGTTACTTTTCTGGTGGTTTTGATGCTGGTGGGCTGGGACCTCTACTTTAAGCTGCTAAATAGGGATGTAGATGTAAAGGGATGACTCCTGCATAGACGCCCTGTTGGCCAGAGCCATTTGAGAGCTTCTATTCAGCACACAATTGTAAGTGCATTTCTCAGTGTTGGTGTGTTCCCACAAACCAAGGCCTATCTCTTTCCTTCTGGCCACTTCTCCATGAGAAGGCTCCTGTAGTTGTCAGGTTTCACATGGGCATCCCTTAACTCCTATCCTCTCTCATGCATGTTTCTCGACTTGATATCAGATTGCTCTCAGGCTCTCACACGCAGTTGCTCTTACCGTGCTGCTGTGATGCTATCAGTTCAGGCACCAACACTCAGAGATCAACCTTCAGTCGCTGGACCAGAAACCACAGCCAGCTCTGCCTTGCTCCTTCTACCACAGGTCCTTCCTGTTTCGAGTTGGGGAAGGAAGTCTAACACCTGGACTTCTCAAATCCACAGCCCTGTACTAGCCATCCCCAGGCACAACCTGCCCACCTGTCTTCAGTGTGTTTGGTTGGATTCTCAACGACCTGCACGTCAGTGATTTAACTGCCAGCAAATTCTTTAGAAGACATACGAGGAGCTACCAGGAAGCTTACTGTTCGAGAAGGACTTCGGGGTGTGTCCTTGGAGCTGTGTAGTCTTCTTCTCACCCCGTTCTCCATGCTTTGCTCTTCACCAGCCCAGAAGAACAGGAAAGAGGACTTTCTGGTCAAAGAAAATGGCTCAATCTTTAGTCTTCAAACTGGCAGCCACGCTACCTATTATTCTGTATGAAAACCAATAGCGTGGCTTTAGAAATAATATATACATTTTAAAGTTAGTAGTTTTGTCTCCCTAAGATGATGGAGTGAGTGGGTGGGCAGGGCAGGGTGTGTTCCTATCTACCGCCTTTGGTTAGAACGCTAAGGACCTAAATGAAAGCAGATGTGGACTATCAGGATTAAAATGATGACACCCTCCGCCCATCATCCTTCCCATTTCTCTGATTCTACTGCCCAGGTGGGAGTTGTGGTCAGAGGATGTGGTACCTCCAGATGATCCTCAGATATTTGCCTTGGGTCTGGTGGAGAGGCCCAGGCGTAAGGTACTTATGTTCAACCTCCGTTTGGGGTGAGGCTGGATGATCCTGAAGGGGGTGGCGGATGACTTAAACTAAACAAAAGACAGTATTCATGCAAGGTGAAGTAGAGAAGTTGTTTGCTACAGCGAGTCTTAGAAAGTCGTGTCTCTTCCTGCGTGAATTTTTTTATATACAAAAGGAAATTGCCTTACACTCATACGTAGTATGCGTTCCTCCAGCTGAATCACAAGCATCAGCAAGATTGGTGCACAGACTATGCAGGGACTTAATGTCATGAGCAATAGTCACCATCGTGTCGATTGGTCTTTCTTGCTGGATTTTTAACTATCAAAGATAGGAAGATGTGACGTGTTTCTGCACTACTTCTGAGAGTGAGAGTTAGGCTGGGTGTGGTGATACATGCCTGTAATCTCAACACTTGGAAGGCTGAGGAATGAGGTTCTAAAAAGTGAATTCCATGTCAGCCTGAGCTACATAGTGACACCCTGTCTTAAAAATCCAAAATAGGGCTGGAGAGATGGCTCAGTAGTTAAGAGCACTGGCTGCTTTTCCAGGGGGGACCCAGGCTTAATTCTCTACACCCACCCACTCGTGGGCTCACAGATGTTTGTAATTACAGTTCGAGGGGCTCTGGAGGCCTCTGTTGGTCTCCACAACATAGAAGTGGAGGTATGTAGGCCGACACTCATACACATACAATTTTAAAATAATAATAATATTAAATACTGGGATATTTCCCTCCCTCCAAAAGACGTGCTAAGTGTCGCCTAAGCCCTGCTACTCTGAAGGCCCAGGGACCAGCCGCATTAGTGTCATCTGGTCCTGTACCTTGTTAGGAATGCAAGATCTCAGTCCCTACCCTGGATCCACTGATTCAGACTCCACACTTTCCCAAGACTCTCAGGTGATTCATATGGCATGTGAAGCTGACTCGCTGCCTGGGAACGGAGATACCGTATGACTTGGTCCTATTTACCAAATCTGTAAGAGGACCTGTTCTACCTGCGTGGAGCCCCTTGGCTGGAAACTTCTTCCCCAACCTACAGTGATTGTTTTGTTGATTGTTCATCAGACTTCCCTCATAATCCATAGACTTGTTAAAGGGCCAAGTGATTTAATTGCACACAATGATTTTATGCAGAGTGCAGAATTTGGATGTGATTACCTTGAGTTTTCTCATTTGGAAGTGACCACTTTGAGGTTTCTCAAGTTCTATTGGCTGGTTATAATAATGATAATAACCCAAATTATGCCAATTTGTGTCTTCATAGATGCATGCAGGTCTTTCTTTTGCAAAGTGCTAGATCAGTACTATGGATTACTTCTTGGAATGTGCCTCTGTATAGTTTCAAGCAAATGCTTGCTGGTTGCCTTGTAGACCCACTATTTCATTTCCTTTTCAAACTCTGGTCCCCCAATCCTGTGCACCTGTCACTTCTATGATACCGCAGTAAGGCTCCCTTTCCCAAGGGATGCCTTGAGATTTTTGAGTCCAGAGCATCTTGTAGGCTTTCATCATTTAATTCACTGAGCTCTGTCCCTCTATATACAGTCAGAAGCTGCTCTCCCAGACACACACCTACTCATGCATTCTTAGGAGGCTCAACTACAACTCCCAGGATCCTTTTTCAATCTTCAATTCTCAGCACAACCCACAGACTTCACTCCAAGTTTCTCACTTGGCATATACTGCCTCTCACACAGGATCCACTTTATGAAGAATTCCGAACAATATTTGTTTCCCAGATTCCCCACTTAGATCCGAGAGCTTAATGTCTTTTACGGGCACACAAGCAGAAGCACAGCACTTGGGAGCCTAAGTTCCAAAGACAGAGCCGGAGTTCAAGCCTAGCCTGGGCTATGAAGAGATTGCTCATAAAAGTATGTCCTTGCTTCTCTAGTCTCTTGATCCCCTGACCTCCAGTTGACAAAGTGTCTATCCAAAGCTAGGCTCCTCTGAGTCCTTTATTTTTGTTTTTTACTAGACCCCAACTGTGGGCTCTATTCCTTGGCCTGGGTAATCCACATTTACCAAGAATTCTGCTGGGTCATTTCAGCAAAAATCATCTCTCCATTGATACCTTATTAAATTTCTTATCCTCTGCCCTTAATATAGCCCAGACTGTCTCCTGCAAAAATCCAATTGAGTCTGTTTAACAAAGAACTGATGTTTCCTAGATCTCTAGATCTGATGTTTCCTCCCAGTGATTTTTCCATTCACTGACATTGAACCTGCTCTTTGGTGACATCTCTACCTGTCCTTCTTGTGTTTGGGATTGAGCCCAGTCTCTCTCCTCTATTACAATGTCCAGATCACAAAAAGCCCGTTCATTAAGTGTTCTTTACCATCCATAACTAGTATCAGGAATTTTTTCTTTTACAGTTCTGAATTGCAACCAGGGCCTTGCACATGCTAGGCAAGTTCTCTACCACTAAGCCCCATCCCCAGCCCTAACAGTATATTTTTAATACATGAGATAAGAGATTCAAGAGTTGTAAAATGTGTTATCTGTTAAAGCCTTTGGAACTGTACAGGGTTCTAGCATAATGCTTCTTAGTCTTTCAAATGCACTCTTTCAACTCCTATGTATCAAGGTAGAGCCTAAGAGTCTTCATTTATAGCAAATTCTGTAGTATTGTGGGTGTCCTGTGCACCCCACTTTGATTATCAAGAGCCTAGGACTCTCTCTTAATACAAAATCAATAACATCTCTCCTTTGAAGACTCAATGTTAAAACCCTGATTACATGAGTTCCTTCGATAATATACACCAAAGTTTTTTTTTCTATTGCATTTAATATTTTCCTAATACCCACTTACTTACTAATTAATTAGTTTACTTACTAGTTTTTACTTCTCCATTGGTACATATATTCCAGGGACCACATTCACCTCAGTCTCCAGTTTTACAAAGGTTTATTTTATTTATTGAAAGAGTGTGTGTGTGTGTGTGTGTGTGTGTGTGAGAGAGAGAGAGAGAGAGAGAGAGAGAGAGAGAGAGAGAGAGAGCACTGGAAGCTTTGGAGGTCAGATGAGGGTGTTGGATGCCCTAGGTCTGAAGTTATAGGCAATTGTGAGCCACCATGTGGGTGCTGGGAACTGAACCCAGGTCCTCTGCAAGAGCAAGTACTCTTAAATGTTGAGCCATGTCTCAGCCAACATTTCATCCCCAATACTGACTACAAATAGTAACAAAACATGGAAGTCAGTGAACAGAATAATCGGCATTTATCTAGTAGAAGAAATAATATGAACCCCAAGGCAAGCTCCGAGAAAACCATTGGTTTGTACAGCAGAACCCCCGCCCCCTAGACTGGAGGATTGGCAGATAAGTGATTCTGGAAGCAGACATGGAAGCAGGAAGGTTGGGAAACATTTGGGCCACACCCCTCCTTACTCCATCAAGAAAGGTGTTGTAAGCATAACATAAAAGTCCTTGCACCAACAGATCTCCAGAGAGTCCAGGAATGTTCAGTATGCGGGATTGTCTTCCCAATGGGAAAGATGTAAAAACAAAGAAAGACAAAAGACAAAAAACAAGGCTGTTCTTCCATCCAGAAAGCTGAGAGTTGGAAGTGAATAATAGCTGGTGTCTGTCATTTGGGCCAGGCCATATCAAGCTCCGACAGCCAAGACCAGAGATACCTAGTAACCTAAATGACCCTTATAGCCAGAGGCTCACCCGAGATCCCACAGCCAGGACTAGAAGCTACAGCCCAAATGACTTCTACACTATCAGTATGACCAAACCCAGGCCAGACCCCTCCTTAGACCCCCAAGCTAGTACAGATAACCTATTTCTAGAACCCATCTTCTTGGAGGAAATGACATCTACCCTGAGTTGAGTTTCAATGTAATTACACTTCCTGTGCACCTGGAATTGTATTACACCAGGAAACTTTTTTCCAAATTGTACTGGGCTTGAATATGCTGGGAATAAACTGTTTGGTATTAGATTCCCTGAAGTCTGACCCAGGTTGAAGAAGTCAATCTGAACCAGGTTGTCATTCTTATCTCTTGTATGGCTCCTTTCTCTGCCTGACACCTGCAGAGACCCCCTCAGGAAGGGATGAAGTTTCCTTGCAGAAGAATAGAGTATATCTTCTCTAGTATTTTCTTATTTTGGGGTGTGTGTGTGCATTTTTAGAAATTTCTGCCTGTGTGGGGTTGCTTTATTTTTCACTTAGTTGACCTCAATTTATCTAATGCTTCCTTTGAGAAGTTTTCTAGACTGCTGTATTTGAAATATGATCCCCTGGGTTTCTTCCTCCTTAGCAAAGTCCCTTCATCATGAAACCAGTCCATTGAACAAAGAGTGACATGCGAAGAAGTACTATTATTCAGGTATGGTGGCTACATCTGTCGTCTTAGCGCAAGGAAGGCTGAAACAGAGCCATTGCTATGCACTGAAGGCCAGACGGGACTACAGAGACCTTCTCTCAAATAACCAAAAGCACTAAGGAGGGTTGGCTTGGCATTGAGTTCTGGGTTCCATCACCCTACTGCATAAGGTGTGGGGGCCATGCACTTGGGAAGTAGAGGCAGAACAGAAAGTTTGAGATCTTCCTTGGCTACATAGTGAGTTTGAGGCCAGCCTGGGATGCATGGACACACGCATGAATGTACATAGCACATTTAAAGAGATGACAGAACAGAGAACACCCTCCTTGGTTCACCCTTCCTTCCTTCCTCCTTCTTGTCTCTGTCTGTCCCTCCCCCCACCCCCATCAGTATTTAGGAGCCTGAGGCAGTGGGGTTATGTATTCCAGACAGGCTGGGCTACATAATGAGGCCCTATCTCTCAAACACATAATGAAGAAGTTTTTGTTTAAGATGTGAATAAGTAATGGGGCAAGGGGGTGGGGGTGGGGCTATAATCCCAGCACTCAAGATGGGAGGCAGGAAAATGGCCATGGATTTGAGGTCAATTTGGACTACACAGTGAGTTTTAGGCTAGCCTGGGCAACAGAATTGAGGTTCTGTCTCAAAAAACCAATAAATCAATAAATAGGTGAATAAATAAATATTAAAATTAAAAAATAAACAGGTAGATAAAGTAATTTTGTGGAAGATATTAATTAGGGTGCATTCATTGCTAAGAATGCCACGTAACAATATACCACAGCCTGGGGGCTTAAACCCTTGTGTTTTCACAGGTCAGGAGGCTGGCCATCTGAGATCAAGGTCCTGGAAGAGGTGGGATCTGCTCTCCCTCTGTTTGTAGGTGGCCTTCTCCCTTTGCCTCATCTTGATCTTCTTATCTCCAAACAAAGTCACGTTCCAAGGTTCTGGCCAATTCGATAAGTGAATTTTGTGAGGCCACAGTTCAACCCACAGCAACCTGGACCACTTCAAACGTCGTATTTGTCCACGCCTTGCTGTTGTCACAGGTGCACACTTGTGCCCACAGACGGTCTACTGCTGGCTTGTCTCAGTAGTTCAGGTGTTGCATCCTTCAGAAGACTTCTTTCGACCTCTCACTCCTGCTGGAAACAAACACTTCTGAATGCACTTTATCTGAACTTCTACTGTAACACTGCTTATTTTATAGAAATATGTCAACTTCTGCCTTTAAACCAGATTATAAATTCCCAGGGCTCAAATAAATATTCAAGTTATTCTTTGTTGGTGTGTTGGCTGGTTTTATGTCACCTTGACACAAGCTGTGTCATCAGAGAGGAGGGAACCTCAATTAAGAAAATGCCTCCATACAATCTGAGCGGTAGGCAAGCCTGTAGCACATTCTTTTAATTAGTGACTGATGAGGAGGCCCAGCTCATTGTGGGGGGTGCCACCCTAGTTAGTGGTTCTGATTCTATTAGAAATCAGGCTGAACAAGCCATGGGGAGTAAGCCAGTAAGCAGCTCTCCTCCATGGCCTCTCCATCAGCTCCTGCCTTCGAGTTCCAACCCTGGTTGAGTTCTTGGTCTGACTTCCTCCAATGATGAACTATAATGTGGAAATGTGAGCCAAATATACCCTTTCCTCCCCAAGTTGCTTTTGATCATGGTGCTTCATCACAGCAATCATAACCCTAACTAAGACAGCTGGTAAGATGGATCAGAGGCCCTGAGTTCAAACCCTGGGACTTGCATGGGAAGGAGAGAATTCCAGAAAGCCATTCTTTAACCTCCACACAAGAACCATGGCATTTGTGTGCCCACATACATACACAAAAATAAATATAGTTTTTAAGTTTAAATTATTCTTAAATATTTATATTTGATATTGATAGCAACCATCTATTGATGACTGACTCTATATCAAATCTGCTTGCGGATTTCATTTATACTATCTTGTAAGTACCCTGCAAAGTAGGAACAAGAGTCAAACAAGTCATGTGACTAATATCTGCCTGAGAGTTCATAGAAAATAAGTGATTCACTGAAGAGTCCAATTCAGTCCTTGTGACCTCATGTCCCAAGTTTTTAACCACCATGCACTAATGTTTCCATGGTTGTTTTGTATCTCCTAGCTGTAAACAAAATTCACACAGTAGATACGTGTAGGAACTTATAAAAATGAACCCAGCTGAAAAGCAGCCAATTGTTATGATGTCATCCTTTCTATTTAAACATCCTTGTCACTATTAAACTATTTTAGGTCTGATTACTGTGGCTGGAGTAATAGATGTGTGACCAAAGTCTTCTTCATTCCCATGATAAACAGAGCACATGCTTCCAACTAAAAGGTCACCATTTCTGGCCTTGTAATAGAACTTCAGACCAATCTTCTCACCTGCTTTCCTGATACTTCTCAGCACCCAACCAATCACACAGAATTCCTTTGTTGGAAGATGTAGATAAGATAACCATGAAAGAGATGGTTTGGCATACAGCTGGTCAGATTTGATTCTTCAAGATACTGAATAGCGATTGGTAGACTTCAAGCAGGTCAGATTGCCTCGCAGTGGAAGAGGAGACACGCTGTTCTCGGTAGTAACCCGTTGTTGGCTCCGTGACTCGAGCAATACCTGTCTCTACCTAACTTGCTCTATCTCTCTGTTTTTATAATATTCTGAATAATAACTTGGAATTTATGTACAATATGCTCAAGTTTTCTGGATAAAAAGAAATCCGAGTATTATTTAATGGTATAACACATTTCATAAAAATGAAGTTTCTACATTTCCATCTTCAGCATTTCAATATAGCTCTCATTCTAATTCATAGTTGTTTGTTAAGAATGTTTTGAGTTATTTCCTTGAACTATTGCAAGCAATATCTTTCCTCCCTTGTGTTAGTTTTCAGACACATACAACTCTCTCTTTGTCTATGTGCCTTTGTTTATAGTTATAACTTCTTTTTTTTATTGCTAGAGAGTTCTCTTTAGCCCTTTATGATTGCTCTTGCTTCAAGTTCCTGTGTGGATCTGACATCTTGTGATTCTGAGGTGCTCCACGGTGAGAGACGTGTTTTAAACTCTGGGCTTGTCAAGTTCAAAAGGAACATAGGGTCGAAGGGCAGGCAGGACAACAGAGGGCCCCTGCTGCTGCTGCTCTTCAGAATTGGAAAAGTAGCTTAAAACGGCAGTGTGAGTCGACTCCTCTTTATTTACGGGTCAGTAAATCCAGAAAGCAGTCTGCTTTTCAAGAGCACATCAAGATTTTCTCCTCCCCAAGGACTTTCCCCTTATGTGCTTTTGTTCCTGGAGTTTTTAGGCTCCAAGCCTGGCAGTCCTAACAAGCTGGTGTCAGCCACCCATCTCCCATGTGGCAATTAATGAGACAAGTAATACTGAAAAGCAGAATAGATTTATCCAACAAGGAGAACAACAAATCAAGAGGTCTGCTGACACGGAAGTCCATCTTCGGGTCCTGACATGAGGTTTGGGACTGAACAAAAGACAAGAGGCATGCCGTGACTAAGCTGGCCTAGCCCCTTACGAGACCTACCCATCGTTTTGGGGGTTTGTTTGTTTTTGTTGTTGTTTTGCTTTTGGCTTCCAGCTCACAGTCAGCCCTGCATGTAGTCATCACTGTATAACATTTCTGGGGTACAAGCTCCCACTCTGGCTGGCCCCAGGGCCCTAGCTTTCTTCTTCCCCAGTGTGAGACCTGGGGAAATCCCAGTCCATTGTTTCAGCAGTTCCACAGTCAAGAGAGAGGTACAGGCTCTCTTTGCCTATCTTTGCTCCTGCTTGGATAGCTACATTTTTATGACTCTCTATAAGGCATATCCTACGTAAAAACTGACACCCCGCCCCTTACAGCAGGTGCCCAGCCTTCAGGCTCCATATGCGCACCTTCTTACACTTCCATCCTTATTGGGAGCTTGCTCGATTTGTTTTGCAAAAAGGCCACTTTGTAGCAGGTGCCTCCACTTGGCAGCTAACACTGCCAAGAGCCACCGAGTTTCTCAGTCTGGGTTCCTTGCTACTGATGGAGGCAGATGTAATGCAGAGACTAGCATTTGAAATTTAATATGCATCAGATTGGCTGGAACATCTAAGGAATGAGAATTTCATCATGCTAATTTTAAACACGGATAACTAAGGGACACGTTTGTCTTAGTCAGTTTTCAGTTGCTTTAACAGTACCCAATATGAGGTAGGTTATAAAAGCAGGTCTGGGGTCACAGCCTGTGCCCCTGCAAGGCAGGTTTGGCCACTCATCCTTGATTAGTCAATTAAACAAGCCAAATCAGCAGGGAACTGCAGAAAAGGGAGATTTTATTCAATATATGCCTACATTGTAAAGAGGAACTGGCCAGCAATCTGCTGAACCTGCCTTTTGGCGTATTGTTCTGGAGTCAAAGTAAATGGCATAAACATTTGCTGGGCTTCTGGTGAAGGCCTCATGCTGCTTCTATTGATGGTTAGCAGGCAAAAATGTGAAAAAGGCAAGTCACAGGGGGGTGGGCTGGCTTTGTAACAGCCTGCTCGCATCTGTGTGTCACCTGCTCTCCTTGTTGCTGTAAGAGAATAGTTGACAAAAACAGCTTGAAGAAAGAAGAGTTTCTCACGGCTGAAGATGTAAGAAGGGACAAAGGCCAAAGAAGCCCAAGGAGTCTGGCAATAGAGTGTCTGCAGCCCGGCAGCAGGAGTGGGCAGGAAGTAGGTAGGACCATCTATAAGGGCCTTCTAGGACAGATCTTTAAGACCTCCAGGCAGGCTCACTGTGACTCAGAGCCTTTAGGAAACCTCCCATTCTATACTCAGCGATGCTGCGTTCTAAAACACACTTTTGCTTTGCCAACTGTTGCCCATTAGGCTTTCCGATGGAAAGCAGCTGTGAGTTTGAAAAACTAAGACGGAACTTGCGCCTTCAAAGGACACACTAGCTTCCTGTTCTCGAGAGTCATCCCAGGACCTGTGTTTCAGCACAGCAGTTTGTTTCTACAGGAGAAAGTGACTCGGTTGTGCATCTTGTCACCACTCCCCAAGTCTGCACCATTGCCAACCCTCCCAGCTACTAACATGGCTTCTTCCCAGAGAACAGGACCCTGGCCTCCAGGCCCCTCCTTTGACCCCAGTTGCTACAAGAATACTAGCTAGTCAGTACCGCTCTTCCCAGGAGTCGGGTCCCAGCTTCTTCCTAGTTTACACTGGAATGTTTTATGGTGTTAGACTTCTTGTGTGTGTGTATGTGGAATTAGAATTCAGGATATTTTATTTGAGTATATTAAAGATAATGCTACATGGTCACAGTGGTATATGCCTATTATCCCAGTACTCTGGAGGCTGAGTTGGAGGATCAGGAGTTCAAGGCCAACTTAGGATACTTAAAGAGTTTGCGGCTACCTCAGGCTACATGAGACCCTGTCTTTAAAAAATTAAAATAATAAGCCATATAATAAGAATGACGATGTTATTAGAAAGCTAAGGACTTTAAGACATTGAGTCTATGTGTTAATGGCTCCTAAACCTGTAATTGTATGTCAGATATCTTGCCCAGGTTTACATGGACGAACTGTACGTACCCCAGAGTCAGCGTGTTTGAAATTAAATCATTTTTCCCTCCTCTTAAACTGTGATAGGACCCCAGGCTTTAGCAGGCCCTGAGACCGTAGCACAACTGACTCCATGATGTAAGTGCCATTCAGGCTGTAAGACTCAGCTTGTAGACAGCACCTCCTGCCAAAACTAAAACAAAGGCCTAATCTCCCAAAGTCCATACAGTTCTGGGAAAGTCTCAAAATGTACTGACCTTGCTTTTTAGCTTCTGTAGTTTTGCTTCTGGCTAACTGTTCTTGTTAGCTGAAATATGTCAACCCAGAACATGGGTTAAAAACTCATCCTGTAAAAGGCTCAGGGCTACTTTCTATTGGCTTAAACTTTTGTCTGAGAAGTCTTGTCTGGTGAATACCCCACAACAAAATCAATGACTTTTAATATTACCAACCAGTACCCCATAAGCATATGTTAATCATATGCAATCTCCAAGTTATGTTCATCTTAATTCTTAAATCTTCATTTACCATTGCTACTTCACAACTCAAGATCAGACCTGCCAAACTCAGACTCATTGGCAAATAGTAAAACCCCTCCTCTTTGTCTCTTCGCCTTCCAACTCCTTTCCTTCTAATCTTTCTAGATTGTATGATTAAAAAAAAAAACACCTAAAAATATAACAAAAATTGTGTGCTGGGATACAGTCCCAGATCTGTCCAGTGAGTCTGCCTCTCTTCTTCTCAACTTGCTGCTGTTTGTTTTTGGAACAGGGTCTCATGTTGCCTAGACTACCTCAAACTCATATATAGCAGAGGCTGGCCTTCAGCTCCTAATCCTCCTGCCTCCACCTCCTGACCACAGGGATTGCATGCCTTGTTTGTGGTGCTGGGAGTTGAACCCAGGACTTTATGCATGCCAAGTAAGCACCCGACCAACTGCCCTACGCCCCCAGCCCTCAGCACAGTTTGAACAAATTGATTATGTGTATCGGTGTCTCTTATTTCACAATTCTTGCACTTATTATTCATTAGATTTGGATTTGTATGTTTATAGTTTTCATCAACTATGGAATTTGCATATTTATAGCTTTCACCAAAAATGGACATTCATTCCATCCTCTTCTTCTGGAGCTCCCAGTAACTCGTGTATTATGCCATTTGATATTTTCCCACGGCCCACTGTTTTTTTTATCCTTTTGTCCATGTGGTATACTCCTGCTTCATCTCAGTTTCTCTAATCATCTGCCGTGTCGGATCTGCCATTAGTCCCATCTAGTCTTCTTTTCCATCTCAGGCATTTAAGTTTCTATCTCTAGGTGTTCTACTTGGTCTTTTATTAGGATTTTCATTTTACACTTAAAATTTAATACTTACGGAAAAGAGTCATAAAGATGCTTCAATGTCACCATTTCATCCTGAATCCTTGTTCACTCTGTGTTAGTGTCAATGGATTATTTTCCTGATTATGGATTCTGCTTTATTATTTCTTTGTATGCCTGGTTGTTTTTGTTTAGGTAGAAGATAATCCAATTTTTATCTTGATACGTGTTGAATATTTCTGTATTTTTATAACCACCTCTAACCCCCATGGAGGCCTCTAACTTGGTATCTGGCACATAGCTGAGTCTCAATAAATATTTTGGGAATCTGGTTTTGATCTCTACACGCTCTAAGTGTTCCTGCCCACTGCTGTTACCTTTTGAACATAAAGCCCAAATCAAGCACAGCCATGAAATAAAAGAGCAGAGAAAAATCTATGACTTGCATAAGCATGAAATCTGGCTAAGGGAGCAGGGTGCCTGCAATCCCAGCTCTTAGGAGGCAGAGGCAAGATCTTTGAGCAAACTGACCAGCTAGACTAGCTGGAATTAGTGAGCTCCAGGTTCAGTAAGAGACCCTGCCTTAATAAATAAGGCAGAGAGTGAAAGAAGGCACCTGACAACAACTTTAAGGCCCCTTCACACCCACACCCACACCCACACATACGCAAATACATGCACACATACCACACATGCAAGGAAAGCAAATACATATAAAAACTCTGAAGAACAAATTTCTGTTGTTTAAGCCATACAGCAGTGGTATGTTATCATGCCAGCCCTAGTGAATTAATACAACTACAGAGCATATCAATTTTCCTCACTCATTTTCAAGAGTGTTGTGTGCAGCAGAGGACCAGAAGGTACCATCTTCTCTATTAAAAATGTGTTATAAAAATTCAACTTGAGACCAGATGTGGCAGTGCATGCCTTAATCCCAGCACTTGGGAGGCAAAGGCAGGTGGATCTCTGTGAGTTCAAGGCCAGCCTGGGCTACACAGTGAGTGAGTCCCAGGCCAATCAGAATTATTGAAGTTGGGTGAGAAAGGATTTACAAAGAACTAAAGCACTCTAGATTATTTGATTTGGTCTGTCCAGGGGACCCTGAACAAGCCCTGAACTAAGTTGTGGCATTCCAGGCCAATGAAGTGGCTCAGCAGATGAAGGCATTTGCCATCAAGCCTGATGAATGAGTTAATTGACCCCTGGTACCCACATGATGGGAGGAGAGAACCAACTCTTGTAAGTTGTCCTCTGACCTACACACACACACATACACACAACACGCATAGATAAACATAAAATAATTATTTGTTTTTCATTTTTAAAGAAAATTTAAAAGATTGCCACCTCCCCATTCCTTGCTCTTTTCTGTCTTCTACATTGATAAGGATACTCACTTTCTAGCAGTCATCTGTGGGATCATAGAAACTCCTTCAGTTTGTGGCTGAAGGATCTGTTCCCGTGTTTCTCTCCCAGGATCTTTTCATGGGAATCTGCCCAATGCCAGAAGATTAATAAAATCTCGATAGAGATGGACACGGCATGTCTTCAGACTCCTGGAAATATTGCCATCACTTCTAATCAGGTCATCTGACAAGCCACCTTCAAAGAAGCTGCTTCAGGCTGAGTCCTCGAAAGTACTAGATGTTGCTTTATTAAAGTCCCAGAATTCCTATTTGCCTTGACAGTCAAGCTTTTGATTAAAGAGGGAAGAAGAGGGCGACAGAAAGAGAAAATACAGTGGAGATATTAAATGTAGTCAGAACAGGTGATTTATGGCCCTCTCAATTCAACTTGGCAATCATGGGTATAATAAATGTGTCTCCGAAGAAACTTCTCTTCCATCTCAAGTCCTTCCTATGGCTTGTTGCAACCTTCAGCCTCCACCCACTGCTTTTTGTTTTGTTTTGTTTTATCTTTTTGTGTGGGTTTGAATATATTCCAGCAAAACTGCCTGAAGTCTTGCTTGTTTGAGCCTAGGTAGCCAGATCTTGAGTACTTCGTGAAGCGAGCACAGCAGTATCTCCTCAGGACCCTTTCCTGGTGCCTCTCACAAGTGTCTTGGTTGCTGGAAGGATTGTTTTGTATCTCCAGCTCCTTCCACCTTCCTCCATAGAGCAATGTTACTTTCATTGACAAAGTTTGCTTTTAAAAATTAAAAATATTGGCTGGGCAGTGGTGGCACACATTTTTGATCCCAGCACTCAGGAGACAGAGGCAGGCAGATCTCTGTGAGTTTGAGGCCAGCCTGGTCTACAGAGTGAGTTCCAGGACAGCCAGAACTACAACAGAGAAACCCTGTCTTGAACAAACCAAAAAATAAAAAAAATAAAAAAATAAAGATTACAGATTAAATTAAAATTTTAAGATAAAATCCACATGATATAAGAGTCATCATTTAAGCAAGTGCACATTTTGGTGATTTTTAGTGTATTCACAGGGCACTAACAGCATTATCTAATTCCAGAACATTTTCATCGCCTAAAAATCAAGTCTTACCTCCACCAGCTGTCACATCTGACTCCCCCAGCCCTGGCACACACTCATCTACTTCCTGACCTCAAGAACCTGCTTATTCTGAAAAATTCAAATCAATAGTATCCTATAATTCTATTTCTGTATTAACTTCTTTCACATAACATGTTCAAGGTCCACTGGCATTGTATTCTGTACAATATCTGTATGTACAATACATTGTACAATACTGTACCATGCTGCATAGTATTTTTATATAAGCACATTAAATTTTATTTGTTCATTCACCCATTGATAGACATTTTAGATTGCTTCCATTAGGAATTATTATGAACAAGGCTTCTATAAATATCTATATACAAGTTTTTGCATGGACATGTGTTTTTATATTTTCCTGGGATTGAAATTACTGGGTTACATGAAAGTTCCTAAAACATTTTTTTATCACATTTATTTATTTATGTACTTTTTGTGTGGGAGGGGCACATGCGTGCCACAGTACACAGGACACACAGAGAGGTCAGAGTTGGCTCTCTCCTTCTACCATGTGGGTCTCAGGGATCAAACTCAGGTCATCAGGCTTGGTGGCAAGTGCTTTTACCCACCGAGCCATCTCACCTGTGGTTGGCTTTATGAAGAACTGTGAACTGCTTTCCAGCCTTTCACCCTCCTGAGCTTAAAGGAGAGTGAGATGGTGAGATTGGTTTCAGACAGAATGATGTTGTAGAGGAGGAGCTGATCCACCAGCGCTGCGAGTCGTCAAGGTTACGTATTTCAGTTTCCTCATCATGCAAACGTAGTGATTGCGAAGAGCTGTGAGAGATGAAGTCTCTGAGAATGATAAGACGTGGAAAGAAGGGAATACAAGGGCCTATGACAGGCCAGGTACCATTTGCTTTAATCGTGATGTCAGTCAATCATTACAACATAATGAAGAAGATACCACTGAAGCCCCATGTTACAGATGGGCTGAGGCTTACTTACTGAGGGTAAGCATATGGTCTGCTTAGCATAGTCTGTATATAGTAAAGCCAGGATTTAAATGCTGCTAAACACCTGCAGAAATATAAGATTAAATATATATAAATATAAGATTAAATCCAGATTTAAACAAGACAGAGAAAGTCATAAGATAAAACAGGAAAAGTACTTACTGTGCTCCGGGACAAGAGGAGCAGACAAAGGAGACTGTCACTTGTGTCGATGATTTGAATGGTGTTCTATTTTGCTTTCTGCTGCTGTGATGAAACATTGACCAAAAGCAACTCAGAGAAGAAAGGGCTTATATGGCTTACACATCCTGATCACATTGATCTTTGAGGGAAGTCAAGGCAGGAACTCATGCAGGAATGAAGTGATAGTGTCGGACGAAAGCTGCTTCCTGGCTTGCTTCCTCTGGCTTTTCAGCTAATATTTTTTATACGGCCCAGGTCCACCTTCCTAGGAGTGGCACCGCCCACAGTGGACTGTGCCCTCCTACAGCATTACAACCAGGGCAATTCTTCAGGTGAGGATACCTATTCAGGTGATTCTAGTTTGGGCCAAGTTGACAAAAACTAATCAGCACAAAAGGCATCCAATAACACATAATATCTGTGTATAACATGTCTTATTATCCTGTTTCTGACCATTGCATCGTGCAGAATGTTTCCAATTCATACTTTGTTTTGAGACAAGGTTCTGCTAAATAGCACAGGCAGGCCTTGAACTTACAACACTGCTCCCACTCCAGCCTTCTGAGAGCTAGCATTCTCGGCACACTACACCTAGGCTCCTATTCATACTTTAACAGCTATGTTCTGGGATGTGTGCTGCTGCGTACCTGCATTTCTCTCTGTATAGCGCCAGGACAGCTGGATCTCTGCTACAGATATAGTAAGTGCATTTCAGAAGGAGTAGGAAATTCACTATTTATAAAGGAAACAGCTTCACAAAGCCAGAATTCTAAAGCCACACAGGACTCTTCTTATCATAAGCCACAAAGCAAAAGTCTGAATGCATCAGGCTAAGAAACTGAGAACTAGAAGGGGGAATTCGTTCTGACACAGCATTGAAGTGCAGCTTATTGTATGGGTAATGAGGCAGTACCCTCGCCTGTCCTCAGTGGTTTATATCCCCACCCTCTCCAGACACTGATGGGGGCACGCGAGGTTAAGGAGGCGTTATTTCAGAGCACTGAAGCGCAGCCACAAAATGATGACATTATGGCGACATCTCAGGCCATTTCAACCAGCCTAGTCTTTATGTTGGGCTGGTGCCCAGTTTGATCAGACAGTTGGTTTACGTGGCTCTTGATGTTTTCAAGGGCAAAGCAAGGTTGGAGTCTGGTCCATAGAAAGCCAGTGACAAAGCTTTTATGTGGACAGTTGCCATGGAATGAAAAAAAAAGGGGGGGGGAGAAAAATAAGGTAAAAACGAAGGAAAATTGATATCATAAATCTAAACCACAAGCCAGTGGATGAATTTCTTGTTTTTCATCATGATGGTTTTGCTTCCTGCTCAGAAAAAATGAGTCTAAGACAGGCATGGTGGTACATTCCTACAGTCCCAGCTAGTTAGGAGGCTGAAGCAGGGGACCATTTGAGCCTAGGAGTTTGAGGCCAATTTGGGAATTAAGGTAAGATCTTGTCTCTAAAAATAGATAACAAGAACCAGAGTTTTGCTTTTAAAAAAGAAGTGTTCTATTGTGCACTTTCCAAAGGCAGAGAAGAGGAAGTCCCTTCGGTCCTTATCTGAAGGGACCAAGTGTCTGTGGAGACACCTCCAGTGAATGGCTGGCTTGCTGCTGTTACTCCATCTGTGGATCTCGGAGTCTGGGCCCCTTTCCAAACCAAACCATGCAAATTCAGATCTCAAAGGCACTAGGGAGCCCTAGAGAACAGCCATTGCTGCTTGGACACCTGGCCATCAGGAGCTTCTGCTTCACAGCTGAGAGGAATGTATATTTTTCTGGACACATCTTCATTAGTAATTGTGTATTCATTGTGAAGAACAGATTCTGTGGTGGCCTTGCATGATTTCTGACTCCTGGTGTTCACGTCTGAGTGTAAAACTAAAAAGCAAATAAACAAACAACAAAAAACACTAGGCCTTTCTTTTTGCTTCTTAAATTTTTTTGAGTATGTGCATAGAGTGTATGTTGAGGGGGGTACGTGTCAGAGAACAACTCTAGAGAGTCAGTTCTCTCCTTCACATAGGTCCCAAAGGCTAAACTCAAGTCATCAGGCTTGAATGGCAAGAGCATTAACCAACAGAACTGCCTTGACAACCCCTGCTTCTAACCAATGGAATGTAATAAAGATAATCACGCCTACGATTATATTATATTCTGTAAGACCTTGTGATTGTATAATGTTCTGTAAGAGTTCAACTCGAAAGCTTACTTTCCAGATTCTCCTTGCACATATAATGAAGCTATGTGGGAATAGCCATGTGGGAAATCCTTGTGGCAGGAATTACAGGCAGCATGTAGGTAGGTGTTGAGGTTCCTATATCAGGCATACCAGGACTCTGGGCCCTTGTCCTCTGGCATAGATAAAGGAACTTGCAGGGGTGAGACCAGCTCTATTCCCAGGTGAGTTCCTCAGTCTCCACAAAGGAGGACAAACAACGATAGTTATGATAAGTGAACACAATATTTCACTCTTTCATGTGACTCAATATGTTACGCTTTACATGCTTTAAATGACATGTATAGACACACTTTTCTTTCAATAATAAAATAAAGAAATTAGAAGTTAGAAAAGTTAAGAGAGTAAAATTAACAATGTGCACATTGGGGAAAAATTACAAGACTCCCCCTAGACAGAGACCTGTCCTAACTGAAATAGCAAGACTGCTAACTTCTTATCTAACGGAATGCAGGTGTTCAGGCATACATCAATGCAAGAGTGTTCGTCCCTTAGCTGCAGGTCTCTAATCTTCAAGGTTAATTTTAGTGGGTGGTCTTAACACAATAGTCTATTAATGAATAGCTGATTTTAGGTCTGTATACTTGCTACAATAAGGGGGGGCAGGCATTCAGGGGTGAATTATCTATTTGCTTTTTTAAGCTTGCTGACATACTGTCTAAACTTCATTTCTGATCTTGACTATGGCTTTGTCTCTATGGGAAGGTCAGTTTTATCAAGAATAATTTTTATATATCTACAGAAAGCATGAATAGTTTTCACACATGCCAAAAACTTGAAGGCCAGTAAAACTGTTATAATTACTTAGAGTTGAGATGGCAGTGTTCCTCTCCCAGCCAGCCCAGGAATTGATTTGAGTTTTCACTAATAGGCCAAATAGACAATATTATTGATGAGAGGCTTTTGTCGCCATACAGTAATGATGAGAAAGGGGCAAGGCAGTTGGTGGGCTTCAGATTCCTAGTAAAGGGAAAAACCAGGATCTTTGTCAAGCTGGTTACGTCCACAGCCTTGGTATCACCGGCCCTCAACAGGAACTCTGCTCACACCTGATTTGAATGGATTCTCCTCCAACTGAGCCTCCAGATGGGAACACAGCGCAGCCAACACCTTGATCACAACCTTGCTTGATGCTGGATAGAGGTTCTTCCTAAGCTGCACCTGAATACTAACCCACAGAAACTGAAAGCTAATAAAGGTGTGCTATTTTAAGCTGCTAAATTTGTGGTAACTTATCATAAAGAAATTAAACTAACACTCACATAATTTATCTACTGATTCATAAACACAGTTGTCAATTTAATACATGGCCCTATTCAAGAACAACAACAAGATCAATGGATGAGAGCTTTGAGTGAATGCTACAGAGTTTTACAATGTGTTTTCATAGTCTAAATAGATTACTTTTTAAATTCTTTTATGTGCTGGTCCCTTATGGGTTGCCATAAGCAGAGTCGTGGGAGAAGCTCAGGAGAACAGAGTGTATTGTACTCACAGGTCCTAAGAGAGAAGGTCAGAACCCCACAAAGGGCCCCATGGGAAAGACACTAGAGTGATATGCAGGCAGAAGACAGGAGAAGGAGGAGTTGGGGGCTACAGGCTGTAGTGGGGTTTCTGTAGGAAAAGCAAAACAAGACAGGGCTGTGTGTGGATAGTTCAGGGCTGAATAATCTTGGTGGGCTCTACAGACTATAGGCATGATCCTATAAAGCTTAGCACTTGGCCTAATTTGAATCAGAATATCATTTCCAGGGTGGGTGGGAGTCTGGGTCTGCAGTGACTTCTTGAAATCTCAGAGGTTTATGCTAGGTTGAGCTGCCCTTCATCTCTCAGCATTGACCGGCCCTAAAGGGAAGTCTCAGCTACAAAGATCTCTCTCGTGTGTGTGTGTGTGTGTGTGTATGGTGTATGTGTCCATGTGGCTGTACATACAGCTATGCACACATACGTGTGGAGGCCAGAGGTCAAGATCTGATGTCTTCCTCAATTACTTTCCACCTTATTTTTTAAGACAGAATCTCTCACTGAACCTGAAGCTCACTGATTCACCCAGGCAGAGTGTCTCACAAGCTCTAGGGACCCAAGTGTTTCTGCCTCCTCAGCACTCAGATTACACACTCATACTGCACCTGACTTTTAACATGGATTCTGAGGGTCCAAACTCAGGTCCTAATATATGTATGGCAAGCACTTAACTGACTAAGCCATCTTCCCATCCACTCTAAAAATTTGCCATCTATAAATGACAAAATGCTATAGAAAATTTCAAAAGATATATAATATAAAATGACTTTCCATCCTGTAATTTGCTAATGCATTTGAAAATACTAACTGCATTACCCTGTCCTAAATATTAATGAAATATTTGTATCTGACTGAATTAAACGGGGTGCTGGAGTCTTTCGAGATTGGACTGTTTTCTATGTTTCTATGTTTCTATGTTTCTATGTGTATCAATTATTCAAATATGTTACTTCTATTTAGTTAGCTATAGAGGGCCTCTAGCTTTTAGCCAGGAGGACTTTAGAAAAGGAAAAGATCTGGAAGCAGATTTTGGTGAGCTCTCTAAAATATGTCAGTCTCATCACTATGCAGAAAGCAAAGTGCTGTCTCTGGGCAGCAGAGACAATCTGACTGATACAGCAGTCCCCAGAGGAAAGGGGCTCCTGCCTCGGCTCGTCTGCAGTCCTCTCTCTTACTGGCTCAGCTGTCTACCTCATCGCTGGTCGTTTTCCTCTGCACCTTATCTGATCTCCAGGGTTTTGTTAGAGTTTTGACATTGACATCCTTTCTGTAGACTCTGTCCACTCTAGCAGACAGTTCCCCAGCCCCACCCCAACCCATGGCTGTGAGCCTCTGGGCTGTCGGCTGTCGGCAGCAGCTGCTTGGGGCACCTAGACCCTCTAAACTGTTTGCTGATGCCCAGCTACAGTACTGGTGACCTTTCCTACCCCAGCTACCCCAGTCACCTCAGATGGTGCCCCACACTAGTCACTGCTGCTGCTGATCACCTCACCACTGGAGATGGTCATCTCAGCCCCAAGCAGACATGGGGCAACAGCATGGGGCAAACCATCTCCAGAACCCTGAAACCCCTGGGACTCCATCCTCCTAGAATGGAGGACCCTAGAAACTGTATCCTTTCCCTTAGAAAGGAATAAACGCCAAACCCTCATTAAGTTCTTTAAGTGTATTCAAAGTTAGTAAAGTTCAAAGTTTAAGTTGTTCATTTACCTCAGAATTAGAGTTTATTTTACAGGACCTAAAGTCAGTTCAAGCCACAGGTAGCTGGGTCCCTCACCCCAGATTACTCAAAACCCACCAACCTCTAAGCTCAAACCCTTTCCAGCCCCAAAGGCAGAAAAGTTGACATTCCATGCTGAAAAATTTGGACTCAAACCCACCAATCACCAAGCAGCCCCTAAGCCTGAAAACCCACCAATCCCTGAGCTCAGAAAACCCACCAATCACAGGCCATGTGGTCAGCTCTGCCCACTCCCCAGAAACTCTATATATAAAGGGCTGAGCTTTGCTCAGTCTTTCGCTGCTTCTCCTTGGAGTGGAAGCGGTCACTCTCCTGGATTCCTCCTTCCAAGTCAATCTCTTTGGTGCGATTTGCTGCTTGCTGAGATTCTTTCATCCGAATGAAGCAAAGAGGCAAAGTGAAGCAAAGCAGAGCTGAAGATTTCAGCCCTGCTGAGCCCTTCAGTCCTATTGGGATATTCTCCCTTCAGGGCTGCATCACCTCTATAGGGGAGATTTCTCCCCTTGGTGCTGTGTGGTCTCTGGGCTCCTGACTGTCAGGGTACCCTTCTAGCTCTGTTCAAGTTGGAAAAAAACCTAACACTTTCAAACTTTAAAACATGTGATTAAGCAAAAAAATTCTTTAAAATTATACAAATATATACAACTTTCACAGGTTCTGATTACTATAGCATTCTTAGAAATGCCGCATTAAGCTCAGAATGGGGGCAGCCCTGTTTGACTTTTGCTATTACTCATGAAATGCTCAAAACTCAATTTTTAAAGATCACATAGAGAAATTGCTCAGGAAATCATTCATCTCACATCTGTTACCTAGCAGCGTCTACAGTTATTAGTGGCCTCGTGTGGTTTTTAATGTATTTGCATGCCTGTGCATATATTGTCAAGAATCGTTATGTCCTGGAAGAAGCTATGTCCTAGCATTTTGGGTAGGGAAGTGACAGTCTGCGGAGAGGGTCACCATCCGACACAGATGAAATGGATGATCTGCCCTGCGTTGATCATATTCCTTTACCAAAAAAAAAAAAGCCTCTGGATATGTCCATGACTCAAGGTAGGCAGCCTGCTTTCTGTGCTGTAAAACAAACTGGCTGACAAGGCCTCATCTACAGCATTTAGGAAGGAAATTGTGGTGTAATGAGAGAAGCCACAGACTTGTAATCAGCATATTAGCTTTTGGAACCATAGGGACACTCCCCAGGGACCTTATGTCTAGTTCAGAATCTTCGCAGTTCATGGCAATGACACTGTTTTATGAGGTCACAAATAAATATGCTTTGCTCAGAATTTCCTGTATTGCCCAGATTGTATTAACCAGATTCACAGAGTTCACTTTCTGCAAGGTGATGAGGTATTAGTGGCATTTGGTCCAGGCCCTTTCTCGTTCCCAGATCGTTTTTGTATACCGGCTGGAGTTCATCTACTGTGTTGTTACTTTCCTTCCACATCCAGACAATTCCTCATCCCTTCATTGTCTACTCTGAATCCCCCTTCAGCCTTAAGATTGTTTTTCCTTTGGATACCTTTCCTCCTCGAAATTAGAATGCCCAGCTGGTTCCTTTGATCAGAGAGGGCATTGGTCACGGGGTCCATAGTGCTTAATATCCATCTCCCTGCCTTTTACAGAGTCAGGTGACAGCCTAAGTAGCAATTATTTCTCTTTTCCAACAAAGAGAAACAAGATTAGAGTGTAGCTCTTGGGCTGTTATTTCACAAAGAGTCCAGGGCTTCAGCACAATTGCCAGATCTTTATCATCACAATTCAATTTTTTCAGGTGGCAGCGAAGAGGAGAAAAGAAATATTCAAGTTACCTTTCTCCTGTACAAGAGCATCCAACAAGAGCCCCCTTCCCCGCCCCTTCTCCCGATTCCAAGAAGAGAGCAGCAGTCACCGGGGCTCCTGGATGCTGCTCAAAACATCAAGAGGAGCCCTTCAGTTTCAAGACTGGATAGCTTTGTGCTTGTTCAGTCGGAGAGAGTTGACCCGACTTTTCATCTTTGATAGCTTTCTGCAGCGCCCTGCAGAATAACTGTGGCTTGGATTACCCAGTGATTTACAGCCCTTCTCATTTGCTTCTCATATCTCCCCTTCCCAGAGCACAGGAAGCATTCCTTTCCTCTCTTGCCTCAAAGCAATTTCCCTTATCTCCCAGAAGTTCAAGGCCCTTCTCTTTTATATGCTGCCGACTCCCCTAAATAATGTTTGTCTGTTTTCTTTCTTTTGTTCTCCTTTCTCTTCCCATTCCTTCTCTCCCAGCCTTTCCCTCCCTTCTCTCTCTCTTTAGCATCAGTGTTTTTATCAGAGGGGCCAATCTCATATAAACTTGTAATTCTGCTATTCATTAAAGAATACTCATTCTTGGCTTTTTGGGGGGATTTGTCTTTTCTCAGCTCACCAGTTCTTTCTCAGGAGTGCATTTCTCATTCTTAACATTCTATTGCAAAAGAAAAAATAGTAATGATGATTCTTTAATAATTGAAGGATGCTGGCTAAGCCTTTGTAATTGTTCTTATGAGCCACAGAGCTTTGTGGTGATTGTTCTCACAATATTCCTGATATGTCTGAAGAACAGTGTGCCAACCTTCAGCTACAGAGGGATGTGTCAGTATGCCTCCTTCTCCAGGCACACCTAAAACAAAGGCTGAGTACATGGAGTTGATCTGGCAGGTGTGTGTGTGTGTAAGGAAGATAAGTGTGTAAGGGCGACACTGCTGAAGGCAGCTACCCTGGTGTGCAAATGAAGCTTAGTTGTGTGGAGAAGTTTTTAAAGGTAATATAAAAGACAGATTTTATTATGATCCCAGCTGTGGGGTAAAAGGGCTGTGGAATTTATAAGCCTAATAAAGGGATGCCTCTAATGGATTATAAATCACCTAGCCGCCTTGCATAGAGGTAGAGAGGATCGCAGATGAGAAGTTGTCGGTGCCAGCTGTTAGGAGACAGGCTGGCACACACAGAGAAGAGACAGAGCAAGCACATGTATGTCTGCTGTAGCTGCCAGAGAGAAAGCATGGAGGGCCAGCCTTCTCCTGTTGTCCACCTGACATGCCATCAGTTGAGAGTCATGGTGGTGGTAGATTATACTGCCATCTAAATGTCCATAAGTAGGTGTCTCAGGTAAGCACATGATCAGAGCAATAATGGGTGTTTGCCATCCTTCTGGCCAGCTGCACAAACCATCTCTATTTGAGGGTTGGTAAAATATTCCCCCTTCCGAAGCACTGTCTTATCTTTGGGATTCAAGCAAGGATGCAGAACATGAGGAGCTGTTCTCTGTGGTGCTGCTGGGAGCGGAGGAGTCAGCAGCCACAGCCTAACAACAGCTGCCTGCTCCAAGCCATCTCTGTATGCCCCAGCCCCCAACAAGTTCATCTCCTGTTTCTCCTGGCAAGTTGGTTTCTCCGACTTGCAACTGAGAACAACTGGTCCTTTAAGAATGACAAAAGCCTGACTGCCAACAATGCCCTGCTCTATGCAGACAATGTTTCCAGCATCTAGAGGAGGCTCAGAAATAAAGCCTAGAGGTAACAGATATTTGGCTTCCAACAGACTCTCTAGTTGGACAGATAAGAAGTTGGCATTTGAGTGTATGTGTGAGCATAAACACACACACATACACACACACACACACACACACACACACACACACACACCTTGACAGGTCTGGTGGCTTATATCTGTAAAACTAGTACTCAAGAGGAAGAGGCAGGAGGATTAGGAGTTCAAAGCTAGTCTTGGCTTTATGAGATCCTGACTCAAAACCAAAACAAAACAATAACCACCACCACCGCCACCACCAAACCCTGAAATATACTCTCATCTTTAATTTGCCTATACTAAGTCCTTTATGTAAATATTACCTTTCATAGACCTAATAGGAAGTTCTGCTGCCTAAAAGTTTGCACAGGAAGAACCTGGGGCCTGGGAAAGTTAGGCAATATTCTCAGAACACTACGAAGTTAGGTAATATTCCCAGAATGCTTCGGTCAGGACAGGACATCAAAACTTGGATCTCATTCTGTCTGCTCTGCTCTGGACTCTTCCTATCAGGGCTTTGTTCAGGATTACCATGCTGACATAGGCAAAGAAACGAAGACAAGGCTTGGGCAAGCCACTTGGACCAAATCCAGCCAGCCAATTCTCTCTGCAGTTGACTGTTAGCTGGAGCACAGCCTCAGCCCCTTGTTTATGAATTATCTGTAGCTGTCACAAACCTTTGGACTTCAAGACCTTTTCAGAGAGAGTTGGCACAAGCTGGGCTAGAACAGTTTCAGATGATTAACGTCAGTGAATTAAGCGCCAGAGTCTCCTCCTACCTGGTGTCATTTGGTCTGTACTATGCTAGAGATGTTAAGCATGATAAGCCTGGGTGTACTATAGAGTAGTCTCCACAATAGTAATTAGTAATAGCTCATTACTGATGATAATGTTCTAATGACCATCATCAGTGAAGACTCTGGGGTGAACATTTCACTAGCATGGTGTTATTTGCCTGGTTCCGGGTTCGGGGGGTTAGGTAAATGATGTCAGAGCAATGAGCTGGTAAATGGCAAAGCTAAGCTAGAGTTCTCCCTCATCAGTCATCTCTAGAGACTGGGCTCTGGCTCCCCATGCTTCTATTGGGGAAGTAGATGGGATGTAGTAGGATGTCTCTTCCATCCAAAGAGTAAGCACCAGGAGACTAGTTTTCTCTGCTTCTGGGAGGCAGGCCAATAACCAAGGACCACATGTAGGAATTTTGGGGTAATGAGACAGTGGGTTGTCAGGTTGCTCAGAGGAGGGTAGTTTGGGTTTGATAGATGCTTCAATCTCCAAACTAACTTCCCACTGGTAATTAACAAGGTCACCTTGTGTTTTTCCAATGAGAAGTGTTGACAAAGATAACAATGATATAATGAAGCAACAATAGACAGAGAAAAATAATTAAGACCAAACTTGTAGACCCACATCTATTAGCTTTCAAGAGCTTGTGGATGTTTTGAAAGAGCTTCCTCCCAAGCCTTGAAACATTAGTGGCAATGGCTGCATACAGAACCAGCATGCTTGAAGCCCAAGCTTCTAGCCTTCGCACCACATAGACCAGGGGCCCAAGCACCAGCAGATGAAAGTGGGAGGAGATAGGGTTCAAGGTCATCCTCGGCTACATACTGATTTTGAGAGCATCCTTGGATAAGTACGTGAGACCATAGCTTTAAAAAGGAGGTAGGTCAGAGAGTAGTGAGGTAGTTCCGCTGATAGCCTGAGTTCTGAGTTTGATCCCCAGAACCCACAGTAGAAGGAACTGACTCCCAAAAGTTGTCCTCTGGCTTCTGCATTTGGCCTATGGCATGTACTTGCCTGAACACACACACACACACACACAAATGAAGTAAAAGTTAAAAAAATTAAAACTTCAGTCGTAAGGCAAAGAGTCTTCCTGCTCCTCCCACACCAACACAGCAATAGGCTGGGACATGACTCTTCTAAAAGAGGACTAAACATAGAGGCTCCTTATCTTGGAATGCCTGCCTTCTGGAAGGCTCTGTTTATGACTGTGATGCTAAGGCCTATCGTGCCTGAGTTCTCACAGACTCCCTGTAAGCCATGTTGGGTCACTGGGAAGCTCAGCCTTACAGTATTAGATAACCAATGATGTAAACAGCCTCACAGGCTCTTACTGTTCCCTCTAGATATGGAGCTTGGCATGTGTCCCAGTCATAGTCTAGGATCTCAGTCCTGAGCACAAAACTTCCATGTCAGCCTTATCATATGTCTTGTGGTTACCACTCTGGCACTCTGAGGGCAAGGAGAACCTCCCATTCCTCTTGGCATTATATCTTCCTGGGCACAGAGTAGGTGGTCGGGGAAAAAAATCTAGCAAAGGATCACATTGAAAGGCCTGTGTGTGTGACAGCTATGAAGGAATCACATCCAAAGGCCTCTTTGAAAGAATCACATATAGAGGCCTGTGTGATGGAATACAGAAAAAATCTTAGTCAGACTAAACCTGTCCTCTATGCTAATGCTCGGTAAAAGGGATTTTTTTGGTTACAGCAACTTAGTACAAGCCTTTAATCTCATACATACCCTTAATCCCAACTCAGAAGGCAATAATAATATACGACATGCCTTTAATCCCAACTCTAAGGATGTAAAAGGAGGCTCTCAGTTCACAAGCAGAGAGTTAGTTCAGAGACAGGCAGATCTCAGAGAGTAGAAGTGGAGCTCAGGGTAGAAGCAGAGTGTAGAAGCAGAATAGAAGCCAAGAAGGGAAGAGCCTGTCCAGAATAAGCAGAGAGAAAGAAGAGAGTCTGAAGCAAACTGTTTACAATTTACAGTTCAGAATTCATAATAAGATCAGAGTGAAAAGAGATAGTATAGAAGACAGCTAGTCAGAGTGAACCCAATCAGTACTAAGTTTCAGAGGCTGAAACATTTTAGGCTTAGGTTAGCAGAGGCTGGAGCTTTCTAGGTCTAGGCTTAAGATTAGATTGGATAGAGGCTGAAACCTACTAGGACCAGGGATTGAATTAGCAAAGAATAAACTGTTCTCTTCCATGAACCCACAAGAATAATTAAATAAATTAATGCACACATCTATTGCTACAGGAGTTGGTTTTGGAAATAGGGCCTCATGTAGCCCAGACTGGCCTCAAACTCACTATGTAGATAAGAGTGGCATTAAATTCCTGTTCTTCGTTCATGAACTTCCCAAGTATTAGAATTACAGGCATGGGATTGCATGATGTACAGTTTGAGATGAAATCTTGCTTTGTTTTGTGAGACAGGTTCTTGCTATATAGCTGACACTGGATTTAAATGTACCATGTAAGCCCAGCTGGCTCCCAATTTATGTGTCTGCCAACTTCGTACTGGAAGGGTAGGCCTGTGCCTCCAGTCTTGGCTAAGATGGGATCCCTTACATGTATCAGAGTCATCAGGCAGTATCTTTTCACTTTCATCATATATGGGAGTATAATAGAAGCAGTGACATCCCATCCTGCGTGCCCTATTCTGTGGTTTGCAGCAAGTCACGGGCTCTTTTCAATCTCGAGGGAAGAGGATTACACCAGAGTGAAGGTCACTGAAGGTCAGTTAAGCCTCCTGTAATCACATCTGCTGCTAAGTGGCAGGTCAGGGATCAGAACCATGTGGACTCTGTTTCCCTGCAGCCCCAACTCCCTTTCCTTTCCCATCTGCTTTGGTTGCCACATGAGCTGTCTAGTTCTGTGAATCTCAAGCCTTGAAGATCACAGGCAGCTTTCACTTGCCCTCAAGTTCACACTTAACAGCCTTTTAAGGTCAAGACCCATCAGTTCTCTAGTACAAACTCATTAAAAGTGTTTTTTGTTTGTTTGTTATCTGTCTTTGTTTGAGACAGGATCTAATATAGCCTAGGGTGGCCTCAAACTCCCAATCCTCCTTCCTCCACCTCCAGAGTGCTGGGATTACAGGTGTGCACACCACAGGAAGTGCTGAGGATCAACCCAGGACCTTGTGCACCTTGGCAATCACTCCACCAACTGAATTCCGTTTCTGGCCCAGGAGAGGGTTTAAACAAGTCCTGCTTGTCTTGGAGTATAACTAACATGGAAACCAGTTTTATGGAGAGAATCTAGGTAGTTTAGGATAATAAAACAACCTCAGAGCCCCGGATCAAACCCTAGCTGACATTTCATGTAAATATAATGGTGTGCTGCCTGGGGCTGAATTCTGTTTTCCTGGAGACAGCTCTTGCAAACTCGCAGAAACATTTAACGGATACACAGAGAGAACTTAATGCCACTTTTCCATTTAAATTGGTTCAGAAATATTCATGTCTGGATAGAATTTGAATTCCTTTCCCAGTGGAATCCAGTAAAGATAGATCAGCCCCGAAGCCTCTATGAGGAAAAACTACCAATGCGTGCGTTAGGCACCTTCTGGCACAGTGGCAAATCACCTTTTCATTTCTGGGGAGATAGACTCTGTTACTAATTCCTCACAACAACCTTTGCCATTCGTCTGTAGGCTGTGACTGAGCCTGATGTCTTAGCCCTCCTCTGTTTTAAATTTTCCACACAGTCATACAGTGGAGATCTGCCTCGGTGAGCTGACTCCACAGAGAGCTTTGCCTACCGTTTATTAGTTTGTGATGAAAAACAACCCTGCAGAAACATAAAGTGTGTGCTACTCCTGAGTCTGAGGCAGACTGTGGGTTCATTCAAACACAAAAGGCTCAAAAAGGCAAGAGCAACCCAAGCTGGTCTTGATAGTGAACGGAGATTGCTGAGATCAATTTAACAGAGGGTTTTTTTTTAAAGTGTATTTTATCATGATTAAGTTAGGCAGCTCCAGTACCATTTTTAATATGCCAACGCATCGCACGTACTGCCATCCATCACAGAAGGATAATGTCACGTAAAGAAGTCATGTGGGGAGCACGGGTTTTAGTGGAACTGAATTTATTAAGTCATTTGTAGGCAGATATCAAGAATGCGTGTAAAGTTCAAGTCCATAAAGTACATCGTGTATATGAGAGAAGACAAAATATTTACTTTTTGTTACCAATACTTAAAAAAAAATACATATCATTTCAGAAGTATTATTGATTTTATTAATTGGGAAAAATATTTCACCAGATTGAATCAAGATAGTAAATGGAGAGATAATGTTCAGCATCTTAGGAAACTGAAAACTCACTCTACAAAAGAAGGGCAGTTGAGCCAGGTTTGCAGAATGCTGCTGGCCTTGTGACTAGCAGCTGTCCCTCTGTGTCACAGCCCCAGAGTGGGAGAACGGAATTGTCATCTCGGAAGGTGGGTCTCTCCATTCCTACAAAGACTCACTGGAGTCAGGACAGAGCTTGACTGCCCAGGGCTGAGAAGCCGGGGGCCTGCGGGAGGTAAAGAAGGAAGGAGGCAGGAGTGGTGCGGATGTGGGCAATTTTGAGCCCATATTGTTAGCTGAAAGAGAATCATGGTGGGTTTGAGAAGAGGGAAGTTGACACAAATTTCTCTTCAGACAGCCACGGACCGCCATGATGAAGCCTTGAAATGATACATTAGTCAAGTTAGGACACATAGCTATGGACGCACAGTGGGGTTTGAAGGAGACAGAGTCTCCGATTCCAGAATATCAGAAGAAATACAGCACCATGGCCCCAAGCAGCAGCCATGAAGACTTCTGAAGAAAGACATGAGGGCCTCTAGGATCCTCAGCTCCCTTCAGATCTTAAGGACAAAGGAAGTTCCTCTGCCTTATAGATTTCTGGATATGTAAAGGGCAAGATCCACAGCGTGTGACCCAGACTGTGTCAGAAGTCATGGAGGAAGGCAGTAAGTGGGACTGTAAACCTACCCTACAGAAACTAGAGAGAGAGCGGGTTGATCAATTCTGTGTCTGGAGAGGTGTGGCCTGGTTTCTGAGAGAGGGAAAGTGTTAGAGCAAGAGAGTCTACAACCTGGTATACATGACAATGCATTGGGTAGAGAACATTTGGAGAAGACGCCACCCTCTACCCCTCTTCCCCAGCTTAATACTGGAAAGTCTTGTGGAATACGGGGTTGGGGGTTGGGTGGGGGGAGTGGTATTGGTGACTGCTTGACCCATCAGGACACCATCTGTTTTCACGGAACACTAAACCGAAGCAATATCATCCAAGTCCCTCACGAAACAAGAACTCTGGAGGAAGGAGATCCCGGGGTTTGCTCAGCAACGAGGCACAAGCTGGCATTCTGAAGTTCCCTTGGCAACGCCCATCAGCTGCAAGATGGAAGCGGCTGTTCCACTAGTCACAGGCTCACGGAGTGCCGGATGTGGGAGGAGAGGGGATGAGTCTCACATGGTCCCCGGGAGCTGAAGCACAGCAGAGCTGGCAACGAAGTAGAGAAGCAGGGGAGACGCACGGAAATGGTAGCAAAGTGCTCTGAACGACCACCCCTGCTAGAAGCCATTGTTTCCAGGAAGCCAAAAGAAAAGCAATCACGTGCAATTTCCTTCCGATTCGAAAATTTGGCTGTACAGAAAACCCCTCGACGGGTTAGGCAGGGGCCGGAATGAGCTGACAGGGTTTCAGTTGAGTCTGTCCTCAGAGCTGAGTAAAAGCGACACCACGGCCCAGTTTGAACACTTTAAAAAGTGCGGAGGATTCCACTCTCATTACAAAGCTTTCAGTAGGAACCAAATTTCAATTGCCGAGGGCTCCCAGGATAATTCCCGTCTGCCTGCCACCCTTGTCAGAGTGGCTCTTCTGCTGACATTATCTCAGCTGCCTTGTTAGGCCAATACCTTACTTTCTAACTTTTTTTTTTTTTCAGTCTCATTTTAGGTCTCCACTTTTTTCTGTCATACTCTGCGCTGGCGTTGGCTCAGTTCTCTGGGAAATAAACTATTTCACTATGAGTAAGAAGTCGTTAGACCAAACCGCAGGAATACCGTCTGTTAGAGGAAAAGAATCCCAGTGTGAAGTTGTGCCTCACAGACTCTCCAAAGTCCCCAGTCAGTCATGACAGGCACAGATTGAGAATTCCTAACAACTGCCATCCTTTCAGCTAGAAGAGGCTGTGAGAACAAGCTCTGAGCATGGGCAGCGGGCCTCCCTCCAGCTTTCCTGCCTGTTCCACGGAGATCTTGGAAGATGTAGAATGATCCAGGGCTTCGGTTTTATCACCTGGATTGAGAATGATATCAGCTCCTTAGAGGGTTGTCCTGGGATTAGACCTGTTAAAAATCTCTGGACTCAGCAAGGTAAGGTGTGCACACTTTTGATCCCATCACCTGGGAGGCAGAGGCAGGTGGAACTGAGTTCAAGATCAGCCTGGTCTACAGAGTGAGTTTCAGAACAACCAGAGCTACACAGAGAAAACCTATCTCAGAAAAAAAATCTTGGGACTCCAGTGACCTGCCATCCCAATCACTATGCACCAATGGTGTCTAAGCCACCATTGCGTCTGTAGGATGCAGCATCATGGGTGGTCTGTCTTTACCTTTGCCCTCCACGCAGCAGCCAGACATCTTTTTGCAACATAAACTTCAGTGATATCACTCCATGGGTCACCACCCTAAAGACAGAGTCACTGGAAAACACCAGTTCTCACAAAGGCCCTTGCTACCCTTCAGGGCCTGTCCTGTCCTGCCCTCTCTGTCTCCTCTGATGTGGCCCCTCACTTTGTCCCCACCATGCTGGTCTCTGTGCTATCCCCTGCACGCCCAGCTGTTCTCACTAAGGCTTGCTTTCAGGGTTTTGCTCTGACTATGCCCACTTGTCTAGATGTTCTCCCTTAAGGTTTCATTATGACTGACTGCATCAACCTTCCCTGTGCTTTTGGACAACTTTATAGAGATAGTATTTATATGTCATAAAATTCACCTGTTTTAACACATAGTGTCTTAGTTACTTTTCTATTGCTGTGATAACCCACCATGACCAAGGCAACTTATAGAAGACAGTGCTTAGTTTACGTTATGGGTTCAGAGGTTAGAATACATGATGACGTAGTGAAGGAACCGCTGAGAGCTCACATCTTGAACCATAAGTAGGAAGCAGAGAAAGAGAAACACATGCTAGAAATCTCCTGGGTCTCTTGAAACCTCAAAGCCTTCCCCCCAGTGACACATCTTCTCCACGCCTCCTAATCCTTCCCAAACAGTTCCAAACTGGAGACCAAACATTCAAACATATGAGCCTATGGGGGCCATTCTCTTCAAATCACCACACCCAGTTTAGTGGTTTTCAGTGTATTTGTAAGTTATGAGACTGAGCATATTGAATTTTAGACCATTTTCACCACCTCAAAAAGTAGCCTTGTAGCCAGATACAGCCTGGTCTACATAATGAGTTTGAGGCCATTCAGGGCTCCGCAGTGAGACCTTGTCTCAAAAAAAATTAAAATAGTAAGAGCCACTATACATTTTAACTGTCACTTTTCCGTCTGCCCTTTTTGGCTGGCTATCTAAACCTGGAGAACTAGACTAACTTCTAAATCTTCTAGACCATTGACTGTTTTTCTAGCAACTGTCTATTATCTCAGTAACTGTCTAAGCTTTCTAGCAACTGTCTGCCTCCTTTCCCAACAACATCCTCTGCTACTGTCTTTATCTGAGCCTAGTTCCTGCCTGCCTTTCCGTCTTTATCCCCTGGAACTGTCTAACGCTTAACTCTTCTGCCCTTGCCACTAACTGATAATTCCAACTGACCACACTCTCTTAAATAGCTCTCCCAAGCTGTTCCCAGAAGTCCAAGTGGTATGTAACCATAAGGAAGGCTGCGCAGTACAAAAATCTTCTTGGTAAAGCATCCCCCTACTGTCTTAGGGACTGTTTTATTGCTGTGAACAAACACCATGACCAAGGAAACTCTTATAAATGAAAGCGTCTAATTGAGGGCCTGCTGTAGGGTTTATTCATTATTACCATGACAGAACGCAGACAGGCACGGTGTTGGAGCTCAAAGCTACATCCTGATTTATAGGCAGCAGAAGAGAGAGATACTAGGCCTTGCGAGGACTTTTGAAAACTCGATGCCCAGCCCCAGTGACATACCTCCTCCAACCCTCCTTCTCAAACAGTTCCACTCCCTAGGGACTAAGCATTCAAATCCATGAGCCTATGGGGGCCATTTTCATTCAAACCACCACACTGATCTTTAGATGAAAACATTTGTTCTTTCACCATTACGCATGATGTAAGTTTTAGTAGACTACCTTTATGGGATTGAGGACGTTCTTTTATGTTTCTGGTTGCTTCTGTGATTATCATGAATGCATGCTGCCTTCTTCTACTGAAATTCTGCTCTGTTGGTGAGGCCACTGTGGGCCACACTTTAAACTATAAATTGCTTCCACCTACAGCTGTGGCTATTTCTTGATATGCCAATTAATATACTTTTATCTCCTTATTTTTACTGTGTCCCTTTGCCAAAATATAGGCTCCCTAGGCCTTTTTTTTCTGTTTTATTTTGTTGTTGTTTTGACTGGCACACACCAAGTATATAAACTAGTGCCTAGCACTAGTTTAAGCAACACTTGTTGAATGAATATATTAAAACACATATATTTACATACATATAAATATATACGTAAAGCGCTTAGAAGAGTCTTTTCAAGTACTAATTGCTATCTAGCTTTTCTTTTTGCTGCACTGAGAGAGCAACTCTAACAAAGTGCAGAAGTCCATGGATCCTTGCCAATTATGCTCCTGAGGGTCTCGGGTGCTCTTTCTGTCCATTACATATAAGACAATCAAACTCCCCGTTTACTTTATAGCTGGCTTGAAAGTGAAGTAGTACACGTGGTGTTTGATTCGTGCTAAGTAGAGATCATGTCTCTCTCAACGGTCTGATGATGGCTCCTGCTCTGAACAGTCATCCAGGCATCACACAACCCCTATCTTGTTTTCCCTCCCTGACAGTTTGTCCCTTCTACCGATTAGCATCGATGCCCAAGAGGCTGCATCAAAATCTAAAACAGACATTTTTGTTCACAATGGCAATGTGTTTCTCTCGGGACTGTGCCTGCAGCTGCAGTCATGTCATAGCTTGATTGGGACTGGATAATCTAAGAAGTGGTGGCAATCATGATCCCTAAAGATGTAATCCTGAATGTCCTCATCCTGGTTGTTTTAGAAACCAGAAAGCCAAAGGACTGAATTGCATGAAGAGGTTGGATTTGCTTTATGTACTTTTTGAGCTGAGTCCATGAAAGTACATCATCACAACATTGATTTTGTGCACGAATACTGCTTGTGTTGTAAAAATGTTGATGTGTCTCAGTAAACAAAGAGCATTCCTTTTTTTTGTACATCTGTGTTTACAAAAGATAAAATATTCTGTGATATTTGTTCTTTTGTTGATTTGGGGACTACTGAAGGTGGTCTGTTTCTGGATCAGGTGTTTCCAGGTTGTTGGTGTCTTGTTCAAAGACCTGCAGTCTTCACAAATAACAAAGTAGCAAAGCAAAAGTGCAGGCCAGATACACTGCAAGAAGACGTCCTCTTCTGAGTGACATTTCCTCAAGAGAGCCTGATCACTGGCTCTTTCTCTCTCTGGGTCCAGGAGAAGTTGGTTACTAAGGTAAAGGTGTGTTTTTTGTGTGTTCGTTTGTTTTGTTTTGATTGACAGGCTTGGGTTATTATGTAACCCTTTGTTCACACGTACTTCATGTATGTCTTTTCCCATGATGTAGCTAATTTTAATCATTGGCATATCCAGTCATTCATTGGCATAAGATGTAAGCAGATGATTTTCTCTGAAAGTTCATACAGAGGACAATTTTCCTTTTTGTGTATGAAACCCAAACTAGTCCAGCTTGGATCCACCACTGCCCCTAGTTCCCAGATATGTTCCAGATGTGTTTGACTGAACAAAGGGACCTACAAGGGTTTCTATATGGACCTACAAGGGAGCTATATATAAGCTATATAAGTTTTCATATGCTCATAGCTGGATGCCTATAGTTCTTAACAATAATGCTATGCATTTATACATTTTCTGTTTGGACCCATTTTTTTTTTCAATGAGACAGGAGGTGGGTTTGCCATCTTTCTGCCTCATTCTCCAGGGTTGCTGAGGATTCCATACCTACACCACCAGTCTCGGCCAAGTTACATGGATTTTTATGTGTATGTGCATTAGAGATCAAACTTAAGCTTTTCAAACCTATTTACTTTATGAATATGCTTTGTCTACTCATACCCAAAGACAGTTGTTAAAGCTGGCCAATTTGTTTTATGGGACCGCTGTTTGGTGTCTGGGAATCCTGGTAGAGATGCCCAGAAGACAGCTAAGTGCTCTTCTGAGGTTTATTTCTGACTGAAGAGTGAGTTGGAGATAGAGTGAAGGTGGGAGATGAGACAAGGTCTCCTAGGTAATTAGTATTGGTAGACAAAGATGTCTGAGGGCTGTCATGGAAAGCCATGCACACTGAGAATTAATTAAGAATTGTATGTGAGCAAAGAAAACTCTGTGAGAGACATATAACCCTCTTCCTGAAGAGATGGCGTTGCCTACCTGCTAAACAACGCTGAAGGCAGATGGGTCAGAAGGAACGCAGCAGGAGGGACTGCAAATCCAGAGAGGAGAATACTTGGAGAAGTTAGGAGAACTGAAGACCAGGTTTGGGTAGCAGAGGCCAGGATCGTAGGAAGTACTGCAGGTGGAGAAGGAAGGTGCAGAATGGGGTAGAGAGGAGAGAAAGGAGGAAGGAATAGTTCCCATGCGAAGAAATTAGGGAGAAATAACGGTATTCTCCAACAGACGCCCCATCTACAGCGGTGTCTGTGAAGGCCACAGCCGCATCCTTCGAGCACGTCTCTTCGTCCAGTGGTTGTAAGTACTTAGTGAGTTGTTTTGTTTCTATTAATTCTCTGGTACATTATTAAATGCTCTCAATGGGGTGTGCTGTATACTAAACACCTGAACGTGGAAATCCTCAGAATAAGATGCCACTGTTTTTACCGTCATGGGACACCATGAAGAGCCCACGTGTTTGTACAACAGGAAAGGGAGTCTGAACTTGAAATAGACTTTAGAATCTCATTAGCACTAAAACCACAGAGGCACATTAAATAAAGATTAGAGGAGAGCTGGGAGTGTGAGAACTGGTGTCTTCGTTGTTTGCTGTTATTTGTCGTCCTAATTACCGTCGATACTGCTTAACAGACAGCATGATGGCTTAAGGAAGCAGGTGACTGCGTTTCTAACTGGAAGTGAAATGAACGCTTACTCCTGGGAGGTATTATTTCTTTTAGCTCTGAGGAACCAGATGCTTCCATGAAAACAGTTAATTGGATTTTCCCACTTTCCTCAGAAAAAGCTTCTCAGAAAGCCCCTTCTCCTTTGCACTGGGAAGTTCTGGGCTCAAAAATCTCATTTTAGCATCCAACTATTCAAGGTCTTTAACAAGAACTTGTAGTTCTATCTTCTGGGTTCCCACCCATGTGCTGTTTTGACGAGAATGTGTATAAATGACTAGTGAACGATTTTTCTTGCAAGGCAGAAAGGCAAACACATTCCCAAAAAGTAGATGAAAGGCTAGTAGGGTGGCTCAGCGGCAAAGGAGCTTGCTGCCAAACCTATCGACCCAAGTTTGATCTCTAGAAACCCACATGTGGGTGGAAGGAGAGAACCAGTTCCTCCAAGCTATCCATTGGTACACACATGCGCACACACACACACACACACACACACACGATAAAAATTGTTAAAATATTCTTTTGAGGCAGGATCTCATTGTGTAACCTTGGCTTCCCTGGAACTCACTATATAAACCAGGCTGACTGAACTCACAGAGATCTACCACCTCTGCCTCCCGAGTGCTGGGATTAAAGATGTACACCACCACATCCAGCAATAAAAAAAAAAATTCTTTAAAAAAAGAAAGCAAATACAGTAGCTCAGTGGTGGAGTGGTTGCCTAGCTTGTATGAGACCCAGCACACAAAACCCTACTCTGTACAAAAACATAAATAGAGGTGTTTTTTTTATTTAACCCCTGTAAATGTTAAACTAACTAATAATGATTCTGTGAACTAGAGACCTTTACCAGACCAAAAAAAAAAAACTACCTCTAAGACTCTATATTTATGCTATCCAGGAGCCTCACATGACCACTATGCACGTTGAATACAGTAGAAGAACTGAATTTTAAATTGTACTTAATTTTCATTCCGTTAATTTAAAAATTGATACAATTTTTCAATCAAAAGATTGAAAAATTTTAAGCATGCCTTGAAGAGCTTGGGCATGTGAATCTCCCTTTTCCTTTCATTATTATTAGTACTAGTAGTGGTAGTAGTAGCAGTGGATAGTTTTATGTCAACTTGACACAAGCTAAAGTTATCTGAGAGGAGGGAACCTTAATTAAGAAAATGCCTCCATAAGATCGGGCAGTATGCAAGCCTGTAGGGCATTTTTTAAATTAGTGATTACTTTGGGAGAGCCCAGCCCATTGTGAGTGTTGCCATCCCTGAGCTGGTGGTCCTGAGTTCTATAAGAAACCAGGCTGAGCAAGCCAGTAAGCAGCACCCCTCCATGGCCTCTGCATCAGTTTCTGCTTCCAGGTTCCTACCCTGTTTGAGTTTTTGAACTGAACTGACTTCCTTTGATGATCAACTGTGAAGTGGAAACTGAATAAACCTTTTCCTTTCCAAGTTTCTTCGGTTCTGGTGTTTCATTGTGGCAATAGTAACCCTAAAGTAAGACATTATCATCAGCAGCAGCATCATCATCATCATCACCATCATCATCACCATCATCATTACCATCATCATCATCATCACCATCACCACCACCACCATCATCATCATCACATCATTATTGTTATCCTTGGGGTTGTTGTTGTTATTTAGACAGGGTCAAACTCTGGAGTCCTAGATGTCCTGAAACCCATTACGTATCCCAGGCTGGCCTCAAACTTGCAGCAATCCTCCCACCCCGTATTGGGATGGCAGGTGTGAGTCACTCTACCCAGATCTTTCATTTCTCTTCTTAAAAGGAATTTATTTCTTGAAAGTTGTGTCTATGTAAGTGTTTACCACGTGCTTTGGTATGTGTATAGTAAAATGATGACTTGTCAAGCAAACTAACTTATAAGACATGGTCACCTTTTATTTGTGGGAAAAAGCACCTACGCTCCCCTCTCTCAAACAACTCTCAGTATACAATACAGTATTGTTAACTGTGGTCCGCAGGCTGTGCTAGACAATGCTAATGTCGTACCTTTTGGCCTATATTTCTCCCATCCCAACCCCTGCCTCTCTGGTAACCACCCTTCTATTGTCTCTGTGTGCAGTGGTTTGAATGTGAAGAGCACCCTCTTGATATGCCACAGGCTCATGCTTCACACATACACACACACACACATACACACACACACACCCCGCTATGGCCTGTTTTGGAAAGATGTGGAATCCTTAGGAGGTTGAACCTTCTAAAGAAGTGGGTCACCAGGGACAAGTCTTGAGGTTTGGCAGCTCAGCTGCACTTCCTGTCTGCTCACTGCTTCCTGCCGGTGGACACTGTGTCACCATCAAGCTCCCACTCCTGCTGCCACGCTTCCCTGCTGAGATGGGTGGATCAGGTCTTAAACTGAGAAATCAAAATAGATGCTTCCTCTCCCAAGGTCACGGCAACAAGAAAAGTAACTAGTTTGTTCTATGTTTGAGGTTTGGGATTCTACATTAAAATGAGATAAGATGGTTTTTCTTTGTGTGTGTGTCTGTGTGTGTGTACGTGTTAGTGTATGACTGTGCACATTGCTGTGGCAGTCAGAGGTTGACATCGGGTGTCCTCCGCAAGCGCTCTCTCCCTGTGTTTTGAGACAGTCTCTCAACCAACTTAGAGCTCACAGATTCAGCTGCACTGAGTGGGCTCTAGGGAAGCTCCTGCCTCTGTTCCTCCTGTGCCCTAAGTCCTGAGTTGACAAGAGCATGCTGCCACGCCCAAATTTTTATGGAGATGCAAACTGTGATGACTATTCAAACTCAGGCCCTCATTCTTGCTTGGTGAGCACTGTACGGATTCCGCCATCTCCCTGGCCCCATCACTGCTCTTCCTGGGTCTCGCTTATTTCACTTAGCCCAGTGTTCTCCAGGTTTATCTATGGAGCTGCAAGAGGCAGGATTTCATTCTTTTTAAAGACTGAGTCGTACCGCATTTTCTTAGTCCATCTATCTAATAACAGACACTGAGGTTGCTTCCACACCTCGGACATTGTTGATAATACGCTGGTGACATGGCAGGGCAGATATCTCCATCAGGTGCTGACTTCCTTTCTTTTGGGATTTCTGGGCCATGTGGTAGGTCTGTTTTTTAGGTTTTTAGCACCCTCCTTTTTGTTTTCCATGGTGGCTGCACAATCTGCATTTCCACCCACAGTGTGTGAGCGTTCTCCGATCTTTACATCCTCAGCCATGCTTGTTAGCTCTTGCCTAACGGATACTTGCCATTCCAACAGCGGTGAGGTGGTCTTCTGTGGTGGTTTTACGTGCCGGAAGGGAATGCAGTTACATGTTCTAAATGCTGAGAGAAAAACCACCAACCCAGAATACTACACCTAGGAAACCTATCCTTCAAACATGAAGAGATGATACTTTTCTTTTGATAAATGAAAGTGAAGGGATTTCTCATGGATGTTCTGCATAAGAAATGGTAAAGAGAGCTCTTCACAATGAGAGAAAGCTAGACAGCAACATGATAGCATTAAAATATTTAAATTTTCTAGTAAATATACAGATGGAAAAGAATATTGTGCTACTATGACACGGGTGGGAAAATTTATTGTAATTGTTAAAAAAGCTAAAAGGCATGAATGTAATAAGCAATAATATTTAAATTATGTTAACGGCATATAATATGTAGTTGTAAACTGTGGCGGTAATGGTGTTGAATATGAAGAGGGAACACAGGGCTCTTTCATGAAGGAGAAACTGTTGTAAGTTTAAAATAGGTCGTTATGACCAGTAGGTATTTTATGTGAGCCTTTCAGTGACCGCAGTGGAAACATCTGTGCTTGTTACACAAAGGAGAAAGAGAAATGGATCAAAATCTAGCAATACAGGAAAGCAAGGAAACTCAAGAGACAGCAAGGGAAGGATAGAAGAGGAAAAAAAAACGAAAACAACATTGGGCAAACAAAATCGACACCAACATGGCAGTAAGCCTTCCCTAGCAACAGTAGCTTTAAGTGTAAGGGGACTAAACCACCCGAGGCAAAGGGCAGAGTGGCTGAACGGATTTCAAAATCAAAATCAAATGAGAAGATCCAACCATTTGCACTTGCAAGAGACTCGCTTTAGACTCTAGGACGTGCACGGGCTGCAGGAGGATAGAAAGTTCTTATGTAAATGAAATGGTGGCTAAAAGAAAGCAGGGGCTATACTTAGAAAGGGCTGACTTTTAAGTTTGAAATCCTGCCTCTAGAGGCACAGATGGTCAGTCATCTGTGCCTGATGCCTGATGACTGTACACTGACGGCTGTTGGGTTCAACAGGGAAGTTTAACAACCGAACATACATATGCACTTTTTATGAGAGAACCTGATACATAAGGCACGTGCTACCCACCCTGGAAGGAAAAACTGACAGGAATGCAGATAGAACAGCCAGACAGAAAATCAAGCTGAAAGACAACAGTCTTGAACAATACTACAGACCAAAAGGAGGAATGTGTGTGTGTATGTGTGTGCCTCTGTGTGTCTGTGTCTACACACACACAAACACACACACACACACACACAATAACAGAGAGATACGAGAGTTTACCTAAAGAAACATTAAAAACAGAAACTTTTGTGCGAGATGAAATTCATAGCAACTTCATTTCCAATAAAAAAAAAATTGAAAGTAATTCATGTGCATGCCAGAGAAATGGCTGAGTAAATTGTGGTCTGTTACCTAAATTGTCATGAAATTATTTAAAATATCAGACTGGAGAGATGGCTCAGTGGGTGAGGGTTTACATAAAAGCAGGGATACAGTAGTATACACATCTGTAATCCCAGCACCCCTGTGAGGAGATGGGCAGTGGAGACAGAGGACTCACAGAAGCTCTGGGGCCAACTAGCTGCCTTCTATGGTGGCAAAGGGTCTCTGTCTCCAAGAAGGTAGGACATCAAGAACCGACACTCTCTGACCGTGAGCACCATGGCACGTGTGTGCACCTACACCCAGGTGCGCTCTCATGCACACACACTTCCACACACATGTAAAGTGGTTATCAATCAAGGCTAAATGAAGCCAAATATAAAGTTATTGTGTATTAAAATTTAAATAAATTAAAAATTATACAAACATATACACATGAGCTGGTAAAAGAAATGGGGAAGGAAAAGTAGCTGATTTGTTAAAGCTTACAAACATGCACATATGTTTCTTTGTCAAAGAGGAATGCTGTTTTGTGTAGTTAGTGTGCAATAACATAATTATTACAAGCAGTTTTGTATAGTTAGTATGTAATAACATAATTATTATAAGCACAAAACTTTAGAATAATATTTAATAATAAATGAGTATATTTTCTGATATCCTATATCAGAAAAGCATGTTAGGGTGAAATAGGAAAACATGTATGTGTGTGTGCATGTGGACGTGTGTGTGCACGTATGTAGGAGCATGTGGAGGGCAGATGTCAATGTGGGGTGTCTTTCTTCACTGCTCTCTGACATGTTTTTTGAGTTGGGATCTCTCACTGATTCTGAGGCTCACCAGCTCACCTAGACTGACTGTCCAGCAGTCCCCAAGGATCCTTCCTGTCTCCATCAACCCAGCACTGGGATTACAGGCAGGCCAGCTCTTTACACAGGTGCTGGGCTTCTGAGCCACAGTCCTCCCACTTGTGTGACCAGCACATTCCTACCGGAGCCACCTCCCCAGCTCCAGCAGTTTCTTCTAGTCCTTGGCAATACCCCCAATTACACAGTGATCTCACTGAATTAGCCCAGCCTCTGCATCTAGAGGAAGCTTCTTCCCTTCACATCCAGCTGTTCTTCTCAACATCCTGTAACCCAGTCAGCATCCTGCTCGTTATGTATCCCAGCTTCTGTGACTCTAGAATATTTAATTTTTAAAATATAATAATAATAAAAATAAAAGAATGGGGAAAGGCTATTGTAATGATGCTATTGTTAGAAAGAAGCCCGGGTTAAGGCTGTCGGGAACATCTGGACAGTAGGAGAGAACAGTAAGCTTTCTCACAAGAGCAAAAAGAAATGTCACCGAAAGCACGTCTCTGTGCTAATGTAGGTGACAGGACCGTAGTGCTCTTCTCTCCTTTCCTGGCCAGAGTTTTCATTTCTCTTTCGTTCCAGTTCGTTCCGGCAAGGATGGGCAGCCTAATTACTTTTTTTGGCCTGGCTTTAATTGAATCCCTTTCTCCCTTGCTTAAACTCAACATTATATAATTGTTTGCATTTTTTTAACCTTCCCAGTTGTGTTAGTCAGGGAATTTCTACTGACATTGACAGCAAAAGGTCCATTTTCCTTCATTTTGAAGCCTAAGTAACCTTGTTTAAAATCAGTTAATCAGCAACACTTGAAATAGAACTATAAAAATGTTATTAGCATATGCTAATCATTAATCATTTCTCTATTGTAATTGCCTTTGACCCACACCACTTCATAAACCTGGCTTTAGAGGAGAGCTAAGTGATTGGGGGCACGGTTTGAATACCGGAGCATAGTTTATTTTAATATATTAACCTTGGAGTAATTTTTAAGTGACAAACTTGCAGGTGCTAAGACTTATTCTTCCCTCATAATTTATATAATGTGCAGGGATAACTTCTTCTCAACAGTTGTCCTAGTTTCCCTTCTATTGCTGTGACAAAGCACCCTGACCAAAAAGCAGTTTAGGGGAAGTCAAGGCAGGAACTCAAGCAGCTAGTCACATCACATCTACAGTCAAGAGCAAAGGGAGGAATGGATCCCTGCTTCCTTGCTTACTGCTTAGCTCTCAGCTAACCCACTCTGTTCACATAGCTCATAGCCCCAAAGAAGGGAATGGTTCTGCCCACAGTGGACTGAGTCTTCTTCCTACATCGGTTAACAATGAAGACAACCCCACCCACCCACCCCACCACCACCACTGCCACCACTGACATGGCTAGCCTTTCAAAGGCCATCCTGATCTAGGTCATTCTTTATTGAGACTCTCTTCCCAGGTGATTCTAAGTTGTGTCAAGTTGACAGTTACAAGTAACAACACACTAGTTATGCCCAGCATTGCTCCTGCTGGAATGTTAGTGTTTTAGAGTCAACTTGGCTTCATGTAAAGAGGACAGGACTTGAAATCAGAGAATAGAGGACTCTAATCCAGTGTCTGTTGTGTCATGCTTTAGGATAAGTGAGTTAACCTCTTGCCTTGCCAGTTTCGTGGTCTTTAAGATGTGAATTTACAACCCCCGCATCTACTATAAGAGCAGAGGACCAAGAGGTCTGCTTCAAGATTGTGTCACAGATGTGACAGGGAAGCTGTAACTATGAAACCTCAACAGCACAGCTGCCCAAACGAGACCTGAACAATGACAGCACCTGCTGGCATGCCAATATGGACGGCGAAATCACACAGGGCCCCATCCCTAAATGAAGAGCTATAGGCGATTAAAGACTGTTGAGGGAGAAAGAATTAATCTTCAGAGATGAGCCCCCTAAATGGCTATTCAGTACCAGGTGGCCAGCCCTGGAAACAAGCACTAATGGGCTCAGCAGCTTGTATATGTATTTAACCACAATTATATGTAACAATAACAATTAAAGAATAAGAGACCATGGATTTGAAAGGGATGAGTTGGGGGCATGGAGGGATGGTCAGGAGGGGAGCGAGGGGGGAATTTTGAATATTTTAAGTAAAAAATAAATAAGGCCGTGGTGGCACACACATTTAATCTCAGCACTTGGGAGGCAGAGGTGTGTAGATCTCTGTGAGTTCGAGGTTGAACTGTTCCATATACTGAGTTCCAAGACAACCAGGGCTACATAGAGACCCTGTCTCCAAAAAAAAAAAGAAAGAAAGAAAAAAGCAGAAATAAATAAAGAAATAAAATGTAGGTTGATCGCATGTCTTGTTGAACCATTAAGAACTTCACATGAGCTGAAGCCCACAGGCCACACGTTTCTCATGGGGGCTTTAGCATGCAATGGGCTCCACCAAGATTGTTTCCGTGCAGCAACATGACAGAACTGAAGGGCTTGTAAGAAGAAGGGGGAATGTCCGTCAAGCTGAAGCAGTGAAAGGAACTGGAATAGTTTTAAATCCAGCACACCTGTAAGTACTCCCTCTTCGCACACGCAAGCTAGTGGGAGGGGCAAACGGGTATTTGTGCCTTTCCAGCTTCACTCTGGAGAAGAAACATGCACGTGCTTAAATTGCAACAGAGCTCTCACTGAAATTGCCAACATTTAAAGTTGTGAAACCCTAGTCCCAGCCTAGGAAAGATTTGAGACTTTCTTGAATTGGCCTGGGTGGTGCCCTGCACAATGTCCATCTCCTCTCCCCGCTTCTTACAGCTCATCCCCCTCGCTTATCGATCCCCACCCCTCCGTCATGCAGCCCAGGAACTTTGGAAAGGGAAGCTCGCCCTCATCCTAGTTCCAAAAATGAGTCTCAGTTGCTTTACATACATATATTTTAATTTATTTTTTTATGTGTATGAACATTTTGCTTGCACATATGTCTGTGCACCACATGTGTGCCTGGTGTCCATGCAGGTGAGAAGAGGGCGTCAGATCTCCTGGAACTGCTGTTATGGGCGACTGTGAGGCTTTGTGTGACCGCTGGGAATTGAACCCAGGTCCGCTGCAAAACAACGAGTGCTTTAAACTGCTGAGCCATCTCCCTAGTCCCCAATTGCCTTACCCGGCTGATCACTTTCCTCACATCCCCCACACCAGGTTTTTTTAAGATTTGGATTTAAGAATCAGAAAGAATTTTACAACTTTTGTTTAAACTCCTGATAACTGCTTTCTCTCTCCAGAAAGATTAGCTTGATGTTCCGATGTGCAGTCTGTATCTCTTTGGTGTCTCCTTATCAAAACACCGGACAGAAACAGGGCGTGGCGGGAACGATTTGCTTTGGCTCACAGTTTCCGAAGATCTGAATGTTTCACGGAGGGGAGCATGGTGGAGTTGGTGGGCAGCAGCAGTATGGGGATGGACACGAGCAGACCAGGAATCACGGAAACCAGGTAGGACTAAATCTAGAGCTATCTCCTTTGATGTTTCCCTGGCCTGAAAAAAAAAATGTCTTCCTCAGTTGGGCAACAAGTGTCCCAAACATGAGTCCATCCAGGACGTTGCAAGGAAGGTCAAAGCACAGTAATCTGGACAGAGACCATCTTTCCTGGATTATGAGGGAGGGCAGTCTGAAGCAAGAGAAGCTAAATAAGTAGAAAACAGTTGGACTTTGGTGACCAGTCAACCATAGCCTTCTCGATCTTTAGATTTTGCAGCTACATGAACCTACATGCCTTCTACTGTGTAAATTGAGTTTTCTTATTGTAGCTGAGAAAGTTGTAATGGACATGTGAAGGCCATCTTGTTCTTCTCCCCACCCCACCCCCTTTTTTTTTTGTATGTTTGTGTTTCTTTCCCCCCAAATGAGCTACAAGCATCCTCAAAAATAGTGATTTTTAAGTTCTGTTCCTATGGGCTCTCCCACCAAGTCTCACAGCATTAGCTTGTGTGCAGGAGACTCATAAATGCTTGTTTACAAAGGACCGTGCCCTCTGTACATTTTCAGAGCCTATCGTAGCAATGTTGCTCAGCAGGCGCTGGGATTGGCTTTTAGGTTCTCTTCAAGCCCCTTTCTCACACTGGGATATCACCGTTATCATCTCTCAGACTGAGAAAAGGGTTCAGCAAATGAGTCTGTTACCTCTCCTCCAGCTCTCTGCCGCTCTAGCGTTAACCAGAGCCTACACTTGGCTGGAAGGAAAAAAAAAAAAAAAAAAAACTAAAAAATAAAGGCTTTACAGGTATTCTACTGAAACTATCGCGGCAGATGTAGCTCACCTTCAGGAGGTACTAAATATCCGTAGAAAATAGAGATTGCAATTCTCGGAGCTCCTGGAAAATTAATATTTTAATTCAACTTTATGGATGGGTTGCTAGTGTGATGTCATATATAATAGAAAAGATGAAGCTCTCACTGACTTTCCCGTCAAATAGTTGTGATGTTGCCATTTGAAACAGCTCTACGGGGGAGAGAATTATGTGTGGGATAAATATAATTAGCATAGTCATCACATGCTATGGGCTTCAAAAATTAGTGCCGGGAGAACATCAAATCTGGATCCTTGGTGAGATCTAAGTGTCCTGCCACTCCTAGATATCTGTGTATCACCACCATGGTTATGTGTCTTCAAACCAATCTTCTAATAAGGCTGAAACAATGAGCTTTCTTTTTCTACCCAAAGTCTCCTGATCAAAAGCTTTTATAAATAATTTATGCACATGCAATAACACTTTTTATAAAATACTTTGCATTTCATGCATATGAGTATTTTTCTTGCATGTATGTCTGTCTGTGCACCATATGTATGCCTGGTGCCCATAAGGACCAGAAGATCTGATCTTTGGGAATTGACGTTAGGGGAGGTTATGAGTCACCAAATGGGTGCTGGGAACTGAGCCTGGGTCCTCTGGAAGAGTAGCCGGTGCACTTAACCACTGAGGCATCTCTCTAGCTCCCACATGCAATTTAATAAACTCTGAATCCACTTCAACATTATAAAAACTATCTACATCATCGGTATTGAAAGTGATATGTATTCTATTTTACTTCATTTTGGGTTTCTTTTATGCCTGTGTGTGTGTGCATGTGCGTGTGCATGCTTGGGGGTGGGTAAGGATTGATGTCAGGTGTCTTCCTCTATCTCCATTTATAAAATTATTTTATGTACATGTATATATCACCTGCATGTATATCTATGTACTACATGTGTACCTCATGCCCAATGAGGCCAGAAGAGGGTGTCAGATCTCCTAGGTCTGGAGTTACAGGGGTTGTGAACTGTCATTTGGGTGCTGGGAACAGACCCTGTGTGCCCTGGAAGAGAAGCCAGTGGTCTTAACCATTGATCCATCTTTCCAGCCCCTCTGTGTTATATTCTGAGACAGGGTTTCCCACTGTCTGTCTAGATGGTTGGCCAATGAGCTCCAGGATCTACCTCTCTCCACCCTCTCAACATCAGGAATGTAGGTGCTGAAATCCAAACTCAGGCACTCAGCTTGCTTAGCAAGCACTTTGCTTACTGAGTCATATTCCCAGACCCTAATTTGAGTCTTTTGAGGCAGGGTCTCACTCTGTGGCCCAGACCAGTCTCGAATTTGCCATCCTCCTGCCTTTGCCTCCTGAAGACAGGGACTATAGGCATATGTCACAACCTCCAGCTAAGACATTTCATTTCAAATCACATTGCTATCCATTCCCTAACTGCAAGGCACAAATCTCTCAGGCAGAAGGTTGCAAGAATCAGAACAGTTTCTAGAAAATGTCCTCATTTGTAGAATCATTGCACGAATGAATTAAACTTCTTTGTGTTTGCACAGTTAAAATAAAGAACAGAGGCGAGAAAATGCAGTTTTACTGCCAAGTTCCTGACCTTAAAAGACTTACAAAGATGGGCGTGTGTTCTCAACCTAGTGAGGATTCCAGGCCATAAAGAAAAACGAAGCTGTCAAATGTGGACAGTGATTTCTTACCACGGTGCCTACCGCCCTTTCCGGTGGCCTTTGATAAAACTCCATTAGCTGCTCCCTTAATTACTTTTCCTCTTCCCTGGTTTTAATAACCTGCTTGGTTTCATGGCTTCAGTCCTCTCTCTGTGCCAGCTACAGCCTCCACCCAAGTAATTGCCAATACCATAGCACATGCACCATGTTTCAGCTACTCTTCTATAATTTGCATGGGTTAGCTTAATCCTCCTAATAGCACCATCAGGAAGATACTATTCTTTTGTTTGTTTGCTTTCGAGACAAGTTTTTCTCTGTTGCAACTCTGGCTGATCTGGAACTCACTCTGTTGAGTAGCCTCAAACTCATAGAGATTCCCCTCCTGCCTCTGCTTCCTGCGTGCTGGGATTAAAGGTGTGCGCTCAGCTGGAAGATACTATTCTTATCTCCGTTTCACCAATGGGGAAGTGCAGGCATGACAAAAAGCTAGGCTTGATCTGTACAGGAGTCTACTTATTTTGTTTTTGGGGGTCTATACTTTCAATATCTGTTCTCCACAGTCTCATAGCTGACATTCTGGAGTCAAACTGACCAGCACACAAGAAAAATTATAACTCCAGATCAGCAATATGTTGGTCTGTAAATCCAAACTAATCTGCTTTGCCTTAGACCTCAGTTTCTATGATGGGGGTCTCTGGATGGGTCCCGTGTATCTCAGGCTGGTCTTGAACTCACTAGTGTGAAAGAGGATGAACTTCTGATCTTTTGCCTCCACCTCCTGTGCGCCGGGACGCTAAGCACACACCACCATACCCAACTATGGCGTCCATTTAAAAATCACAATTTTACCCCTTCTCCAATCCGTGCCTGGTTTCACTGAATGCTCAGAACTTCGTGCTTACGAGGTAATCCCTCTACCAGCAGAGAGGTACCCAGCTCAGATCTGGATTTGGACATCAGATTCCACTCCCCAAACCCCATGTTTCCATGTCCCTGTTTCCATGTAGCTAACACTCTGGGGTATATCTTTTGGACAGAATTTTTCAGACCTAACGTTGGAACTGCCTGACTTACCTGTCAGTTTACCCTCTTGTCCAGTTCTCCATCATGTTACCTTTTCCATTTTTTCTGCAAAACCTTACCTTTTTTTTTAATGATAGCTTTGAATTTTCTCTGTTCAGTCCAGTTCTCACACACTCTTCTACTTCTCTCTGGCTTGTAATCACCGAGTTTCTAAGACAGTGGGTCATTCCCTAGTTTCTCTATGTGCTAGAAAAGCATCCATATTTTATGATGCTCCACTTATCTGATTTGCAACTTCCAGAGTACAGCCTCATCTGTGAAACGGTGGCCATAATACTCATTCTAGAGGCATCATAGGAACTGCACAGAATGCTATATTGAAGAACACTCTAAAAGCAAAAATACACTAAACAAATGTTAGGCATTATTAGCACAAAGAACACTACAATGTCTGTAAAATATGCGAGTGGAAGTGACTTCTACTCTTCATCATAAAGCAGCCCAGGAATTACCTCAACAGCAGCAAGTGTTGATATACAGAGCAGAAAGAGCAGACTACATTAGGAGACAAGCGCTCATGACAGCTGCAGTCATTAGATACATGCCTCTGGAGACTCTCAGCATCTATGTCAAACTTTTCAATGCCCTTGCCAAATTCTCTGATTTCTTCAGTGGACTGGAAAAAAATACGTTTTCTTGAGTTAAGGCAGATATTACAGACTGGTGGTAGCCTATTGGCTGAATGTGTTTCTCTGATATACGTCATTTAGCAAATAGTGAGTGCCCTTTAGAAGGTGCCATATGCATGTATTTAGATGGTGTTGTAGGTCAAGTTCTTTCAGAATCAGATCCTGAGCCAAGGATTTGGGTCCAAATGGTTTGTTAAGAAAGTACTCCAGGCCAGGCATGGTGGAGCACTCCACATTTGGGAGGTGGAGGCAGGCAGATCATGAGACTACACAGTGAGTTCAAGGATGCCTGTATACAGGATGCGCTGTCACAACGAAGTGCTCCCAAAAGGAGTTCCTAAGGGTGTCAGGAATCAGATTAAACAGGCACAGAATCCCGGCAAGACTATGGTGTCAGGAGAAGTCCCAGATTCAGCCTGCTGCCAGAGGGAGGATTGAAGCATCATAGATAGCTCAGAGGATATCCTGTCTGGAGTTAAAGGGGTATATCACAGTGTCCAGAGAGAAGGGAAGGCTTAAGTTCCAAACTTTTCCCTGCCCTGGTCAGTGTTTAACCCCAAGGCCCAAGAACACACTTCTGGAAAGTCACAGGAGTGAATTATTAGCGGCAAAGCGTGTGGGAATTGGGAACTGTACACAAAGCTGGCAGACTACATTGAGGGTTTCCACTGGGAACGAACCAGGTCCACCACAGATGGGATGCATGCACTCTAATTTGCAATAGCCCATATTCCTAATACCTACCTGTGGTAATTAGTTGTGTTTTTTGTTTGTTTGTTTGTCAACTTGACATAAGCTTGAGAGTCATTTGGGAAGAGGAAACTTCAGTTGAGAATTCCCTCATCAGATTGCCCTGTAGGCAGGCCTGTCTGGAATTTTCTTAATTATTGATTGATGTGGGAGGGCCTAGTCTATTGTAGGGGCATTCCTCCAAGGCCTTTGCTTCTATTCCTGCCTCCAGTTTCCTGTCTTGGCTTATCCTGATAAAAGACTGTAACCTATAAACCAAATAAACCTTTTCCTCTCCAAGTTGCTTTTGGTAATGGTGTTTTATCACAATAATAGAAACCCTAAGATATAGATACACAGTATCTATCCTTGATCCATTACAGTTCTGGTATCTCTAATGGAGCGGCTTAGGCATGGCTCTGTCTTTGGAAAGGGAGGGCTGCATCTGGGCTGATTGAATTGTACTTTATCTAGAAGTCCACTGTCCACATCTGAGAACGGAGACTGCAGTGAAGATCGTGGGGTTTGTGCTGCATTTCTTCCACTCCAAGATTTCCTTCATCTTCCCTGACACAGTTATTCATTTATTTGTCCTGATGATACAGCTATAATTTATGTAATAGATGAATGAAATGATACAGTATTAGATCCGATAAGATGGAGACCATTGGGCCCTTCCCTTAACCTTATAGGTTATGAAAAGAGGTTCTTAGAAGTTGTGAGCCTCATAAGGACACTGCAATAATTATGATCATGGAGCTGACGTGGATCTAATGACTCCTGACCTGGTGGAGCTGCTTAGCCTAGGGCTCTATGTCCTCCCATGCTTCTGCACAGGGTCACTACAAAGCTGACTCCACAGAGAGGGACAGTTAGGTGAACTTATTACATTGAACTCCCAATGTAAATGCTTAATTGTGGTTATAACCTCCAGAAATATCTTGTTCTACTGAAGCTGATGAGCTTTGAGGGATGGCAGCCACAGGTTATTACACAGAGAATGGAGGGCATTAAACATAATTCTCTCTAGGATGCTCTTCTAATATCTCCTAAATGTGTTTTATATCCTTAACGTTTTCCACAAACTCACTGCAAAAGGTCTAGCTTGGTTTTAGTCCATTGAAGCTGACGACTGATGTAACCAAGGAAACTGGTTTATACCTCGCATTTAAAAACTATAAATGGTTCTATAATGATAACCTTTGGAACTGTCCCAACCATCATTTTGTTGTGGATGTGTCTCTAGAAACACAGAAATACCAAGTCAATGAGACAGTGACCAAACTTTAAGTACAGCATTGTGCTGGGCAGAAAGAAAGTCACAAAGTTTTTAAGCAACAACAAAAATGATATGAAGTGTTGAGGGATTCTGATTTAGGCTTGAGGAATGTCTTGAGATGCTTCTCATTTTAATAGTTTTCACCATAGAAAGCAAAAAAAAAAAAAAAAAAAAAAAAAAAAAGTCCTGGCTGCTTGTTGGATGAGTTCTGAAGAGCAGACCAAGGAAAGTCAGCCTGTCAAAGAATTATCTTTAAAACCTGAACAAGATCTGAGGTACCAGAATTCTCTTTAATTACCAGTTAAGAGTAGGTTTCTTTCATGAAGGTCACATTCCGTACAATGGGCTAGGGCTAGCCTCCACCTTTTGCCTTACCTGACTCAAGCACAATGGTAGGTAGACCAGAAGGCCAGACTGTTACTGGGATGCAAGATGAGAGGTTTTGGTTGCTGACCTGCCACTTGCCAAGGAGTGACTGTGAGGAAGCAGCAGCGTGGGCAATGTAGAGGTCATAATCTAGTGGAGAGAGATATCATTAGAAATAGCATCCGTTAGCCCAATGTGATGGCACACATTTGTTTTGAGAGGTAGGAGGAGGAAGATTTTGAGTTCAGAAAGAAATGGATTCTATCATCACAAATAGCAGAAGAATGGGTGAAAGTAATTGCTTATTTATTGTGATGCCTGTCATGTATGTAAAAAAAATTGCATACATTCAATTTAAGAATAATATTCATTTGCTTCTGAGGCCATGTGAGTAAAAGAATTTGCTAATATGAAACAAAAAGGGAAGTACTGAACGCTGGACAAAGGAGCCTGGTAATAGACTAAAAAAGAAATCTAGAAATTAAAATATGAGGGTTCAGGTTGTCTGATGGACTGAAGCTGTAGATGGCTGGGGCTGGGACTGGGACCAGAGTGGAAACTTGGGAAGGCAAGGGATCAGAGATAGGTAAAGTAGAGACAATACTCTGTGTTGACAGACTGCCCTGGTCCGAGGACAGGCTGAGAGCAGCAGCTTCTGGCATGAAATAATAGCCACACATAGACATTAGGAGGTCAGTGCTACTCTCCCATCTGTCTTCATGGTTGACATCTGATGGAAACTTTGATTCACATCAAACTCTGTGGCAAATGATGGTGGGTATGAGTTCTTTGGTTCCTAAACAATACAAATGTAGCACAGATGCATGGTTTCCCTCCCTTCCCCTTTAGAAAGCAGTGCTCTTTTAGGTACAAGGGAATGCAGAAGATTGCATGCTACCAAGGCTTTCTCCAGGCATCCTAGGACTTTTCCTATTGTCCCTTGATCTCTGCTAGCCAACTCCTTCCTTCTGTTGACCAGCCTCCTTCTAGACCCTCCCCCTCATCTATCTGTCTGTCTGTCTATCTATCTATCTATCTATGCATTTATTTACTCTCTGTGTGTATGCATGCGTGTGAACATGTGTGTGTAGGTGCACATGTATCTCTTACAGGTCTCTATTATTACCAGGTCTCTCTCCCTCTCTGGTTAGTACATGTTGCTCACTAAATAGATCAGTCTGGCTTGCCAATGAACTTCAAGTATCTGTATGACTCTACTACCCCAGTGCTGGGATTACAACTGTACATCACCACACCAGGCCTTTTAAACCCGGTTTCTGGGGATCAAACATGAATCCTTGTACATGCTAAGCAAACAGGTCACCAACTGAGCCAGATTCCTCAGTCTATGTGTTTATTTATTTATTTATTTATTTATTAGTTTTTCAAGACAGAATTTCTCTGTTATAACTCTGGCTGTCCTGGAACTCACTCTATGGACCAAGCTGGCCTTGAACTCACAGAGGTCTGCCTGCCTCTGTCTCCTGAGTGCTGGGATTAAAGGTGTGCACCACCACTACCCGGCTTAATTTTATTTTAAAACAAGGTTTCCTTCTGTAGCCTGGAACTATTTAGCCCAGGATTGCCTTGGAGTCTTCCTGCATCAGCTTCCTGGATGCTGGGATTCCATCCAGCTGCTGGTGTGTTTGCAGCTTAGTACTAAGGAGCTAGTGTGAGGACAGTGTTTAAGACCCCCACACTTTTGTTCTGCCTCACTGGCCATTCATCTACCCTGAAGCCATCACATGGAGCCAAATGGATAGAGACATACTAGTTACGGAAGGGTTAAGCAATTTTCGCAGAAATGTTTAGGAAGGAAAGTGAAGAGCCAACGCCTCCCTCCCCTGTGTGGAGTGATGGGAAGGAGTGCCTTCCTCTTTATAATTCCTGGCAGGAGACACAGGCAGACCACTTCCTTCTGCTAATGGGCCTATTATTACCAAGCACACACAGGCCTCCCAAACACAATCTTTCCAGGCTGGGGAAAACAAAACAGAACACGATAAAAGGAACAAGCAAACCAAAGAAACCTAAGAAAAGAAAGATTTCTTCAATGAGCATGGAGTTGTGACCCCACTCCTAGAGTCAGTGGTCCCCATTGATTGTGTGGAATTGCTTTTGATTTCTGTTCTGCTCTGCTCCTACATCTACCAGAACAATCACTGTAATGGTCTTTAATGACTAATTTCTTTTTCATGACATAAAAGACTCTGAATTGCATTGAATTCTTTCAGTTTAGCAATGGGCAGCTGTTTTAACGGTTCACTGCATCTGCAATAGTCCAACTGAAGAAAATGTTTCACAAACATTACTTATGATAACAATGGGTAAGAAAGATCAAGTGACGCCTCTTTGGTATTTATTCTTTTGCATCTCTCCACTTGTAAATCCCAAATCCGGTTGAGAACAAGATCACCACAATTGAGCCAAATTTGAAGCAAGCACGCTTTAATTAAATACTAGCCAGGGAGATGGACTCTCACCAGGACCATTCTGAGGTACCATGGAGTGAAACTGCCACCTCCAGAGCTCCCACAGAAAGGCCCCCAATCAAGTGGCACAGGTGCTTAAAAAGGCAGAAGCCATAAGGCTACACATTTCCCACCGGGTCCAGTTAGTGGCAAGCGTCTATCCTGATGTACTTCCTGCCTGGGTTATCTCCCGCCTACAAGCAACCAGGCACATCCCGTGTATGGAGCACATCCTGCATAGTAGGGTCACCTTGGGTTCTAGCCATTCCCACAATCCAAGAGGTTATGTCCTTGGGCTAGGGAGATTCAAGACTCTCTCACCTGAACAGCCCCACCTAGCATTCCAGGAGGTCATCTGTTTTCCTTTTAAAGATCTCCTAGGCACAGTAACTAGAATTTAAAACATAACTTTTGCTCTTACACACTGCCAGTCTCTTTCCCCAGACCATTGATTCTCAGTTAACTTTCAAAATAGGTCAAGATGTCCTAACTCTGTCCTAAGTACTGTTCGAGCTTGCTGCCCTCCACACATAGGGAAAGTCTCAATCTTTAGACTCTATCAGGCAGTGTACTCTCCTGGAAAACCCACTCGTGGTTGTCTGAGATGCAGTAGACTCAATAAGAATTTAAAGAATGGCTCTTCCCAAGGGGTGGTCAGCAGAGGGATTACAAGCTGACTTCCTACTGGGGCAGACAGGTGACTTAGAGATGGTGAGCCTGTGGACTAGGCAGAGTGGAAGAGTTCATAGCTGTTTAAACTAGTGCTACTTACTTCTTCTGGCGTGCTGGGGAATACCTATGATCCCAGCATAAGAGGAACAGGGGCAAGGAGAGTACACGTTCAAGGCCAGCCTGAGCTACGTAGTGAACTCCTGTCTTCGAATAGAAGAAAAGAAAAAAAAGGGTGGTAAATGGAGGGAAGGAAAGACAGGGATGGGGGAGGGAGAAGGATGGGGGGGGGAGAGGAAGAGGAAGAAAATATGAAAGAACGAAAGGAAAGAAGAAATAGCTTCGCATGACATTTACATACATAGATATTACACACATTGATCATATTCAGTCCCAGTTTCCTTATGCCCTCCTCTTCCCTGCCCCACTTATCTGCTTCCTCTTCCGAAACAATCCCCACATACTTTTATGTCCTTTTTTTTTTTAATCTGAGGTCCTTACATAGCTAAAATGCACATTTGTCTTAGAATCTGGCCGATTTTGCTTAACCTGATGATTCCCCAGTCCCACCCGTTTTCCTATAAACAACATAATTTTATTCTTCTTTATGTTTCAATAAGACTCCATTGTGTACATATTTCCTTTATCCATTCACCCAGAGACAGCTGATTTCAAAGCTCAGCTACTGGAAATGTTACTCAAAAACTATGCCTGTGCTGACTTGGACTTTGGCAGACACATACCACACGAAGGCATTGTCCTTTTAGTGATGTGTATCTCCATCGGCCTCCCTTGGTTTGGCACCCACCAAGAACTCACTATGTTTGTGACTTTTCTCTCCCTGGATAAGAGTTCCTTGCAATGGTAGAATTATACCATTGATGCCAGTGGCAGTGAACGCTCGTTACTGTGGACCAAAGCTGTAAGGATGTACCATTGGAGTACATTAGAACATAAGCCCCCAGTCCTCTCCGGGAGAGATACATCCACTTTAAAAATGCAGGAGAGCTCAGCATCGTGGTGCCCTCCTTTAATCCCAGCACCTGGGAGCAGAGGCAGGTGGATCCATCTCTGTGAGTTCCAGGCCAACTAGCACTACGTAGGGAGATCCTTTCCCCAAAACATCAGCAAACCAACAATTTTTAAAAAATGTAAAACAGTATTTGCAGCAGTTGTATTCATAAAAGCCAAAACTAGAAATAAACAGCCTTTGTTTGAAAGCTGGCTCCCCAGATTACCATCCAATCCCCCCTGTTGACAAAACAAGAGAACAAACTATCCAGACGGCTCTGCAGTGCCTCTGATGGAGTAGGGTGAATCGGAATATTTCCTTGAGATTCCGAAGTTTGCTCTACATGACTTTTGTTAAGTCTGGGCAGGAATGTGGTGGAGGCAGGGCTGGGTCAGCGGTTCAGAGCACCAGCTGCTCTTCCAGAGGGCCAGTTTAGTTTCCAGCTCCCATGCGGCAGCTCACAACTGAATACGTACAACTCCAGTTCCAAGGGATCAGGCACTCCCTTCTGCTTTCACAAGCACCAAGCATGTATATGATGCACAGAAAAACATGCGAGCAAAACATCTATACACATGAAATAAAATTTATTTATGTTTAGTCTTTAAGAAGGATATGACATAGGGGAGAGATGATTCAGTGGTTAAGAGCATTTGCTACTCTTCCAGAAGACCAGAGTTAAGTTGGCGTGTGTGTACACACACATACACACACACACACACACACACACACACACACACACACTTTTAAAAGGAACATAAAAGGAATCTAATGTAATACTTGAGTGCTGATGGCCACAGAAAAGCAAAGCTAGTGGTTTAAAAAGACTACGGATGTAATTTATTGTCTGAAGATTTCTACTAAGGTTCCTCTCAAGAAGTCCTGGAAAGGGTAATAAGGTAGTTTTGTTAGCAGCTGGGTGAGGCGGGTGCCCTTCGGGGCTACCCTACATTAGCACAGCTGCAAAGTGTCCTGTCCATTAGTTTCAGCTAATGTCTTTCTGGGGAAACAGAAGCTGAACACGTGCAGGGTCCTGGCTTTGAGCCTCATCACCTAAAAGTGGGGAAAATGCATATATAGATATACACAAATCTGTGTGTGAGGAGAGAGAGAGAGAGAGAGAGAGAGAGAAAGAGAGAGAGAGGAGAAATGTCTCACGTATGCTAAGGCAAAGGCTCTGTCACTGAGCCATTTCCCCAGCCAAAAGGCCAGCAAGGTAAAATGTGTATGTGCCAAATACTCTATTTAGTTCTGTAATAAGGAAAACAGTTAGATGTTACAACCAATTCAAAGAAACATTTAAAGAGCAAAGACTCAAATAATTCTTAAGAGAATTTCCAAATAGTTTAAATAAAAACAGATTTATCTTCAAAATGATCCTATCTATCTATCTCTCTATCTCTCTCTCTATCTCTCTCTCTAGCTATTCAAGAATCTCTTACTAGTTTTCTACAACTAACACGATTATTAAAAATTCAAAGCTCAGCCAGGTGGTGGTGGTGCACACCTTTAATCCCAGCACTCAGGAGACAGAGGCAGGCGATCTCTGTGAGTTCAAGGCCAGCTTGGCCTACAGAGTGAGTTCCAGTACAGTCAGAGTTACAACAGAGAAACCCTGTCTGGAAAAAAAACCAAAAATAAAAAAATGAATAAAATAAAAAATTCAAAGCTAAAACAAAAACAAAAAAACCCACAAAAAACAAAAAAAACAACAATTTTTAATTTTTCTTCTATTAAGAGACTGAAGCAGTACTCTCATCAAGGATTCAAAAGCCAGCCTGAGTTATATACTGGGTTCCAACATAGCCTGGGTTACAGAAAGAAACCCTGCCTCAAAAGACAAAACAAGATGTCAGTAATAAATGTAGTAAAAACAGGTTTAAAGACAATGAGAAGCAGAGACAACTTGAATGGGAGAACTAGAGAGAATTCCCACCATTCAAAGTCTGCTTATATATTTTCTGAGTACATAAATGTTCACACATTCATAAATTAGCACTAGGCAGGTTGTGTGGAAATGTATATAGGCCTGTTGTAGCCAACGATGCTGTCACATTTTCAAGACTGTTAAGATGTTGGTGTGGAAGGTGTTTTCCAAGGTCATCTATTTCTAAAAAAAAACCTCAAGCCATAGGAATGAGTCCTGACTACTGGTCTGCAAGGGATGATGATTCTAGAGACAGTCCAGTCTATGTAAAGTCCAGAAGTGACCCCATCTCCAATCACTTCTTTTTCTGCTTCAACGACTAGCCCTGCTTCTCGAATCTTGTTTCACTGTGTAATTAAAAGGAATCTCATATGAGAGCCTCTTGTGTGGATTTTCACCAGGAAATCAAGATGCGATTCTCCAGTCATTTGACTTGTGAGGTTCTTCTCTCGGGCAGGGAAAGAAGATGTAACTGAGTTCTTGATCTCCAGCCAAGAGGGAGGGCAGAGAACTCTAGGTTTCACAAAAGGCTCAGAGATTCGTTTATAGCATACCCTCCACACGAGGGAATGCCTTGAATAGGTGACGAGGATAATTAAACTGTGCAGATCAAGGACCAGACGTACCATTCAGACTCCTGAAAATTCCATTAGATGAAATCTTGAGGAACATTTAAAATCTGCAAAAGTTCATCACTGGAGGGTTTTTAAAGGTGCTTTATTGCTGCTAAATGATGTTGGAGAAATAGTAAAAGTCTAATTCTCAGCAACATTACTTTGTCAAAAAAAAAAAAACCCTCTAACCCTAATCCAAAACTCTAAAACATAATTAGTCATTTTTAAATCCACAGTGTGAATTTCTGTTTCCCTCTCCTGTCCCTGCTGTTGCCTCAAGAAGACTTGTGTCTTCAAGACCCTCGTTCTAGGAAGCCCCGTCTTGGGATTGAAACCTACTAACCTTTCTTGCTACTCTGAATCCTTTTCAAACTTAAATTTTTCTTCTCTATTATATTTTTTATTATTCAAAACAATTTTTAAATGAAAATATATTTCAATCATATTTTCCTCAAGTCCTTCCAGTGCCTCTCCCCGTCCCTGCCCACCCAACTCTAAGTTCTTTCTCATGGAAACCCAATACAACAACAAAACCCCTCAAAACACAAGAAAACAAAAGGAAACAAAAACCACCAAACTGTAACCAAATAAAAGTACATTTAAAAAAACTGTGGAGTCCATTATATGTCGGTCGACTGCTCCTGACCCTGGGGCCTGCCCTGGAGTGGCTGACATACCCAGTATCACTCCATTGGAGAAAACTGCTTTTTCCTCTCCCAGCACATATAAGTGACAGTTTAGTTGTTAACCTTTACCTTTAGCTAGGGGCTAGCTAGCTGGGTTCACTTATTTGTTCATTTAAAAATATAGCAAAATGAAATATAATAAGATGAAACAAAAACTATCACATCAAAGTTGACAAGGCAGATCAACAGAAAGAAAAGAACTCAAGAAGGCACACGAAACAGAGACCCACTTGTTTGCCCTCTCAGGAATCCCATAAAAACACTGAACTGGAAGCCATAATATATGAAGAGAACCTGCTACAGACCCTTGCGGATTTTATGCATGCTGCTTCGGTGTCCGTGACTTCATATGCCCCACATGTGTGCTTGGGTCCATGGAGGTCAGAAGAGGGCATTGAATTCCCTGGAACTAGAATTATGAATGGTTGTGAGCCAACAAGTGGGTGCTGGGAACTGAACCCCAGGACCCTTGCAAGAGAAGCAAATGCTTTTAATCACTGATTCACTCTTTGGCCACCTTAAATTTTTATTACATTTATTTATTTTGTATGTGTGTGCAGGAGTACATGCGTGCACAAATATGTTCTGTGATGTGCACGTGGAGGTCAGAGGACAACTTCCAGGAGTTAGTTCTCTCCTTCCACCACGTAGGTACCAAGGATCCAACTCAGATTATCAGGCTTGGCAGCAAGCTCTTTCACCCTCTGTGCTGTCTTGCTGGCCCATTTTTAGCACTTCTAATGCATAGTTTCTTCTAGAAATGTTTTGAATCAACTTTATTAACTATAATTTGAATATAATAACATGCACTCAGATTTAAATTTTGGTGGGTCTTGACAGACAGTTGAACCCTATAACCACCATCTCAGTCAAGGAATTGAATGTTTCCATCATTCTAAAATGGACCCTCATACACTTAACAGTTGATTCCCCCACCATAGCGCACTTTTTTTTTTCTTTCTGATACTGGTGATCAAACCCAGTGCCTCAGAAATGCTAGGAACACATTCTGCCCCTCACCTAGACTTTCATCAGTGGGGTATTACGTAGTCTGATGTCAAGCTTATTTGCCTTGACATAGTGTTTGGATTATCTCTGCTGTTGCTGGGCATGGTGGCTTATGTCTTTAATCCTCCAGCACTCTGGAGGAATAGGCAGGAGAATCTCTATGGCTCGAGGCCAGCCTGACCTATATGGCCAGTTCTTGGTCAGCCACAATTACATACTGAGATCCTGTCACAAAAGAAGAGAGGCGGGGCGGGGTGGGGAGAGGAAAAAAGGAAAAAAAGAAAGAGTTCCCCTCTGCTGTTGTATGTATATTATGCTTTGCTATTGATAGATTATATCCCCTTTTATCAGTACACTTCAACTAGTTGACATGTAACAGGGCTCCAGACCTTAGTAGGCCCTGAGACCTTGGCACAACTGACTCCATGATGGAAGTGCCATTCAGGCTGTAAGACTCAGCACATAGTCAGCACCACCTGCCAATCCATCAAAGTCCATACAGTTCTGGGAAAGACTCAAAATGTACTAACCTTGATTTTTAGTTTCTGTAGTTTTGCTTCTAGCTAACTGTTCTTGTTAACTGAAGTATATCAACCCAGAATATGGTTTTTGTGCCTAAAAGCTTATCCTGAGAAAGGCCAGGGACTAGGCTGGGATCCTGAACATCCTGTGTAGCTGCTGGCCAGCTGACAAAGACTTTCTACTGGTTTAAACCATGTCCAAACAGTCTTCTCTGGTAAATACCCCACAACAGGTCTATGTACTTTATGTTGGAAATCTTAGATATTTCCAATATTTCCTACCACAAAATTAATATGAACATTTGCGTCCATTCCTCATGTGGATATATACTTTCTTTTAAAAACCAAATCAGGCTGGAGAGACATCTCAGTTGTTAAGAGCACTTGTTGCTCTTACAGAGGACTGGGAGTTCAATTCCCAGCTTCTACATGGTGGTTCACAAACATCCATAACTCTAGTTCCAGGGGATCTAACACCCTCTTCTGACCTCCATGGGCACAGGCACACACATGGTGCACATACATACTGTAGGCAAAACATTTATACACATAAAATAAAATGAATAGAAATGTAGATATCAATTAATTTATTACTATATTTAAGGTGCCCAACATTATCTTGATGTGCCTAGTATGGTAGAAAGATTGCTACTGTGAAACAAATTGCAACTCTGTCATCCGTGTACTTGGCTCCCTTTGTGCGTGCCTGGTAAAGCACCCAGCTTGCAGCAAGTTTTCAGTATACAGTATAACACTTTTAACAATGGCCTTCATACCCTCAATGCAATGTCTAGACTGATCCAGCCCACGTAATTGTGTTTGGATCCTTTGACCAGCAACTTCCAATTTCCTCCCTCTCTTTGCCCCTGGTCGTCACTCTTTTAGCTTCTGTTTCTGTGAAAGAAAAAAAAAAATTTAGAAGAAGCCTTTATTGAGGCCTAGTATTACAGTACCTGGAAGAAGTCCAGAGGAGAACAGTATCCAAGACTGACCACAGAAAAAAAATTGAAAGCAGTCTGGGGACGGACGTGACATGCGTGCACATGGCTTCTATGGTAGCCACTGCATAAGCATAGAATTGTATTTCTCCTCTGTATGTGCTGTATAAATGTACAATACCCCACCATACACACTTGTGTGTTTATGAGAAAACTACCCAACTGTCTTTCAAGGTGGCTGTGCCCTGTTCGGCCCCCACCAGCTGTGTGGGAGTTTTGGTTGTTCACATCCTCATCAACACTTGCATCATCAGACATTTTATTTTTGTTGCTCTGGTGAATGCACAGCAATGTCTTATCGTGGTTCCGTTTGCATCTCCTGCACACTAATCATTGCGAGCATATTTTCATATGCCACACACAGGAGGAAGAAACCGGATGGTAATGGATGAGCTCATGTCAGGAGGTCACACACAGAAGCCACGCCAGGGTGGTGCTGCACAGTAGACCAGCATTTGCCAAGCCACTTCTCCGCTTGTCTTGTTAAACAATAATTTATTTTATGTCTATCAATGCTTTTCATGTGCATCACATGCACGCCTGGTACCCATGGATGTCAGAAAAGGGCTTTGGATCGCCTGGAATGAGAGTTACATGTGGTTGTGAGCTGCCATGTGGGTGCTAGAGACTGAACCCTCTGGAGAGGCAGCCAGTGCTTTTAACTACCGAGCCATCTCTCCAGCCCCTCGTTTTGGATTTTTAACACCATTTTTATGTGTGTAATAATTGAGTGAGTTGATGCAAAAGTAGATAATTACTTTAAAATAAAACTTGTTTGAAATATACTCATTTTAAAAATATACTTATTAATATTAATAACAAATTGAGGTAAATCTTGCCAAGCCCCCAGTAGCAGCGAATGCTGATCAACTTATATGTAAGCTCTGTAATAAGCGTGATCTTCAGGTAATACATTAAGATATGATACACTGTAATGTGCTCGGCTTTGAGGACAGGTTTATACTCTCCTGGTTAGCTTCGGCTGTCGGTTGACACAACCCAGGCTTATTTGAGAGTCTCAATTGTGAGATTGCCTCCATCAGTATAGCCTGAGGGCAGGTCTGTAGGGCATTTTCTTAACTGATAATTGATGTTAAAAGGGCTCAGCCCACCATGAATCCATGAGCAGATGGGTCTGGGATGTATAAGAAAGGTAATTAAACATGAGTCTGGGACCAAACCAGTATACAGCATACCTTTGTGTGGTTCCTGTTTCCAGGTTCCTGCCTTGACTTCCCTCAATGAGGGAAGATAAAATAAACTTGTTCCTCCCTGAGTATTTTATTACAGCAACCGAATAGCAAACAGGGCGTGTATTCAAGAATGGAGAAGCGAAATTTAATTTTGTCCTTCAGCATCTAAAGACTTCAAATTGTTTCCCTGACTTGATATTTGGACTTCATGCATGGTCACACTCTGGGTAACAAGTTTGTGTTTATCTTTTCATGTTTTGCTTCTTGATGACAAGATAGGAAACGGGAAGTATGGCCTTGGATTTCTCTTGGTAAACAACACATGGTGTTTATGTCCAGAAAATTAGGAGCCAAATCAATATAATTATCACTGTATATCTCCTCCCCTTCCTCCTCTTCCTCCTCCTCCTCTTCCTCTTTCTCTTCCTCCTCCTCCTCTTCCTTCTCCTCTTCCTCCTCCTCCTTTTCCTCCTTTTCCTCCTTCTCCTCTTCCTCCTGGCCTTTCTCCTCCCAGTATTAAGGATCATATGAGCCTCAAGCTCCTGGCTCTCCTGCTGAGCCTAGCTCCTGTATTACTTCCTCTTAACAGTCTCTCCTTAATTGCTTCATGTACTCTCAAAGCCTCTGATAAGAATCATGGGATTTACGGGCCTATTGAACTTCAATGTGGAACAAACAAATAAAGACATTCTGTTTTCCTATCCCTCAGCTTGTTAAATCTCCATGCTTATGCTCAGTGGGCTTGTGCCTTCAACAGTGGCCTGAGTTTAACAAATTACTAAAAGCAAGTGTCTCTGAGTCCCTCCTTCATGTCAAAAGACATTCTCCAGCTATTCTGGACATCCTGTACATACCCATCGCAGTCCCAGTGCGTCTTCCCCAAGAATAGGGTATTTGCCTCTTATTTCTTCCCCTGAGTTTAATTACAACTTTCTTTTGCTCATATTATTCTATAGAGTTATTTGTCTTCTTATTGTTGATTTGGCTTAGTCACTTTGAGGCAGGCTTTTATGCAGCTGAGGCTGGCCTTGAACTCCTGATCCTCCTGCATTCACCTCCTGAATGCTGGCGTATAGTCACATATCTCCATGACCAGCTCTCTTGAAGCTACTGTAAGAGCAAAAGTTGTGTTTTAAATTTTAGTTATTGTGCCTATAATATCTTTAAAAGAAAAACAGATGACCTCCTGGAATGCTAGGTGGGGCTGTTCAGGTGAGAGAGCCTTGAATCTCCCTAGCCCAAGGACATAACTTCTTGGATTATTGAGTAGGGCGTGGCTAGGTCCCAAGGTGACCCTACTGCACCAACTGTGCTCCACGCATGGATGTGCCTGGTCACTTGTAGGTGGGAGATAACCTAGACAGGAAATACATCAGGATAGACGCTTGCCACTGATTGGACCCAGTGGGAAATGTGTAGCCTTATGGCTTCTGCCTTTTTAAGCACCTGTGCCACTTGATTGGGGGCCTTTCTGTGGGAGCTCTGGAGGTGGCAGGTTCACTCCATGGTACCTCAGAATGGTCCTGGTGAGAGTGCATCTCCCTGGCCAGTATTTAATTAAAGCTTGCTTGCTTCAAACTTGGCTCAATTGTGGTGATCTTGTTCTCGACCGGATTTGGGATTTACACTACTTGTTATAGACTCACACGTGCTCTAGATAATTTCTCCTACAGTTATTCATGGGCGGAGTGTATTTTATTGATTATGTTTACCCTTAACACATTCCATCTGCCCTCTTTACTTCTGCAAATCAATATTTAGATCTTAAGGCCTCTTTAGTTTCACGTTTTAGCCAGCCTACTTCATAGTCGGTGTGCATTTCACCAGGAAGCCTACTGATTGGACCTGGTGAGACCTGGTGTTTCTCTCCCTTCCTGTTCCCTGAATGTTCAGTTCCCACATAATCTCTAAAGACTGCAAGGTGGCAATGTTGTCCTCACATCCCCCTTCCTCTATTTTAAGAATCTTTGTCCTTTCTACTGTTCCTTTCATAGTGATTATCCTGGTTATGTTTCTATTACTGTGATAAAAAACAACTTATAAGAGAAAGCATCTGATTTGACTTACAGTTTCAGAGGGTTAGACTCCACAATGGCCGAGTGAAGGAAAGCTGAGAGCTCACATCTTGATCCACAACCATGCCATGCGGCAGGGGGACGGGGTGGGGGCAGGGAATCTCAGGAGTCTTTTGTAACCTCAAAGCCCTTCTCCAGTGACCAACCTCCTCCAACAAGGCCACACCTTCTAATTTCCAAACAGTCAAACCCAAACTGTTTCACCATCTGGAGAACAAACCTCAAATATATAAGCCTAAGTGGCCATTCTCATTCAAACCACCACAATGATTAACGTTGTATAGGGAAGATAAAGTGAATCTTTTAATTATTAATTTTTTAAGATAAATGATTGATTCAATGGCCTCTCCAAAATCACCAATCAGCTTTGTGGATTTATGTGTGTGTGATAATGAGTGTATGGATTTAAAAGATACTTGATACAAGACCCCCGGCAAATACTATCCCCATTCGTGATAGTTATTTCATCTTTGGGACTCTTCAAGACAGCTCTAATCCTCAAAGAACATATTTTTAAAGTCAGGGGCTTCTTCTGTAGCCTGTATTGACCTCAAACTCATGGCAATCCTTTTAGCCTCCGGAGTGCTGGAATTATGGGTCTGAGACACCACACCTAGCTTTAAAGTCTGTTCAACAAAAATATGGATGTAAGAAAAGATCAGGGAAGACTTGGGTGGGTCGCTTTGTGCTAACAGTCCAATTGTACTCTAATATTGCTAGTCTCTGATGCATGAGTGACAGGTCTTACCGAAGACAGGGAGTGTTAGGGTGTGAGCCACGGAAGGTGTTGTTTCTTTAGAAGCCATGAAGCCTGACAAGTCCATCCCATCATCCTTGCTGTCAAATAACCACCTGTGGCCTCGAAGAGAAACTACCTTCCATTCTAGATGATGCACAGCTGGGCCTTGATAAGAATTCAGCCTCTGGAGCACTGAAGTGCCTGCTCCATTTATGTCCTTAACTCTGTCCTTTCATGCAGTGTCCCTTACTATAATATTGAAAGAACTTAGAATAGAAAAGTTTTTTTGTTTTTTTTTTTAATGAAACATTTTTAGCAGCTTCTTTAGGGGAAGGCGTAAAGGATCTCTAATTTCAATTTTATTACTAGCAAAGCGCTCTCTGTTATCTATCTATCTATCTATCTATCTATCTATCTATCTATCTATCTATCTATCTATTTGGGGTCCTGTTTGTTTGTTTGTTTATTCATTTGCTTATGCATATGGGTTTGTGCCGGTGCATGCATCTGTGCACACATAGAGACCAGAAGGAGGCACTAGATCTCTCCAAGCTGGAATTGCAGGCATTTGCCTGGCATGTTTTATGGGGGACTGAGATTTGAACTCTAGTCCTCATGATTGTGCTGCAAGCACTCTTAGCAGTTAAGCCATCTCTTCAGCCCTTAATAACTCATTTCAAACATGAGAAATGAGCATCTATAGAGTGATTTCATAGAACTCACAGATCCTATTATTTTGTCACATTTGCTTCACACCATTTTAACTTGTTGATATTTTATTTAAGAAAGCATCTCAAGATGCAGTCCAATCTAGCCTTGAACATGAGATCTTCTGGCTTCTCAGTGCCTGGAATTATATACCCAGCTAAGAAGCTGAAGCAGATTCTTTTCCCCATTGCCAGAGATTGGACCCAGAGCCCCACGTACGCTAGGTGAGCACTCTACCACAGAGTATATACCCCAATATATACAGAGTATATACCACAGAGCTATACCCCAATCCTTCACAATTATCTTATTTTACAAAACAGAACAGTTTCCTTTTTTCACCATGTCAGCCTTCTTAACTCCTTCACTGCAGAGGCGGCCATCATTCAGATGTGGATGTATGCCTTTCTTAGTCATGTTTTGTGGGTTTTCAAGGTTTATATGAATATTATACCATATAGAGTCTCGTCCACCAACTTGCTTTTCTCATTGGACATTTTGTTTGGGGACACTATGTTGATACAGCAAGCTTATTAGCAGGTAGACTGTCGCTGGAATGCACCTTGGTTTATTTGTCCAGTCCCTTAGTAATGAATATGTATGCTTCTAATCTCCCCTGTTATAGCATAATGTTTACAATAATATCTTTAAATATGCATCAGGGAGAATTTCTCTAGGGAACAATGTAGAATCAGAATTTATAGGACACACAGCATCTTATGTCTTTAATTTGTTTGTTTTGACACAGGGTCTCATGTGGCCTAAAATAAACAGGCTGGCCTAAAATTTACTCTGTCCTCTACCCTCGCCTTGAACTCCTGATCCTCTCATTTCTACCTCTCTCCTGAGGGTGAGACTACATGAAGGCTTCACCAAAGTCAGCATATCCTCAACTTTAATAACAACTCATTCATTCTTGGTGCATGCATCATCAAACATTTATTGAAGACCCACATGTGCCATGAATATTCCGCAGAAGACAATGGAGAAGTTAAAAATGTTTAATGATTTTGAATATCTGTCATTATGGAGAGCAGAGACAGCTACATAACCAAATTAATTCAACAAAGTTTCCAATTATAAGCACAAAGAAGGGAAGAAAGCTTCCATCGAGCAGTAGGCAAGAAGGAAAGGAAATATTTCCAGTGCCTTTAAATTCTATTCATTCATTTATTTATTTTTAAATTTTCCTTTCTCTTTATTTTATGTGTATGGGTATTTTGCCTGTGTATATGTCTATGCATCTGTGTATACTATGCCCATGGAAGCCCAAAGAAGGTGTTGCATGTCCTGAGGCTGGAGTTACAGATGGTCGAGAGCCACCATGTGAGTGTTGGGAATTGAACCTAGGTCCTCTGGAAGAGAAACCAGTGCTCTTAATTGCTGAGATATCTCTCCAGTCTTCCAGTTCCTTTAAATTCTTCAAATTTTATTTTATTTTAAAGGGTGTGTGTCTGTGTGTCTGTGTGTCTGTGTGCATGCATGGGTGTGTGTGAAGGACAACTTTAGAATCCACTCTTTTTTTTTCCACCTTTACACAGGTCGAGGATTTGAACATGTCTCTTGGCAGTACAGCAAAGGCCTTTACCCATTGCCAGTTCCTTTAAATTCTCACAGGTAATTCCTGTTGGACCAAGTCAGGAGGTTGCTCTGTAGTTGTGAATAGACTTGGAGAAGAGACGCCTGGGAACATGGTCAAACAGGATGAGTGTCTGAAAGCATTGTTCTGCACACTCACCTCCGCCCCCCACAACTACCAAATAATAATCAGTGAAGCTGAGGTCTGACCCAGAGAGATGAGAGGAAGTTGGTTACCCAGGTCTGGTTACCTCTCCAACTGTGCTGGTTGTCAGTCTGGGACAGTGTGGAGTTATTTTAAGAAACTTTGCCAAGTTGCACAGATGCTGCCTAATTTGCTAGCTCATAAGTCTGGCTTTTTGGCTGATTTTGCTCTTCATTCTAGTTGATGTGGGCACTCTTATCTTCAGTGTGTTTTTTGCTAATATGCCCTAATTCTTTTTAAATCCCTCTTAAAAGGAGACCATTTCCATTGAACCACATACAAGCAGTAAATACATGTGATTTATCTGTATGATATGGAATGCATCCTATTGAAATCATATTTATTTGGTGTTTTAGTTTGCTCTCCTATTCCTATAATAAAACAGTGACCAAATGCATCTTGGGGAGGAAAGGGTTTATTTCAGCTTACAAGTTACAGTCTATCACTGAGGGAAATTAGGGCAGGACCTCAAATAGGACAGAGGCAGGGAGGAAAGCTGCTTGCTGGCTTGCTCTCTCTTATACAGCCAGCTTTCTTATACAACCTTACATCAACTGCTTAGAAGTAGGACTACCCACATTAATCAACGATCAAGATAATTTCCCATAGATGTGGCCACAGGTCAGTTAGATCTGAGCAATCTCTCAATGGAGACACTCCCTTCTCGGGTGACTCTTGGTTGTGTCGAGTTGACAATAAAACTAACCAGGACACTTGGGTAGATGTAAAATCATGTCATCCTGATTAACAGCTGTGTTAGTCATTTATTTATTTATTTATGTTTATTTGTTTAATTTATTTATTTAATCTCTGTGACAAAGTATCTTAGCATCTTAGCAAAACAACTTAATGGAGGAAGAGTTTTGAGTCACACCAGGGAATGTGGTGGAGCAGAACAGCTCGTCCTGTGGCAGCCAGGAAGCAGGCCTGGAGAAGAACAGGGAGAGAGGGAGAGGGAGAGGAGAGGGAGGACTGGAGAGGGAGAGATGGGGAGGAGAATGCCTACATTATCAGGCTCCCCCTTTTTCTGTTCCATTCAGGCTGCAGTTTGTGGGATGGTGTCACCCACAGTCAGGGTGGCTGTTTTCTTCCTTTGTCGGCCTAATCTGGAAGCTTCCTTGTAGACACACCCAGAGGTGTACTTGACTAATCTAAGCACTTCTCAAGCCAGTCAAGTTGACAGTCAAGATGAACCATCAAAGACTTACCCGAGACTCCAGAAAAGGGTGACGCAGTCGCGATGGTTCAGCTGCAACGGTGGCCTAGAAGAGAGTGACTCCCTGACCCAGCTACTAGATTAACGGGCCAGACTTAGACGCTGAAAGCATGCCCAGGACTGATATTTATCACCAAATACATGCCAGAGCAGTGGCCCACTTGGCGCGCAGCCCACACCCTCTACCTTGCTTTCCTGGTTGCGCTACTAATTTGCATCCTACGCATCAGCGACTCTAAAGCGTGATTAGGATTCTAGCTGGATCAAGAATGATTTATCCATCTCCACAGGAGTGACCGGTATAATGGCAGGGCAGCAGCGCTTCTGTATCTTTGCCAAAGTTCACAACCAGGGAGAGATAATTAAAGCAAGGCATGGAACGCTGAAGTCTTTGAAAGCATCCCATAACGTTATCTCCTGCTTCAAGATTTGAGGGGTTGGGATTCAAAGGTCACCCTCTAAAAAGTCAGAGACCATCCAAACCAGCCACATTTAAAACCCTCATAAAACTCCTCCAAGAGATGTCTTATCATCATTCAAGAAGCACCTGCCGTCTCTCTTCACATCCCCCTAATAAATTACTTTCCCCCCTAGACAAAGATATCCTCTGTCACCCTGCCAAGTCCTTACCTACACACTGGATCTGCATTAGTAAAAGAACACAGATGGGTATTAATTGCTGCCATCAGAGAGCTTAGCCTTCTTGGATATGGGGAAATTAGCTTTTTTATGGGTTAGGTCTTTCCTGGAATCCATTGTCAGGCATCTGATACACAGCTACCCTGAATCTAAGATACTAAACTGGGAAGGAAAAGCCTTGGTCACAAGCTTCCTGTTGTTTTAAGCCACATGTTCTGTTCTGTTTTCTCCTGTAAATGGGCGACTAAGGCCAGAACAGTGAGGCCACTCACCGACAGATGAGGTGGAGCTGTCATGGAGAACAAAAGAGGGGTGTGGTGGATTACTCAATATGGCTGAATGTGAATTCCAAACAAAGAGGGATGTCTAAGTCATATCTGGGTATGTGAGAGGGCATGGTGTCACCAGCTAGTTACCCTTCCTTTGCTGTCTGTGGGACAACGCACAGAGGAGGTGGAGCCATTTCATGGGACTGATATAGGATGCCTTTGTTTTTACCTTCTTTGTTCTTTTAGCTTTGCATCTTCTGGTATATTCTGTTTGCAAGGTGAAAGGCAGAGTTCCCTGACAGTCGTTTCAGCCACTCCTTCTTCAGTGAACCAAACACTGAAGTGAACGTAGATATTCTCAGGAGCCTACAGCATCTTTTCTCTCTTGGTTCAACAGAACTTGGCGTTGAGGTATGGGATGGAGGAGAGGACCTTGGTAGCCTGAGAGAATAGTGGAACTTTCTAGGAGTCATGTGGATAGTAGCTGAGAGAAGAAGTGGCCTCTGGTGTAGGGCTGTCCTAGAGCTAAGACAGGGTTAAAGCATGCCTTGAACCCCGGAATTCTCACCCTGCGAGTGTGGAAGGTATTCAGCTACTCTCCTCTATTACTTTGACAAATACCAGCTAGCGCCAATGCTGATAAGATCCTGCCATTTCAAAAGAATGTGGCCTGGTTAATGTTTATCTGACCACTGCTGCTGGAGGGCCTCAGGCTTCCTATATGATCTAATAAGGTCTCTTCCTCTAGCCCCTATGATACCTCTGCCTATGCAAAGGAGGCTCTCTCAGGACTTTGGCACCAGCCAATGAAAATACAACCACCCAGGTCTGATTGTGAGTCCCCACCCCTCCACAAAAAAGCTATCCTAGTATCACTGCTTTAACCAATAGCCCTTCTGTCTCTACCCTATAAATGTGATTCCACTTGTTTCAGTAAACAGAGCTGTTCTCTGACACCGCCTCCAGGGGAAGTCTGTTTCCTGGCTCTAAAACCCAGCATGCATCCCCTCCTCTGAACTGAGCTGGTGGCCAAGGGCTTAGCTACCTCCTGGAGAGAAAAGGGGAGGGGAGCTGCCAAAAGAATCATCACTCTGACTTGGGTAAGGGGATAACAATGGGAGGAGAGTTGAATGGATGCTACCACTTTGGGTTTCCCTGTGCCTGTTCACTTGATCTTCAGCTTTTACTGCAGATACCTCATCCTGGTGCAGGTTGGCCCTTAAGTGTTGTAAAAGGAGATGTTCTCAATGGAGAGTTACAGTGAGTTATATCCAAATGCCATGCTGACCAGCCTAGCCTTTAACTGCAAGGGTACAATCGCCGCAGCTGGAGAGTGGAGAAACTTTGAACCTAGATTCTCACTCTGTCAAGTCAGTAAACTCTAGAAGCTAGGAAGGAGATGGGTGAAACTTTTTTCGGATCTCTGAATTCCCTCCATTGAAATAAAAATATAAAAGGCTCCTAAATCAAAGCCCGTGGGGTTGGCTCTTCCACAGAAAGGGATGGTTTCCTCCATGATCAAAGAGGGAGAAGCTGGTACATGAAAGGAAGGTGAAAATAGTAAATAGAAGACAAATTCAGTGTGTGTGTGTGTGTGTGTGTGTGTGTGTGTGTGTGTGTGCAGAAGCCAGAGGGCAAGCTCAGATGTCATTCCCTAAGTATCATCTACTATTTTTGGAGACAGGTCTCTCAGTGGCCTGGAACTTGCCAAGTAGGCTAGGCTAGCTGACCAGTGACCCCCCCAGGGATCTACTTCTTTCTGCCTCTCCAACGCTGAGACTCCAAGTGTATGCTACCATAGCTGGTTTTTACATGTGAGCTGGAGGTCACACTGACTTAGAACTTTGTGCTTGCAACTCAAGCACATTTCAGACTGTCCTCCTCACCTCAACTTAACTATTTGTTTAAGATATTTGCAAATAGTATACTGCTGTGGGACGAGGAGCACTCTGAAATACATTATTGCCACAGCATGCCTATTTGGATATAGAGCTGAGGAAGGATCTATACAAGGCTTATATCACCATGATGTAGTTCTGACCCTCAGAATTTCTAATGATTATGTCAAAGCTTTGAATGGGATCGTATGGGATAGTCATGGGTGACGGAGCAGATCATATTATTCCTTTAGAAGCCTGTACTGCTCTCCAGCACCCTTCCTCCATTTACAATGCTGGAGCTCTAGCAGACACTGTTAGATCTTCTTAGTCAACAAAAATGAGGATTGGCTGGCCACAGAGTTCTTGCACCAATCACATTTCATGGCCACCTATTGACATCTATTTTGGATTGAGATTTCCCCGGGCAGAGAGGAACTTGGTGTTGCACTTTAGAGTCTTAAGGACTCATATTCTGGTCCTATTGCCATCAATCAAAGAATGCTTAAATCAGGGAGTGTTGTCATGCGGAGACTAGAGATGTGTTCAGATGGTCATCTATAGCCTGTAGCTCTCAGGCTTGACAAATCATCCGTATCACCCAGGAGGCATTTAAAATTACAGTGTCAGAATCTTCTAGAACTTGAACCATCAACAAAAAGCAAACCTTCTTCTGATTATCAATAATAGAACTTCAGATAGACATGTACAGCAGAATCCTGAAATTCAGAAAATTATTGTTTTTGCTATAGTAGACAAGGCTATAAGGAGCCTGGAGGTGCTGCTTTGTGGAGGTCATGGCCATCAGAAGGGTGGGGGTCAGAGAGCAAACTGAGGCTACTGTTATCTCCTGAAACTGCTGTTGTTCTGTCTTCTTTCTTATGGAGGCTCTTGGTTTTTGGAGTACCTTAGTGATGAGAGCTTACTTAGAGTCTTCCATAGCACATCTGTGAGAGGTGGGTGGTGGAAACACAACTTCTCAGCTTCCAGGTCTGACTACATTTTCTAGCGATTATCATAAGCCTCGTGTTCCAAGAGTATACCTGCCACCTCTAGTTTCATAAGAATATATTGTCATTATTGCCTAACCAGTTCTATTACTTGGCCAGGTAGAAACAAATAAGTAGGAAGGGCTGTTTGTTTTTAAAGGGAAGCAGTGAGTTCCCCAAGGCAGGAGACATAATGGTTATGTTGGAGGTGGTGATGGTGATGGTGATCATCTCAGAGACATTGGTGATAACCATGATGCAGGAATAGCATCTGTAATCTAGGCAAGTACCTGAGGTAGCAAGGGATGCCTGGAGCTGGTTTGTCATTGATCTTATTCACTTGACAGGTGTGTGAGTCAGCTACTTTCAAAAGGCTAAGAACAGAGTGAACATATATAAATCAAGGTTTTATAAATTAAATATTTCCATTTGACTCACACTATAATTTTGGAGGCATTAAATCTTTATTCGGAATGACCTTTCATTGTCAGAGATGGACTATTTTCGCCTTCAGTCAGTGCTGCCCTGTTGCATCTGGAACACACAGTTATTTTGTAAAAGAACTCTTAAGGATTACTGGAATTTATACTTAAGTAATCATTTCATAAAAAGTAATCGCTGTGCCTGAAAATGCATTAAATTTTCCTATTTTTCATCAGTTGAAATTTTCTCTCACTGAGCATTCCAGGAGAAATATGCTAGCCCACCCTCAGACTACAGAGCTTAGGAGGGAAAAATATTTAAAGGTATTAAAAGACAAGTTATCTCTATACTTCCATTTTCCATTGGTATGTCAGCAGATCATTCAGTTAGGAAATGAAAATAAATAATAAAAATATGATAATGATGTTCTAGACATTAAACTAGCTAAAACCGCATTTTCTACTGTATGAAAAAAAATCTCTCTGGAACTTAAAATTCTTAGGGAAAATGGGCTCATAAAAACATTTAAAGAGAAATTATAAAATTAATTCTAATATAAATTCAATAAGATAAATTGATACAATAACCCTGTGTACAACTCAGTTAAATAATTAACGTTATTTTATTTGCCTGTGTCCTTTTTTTGAGGTAAGGTCTTATGTAGCTCAAGCTGGTCTCAGATTTACTATGTAGTCAAGATGACCTTGAACCTCTGATTCTCCTGCCCCTGCCTCCTGGGTAGTGATGGGACTGCAGTCACGAGACACCTCTCATGATTTGTGTAAACACAGACTTTTGCATCACGTACAGTAGGCACAACACTCTACCAACTGAGCTACATCCCCAGACCATGCTATGTCGTTTCTAGTATATTTTTGTCATTAGCATTATCTTTTTGGTCGTTACTGAACTGTTGCCCAGTATACACCTAATGCTGTCTGGTACCCACCACAGTCTCATGTGGTCTCCCTGTTTCTCTTTTACAGAAGAAGAAACTAAGGTCCAAGAGGTTTTAAGCAACTCATCAGAGAAACAAGTACCCATTTAAGCAGTAAAAGTAGGAATGAATCTCAGCCCTAAGACCCAGATTCTGTCCTTCACTGTGACACCACACTTGCTCACAGACATGCATAATGACTCAGGGAGCATCTAGATTTTTGTTTGTTTTTTCACTTAACATTATATTGCTGACGTTTTCTGTGTTTGCGGTACCACCTTTGTACTTAGGTGGAATCCTATCTCTATCAGCTCTGACCCTCCATTGTGATGCCCTGCCCCCTAGTGGAAGTCTGCTCATTTTGCCCATTCCCAACCCCCTGAGAAGAAAAGGCATTTTCTTATTGCACTATTTTATCTTAAACGTTTAAAACATAAAAAGTGTTTTCTGTCACATCTCCCTTAATTTTGAAAGATATGATTATTTCTAAGAGGACAGCTAGAAAGTCCTAGAGAGGTTCTGAACACACTCCCAAGAACAAGAATTCATTGTCCTGAACTCAATTCATTGAGTTCAACATGGCTTCGCTGTTCTCTGAAGCTGATAGTGTATTTCCAGCATCTCTCCCCAAATCACACGTACAGGCTTGCGATCTGTCAGATCGTGTTAGGATGGCACTGAGATCCTTGGAGGACTCTCGTGGGCTCTCTAAAGACATCAGAAATATATTTAAAAGAGGATATTCAAATGGATCTGAACTTGTTTTCCTCTGTGCTTACCTTAATTCCTCTGCTTTGAGTAATTTCTTAATGAATCTCTTTCATTTTTGATACTGTTAAAATCATCGCAGTATTAAAATGCATAATTGAATGGCCTGGGTTTAATTAGGAAGGACTTGGGTTAATAATATTGGATTGGACTGCAGAAAGCAACAGGGATAGATTTTTTTTAAGTGAATTAGACCATTATTTCAGCTATTGTTCATCAAAAGAAGGAGAAGAAGAAGCCCCAGGCAAAATTGCTGATGCTATCAAATGGAAAAGGGCTGACTGGTGAGTTGTAATTGCTTTGTGTACAGCCAGTGGGCCATGCTGAGGAGGGACAGGAAGACCTGGGGTTTCATCTTTATTAGAGAGCTAGCTCTTAAAAATTTGCTCTCTTTTTTATTTGCAGGGAATGACCACCATGATGAAGGAGACGCAGCAAAGGCAGGGTTGTCCGTAATCTCCAGTAAAAGGCAGGGTTGTTCATGGCTTCCTAAGAGCATGACACCTCTTCATGCCCCACCTTAAGATGGCTTATTTTCCCCGTGCTTGGATTTCAAGATATGGAAGAAAATGGTCAAGCCTAACAGAAAGCAATTTTTAAGATAAATACTCTTCTGAGCAGCATGTGAATGCATGACCCCGAGAGTGGAACAGTGCTGGGACAAAAGTGCCTTCTCGGCATAAAAATACACTAGGTATGAATCACAGGCTGTGCTTTTAGTAAGCTCTCTTAGTTCACAGACAGCTGTAACAATGCGGCACATCGCATATGGGATCAGATAATGAGCTTTGCTAATCGTAGACCACATAGTGTGTAAATGCCAAATATCAAATTAGGTATTTCAGTTGGAAGGCTTCCTTCCTTCCTTCCTTCCTCCTTCCTGCCTTCCTTCCTTCCTCCTTCCTGCCTTCCTGCCTTCCTGCCTTCCTGCCTTCATCTCCTTTCTTTCTTTCTGTTTGATTTTTGAGACAAAGTTTCTCTCTTGTAACTCTGGCTGTCCTGGAACTCATTCAGTAGACCAGGCTGGCCTCCAAACTCACCTGCCTCTGCCTTCCAAGTGCTGGGAGACACCGCCCAGCAGTTGGAAGCCTTTCTATGTGTGTCCGTCTCTCCCTCCCTCCCTGCTCATCCTGTAACTAATATCCTATGCTTTGTATGATGTTTAGCAGCATCTCTGACCTCTAAGAACTAGATGCCAGTAGCAAATAATTTCTACCTTCCTGTCTATGGATATTACGAATAAAAACACACCACCTATGTGTATATCATGGCTGTTCATTACCAAATTAGGGTAAGATGATAGCATGAGAGCCAGTTCTTTTCAAAGATGGTGTGTGTGTGTGTGTGTGTGTGTGTGTGTGTGTGTGCGTGTGTGTGCGCGCGCACGTGTATGTGTGGGTAGTGGGCATGCATGCAGCTGTGTGTGTTCAGGGAGGCTAGAGGTTGATTTTGGGTGTCTTCCACAGGCACTTTCTGTCTTATTTTTAGAGACAGGGTCTCTGGCAGAGCCTGGAGCTCATGGATTCAGCTAACCAGTGGGCTCTGGGGCTTCACCTGTCTCTTTCCATGCCCCCTCCAGCACTGGAATACCAGACTCGTATCCTTATGCCCAGTCACTTATGTGAATGCTACAGATCCAGACTCAGGTCTGCATAGTTACACAGCAATAACCTTGCTGACTGAGCCACCTCCTCAGTCCCAAGAGAGAATAATTTTTAAAAATTACTTTAGAGCTAGGCATGGTGATGCATGTCTTTAATCTTGGCACTTGGAGGGTAGTGAGACAAGATGATCATGAGTTCCAGGCCAGCCTGGGCTACCAATAAGACCTTGTCATAATAATAATAATAATAATAATAATAAATAATAAATAATAATAATAAAAAAATTACTTTAAACCACTAAGCTTGGGCAGTGATTTTTTTCACAGAAATAACTAATGAAAACATATATATATATATATATATATATATCCTGGTGATTGGAATTAGGATTAGTCCATAATACTGACACCACCCTACCCTTCCCCACTACACGCAAGCATCCTGTGAGGATGGAGAACCCCATGAGGTATATTAGACACAAAACAGAACAGAACTATCAGAAGTACTACCTCATCTCTTAAGTCCCATCCTCTTCTGCATGCCGCCATCTCTATCGCTGGCTCCCACAAACACCACGCTATTGATTCATGATGTGGCGAGCACTGTCAAACTGAATCAATTAACATTTCCGGGCCATTTTCATTCCCACCAGCAAACCACTTTCAGCTGCTAGAGACACATGAACTAAAGGCCATGGGTTTAGTTCTATTTTTCAAGCCACATGGGTACAACCACCTGCTACAAACAAGAGAACTGTAAAGGTCAGGCTGCAGTCCAAAAGCCATCTCTGGTATAATTGCAAACTCTGCACACTGATGTCCTCTGGAATTAAATGACTTTAACAGTTCAAGAACAAGATAAATGAGTTAACTGCTTGTTTGTTTGTTTATTTACTTATTTATTTATTTTACAGCACTGTATCAGCTAAGGAAGATCTGTGGGTACAAACAACAAATATATATTCAGCCAACAATGTAGAGGTCAGGACTGTTGACTGTCCAGAGCGTTGTCTGCTTCAAGGTTAGCATATCTGTTACTGTCTTTACCTTGTCCTCATGACTCTTAAGTCCATCATGCTGTAGCCCTGGGCATCGCACTATATTCAAGACTGGCAGGAGAACAAAGGTAAAAATGGGCAACCTTGGCAGATTTATCCTCATTGCATGGAGCTATGTGGCTATCTGAGGAAGCATGGGAGGCTCAGCTTGGGAAACTGAGGCAGGAGTATCATGGAGCATTAGTGACCAGCCTTGAACACATAGAGTTCATGAGCAAAGCACTTTTTTTCAAAAGTGTGTGTGTGTGATGTGTGTGTGTGTGGGTGTATGTGTGTGGGGGATGTGTGTGTGTGTGTGTGTGTGTGTGTGTGTGTGTGTGTGTGTATACTTTACTTATACTCAGACTCTCAAAATGCAACAAAGGAGATGCAATTTGGAATTGGGTGTTGTGCGCAGTATCTGAAATGGCAAAAATTACCATGCATCCAGTCAAATATTTGCAAACACTCCAATCAATAAAATGTATATTACCTATATGAAGGCCTATATTTTGTATACTCATAGCCTCTGTCACCTGATTATACTTATATATCATATACACTTCTGAAAATATGGAAGAATAGATAATCAGTTGGCATGTATCATGGCATCTGTGCCCGAGCCAGCTCTGAATAAGTGATTGGCTACCTGTTTCCTCCGCCCCCCACCCCCTGATATATTCTCCTCTGCCCTCAAAATAAAGTGACTTTGTTGATCATCCCTGAATGGAAGTCCCAGGGTAAAATTCATTTATCCTGCCTTGCTCTCTGTGCTTGACTGGATATTCCACCGTTCAGCCCTGCATCCCTTCCCTTCCTGCATTACTGTCCATAATCCTGTTGTCCAACCAGCGGAGGGGATTGTACCAGGTGGGCGGGAGCAAGGGAACAAGAGATCGTCCAGACCAACGGACTGACACTTCCACACTGGTGGGGACTAGTTTCAGAATCCCTCCCAGATGTCAAAATCTGTGCTGCTCGAGGGTCTTCCTCAAACTGCCATGGTATTTATATAGAGCCATACACAGAAGGATGACCTGAGTTTGGATCCACAGCACCGAGTGAAAAGCCAGCTGTGTCTGCACACACCTGTGCAGCTGCTTATTAAATCCAGTGTTGTATTAATAAAGACACAGGAGACAAGCTTACATTTAGCCTGAAAGACCTCAGCAGAGAGCACAGCAGCCATCCTCCAGCAGCGGTTTATTCTTATCTTAAAAGCAAGCCCCTTCTTGCTCTCTCTTAGAAGTCAATTTGCATGGTCAATGAGATACAAAGGCTTTACTTCTCCCAAGCCTTTATAGTGGGGTGCCATCCAACACAAAAGGGGCCAGGCCACAACTGTCTGAGCCATGTCCACGTTTATAGTGGGGTAACTACAGGACTATAGTAGAGACCAAGCAATGCCTAATGATCCCTTTAGCATGGTGGAAAACCCAGTAACCTCTTTGTCAGCAACTCTGGTTACATTGAGCTGAGAGAGAGCAGCTTTTAGTTACATTAGAAAGCATGCCTTTTCAGCTATAGACATAACACATCCTTCCAGGCTTCAGGCTGCCAATACAATGATTTATCTTACAAAATACTGGGGTGCACCCATAAATTAGTGAATATAATATCTGGAAATATGTTCACATATACCGCCACACGCCTGTAACCCCAGTACTGAATAGGGCTGACACAGGAAGGTCAATGGGCCTTGCTGGCCAGACAGCCTAGCCAGAAAAAAAAAAAAAAAAAAAAAAAAAGAGCTCCAGGTTCAGTGAGAGATGCAGTGACAGAGGAAGATGCCAGTGTTGTCCTATGGCTTCTGCAAGCGTGTGTGGGGGAGCTGGGCAAATCAATCAAATGACCAAATGAATCAAACAAATCACTAATGAATAAACCACCAGTAAAGCTAGTACCTGGTCACTTAGAGCTATCGCAAAGTCTTGTCTAGCTCATCAGGACTTCTGAGTTTGCTACTTATGACTTTCAACCTACTAGGTATATGATCTTAGGTAAGTAATGTAAGTCTCCATACCTTCATTTTATGAGCTGGGAAAATGGGAATTTAAAAAGTTATATATCCAGCTGGCAGGATGACTGAGCAGGTAAAAGAGCTTCCTGTGTAAGACTGATAACCTGAGTTCAAGCCCAATTCCTGTGGCATAAGGAAAGAACTGTCCTCTGACCTCTGCATGTGCCATCCTATGCACCCACCCATGTGTGTGTGTGTGTGTGTGTGTGTGTGTGTGTGTGTTCACCCTCAAATACATACAAGCACACATAATAATAAAATTAAAAAGAATATGTTTTTATTTCATAGAATTGGAGTGCAGTCTAAGTGAGTTAATGCTTAGCATATTTTAAGTCCTATACAAATGCTAGCTTTAAAAATCACTGTTACAGAGTGAGCGAGATGGCCCAGCAAGTAAAGATGTTTATCACTAATCCTGACAACTAATCCTTACCACCAGTTCTGACAAATTGGAATCCTTGGGATCCACGTGGTGAGAGGAGAGAACCAACTCTCTTAGGTTGCCCTTTGACCTTCACATACATGCCATGGCATATGCACATGTGTACGTGCACACACAAATAAATGTAAAAAAATATTTTTAATTAATATTGTATGTCCAAGAATATAAAAACCAAGTAGATATTGGACACACGAGCCCAGAGACTAGGCAAAGAAAAGACTGAAAAAAAATTAGCATGGGCCCAGCATGGTGGCTACTCAAGAGTTCAAGACTAGTCTGGGCTACATGGCAAGACCCTGATGTGTAGCAGTTTCATTCCCTTCTGGAAAGAGGATGGCGGCTTGTAGTCCTGGGGGGTTGGAGTCTTCCTGTCACGTGTGTGTCCCAGCCTCAGGTACGCTGCCTGACTGGAGTCGGCGACTACTCTAGAGGCCAGCTCCAGGTTGAGGGACATGGCTGGCAGGACACAAAGTGACAGGACAGCCGTGGGTTTATGGCATCCTGCCTTGTCCTTGGTGGACTTCCGGTGAGTCGATGAGTGGACAGACACTCAGGAACACGCTTCAGGGGGTGTCTCCACTTTCATGCAGTGTGTAGGGTACATACATCGGGCCACAAGCAGGGGAGGGTCTTTGGTACCCAAGCTTAAGACAAGGATATTGGAGTAGCCTTATTTGCATGTGTGGCTCAAGTCTAAGAGTCAAGGTCTTGCAAGGGTATTTCTGCATAAGGAGTGGTCCCACAGGGAAAAAGAGGAAGGCACCTTATCAGTAAATGGACTCATCCCTAGGCTTCCAGCTACAGGGCAGATAAGCACCAACCAAGCCACATTCCTTTGCTTCTGTGAAGCAGGCAATATTTAATATTTAGCTGGGTTCTGGCTAGGGCAAAAGTGAGGAGCAGCCAAGCACCTTCTGTTTTCAAACCCTAGGGGTGATGTGGGGTTCAAAAGCCAGCCTTGACACACTCTCAGTCTTTGGGCAGTCCTACAGGGGCCCATGAGACTCATGAAGTAAACAAAATCTTACAAGTCTCAGAAAGCTAAAACTTAAAAGGTTTGCAAGGCTCACCCTCTTCCCGCCTGCCTCCCCCAGTGTCTATGAGCAGTGAGCAACTGCTGTGGGGAGGGGAGCATCAGACTAGGGAAGCTGCCTGCAGGATGTGCAGAGAGCCCCAGAGACGCAGCCTTCTGAGCCATCAACGGACGCTGCCCTGGAGTCACCCATGCTCTTGCAACCTCCTGCCCATATGTCGGTCGGAAACCCCGGAAAACTCACTGGTTCACTAAGCTAGCCGCCGAGGAATCATTTCTCTGGTGTGGTTGGATGCTCTGTCTGGAGGGGGGAGGACTTTCATTTGCAACTCCCCAGGGAAGTCCATGCAACAGTCCACATCTTGAAAAGCAAAAACAAACAAAAAAACGAAACTGAACATAGCCACATACTTTATGGCGATTAGCAGCCTGATAACATTTGAAGTCACAGAACTGGAAAAGTCAACTGTGGAGGAAGTCAGACAGGATCAAGGGCTGCAGAGATGGTTCTGCCCTTAAAGGCTCGGCTCACAACCAAATGGCAAGAGAGCAAGGGCTTATAAAAACAGAACAAGGTGCTGTAAGCATATTATCAAACTGATTCGAAGTGGTGGGCATCTTACCTGCCAAACTGCTTGCCTGTAAAATTCCATGGAAAAATGTTATTCCTGCTGTTAAACGTGTTAGCAATGCCCCTCCCTTTCTGGGTTGAACCCAGGACCTTGATTATCATGAGGTAAGCAGTATTCTATGAATGAGCAGGACCTCTAGCTCTTTAATTTTCATTTTGAGACAGGGTTTCACTAAGTCGCCCAGCTGGCCTTGTATTAGTTATATAGCCAGATATGCCCTGCGCTTCCGATTTTCCTGCCTCAGCCTTCTGGGTTGCTGGGATGAAGGCATGCTCTTTCAAGCCTGACCCTCAACCCATATCTTTTATGACAGATTCGAAGATCACCTTGTGCTGATCTCAGAGGAAACTTTTTCCACATTAGCTAGTTTATATCCCTTTGATGGACAACGAGAAGAACGCTGTAACTTACGAATTTGCCTGTTGGGATTAGCCGCAGTCATTTCAGAGTTAAACTAAAAATTCAACGACTGTTCAATTCACTAATTCCAAGTGTGATTTCTCTGCTTTAAAAAAAAAAAAGAAAAGAAAAAAGATAGCTATTGTTCCTGTCTCCATTTTGTTCTGAGTTAATTTTGTAACGTCATTTCCAATGCATAGGAGAGAGCTGGAGGAGGGACAAAGGTGGGAAGCAGTGGCAAGAAGAGCTGTGAAATGGCGGTGTATATTCTGCGCCCACATTTGCTGATGCTGGACTCGCCACCATCCCACCCAACCCCCACCACGGGCAATATAGTCAACCATTTAAGCATATAAACGACATCCTTAAAGATTAGGGATTCTGTTTCTTTTTTGGTATAGATTATAAAAATCCTGTGTGGTGTTCTGTCTTTGTTTGTTTTGTTTTTTACATTGAAAGCACATCCAGTTGGGAGATGGCACATTTCATATACACACAGTTAAACGTGGCAGGTGGCCAGCATACTGGCTAGAGGTTTAGGAGCTTAATCAAATTCAGGTTAGATATTTTTGGCAAGAATGTTTCATGAGAGACAGCATACTTCCCAGCGAACTAGATCAGGAACCCCCATATTTGTATACTATTTTAAGTGATGTTGTTTGGCCTCCTAGATAGATGCTTGGTAGTTTTCCAGTATGAACAAAAATTCCCCATTTCACCCTTTTAAATGTAAAAGGTAACCTTTAATTATCCCCACAGGACTATGAGATGTGACTGTTTTGTTACCCCATAACTTCTCAACCAATGATTTAAGACTCTTCTGATGATCTTGTGGGAACCAATTATTATCCTACAGGCTAAAGATAGTAATAAAACATGACACTTTACATATGGGATTGTTTACATGTGCTGTTTACAACAGTGATTATTTTTAAAATTATTTAAAATAAAATAAGGATTCAAAAAGAGCAGAGAGTCCATTTGGGTACCTTACAGGTCAGGACGAGCCCTGATGAGATAAGCAGCCACAAAGAGCTAGGGACGGATAGGGCTAAATCAGATAACATGTACTTGAGGAGGTAACACTAACTGCTGGAGAAAATAAACTCCAGGATTTCGGATGCTTAACTTAATAATTTACTTTTGCTTACGTAAAAATCTTGCATAATTTTGCCCATTTGACAGATAGTCTTTTTTCAGACTCCAATTCCCAAACACAGGCTCCTGTCATCTTGCAGCACCGAGTTAAGAGGGTGTTGAAGTTCACTGCATCTAAGCTGAAGGGGGAAGAGAAAGTGGGGGCCGTTCCCCTCCTTAATGACATTGAGCTGAAAGTTAAACATACACTTCCTATTTGAACTTCATGTAATTGCAAAAACCGGTCAAACGGGCCCACTCAGAAGCAAAGGATGAGAGATATGGTCTTTGATGAACAGCAACTTTCAGGAAAAAAAAAAAAACTCTTTTCTGCAGAAAGGGACATTTGGGGTTCTTTACTTCAAGGGATATGTGTGGTTACCAACTAGGGAATGGATCTGTGCTTGCTGGCTCCTTTAGATTCGTATTCATGAGTGTTGTACAGGACTGTGCTTGGAGCCAAACTGTCTCCATTTCTAGGCCTTCTCCCTGGCCTGTGAGGACAGGATCATCCCAGCTGGGCCTGTTGACTATCTAAGTTCAGGCACCCAGCTAAGCATCCATCTTCCCCCCCCCCAGCTCTGACTGTATGTGGTGTTGGGGGAGGGGCTAAAGGATAGGAATGGGGAAAGAAAAGGGCAGGGTTTTGCCCATACAGCCATGGGAAGCCATCATCCCTGCAGGGCACAGACCTTCCACTGTGGCTACTTTAAGGCCATCTTCTATGCTCCTGGTGACTCCTCACCCTTTGCTCTGTAAGTAAGCCTAATCTCTTTAGTTCACCTGGGGACAGGCCTGAACTTTGGTGTAGTAGTATCTCAGTTTGTCCTTGGGACCTTAGGAAGAGGGATAGACATTGTTTATACTTCTCCCAGGGAAGGAATTTTAGCAACAATATGTAAAAAGCAGATTTAATTTTTTAAATTTATTCTAAACACATGAGTTACATGAATTTCCTTGAGGACATCTTCCATGGGAAGAAGCCACAATTGCTGCTTAGAAACAGTAGGAGGCCTGGATATAGTTTAATGGGTATGTATAGTTCACTTGTGTAGCATGTTCGAGACCCTGGGATCAATCTTCAGTACCACAAAACAGAACAAAACAGAACAAAACAAGGGCAGGAGGACTGAAAGGAAGGAAGGGAGAAGAGAACAGAAAGGAGAGGGAATAAAAGAAAATTCTATCAGTGGGCATTAAAAACACCAAAGACAAAACGGGATGTGGTTGGTGCACTTCAGAGGGAGAGGCAGATGGATCTCTGTGAGTTTGAGGCCAGTCTGGTCTACAGAGTGAGTTCTAGAAGGGTTAGAGTTACATGGTGAACCTTGTCTTGAGAGATAGAGATAGATAGATAGATAGAAACAAAAACAAAACAAAGACATAGACACACACAAAACAAAGAATCAAAAAATATTTCATGAGTTATTTCACAAAATAAATAGCAGGGAAAGTGCAAATGGAGAAAAGTAGGACCCAACTACATCAAGATAAATTTTTGGGATTTTCAAAATATGGCTTATCTATCAGAGATTTTAAAGCAGCGGTTTCTTAACCTGTGGTGGTTGAACGACCCTCTCACAGGGGTCTCATAGGACCAGCAGCATAACAGATATTTACATTACAATTTGTAACAGTGACAAAATTATAGTTATGAAGTAGCAACAAAAGTAATTTTATGTTTGGGGGTTACCATATATGAGGGACTGATTCAAGGGTTGCAGCATTAGAAAGGTTGAGAACTGCTGTTTTAAAGCATTCACATTCGTGATATGAATCAGAAATATATAAACACTATTAAACTATCTCATTTTTGTGCTTGTGCTGATTCTAATAGGTATGTCAGAGATTCCCTAGCCTTGGAACTCATTCTTTTATCCTTAGTGGTCACAAGCCCACAAAGGCTATGTTTATTAATTCAATAAATATTTAAAAAAAAATATCATCCGTGTGTCAGATACTGTTCTAGGTGTTGAAAAGGCCCTGAACAAGAACAGGTCTGGAGGGAAAGGATACTTTATGCAAACAGTTACCTCCCCACATCCAAAGAGTTCAAGGATAGTAAGTGCTGAAAAGCATATGACCTGAAGAATGTAAGATGGGTGTGATGGCTATCTTTGGTTGTCAAGTTGGTTACACCTGGAATTAATTAAAGCCTCAAAATGGCAGGGCACATCTGCCAGGGATTTTTGCTTAATTAAATAATTTGAAGTGGGAAGATCCACCTGTAATCCAGATCTTTGAGGTGGAAAGAAGCGCCTCTAATCTGGGCCACACCTGTCAACGCCTTCCTCTGATCACCACATGCACCAGCATGAATGTGGTGCACATACACACATGCAAGCAAAACATTCATACACATGAATTGGCCAGGAACTTATTGTAGAACAGGCTGGCCTTGAGCAAACAGAGATGCACCTGCCCATCACCAACTGCATACTTTTTAAACCGACGAACTTTGTGATACATAAATTTGATCTCAATAAAGTTGAAATCCAGCTCGGTTACCGGTAAGTTTTCTTAGAGCCAGCTGCTCCAGAGCTTAATGAAGTGCCTTCAGCCTGAGGATGCGAGGCCACACCCCTCCCCTCGTTTCCTAGCAACCAGCTTCCTACTGCACGCTCCCTCAAGCTTCCTTCCGTCACTTCCGTTCTCAACAGGAAGTGAGGTCAACCAGGAGGCTTTCCCGGGAGTTCAGCGTTCGCAGCTGGTGAAGAAGTCTTCCTGGACGGGAGCTGGCACCGTCCGGGTTCAGGATTGGTGCAGAGGCCCGGGGAATCCGGGACCGGGCACTCGCGGGCCCGCGGCGGCGGGGCAGGAGCCGGCGGTACGCTGCTGGGTGTCCGGAGTCCGCGTGTGCTCGCTTTCCCGGTGGCTCACCCCCAGCTCTAAGTCTCGGACCTTTCTGCGCTCCTCCCCCAACTCCCCAGGTCCTGCGTTTGAAGGAAGACCCCTCACAGAAAACATTCTCCCGCCGACTTCAGTTCTCGCCCAAGCCCCTCAGAGCTCTGCCGAGACCTCCCTGGGATCTGTCAGCGACTTTTGAGTTGCCAGAGGCCTGGGGTAAATGTTTCCCTGAGTGCTCAGCCGCGGGCAGGGAGGCATTTCCTGCAAAGTATGGGATAGGTACTTTGGGGCAGTGTGCATTTCGGCTTACTACTTAATGAATGTCTCTGGTGGGGTTTCTGATAAACCCGAGGAGTTTGCCTTGGTTTAGGTGGTGGGGGGCCATATTGTGATGAGGCTTTAAAGGCCCAGGTGATTCCAGTTTTGTAGCTCTTAGTCTGACCTGCCCAGAATTAAATGACCTGTTTGTATCAGGGTTTTTTGTTTTTGTTTTTTTTTTTTTTGGTTTGTTTTTTTGTTTTTGTGTTTTGTTTTACTTTCTTTTTCTCTCTCTCCTTCCTTTGTTCCTTCTCTCTCTCTTTCCCTCCTTCCCCCCTCCCCCCTTTCTCGAGACAGGTTTCTCTGTTGTTACTGGCTGTCCTGGAACTCATTATGTAGACCGAGCTGACCTTGAACTCACAAGAGATACACCTGCCTCTGCCTCCCAATTGAGTGCTGGGATTAACGGCCGTAAGCCACCACTGCCCGGCTAATGTGTTTCTTACCTGCAACTAAACTACAGTTTTCTTGGGCAAAGATTAAGTACTTTTGTGACTTTCATAGCATCAAACACAGTACCGAACACAGTATGGGTACAGTCATACCTGAACACAAGTTTTGTTTTGTTTTTTTAAATATCTTTAAAGAGGTGGAGGCGAGAGGATCTGGAATTCCAAGGATCTGGAATTCCAAGTCACTCTCAGCTGCAAAGAGAGTTCCATGCCACGCCTGGGCTATGCAAGACTTTATCTCAAAACAAAAGTAAAAACATCGAAGGCATCTATTTAAATACAGTTCAGTTCCTGGAAAAGATGGCACAAAACAACACCATCTTTTTAGATAAAAATAGTAAAATCTAATTAGATAAGTTTTTGTGAATTTGAGACTGCTTTGGGACGATTGTTCACGCACTCATTAGAAAATGGTGCACCTGTCTTTCAGGAAAAAGCCAAATGATGGTCTTTCCATTGCTTCTTCCCATTTTAGTATTCACTCTGTTTCTCCCCCTTCTCATCCTTTTAAATAGGTATTGTGTCTTAACTTGCTGACCCAGAGGTGCTGGTCATTATGGGAAACCAACTGGCTGGCATTGCTCCTTCCCAGATCCTTTCTGTGGAGAGTTATTTCTCAGACATCCATGACTTTGAATATGATAAGAGCCTGGGAAGTACTCGGTTTTTTAAAGTTGCCCGAGCGAAGCACCGGGAAGGCCTGGTGGTTGTGAAGGTCTTCGCGATTCAGGATCCCACGTTGCCTTTGACTAGTTATAAACAAGAGCTGGAGGAACTGAAAATCAGGCTCCATTCTGCACAGAACTGCCTGCCTTTCCAGAAAGCTGCAGAAAAAGCATCTGAGAAAGCAGCCATGCTGTTTAGGCAGTATGTGAGAGACAACCTCTACGATCGCATCAGTACCCGTCCGTTTTTAAATAACATAGAGAAGCGCTGGATCGCGTTCCAGATCCTGACAGCTGTGGACCAAGCACACAAATCCGGAGTCCGCCACGGCGACATCAAGACAGAGAATGTGATGGTCACCAGCTGGAACTGGGTCCTTTTAACCGACTTTGCCAGTTTTAAGCCCACTTATCTTCCAGAGGACAACCCAGCAGATTTCAACTATTTTTTTGATACCTCCCGAAGGAGGACTTGCTACATTGCTCCTGAACGGTTTGTTGATGGTGGTATGTTTGCCACCGAGTTAGAATATATGAGAGATCCCTCAACTCCACTTGTAGACCTAAATAGCAATCAGAGAACACGGGGAGAGTTGAAGAGAGCCATGGACATCTTTTCAGCAGGTATTTGAATCAATCAGATTAGCTAATTTGCATATTTTAACTATCCAGTATAGAAATGTAGGTTTTTTTGTAAGGTGCCAGATTTTTAAACATTTCTTGGTATACCTGATAACACTGTTTCAGATAGATACACGATTTCCTCATTGGACATGCTTAAGTGATGAGCAAATGCAAAGTACATTTCATTTAAACATTCAAAGTATGTGCTTCACAATGCTGGTGACATGGACAGATGCTACGTGTCTGTTCTGAGATATAGAAAAAGTACATCTCACTTCGTGTTTCCTGTGGCGGTGAGGAGCATAAGATGTTATAGAGACACAGAGTTAAATAAGTCTCTGGGAGTGATAGGAAGGGAGGCAGTGTCAGAAAAGGCCTCTGTTAGAGTGATGCATTCAACCTGAGGCCTGCAGTGACTAAGTTAGTTTTGGTAGTTTGTTTCAGGCAGTGTGGTGCTTCACAAGGCATCTATTTAATGCTGGTATTCATAAATGTACATTTAACCAAAACTACGATTTGAATCCTGCAGAGATTTCTTTTTTGTCTATGTAATTTGTGGGTGTGCAGGTACATAGTGTATGTGGGTGTATATTCATGTGTGCAGGTATGTGTATGTATGTATGTGAGCATGAACATAGTGGGCCAGCACCCAAGGAGCCACACCCAGGGGTGTCTCTGGCCTCTACACTGTGGTAAGTTCTCTGCCCACTGGTAGTTATTTTGTAGTAGGGTCTCTTCTGGGCAAGGAGCTTACCATGTAGGCTTTGTTGGTCAGCGAATCCCAGAGATCTTTCTGTGCTTGTGTCTTCAATTTTGGAATTATAAGTGTGAACCATCCTGCCCAGCTTTTTATGTGGATTCTGGGGTTTTAGTTCACTTGCAAGTGATTTTATGACCGAGCCATTCCCCAAGCCCCTATGAGGTTTAGTGTTTTGATTTTAATCAGTTTATAACTTTTTGATACTTACAAGACACATCCTAATTGATTGCATATTTCTGAACCAGGTAACAGCATCACAGATTGCCACAGGGTAGAGCTTGTTAGGTGACTCCTCCTCTTTATGGTTTTTGGACAAATGTGCATAGCTGTGATGTGGAACATTCCTTATTCCTTTGGCTCAGAAGGCTTTGCTGGCGCCAGTGCACATATCTGGAGTCTCCATGTCCTTCGTGGCGTAGTTCTGGATTTGTGACTGCCTGGGGGACATACTTCCTGAAGCCCACTCCACAGATACTTGTGAGTGTTGACAGACCTTGGGGTCACCTCCTTGCTGATGGCAAAATGGCCCTTTCTTTTCTTGCCACCCTTCTTTACAGGAACCATTCTGCCCTGCCTAAGTTAGAAAAGGTCCCCACAAGCTTTTTTATGTTGTGTTTTTGTTTGTTTTTCATCTAAAGAATTTTGTAATTTCCTTTTGATTTTCCTCTCGAGACTGGCAATGGAGCACAGGCTCTCGTTCCCCATGGCCAAGCACTGAGTTACATCTGCAGCCCTTTTCACTTCATCTTAGACAGTTGTGCTAAGTCTTCCGAGCTGATTGAACTTTGCTTCCCCTGCTTCAGCCTTCCATGTAACTGGGATTACAGGTGTGGACTCCCATGTTGCTGGGATTGCAGGAATACACCACCACTCTCACCTTTCTTACGGTCCCCTAATCAATTAATTATTTAGGAGTTGTCTACTTTTCTATTGCTGAAATAAAATGTCACAACCAAGTCAATTTAAAAAAGACAGCATTTCATTTGGCTTTCGGTTTCAGAGGGTTAGAGTATGTATGCACATCTCTGTGTGTTGGTTTCTCCTCTGTGACACTACCTGGATTCAGTCAAGAAGTTTCCCTAATGATTTTAATTGTGTTTACTTCCTCTCAGCCTTACCTCTGACAGATTAGGTTTCTCCATAATACCACACAGTGAAGATTCAATTCAACACAGGAAGCCTTGGAGTGCACTGAAACCCAGTTGTTGAGGGTCATTTAGTGGCCCACCTGCGATCTTGTGTAGCTATGTATATTCTATAGACTCTTGAGAATTTGTATTCTTCTGTCTTGGGTAGGATGTCATGTTGATATTTATTAGATCTGATTGGTTTACAGTGTTACTCAGGTCTTCTGTTTCCTGCTTACATATGACGGGTTAAATCTTTTAAAATTACATTTATTTTTATACCCTCCCTCCCCTCACACACAGAGTACAAGAGAGCCTGCAAGGGAATGTGCAAGCAAACTCGTATCTTGATGCGTGTTTGGAGGTCAGAGGACAACTTTTGGAAATGGATTCTCTCCCACCATGTTGGACTTGGAGATTGAACTTCGGTCATCAGACTTGGTGGCAAGGGCGTTTACCACTGGGCCATCTTACTGGCCCTAGCACTTTTTCTTTTAAATAGCCGTGTTTGAAGTTCTTTATTTTGAAGTCAACATTTTTCAGTGGATAAAATTGGGAAAAGTACCCTCTGGAGTTTGCATTCTAGTAGGCACAGAGATGATAAACAGGCAACATGATATATATATATATGGTCTGTGAGTTGGTACTGTGAAAAAATAGTAGTGAAAGGAAAAAGAATACAGATGAGTTGCAGTGGCTCTTGGAACCTCTTTTTGTTTTGACTTTTTTCTGAGACCCACTCTCTATGTAGTCCTGGCTGTCTTGGAACTCACTTTGTAGGTTAGGCTGGCCTAGAACTCAGAGAAAGCCACATACCTCTGCCTTCTAAGCGCTGGGATCAAGGGCATGCATCACCACCACTCCTGGTCTCTTGTAATCTTAAACAGGTAATTCTGGTCGTCTGACTTGGTGTTCTTGGAAAACTCCTACCGGCTGGAGTAGGATAGTCTCTGGCCCTTTTACCTGCCCTCTGGACCCTTTTGCTCCCGCTGGGTTGCCTCGTCCACCTCTGATGTGAGGAGTGGTGCCTGGCCCTGTTCCATCTTGTTAAGCCATGGCCTGTTTGAGCAGTAACCCTGGGAGATTACTCTTTTCTAGGGAGAAGTGGGGGATTGTTAGGGTTGGCTGGTGGGTGGAGGCAGGGGTAGATCTGAGGGAAAGGGGACATGTGGGGGGAACTGGGAAAAGTGGAGGGGAAGAGGGGGGTCGGGATATATTGTATGAGAGAAGAAAAATAAATGTAAAAACATAATAAGAAGAAAGGATTTACTGCTGGCTGACCAAGGCTCTGAAGGAGGCAGACACCTAGTAGCCAGTACTACTCAGTGAGTATTCCTGGCAAAAGGCCTAGCAGGTACAAAGGCTGTGAGGTTGTTTTTTCGGGTCTCTATGTGACTTGTCAAGTGCATGTCTTATAATTACCCAGTAAAATCACTATGTTCTTCTGGGAATGTAGGTACTTAAATTCTTGATTGAAGAATTTGTTAGTGCAAAATGGTTGAATTCTTTCCCCTTCTAGTTTACTCTCACATTTTTAGCACTTGATATATGTTTATAATATGAATATATAAAATGAAATTTGTTCACTGGTTATGTTCTATCTTCCTTTCTAGGAGGGGAGCTTGGTTGAAGGCAGGGTTCACTGCCCTGTGCTAGTAACACCTGTTATAGGCAGCACCTATTACTTGTTCAGTGATAGACGAATGGCTAGATATTGCTTAGCAGCTCTTAAAACCTTAATGCTATACTTTTGTACTAAAGGGATTCTTGTGGCTTTTAAACTCTTTATGGAAATGTGCGTATGTTTTTTAAGAAGGGGAAAAATTGAATGATTGTCATTATGCTTATGCCGTGGTGATCAAGTAATTAGATACAGCCTGTATATTGCATTTATACATTTAAATTCAGTTCATTTGGGGTATAGCATTTTGAGGATACTGATTTTTCTGAATTCTGACCTGTATTACGTGATCTCTTCATCTCATTTCTAATGGAATTGTGTCTGATTTTCCAGGTTGTGTGATAGCTGAGCTTTTTACAGAAGGTGTGCCATTGTTTGATCTCTCTCAACTGTTGGCATATAGAAATGGACATTTTTTCCCTGAACAAGTGTTAAATAAAATTGAAGATCGCAGTATCAGAGAATTGGTAACTATGCTACAAATATTCGCCATACATTTTTTAATAGGAATATGTCTTAGCTGGCCTGGACCTTGCTGTGTTAGCTCACTCAGGGCAGTCCTCCTGCCTTAGCCTCCTGAGTGTTGGGGTGACAGGCATGAGCCACCGCACTCATTCCCTCCTCCACTCAAATTTGGAACAAAACCTAGTACTGATAAACATAATTTTGTTATCAAATTAGAAAGAAATGTTCTATTTTCCCTTTTTGGCATAAAGCACATTTGATACTTTAAAAAGAAGATAGAAAAATGAATTTATTATCTATTATTCCATGATAATCTTACCTCTCTACTTTGGGCAGATTTGGAAGTGGGCAGTGCCTGTGGGGTCTGAATGAGTTCTGGAGAGGCTGCCCTACATAGAACTTGCTCGTGAGAAATGAAGGCAGACATCTGCAGTGGAGAGAGAGAGAGCGTCAGCTTGAGATCACAGGAGTGGGGCCTCTTCCTCTGGAAGGGGAGCTGCACAATCACGTGGTTATGGTAGCACAGGACTGAGGAATTCTTTGCAAGGCCATCTGATTGGATGTTTGTATCACCGTTTGAGGGCGTCTTTTTAAAGTAACTGACTCTGTGATAACTCTCGGTCATGTGAAAGGTTATGGTGTATTTAGAATACTCTGCAGTATTCTAAGTGGGGAAAGGCCACTACTGCTAGGCCCGGTGGCATAGGTCTGCAATTCCAGCTACTTAGGAGGCCAAGGAAAGGGGACCACAAATTCAGGGCCTACCTGAGGGTACAGATTGTGTTCAAGGCTAGTTTAGTGAATTTAGTGAATCATTATCTAACCATAAATAAAATTGAGAGGTGCTAGGCTGTAGCTCAGGGGTCAGCACTTGCCTGGAATGTGTTTGGGAGGATGACTGAAGCAGGACAGTGTGAGATCCTGGCCAGCCTGGGCCACATACCAAGACTGCCTAAGAGCAAAGTAAAAGGGGAAATGCTGAAACTACGATGCTCTAGAGAAAGCCAGCACAGCTTGTGGTAAGGAGCACGCCTGCAGCTCTTCCTTGGAGCTGACACTTGCCAAATCTCTTTAGCTGAGCATCTTCATGTCTTTAGATCTACGTTGGTTTTTGTTTTTTGGTTTTTTTTTTTAATTTGGAAGTCAGTTTGTTTATTAATCTTTAAGGTGTTAATGCAAATGTAAAGGTAGTTCTTAGATAATCTATTTTCCACATAGTACACTTGATGTCCCTAAGTTCAATGTTAGTTTCTAGTTTAGAATCCAAAAAGAAAGCCAAATTGCATATACATTTTAATGATATTTTATGTTTTTGACTAGTGGGAACATTGAACTGGTTTTTATATATTGAAAGAATTTATCTCCTTATATCAGATATATCATTTCTAGTGCTCACATTTTCTCACACTTTTAAGTATTTATTTTTAAGATTACAAAAGATTCTAAAGTGTGTGTGTGTATCTGTGTGTCTGTGTCTGCGTGCACGTGCAAGTATGCAGAGCCAGAGGCGTTAGATCTCCTGGAGCCTGAGTTATGAGTGATTGTGAGCCACCTGCTGTGGGTGCTGGGAGGTGAGCAAGTGCTCTTGGGCACCGAGTCATCTCTTTACCCTAGTATTTTATATCTCTGGGGTGCTGGGGTTTAACACAGGACCTCACACATCTACGCCAGTGCTCATCCCCGAGCTACATTACCAGCCCTTTGATTCTACTCTCCGATGAACTACACTTAACCACGTGCTAATCCTTTGGATTTGTGGTAGTACAGTTTAAACCAGAACTCTTAACTGGGGCTCTGAAAATGATCTCAGGAGTTCTATAATTTCTTCCAGATTCATGTGTTATCTTGTATGTGTCTGTTTTTCTCTGAAGGTCTGCTGCTTTTTAAATACTAAGTATCAATGTGTGACCTCTTATATACCAGGCTATCTGTGCATACTAGTGTGTAGCGTCCTGTTGCCTTCTAGGATGATGTGAGATATAATTAGTTTGTAGTTCTAAAAAGAAAGGGTAGCTGGATATAGTGGTGCATGCTTGTGGTCCCAGTACTCAGGAGAGGCAGACACAGTGGCTCTCTGAGTGTTCCAGGCCAGCCAGCGCTACATGCTCAGGTGCTATTTGGGGAGATAAAAAAAAAAAAAGGATGGACAAGAATTAGAATTACCTCAGAAATCCTTTAAATCGCATGTAATTGCTCTTGTGACTTTCATCTGGTTTGACTTGTATGTGTAGACAGGATCTTATGTAGTCCAAGCCTTGAACTTGTTATGTAGCTCAGGAGGCTGGCCTTGAACTTGTTTTCATTCTCGTGCCCAAGCCTTGAGTGCTGGGGTTGTAGGTGTGAGCCATCCCTTCTGTCTTTAATTTTCTGTTCTAAAAGTACCCTTTGCTCTTTTCTCCTTCCATATAGGTAACTCAGATGATTCATCGTGAGCCAGAAAAGCGTCTAGAAGCTGAAGATTACTTGAAGCAACAGCGTGGCAATGCCTTCCCGGAAATATTCTATACTTTCCTTCAGCCTTACATGGCTCAGTTCGCCAAGGAGACTTTTCTCTCTGCAGATGAGCGAATTTTGGTTATACGGAAAGACTTGGGCAACATTATTCACAACCTGTGTGGGCATGATTTGTCAGAAAAAGCAGAAGGGGAGCCCAAGGAAAGTGGGCTGGTTGTCTTGGTGTCCGTCATAACGTCCTGCCTGCAGACGCTGAAGTCCTGTGACTCCAAACTCGCTGCCTTGGAGCTCATCCTCCACTTGGCCCCAAGGCTAAGTGTAGAGATCCTTCTGGATCGCATTACTCCGTACTTGTTGCATTTCAGCAACGACTCTGTTCCTAGAGTGAGGGCTGAAGCCCTGAGGACGCTCACCAAAGTTCTTGCCCTCGTCAAAGAGGTTCCTCGTAATGACGTCAACATCTATCCAGAGTACATTCTCCCAGGCATAGCCCACCTGGCCCAAGACGATGCTACTATCGTGCGGCTGGCCTATGCTGGTAAGAGCTCGTTGTCCTAGTTACAGCTGCTCAGATGCTTTTCACAGTACCGACCGTCCTAGCTCTTCATTTTCTGATTTCTTTGGGAATTCCTTGTGTGAATTTTGAATTATGAATACGTGTGTGTGTGTGTGTGTGTGTGTGTGTGTGTATAATATTAATATAGCTAATCTATTCGTGGGGCTCAACTTTAAACTTTTTTATTAATGCTTTTAAAATTATTAGAATTATGAAGTGAAGAATTATACAGTGTGGACTCCAAGTTTATTCTTTAGTACTCAGGATGCATGGCATTGTGATGAAATGGGTGTGTCATACACACCTACTTGTTCTGCTTAGAAGTCTCACTCACAAAGCCTAAAGATTCATGTTTTAAGCTCCTTGAGCTAATTCTGAATGCATACTTCACCAGGGGAAATATCACTGAGACATTTATGGAATCTATATCTATGATCTAATGGAAGTGGACCTTCTGTTTGGAAGCCTTTGTACATAATGTATAGTACACACGTGATATTACCACATTTTTTAAAGCAATTCAGTCATTAGTTTATTACTTGCCTGTCATTAATAGAACACCTGAAAGCAACAGTCTGTTTCCAATTCATTTGGGAATCCAGTAAATTAACTAACATACAAGAAGCACAGGTTTGTTTATTTGTTTGTTTGTTTGTTTTAAAGTATATCATTCTTATCTCAATTTTATGACCCTGCTTTTGGCTTAGTGTATCTTAACCTGTTCTCAGTTGTCACGTAGGTAAAGCTCTGCTGTGTTAACGTGTGGCATCCCGTTACTCCTAGCCCTAGTGTAAAAGCCGTAGCTGCTGTGTATTCAAAACCCTGCTTGATACCAAAGCATCGCTTGCTCAAGGTTGCTGCAAGAGTTGGTTATGAGATTTTGCAATTAACCCTTGTAGCAGCCTTGAGTAAGGTGTTGTATTACCTTCGTTTTAAAGGTTATGAAAGACTAAGTAAGTAACATGGCTGTACTCCAACTCTGCTTAATGTTTAGTTCCCACAGCTGTAAGACTAGGTCTTGGACTTGAAATGGTCTTGCTTTCCTTTGGTTTCTCTAAGAGTCCATGATAACTCAGGGTCAGTAGCATCACCTTTCAGTGAGAAGTAAATCAGCCTGAGTAGGACAGGAATGGTTTTGAACTTGTGTGGTTAAATATAATTAAATTATGCATTGCACTAAGTATAAAAATTTAAACTCCACTTTTTTTCCTTTGCAGTATTCTTTTTCATCTCAAAATATGCTGGCATAGACTTACATTTTGTATAAAATGAACTTAAAAGTGTTTTTATTTTTCCTCTGTGTGTGTGTGTTTTGTAGACTTACATGGGGAATTAAACATAGATCTACCCAGACTTTAAAAGGCCAAGAAAGAAAGAGCCTTCCCTAATAAAGGTGTATAATCAGCTTGCCATGTCTGTGAGTTCTCTATGTACTTAGCAAACTGAAGATTGAAAATATTTGAGAAAAATCTTTATTAAAAAAATAGACTTTTTTTGTTTTTCCCTAAACAATGTAGTATAGCAGCTATTTATGTAGCATTATGTGCTGTAAGTAGTTGGAAGCTTAGTCTAGAGATGATTTGAAGTAAGTGGGAAGGTATGTGTTAAGTAAGTAAGTGTGATGATACTTTCTAAAGGGATGTGAGCTTCTGCAGCGGAAGCCTAGAGCTTCTCCCAGCTGTGGATATTGAGGACAGTGCACAGGTACTAAGGAAGTGCACGTTTATCTAGAATTTGGTTTATTATTAGGTATAACCTAGAAATCTCCCCCATCTCTTGTTTGGTGTTGGGGATCAAACTCAATGCCTTTGTGCTACACGGTAGACAAGCATTCTACTGAGCTACACCTTAGCCCCTAGTTCTCCTGTTAAGGTGAACAGGTATTGCGGGATAACATCTTGCTTACGTAGTTCTTTGGGTGTGTGTGTGTGTGTGCGCGCATGTATGTATATTGTAGGGTGGGTTTGATTTCATAGGCATTACAAAGTAAGGAAATGTGTAAGGCTGTGGATTTGAACTCCAGCACTTACTTTCAGCTCAAGGTGGCTATTGTATGTTTCAGCTCAAGGTAGCTATTCATTGCTAAGAAAGAAGAGTGCAGTCTTTGGGCACTTAGAGTCATAGGCAAAGCTTAGAATCAGAAGGCAAGCGAAGATATGGAAGTAGGAATGAACAGAAGAATGACAGTGAAGAACAGACATCAATGACAGACATTAGAGCTGGATGCGTGGGGTGGTGAAGAGTGTCAGTCGGCCTTGTGGATCTCAAAGAAAAGACAGTCAGTACAGAAGTGCGGCCAGCAGTCTCACCCTTTGTCCACTGAGGACTTCAGGATTTTAATTGGACAGTAGTCTGACAACAGCTGATTCGATTTAGTAATGGCTTTTTAAGGTAGTCATGACCGACCCCTCATTCATCTGAAGAAATTGAGACTCAGGCTATTCAAACAGCAAGCTGGTAAGTAAGTGGCAGGCTTGAGGAACGAGCGCCAGTCTGTCCAGTTCCAAAGCCTGGGTGACGTTACTTTAGTGCTGATGTTTCCGTGTTAGTCTAATGACTAGCTCTAACTTGTCAGGTTACCTTTAAAGGGTAGCTCTGTGTAGGGATTAAGCATTTTCTCTTTTTCCCTCATTAGAACTGGTTACTTAATATATTAATAGTTTCTGCAAATGCAGAATTTTGTTGTTCTTTTGTTTAGAGATCATCATAGATTGAGATCAATTACAGAGACTCTGATTAAGGGCAACTTACAAAATCTTGATTTTCCTCTCATGTTTTATGATTAATGTTTATATGTGTAAAGACCTGGGGACACTGGGCCTAAAGGTGACCTGTAGTCACTCACTAACACTGTGGAGGCAGAAGCAGGAGGACCTTGAGTTTGAGGCCACTTGGGGTGCACAGGAAGGACCTTGTCTCAAAAAGTTTAAGGACTTTGGGATGAAGGTTATAAGTAGCATGAAGATTTGAGGCCATAATTGTGACTCTTCTGTTTTTACCTTATAGAAAACATAGCCCTATTGGCTGAAACAGCTCTGCGGTTCCTGGAATTAGTGCAGCTAAAAACTCTGAACATGGAGAATGACCCGGAGAGTGAAGAGGTAGATGAAGCCACACATCCGAACGGAGACTATGACACAGGTCGAGTTATTTCTCCTCTTAGAATTCCCATTATTTACTCCACATTGCCAATGGTAACTTACAAAAGCTGTCCTTTTCACTCTCTTGTAAAGTGAATGAGCAGAAAGTGTTAGGATAGGAAGGGCCCCTGACACATTATCCTTTCTGTTCTCATACACTGTTAACCTGAGATGATCAGTTCGTCCTGGTAGATTCCACCCTTGCCTCAACCAGAGTCATGTGAGCAGTATAGCTAGCTGAATTGTCTGATTCTCATTAAAAACCAGAAGCATCATTGCTAAAGAACCTAAACTTTTTCTTCTTGCATGAGTAGTGTTGAGTGTCCTTAGGAGCTATCCTCATTTAGTAATATCTTTGGTTTACATATCAAAGTTCTCCCATTTTCTATAAAGAAAAGCCTGTGATGATAAACTCTCTGAGGCTGGTGGCTTAGGTTTCTTTGTATCTAAAAATAAACTTTTAACAGGTTTTACGCCAAAGGTTTAGAAGTAGAATTAAATCTGCTCTGTGCTTGTTTAAGTTGAGAACTAGTAGAGAAATCTGGTTTACGCATTTATGAGCTGTGGACAGTCATAAGGGAAACGGAATCTTTTCAGATAATGCATTCTGCCATCACGGCTTTGGAGGAACTGAAGTTTTCTTCAATGTAATTTTCCTTAGCAGATGGTCACCTTTTCTAGTACTAAGCAGAATAGGACTGCTTTGCTCCCTTTCATTCTGCTGAGAGGTTGTTAAGCATGTGCTCTACACCAGGCAGCTCAGGAGCAATGGGGTAATTAATGGTAACAACCGTGATCAGTGCTCTCAGACTTGGACTTTAGCAAGGGAAAGACAGACAACTAGGTGGACAGATGGGGCTGAGTAAGAGGAAGTCAGAGAGGAAGGCTGTTCAGATCATCTTAAGGACTTATGATATATTCTATGGCTTTCTAACACACACACACATACATACACACACATAGACACACAAACACACACACACACAATCAACTTGCTTTAAGATGCTTTCTAAACGTTACATGCTAAACCAGTCTGATACTTTGATGGCCTTGCATGAGTTGATCTTCGGGGGAGGTAATGAGCTCTCCTTTCTGGTGCTTCCTCATACATTTCTCCTCGAGCTCATAAACAGCTGTTTGGTGAGATGGTCACTGGTCTCACAGCATCGATGTTAGAGTGAGTTTTTTGATGTCCCACTGCTAGACCTTGAACAGTGGAAAATCTTAGAAAATTCAAGCTTCTGTGATCATTCTATTATTCCAATAAGAAAGAAGACAAGTCCCGTGTGGGTGAGCCATACCTGAAATTTCATCACTCTGGAGGCCAAATAGGAGAATAGTGAGGTCAAAACTAAACAGCCAGTTCCAAGACAGCCTGAGCTAACATAGCCAGACCGTGTCTCAACCAAAATGACAAAATACAAAATGCTGGTCTACAGGTGTGAGGGAAAATTGATCCTTCTTTCTGTTTTTTAGAGCTCCAAGCCTTACATGAAATGGTCCAGCAGAAAGTTGTCACTTTGTTAAGCGACCCTGAAAATATTGTGAAACAAACTCTAATGGAGAATGGAATCACACGTTTGTGCGTCTTCTTCGGACGTCAGAAAGCCAATGATGTTTTGTTGTCCCACATGATCACTTTCCTAAATGATAAGAATGACTGGCACCTGCGTGGAGCTTTCTTCGATAGTATAGTTGGTATGTTTGTGTTTGTTTTTAAATTCATCTGTAAGGTTATAAATTCCCCTCGATCCTTCCATTGGTTTAAAAGATAGGTAACGGTATTATCAAGTTTTATTTAATGAATGAGTTCTGTCCGTCTTTGTGTTCTTTTATAATGTAACTGGCCAAGGGGCAGTTTAATTAATCTGTGTTGTAGTGATGTGAAGAAATGGCTTGTGCTCGGTAAGAACAGTGGCCTGAGAAAGTGCACGAAGTGCTGCAGGCTGCCTGGTGTGACCCCAGTGGAGTAAAGGGGTAGTGACAGAAGCTGCACTAATTACATGATGCCTGTCTTTTGGGTGAGGATAGTAGCTGATTGTTTGGTTTATGTTTTCCATATTTGTCAACTTATCCACAGCAGACGTGTTAATTTTCTTTTTAGAGGTTTTCTCTTTTTTTAATTAATGTATTTGTTTTGTTGGGGATGAGGCACACGTGTCATGGTGTGCATGTGGAGATAAGGGAGAACTTGAGTTAGTCTCCTCTTTCCACTAAGTAGGACTTGGGGGTTGGGAATCGAACTCAGGTCTTGAGGCCTGACATTAGGTACTATATATAATAGCATTTCCTAATTTGCTTTACATCTTAAAATCTAAGCATTTCCTAACATTCTTTGAAACCATAGTTCAGTAGATTCATATTATTTCTTTCCATTAAGTAATTTTACCAAAATTCATTTGATTTTTTATTTTGACTATTTAATATTTGTGTGTGTTTGGGGCTTTTTTTGTATTTTAGGGACATCTTACTATGTAGCCCAGGCTGGCCTGGAATTCTGAGTCCTCTTGCTTTAGCATCCCAACTGCTGAGATTACTGGTTAATTTTAATTTAGAATCATTTTATGTGGAGAATCTTACATAAATAAGTAAACAGAATGATAAGGTGTTAACGTGTGATCACGTGTTGCCTGCTGATAGGCTTTGTTCTGAGAAACTAGACTTTATTCAGATGAGTGAACTCTTCAACTGTCATATAATGCAGCTCATTGTCCACCGTATTAGTACTACATGACTTACTTATTTCTTAGCTTAGTTTCTTAGAGGCTAGAAACTTAGTTTCTGTAGCTAGAAGTATAAAATTCTACATAGAAAGTTGGAATTCCACTCGGGCTCCACAAGGAGACTCTTTTATAGTTCGTTTTCTGTTGCCATGATAGAGGCCATGAGCAAAAGCAACTTGAGGAGGTGGTTTATTTCATCTTACATCTAACAGTCCATCACTGAAGGAAGTCAGGGTGGGAACTCAAGTTAGGAAACTAAGGGTGGGCACTGAAGCAGAGACCGTGGAGGAAGAACGCCGTTTACTGGTTTGTTCTGGTGCTTCGCTCAGCTTGCTTTCTTCTACAGCCCAGTGCTTTCTTCTACAGCCTTCTTCTAATGCCCACAGTGGGCTAGGCATTCCCACATCAACCATTAATCAAGAAAATGACCCATAGCCAGGGGGTGGGGTGAGGTGGGGTGGTGGTGGCAGCAGTGGCAGCAGTGGCAGCAGCAGCGCACGCCTTTAATCCCAGCACTCGGGAGGCAGAGGCAAGAAGATCTCTGTGAATTCGAGGCCAGCCTGGTCTACAGAGTGAGTTCCAGGACAGCTAGAGAAACCCTGTCTTGAAAAACAAAATAAACCAGACAAAACAGACCCCACACTTGCCTGCAGACTAACCTGATGGAGGCAGCTCATTACTGCTTGAGGTTCCCTTTTCCCAGATGACCTATCTTTTGTCAAATTGGCAAATTAATGCGCACATGTGTATATATCAGTTTGTTTCAATTACTGAGTTACAGTAGTTTATAGTCATAGGAAGCGCTCTAGTTACTGCCCAGCCAAGAAAGTATTCTTTCTATAAACAAAGAATATGAATGTGTTTTACAGTTGTTGGAGTATTTTTCTGTTATTTTTCCTCCATTAACTTCAGATGCTCTACCCCACACACTCCAGGCAGGAACAGCCTTTACGTAGTGCTTGCTTGTTAGGAGGGTAAAGTGGCAGATTTCATGTGTGCTTTTTGCTGCTAGTCAAGCTACTAATGTTTGCGTCTTTGTATTTCTTACATTATCTTTTATTATTTTGGTTCTTTCTCTTGCATGAAGTTACATTTATGCTTGTGGGGTTTTGGAGCTTATAGAGCAGCAGTCTCAGCCTGTGGGTTGTGACTCCTTTGAGGGCTCAAACGACCCTTCCACAGGGGTCACTAAGACCATCTGCCTATCAGATCTTCACATTATGACTCATAGCAGTAGCAAAATTACAGTTATGAAGTAGCAGTGAAAATAATTTTATGATGGGGGTCACCACAGCATGAGGAACTGTATTAAGGGTTCTCAGCATTAAGAAGGCTGAGAGCCACTATTATGGAGTAGTAACTTTCATTTTGAAGGCAAATCTTTTTCTTTTTAATATGATTTTTTTAAAGGTATTTTAAAAATAATTGTTATGTTTTGGCTTTCGAAGTCCTTGCATATCCTGAAGTGATTTTTTTTGTTTTCTTATTAGTGACAGTTTTAGGAGACCTGCGTCTTCTCTTTTGTGAGTTCTGGTGCCCCCAGGTTTCTAGACTTCTTTCCTGGTTCTGATCGGTGGCTTGCTGTGTTAACTGTAACACGTTGCTTAGTGGTGGCGTGTATTTCTGGGTGCCGAATTACAGCAGTGCTGCCTTCCTTTCCAGGTGTTGCGGCCTATGTTGGCTGGCAGAGCTCCTCCATCCTCAAACCCCTGCTCCAGCAAGGCCTCAGCGATGCCGAGGAATTTGTCATTGTGAAAGCTCTCAATGCCCTTACCTGCATGTGCCAGTTAGGGCTGCTGCAGAAACCCCATGTGTACGAATTCGCCAGTGATATTGGTAAGCTTCTACCTTTGAGACTTAACTGGGAAATTTGGGTGTGGGAATAACTTCATATAACTTCACTCTGATAGAGTAAGAATACATACAAAAGAAAATATAACATTTGCCTTTGGGGGTCTGTGCTACCTCACTCATGATTATTTTTTTTCTAGTTCATCCATTTACCTGAAAAATTAATTTTTTTCAGTTTTCTTTACAGCTGAATAATATCCCATTGTGTAAATGTCCATTCTTCAGTTGACAGCCTCTAAGCAGGTTCCGTTTTCTGGCTGTTAAGAATAGAACAGTACTACGGGTGAGCATGTGGCCCTATATTAGGGCGTAGAGTCCCTCGGGAGTGTGCCCGAGCGGGCTAGCTGGATCTTGAGGTAGCTCTAGGCCTGCTTGCAGAGCAGCTGCACACTGATTTCCGCAGTGGCCGTACGGGTCCGCGCTCCCCCCAGCAGTGGATGAGTAGGTGTCCCCTTCCCCGCATCCTCGCCAGCTCCTGCCGTCATTTGTTTTATTGATCTTGGCCATTTTGACTGAGAGAAGATAAAATCTCAAAGTAGTTTTGAATTCCATTTCCCTGATGGCTGAGGATGTTGAGCATTTTTTCAAGTATTTCTCAGCCATTTGTGTTTCATCTTCTGAGAATTCTGTTTAGTTTGTACCCATTTTTAATCGAATTATGTCTTCTTGATGTTCAGCGTTTTAGTTCTCTATAAAGTTCTAGATACTAACCCTGTACAGGATGAATAATGGGTGAAGCTATTTTTCTCTTTATGTCTCCAGTTTATGTGAGCCCTTAAAAATAAACAGGCTTTCTGTGTTGTCATGTGTCTTTACGTTGTGTTTCTCTGTCTTTGATTGTACGATTTAATCCATCTTTATTTGAATAAGCACTTAGTAAGGACGTATTGTTTAGCCATTGGCTGACGGTCTTGTTACCCTGTACTGTCCTTCCTCTTGCATCTTCCTTTGTGATTTGATGATTTTTAAAGTGCTATGCTTTGACTCTTTAAAGTTGCATAAATTTAATTTCGCCTACACAAAAGCTCTACACTTTAATTTTCCTCACTTATGTACTTTATATATTGTGTACCCTTAAGCAAATTATTAGAGCTAAAGTTTTAGGCTGGCCTTGAACTCATGATCTCTTGCCATGCATAAGCCACTATACTGGTTTAGTGTGGTGATTCTGAGAAGAGAACGGTAGTGGTGTCCTTGGTGGTTGACTATCATGATTTCTTGGTGGTGGTTTTAAGAACTCTATTATTCCTGCTTAGGTAATTCTCAACACTCTGCTTCCCTCATGCTGTCATCAGAGAACTGGAGCATATTAGAGAGAAAAGATTGAATGCTGTATTTCCTAAGAAATCCTTTCAGCTCAGGCTTAAATATTTGATGTACTATGTCAGCTAATTACTGCTGTAATAATTCAGAATGTCAGTCAGCCACAAAGTCTTAGTAAACACCGCAGTGTATTTCTTGTCTGCACCTGTGGGCTGTGTGGGTGGCTCTGCTTCAGGCTGTGCATCGCCTTTGTCTTTGAACATGATCCATCTGTCTCATTGAGGGGCCATGGTTGTCGTGGCCACGGCGGTCCCAGCTGTTCTCATGGGGTACAAAAGCACAGGAGAGCAAGCCTGGCCATGCAGCACTGTCCTCTGTGTTACATTTGCTAACATCTGCCGTCTGCAGTAAGGGGCCTCGAGAGGTGTGTTTATGTACCTACATGCGTGAGAAGCTCAGAACCAGTTCTCGGTGCTGTCCCGTTGTTCTTGATTGTAGAGGTGTTAGGGTCGGACTCTGGGCGTGTCTAACCTTGTGCGTGTTAGACAAGTAACCAACTACTGAAATCCATCCCATTTTCAATCTTACGTCAAAGGAAAGAGCACCAGCCCTTCCTTGTCAGATGGATCAGAGGCTGTGGACGGTTAGTGAAATAATCAAAACTTCCATAGGTGATGAGAGGATCGTGTGAGAACTTTGAGGAGAGATTTTTAGTTTACTTATTTTGTATAAGCGTGTGTGTGAATATGTGTGCACGCACATGCCACTGCCTGCTTGTGGAGGTCAGAGGACAGCTCTGTGGAATTGGTTCTCTCCTTCCACCTTACATGGTGTCCAGGCTTTAGCTTGCGTGGTCGGGTTTGGCCACAGGAGCCGTCCCTGCTGAACCATCTTGGTGACGCTGAAGAGAGGGACTTTGAACGTGTCTTTCTCTTTCCTTTTTATGTAGGAATCACTAGCAAAGGGTGACACTTCAGTCTGTTTCCATGGGCTTCTGATGGTAGCTGTGAGTGTGATATCTTCTCATACTTGGAGCTCATGCAACTGTTGTGTTTTAGAAGTTTGAATTTTAGGTTAGTGTGACTTTGATTAGTTGAAATAATTGATTTTAGACTCAGTGCATAAGACTATTAAAAGAAATGAAAACATTCAGTTTTCTGGGTTAACCTTAGCTTTGAATGTTTTGAAGAATGGACATGATATGTTCTCCTTTCCTACTTCAGTGATGATATGCAAAGTTGTGAGTTATATGCTAGGTTTGACCAGACCCTGCATTGAAAAGAATGTCAGATGGATCGGGTTGTTTTCTGAACGCTATGGCATGGAGAAGAAAAAGCTCCCAGAGTCTCTGCTTCCTGTGTGCTAGCTGCTGCCCTGAACGTACCGGGGAGAGTGGAAGGGTGCTCACTTCTGTGTGCTATTGGGCATTTGTTATATCTGTGTCCAGTAGTTCTTATTTCAGTGCTACAAATGAGTGTGTGCACTCTGAAAACTAGAGATTTAGAAAGTTCAGAAAAGAGGTTAGTTTTATGGTATGGCTGGTAAGTATGATAAGGGATAAAGGTGACTTTGTTATATTGAGTCCCTGCTTTAGGCTAATGTGTGCAGGAACCTTCTAGTAACACTGACGCCTGATGTCTCTATCAAATTGTTGTAATGTGAGCACCTGTATGCCCTTACAGTTTAATGTTTGTGAGTCTGGTTGGGTGTTATCTTTTTTTCTTCCCTTTTAGCCCCCTTCCTGTGTCATCCTAATCTATGGATACGCTACGGCGCAGTGGGATTTATCACAGTGGTGGCTCGTCAAATAAGTACTGCTGATGTCTTCTGCAAACTGATGCCTTATCTTGACCCATACATTACTCAGCCAGTGATACAGGTACATATACTCTAGCTTATGATTGGTCCTTTTCAATTATGTCTCTAGAGTCTTTATATCAGGAGAATCTTAACATAAAAAAGATATTGTAAGATGGTCTGTAACATTTTCATACACCTTTCAAGCTACTAATGTTAATAAACTGATTACCCTTGTAGGAGAGACACTATCAAGAGACTGTTGTCCCTCACACTGTGGCATGCACAAGCTCAGACTTCATTTTCTTTGTGTAATCTTGTATCTGTTCTTATTTTAATTTTTTTAAGTTTTATTATTTTATTATGTTTTACATGAATGTATGTTGAATATATCACGTGTGCTTCGTGCCCAGGGAGGTCAAAAGAAGGTGCTAGATCCCATAGAACTGGAATTTCAGACAGTTGTAAACTCCATGTGGGTGCTAGGAATGGAACCCTCGTCCTCTGGAAGAGCATCCAGTGCTTCTAACCCAGAGCCATCTCTCCAGCCCCTTTACTAGTTATTCTATTTAGTTTATTAAGCTTTGCTTTTATCATTCATTTATATTTTTCAAAGCCAGAATCAGGAATTGAGGGGCTAATTATGAATGTCTCTTAAACCTTATCCTTCCTCATTTTAAAATTTAAACTTAAAACTTTCAAGTTTTAATTTTGTGTTTATGTGTGTGTCCCTGTGTGGGTTTGTGCACATGACTGCAGTGCTCTCAGAGACCAGGAAAAGGTCTTGGAACCCCTGGAGCTAGACCTACATGTGGTCTTGAGTCTCCCAGCATGGGTACTAGGAACCCAACTCAGGTCCTCAGAAGAGCAGTGAGCACTGTGACTCTAGCCTTTGTTTCTTCATTTTATATTAGACAAAGATACCTTCACACTTCAGCTGCAATAGTTATATTTGAAGACTGTTCTCTAGAGCTGGGTGTGGTGGTGCACACTTACAATGTCATTTCTCAAGAGACTGAGGCGGAAAGATTGTAAGTTCATGGGCAGCCTGGGCAATATAAAGAATTCAAGCCAGTGCGAATCACACAGTGAGATCCTGTCTCACAAAACCAGCGGCTGGGATATAGCTCAGCGGTAGAGCATTTCCTACATATTCAGTGCACTGGGTTCTATCAACATTAAAAGGAAGAACAAGAGTCCTTTTGGGCACTGCTGGTAATATCCATCCTTTTTATTATATATGCATTGACCAGAGAAGTATTCCTAGGGTCACTAACAGAAGTTTTGGACTCTGGAGGGAATGTTTTGAAGAAGGGTTTGGGTTTGTTGGGGAAACGTGAAAACCAAAGGGAAGCCCCTGGCAGTGGTTACTAAGATCTCTAGCCAGTGCCTGTGCCCTAGGCCTGTGACCCACAGGTCCCAAGTGGCTTGTAGGTCTGGGAAATGTTCTGACCTCTTCAGATCCAGTGAAGGCTTGCTCTGACTTTCTGAAACTTACCTTTGGGTATTTATTATTAGTCTTTATGTAGGGAAGACACAGATACTGTACTCCTGCAGTAATACTGAAAAGCTGGGCATTCGTACTCACTTTAAAGTTGGTTACTGTCCTGTTTTTCTCCTAAAAAACACTATTTTCTTAGAAAGTCAATACTTTCGTTAACTTTACACAGGTTGTGCTTGCTGAATTTGGAAATAATTGTTCTATGTACTGTAGTTTTGACTAATTGTTTTTACTTTCCTAATATAGATAGAAAGGAAGCTCGTTCTGCTCAGTGTTCTAAAAGAGCCAGTGAGTCGCTCAATATTTGATTACGCTTTGAGGTCTAAAGACATCACTAGCTTGTTCAGACATCTCCACATGCGTCAGAAGAAGCGAATTGGCTCTCTTCTCGACTGCCCTCCTCCTGAGGACCCCGCCATAGCACAGCTTCTGAAGAAACTGCTCTCACAGGTGTGCCTTCCTTGGGTCTCACACATAAACGCTCAGTTCATGACAGTGTTGAAGCATCTATTTAGATGTTAAAAATGCTTTTGATAGGTTATATCATGACAAATGAAAATAAATCTGTCAACATCTTACGTTTTCTCTGTGGTATCTAAGCTAAGAGTTACTTAAAACACCAAGTTAGGCTAAACCAGGAGTTACGGGAGACCTGTCAACTTCCTTGTGATTGATGGAAGAACAGAAGGAGCCTTGGATTTAGGTCCTATTTTTGGTTCAGTTTTAGACTTCACCAAAACATAATGAAGTTTGACTAGAAGAAACATCTCAGAACACAGACACAATGCAGTCTGTCTCATCCCAGACCAGATTCATACTTCTCACTGCATGCAAACAGCTACAGCATCTTGGATTTCCAGCATCTTTGTTTAAATAACCCAGCTTTGTTTTGTTTTGTTTAGTTTTTCCAGATAAGGTTTCTGTGTTGTAACTCTGACTGTCCTGGAACTCACTCTGTAGACCAGGCTGGCCTTGAACTCACAGAGGTCCACCTGCCTCTATTCCCCGAGTGCCAGAGTTAAAGGTGTGTGCCACCCCACCTGACCATAAGCCAGCTTTTTACTACTGTGTTTAAGTCTGAATTTGGATCAATTAAAAATCCCATAAGAAATCCCATAGAAAAGAACCCCTTTATTTAGCATTGGTAGGGCCTCTTTTGAAATACTAGGTTTAGATTCATCTTTCTGTCTTATATGGGATATGTGGGGCCTAGAATCAAAAACTGGAATTAAAATGCTTCTAAATGAAGACTCTAATTGCTGGAACTCCATAATAAAATTTTCACAGAGAGAATGCTTGTCACCCATGTCTCACCTGAAAAGATACACTCAGTTTTAGAGACTGTTTTGTAAGACAGGGTCTCACTGTGTAGCACAGGCCTCTTGAACTCACTATGTAGACCAGAAGGCTGTTCTCAGACTCAGAGATCCTACCTCTGCTGAGTTATAGCTGTCTACCACAACATACATGGCTCAGACAGAATTTGATGAGCTTTGCAGTATTTATGTTTTCCTGTATCTTACTGGACTGTTCACTGGTGGTTCTGTTGTTGTTGCTAGGGATTGAATTGCGAAGCACCTCCACTTCTCTTAGGCTTTCTGCTCCCTGCCTTTTTCCCAAGTGCCTCCGCGGCAATCACTCCCATAGTGCTGGCTCCCCTTATTGGATCCCATGGTAAAATCACTAGACTGTCTGACTTTGGTGCCATGAAAGGCAGTGTTTGGAGTATTTGTAATTTTCATCACATTTGTCTGAGTGGAGAAAAGAAGAGCAAATTAGCCTGTCTTAAAGTTGTTGCTGTTGATAACATTAGGAGGCTCACAAGGCTGAGGAGACTTAGACTCTGTTCCAGGGACACCTGCCAGCAGAAGCTAGAGCAGGCGGGAGTCCCCTTCCATGAAGATCCGTGGGTATCCTCCTAGAGCCTTTGTTACTTAGTCCCTCTGATCTGTGGGTTGTAGTATGATTATCCTTTACTTAATGGCTGATATCACTTATAAATGAGTAGTTCCATGCTTGTCTTTCTGGGTCTGGATTACTTCACTCAGGGTGTATTTTTTTCTTCTAGTTCTATCCATTTTCTTGCAAATTTCATGATTTTTTTTCAATAGCTGATTAAAATGGTACATTGTTTGAGTATACTACATTTTCTTTATCCATTCTTCAGTTGAGGGACATCTAGCTTGTTTCTAGTTTCTGGCTATTGTGAACAAAGCTGTTATAAACACGGTTAAGCAAGCGTCCTTATGGTAGGGATGGAGCATCCTTTGGGTCTATGCCCAAGAGTGGTATTGCTGAGTCTTGAGGTAGATCGATTTCCAATTTTCTGAGGAATCACTATTGATTTCCATAGTGACTGTACAAGCTTGCACTCCCACCATCAATGAAGAAGTGTTCCCCTTGCTCCACATCCTCTCCAGCATGAACTGTCATTTGTGTTACCGATCTTAGCCGTTCTGACAGGTATAAGATAGGATCTCAAAGTGGTCTTGATTTGCATTTCCCTGATGGCTAAGGATGTTGAACATTTCTTCAAGTGTTTTTCAGCCATTAGAGATTCCTTTGTTGAGAATTCTCTGTTTAGATGTATACCCCATTTTTAATTAGAATATTTGGTTTGATGATGTCTAGTTTCTTGATATTCTTATATATTTTACATAGTAGCCCTCTACTGGAAGTGGAATTGGTGAATATCTTTTCCCATTCTGTAGGCTGCTCTTTGTCATAGTGAGAGTGTCCTTTGCCTTAGAGAAACTTTTCAGTTTCATGAGGTCCCATTTATTAATTGCTGATCTTAGTGCCTGCACTATTGGTATTCTGCCAGGAAATTGTCTCCTGTGCCAGTGCATTCAAGGCTATTCCTCATTTTCTCTTCTATCAGGTTCACTGTATCTGGTTTTATGTTGTCTTTAATCCACTTGTACTTGAGTTTTGAACAGGGTGATAAATATGATATATTTGCATTCTTCTACTTACAGGCATCCAGTTAGACCAGCACCATTTGTTGAAGATGCTTTCTTTTTTTCATTGTGTATTTCTGGCTTCTTTATAAAAAAAATTAAGTGCGGGTAGGTGTGTGGATTTATGTCTGGATCTTCGATTTGATTCCATTGATGAACTTGTCTGTTTTTATGCCAATCCCATGCAGTTTTTATAACTAGAACTCTGTAATACAGCTTGAAATCAGGGATGGCCATACCTCTGGAAGTTCTTTTATTGCTCAGGATTGTTTTAGTTACCCTGGGTCTTTTGTTTTTTCGTATGAAGTTGAGTATTATTCTTTCAAGGCCTGTAAAGAATTGTGTTGGAATTTTAATTGGTATTGTATAGAATCTGTAGATTGCTTTTAGTAAGATGACCATTTTTACAGCATTAATCCTACCAATCTATTAACATGGGAGATTTTTCCATCTTCTGAGATCTTTAATTTCTTTCTTCAAAGACTTGAACTTTTTTTTTTTTTTTTTTTGTCATACAAGTCTTGCACTGGCTTGGTTAGAGTTACCCCAAGATACTATATTATTTGTGGCAATTTGTGAAGGGTGTTGTTTCCCTGGTTTCTTTCTCAGTCTGTTTGTCATTTGTCTATAGGCTTGTGTATCGGAGGGCTACTTTTTTTAAAGTTAATCATGTATCCAGCTACTTTGCTGAAGATGTTTATCATTTATAGGAGTTCTCTGGTAGAATTTTTGGGGTCCCTTATACATACTGTCATGTCATCTGCAAATAATGATACTTTGACTTCTTCCTTTCCAATTTGTTTCCCCTTTGTCTCTTTTAGTTGTTTTTTTGCTCTAGGTAGAACTTCATGTACTATATTGAATGGATATGGAGAAAGTGGGCAGCCTTGTCTTGTTCCTGATTTTAGTGGAATCTCTTTCAGTTTTCTCTCCATTCAATTTGATGTTGGCTATAGGCTTGCTGTAAATTGCCTTTATTATGTTTAGGTATGTCCCTTGTATCCCTAATCTCTCCAAGACTTTTATCATGAAGGAGTGTTAGATTTTGTCAACAGCTTTTTCGGCATCTAATGAGATGATCATGTGTGTTTTTTTTTCTTTCAGTTTGTTTATATGGTTTGTTTATATTGTTTATATTGACTGATGTTGAACCATCCCTGCATCTCTGAGATGAAGCCTACTTGATCATGGTGAATGATCTTTTAGATGCATTCTTAGATTTGGTTTGTGAGTATTTTACTATTTTTGCATCTATGTTCGTAAGGGAAATTGGTCTGTAATTCTTTCTATGTTGAACTTTTGTGCGGTTTGGGTGTCAGGATGACTATGGCCTTGTAAAAATGGTTTTGGCAATGTTCCCTCTGTTTCTATTTTGTGGAATAATTTAAGGAGTCTTGATGTTAGCTCTTCTTTGAAAATCTGGTAGAATTGTGCATTTTGCACTAAAACCGTCTGGCCCTGGGCATTTTTGGTTTGGAGACTTAATGGCTGCTTCTATTTCCTTGGAGGTTATATAGGTCTATTTAAATTGTTTATCTGATCTCACTAACTTTGGTATCTATTGAGAAGTTATTCATTCTTTTAGATTTTTTAGTTTTGTAAAGTACAGATTTTGATTTCCTCAGTGTCTGTAGTTATACCCCGCTTTCTGTTCTGATTTTGTTAATTTGGGTCTTTTCTCCATCTTTTAGTTAGTTTGGATAAGGGTTTATCTTGTTGATTTTCTCAAAGAACCAATTCTTTGTTTCATTGATTCTTTGTATTGTTCTCTTTTATTGATTTCAGCCCTCAGTTTGATGATTTCCTGCCACCTACTCTTGGGTGTGCTGTTAAGTTGCTAGTGTGAGGTCTTTCCAGTTTTCTTACGTAAGCACTTTGTGCTGTGAACTTTATTTTCCTCTTAGTGCTGCTTTGTGATCCATAGGTTTCAATGTGCTGTGTACTGGTTTTCATTGAATTCTCAAAAGTCTTTCATTTCTTCCTTCCTTCCTTCCTCCCCCTGCCCCTTACTTTACTTTCTTGACCCAATTGTCAGTCAGTAGAGAGTTGTTCAATTTCCATGAGTTTGTAGGCTTTCTGTTATTGTTGTTGAAACCCAACTTTAATCTGTGGTGGTCTGGTAGGATGCAGTGGGTTGGGTTATTTTCAGTTTTCTCGTATCTGTTGAGACTTGCTTTGTGACCGAGTATGTGGTCAGTTTTAGAGTAGGTTCCATGAGATGCTGAGAATTCTTTTGTGTGTGGGTTTTGAAATGTTCTCTAGATATCTGTTAGGTCCATTTGGTTTATAACATCTGTTAGCTCCAGTATTTTTCTAGTTAGTTTTTGTCTGGGTGACCTGACCTTTGGTGAGAGTAGGGTACTGAAATCTCCCACTATCAGTGTGTGAGGGTCAGTGTGTGTTTTTAGCTTTCGTAATGTGTCTTTTACAAACGTAGCCTTGCGTTAGTGGCGTTGATGTTAAGAATTGAAACATCATCTTGATGGATTTTTCCTATAATTAATATGAAGTGTCATTCCCCATCTCTTTTGATTAAATTTGGCTTGAAGACTATTTTGTTAGATATTAGAATGGCTATACTAGCCTGCTTCTTAGGTCTGTTTGATTGGAAAATCTTTTTCCAACCCTTTACTCTGAGGTATGCTTAGCTTTGATGTAGAGGTGTGTTTCTTGTATGCAGTAGAAGGATGGATCCTGCTTTTGCATCCATTCTGTTAGTCTGTGTCTTTATTGGGGAAATGAGTCCATTGATAATAAGCAATATCAATGACCAATGGTTGTTAAATCCTGTTATTTTGTTGTTGGTGGTGGTGGTTGTGTGTGTGTGTGTGCATGTGCACGCATACGCATGAGTGCTTACACACCTCCCTTCTCTTGTTTTTGCTGGTGTGAGATTATTTCCTGTGTTTGCTTTTTTAAAAACACAATTATATTTGGCATATTAAAATTTTTTTCAAGCTAATGTGGAATATTTCATATGGGCCTTAGAAAACTTCATAAAGGTGCTAGAGAGATGGCTCAGCAATTAGATTACCTGTCGTTCTTGTAGAGGACTCTACTTCAATTCCCAGCTCCTACATGGTATCTCAGAACCATCTGTAACTCCAGTTCCAAGAGATACCCTTGTCTGACTTCCATGGGCACCGGGCATGCATGCAGTGCACATGTATACATACCTGCAAGCAAAATATTCATAAAATAAATCTAGAAATATTTTTTTAAATGTGATAAAACATCTTAGTTCTAATAATTTCCTTGGGTGTTTCTTTTGAATTTCTGTAATTTTGAGTTGACTAGCGTATGAAATAGTTGTTGAATAGTTAATGTCTTAGTCATTTTTATTTTATTCTGAACATCTGTGTTTTCCTTGCTTTATTGAAGTCATAGAACCTATAGTTCAGTATTATTAATGGAATTTGAGATGTAAAAATATCCTTTGAAGAAAATACCCTAGCAGAGTATTCTTGAAGAGCTGGAGTGATCTTTTCCTCTTTGTTTTCTTGCTTCACTTTATCATTTTTCAGTTTAAAACTGGGAGTTGAACCTTTATTTGTTAGTCATCCTGCAAACTGTTGTTACTACTTTTGAAACTAACCCAAAATACATGGTTTAATTTGGTTTTAGGGAATGACCGAAGAAGAAGAAGACAAACTTCTGGCACTGAAGGACTTCATGATGAAATCAAACAGAGCAAAGGCTAATGCAGTAGACCAGAGTCATCTTCATGACAGCAGCCAGAAAGGTGTAATTGACTTGGCAGCCTTAGGCATCACTGGGAGACAAGTTGATCTTGTTAAAACCAAACAAGAGCCAGATGAGAAACGGGGTTAGTACATCAGTGTGTTCATCTTGTTATTATTTATTTCATTAGGCTGGTTTCTACTTAACAAATAGTAAAATACTCCTGCCCCCATTTCACTGATACAGAACTTTGAAATGCAGTGACTCAGATACTTCATAGGCAGATGCAGGAGAGGAAAGGTGGAATCACAACTGAGAACCGGAGGAGCCTCTCCAGATCACAGCTGTGTCAAAAGAAGGACAGTTATTAGAGCTCTCCACCTGTAAAACCATCCTGCCTCTTGAGGAAGGGATGGTTTGAGTTTTGTTTTCTAATTCTTTAACTGCTAGCTCAAGGCCAGCCTGTGTATAACCAGGTACAAGTTTCTAGATTTATTAGTAGGTAATGCCCGATGAATTTAAAACAATTAAATACAAAGAGTAGAGGCCAAAGAATCCTAAGTCATGTGGCAACTTACTATTTGGAACTGTCAGCGTGTGAGACACTGACATCAATTGGATGAAGCAAATAGGATCTTGTGCACACCTTTTCTGCAGGTATACATCACTGTTAGGTTAGGCCTTTAAAATTTCCCTTCTCCCTTTATCATACTTTAGGGAAGCAAGTGAGTTATATTGAAGTAAGCTTTAAGATAAAGTGTTTGCAACTTAATTACTAAGGGTTTACATACATGATATATAAAGCACCCATACAGATCAAAAATAAAAAAGTAAACACACCACAGGAAAAAGGATGAAGATTTAAGCAGATAATTGGTGGAACGGCATACATATAAATTAAATAAATAAATGCAAATTAAAATATTTTTCCATTTTCTACATGGATGGTCAATTTCTAGTGTTGGAAAAGTTGTAGGTGAATAAACATTTCCGTATGCTGAGATTATAAGTTGGACATACCTCTGTCTGCATACATGAATACATGAATAAAATGGAGCCCCAAAGGAACACGTAGAAAGTAAGATCCTTTGTGTTCCCTTCATAGACAGACAGTAAAGTCACACATTGTTTTTACCTTCAGACTAACTATCCCAAATATATTTTCATAGCTAGAAAACATGTAAAACAAGACTCCAATATAAATGAAGAATGGAAAAGCATGTTTGGGTCGCTGGAACCACCGAATATCCCACAGGCTCTGCCTAAAACCAGTGACCATGAGGCAGTTCAGCCTGGGAAGCCACCTCGCTCCGAGTCCTCTGCTGGCCTCTGTGTCCCTCTGTCAACTTCTCCGCAGGTACTGTCATGCAGGTAGTAGTCATCCTCGTGTCTGAGTTCTGCTCTGCTGTTCTGTATCTTGAAAGGCTGTGTACTATAGAGAAGTCAAGATGGCTTCTAAAATTGGTTTGCTGTAATTTTATAGCCAAGAGAAACCCAGTTACTTAAGCACTGAGAAGGTCACTCATTTGAAATACTTGCCAATAAAGCAAACTGAAATTGGGTTAAAGACAGAACTGTGTTCATAATTAGACTACAGAGAACATTTTAAAACTTTAAAAATCTTTATTCTTTTTTTAATGTAACAAAAAAGAAAATATGTTAGTGAATTCCCAGATTATCAGTGCTTGTTAAATATTATAATGGCTTTGATGTATTTGAAGTGAATTTGTAACTTAAGACAACTGCACCTTAACCGGTCATATTTAATTAGAAGCCATTGACTCAGATCAGCTGAAATTCTTCTTGTTCTTTTCACCCAAGTTACTAGTGTTTTTGTGAGGACCAAGAGCTGGTGCAATGTATAGATGCTACATGGGAACATTTTTATCTTAAATATACCTTACTACAATACAGAGTAATATACTGTGTTTTATATATATATTTACATATGTATATATGTGTGTGTGTGTATAAAACACATATGTAAATAACATATATAACACACACACATATATAACATATGTATATATGTATAATATACTGTGTTTTTCAGATTTCAGAAGTAACACACATCCCCAGTAAGAAGCCGGTGATTCAGGTTTTAAGTAGCACAGTCCTCCCGTCCACTTACCAGATCCGGATCACGACTTGCAAGACTGAACTTCAGCAGCTCATACAGCAGAAGCGCGAGCAGTGCAACGCAGAGCGCATCGCCAAGCAAATGATGGAGAACGCAGAGTGGGAGAGCAAGCCACCTCCACCTGGTGAGCTGTGGTCCTGCCCTCTTGCTCTGAGCCTAAGCCTGGGTCTAGTGTAGGAACCTGAGTTAGATCAAGCATCCCTAATCCAAACCCCCAAATCCTCAGCTTAAAAGTTTAGGAGTTTTAGCATTTCTGGTGACAAACTTTGGTTAGGGAAACATGTGAAAACCTCTGAAATCTGAAACTCTTCTGCTTACAAGGAAGGGCCTTGGAAAGGGCTCCTTCAGCATGCACTAGGCAGCATTTATTTTAATAGAGGAACTGAGAACAACTCAATCAAGAAGCCCAGAGCAGAAAGCAATTGGTAAGAAACATGAAGTCATTACATGTAGACTTGGGGTCTTTAGCTGTGATTGCCACTTGCAGCATCACATCCAGCCAGCACTTAACAGCCTGCTGGTGCTTCACTTTTCCTGGCTGTTGCCAGGAATGTCGTGTTGTCATGGTGCTGTGTCCCTCCCACTTCTAGGGGGTCAAGCCCCGCTTCTAATTATTTTTAATTAGTTTACCCTCTTAAAAGGTAGAACATTCAGAAAGGATGCAGACTTTAAAAAAGGACAGAATAACTTATAAAATCCAGCATTTAGCTAATTGTCAACATTAAGAACTTGGCAAAATGGGCTGAAGACATTGCTCAGCAGTTAAGAGCACTGGCTCTTACAGGACCCAGGTTTCACTCCCAGCACTCACATGGTGGCTTACAACCATCCATAACTTCAGTTCCAGGGGATCCAACTCACTCTCTGGCCTCCTTGGGCACCAGGCATGTATGTGGAATACAGACATGCAGCTAAAACACCCATGAACATAAACAACAACAACAAAACTTTAAAAGAATTTGGCAAAATAGTTCCTATATTCTGAGAGGACTGAAAAGAAATGGGTAGATTGTTGGGATCAGAATGTGTCTGCTTGTGTTAACAGCCCGCCTTGTACAATATGGCAGAGTTACTCTTTATTTCTCTATTTGTAGATCTTTAAAAATGAGTGAATTTCAATATTTAAGCTACAATTGTAGAAAGTTAGCTTTAAAACTCCGAGAAGAAGTGCATAGTGTATTTACATTTAGACTTTGAATAAGTTCACAGGAGTTCCCATGAGCTTTGATATGGACTCGGGAAGTACTGTTGGAGGTCACTTGAAGGTTTAAAGATTTAGAAAATATTTTCAAGTGTTAAGCAGAATCTAGTCAGATGGTTTTATCAAAATGAATATCTTGGAATGGTGTTTTTGTGATGTAAGCTAATGTCACTTAACCAGATCTGCTTAAAAACGAAGAAAGGTGACTACACACCGTCTTGTCTTTTATGATCCTCTTTTCATAGGTAGCATTTTACACATTCATGGAGTTATATATTTTATTCAGGAACCACAGAAATCTTCATTGACTGCTGTCTTATTTTTTTCTTTTTTCCACACTTGAGTGGTTGTATAAAATAGCTTAACCTGTAGAGCGTGTAAACTTCATGGTCCCTCAAGTTGAGTCTCTCTTCCCTAGCAATTATGTTCAGCCTGTGTTCCCACTTGGACAACTTAGCAGTCCCAGGAGAAACCACATTTTTAATGTCAAGTCAATCACATTTGGCAGGAATCTTGGTTTCACTTTTGCTTTTTCTTAAGAAGGCAGTCATCCTAAAGTGACATTTGCTACCACCTGGGCACAGTGATGACATCCACTGCAGGTCTGATCTTCAGCAGAGCCTTTTGGTTTATTTTAAAAATCAAATAATATAAATTGAATAAAATGTTGTACTTATACAAGCTATGTATAGATGTCGAAGATAGTGCAGGGACCTGTGCTGGGCACTGAGCTCATTCATTACAGGATGAGACATGATTTTTGGTCTTAAAATTTGTAACTTTTGAGGAAATTAATTATACACAAAAGAATATGCATAGTAAAATACAGAAAATTATGAATGTCGTTTAAAAGCTCCTAGGAATCCATGTAGAATCTAAGGCTGTAATTCCTAATTCTAGTGTATTCGTACTATAGAGAAAGTGACTGCAGGCAAAGAAGAAATTAGCAGTCTGAGTGTTTTGCTTTTTTGTTCTTTTTGTTTTGTTTTAATACAGGGTCTCTATAAGTACCCTGGCTCTTTTGGAACTTGCTATGGAGATCAGACTAGCCTTGAACTCATAGAGACCCACCTTTTTCTGCCTCCCAAGTGCTGGGAGTGCGCCACCATGCCCAACTGACATCTGGGTAGTCGTGTGGGCTGGGGAAGTGTTGAGCCCACATGTTATTTACGTACATACCTGCCTCTTTGGATTAAGTGACACATCCCCATGTTACAGCTGAGAAGATGAAAGCTCTGTAAGTTCAGTAGCATTGGTCATCCTAGTGTCCCAAGCTAGAGTTTTGCAGCTTTCTTGCTCAGAGAGTGGCCTCCAAACTGTTTGTCTAGGCTAGAATAGTCATTCCCCATGCTGCTAAATCAGTGGTAGTGTTTTTCCGAGGAGTCAGTGACTGCTGTGTCTCTCAGACACAGGCCCTGAAGTGGAATCTTCCTGAAGCTTTTAAACAGCACTCAGTTGCTACTGTGAGAGCTTAGTCAGTAATATGTCATGGTCCAGTAGACCCCCCCTCTAGATGGGCTAGCTGGGGGACCTTTTAATTGATTAATTCATATGATTGCTCTGAAGTTAGTTGTTGATCATTGTAGCTAGAGGGTGATGGGTGATTGTGTCTTTCAACCACAGTTTAAGATACACTTGCTTTTTCACAGGGTGGCGTCCTAAAGGGCTGCTAGTTGCTCATCTTCATGAGCACAAATCTGCTGTAAATCGAATTAGAGTCTCTGACGAACACTTGCTTTTTGCAACATGTTCAAATGATGGCACAGTGAAAATCTGGAACAGTCAGAAGATGGAGGGGAAGACCACTACAACGAGGTAACGTGATAGGGGAGTGCTTTCTTTGTGTCAGAGCTGTGCAGGAGCCAGGGTTCATGGGGTATGTGGACCACAGCCCTGTGCCACTGGCCTCCTGGTAAGACGTGAGACATCAAGAACTGTAAATAAGTATTGAAAAGACAATACTAGATGACAGGGAGAGGCCACAGGAGTGTGGGGGACCTAGTCAGTCATGCCTAACAGAAAGTTTTGTGTAAACTGAACAGAACAAGAGGGAGAAGTAGGAGGGACTCATTTTGTAGGATTTTGAGGGCATTTATGAAGGGCTTTACTTTGAGACTCATGATCTAAGATGCGGACTGGCTCTGGCTGTGTGTTGAGAGTAGGATGGAGAGGGTGAGGCGGCCGCAGCTGGAGGGATGTTTGTTGTGGTAACACAAGGAGATGTAGTACCGCTGGAGCGGCAGCAGGCTGGACAGTGGGACTGACCGGATTCTGCGTCTGTTCTGATGGCTGGACCAACCTGATTTGCTGAATAGATTAAAAGGCTATGAACAGAAGCAAAAATGCAGTAAGATGGATAGCTGCGTCAGGAAAGCAAGACTACACTGCTCCGGAACCTCCTCATCTGTGACCAGTAAATATCTGAGACTTTAGATGCCAGGGTAGGACTTGGACAATGTGGTTATTTAAGGATTTTAGATTTGTGCGACATACATACTTCCCTCTCGCTGGAGGTTTTTCTTCTCCTCTGTCTTTGCCTCAGTCTCTGTGTCACTCTCATTGGATTCTACCATTTTCCTGCTTGCTCTTGCCTAATTGGTTCTGCCAGAAGAACTACTATAAATCAGAATGAATCTCATCAACATTAAAAGGATGTGGAGAACTCTCTGCTGCTTTTCTTATTATTAGTTCATTGAGCATAATTAGCTAAAATGCCATCAAGTCAAATACCCTTGACAACTAAACTAACATAAAAGTCTGTTTCTTACTTACCAGCCTGGTAAGGTAGCGGGTTAGCTGTGTGTTTGATTAAAGGTCTGTTTTTACATTTTATCTAACTATTATTTCTGTGTTTATTCTCTCTTTGCATTGCATCGAATAGAATATAAATGAAAAATCAGTAAAAGAATCATAGGTCTGTGTAGCAATTTTATTTTTGCTTTTGTTTCATATGGATTTTCTTAAAAATTTTATTGTAGAAATTTTAAACAACTTCCATAAAGTTGTTTGAACCCCAGCAATGCTCACCCTGGTTTATAACACAGGATTAATATGCTTCGTGACAATAGCTGACTAGAGGAGAGAGAGGCATGTAATACTAAAGCAGAGTTTTATGTGTTTAAATTAAGTTGGCATTATTTAATTTTTTAAAAAGTTGGTAATTGTATTTCTCAGTAACTTAAAAACTTGGGAACTTTTAGTAATACTCGAAAACAAAGAAATTAAAATGCTATTCTGAAAAATACTCAATACAAAAGAAGGCAGCCATAGAAAAACCTCAGTTAAGACCAGGAATAAATAGAAAATGTCAGACATAAGTCATCCTATTTAGTAACCACGGTGACTAATCAGGAGCAAAAGAAGGGAACAATTGAGGCCACTTATGCTGTACAGAAAAAGAATTCTTAAATTCAAAGGCACACCTCAGGGAGGGTGAGAAGCTGCTCCCGGGGACACAGACATTGCACAGGATAAAAGCTCAGTCCATCAGGAAGGCACGGCAGTTACAAACACAGGCACCTAACAAAATACATGAAGCAAAAATTGACAGTTTAGTCACAGTAGCAGGAGACTTTAATATCCCATTTTCAGTATGGATGGAACCAGGTGACATAAGAGCAGCACAGAAATAGAGCCTTTGAACAATGCTGCAAAGCGATCACATCTGACAGCAAAAAAAAAAAAAAAAAAACCACTCTGCTCAGCCACACTAGAATGCAGTTTTTTTCTGAGGTGTACATGGAATATTTTCCAGACTAAGCCATATATTAGTTCATAAAACAAGTGTCAATAAATGTAAAAGCACTGAAGCTTATACAGTATTTTCTCCAACTATAGCGGAATGAAATCAGGTATTGGCAACAGGGATTTGAGAAATTCAGTGATGTGGATGAAGCAACCTATGGCTAATGCTTAGCGCTTCAGAGAAAAGACTTTGAAATTAATGAGGACCTAGCACATCAAAAGATGGGAGCACACTTGTGAATATTAATAGATGATCTCAAATCAGTAATTTAACTATAACAAGTTAGCAAAAGGAGATCGGACTTAGCCCAAAGGAAGCCGAAGGAAAAGAGTAAAGAAGGAAATGGGTGAAATGGGTAATAGAAGAACATGAATAAAAGTAAAGAACAGCGAAACTGGAGACATTTTAATGAGAGAAACCATTTTATTTTAAAGAAATAAAAATAGAATCATTACCCAAATCAAAATTTTAAAAGGGTGATGTTATTGTCAGAAATAAAAAAGACTACTGTAAACAGTTGTATGCCAAAAATTAGGAGGAAACAGGCAAATTCGCAGGAAGACACAGCTGCTGAAAGTGACTGAAGAACATGTGAACAACATAAAATTAAGAAATTCAGTTAGTGAAAGTCTCCTCACAAAGAAAGGCCCGTGATGAACTCTACTCAGCATTTGACGAATTGTAATCCGTCTTTCAAAAGGGCTTCCGAGACATAAGGGAGCACTTCTGAACTCAGTTTGTGGGTAGATATTACCTTGACACTACAGCCAGGCACATCACCTGGGACTCACAGGCTGTGCCAGAATCAGTATGGACGTGAAAATTCTTGTCAGCACACTATAAACTTGACTGTAGTCTGAAAGAAATGATATGCCGTGAGCATGAGTAGCCTCTCCTGGGGTGCAAGGCTAGTTCAGCATACGGAAATGAGCACACAGCATATGAGGAGCACAGAGGGTAGAGCCACACAGTTCTCCACAGACCCTGGGAATGCAGTTGACAAGAGTCCACCCATCACTGGCTAAACCACAGCTGACACTACTTACTCATGAAGAGTGCCAGCATTCTAAATGAGGAAGAAGAGAAGAATGGGAAATTTTGACAGTTCCATTGAGCATTGTACTGCAGGATCTAGCCAGGGTATTTAGGTATGTACATACACACACACACACATAAATATGTATATATACACACAATATATACACATACATACATGCATATATATACACACAATACATATATATATATATATATACATACATATATATTTGCTATAAAATATATATACACAAATAGGAAAAAAGAAGCAAAACTATTAGCACTACTCAGCATGATCTAGTATACCAAGGAAACCCATTAAATGAAAAGTCAGAATTCAGGAACTTTATACAAAAATCAATTTCATTTTCCAACACTGTCAATGAATAGATTACTTTAAACGAACTTTATAGTACAGTAAAGTTACTAAGCTATTACTATTACCAAGCTATTACTAAGAAAAATTGAACCAGAGACGAATGCTGGATAAAACGTCAAATGTTCTGTTTTTTTGTTTAACAGTGTAAATGTATACAAATTTCGTGGGAGTAATGAAGAGGCTAAGTGGTACTGATGGTAGGCACCCTGTTAGCAGAGACTCAGAAAGCATGGGCACAAGGAAGAGAGGATGAGAGACAGCTTAGAGGTTGGCAGGTGTGTGAGGCTGAACACGTGATGAAAGTCTGCTTGTGTGAATGGTTTGGTGGCCCCCTCCTCTGACCCTGCTGGTGAGATCCTCTCTGTAGGTAAGGAAGTGAATCATGACAGATCATGACAGAGGACTTACAGGGAACAGAACTTTGCTTCTGAAGTCTGAACTTTCCCGACTGACAGTCTGTATATTCAGGGCTATAGAAGAACCGAAGGATATAGGATTTAAAGTTTTGTGTAAGTTGGAGAATTGGCTCAGGATTCAGGGGAGGGGGGATCTTTGTAATGGGACAGAAGTGCTTGAAGACGGAGATTTGAAGGAGAGGCAGCTTGTATATAGATTCTCAGAGATCATGAGGATAAAATGGACTCAGAGTAATAACTTTGTTAATAACAATGTGAATTAGTGTTAGCAATAATGGTTATGGCTGTTTCAGAAATGGCTTTACATTTTTTTCATTCAGATCTATTCTTACGTACAGCCGAATTGGAGGAAGAGTCAAGACACTAACATTTTGCCAAGGTTCCCACTACTTGGCTATAGCGTCTGATAATGGTGCTGTCCAGCTTCTTGGAATTGAGGCCTCCAAACTACCCAAGTCTCCTAAGATCCACCCTCTACAAAGCAGGTACCATCTGCTCTCTTTAACTTTGCATATAGCGTGATAGCTTTGCACAGTGTGATAGCTTCCACCTCCCCACACTGTGGTGTGGCGTGGGTCAGCTGGTGCCAGTCAGTTGTTCAGTCCTTCGTGTAAGCCCTGAAGTGTGGGAAACTCTTTTCAACTCAGAACACTAGCTGTGCTTGGCTTTGAGGACAGAACTTTTGCATCTGAATTTCTGCAGGTGTCAGAGTGCACAGGGGCAGCCCTGGATTCATCATCTTAGTCTAGAATCTTCCTGAATGACATAGGCATTAGCCAGATTGTCTAACTACCAGAGCACAGTGAGTGTTCATCAGTCAAGAAAACTCATGTTCTGTTGCTTGGCACTAAAATGTCTAAATTTGATAAAATTCTTGAGGCAAAGATTTGCTTATTCTAAAATAAAATGTTGACTGGTTTTGTTCATGAATCTCATTTTTTTTTGTCAACTAATACTTATTTAAAGGTTAAACATAATGTAAAATAAGCTAACAACCTTTTTTTCCCCCTGATTGATGCACTGAGGATTCCAGAGACAAATAGATACATTGTGTGCTCTCTCTTTTGTTTAAAAAAAAAACTTGATATGTGGGTGCATGTGTCCCACAGGGAATTGGTAGGGCTCAGAGGACACCTTTCCTAAGTCATGGATTCTGGAAATCAGGCTCAGGTTGTCAGACTTGGGTGGCAAGTGTTTTCCCCACTGAGCCGTCTACATCACCAGTCCTCATTGCGCTCTCTGAGAATCCATGTCTCCTGGGAGGTAAAGAGGTTCACGGGCAATGTGAGTGCAGTGTGGAGGTGTTCCCTCTTACCTGGAAGACATGGCAACTTGAAATGGACAAAGACTGGAGAGATGTCTCAGTTGGTAAAGGCAGGCAGGAGAGGACCTGAGTCCAGATCTCCAGAACCCAAATACAAAGTGGTTTGTGCCTGTGGTGCTGTGAGGTGGAGGCAGGGGCAGGAGGCCCCTGGAAGCTTACGGGCCAGCTGGCCTGTGCCAGCGTGCCGTGAGACCCCGACTCCAACAGCACGTGAGAAGTGCCCGAGAACCGATGTCTAAGGTTGTCCTCTGTCCTGTAAATGCACACTATGAAAACGCACGCTCACATACCTATGCATGCATGTGCGCTCCCCCCCACCCACCCCGAAAGATGAGACTGGAGGCAAGTGAATCTATTAAAGCCGGGTGGTTGAGAAGTGCATGCTGGGAAGAGGTAGTGCACCCCACAGAAAAATCGAAACAAGACTTTAGTAAAATGCTGCCTTGCGGTCTTTGTGTAGCTTAGGGTAAAAAGGAATATCTGTTGGGGGCACTTAGTATGTTTTTATTGTTTGCTTTGCTTTGCTTTTGCATTTAAAAAATGTGTGTATTTTCAGCAAAATCACTAAATATATTTGAGTGGCATTAGCCTGGACATTATTTGTGGCTTTTAACACCCAATAGCTGCCAGTTTTCCTTAAAATGTGTTTATGCTTACTGAGTTCATTTAAATTATTGGCAGAGTATACTGTGTGATGATTGTGCCCCCACATCCCACGGACGGATGGTAAAGGGGGCACTTTTGAATGGTTCTCACAGCTGACAGCTTTTCACTGTGTATGCTGCTCTTTAAGAAAATGTTTACTGCTTAGGTTGGGAGACCTTGCTAAATGTTTAGATTTTACTGTGCCTGATTGTAGTGTACTCCAAAGAGACCTGGCCCTAATAAGCTCTTCATTTGTTTGTATCCTTCATCTCTGTTAACTGTGATCATGCTTCTAAAGCATTAGAATCTGGCTTGGAGAGATGGCTCAGCAGTTAATTACGGAAGACCCAAGTTCAGTTCCCAGCACGAATGTCAGGCCACTCGTAACTGCCTGTACCTCCAGTTCCAGGAAATCTGATGTCCTCTTCTGTATCTGTGAGGGCACAGCACTCACAAGCACAAAACCATTCTCTCTCTCTCCCTCCCTCTCTCTCCTTCCCTCTCCCTCTTTCTCCCTCTCCCTCCCTCCCCCTCCCTCCCCCTCCCTCTCCCTCCCTCTTCCTCTCCTTCCTCACACACACATAATTAAAATATATATACATATATGTGTGTGTGTGTGTATATATATATATATATATATATAAAATCATGTATGGAACAAACCATTTAATACCTTACTTATTAATGCTTTCATATTTTAAAATCACTCTCTGTTTGGAAGTATAGTCAGAAGTAGTAGACTATAAATATTTATTTGAGACAGGACAGCAAACTGTAGTCTTCAGTATGGTCAGAAGTAAGATGATTTTTGCATTTTTAAGAATAAAGGATATACAGCAGAGGTATATATAATTAAGATTAAAGTAGCTTACAACTGACTTTTTAAGACCATGTCCTTTTTTCTCTTCCCGTTCTTTCCTCCCTCCTTGTCATTTTTGTGATGCTGGGACCAAACACAAGTTTCCATAAATGCTAGGCAAGTGCTCAGCTGCTGAGCCACACTCTCAGCCCTATGGTGTTCATTTTCGTTTTAGAAGTGCCTCAGCTTAGGGGGAAGAACAAACTAAGCAAGCAAACAACAACAACAAAACCAGCCTGGCACAGCCATGCATAGAATAGAATTCCACAGTCTGAGGGAGTGAACTGTTAGCTCATTGCATCAACACCGACGAATCTGAAATAAGTTTTGCTAATGAAAAATGTCAGATCCAAAAGGCTCTCTACTGCGTGTTTCCGATTATATGACATTCTGGAAAGGAATAAAGCTGGCTTTCAGGAGTGGAGGAGAGGGATAGTTAGATTACAGATTGGCTGCACAGGGTACTTTGGAGTACGCCAGACAGTTCTGTGTGTTCTGTGGGAAAGATGAGTAGCTGTCTATGTGTTTGTAATAGTCCTTGTATTTCACACGAAGAGCTAATTTCATTAGTGTTGCAACAAGGCTACTTTCTTAGTTTTGATAAATACTGTGGTTATATAGGATGGCAGTATGAAAAGAAACTGAGTAAAAAAAAAAAAATAGAGAAACTTTTTACCGCTCTTCTGAGCCTGAAATTATCTTTTTAAAAAAAATCTGCTATAAATTATCTCATTGAGGTCACACCATTTTTATTTTATTTTTATCTTTATGTTTTTAGACAGGTCCCAGCTCGACTATGCTGGAACTTAATATGTAGGTTGAGTTAACCTCAGAGTCACAGAAGTCATGCTGTCACTGCCTCTCGGGTGCTGGGATTAACCGAGTGTGCCACTCTGGCTGGCCAGTGTTTCTTTTTGGCTATGGATAGGTTGTTACTTTATCTCAAGTGGAAGCTAGTGCTCCATTTTCAATGACTTGGAAAGCCTGTGTATTTTCGTTTGTGTTTCTGTAGGATTCTGGATCAGAAGGAAGATGGATGTGTGGTGGATATGCATCACTTCAACTCTGGGGCACAGTCTGTTCTGGCCTATGCCACTGTGAATGGGTCTCTAGTTGGCTGGGACCTCAGGTCTTCAAGCAACGCGTGGACATTAAAGCATGACTTAAAGTCAGGTCTCATCACTTCCTTTGCTGTGGACATCCACCAGTGCTGGCTCTGCATAGGTAAGCCAACAGCTCTGTTGGGATGCCACCAATACCTACAAGTAGCATCTTGTGAAAGCCAGCCTTTTCTGTTTTCTTTACTGGAGATTTTTCCATCTACTTTGTTTTTATAACTACCATGTTATATAATATCTTACAGCTTATTTTTAATTAGACTTTATGTGAGGCTGGCAGTGTAGCTCAGAGTGCTTGCCTAGTGTGCCTAAGGCACTGGCTGTACTCTAGCACTGCACACAACGTAGGAGAATGGGTATAACTGAGCAGGGTATGGTAGTGCACCCTGGCAGTCACCGGTTGGCTGGTTAAGGCAACCTGTGGTTCAAGGGCACCTCAGTTACATAGTGAGTTCAAAGCCAGTTTGGGTCATGAGACGTTTCAGAAAACCACAAACAAGCGTTATGAGAAAGGGTGAAGTCATCATCAGAAACAGAAGTTTCCCTTGTTCTCAGTGAGCCTTTGTCTTACACATTGTAACAATGAAGAGTTCCTGATATTCTCTATGCTGTTGGGGAAGCAACAGCTTAGGGAAAACAGCGTAACCTCAGACAAGCTACTTAACTCCAAGTCTTAGTATCTTCATCTCCTAATGGGGCCAGTTCCTCCAAAGGCTGCTTTGGAGATTTAGTAAACTGAAAGCATCATCTATCACAGGACCTAGTGGAAAAATGGAACAGTGGATTTCTGTTGTACCATCTTCCCACCCCCATACCCCAAAGACTGAGGATGCATACATACTATCTCCCATCTTTTTGTTTGTTTTTAAGGTGTTTGAGTTCTGAAAATTATATACCCTAGTATGACCCTTACCACAAACAGAATGCATATAATTCTTCCGAAAATTGCCTTTAACCAGTGTTTTAAGTTATTTTTTAAATACATTGATTACTCTTTAATTTCATCCTGTGTATAATGTATTTGGACATCCTCTCCCCTCACTTCTGCCTCTCCACTCCCACACCCTTCCCACCTTCATGTTCTGTTAAAGAAAACACCGAGTCCAGTTTGTTCTGCTCATTCGCATGGTATAGGCATCCACTGGAGCGTAGCCAACCCACCCGAGGCAGCACACAGCCAACTGACTCTCCTTCCCCGGCCCCTCCCCCTCCCTGCTGGACTGTGGACTGGCTTCTCCTGTGCAGGTCTTGTGTAGGCAGGCGCAGCTGCTGTGAGTTCATGAGTGCAGTGTCCCGGTGTGTCCAGACACTGTGTTGCCCTGGTCCTTCCTGACTGCTTACGGTCTCCCCGTCTCTTTGGCTTCTGTGGGGAGCGCTATGTCTGTGTAGGATACACACTTACATGAGTGTATGTTTCATAAGCCTGTAACACAGCAGGTTTCATGTGGCTTTCTCAGAGTTCTTAGTGGTAGTTTCCCTTCCCAACTCTTCCTTTGCTTTACCCTCCCATTCCTCTTTTCCCTGTTATATCACCTGTTTTCTACTACCTTCCCTCTCGTAAGATGTACCTCCCCATCCCAGGGCCCCTTCTAGTGTCCTGGATTCAAAGGTAGTGCAAGTGTAATCCAAATCTCAGGATCTGTGTGAGTGAGAACATGCAATGTTTGCCCTTTTTGGATTTTTATTACTTAAGCATGATGGTTTTAGTTCCATCCATTCACTCCAGATTTCCTAATTTCAGTTTTCTTTACAGCTAAATAAAATCTCATTGTGTATAGGTAGCACGTTTTGCTGTTTCCATTTCCTAGCTATTGTGAATACAACAGTAATGAACATGCATAGCAGGTGTCTCTGTAGGATGCTCTCGAGTCCTTTGAGGATCTGCCCAGCATTACTGGCATAGCTGAACCGTAAGGCAGATCTATTTCTAGTCTTTGGAGAAACCTCCAAACCGATTTCCAGGTGGCTGCAGCAGGCTGTACTCCCCTCCCGCACACTCACCAGCCTTTGTCAGTGTAACCAGTGTGGACCACTCATCCAGTCCCTGTCCCCACTGTTTTCTCTTAGCCTTTCCAGAATGTCAAGGAAATGGAGTCATACAGTGATCCACGCCCTCCCCCCTCCCACTAAACATAGTTTATGTGGTTTTTCTGTGATCTTCATGTATGAGGAATTTTAAGTTATTTTTCATTTTATTTATAGACAATTTGTTGCTGACCACCCATTCTCCAGTTGGATGGTTGAGTAGCTTCTAGTTTGTGGCTTTTAAACATTTGCAATAGGTTTTTGTAGGAACTTTAATTCCATTTTTCTAAAGTGTGTGTTGTGAAAGTTTATTTTTAGTTGTGCTTAAAATAATTGTTTTTGTGCACTGTTGGAAAAAGGAATGCACAGGCGTTAGCATTTTGTATTATCTGCAGGTGTTGGATTTCTGTGGAAGATGTTTGATTGCTTATGATCTGCACGTGGTATCAGTAGAATGCCAAAGGAGTTCTTAATCAGTAAAACACCTGAGTGCAGATGCTTGGAGTTCCGTTGTCAAGTACGGCACCGGCCATGACAGTGGTTCCCTCTGCTGAGTCTGGCAGGGTTTATAGTTATGAGATATGTCTCCTGTGTCCTTGGTGAGCCCCCACAGCAGCCTAACTACAACAGTGTATATATTTAGCATATTTATATATCAGCTGATTTAAAAAAAAACAAAAAACAAAAAATTAATTGCAATAATACTACTGTGTTCCTAGGAGATAGTATGCTATTTTGACACATGTTTATATAATAAATGACTAAACCAGGTAATTAAGAAATCTGTTACTTCACAGATTTTGTGATAAAAATATTTAAAGCCTTCAGTAATTGAAATTCACAAGGTGTTGTCATTAGTTTGGCCTGATCACTGTTTCTTATCACCTTCTCCCTCCATAGTGTTTTGTGTGTTTGTGTTCCCTTTTGTATTTGAGACAGGGTGCTAATGTATCCGGGCTGGTTTCAGAATAGCTGAGAATGACCTTAAACTTCTGATCCTCCTGCCTCTCTCTGCCACGTGCTGGGCAACACAGTGTCTGGCTCATGTGATGCTGGGATTGAACCAGCACTTTGTAGCTAGGCAAGCACTCTGCCAACTGGCCTACAGTCTCAGGCCCCTCCCCTGCATAGTGCTTTTGAGGTGCTCCTCCAAAGTACCGAAATTTATTCTTTCTCTCCTACCCAGAAAAGTTACGATTTTCTGTACTTGAATTTTGGTTTCTGGATTCCTCAGTTTCCTGTATTGATTGTTATGTAGCTATTGGAAGATGGTAACATCCTGAGCAATGCAGACTATTAGATATGCTTAGCTAGCAGGTTTGTAAAGGATAGTAATGTCTTTGGCACCCTGGGCAGCTCTGAGGAGGGCTGCTGATGCCACCTGTGGCTGTTTTCATCATTCTCACGGTACCCAGCTGCTCTTCCATCCATCTCTCTTGTGGAGTTGGAGACCAGTCTGAGAGTGTGCTCTGCTCAGCTGCTCTGTGCTGAGACAGACATTGTTCTTTTGCCATAGGGGTCATTCTTCTTAGTAGAGTTTAAGATGCCCAGGGGAGATTGTGTGGCACTCACACCCACACCTGTCTGCAGAACGTTTTGGAGCAAAGGACACATGAGATGACTGGACTCTAATGATGGACCCCAAACTGCTGCCACTGTGGACTCTTCCGGGATCACTGGCTGTCAGTTAAGATGCCGCCCTTCAGGCAGTCTCAGGGCTCTGGCTCACCAGTTCAGCTCCATCTTCTCTGCAGTTTCTGGCTTTGTGGGTGCCTTTGGCAGTTAAATGACAGTGTCAGTATTTAATGAATTATTCACTTTGAATTTACATTGATTAGGCAGTACTGAAGTTGCATTATGATAAGCACTTTCTGTCAGTTGGCAACTGTGGGTGCTGTTTGAAACCAGGGAGACAGTCTCATGGGAGCAGAGCCTTTTTTTTCCCCCTTTCTTGGCAGCACTGGGAATTGACCCAGGGCCTTCTGCACAAGTAGGCAAGTGCTGTCTGTACTGCTGACCTGTAGCCACAATTCTGTTTTTAGTTTCACCAAGTTGCATACACTGGCCTCGAACTTGCTCTGCAGCTCAGGCGTACTTCATTCTCCAGAGTAGCTGAGACACCAGGCATGGCAACAAAGCCTTTTTCTAAGTGACTAAGACAGAGACTAAAATACATTTATCTAGGCCTGGGCATAGTTGAGCATGTCTTTAAAGCCAGTACTCAGGCGGTAGAAGCTGTGATCTTGAGGTCAGCCTGGTCTACGTAACAAGTTCCAGCCAGGAAGACATAATGTGACCTCCCTGTCTTAAATAAAACCTCAAACTGTATTCATCCAAAGACAGCACTGTTGGCCATTGTTGTAAATGCAGCATCATGTGCTTTGCGAGGATGCTAATGGTCTGTGCCTTTTAAACTTGAGGCACGAGCAGCGGTACCATGGCGTGTTGGGATATGAGGTTCCAGTTGCCGATATCCAGTCACTGCCATCCCTCCAGAGCTCGCATCCGGCGCCTCTCCATGCACCCCTTGTACCAGTCCTGGGTAATTGCAGGTAAGATGCAGGGTTGATACTTGGGAGGGAATTACCTTATGTGCTGTTGCTGAGACTCGTGGTCTTAAGAGTTTTTATTTTACATATGAACCAAGTGCTTGATTCTGTTTTCATATGGAAGCTGCCCTTGTGTTTAGTTTCAGAACTAGCACCATCAACCATTACCATCGCTGTCCACACCTTTCTTCTACCATCTTTCATGCTCCTGTGGCTCCTATTTTTGTTAAAACTGCCAGCATCTTCCTAGAAAAGTAAGAGAGAAAAGATGTGGACTCCTCTCAGTTGGTATTCTTTCTGATCTGATCTTTCTCACATGTTCCCTTCCTTTCCGTTGCTGGGCACTCAATTTTCTGATATGAGTTCTTGACAGGATACTTGGGTTATCTTTTTAATGTGTATGGGTGTGTTGCCTGCATGCCCTTCTATGTACCATGTGTGTGCTGTGCCCTTGGAGGCCAGAAGAGGGTGTCACATATCGCCAGCGACCAGAGTTAGGGACAGTTGTAAATTGCCTTGTGGGTGGTACGAATCAAACTTGGATCGTCTGGAAAAGCAGCCAGTGCTCTTAATTGTTGAGCCATTTCTCCAGTCTCACTTGGGCATATCCTTGAAATTAATTTTCCTTATCTGTGAAGTACAGTTGAAACACTTTATAATTTAGGAATTGGAGGTGAAACATTGAACATGGTCTGGCAGCACTCCTCAGCTTCATATAGGGTCCTCTTCTTTCTCAAATACACAGTCCACACTCTGGAACCCAAATTGTATAAAAGCGGGGAGAGGAGAAAGCCAGCTGGCACAACTGTTCTCTATTTCCTGGCTACTGTGATATGAGCTACTCTGTTCTCTCTCTTTCTCTCTCCTTGCCATGATGGACTGAGACTGTGAGCCAAAATAAACCCTGAAGTCATTTTGCTCAGGTCATGGTAATGGAAAAATTGACAGATACACCAAGTAACAGCCAAACAGCTTTATATGGGCTCTTGCATCCAGTCAGAATCCGACAAGGCAGGCTTGTTGAAGGAAGGTTGCTTTCTAAGGGCAGAGAGGCATCACAGAAGACACATGCTTATAGTAGAGTGGCAGGGTGTATTTGGGAGGATCTGATTACTGGAGTTTACAAGGATGTTGGACAGAAAAATCCCACCGTGAGAGGAGGGGAGAGCATGCACCTGTGGAGGTCAGACACCAGCGTTCCAGGGTCACTCCTCTCTTCCTGTTTTTGGGGCAGGGTCACTCTTGTTTCAGTTGCTGAGCTATGTCTTCACCTCCATCTGTCAGATGCCTGGATTGCAGACGCGCACTGCTGTATGGGCTTTTCACTTGGATTTGGGGATCAGGCTTATGTAGGGAGCCCTTTTACCCACTGAGCCACCTCCTCATCCCAAGCAGTGATTTTTGAGGTGAGGGATACAGTGAGGCTGGGCTGGGTGATCTTTCTTCCCTCCTGGAGCTGTTTGTACTTGGTGACTTCACACAAACACATACCGATTCTGCAGTTAGAAGTCTGAGCTGTGTTTGTGGGCGGAGTCAGTGTGGTGAGACTGCATTCACTGCTTGCAGTTTCCTGCTTCTCTCCCTATGTTGTTTGGCTGATATCCCCTCCTCTCATTTTCAGCGGGAAGTGCCGTATTGTTTGCTGATGATGATAACGAATCTGCCTCCCCCTGACAGGCATGCTTGTGGTTGAGTTTGGGGTCCACTGGATAATCCAGAATAATTCACCCTTTCAAGGTTCTCAGGAGTAGGATCTTGAACTATTTGGGTGCCATTTTATTTTTAGATTGGTACTAGAGCCTGGTGTGTGATTCATACAGAGAGCTTAATGTACCATTCACTCCTCTGCTCTCTACCTTCCCCTGTCTGCTCCAGCCTCACTGAGTGGTTCCCACCCTCCTGCTCCATCTGCATTTTTCTGTTTAGTATCCAGACTAGAGTGGAAGCCCTCTGCTCTGCCTGCCATCTTGCCCCAGTTAATAGCTCAGGAGCTGTTATAAGTGAATGGCTCCTGGCATGTTGTCACTCTGTCGCTCACATTACCTAAGGGACAGAGTCTCTGTCAGGCCAGCCTCTACTCCCTGTCACAGATACCCTTCAGTTAGACCAAAACGCCCTGAGCTTTTTGCCTTTATGGCTCTTGCCTACTTAGTTCATTCTGCCTGAAATGGGCCACCTCCTGCTGCTTTTGTCGAGCCTTTTCGGGCCTGGCTAGTATGTTTTGACTCAAGGTGTGTTGTTTCTTCCCAAACCTGAGTACAGGAGGGACTTGGCACTTGCTTTCTCCCTTCTTGTCATCAAGCTGTCCTATGTGTCTTTTCTTTTCCCTTTCTCTATTTATACTGTAGGTTCTTAAGGGCAAAATCTATATGTGATTTGCCTTTCTCTGTATAGGCTGTTTGAGACCTGGTTGGAGTGTAGTATATATTTACTGTTAGGTTGTCACTCACCCAGTCTGGTGATAAGTTGTGCTGCTATTTTAAGAGTATCAGTATTTCTTGCAGGATGGAAATAGCTCCAGGCTGCCTTGCATTAGCTACTAAGATGTGAAAGACAAGCTAACAGTTCTTGCCTCTGTCTCTCAGCTGTTCAGGGCAACAATGAAGTCTCCATGTGGGACATGGAGACTGGTGACAGAAGACTGACTCTCTGGGCCAGCAGTGCACCACCACTTTCCGAGTTACAGGTTTGTCACCAGTGTTTACTGCAAAGAACAATATTGCTACCTCCACCGCTAGCATGGTCTCTCGTGAATTTTAGAGTTGTGTTTTAATAACATGAACTATTATGTGACTGCTGCTGTGTGCTTGCTGGGTCTGTTCCCATGGTTTGGTGATCTCACATTGGAACTCCTGCAGATGCAAATTAGGCAAAGCCTATTAGTGAAGGGCGCGGTCGTCTTACATATTTAGGGGCTCCCCTGGCTTAGGGTTTTGTCTTTACATGGTGGTGTAAAAGCAATATGCATTCAAATTTTGATCTTTTCCCAGGCTAAGGACCTATGTTCTGGTTCTCTGTGATGCTGGGCGTGGCAGTGAGCCATTGCTCCTGGTTAGACCACAAGGGTAAACAAGTTTTCTAGATTGGTATTGATCCAGAACCCAGCAAAACTAGAGGAGCATCTCTCTCTTGTATGTGTGGTACTTGGGCTAGATTTGTCTATTGGTCATGTTGCCAGGAGTATCTTGGCAAGAAAGCTAAAGGTAGGAAAATTTGCCTCTACTCCCTTAGTTAGGTTTTATGCAAAGTAGTTCTGAAGTAGCTGTTTTCGTACTGTTGTGACAGGGTCTGCGTTTGTAGCCCAAGCTGACCTTGAGCTAGTGATTCTCTGGCCTTTTCTTCCCAGAGCACTGGAATTAGAGGGGACACTGGAGATTGAACTGGGGGCCTTACACCTGCTATGTAAGCACTCTATGAGCTATACCTCCAGCCCTTCAGAACAGTAGAACCTGGAGTTCCCCTGCATGAAAAGGTTGAGAACATTTTACACAGGTTACATGTCTTGAGATATGAGGTGCCTGTACAGCTAGTAACAGTTAGCTCACTTGGGCTAAAAACACTGATGTCTTATTTGACTGTGTTTCTATCTTTCAAGCCTTCGCCTCACAGTGTCCATGGCATCTACTGCAGTCCTGCAGATGGAAATCCTATCCTGTTAACAGCTGGCTCGGACATGAAAATAAGGTGTGGTGTCTCAAAGCTTGGTTTATGAAGGAGGGTGTTCTAGGTATTGGCAGCATGATGTTTAATAGCTATTGATGAGTTTAATGTTATGCTGTCGATTCTAGAAAAATCTCTCCCTGATACATTACAATGGTCAATACTTTTTAGAAGCCAGTAATATTAACTATACATTCTGTCACCATTTATTCCCTCTCCCCTAGGTTCTGGGACTTGGTTTCCCCAGAAAGGTCCTATGTCGTAGCAGGAAGTACTTGTTCCCCATCCGTGTCCTACTACAAGAAGATAATAGAAGGCACTGAGGTCGTCCAGGTGTGGAACTTCGTTTCTTCTGCCTTCGCGGGTGGGAAGAGTGGGCATGGAACCAGGTCTGGTCCAGCCGCGTAGCTCAGTTCACTGTCCTTGCTTCTCCCTCCTGAGTGCCGGGATCACACGTGTGTACCATTGCACCTGTCACGGTAAAAAAGAGGACTAGGGAATACCAGTGAGATGCTTAGAACAGGAAATGATTCCTCCCTGATCACACAGCTAATAGACAGGAAACTGAGATCCTGGCATGGTCGTTGGCCTCCAAAGCATGTGTTATTGAATATCAGATACTCTCCATTATCAGTATATCTCTTCTATTCTTCCCATAATAATACACACAGAGATTCTAAGTAGCTGCTCACGTGATGACTGGGAACCTAGGAGGTCACTCCAGACTCTTACTCTCTTCTGCAGGATGACTTTAAACAAGGTGTTAACTTCCTACCCACAAGAATACTGGCAAGACATAGACTGTGGCACAGCTTTAACTTTAGGCCTTTGTTTTGACTTCTACACAGGAGATTCAGAATAAGCAGAAGGTAGGACCGAGTGATGACACCCCTCGGAGGGGCCCCGAGTCTCTGCCCGTGGGACACCATGACATCATCACAGATATCGCCACCTTCCAGACTACGCAGGGCTTCATCGTGACTGCTTCTCGAGACGGGATTGTGAAAGTGTGGAAATGAGTCCTGCAGACCTGGGAAATGCTATGAATTATAAATGAGCCGTAATTCAAGGGAAAAAGGATTTCTAGAGAACAAACATGGTTTTAGAAATGCCTGTAACTGTTTCATGGCTAAACAGATCCAGCCACAGTGGCTAAGGATGTGGGCGTGTTAGTTTATTCACGGGCACCTCTGAAGAGCTGGCCAGATAGCACAATCTGAGAGCTCCTGCTGTAAATGAAGTAAGAAATGTAAAAACCGAAGATGAATATGATGTCAGTTAATTTTGTATGGACAATAATTGTAAGCTATTATGTAAACACACTTTTGTTATTATAAATGCTATTCTAACTGCAAGTAAACTCTACTCACGCATCAAGGGAGTTGGTGTTTGTTTAGGGCAGTATTTTAAGGTAGTAAATGGAAGCAGGGGAATGAACTCTGGGGACCACACTCCTCTACTTGCAAACCTTTGTTCCTGCTGTCTACTGCTTACAGTTACACAGTTGATTTCCGGTGGCTCTGCCTGGCCATCATTTTTATAGGATCTACCAAAAATTCCCAACTGCTTGCATTTTCCAATGGGAATTATTTACTAAGTGCCTGAAAAAGAGAATGCTGAAGTTAAAAACATGCCAAACTTTCTAAGGCCCACAGTTGCTTTTCCAGTAAGGTAAACAGATTTCTATTTCTATGCAGACCTTATTCTCTTTAGAAAGGGATTCAGAATATTCTAATTTGAAATTAGTTTCCTGAGGATAAACCCAACTGAGTCTGGGGAATACTGCTTGTTAAATCACATTTTTTTCATATCCCATAACCAACCCAGTTGGTTCCTGACAATTTACATATCCAGTGCAGAATTCAGCACAGTTTCTGAATAGCTTAAACTGCAGAAGTATGAGGAAGTGCTGGCCATTCAGAAAGGCTGAAGTTGGCAGTGTTGGGATTTGTAGACTTTGGAAGCTTGGCATGGCCCCTGCCGGGTTGTACAGCTTGTTTGTTAAGTCTATTCAGGGAGCATCGGAGTTAGTTTGCTATGTGAGTGTCCGTGCAGAATGGGCCTCGGGCATGGAGCTGTTGCTAAACCATGTATCTCAGAGAGCTGAGGGACAAAGGAAGGTTTGACAGCCCTGACCTTGTTCTCCATTTACTACCATTGGTCTTACACCCGCCCCACAGATGGCCCTCCTTGAAAGAAGTGTATTTCGTGAATTGGTACTATTGCACTCCGGTAGTTCAGTTCAGAAATCATGGGAGGCAAAGCCATTCATTCAGTTATAACCAATTTACATTTTTAATCCAAGATGCACCAATAATGGTTATTGTATTTCTTGACTTAAGTAGATTTAGAGTCAGCTTAGGCTTCTTTTTTGCCCACCCCCTCCCAATTTCTACATTTTGTAGACAACATTCATAAACTTAGGAATTTGGGGTTTTAAAATTTTTAATTTGTATGTGTGTCTGCAGTACCCTGTCTGGGAGGCCAGAAGAGGGCATTTATCCCCTGGAACTGGACTTACAGGCAGCGGTGAGAGTGTTAGGACCTGAACTCCAGCTCTCTGGGAGAACAGCAAGTGTCTTAACTGCTGACTCATCTCTCTAGTGCCAGGAACTTTTTTTAAATGAACTATTGCAGCATTCTTCAGGCCCTTAATCTGTTAAGGATTGCAAATACCACCCAACATGCTAAAATAATTTTAATCACTAAGCAATTTTTTAAAATGTACTATATTTACCAACACAGAAAAAAAAATACATTTTCAAAGTATCTCCAACAATAAGTAGAAGAAAAGATCTTGCTGTTAAAATAATTCTTAAATATTGCTCAGCTGGTTCCTGTACTGAAACATACTTTTCCTGAGCCTCTAAGCACCTTTAGAACACATGAAGCGGATGTGCGCCTGAGTGCAAACGGACAGTTACTCCTGGGCTTCCTGCTCCTCAGCAGGTGCTAGGAGCTGTCTCCATGAACTTACCCCAGGAATAGTGGCACAAAGGATTTAAAAAGAAAAGCCACCATACATGGCTTGTCCTACCAGATTTCCCAAGTGGAGGTGCAGAAAAGAAAATCCGAGCGCACTTCACTGGCCTTCAGAGTCGCTGACCTATTTCCCACACAGCTTCCTTCCCTTGCAGAAGACATTCTGCAATGCAAAGTGGCATTCTGCCTGGCAGGGCCATTGCTGGGACCTGGGAAGCCAGCTGTAAACTGAGGTAAGATCTGAATTGTGGGCCTCAACACAGTGCCTCTTTAATGGTTAGTTATTGAAAATACCCCGCCCTAAGAATAAAGAAGTGAATAAGCTGGGGGAGAATATTTGAGAGGCTATGCTCTAAGACTTCTGCTGACTTACTCTGATCTCTGGCAGTGATCAGTGCAGATTCAAGGATTTTCTTACACCTCCAGGCTCAGTGCCATTTAGGCTTCACTCCAAGCTCGGCCGGAATCTGCTTGGTGCTGCTAACTGTAGCCTCGCTGCCACCTGGTGGGGTAAAGGAACTCAGAGCCCAACCCGTGACACTGTGTCATGGTCTCATCTAAGTGGCTTGGGTTCCTGGAGAACTAGTGAGAGCTGCAGAGAGTTACTCTCTGCTTCTTACCAGTCCAGGCAAACACTGTAGAAGGCCAGAGGCAACCTTCTGGCACAAGCCCATCCCAGGCCAGCCAGTCTACCAAGACAGTGCTGTGCTGAAATGGGAGTCACAAAGGTCAGATTTCCAAAACCATGACATAGAAACGGTATCAATTTCTAGGGTAAATGAGAACTCCACACCATTGAAGGCCCTTGATTAAACAGATGAGAATTAAACAATTGCACATTAACAGGCAGCTTTGCAGATGGAAAACAGTTGCAATCAAAAGGATTTACATTGGCCCATGTCCACATGCATACACTGTAAAAAAAAATCAACTTTAAAATTATGTCTCCATTCAGCTTTTCAAAACACGTCTTTCATTCTGCCATCTCCTAATGGTAATAGTTCCTAATCATTGTTCTCAGAGTGCTTGGGTTGTCAGGAGTCATCAAGTAAACATACAAGAGATCTTAATACCGAGTACTGGGATCGAGGTACCTGATCGCCTACAGCCGCTGGCTTGTTCTCCCCTCCAGAGCAGCCATGCAGATGCAGGTACGCAGCCCAGTTAAGCAGCTCAGAGTTCTGAGTGGGTCTGGCTCTTAAGTCCAGATCCCGACCACGTGTTTTCCTGAGGCCACATGGTTCATCCGCTTTGTTTACCACGGTTAGAAGTGGCTTTTATCACTCCTTTTCCATGTTTAAAGTTATAGAATGTGCTCCTGGAAAAACTTGGAATAGCATCTCTGCTACCTCTCAGCACACTTGAAAGATGTTTTTTATCTTGAAAGAGCCTGGCCGCCTCTGATGTGTGGTCTTTGAGGATAGCTTTCTGTGGTCCTGGAACAGAGCTGCACAGCGAAAGAAGAGAACGTCATGTGAGACAAACCCTTCAGCTCTCCTGGCTCCACGTTAGACTTTCTTCCTAAGTTGTTATTATTATTATTCCTTGCCACACCCCTTCCAGGGTAATTTTTAAAAACATATTAAAATGAAGATTTACATTGGCCTATTAGGAATAGACCAACTCAGCATCTTAAAGTATGCAGAGATGTGATTCCAGCAGCAGAGTGTTTTCACAGAGTGCATTCCATCCAGATCTAAAGGCGGTTGGTCTTGCTAATTGAGATTGGGGCCCAGAGGGTGCCTTACCTACAAATTTCCCAGTTCCTCTCGTCCTCCCAGTCTCTCAATAGACATGCTTTTCTCTTCCTCCTAACTCTTAGCATGGTCTGAATCTTTACTTGCTTATACACAACTTCTCGGCCTGTACTCCATGCTTTGACTACCCAGCGTAAGTCTCAGGAGACATCGCCACTTTACACAGTCATCCTCACGTGCTGTCCAGTGAAAGGCCGGGTGGATGCCACTCCGCCTCCCCCTGCCCAGCTATACACCCAGATGCTGACTGTCTGCTCTGCGAAAGGCAGATGGCGAGGTGCGTTACGCACAGTACAGGTCACAGTAGATCCTGGCAGATGTTAGTACTCCAGCAGCCCAGAAGCTGAAGCAACAACTGCTGTCCCTGACTATCCTCACCATGGTTCCCATTTGAGTGCAGATGAAGAAAATGAGGTGTAAAGAGGCATCAGAGGCAGAGCCCTGGCTGTGTACCAGCATTCCTAAGAGGTCGGTGCTACCTGCACCGAATTGGATTTTTATTGAGGACATTATGGAGAACTCAAAATACTTGGAATTGTAGTCAGGTGAAGAAGGCAAGATAGCTTCAGAGATCGAGATCAGAACTGTGCGATTCTTTTTGTTCCATTTCTTTCCTGTAATGTACTGCTTTCCTGTAATGTACAACCAACCTCTCTTACACAACGCCAGTGTTTAGAGAATGAGCACAATGGGAGAATAGAGAAAAACCATAAATGTCATGTCTCCTGGGCATGCGCAGCCTTACCCCTGCCCCATCACACATGGATTCTTTTTCTTTCATCTATAAACAGCGAGGTGGAGGAGACAGACAATAAAGACCGTGCCACCCACAGACAAGCTCTGCCTGGGTGACACGGGGACAGGAGGACGGAGAGAGAAATAACACTAAAGAGTTTTGAGTGTACTGTAAAAATATATATGTTCATACATATAGATGTACACGTGTGCAAATATACATTTTGCCTACATATGTATGCATGTATGTGTAAATATACATGCACGTGTGTATGTATATTTTTAATGGTACACCACATGAAGTGATGGTGCTTCCCCTGAGAGCATTGGCCCATCTAGCAAAACCACAGTGCTTAGGAAACCTCCCTTGAAGCCGTTGGTCAAGTGACTGCAAGTTTCCATAACAATATAGGCTATCGCCCTTGCTCTTGGTTGCCTTCGAGAAGGTAAGAGCCTATTGCTGAAGACACCATACACTTTGGACGCAGGACTTGGAGGAATTGGGCTGGAACTGACCTTGAATTTATCTCCCTGAAGAGCAGTTCTCAGTATTAAAAGGTTCAATGCTAGCTGCAAAGGGAGAGGAGCAATTGGTACCTACCCAGTGTAAAGCCTATGGACCACAGTGACTGGGTTAGCAAGATATCCCCAATGGTGCATTGGCCCCTTTGTCTGTAGGTAACCAACAGCTATCTAACTGAATTCTCACCTATTACTGTTAACATGACCAACTGACCATGGTTGGACAGGTCATAGACACCGCAGGAGAATCTTCTGCTGCCATTTCCCTAAACCATAAAATTCCTAGCTATTCTAAATATCTTTATACATAGGTAAGTTTGTCTCACCCCTCACCTGAGCAGCTTCTTTTTTTGCAACAGAGACTACTATGGAGATCCACAACTGCTCAAAAGGCAGAGAATAGGGACTGTGGTTACCAAGCCCAACTGATACATCTGCGGTGCAATCCCTACGCCTCTCAGGAGCATGGAGGAGAGGTTGGAAAGATTTTAAGAGCCAGAGGACCAGGATGCCTGCTACACAGTGTCCCCTAGATATGACAGGAAATCGTGAACCCATGAACCCTCAATGGAACATTTGCAAGAACAGGTCCAGCATGAGGATGCCACAAGTTGAATGCCAGCATGGATGGGCAAAACACACAAGCTCCATCCTTAAGACGCAGAGCTACAGAGGGCCAGTGGCTTCTGAGCGGGAGAAATAGCTGCTTCTAGGGACAAGCTCCCACACAGATTATCCAATTCTAAGTGGTCAGCCCTGGACATATTATATATAGCAATGCAAAATGGACTCAGATGTTGTATATATATATGTATATACACACATGTATGTACTTGTGTAGCAATAAGCCATGAATTTGGGAGAGGGATATGGAAGAAGTTGGGGTGATGTAGATGCAGTACTCATACATGAAATTCTCTACAAACTTAAAATTTCCACATACTTGTGTGTTTTTATCTTATTCACCTGCTGCTACTTCCCCCAGTTTCCTCTAGTGTCCATGCCACTTCCTTCTCAACTTAAAGTCCTTTTTTTTTTTTTTGCTATTAATGACTCCAAGTCCAATTAGTACTGCCCGTATGCACCTGGGTGTGTGCCCTCCACTGGGACATGACAGGCCACCACCCAGTGTCCCTTTCCCCAAAGGAGAGTGACTACCTGCAAGGAACTTGAGTCTCAAGTGCACTGTCCCTCAAGGCTCGAGTGTCTCACCTGTATTTCGTTCTCCCTTCCTTCGCCCCTTCTCTGTTTCACTGTATCACATTTCTTACCTCTGTTAAGGAAAAACCAGCTGGAGAGATGGCAGTGTTCAGTTCCCGGCGCCCATGTTGGGCAGCTCACCCATCTTACTCCAGCTCCAGGGGATCCACTGCCTTTGGCCTCTGAGGGCACCTACACTCATGTGCACATACCCACCACACCCACGCATATAAATAAAAATCTTAAAAACACATACGTACACATTAGGGTGGTAACTATGTCTAAGCCCTTCCCTAGTACCTTTTCCTCAAAAGTATCAAAGCCTTTTCTTTATGGTTTTTTTTTTTGTTTGTATGTACATGTGTTCCTGTGTGTGCTCATGGGTGCACATGTGGAGGTCAGAGGACACCTCTGGTACTGGCCCTCAGGCACCTTCCACCTTTTGTTTGAGGCAGGGTCTCTCCCTGGCTGGTATTCAGGGATCTATGGGCTTCCAGGCGCCATTGCACCTGCCTGTGGGGGCTCTGGGGATCCCAATTCAGGTTCTCAGTGTTTACAAGGCAAGTGCTTTACATACTGAGCCCATACCTTATCTTTGAAGCTCCCTTTTTCTGCTGCGTTATAGATAGCCATTTGTATTTGATAAAGCATTTACTAAGGATCACTCAACTACCTAGTTTTTTTCTCCAACTGTGTATTGTTTGGTGGAATTCTTCACTGATTGGTAACTTCAACAACATGTCTTCAAGGCAGAAATAAGGATAAAAAAACTCAACTTTTCAACTTGAGCCCAGCTCTAGCGAAGCTTGTAGAAAGCAAGATGTGGCATGTTCTAGATAAACCGGACTGAAGGGAATACTAACTAGATTCCATTCTTCCTGGTCACAGATCCCTCCATCTGTGTAGATAATCAGGAGGCAGCCGTGCTGTACTTGCTGACTAGAGGCACTGGGATGAATGACACTGATAAGGTTGATTCTATTTCTAAATTCACTCTCTCACATACCCGCATCATCATCATCCAGAAAACGTACTTTGGAATGCACATCTGTGCAGCAGATGTGTCATTCATATGGCAGTGGTGGCTGTCCATTTTACCATCCACCCCTTCAGGCTCTACCTGGCCCTGCTTTGGAGTCTGGCACAGTGTGTAGATGGCTTTGTGTTGTTTACTATCCTGGAGCAGAGCTAAGTGCTTACACAAAGCTGTCCTCCACTCTTGCCTTCTGACCACCTCCCTGACTTCTCGGTTGTTCATTGCAAGAGTCAGCACTTTCTCCATCTGCTGTGAACCAGCTTCTGTATGTTTTCCTCAAAACCCGGCGGCAGGGTGGTCTGGTAATTCCAATGCAGTTCATTCTTGGGATGGCGAACCACCTGTCTATCCAGACCCTGCGCCTAGCAGGCACTGCCTCTCAATCCGCATTCCTTTCCACCTCGAGTCTCTTGAAAGGCTCAGGCAGGGAGCTTCAGAGCAGCTCTGTGACTGTTACCTTTCATCACAGCCTTTGGTTATTTAGAGAAGACCTGGGGAGTTCTGGGCGATTACACCACCAGCGAGTTCATGGACAGCAGTGTAGATTTCACGTCTCAGTTCCCTGATGCCCCAGCCACTTGGCATTTCAGATTTACAGGAGGAGCTGAGCCTCCTGTGTATTTAGGGCACCGTGGAGGAGAAATTCCCTGTGCAAAAGCTCCGTGGGTTCTCTCTTCCCACTCATCTTGATCTTCAAACAAAGCAGTTTCTAAAATTGCCTCCTGAATGTGTAGATTGGCGCTGACACCTACCTTTGCGGTCTGAGCTGGCTACCTATTTGTGAGTCCAGTGAAATAGGAAAATTCAAGCCTCTGGGTCTAAAGGCAGAATAAAAACTTTTTCTTCTTCTATGGTTGTTTCCTCCCTCCCTGCCCCAACTTTTCATTTCATTTAATGTTGAGCTCTGGCATGGGGAAGCACAAACCTTTCTGATGATCATGCTGTCCATGTCTTGGTCTGCCAGCCTCATGAGTAGCGGTTCTCAATGCTGAGGCCCTTTCATATAATTCTTCATGTTGTGGTGACACCCCCTCCCCACCATAAAATTATCTTTGTTTCTACTTCACAGCTGTAATTTTACTACTGTTATGAGTTGTAATGTAAATATCTAATATGCAGATGGTCTTAGGTGACTCCTGTGAAAAGGTCATTTGAACCCCAAAGGGGTCACAACCCACAGGGTGAGAACCACTGCCCTAGAAAGATTCCCAGAAGCTGAGTCGCTGGATACAGTGTCCCAGAATATCACCGCCTTCTTGCTAGGAATCCTGAGTGCTTAGGTGGAGATGTAGGGCAAATGTAGGGACACCACCAGCCCAGACCGGAAGTTCCCAGAGTGCCTGCCCACCATCAGGCTTTATTTTTCTAGCACTTAGAAAAACCACATTCAACAGCAGTTGCAGAGCACTAATCTAAGCGCACAGTCCTCCAGAGTCCCTTGACGCTGCTTTTACCCCTGCCACACCTGCTTCAGCCTTTTCATCCCTGCCAGAAGGCATCCTCCGCGCCAGAGTCCATTCTCCCACTCCTCCGCAGTGCCCAATGCCAGGCACCGGCAGCAGGGGGAGCCCTACTCTTCTTGGACCAGCTTCACAGGCTGCTTTAGGCTGGGCTTCAGGAAGCATTTGCTGCTGGACAGTTCCCCTGGACAGCTCACTGCTGGAAGGGAGCCAGAGCCTCCAGGCAGGGGCTTCCCAGGGGGTCCTTAGAACTCAGGGATGGGAATGCTTGCTGGGTCCTGATGACCACACAGATGCACACACTCCAGGGAGGTACATTGCCAAAAGTGTCTGCCTAAGCATGAGCCAGGTGGATGTATATATATATATATATTAGTGTAGTGCAGCGGCTTACCACAGAAGTGCTGCTAACTACCCAATGGCTCAATGGGTTAAGAGCTTGCTACACAAGCTTAAAGTCTGGAATACAGACCTTAAAACCCATGAGGTTTAGGTAGGTGTGGGGCCTACCTGTAATCCCGGCATGGCAGGAGGAAAAGATGGGATCCCTGGAGCAAGAGTGCCAGCCTTGCTAAAATGTCAAACTATCTCAGGGAGGGAGTCTGTCTATATACATGAGAGGGAGGTTAATCATGGGAGACACTTGATGTTGACCTCAGGCCTCTACAGATATGTACATAGGTACATGTACATACACATCACACACACAGAGATAAGCACATGTGCATCACACACAGATAACAGATATGCACATATGCACATCACACACAGATAACAGATGAACACATATGCACATCACACACAGATAACAGATGAACACATATGCACATGGACATGCTCATCACACATACACAGATAATAGATATGCACATCACACAGATACACAAAAAGTAAAAAGTCATCTCAATCTAGGCTGTAACGATCATACATATTTTTCATAAATTCTTTAGTAAACGTCTCTTAAAGCCATCCTCTTCTACACACCAGGAAGCCCACACAGTTCAATAATTTCAGTGTATTGTCCAGACTCCAATTTCCCCAAATGTTCTCCAAATCATGTTTATATCCGCCCCCCCTGCCACCAACCATGAGCTAGATCCAATTAACTTTCACAGAATTACAGCTGTCTGCCTTGTCTCCTCTCATTCCAGAACTCTCACCCTTGTCCCTTTATTTGTGACATAAGACCTACCATCTAACAATCCCACATCCTTAGGTTGCCCAGAGATTTCCTCATTACTAGCCTGGGTCAAATATTTCCAGCAAAACTTCACACAAGTAATGAAGGCACTGCATGTCCCATTCCATCATCTCAGAATGCACACAAGGCCAGCACCCTGGGAGCTACACAGCACCAGCACCCCGGGATCCATGCAGCAGCAGCACTCCAGGGCCAAACAACACCAGCACCTGTCAGCTCATGATTGTCGCCAATCACCAGATGCTACACTTGTAATTAGCACTGTGTGATTACAAATTGATAGTTTTTTCTGATTCTACCATTTCTTCTACAATTATTATCTAGTATTATATAAAGAAAAGATGATGTATAAAAAAGATTCTTTTTGAGAATATGTATAGACTTACAGGTTTAAAACATGTAGTGTAGGGCCAGCAAGATGGCTCAGGGGGTAAACGTGCTTGCCATGCAAACCTGGCAACTTCAGTTAGACTCCTGGATCCCACAGTGGACCCTGGAGAACCAACTCCCCGAGTTGTCCCGTGGCCTCCACACACATGCCTGTGCTCACACACACACCTCACTTACAGTAATGCATTAAATAAACCATTCGATGCATTCCAATTTGTTACCTTCATCCTCTCTGGAGTTGCAGCTGTCCAAGATTAGGCCTGTACGAGTCATCTCACTCCTTTGACATGACACTGTTAGTTTTTTACTGTGTTTTTGCTTCCTGGGATAACTCCCTTGTCTCAGGCTGGAATTGTAGTTTCCTCACCAGAGCCTAGGTACATCTGAGGCACCAAGAAACCCTGGTTCCTTGGGCCCACAATGCTATTTAAAAACCAAGATCCAGCCACCAGGCTTGCTTATTGTCATTGGGTGTTTTGTTTCAACAATTGGACTTTGCATTTAAAGGAAAACATACTTCTGTTTGGTTATTCCCAGATCAACTCGGTCATTTAAAAAACATCTGTTCCAGCCAGGCAATGGTAGTGTGCATGCCTGTAATCCCAGCACTTGGGAGGCAGAGGCAGGCGGATCTCTGTGAGTTCCAGGACAGCCAGAGTTACCACAGAGAAACACTGTCTCAGAAAAAAGAAAATCTGCTCCCACAAATCATATCTTAATATGTAATAACAGGTTTCTATCTGACTAAAATAGATGAGGGAAGAGGTAGAAAAGGTGGGGGATGAAGGATAAGGGGGTGCATATCTACCTAAGAAGTCATACCAAGCACACAGTACCTTCGAAACTGGCGTGGGGGTGGCTTTGGGTCTGTAGGGCTGAGTCTGTTGCACTTGGCTTTGAAGTTGACAGGTGGATACTTGTTCATCCCACCTAGAAAGGGAAAAGGCTCTGGTAAGGCTCTCAGGCTGTTAGCGTGTCTGTTCCATGTAATATCACTTCAGTTCCCAATGTTTGCCAAACGATGGTCATAGGGCGTGAGAAATGTCTCAAGCTAAGTTTGGAAAAAGAAGTCTCTAGTGAATATATTGGTGAATCCAAGTAACTTTTAAGGTGCCTGTGGCTCCTAAAATCATTAGCCAACATGAAAGATGACACGAACCAGTCCATCCTAATGCTCTTGCCTTTGATAGGAACTAATTGGAGTATTTTTCTTATTTGTTTTTGTGGAGTATCAAAATGCAAAGGGAACAGGGTATTCCCTTTATGACTTTGTGTTAGCAACAAACTAAATGCCTTGGGTTTCATTCTTTGCCTCGCTCCATTTGGAAGGAGTATTAATTTTTCATAACAATAAAGCATGCCTTAATCCATTTAAAAATGCAAAAGCTATTTACAGAAAAAATTAAAAATGTGTTATACATGCCCTGAAAGCATAGAGTCAAAAAGATTTGTTAAACAATTAACTCTTTTTCTGGAAAAGCCAGGCATGGCGTCATGCTCTTATAATCCAGGCCCCGGGGAGATAACGGTAGGTAGATCGTGAGGACTCACTGGCCGGCCGGCCTAGCTTACTTGACAAGTTCCAGACCCCTGAGAAACCCTGTCTCAAGCAAACATGGCGCCTGAGGAATGACACCTGAGGCTGTCCTCTGGGTCACACACGTGCATGTACACACGTACACACACACGCACATCCCTTCCTTGTGATACAGGGTCCTTCCGGTTAACAGGCATGTCCTGGGCTACAACAGAGTACAGCTTCAAAACTGCTGTTAGTGCAGTATGCTCTAGACTCTATGACAGTACGCAGTATGCTCTATCAGTGGTGTACCTGACCTTTAGGGTTCTTTTTGTCTTGTGTGGGGCTTTTGTTTTGAGGTAGGGTCTTACTGAGTGGCTGGGGCCGGCCTTGGACTTACGGCAATCCTCCTGCCTCTACCTCTCAAGAGCAAGAATTACAGGTGTGCACTGTGCCCACCAGGTCTGGTTTTGGGTTCCTGAGTCAGCAGCTTCTCTTCTCTTAGGAAGTGTGCTGCTCTGATGTGGCTTGCTCTGCTGTCTGCTTTGTGACAGTGTGCCAAACGAGTCACAAATACTTGGAAGACTTCCGAGCTTCAGAAGGGCCATGCCCAAGTCTGCTTCTCAGGCCTGTCACCTGAACAGCCAGTGGCTCAGAGCAGATGCCCAGTGGTTACAGTTGTGTGGGACGGCTATGAGGGCCTGTGGTGGAAGCGACTTCCTGCAGTTTGGCCACTGTATTTTAGAGACAGCGCTTTCTGGATGTCTTGGCTCTGGGGTGGGATAGGTAGCTGCATCATGGTTGCAGTTCAAGAGCACTTTCTGTATCTCCCATGAGCCCTACATATTCTTTTTGAAAATCATCGCCCACCTGAGTGGGAAGTGTTGCCTCGTCTGATCATGCAATTGAACTCATTGGCACAAAACAGCAGGAAGAATTATGGGATACCCGGAAGGAAATCCCAGGTCAAGTCTTCCTTCCAGCCTCAAGGGCCATCAAGCATGCTTTTTTTTGAGTTTACAAGAGACTTCCCAAGTGGTCTTTTGCTCATCCCTTACAAAAGTCTTCCTACAGGGTGACCCTTGCCCTTAGCGCCTCTTTGGGGTTTCTGTTCCAGAATGTACCAAGATAAATTCACTCTGGGATCTCACAACTCCCGAACCTGTGTTTCTGAAACCATCCCTTACACATGAGTTTCCCAGGAACTTTGATAAGATGCGCATTCTGGTTCAGAAACCCTGCATCTCTAACCAGCTCGGGCTGGTAGTTCATGCTGGTCCTGGACTCACCGAACAGGATGTGACATCAGCCCCATCGCTGTCTCCACCTGCACTGCTCAGTATCTCTACAGCCTTAACCCACCTCACTGTCTAATAAGGCAACAAGACTGGGAAACGGCCCTCAAGCACTCTTCAGCCTGTGTGCTCCCCTTTCTCTATCTGGATTTCCAGGGACAAGAGTCAGCAGGCTCTGAAAACAGGCCTTTACCAACTGCTTCTCCGCCTTCAGCCTCGCATCCGGGCATGGCTCCTCCTTAGCCATCCTGCTGCATCCAAAAGGGATTGCAATTTATTCAGGACGCCCATTCCAAGAAAAACAGCCTATGTTTGTCTCCTTGTGGCCACCAGTTATTTCCACTACTGGATCCTAAGAAGTCACGAAGCTGAAAGTCCTGTGAAGCCACGCCTTTCATTCTAACCCTCCCACACTCTGACTTTGGGACCTGTCAAAGCAAAACCAAGAATTGTTTAGTTTTTTCCTCTCTTTGGCATCTTTCTTTCTGTGTGTTAACTGTAGAAACCTGTCACCAAAGGACAGCACGCTAGGGTTACGTGTCTCAGCTTTAGAGCCAGAGTCCAGGCTGGGACTTCACACCCAGACTAAACCTCTCCATGCGGATAGTGGATAGCTGCTTGTTATGATTGTTTCTCCATAGGAACCAGAGGCATAAAAAAAGATGAGCCAGAAAATTAAATGCGTAGGCACCAGAGTGTCCTCCCTCCCACCACCCGACATTACATATTTTCCTGTCTGACCCTGCAGGGCCCTTGAAGACATACAAAAGTTATCTAAGAGTGCATGCCAGCTCATCGCCCTGCTGGCGAACACCGAGCAGGCTCTTATGTACAAGAACAGTTTTATGACTTACGCCGGACTGAGTTTATAAAGGACTTCACAAACTTCACACCATATCCATGGTCAGGTTTATGAATTCGGCCAAGCTGGATCAAGTGCTGGTCCACGGGGTGGCTGGCCAGGTCTTCCACCTCCCTGTCGTTCCAGTCACGGCCCAAGGAAAACACAAAGAGGGCGTAGCCCTGACACTTGGCTCGTAGGGACTCCTTCTTTAAGGTCTCCCCATCAGAGTGGCTGGTTTCCCCGGCAGATATCACAAATATGACTTTGTTTCTTCTCGGGTTGGGTGTGTTTAAGAAGACATTGTCCAGAGCCCACCTGAGGGCATGGCCCAGGAAAGCGTCTCCATTCGGCTGCTGGACGGATTGCTCCACGTGCCTCTTCATGAGGCGCTTGCTGCTGTAGGTGGTGAGGTTGAACTCAGTTCTAACGGGACTCCTCTGGGTGTTGGGTAGGAAGTTGGGGGGAGCATGGCTCAGCAGGGCCACCCTGTCTCCAGTGACAGACGTCTTTGGCTCCGGAGTGATTTCGAAGTGATCTAGCAGTGCCTCTAGGAAGTCTCTCATGTCTTCAAATTCTGCGCTTCCCACGTGCCGGGAGCCATCCAGGAGGAACGCGGCATCCAGGTAGGACTGTGTCGGGGGCGGTCGGCCTTGGTCGCAAGAAGCATCGGGCTTGCAGAGGTCTGCAAACCAAGTTACTTAGAGTTACTAAGCAGGTATGGACAGAAAGGGGAAAGATCCCACTCTGGCTCTTTTAGCATCTAGGAACTGCATAGTCTTGGGTGTTGAAAGAGTCTCTAACATAATGAGTTGAGAGTGTATCCCCAGAAGGCCCAGATCTGATACCAACCCATATGCCCTTGGCTCTATTCCATGCTACCACTTTTTAAAAAAAGCTGTGTTCAGCAGGGCAGTGGTGGCGCACACCTTTAATCCCAGCACTTGGGAGGCAGAGGTAGGAGGATCTCTGTGAGTTCGAGGCCAGCCTGGTCTACAGAGTGAGTTCCAGGACAGCCAGAGTTACAACAGAGAAACCCTGTCTCGAAAAACAAAACAAAAAAAACAGTGTTCAGTGCAAGTTTAATCTTGACTGCTGTGTTTATAAAGTTTGAAGTGAGCAATTCATCTCCTGCCTAGCAGAACACACTGTAAGACAACACACTCTAGTGTTGGCAGCATGCAGGCTGAACCAAGGGCCTCAGTCACTACACTAGCTGTGAAAAACTCATCTGCTTTGAAAATTAAGCTTTAAAAGGTAATGGATCTTTTATTTCACTTTAAGTAAGAGTCCACAACTTCATGCCCCTTCTAAAAATGCTCTTCCATAAAGTGAAGTCATTTTTATAAATATGCCTCTCTCATTATGCATGCATAGCAAGTAAAAAAATAGAGAGTAGATTTTATTGAATATGACCACAATGAATGTTCAGAGGAATATGATAAATTGGAAATGGGAGGACTCTCGAAGTCACTTAATCTAGTGCCATAGAACCGACTGAAGCAGGAGAGCGTTCACAAAGGATGCATTGTATTTCTAGAAGTTGATGTGTATGGAGTCAACGGCATTTCCTTTTTAACATTTGCTTATCTGTGTATACGTGGGGCACAGGTGCAGCATGTGTATGGAGGCAGAGGATGACTTCCGAGAGTCGGTTCCCTCCTTCTACCTGGGAATTGAACTCACATTGTCATGCTTGGGGACAAGCACCTTTCCCCGCTGAGCCACCTCGCAGGCCCCATGAAGTCAGTGTTTTATTTTTAGAGATGAAGACACATAAGGTAGCAGGACGGCCCCTTAGCCTGGGAGCTGATGCCTAGGTCCTGGTCTCAGCACATAACAACTATGACATCACCTCTGGCCAAGCCGCTGCGGGGTCCCAGTAGCGCACAGTACCTCTGCACAATTAGGTAGTTGTACCTAACTTGGATCAGGTTGATTCAGATGTTTGAAAGGCTGAGATTCTGTCTAGTTTGTCAGTAAATGTGATGACTGGGGGTGAGAGTGGGTTCTTTAAAAACCCAAGGGGAAGCGAGAAACAGAGTAATAACCATGCAGATGGAACTTAGATACCAGCAGCGACCTGTAAGTGCAGCAACTTCCTAGCTTCACGCTTGCTCGTGGGCTCAGTAAAGATGGCTCTGCCTAAGCCCCTTAATGAAGTTAGTGATATTTTATGAGCCTGCATAATGGCCAGATGACAGACTAGTCACCTGTGTGCAGAGCAGCTTCTAAAATCAGAGACAGCAGGCTGCCCATTTGCTCTGTTTTGTAGGGTTTTTAATTGCAGGATATGACAGCAAAATATCTTCTATTATATACCTAGGAGACAAAACAAGGGTTTGAGCCAAGGCATGGAGCCAGAAATCTATCCCCAGCCGCATATGTGCAGTTACTGACTGTGCAACACATCAGCACACTGTTGGAACTAACATGTTCAGGGGTACGACTAAGAATGTACAGAGCAGATGAATCTTAGCACATCACTGGTTTGTGGGAGAGTGCCAGGATCCAAACACCCCAGTGCACTCCACAGGGCTGGAGGGTGTGAGCAAAGAGATGGATTCCAGGGTGCAGAGGGAGATGGAAAAGGAACCTGGGAACTGCCTGGTTCTCAGCCTCACCATCTCCATGCGAGGTCATCTACATAGCAAACCTCAACACCCCACCGACACACAGACATCTTCTCTGGGTCTAAATGGAGCATTTTGGGGATCAGAATGAGACCCTCATCCTGCAAAGATTTAAGACACTTCAGAGTCAGCTCTCCTGGGTTTGATCTGATTGTGGGGCCCTGAGAAAACTATCACGTCTCTCTCAATTTGATTTCCCTTCATCTGTACACTGGTACTAATAATAGTTCAAACATTTCAGTGCGGTCATAAGCGTGGACTGACAATTTACATAAACCAACTGAAACCATGCTTAGAACATGAGAAGCCCAGTAGCTTACGTCTCAACTGTCGCTACGATAGTCAGCATCATACAATGTAATTACAACAGTGCACAGCCTATGGCAGAAACATGGTAACCGCCTGCTGTTATGACCACCTGTAACCCCAAGGCTTCCCACACGGTCACTGGGATATCAGATGTAAGAGGAGAGAGACTTTCTCCAGCTAGACCAACAGGCTGTGTATAAAACACCACAATCAATACTGCAAATCTGGATGCGTTTCTGTCTTCCACTCCCACTGCACTGAGAAACAAATCCTCAATCTGGAAGTACGGTGTCAGGTTGCTCTAAACCCTTTCTTGGGGGGTGTGAACATTTGAGATTTAGAAAACACATGTAAAATATTTTATAGCATGAAAAATTTGGTAAGGAGATAGACAGGCTACGATTAAAAAGGAAATTATTATTGTTTCCTGGAAGCTGTGCTAACATAGAGGGGCCTGGAGTGTAACCCTCCTGCTGGGAACCATTGGAGGGGCCCTGCAGGCTGAGTTGAGAGGATCCATCTGTGAATGCAATGTGTGCCCCCAGCCCCAGGGAGGTCCGCCCTGGCCCATGCATATCCCGATGGCCATGTTCCAGCTGCTCCTGCCAATGGTGACTCAACACACTTAGCAGGCCTGATCAAATTAGCTTCTCCCCGTGGGTCTCACCATAGCAGAAAGTGCACCGCTGGAGTCTCTCTAACTCTGGTGTTTCGTCAGTCCCAGATGGAACCACAATGACTTGGAACATGCCAGTGTCATCAATCTGGAAGAGGCAGAAGGAAGAGAAAGAACCGCTCAGCAGGTTGGGATATAAGAACTTTCCAGAACCCTGCAAGAGCTGAGGGCTGGTGAGGGTAACCTGCAAGGCTGTGGGAGGTGGCAGAGCTGTTTTTAACCCTTGTCTCTCCTCTTAGCTGTCAAAAGGAATTCTCTGATGGCTATCCAATAGGGTACTGAGAACTCACCATTGTGAAGCAGTTACTGGCACATAGAAGGTATCTTGTGGTCAGTAAGGGAGCACAAACCATTTCATACCCATCACCCAGCTAAGTAGAGTGTTTCCCATCCTTGTTCTTCATACAGAGCGACTGAAGCTCAGAGAAATGTTATCAGCTCATCAAGACACAGCCTCAAGTCAGTCATACTCAAGTCAATTACGGAAAAGACTTCCTCCCAGCCTTACCCCCAAGTCCTAGAGAACCAGGAAACCGAGGACGGCTCTTTAGAATGCAGGCAAATTGACAACCAAAATTACCGATGACACCGTTAACTTTGTGAACCAGGTATTGAAGCAGAAGTAGTCTCAGACCCAAGCCTAGGTGCCTTTCCTCCTGAAATATCCCAACCCTCTCACTGCAGAAGTGCCACTGTAGCCCAGCTAGGGAGCAGGAGGGGCAGAGCCTTGCCTAGTGAGGGCCCCAGACCAAGCCAGGGCCAACTCGAAGAGCGAGAAGATAAAGATAAGCCAACTGACCAAGAAGAACGAAGCTGCCCGTCAACTGTGAGATGACTAACAGGTGAAGGAAAATCATAGTGATCCCGTCCTGGGGCTAAGACGCTTAGATGATGTTTGTTCTCACAGTGAATCATTCCTTAGCTCTTAATAGCTCTCCTCTCTCTCCCTCACAAGTCTCATTTCCACACTTAATCCATAGAGATGTGATCATGGAGGTCCTGGTTACTTAGGGTCACACCATTTCTCTGACTAGAGCCAACTGGACCAGGGCAGGACATCTGAGCTAGACAGAACATTCTTTTAGGAGTTGAGAACTGGAGTCCTGGAAGCTGCAAAGCTGTCTAGAGGCGAGAGTCTGCAGAGACACAGGGGCCATATTCTGTCTAATGGGCCAAGGAAGGAGGAAGTGAGTAGAGGGGAGGGGCAGGAGGGCAGGAGGGCAGGAAGGCAGGAGGGGCAGGAGGGGCAGGAGGGGCAGGAGGGGAGGAGGGATGAGGGGAGGAGGAGAGGAGAGAAAGAAGAGCAGGAGGGGAGGGGGGAGCAAGAGGGGAGGATGGAAGGAAGAACAGGAGGGGAGGAGGGGTAGGAGGGCAAGAGGGAAGAAGGGGAGGAGCAGTGAAGGGGATCTTCCAGACAGCCTTGTTTCTTCGTTTTTTTCTTTTTCTTTCTTTTTTTTTTTTTTTTTTTAATCCTGCACACAACAGAGGGAGGAATTTGTGCTCGTCAGATTTCTCTCCAGCTGCCCTCTGCTTTGCCTTGATATTCTTCCTGGGTTAAAAGTGAAGATTGTGAGATCCTATGAGAACTGAAGATCTGAGTTAAATTTCCAGGCACAAATCCATGGAGAAAGAAGCAGAGCGCGCTAGAGAAAGACAAAGAAACAGAGAGCAATAAAAGCAAGCCTGAGGTGTCCTAAGGGGGTGGGCATCGAGGCTGGGCAGCGAGGGGACGGGAGCTGAGTGACGTCAGTGGGGGCTCTGTGTAGTGGAATGTGATGTTCTGCTTCCTCTAGCCATCCTGCATCGCTCACAGACAGTAAATGGACTCCTGGAGGAACCCGCCGACTCGGAGTGATTAGAAATCAGGCTAGTGTCAGTTCAAAGAGTGTGGCTTGGGCATCCAGGTGGAAGTGGGCCGCAAGGCACTCTCCTGGTGCCGATCATGATACAGAATAAAGTCAGAAGAAAATTTAGAAACCATGGAAGTCAGCCTCGTTGCTTGACACGTGAGGCAAGTGAGCCCAGGACAGGAGCGGGCTCTGGAAGGCTGCAGCGCCAGGCTTGCTCTTCCCAAACAAGAACTAAATTCCATGCTCCCGCCACTTTCGTGTCCTAGCTGCGCATCGGTGAGTCCTTACTTGAGAGCGATGTTCTCAGGATATTGTCCAGGGAATGCTGCCATCTGCTAACTAGCACTGTGTTCTGTGTGTCTACAACGTAACAGCTTCCACATCTCTGGCGATTATCCTGCTTAGCAATGGATGCTCACGTTTAAGTCGCGTATCTGCACGCTGATATGAAACTAAAGGTAGGTATTCCTCACCGATTCTAGAGAACAGTAACGACTCTAATGCTCTATTAGGGGCCCACTGACAACCTGCGTGCTCCTGACACCCCTGCAAGTAATCTCTTCATAAAGTCCGAAAGGTGTGGTTTTAAGGATCGCCGATCCCACTGCACTGCTAACATCGGAGGGGTTGTAGTAGCAGAAAAATTCCTTGAGCTGAATGTGAGCCGGGGGTCTAAAGTGAAAGGTTTCTATGTGTGCTCTCTCTTATTGCTTATTCTCCTGAAAAAAAAATGCACAGAAGCGCCATCATGGTTGAGGGTACAGCTAACAAGGCAGTGTGGACAGTGTGGGCACTCTGTGGATGGCTCTGCATGATTTTTCTCTCCTAGACATCATAGGACTCCAAAGATGGCACATAAGAAAAAAAAATGCCATTTGAATATGATGGAAAGTTTTCATTCTGTAGAATGGACAGAAAGAGAGGGTCAGTGGGAGACCGAGTATGTTGGCTACTTTTACACCAACTTGACACAAGCTGGAGTTATCTGAGAAGAGGGAACCACAACTGAGAAAATGCCTCCAAATGGCCTGCAGGCAAGTCTGTGGGGTGTGGTCTTGATCAATGACTGATGTGGGAGGGCCATCCCACAGGAGAGCTGGCGCCCCTGGACAGGTGGTTCTGGGTGCTAAAAGAAAGCACACCGAGCAACCCATGGGGAACAAGCCAGTAAGCAACCCCCTCGTGGCCTCAGCATCAGTTCCTGCCTCCATGTTCCTGCCCTGTGTGAGTTCCTGCCCTGATTTCCTTCCATGATGTGAGAATTCAACAGGATAATGAAGACAGGGCTTATCCTGTGCCTGATACACAGCAGCGAAGCATCTATCATCGTGTTCTAACTGGAATAACCTTGTTAAAGACAGGGAAATAGAGCTGTAGACTGTCTTATGAGTTTTCCGAGTGTTGGTGAACTACATGAACCAAAACTGCTCTGTGCAATGCTTGGCCCTCTCACCGAAAACGCACGCTTGACGGATGGCACGTTGCTGAATGTGATCACCGCTGGGACGATGTCCAGGGCACTGAACTCCATGGCAGCTGTGGTGATGGACTGGACATCGGCGGACTGACCGCTGCTGAAGAATGTGGCTATTCTTCTCACATGAGCCCCTGGAAGGGTTCGCTTGAAGACGTGCCTGGAGATAAACCTCATGGCTTTGCCGATCTCCCTGCTGTCAGAGGATCTCTCGTAAGGAAGGGCTTCGATTTCCCTGAGGAGCTGGTCCTTCCTGTAGGCATCCGAGAAGCGGACGAGGTGCCTGGTGTGGGCGTTATAGGACAGGACGGCAACACGCGCACCCACAGGGCAGCGGCCCTCCCTGACCTTGACGTCCCTAACGAGGGAGGCCATCATCCCCTTCATCCGCTCAAAGTCCTGCTGTGTGACATCCCGGGACTGGTCCAGGACAAACACCAACTCAGTTGGGTGCACCGGACACTCAGGTTTTCCTGAAAGAGGAAAAAAAAATGCATCTCTTATTGTGTAGAATGCTTGCCTAAAAGCAATACATGGGAAGCAAAATCATTTTAGATGCTAACTATTTAAATATTTAAACATTAAATAATTAACAACCCAAATATTAAAACATATAAAATATTAAATGTTTGCATCTTGAATTGTTAAAGTTGCTGTTCTGAAAGCTGGCTAGGCTCCTCTGAGATGAACACAGGAGCAAACAGTCTAAAATCAGCACAATTCGGCACTACGTCTGTACATTAATTACCCAAATTCATCCTAAATGGTAGATCCCTTTTGGACATGCCTTTTCCCTTCAGGAGTTGGCTCATTTTTTTTTTTTTTTGTATCTTCACTTTTATCATGTGAAAACAGAAATTGTTTTTATTTAATGAGAAAAAAAATCAAGGGGAAAAGGATTTTAAAGGAATAGCTATAGAGATCTCTTTTATAATAATCATAACAATAACAGTAATAATAATAATATCCCCAGTGGGTAAGGGGCTAGGGATGAAGCTCAGTGTGGTGTTCACCTGGCATGTACAAAGCCCTGGGTTTGACCCCCAGCACCATATAAAACAGATACAGTAGCATATGCCTATAATTCTACACTGGGGAGGTAGAGCCAGGAGAATCAGAAGTTCAGGGTCATCCTGGACTAGAGAACTTCACAGGCAAAAGGAACGATTCCATGGCCAATTACAGTACATGTTTGAACCCAAATCAATTCATCTCAGGGGAGATGGGATATAATTTATTAGCATCTGAGCCTAATTAAGTAAGATGAGATTTTTTTTTCAAAATCAAAGTGATGTTAATTTTGCAATTAAAAGGTGAATCCTTACTGTGGACGTGGTTATCTTTAGTTCTGTGTTTGGGTTGTTGGATACAAAGTACAAAACCATGCTGGTATCATTTAAAGAAATGGGAAAGAAAGATTAATACAGAAAAGGTTTTAGTTTTCTAGGGAAAAAAATACTTAAGGGCTAATTCAAAGTACAACCTTGAACCCAGCCTGCTGTTTCCAGGTGCGTAAGAACTCTGGAGAGAGCATGCCCACGGCTGCTGCCTGCTACAAAGCAGGGGACATCCTGTCCTCCATACCCAGCACCCACCAGCTTGTCCTCTGGCCTTGCTAATAATTAAAACTTTAAAGTTCTTTATTATAAACATTGTGTACGAGACTAGCCAGAACCAAAGTCTATGCATCTCAGTGAACGTCCGCACAGTGCGAACAGCCATTTGGAGCTGTGGAGCTTCACGCTGAATTTTGCACTTTATTTTAATCCACATATCCACAAGAAAACCTAAGAAATCCACCGCAGAGTTGAAACTAGAAAAACAACTAGCTTTCACCTTTCGTGACTTGCGTCCTTTCCCTGCACGCAGTGCTCTCCGTGCCACCCTGAACCTGCATGTACGTTTGTTTATATGACGGGCTATAGGGGAGATGACATGACCTCATTTAACACTATACATTGAGAGTCCACCCGTCTCTGCAGACTTTGAGATTTTGCTTTAGAGCTGAATCGTAATCTGTCCCACACAATACTGCCGCACCCAGCTCCATGCAGCTTCTAGCTCCATTGCCATTCGTTTTTGGCACGCTGCTCTCTCCCCATCTCTGTGCAACCGGGACACTGGGCTCGGTTGCTTCCCTGGGAATGTCTAGGTCCTGTCCCAAGGCTTTGAGAGATGCAGAGAGGATGGGAGGGAGGGAAAAGGGAGGGGAGGAGGGAAGAAGGTGATGTGTGATGCATGTCAGTAGAATATTATTCACAATGAAAGGGCCTTCCGGTTGGTTGGGAAAGAGCAGTGAAACTCAGCTAAAACTAATGAGTCAATAGAAGCTATGAGTGTGAACAAAGGAAGCTGGGTCGATTCTAATCAGCTGGCCGGCAGCACAGTACTTGAACTCTTCGTTGCAGAAGGGGGACACCTTGGAGCTTGAGAAAACATGCTGTAAGTGGAGATCACTCACCAGGTCCGCCAGCTGGGGAGGAAGAACAAGAGAGATTACTTGGTAGGACAACAAGAGTTCTAGACCGCCCAGGAAAGCCAGAGCAGCGAGGCCCTGTCTGCTGGTACACAGAACCCAACACTCAAGGCCACAGGCAGTCTGGAGAAGATGCAGACTGTGCTCTGCACCTGCGCAACAGAATTCCTTCCAGAGGGAGGGGGCAGGGGAAGCAGGACAACACACACCCATAAGTCAGCAGCCTGCAGCCAGTGTGGAGGTGGAGACTGCAGCCAGTCTGGGAGGGACCACGGTGTTGCAGGAACTAAGCTCAACTTGGGAAATTAGACAGTCTCAACCTCTCTTGATAATTCCTCCATGTACATATCTATAGCTGTTAACTATATGTGTGCACACATACGCACATGCATGCATACACACTTACATACACATGTGAGTCTTTTGTTGGGTTTTCTTTTTGTTTTTTTTTTGTGGCGGGTTGGGGGGTGGTGGGGACCAAGCCTGGGCCTTTCTCACTTTCTCATGACCAGCCAACAACTCTACCACTGTGTTACAGCTCTAGCCCCAAATACTTGAATCTTACTTCAGTCTTGTGCAGTGCTGGGGACTGAACCCAGGTTCTTGCCCAGGCTAGATGGGTGCTCCACCAGTGACCTACATCCCAAGCTCAGATAAATACACATATATACAATGCATGTATGTGTGTACATATAAGTATCTATGCAAATATCTATGTAAGTGTGTCCATGTACACTGGTATATGTGTGCATGGCTACAAGTGTTACAGACTTCAGATTTTTTTTTTTCAGAGTTTGGGATATTTATATGTATACATAAAGAGATCTCTTGGGGGGACAGACCCAAGTCTCAAGACAAAATGCATCATGTTTCATTTGTGCTGATGTACACACACTGAAGGTGAGCTTGTACTCTGTACTTAGTGAGCCTGTGTCTGGACTGCAGTTCGTCCCATGAAGGCGCCTGTGACATTATGTCAGCATCCAAAACGTTTGAGGCTTTGCGGGGGTGTCACCCTGTATATTGACATGTTTGTGCATCATTCAATCGAAAGTGACACATGTACCCAGAAAGAAATAAACATTGGCTGGGCCTGCACTGACTGCCCAGCGCAAGCCAGGGCTGCGGGTTCAAATAACTGAGTGAGAAATTTTGCTTCTTGGTGACACTCTTCACATTTTAGTGTCCAAAGCCACATGCGACTGGCGGCCAGGCTGCTGAATGGTGCAGTGGACACCTCCACCACAGGAGAGTCCTCTATTGGGCAGTGCCACTTCATTCATTGCAGAGGTCCTCTCCCCTCTGAGGCCATGTCTGAGAGGAGGTCTGGACATATCCACTAGGTCACGTGTGTTGTTTTTGTGCACTGTTGGAAAAACAGCGTACTGCCTAGGTCTTGGAGTTTTGTATTGACTGCAGGTGTTGGGTTTATATGGGGGATGTTGATTGCTAACGATCTGCATGTGCTATCAGTAGAACACCTGAGGAGCTCTGAATCAATAAAAACACCTGAGCTCAGACACTCGGGGTTCCACTGTCTAGTATAGCACTAGCCATGATGGCGGTTCCCCTCTGTAGAGGTCTGGCAGAGATTTTATCTATGAAAGCGCCTACCTGCCTCTCTTGGTGAGCTCCCACAGCAGCCTGACAACTACACATGTGCTTCTATAAAACATACAGAAAATACAACTGCTTTTGGGTTGATATTTCAGAAGTAATTTTGTGTTCCTTGGATCAGACATGTTGGGTAGAACCCTACATTTTGAAAGATCAAGCCTCACCTTTGGCTCCGCCACTCATTACTGTCCACTCAGCTCCCGTGGCAGAAAAACAAAACAAAACAACCCAAAAGACCTACACTACGTTAATCCAACCTCAGAAAAACCTATCTTCATGAACTCCAGATACAGGCTTAGATTCCAACCAGTGTTCCTTTCTGTTACGGGAAGGCAGCAGATTCCTGAGCAGCTTGACTTAATGGCTTCTAGAACCATTAAAATTCTGTGGCTCTGGTCCTGGAGAGATGACTCTGGTTAAGAGCACTTGCTACTCTTGCAGAAGACCTGTGCTTGATTCCCAGCTACACAGTAGCTCGCAACCATCTGTAACTCCAGTCTAGGGGATCTGATGGTCTCTGATGGCTTCCATGGGCACTGTATGCATGTGTCCCCCACACACTAGGAACACACACATATGCATATACAAAACAAATACATATATTTTAAAGTTCTGTGTCCCTAGGAGCAATGCCCTCTATAGAAATGGGAATCTGCCTTTTCTGGGTTTTCTCCCAAAAAATGCCTTGAAGAAACCTTTAACTCTTTGTTGCTGTATTTACTCAGAAGTATTTGCATATTTAAATGAACATTCAATACAATGTGAATACAGAACTATAGCTTCAGTTCTAATTTATATATTGTATCTTGTATATATATTATATATATTTGTATGTAATATATATATATAATTAATATAATACTAAGGATACACTTTGTAACAAGGGGCTTAAAATTCAAAAGAGCTTTTGCCAAATCTAAATGCCTTTTTGCTTTTTACACTTTTGAGAGAAAAAACTTTTGGCAGAATAAGTGATACTGTGAAGTTTACAAGCCAATCAATCATTCCCGTCAAGCACATCTTTCCAGGAAAAGAGTAACAGAGCATAAACCAACGTCCGGACTTCGTCACCAGGACACATTGCCACGACTGTCTTCACACCACCAAACTCAATCCTCTCAGTTACTGTCTGACATTAGCAATCATTTCAAACTCAGTTCAATAGGACCCTTCCCTGACTGATCTGACCATCAGGAACGTTCTGAGCTCCGTCTTCCCCAGGTTTAAAGCACCCAGTGTATATGACCACAGTGCGGGCAACGGGTTCCAACAGACACTCCGGCGGCCAGAGAGGGAGTTAACAGAATAGGTACCGCCCCCTCCCTGTGGACTCAAAATTTACCCGTTGACATCTCTGAGGTTAAGAGCCTGGTTGGTAGATTGCCCAGTTCCCTGCCTTCCTTCTAAGAAAGCTGACAGAGCAGAAGCGGCGTGGGGATGGGGATCACTTAAGCAGGCTACTTACGACTGTGGTCCCGCACATACTGGATGAGGTCACATGTCTGCAGTTTGAAAATAAAACACGGAGAATTAACCATGTCTCTGGGTCATGAAGTTTATAAATAAAGTTAACGGCGTGCTCGCAGCACCCTGTTGGAATAGGAGATACGTACGGAAAATGAAGCTAGTCCTCTGGCCCCCTTCATGCCCTAGGAAAGAAACAAAACCTCTTTTATGGCTGCGGACATGCTCCTCAGTGGTCAGGATGTGCGCCTACACTGTCCTGGGGGCCCTTTGAAAACTCTTACGAAGTTAAAGGGAGCAGAGAACACCAGTAGGACACTCGCTGCCCGTGACCAGAGCACTGAGTGCTCACAAGCGTCCAAGGTCACTTTCCCCAAGTCCTGGCAGAGATGTCCAGAACCTGACGGAGCGGCCCACCTCAGAGGCCTGTTCAGCTCAGCAAAGGCTAAGCCATCTGTTCCCAGCTGCCCCTCCGGTGACTGAGTCTTGGAGTCCTCCGTCCCATGCTGTATCTACTCCACCTTCAGCACTGGTCAAAGCCGAGCCTAGACCATCCCTGTCCATGCCTGGCAAGGGGGCTAGCCTCAAACACCCGAGGGGCTGACTTCAGCATCTTGTCCAAATGATGTACACACACGTGTGTCTGGGTGGGAGATGGAACAGCTAGAATCCCTGGAATGGGTAGAACCTGGCTGCCCTCAAACAGAAACATCCAAGAAAAAATGCCACGGCGCCCCACCGAACTCCCAGACGCGTTCCACAGGAACTCAACATTAACCACACTCCTCGCTGCTCAGCATTTCACACGCCTTTCATTCACTGATCACGTGCTAATGTAGGGTGGAGGCAGAGACTGGACAGATAACCACACTCACTGATAAGAGTGAGAAACCTCAGGCTGCTGAGACAGCTCAGTGAGTAAGGCACTTTGCAGCCAAGCCTGACGACCTGAGTTCAGTCGCTAGGACTGGCATGGTGCAAGGACAGAACTGACTCTCCAAGTTGTTCTCGGACCCCCACAAGTGTGCCATGCATGGCATGTGCCCCATCCCCCAGATAAATAAATCTACAAATGCAAAGGAAAATATTTTGAGAGCGAAACCTCATTTGGTCTGATATTTCACTTTCTCCCTCCATCTCCTCCCTCCCAAGAGATATATTTAATTGGTCCCATTTCTCCCTTGCTAGATCACACAGAATAGTGCAAACCTGGCCAAGCAGCAGAGGCAGAGGGCCTGCTCACCTGGAGAGTGGTGTCCCCACGCTCTGACCCCTAAAGTGCAAAGATCTCACAGGAAATATTCCCACTTACTTTCCGTCCCGGGGGTCCTGGCTCCCCAGGGGATCCTGGCTCTCCCGGAAGCCCAGCAGATACCTCAAAGCAGAATGAATTCACTTAAAAATCATATTTTATACATAGGTAGATGGTTTATGTTCAAATTTAAAATATCGACATCATTTTCAAAAGCAAAAGTCCCAAAGCAAAAGCATTCATTTTCATTTTAGACAATTGATAAATTTCTCAAATCCACAAATCTGGGAGGATTTCCAGCAACTATTTGTTCTTCAAATACTACTTGTTGATGTCTTTGCTACTTTTCTTGTTCTTTTAATAAAAAGGAAAGAAGTCTTTTTAAAAACTGATTTATTTCAAACTTTTTCCTGATGCCTCTATTTTGGTTTTGTTCCTTTGATATAAGATCTTCCTGTAAAGTTCTGACTGGCCTCCAATACACAGTCCTCCTGCCGCTGCTCCCAAGCTCAGGGATGATAGGTGTGTACTGGCTGCATGCCTGGCTCCCTATATATATATACACACACACACACACACATATCTATACACATACATATATAATTAAAATATAAACACAAACATATGAACATAAATATGTGTAAATTTTATATATACGTATATATTAAATATTCTTATACACAATCACTTTTCATGGCTTCAAGTCTTTTTTATTTTTTGTTTTGTTTTCTTTTTTTTTTGAGACAGGGTTTCTCTGTTGTAACTCTGGCTGTCCTGGAACTCACTCTGTAGACCAGGCTGGCCTCAAACTCACAGAGATCTGCCTGCCTCTGCCTCCCGAGTGCTGGGATTAAAGGTGTGTACCACCACTGGCCGGCTGGCTTCATGGTGGCTATACCATGATTTATTGAATTGGTTCCTTCATATTGGCATTTAAGTTTAATATTAACAAACAATGCTATTATGAAATTATATACACAGTTCTGGTTATTAGTGAAGATTACTAAGACTAGAATTGTTGGGTCAAGGGAAAGCGGTTTTCTAAAGAACATGAAAGTAACTAACTTGAAAAACACACAAAATATTTGTGATCACATGCTAGGTCACAAAATCTATGAAAACAAAACAAAACCGACACCACAAAAGTAGCAACAACAAAACATTTAGCAGCTGGCTGCAAATATCTGTAATGGAAAGGGCATGATAGCAATAGTAGGCACAGAAGCAACCGTTGTTTTGTTTACCATAGCTAAGACATTTTTCTATGCACACCTAAAAACTTGTCTCAGAAAAAGGCTAGGATTTACGTCTATTTATTTATCTGTGAAACAATATTGTTTTCTTTGTTCAAAATGCCACAGGGGTTACAGAGATGGCTCGGTGGTTAAGATCACCTCCTGCTCTTCCAGAGGATCTGACGCTGGTTCCCAGCACCCAAGTCTAAAGGGTCACACATGTATAATTCTAGCTCCAGGGGATTCAATGCCCTCTTCTGGCCTTTTCAGGCACCTACACACACACACACACACACACACACACACACACACACACACACACACACCCCTTTTTTAATGCTATGAGATTTATAATCTTTAACAGTAATAAAAAATTACCAAAAAATTAATTCATAAAAGTACAATATCTGGAGAAGTAAAGAATCATCAATGTCTTTCCAGTGTCTAAGTGATACTGAGAGTATTTGAGAAAAAAAACAAAGCAAAGCACAATGATCTCATCTTATTTAAGAGATAGGTTTACCTTCAATAGAAAAAGAGGCACGTTGAATACTTTTGTCCCTTTCTAGTATTTTGATAATAGATTTTAAAACAAAAATCAATAGCACAAGGAAGAAGAGAAAGCCTTAATGTTTTGGAGGCTGGGACCCAGTTGTCTAAGTGTTGTGTGAGATCACTGGGCAGACAAGAGACACCTGAGTCCTGAGCCAGCTGCAGGGAAACCCAAGAAACAGTGTGTTATCACACATTCCAGAAGGCTCAGGCTGGCAGTACCAGGTGCCTCCTGAAGCAGAGGGAAGGGGCGAGGCTGAACAAGAAGGGTTAGTGGAAAGTCACTGTAGGAATTCCTTACTCTCTATTTTCACCAGGTAGTTGGATACCCTTTTCTTCACTACCAAAAAAACAAAGATAAAACAGAGGAGGGGCTCTCGGTAGAGCTGAGGACCCATGTTACCACACTGAACCAGGAGACCGAATGAAAATATTCACAGAGTGTGAGCCTCCAGCTCTTGTCCTTGTGTCTTCTAGGAGGCTGGCATCTGGATCTGTAGTCTCCAGGAAGAGGGAGAGGGAGTTTTTTAGGGGAAAATCTAATTAAAAGAAGAAAGATGTAAGAATATCGATAGTGAAAGGTTGTGAAGCACAGAGTTCCATCAGATCACTGTCCAGTGAGATTTGTATTGACAAACCCCAATCATGCCCTCAGGGTTTCCAGTCAGACTGTCTGGACTCAATTCTCAGTGAGAATGCACAGCTCATTCGTGAGATACATGAGAGATGAAAGTCTAAGCAGGCTGGGCAGTGGTGGCACACACCATTAATCCCAGCGCTCGGGAGGCAGCGTCAGGTGGATCTCTGTGAGTTCGAGGCCAGCCTGGTCTACAGAGTGAGTTCCAAGACAGCTAGAGTTACAATAGAGAAAACCCATGTTGGGGCTGGGGGCGGTGTGCAGTAAAGTCAAAACAGAAGAAAAAAACTGTAGGAAACAGATGATGTCGGACAAAAAGGACCTAAGAAATATTCATTTATATCTTCAGAGAGATGAGAAAAGATGCTTCAATCATGAAACAAGAACAGTATATTGCAGAAAAGGAACTGTCAGATTTTAGCAACAAACTCTTAAAAGGTAAAGTATGGGATATAAATTAAAAATAAAATCAAGAAACCTTCCCACAAAGTAGACAAAAACATCAACGAGATGTTATACATATAAAAAAAATACAATTAAAAAGTATACTAAAGGACTATACTATAGCACTAAATGATGGGTATTTCAAAAATACATAGTAGAGTACACTGGAGGCAGGGACACAAATCAACGATAATCATTTCCTAGAACCTAAGGGCACATATTTCAAGGTGCCTGCTGATAGCTCAGGAAAACGGGTAAAAATGGACCATCTGACAAAATCCATGGCAGATCAAAACACTAGAGATGGAAAGACGATCTAATGGGGTTCTAGAAAGAAACGCTGGTTCATAGGAACGCGAGTGCACGGCCTTCGACTTCCAAAAGCAACAAGGGAAGCCAGAAATAATGGAAGACATAACCGCTTTCAAAATTCCAACGAAGGAATTCCAACCCAGAGCTGTACGCTAGCCAAAATATTGACACATCTGGAGGCGATATAAGTCGTTTTCAGATGTTGCTTGTATCAGAAGAATGTTCCTGTCACTCATTTGTTCCTAGCAGCTCCTTGGAGTTTGCACATTAAACACCCCCTTACCCTGGCTCATGTTTTGAACTCTTGGATCCAGATAGCCCTGTCTGGGGAATGGGGGTTTGGAAGCTTTGGGAGAAGCAGCTGGGGTATGTAAGTCACCCACAGACATGCCTTAAAGCCAAGACTGGGTTCTCATTCTGATCCGTTTCCCTCTGTTCCATTATGGCGTTCTGCCCATGAGCCCCAAAACACGAACCGAATGACTGCGGGCTGAATCCTCTGAAACTGGGAGCCAAAACAAACCTTCATTATCTTTAATATGTTTATGTCAAGTATTTTATTACAGTGATAAGAAAGGTTCCTGGCAGAGTTTTCCATGAAGGGGAATCCAGAAGGGTGTGGGAAAGAGATCTGACACGGGTGGAGCGGAGGGGATCTCCGAGCCAGGTGCAGGGCGGCTACAATGGCTACTGACACCAGGGTTCGGGGAAACCAGATCTGGCTGCTCAGGATGTGCCCGCTGCATTTGTAAATGTCTTCAGAGAGTATGTAGATCAATGTCAGGTTAACAGAGGGAACACTCCAACCTTATAGTAGGAAGTAAGTTCATTATCACCCAAAACTCAAACATCAAAAAGTGGGAACGCGAACCGACTGCCAACTCCAGAACAATCACTCGAGATGAAAGTTGTTTTTGGAGACAAGAAGGGAGGAGGTGGAGAGAGGGTGGGGTTGCCGTTTTCTCTCTTGTGCTGGGGGCTCAGGTGAGGGTCTCGGGTATGTCAGACAAGCGCTCAGCCATTGGGGCCGTGCTCACAGCCTGGGGTCACCGCTTTTTAAATTTACTTTTTAAGGTGACGGATAAAAGCCATTTTAAAGTAAGGAAACTTAGAATGTTGTCTGCTCTTTTAAGCAAGAGTGCCCACTGGGAGAGATCTTGCAGCCCATGTGACAGCGTCTGGAGGCATAGCTGGTTGCTCTAACCAGAGAAGGAGGACTGGAAGGACTGGAGTCAGTGGAAGCCCCCAGGGATGTGGTTAAATAGCCTTCGCCACCCAGGGGAGCCTCCCCAGTGAAGGCTCCCCAGCTCCAGATGGCAATCGTCCAGGTCCAGGATTCCTGCTTGAAATCTATGTAAAAATGTTTTTGCTTGTTTTTTGAAACATATACAAACATAGTTTATGCACCGCTGAAACAGGTTTATAGATTTTTAAGAAAAATGTCAAGGTGAAGATTCAGTGAACTCAAGCTAAGGATAGAATAATTCCAAGAGACATGAAACGACATTCATAATTTAAGGCAAAAATTTGCATTCTCTAAGTCTTTCTAGAGAAAAACATCTGCTCTTCCAGGGGAAAACCCGGACATTTTCAAAGTTTAAACTTCAATTTCAAATCCAAATATTACTCATGTTGCTGTGTGGGGGGCAGTTGGGGAGAGGGAAATCAGTGAGTTATAAGCAGTCCAAAGTGGAGAACAAAGAAAGAACCAAAACACATTTTCCAGAGGCCAAGACACCAAGCCTGCATGTCTCCCATCAGTTACATGTACTAAAAAATGATGAATGTAGGGAGAGAGCCCAACAAATGGCTGAACTTGTTAGCATGCTGCTGGTGTTCAAGGTTAAACCACTTCATTAATAAGCCAAAGGAAATGATCCAGAGATGTTTCAATGCGAATGACATCTGGATTAATTTGAAAGTCTTTCCCAATTATTTTCCTAATTATATTCATCTTCTTCATTGCTGAGGGCAGAGTGAAAAACATAGGAAGGAAAGAATTACAGCTGGAAGCAGCCCCCTCCGGAGCAGCAGGGGGGAAGGGACAGTCCTTGCTTGAAGCCTTAAAACCTCCCAACATGATCCCTACCCACAAAGGTCCTATTATAGCTTGTAGAGAAAAACTGGATCACAGTAAAATTCACTATGAAGACAAACTGGAAAACTATCATGAGTATATGCTTTGTTTTTTTGTTTGTTTTTTTTTTATCATGGTTTTTCTAAATTCTTGTTCATGGACAAGATCGTAGACCAGCTTTTCCAATCAAGGTTGTTCAGAAGGAAAAGAGGCAAAGACTCTGCGAGACAATTGCCTTGAGAGGGCCTCATCACAGAAGAATCTCATGTGTACACAACCTAAAGTGGACAGCCAACAAACACAAGTGGCTCCAACCTTTTGTCTAGCCCCTTCTTCTGTTCTCTGGAAACGTGGGCTTACTATGTAGCCCAGGCTCGCACTGAACTTGAGATCCTTCTGTCTGTCTTTCTAGTACTGCTAAAAGGCACGTGTTGCCACTTACATTTTTAACCGTCAGTAACCTGAGTCGAGCTCACGCCTACGACACAAGCTGGAGGATTGTGTTTCCGTGACATAAAGCTTTAGGTGATCCCCAACTCTTCCATAAACTATTAACGACATATTCAGTTCAGCACCCAGACATCTCACAAAACTCAGGAAACGCCTGGTAAGTGAGGAGAGGACCTTTTAATAGACATCTTACTAAAAGTAGTTCAACAAAAGCTTTGATAATCAAAGCAAGATGTTAGTGGCCATTAGTTTGCACCAAGTCTGCCAGGAAGACTGGATCAAACTAATACTTTGTCGGTACAAAAACCTGCTTTGGATCACAAAAATTCCTTAAAAAGCAAAACAAAACCAAACCAGGGTTAAGAATGGAACACTTGCAGCAAAATGGGCAAAGCTGTTCACTAAAACAGTTCGTTGCCTTCTTGGTGGCATTGAGAGATGAGTGCTAGATCCATTTCTCAGTCCACAAGTTGACTTTAACCAAAAAGGCGCACCTTTTCTAAGTTGGCTTTTTTTTTTTCAGAATAGGTAATATTCTGATCTGATATTCAGAATAGGTAATAATAAATGATCGTTAACATGAAAGAGAATCTGCCAAAGTAGCTGAAGTTGAGGGCTGAAGAGACAGCTCAGTTGGTAAAGTGTAAGAGGAAAACCTGACTTAAATCCCAGCACCCATGTAAAAGCTGTGTACAGTGGCATGTATCTGTAACCCCAGAACCAGGGAGGCAGAGACAGGAGGACCCCCGGGGCTTGCTGGGCCAGCCAGCATTGCTGACTTGGTGAGTAACAGGTTCACTGGGAGAGCCTGTCTTAAGCAGTGAGATGGAAGGTGTGGAGAGAAGGCTCAGCGTGAGTAACAGGTTCACTGGGAGAGCCTGTCTTAAGCAGTGAGATGGAAGGTGTGGAGAGAAGGCTCAGCTGTGAAGAGCACTCGCTGCTCTTGCATAGGACCCGGATTTTGTTCCTGGGCACCCACATGGCAGCTCACAACCACTTGTAATTCCAGTTCCAGGGGATCGATACCCTCTTCTTGTCTCCGTGTGCAACAGACAGGCACGAATACACTCAGATGATACATGCAGGCAAACACTATATACCTACGATTTTTTTTTTTTTTAATACTAAAAGAAAAAGATGGTGAATGATTGAAAAAGAGACCTAACATTGATATCTGGCCTCTATTTGTGTTCACACATACATGAACATGGGCCTGGCAGGCAGGCACATGTGTGTGCGCACACACACACTCATCATACACATGAACATAATCAACCAATCAATCTCTCTCTCCTTCCCTCCCTTCCCCCTCCCACATAGACATTCACACACACAAGTGCTGACATTTCCCACTGAGTCTTAGAAGCTTACCGTTTTGCCTCTGCCTCCCTTGGGACCAGTCTCTCCTGGATCACCAGGGTCCCCAATCTCACCCTGAATAAACATATTAAAATTAAAATCGTTATTGAAATAAAATACATACATTACAGAGGCATATCTATGTTTGTAAATTGATTTCAGTGTAAAGTCACATACATTTTGTCTTTTAATTAAAACAAAGTCTGTGTCTCTCTCTCTCCATAGCTCGTGTCATCACTGGCTCACGGTTCAGTCTTCCAGACCAGAACTCAGGTTCCTTGGAGAACTGAGGGCTCCTTTTGTTTGGTTTCCTGACCTTATCGCAGGACCTGACATTCACTGAGTTCAGTAACACTTTCCAGAGAAACTGGAAGCATCAAGGTAGAGGACATTACTGCTAACTTGTCACCTGACAGTGGTTTTTATAAATATCCCGGGCGGGGCGGGGGGCAAGCCAGGCAAAATCTTACCATCTGGGTTCATGTTCTCTACTTTTTACTTTCCTTTAAGCAAAGAAGAAAATTAAGGGAAGGAGTATATTTAAGGAGAAATCCTTTAAGAGGATTATCTTTCTCCCTTTACCTATAAATAAAAAAAATACTTGAACTGCAATATTTTAAAAGGTCTTATACTCCTAAACAACCCCAATGTGGCGTATTTATTTCTCATTAACTGTCCTAAGACATTCCCTGGCTCTGGAGCATCTGACTCTCTCAAGACTCTGAAGTGCGCGTACCTTTGGTCCACTTTCTCCAGGGAACCCCTCTTGCCCCTGCAATCAACAACAGAGGAAAACAATACATACACACTTGGCCCAAGTAGATTTATATTGACTTTAATTCGACCAACTTGTTTAGTTTTAACATCCGGGCATTGAGGGAGGACTGAACTCACTGGAAACTAGACAGCACTACGGGAGAAACAAATTCCAGTTTCTGAATTCAGTTACTCATGGGTCTCATAAACAAGAAGGCAGCTAAGGTGAGAGGCAGGAAGTACTTGAGGGGAGAGTGATCTGAGGACTTACAGACGGCCCGTGTTTTACCCAAGTGCACGGAACAGAAGAGGGGGTCACTTGGCCATGTGTCTCAAGCGGGGTGCAATGTAGACATTTAGGAAGTCAACGGAGTCCAGAGTTGACTATCTATCCTAAGGCCTTCTGTCTACCTTACTTTAGCCAAAGACTCGTTGATGGGGTTTTCTATCCCCATCTGATGAGAAGTGTGTATTTTATTTAAAGTTCCCTATCTTTTTTATGTTCCTGTGTGTGTGTGTGTGTGTGTGTGTGTGTGTGTGTGTGAAGGGGTGCATGTTAATTCACGGGCATGTTAATATCATCCAGAGGAGGACATCCTATGTCTTTATTACTCTCTCCACCTTAGTTTTTGAGACAGGGTCCCTCATTGAGCCTGGAACCCGCCATTCTGGCTAGGTTGGCCAGCAAGCTCCCAGGATACAGGTATCTGTCCCCCACCCCACCCCTGCCACCATGTTAGTGTTAAAATCATCACACCCATGGCCAGCATTTACACGGGCACTAGGGATTTGAACTCAAGTCTTCTTGCTTTCGCAGAAAGCACTCTTATCCATTGGAGCTATCCCTCAGCCCCTAAATTTTATTTTCTTTAGAACTGTTTAAACTTTTGTTGAACATCTATTAATTACCAGCGTTAAGGGAGTGATTTGAATTTATGAATATAGATCGCATCAATCAACTCCTCCCCCATCCTCTTCCTCACCTCTCAACTTCTAATTATCACTGATCAACAAAAAATCAAAACATAAGAAAAGCTTTTTTTCTGATGTAAAGAAAAATTCTTAACATAAAATTCAAAAGGCAAAAACAAGAAAAGTTATATATCCCTCATGCTGGCTCTTCCAGCTTTGTAAAACACGTTCTAGGCAGGATTGGGATGAATGTTCTTCTAAGTACATTCTGAGTTTTTACTTGAAGTTTCCAGAGGTCTGGGAAAAAGACTCTGTGGATAGAGTACCCAGTCTGCAAGCACTCCCTGCAAGCCAGGGAGTCTGGTCCCTGGCACCCTGGTGCTGGTGGGTAGATGCAGGGTGGTCCCAGGAGCTCGATAGCCAGCCAGCCCATCAGAGAATTCCATGGTTAGTAAGAGATCTTGTCTCAAAAAAAAATAAGGTTGATCAGGACAGAGGAAGATGCCCCCATCCCCACTCCCTGATAACTGCTGGCCTCCACATGCACAAATGTGTACATGTGTGGTCTCCCATGTTCACATTCATATAAGCTGCATATGTATTCATTTGGTAGAAAGTTAGTGTCCAGTGACATGGGCTATTTAATATTTCCCTTTCTGTGGGATACTAATGCTTTCAATTATTCTATACATTAATGAACACTACTGAACCTTGCACTCTTTAGCTTTAATTTCCAAATATCTTTAGCAATTGCAGCTCTTCTCCCCAGCACCATCTTGGATCACCTCTGTGGGGAATCACCAGGGGTTCCCTGTCCTCTACTGACGACTCCACATGTCTCAGGTCTTTATCATGGATTTCCTTTTTTTTTGTTTTCTGCTCTTCAGAAAAGATATCTTTATATTTTCTGAGCCTTTTGTAATAATGATTGGGTATTTTCCATGATGATTGTATGTGTGCACATGCATAGGCATGGGTGTGTGGGGTCTATGCATGCACATGTGTGTACACAAAGGCAGCAGAGAACCTTGGGTGTTGGTCTTCGGGTGTGCTATGCCTTTATTTTGAGATAGGGTCTCTCACTGGATCTTGCAGGGTCTCACTTTACCAAGCAGGCCAGACTAACTGTGGCCAGCTCCAGGGTCCACCTGTCTCTGCCTCCCACCTCAACATCACTGGGATTACAAGTGTCCACTACCACACCCAGATGTTTACATAGGTTCTAGGGACCAGCTTTGGGGACTTGTGCTTGCAAGGCAAAAGTGCTTTTACTTACTTACTCTTCCCAACCACTTACAATGATATTTAAAGTGGTTATTCTTAGCATATCGAAATCACTGGCTTTAGTGATCAACCTACTTATTTTCAGGCATTTACATATGCAGTAACAAGATAATCATTTATTTTTAAGTTACTGTTAGACAAATGCATTAAGAAAAATGCGAAAAAAAATTTCCACTAGTAGCTGAAGCAGTCATAACAGGCAGACAAAATGTGGCGGCTCCTGAGTGGAGTTAGACACAGAACTGCTAAGATTAGAGGCAATTCAAGCTGAACATGCCAGGCCCTAGCCACACATCACAGGGGGAAAAAAGCAAACCAGATAATTCTTTTTCGACTTTCAATTTCACCTGTCCCCTGGAACCTTGGCATGATTCTTTACCAACCGCCCACAGGACTTCAATAAGTAAACTATCAAAATAGATTTTTGAATTGTACCGGACCGCTTTATACACTGCCTTCTTTCTCTTAACCATGGCAAAGCAACCCGAAATGCATGGGATAGGTCCGGCTCCAGTGGGTGTAACTTACCTTTGTCCCTTTGCGGCCAATCCTACCATATCCGGGGCTACCATCATCACCCTGTAAGCAAAGCAACTGATCACACACATCCAGACTACAGACAGAGGCAGGCTTATTTACAGGAGGACATGACTGATGGGTTTTAGGTGCCACAGACACACTAGTTGGTGATGGCAGTGAAAAGCTACTGTACAATCAAATTAACAAGCACAGCTACGCACATAGTTTTTATGAAAACTAACAAAATACGCCGGGCACCTGGTAATCTCTCAGTAAAAGTAGGCAGCTCTATTAACCAACTCTTTGGAGAGCATCTGTACGTTAATATTTCCGCTCTAATCTAGTTTCAGTTCACTGAACAAAACAGCCTGTGCTTTGGCCACAGTCGGATGCTTGAAGAAGCCCTGGGCAATGGGGGATGGGTGGGATGGTTTCTGAAAAAGAGGTCTTGCAGATAAAAGGTCAGAGGATGTCACGGGAGGATGCTACATAGAAAGCTTGGTCTGTTTTACCATCTCAAGAGCATCTCGTCCATCATGTCTGTCTGCTGCCTTGGAAAAGCTAGCCAAGGAGTCAGTCAGAAACGCCTGATGCCCCTTGCAATCACAGCTAGGACACAGTAGAGCCAGACTGAGGTGGTGTCTCTGAAGCTCTTCTGAGCACTGCGCAGAGGTCCAGTTCAGACATCTGTTCGCTGTGATGTGAATGTGTGTTGTTCCCCACAGGTCATATGTTTGAACACCTGATCCCCAGCCAGTGGTACTTTCAGGGAGGGTTTTAGAATCTTCACGGGATGGAGCCTTGGAGGAAGGGCATCATGGGGGCGGGGAGGGGGGAGGGTTGGACCTTGAGGTTTCATAGTCTAGCTCCACTGCCTGCTCATTCTCTGCTTCCTGACTGCAAATGTCATGTGACCAGGGCTCCGTGCCCTGCCTATTTGCCTTCCTTGCCATGATGGATCATACTCCCCTTGAACTGTGAGCCAAAGTAAACCTTGTCTTTACTAAGTTACTTATTATGTATTTGGTCACAGCACAGAGAAAAGTAACTAACATACGACTGAAGTAAAAAGTTTCAAAGACTAGGTCAAAAATAATGAAAACAAACCTACCTGCAGACCCCGAGGACCTGGAAAGCCAGCAGCTCCCTTACCCCCCAGGACTCCGGGTTCTCCCTGTTCAATAGAACAACAGGTGGCAAGTTGGTTACTTGGTTTGATACAAGACCTCATTCTGGGTCCCAGGTTGGCTTGAGTTTGTGGCAGTCCTCCTACCCTGGCCCTTCAGTGCTAGAATCGCAGGTATGAACCACCACGCTGACTTTCATTAGGTTGGTTTGTATGGCAAATCAGAAATGGTGGCACTAAGTCCAACATGTCACAGCAGTGGACTTGTATCTAGGCTTGCATGCTGTACGAATGACACGTGAGGAATGGCTGTGGCTGGACAGAGAGGTCTCCTCCACCCATCACCGAATTCTCAGCAAGTCTGACTTATTTGTAGTTCTCCATCTTAGCTACCCAGGGCCATGAAAATGTCCCCATCATGAGCCAGGAAGGACTCTCTCTACTGATAACCTGTAGAAATCACTGAGCTATGAAGAGAATAGATTTATCAGCCTAGAGTCCTGAGTGTAGATCAGTCAAGAAAGACCTCTGTCAAGCAGAGACTCTACCGTGGATTATGAACTGATCTCAATAGTGTTTTGGGGGAAACCTCACCTACTTGGGAAAATGAACATGGGTTTGTGAAGGAAGGTGAGCTCCCTTTGAAGAAAATAAAACATTTAATTTGGCATAGTTTTAGATGTACAGGAATGGATTCATAGAGAGAAAGTCCTCAGCCTCCCACATTTACCTTCCCCCAATGCTGATCTGTTAGCTGCAGTTACACTCGGCACAATGAACAACCAACACTGACCTACTGGTTCATCGGAACCTATTCCTGCCTCCCTTGTTTTTACTGGTTCCAGGTCTCCCGGGGTTCACCAAATGTGGTATCTCCAAAGATTCTTCCAGACTGAGATGGTTTGACACTTTTGTTTCTGAATGACCTTGACAGCTTTGAGGAGAATCGGTAAGGTCTTTTGTGGAAAGGCTCTCTGATACTTTGTTTTTGATTAGACTGGGACTGTGGGCTTTGAGGAAGGAGAGCATAGGGGTACAGTGCCATTCTTACTTCATCTTAGCAAGGGTAGAATGAGCAGCGTGGCTTTATTTCTATGGGTGCTGACCGTGGCTGCCTGGCTGGTGTGTTACTGGTTAAGATTCCTGACTGCTAAGGTTGGTGGTTTACTCGGCTGAAGAACAGAAAGGTCACATGGCGAGTGTGGGAACTGAACAGATAGCCTGAAGTATGGGGATGAAGAACAGGAGGGTACACCGGAGGTCATCCTCCCCATCATCATTTTCTCACAGTGATCTTGGGGACCACCTGTCCCACAAGCATGCAGGACTCATGTACAAAAGACAGTCCCTAGCCCTCTTTGAATGAATCTCATAGTAGAGTCCAGCGATATGTATGTTAAAGCTTCTTGGCTGACTCAAGCTTGAGAACATCTGCTTTAAGGCAGGAGACAGGGAAGTCATATGGCTTGCCGACGGCCAAGTAACTGGTCACCCGGGTACTGGTAGAGCCAGGCTTGGGGCCCAGGATTGCTGAATTCAAATGGACGGGAGTGTGGTCTGGGTAGGTGTTCATCTCAGTCAACAGTGACACGAGGAATCAGTCAGTCCGTTCGGGGTTTGGGTTTGCATTGGGACACTTGCCTTGTCCCCAGTTGTAGCCACTCTGCTAAAGATTCCTGTTGTTGATATGAATAATCTCGACGGGCGTGGCTTCTCTGCCTAGTTCTCCTCATTCTCACCCAGCTGAGTTCCATCCATCTCTGTGCTCCTCTTCTGGTTTCTTCTGGCATACCTTACAGAGCACCTTCATTTCACACACAGTATGCACACATCCATGAACACACACACACACACACACATACCCTCACCCTCACCCAAAGAGAAGTTTCATTCTCACAGTGACACCCCAGACACAAAGCCAGTTTGGTTCGCCTTTTGACTGTCCCTTTCTGATCCTTCTTGCCACACCACATCCTCCAGGGCCCCCCACCCCTTCTGAAGGTGCTTATCCTGGTTACACTCATATCTTACTACACAAGCCACTGAACTGTTGTTATACCCTCTCTGATCTCCTCCAACATCCCACCACTCCCCGCTCTCCTGCATCACGGGCCCTCACTGGCGCTTTTCCAGTACAAAGGCCGAGGCTTATCCCTCAAATTCACTCCAGGGAGACATTTCTCTACTCGACTATGAAAAACTTCTCTACCCTGTCTCACGCTTCCATCCCCGTCCTTCCTCACCTCCAACCCCAGACACACTGCTGTCTCCTCTTCCACTGAAAACCACTCCTCACTACAAGCCTTTTTAGACCATGGCAGGCTCAAGGAGAGATACCCTTTTCCTTTAAAGGAGGAATTCCTTGACCAAGTAGGCAGCTGCTCTGTATCTCTGTCTCTGCACTGACATGGCGCTCAGCTCTGGCAGTCCGTCTCCTTCCTTTCTCCTCTCCACGGCTGCACACGTGGGCCTATTGGATGTGATGGCGCTTTCCCACCTCCCTGCCTGAATTTTTCTGCACCGGTCGATCATCGTCCTTTCTTCTCCTTCCTTCCCATCACTGTCTTCTGCTTCCTCTTATGCGTGTAATAAACAAGCATCACTAAAAGTTCTTCTACTCTAAACGATTCAAAAGCCCACATTTCCGAGCAGGCCTCGCCTTCCCTCTAGCCCCAGAGCAAATGACTCCCTTCATTCCTCCCCTTGCTCTTCCCCACAACCTTGTGCGCGTGTGATGGGGTCACCGGAAACACGGGAATCCCTGGATCTTGCGGCCCCTTCCCTCCGCCTCCGTTCTCTGTGAGAAGCGCTGTATGGAACACTATGTTTTCATCCTGTCGAATCCCCAGTCACTGCTCATCTTGGAGGCGATGAGAGCGACCATCTACTTGTTTCCAAGCTCTCGGCCTTCAGAGAAGCAAAAGCCTACCCCAGGCTGTCCACTTGATATCTCCCAGGAGTCTGCTGCCATCTATACAACTCCTTCAAAAAAATTAGGCAATGCTGTGCTAGCGACTGAAGATTCGGCCACACGGACCACATTGCTCCTCGTGTGCCTAACAGATAGGGAATTCTTCATGCAAATGATTCTTCTTCAAAGAATTCCCCCTAGGATACTCTAAAGCCCATGCCTTCCTTCCCAATTTAGTCACAATCCCCCTTCTTTCCTCTTTTCTTCAAAGTCTTCATGTTCTAAAGGCCTCTCAAAGTCTTTATCTTCTTTGATGTCTCTGTTTCAACACAGAAATCCTCCTAATTCTGCTTTATTTAAACCTCATTTCAGCCTTTTTTCCTATCTTCCCAATGTCGCAGATTGCCGTCTTCAAGATGCTCTAAATTTCTTGGGCCTGATTCCATGCCCTATGCGTCACAGCTACTAGAACTGCATTCATTCATAAACACACACTAAGCTCTCGGAACAGGCCAGGCCCCGGAGATGCCTAGAGATGGAGAAGCACTAGAGGTGAATCAGAAAGGCAAAGACCCTGTTCTCCTGCACACAACTTTCCAGTACGACAGAAGCCTGAGTCCTTAAAGATCCTTAGCAAAGGTTTACACCAGAGGGAAGGAACAAGAGAGGTAGGAAGGAAAGCTGCGGAGAGGGTGGGGAAGGGGAGGGAAGTCCTTTCCAAGCAGCCTTCTGGCCCTGAAATCTCTCAGTTGGATGGGGTGTGGCCACTCGTGCATTATGTGGAGCTGAAGTCCCTGACCTCATCTCGGTCCACACCCAGGTCCTTAGAGATTGCTGGCTCTCCAAGAACCAAGCCAGAGCTTAGGGGCAACAAGATGTGTTTTCCTCTGTGTTGAAAGGGTTCTGGCTGATCCAGCCAGCCACAACTCTCTCGGGTAGCACAAACTTTAAAAAATCGGAGGGGCTGTATAAAAAATGTGACCTACTTTCTTTCCTTGTCTTCCCAAATGTCCTTGAATCCCTGCTTGTCCTCCAGGTCCTGGAGGCCCCTGAAATGAAACAAAGAAGGCAGATAGAGCAAGACAAAGCCCAGCTTCCCCTTGGCACTTTTACCTGTCTTCTATGGAAAATCAAATGGGAGAAGAGTTAAAGGGCTGAGCTAATCCTGCTCTGGAAAAAAAAGATATTGCAGCTGTCAAATAATGACTAGTAAATAAAAGAAAACTAATAAAGTAACCTCAGCCAGATGTGACCAAAGTGATTACACTTCTTGGTGAGTCTCCGTGTCCAGAGTCTAGGTTCCGACTGTTTGCTCAGGGAACAGATGTTGCTGAAGTGTTTAACATCTAAAGAGGGCTTTCCAAAGGACAGTGGGCTTCAAAGAATGTTTTCTACCACGGGCAAGGACTTTTTTGTTTTTGTTTTTGTTGTTGTTGCTCTTCTGTAAGGTTTATTTCTCTTTATTTGCAAACTGTGAAATGTACATTAGAAAGCTCAGAAAAGTTTCACTAAAACCAACTAGCATTGTGACAAGTGTGTCCAGGGAGCACAGAGTAAAGACTCTGAAATTGTTTTCAGAAACTTCTAGAAAACAGAACTGTCATCTTTGTGTCCTAGAACGGGGCCCCGCTACTAGGGAGCACTTACATATGTAAATGTTTGTCAGATTAGTAAATGGGATGAGTCCATGAACCCTCCACCTAAACCGTGCAGGATGGTGAAACCCAGCAAATTACAACATGGGTTACATGTTGTTCTGTGCCCGGCAGTGCTTTCTTCACAACATGAACCATATTCCAGGGCACAGGATACCTCTGTTTGGGTCGGGGAGGTGATTCAGTACAATCTCCCGTAATGGCTCTCGCCACCAAGCCCAAGGACCCAAGTTCAATTCCTGGCATGCACAGGATAGGGAAGAACCAGTTCTTCCAATTGGCTCTCAGACTTTTATACATGGACTATGGTATGTACATGTATGTACTCTCACACAAAAGTATGAAAAATGCATCTATTCGATTGGGCAGTAAGGACAACGTTGTAGTAATAAAAATGTTTATGTAGCCCTTACTATGCAAGCAGTGGTCCCAAGCATTTATATCTGTCAAACCACTGAACTTTCCCAACATCCAATGAGGCAGCCCCTGTTACTATTCTTTTGCAGAAGACATGTCCATTGTTAAGTAAACTGTCTGAGGTTACGCAGATAAGATGTAAAGGTGTAAGCCTGGAATCAGACTCAGACAGCCTGACTCCAGATTCCGCGTCTGTGACTACTATGCCATGATCTGCGAAGACAGCAGAGACACTACATTGTCTTTCACATTTGCATGGAACCATTCTAACCCCTCCTCCCATGACTCTCCTCTCCCCTTCCCTTCCCACACTGTTCATTTTTTGTTGAAACAGAGTTTCATGTAGCTAAGGCTACCCTTGAACTCCTAATCTGTCTACCTCTACTTTTAAAAAATTATTTACTTGTATATTTTGTTCTTTGACAGTTTCCTAAACGTGTATAATGTACTCTGATTCTTCTCACCCCACCCCTTATCCCCCTCCCCCCCGCCACCCTGCCAACCCCTCTTCCCTCTTCCCTACAGATTCCTTTTCCTCATTCCCTTGTTTTGTGACCTACCCAGTCAACCAGGGCCACCGGAGTGACCACGTGTGTGACGCTATCCAGTGGAACCTGGTGGGCTCACCCTACCTCCATCCTCCTGATTGCTGGTCCTACAGAAAAGCACCCCAACACTTGGCTACTTCTAACCTTTCTTGATGGCGTGCATGTACTAGTGTTATTTATCTAAGAACGTATACCTTTTCAAAGAGCAATTACAGCGCCAAGTAAAATTAGTATTTTGGGACATAGTTTTCCATTGTATTTCTTAGCACATGGTGATTATTAGAGCAAGGTCTTAAGGGTAACAAAAGATGGGACAAGGAGGCACAAGAATATATCATTCCTTTCAAAGAATGTCTTTCTGGGTATAGTATGTCAGCTTGTAGTTTTGGCTTTCTATTTTTTTAATCGTAGCTACATATTGGCTAGATTAGCTCGTTTCATTTATGCAGAACACTGAGTACTGTGTAAGTTAATAAGCCTCTGGTATGTCATCAATAGAAATCACATCCCTTTTCAAGATGTAAGGCCCAAGGAAAGCTTTCAAGCCTGCCATCAGAAAACACATCATTCCTCTGGAAGGCTCCTCCTGTGCCATAAAACAACAGGAGCCCTAGGGTGATGGGTTTTTAGAGTCAATAAAGAACAATACTCTCCTGTGTGTCTGGCTGTGTTGGAGTCTGTGGATTTCTTCCGGAAACAGCGATCTAGAGATCCCATTCATCATGTCCCAAGCACAGAACATTCCACTTGTCTTTGGAACTGCATTTTAACCAGCTGACAAGGATATTTCATGAAAACCAAACAGAGAAGGAAAAACAGGTTTTCCAGCCAGACAAATGCAGATGGAGGTAGAGGTAGAGAGGTGTGGTGCCTTCGACTAATTGGCAGTGCCAACGACTACATGATTTATGACTGCACCACATCTTGCCAAAGCAAGATTAAAGGGGCCCATGGATGAAGGTGCCCATGGGGCACATGGAAGAATTATTCCAGAAACAGCCTTGGATACCATTTTGGATCTTAGAGCCAAAAAAAGAATAAGGCCTTTGGATTTCAACTTACACATCCACATCAGTATTTGATATCAACAGATAATAGCTCGATATGTTTTTCTTTGTATTTACTGTTTTTTTTTAATAAAAAAATCTCCATTTGTGCTGCCAACCAGCTTTTAATGATTCAATGATTTGAATGGACAGGAGTTTTATCATCAATTTAGTTCTGCTATGAAATGATAAAGCCTTGTGCATTTGGAAAGAACACTTTCATCAAAACCTGGAACAAACGTGGCGAGCAGTTGTGAATGTACTTTAAAACAGTACATCATGGCATGCAAGTTCATGCAAATAGCCTGTTAAATATTCTCATGATGAGCACACCCACGTAAATGTTGGGCCTCTCCCCAGTTTAACTGAAAGATGCAAAGCAATGCGTTCCCTTGACACTGCTCTTGGTGGAGGGTGAGAGCCCCAACTGGGTCTCGTTCATTTGTTTACTGCTTGAATCGTTACACAAGTATATAGAGCACTGCTGTGCCAGGTACTGTGGACCTAGGCTCTGGGATTCAGCATAAGCTAGACACTAACATGGGTGGAGTTTGCAACCTATTAAAAAAAAGACCAACACATTATATATATTATATATATATATATATATATATATATATATATATATATATATATATACACTATGATAGCTAGAGACAAGGGGCGGATCACACGGGGCCTTGCTACTCAACGAATGGTTCAGACCTGCAGCATCAGATCCTGCTGGGGACTCGCCAAACATGCAGAGTCCTAAGCCTTGACCTAGAACCCCTGGATCGGGACCAGTATCCTAACATACTCTCTTGGGGATCCTTAGCACACTTTGAAACAGGAGAACCGCAGATATTTGGTAGTCATTCCCAAACCTGGTGCTCTGTGGGGAGAATTTAGAATTATCAACACCATGGCTTCACTTGTGGAGATTCTAAGAGTTCTGAGGAGGATCCTAGGTGGTAAAATATTTTAGTCTTCCTCAGAGATGCTTTTTAAAAGAACTTTTTTTTTTATGTGTATGTGTATGTGGGTGTGGGTATGGGTGTGGATGCCACAAGTGTGGGGGTACCCGTGAGGGCCAGGAGAGGGTGTTGGGTCCCATGAAGTTGGAGTTACAAGCAGTTGTGAAAATAGGTCCTCTGGAAGAATCAGCAATCACTCTTAACCACCAAAGCATCCCTCTAGCTCCCCAACAGGTCTAGTAGGCAACTCCAAGCGACTTGTGAGCAGGGAGTAATTCTGGACATAGCCCAGAAGATAACCTTGGCTAAGAAGCAGAGGCAAAGAGATCTAGATGATCTTCTACCTCTACCAGTCTGTAGGGTACAGTACAGACTTAGTACATTTGGCCCACAGGCAGTGTGCAATTCACCTTTAGAGAAGAAACTGCCGAAAGCCAAGGTCAGAGGCAGATGCAGTGGCTTTCTCCTTACGTACCTGGGGACCTTTCATTCCCAGACCTCCTGTTTCTCCTTTCTCACCAACCTCTCCTCTTGGGCCCTAAATACACAGAATAAAAGTGTTATTCTCTCTTTCCTCTTCCCTGGAACATTAAACTTGCACATTAAAAACTCAAATGGCAAATCAAGGTAACATAGAAACTGGACAGGGGGCCGATTCATGCCGTGGCTACTGTATGGGTCTCCGAGCTCTGCCTCGTCTGCATAGAACACCACAGACCGGTCTGAAATCAGGCAGTTGAGCCTATGCAGCTGAAGGAGTTATGGTCTGGCAGACACACTCCAAAGCTGAGATTCTCACTATTCCGGTTGTCTCCAGCCTCTTCATACTCGGAAGCCATAAGCTCCTTACGTTCAAAATGTTTTCATTTATCATGTAAATCTGAAACCAAGACCTTTAAATCCCTTTTATAGTCAGTGACCCCCCAACAAAGATGGGCCATAAAGAAGATAACATCACATAGCAAGATGAAATTCAGATCTTTCTGCTTCTGGAATATTCTATTGCCTGTGTGCTGTGGCTCCTGTTATTGTTGTACAGAGAAACCTTCTTCATGTGCTGTATGTGGTATTTTGATTCATTTTAAATTGTGCTGTAAATAAAAAGGTCTATAAACGGAACGAACGAATGCTAGGTGCGACTTGCGTAGCATGAGATAAAGGCAGTCAAGTCACTGAGATGCTTCCCGACGACCCCAACGGCAAATATTTCTCACTTTAAAGTAAGAAAATCGAGCCTTCCTCAGCTGGCACGTAATGACGAATGAAAGCAATCAAGCCGGAGAGAAAGCGAGAACGCTCTGAGGGGAAGGCTGTTTACGGTGCGGAAATCTTGGCGACATGTGGACAAAGTTTCTCTTCCGATGTTCTGATGTACACGCTGCCAACATCTAAGCCTACATTTTTAAGTGCTTGCTTTAAAACTTTGAAGAACAGAACCAAGGAGTGTCTTGCCTAAGTCAAACACTACACCTGCTTTTCATACATTCAAAACTAAGTTTAGACTCTGTCTCCTCCCTCCCTCCTCCCATTCCCTTTCCTTCCATGCTGGAGACTTAGTGAGGCCTGTACCTGCTACTCATGCGCATGCATTCCACCGCTGAGCTACATCCCAGCCACCTCTTTTCCTCCTCAGCACTTGCTCCCTCCCTGTCTCGCTGTTGTTTTAGGCTTTGCTTTGCCCTCTCTGGCATGTATTTCTTCCAGGTTCACATGACCAGTGCAGAGCGCCAACTATGGCTTACTCCTTGTAAAGGAAAAAGTGCTGGAGGCAGCTCCCCAGAGAAGCGGGATGGAAAGGAGAGGCGGGTGCCACACTATAGATCACCCCGCCGAAGCCTCCAGCTGCACTTGGAACAAATCTTTCCTCTGGCCGAGCCAATGTTTCAACACCATGGACATCCAGAGATACAACACTGAGCCATCACTGTATTAAATTGACCACAATCCCCAACTTCGAGGCTCACACTCAACATTTTTCTTGGCTCAGGTCTCCTAGATTATCCCAAGGATCCTGAACCCAGCACATGGGGCTGGCTGCCCAGTGTGTTCTTCTCTTTCCACCTCTGGACGGGGACAGAATGTTGATAAAACAGACGAAATTCTGTACATGTCAAGGCCCGATGCTGCTTGCTAGTTTTATTTATTAACCCGAACGCACTTCCAAGCATCTGTAATTCTGCAGAACAACACCAAGTGTTCTGTCCGGGCTAAAGATCCTCCATACGTAGACTTTTTCCTGCTCTTATACTCAGTGATCTCTATGTATACCTGAGGGCCCCTAAGTCCTGGCGAACCTTCAAGTCCATCCGGACCTGCGATGCCTGGATTTCCCTGTGGTGAGAAAAATAAGTAAATAAATCAACCTATTAATGCTGTCTCTTCATGAACACGATTAGAGACTTTGTTTTCAGTGGCAATGGAAGGTCTTTGCAAAATCCGAAATTTGAACACTGTGGAGTTTCATTACAGCTTGACTGTGTGCCCAAGCTTGTGCTTAAGACTAACCCTCGCTGGGCTTTTGATCCAAGGATGTGTGTTCTGCACAATTCTAAGCCACAGCTGCTCTTTCTTAAAGACTGTCAATTCTTGAAGCACGATGCAGGAATGCATCACCAGCACGTGCAAAAAGAACGAGACACAGCTCTCCATTTGAGTCTCCAGAGTCCTCAGAATATCCAGTTTGCAACAAGCTTCCATTGTGTTCTTTTGGTTTATATGGGGTTTTCACATGAATTGCAAGTTGGAGAGCTAACTGAACACAAGTCCAGGAAAGGTTACTTAGAGTTAAGAGTTTATATTAGGAAGCCAAGCAAAATGAAACTTAACCACTGGACTAAATACTTAGTGTCTTTGATCATTTTTATGTTTAAACATTTTTTAAAATTTCTTTGAAACTTTTAATAAAGTGCCCCAATTTTCATTTCATTTTGAATTCTTAAAATCGGAGCCTAATATTTTCTAACAACTTTTTCTGCAACTAATGTGATCAGGAAACAAAAGTTTAAGACAGGAAGAGATATTACTGCCTTTATTCTAGCTCCTTGATTGGGCAGGGGTCGTTTATCATTTGAGGAAAAGAATATCACTGACCTGTGGGCCTGTGTGTCCCCTTCGGCCATGAGCTACCTAAAATAAAAGGAAAAAAATAGATATTCTTCATAGAAAAGATGCTGTTTACATTTGATTTAAATGGGTAATGGATACCTCAAGGCACTGACATAGAGAACTCCCACGTTGTGCTCAATGCATTTAATTACCCAGGGAATGGTGAAAACAGGCTGCACTGAAATCATAGGCAACCAAAAGCCAGAGACTCATGAAGAATAGGTCATAGCCAGCAGCTCACCTCCACTAACTTGACCAGAGCGCTCATCAGCTGCAAGACTGACTGATCTAAATTTTGTCTGTTTCTTATTTCCCTTCAAGCACTACAAAGTCAGTCAGAAATCAGGAATGGAGCAGCCAAAAGGCAGGGTGTCAGAGAGAAACTGGAGATTAACTCCAGGAACTTCATAATACTCCAAGCTCAGACATTAAAGAGCCAACCTAGTTTGAGTTTTAAAGCCAAGTAATGTGATTAGCTGTCAGAAATCAATCGTCTCAAGAATTCAAGAATGACTTGGTTTGCTATATTAGTAATATACCTGTTCCAAATAACACTGCTAAACAGGAATGGGAGACTTCTCTGCCTAAAGTTAGGGTTCAAAGAGCAGTCCCTATAAGTAGCTCATAAGTTCAGAAAACCAAGAGACAGTGACATTTTCCTGCCTGACTTGGTCACTTAGTAAGGTCAGAGCAAAACTCACATCTAGGGTTCACAAAATTCAACAGCCATCAGACAACCCCGCCTTGCTGGAACCTCATGTGAAATGTTCCGACAGGCCAGCATTGCTAAGTGTATTTCAAAATCTGCTGCCATCTAAGAAGCAAAGGTATGTGCACTTGGGGGAAACGTCTCATTTCTTTTAAACGGGAAAGTCATCTCCAAGGCCCAAATTCTCTGTTAGAGAAGAAAAAAAAACACCACCTCATTTTCAAAGGGCTGAAAAGATGGCTCAGCATCTAAGAGCACATACTGTTCTTGTAGAGGACCCTAATTCAGTTCCCGGCACCCACAACAGGCAGCTCACAACTGCCTGTAAGTCCAGTTCCAGGGGATCAAACATCCTATTCTGGCATTGACAGGCATCTGCACATACGTGGTGCACATACACATACTCACACACTCAAACATACACAAATTTGTTTGAAGTTTAAAAAGAATCTGTTTCTTTAGCACTCCAAGGCATGGGGGCTGTGTGTGGGGAGCAAAAACTGACTTCTGTCCCTAGCCGTGGGGGTCTAGGCCTAATGGAGGAGACAGGCTTTAATCTGGCAGTGACATTAAATGACGGGAACAAACTCAGAGGTGGCTACCTAGCATGTTTGCCAATTTAAGCTACAGAGTCATGGGAGAGAGACCTTGGCGTGAGGCACAGAAAGCAGACGAGGATTTGGGCAAATGATTGTGCAGCTTTTGCCTGATATTTTCAAATGTTTACATAGGAAAGATAATCAATGTCAGAAGGGGGTATTCAAAGGCTCACTGGTTTTGGTCACACACCCAGACACCCTGACTCTTCTTTAAAGAAACAGGGGTGGGCACAGCAGGGAAAGAAAGTCTCCTCAGGGAGCCTCAGAAGAAAATAATGCAAGACAAAGTCTCCAGTTCCATAGTTCCCACAACCTGGCTTTCTGAGTACTTACGAGCGATCTGTTTTCTGGGCAGGCATGATGACAGATTTGGGACAGAGAGTCACCAGGAAGCAAGCAGGGTGCTAATGGCAGATACCCCAAGAATCCTGAGTCTTACTGTCAGGCTCATCCCCGATGATCCTGCCCTGGAGCACCCTGAGAGGCCTGGAAAGAGGTGCCCAGAAGGACGATGGGACAAAGGAATCTGGACCAAACTGGAATGAAAGCCTGCTCTGGCTTGAGGCTACAGTTGCTTCTCATTACCCCTGGCAGAGAATCCATTCTCATTTTCAGCACAGCCTGGTTCAGGGAGAGCCACCCCTCCCATTTCCCACCAGTGCCCGGGGCTGAGCTTTCTGGCTGCTGTCCTTCCTTCCTGCTCCCCCTGCCCTAGACCAGGCTAGTATCTTGGCCTCCCTCTGATAACAGCTTGTTCACCTACAGGCCAGCCTCCCTTTCCATCAGCAGCCTTCCAGTAGAAGAGGGGTTTACTTCCTCCTCTTCCTTTCTGGGAAGCATTCAGCAGTCTGGTGACAGACTGTTGTGTGTGGGTGCTGTTGGCACCCCAACAGGGAGCAGAGTCAAGGGAGACGTGAACATCTATGCTGCCCTTCACTGCAAGTGATGCTTTAAAAAAATCAGTGGTGCTGGAGTGGAGAAACTTCCCTATGGTTTACCCCATAATCCCGATTTCCTGCAGAGAAGAAGACTGATGAGTTCTTAGCTCTAGAATTCAGTGAGTTGCTGGTTCGTTGTTGGTGTTCAGCAAGTGTTTGTCAACTGAATAAAGGTCAGATTGAGGCAGACAGCATCCATTTCCCCTCGTGTCATCCACGCACACTATTCTCCACCCCCCCACCTCTGTTCACTTGCAAATTCAGCAGGATTTTATCGCTCTAAGAATTCCTCGATGCTCTTCATCTAGATACATATTTGGTGGGTATGTGAAGTACTGGCACTGGAACGGAGAGCTTTGGACACATTAGACAAGCAGTTGGCCACTGAGCTACACCCTCAGCCCAGTTAGAGGACCAGTGTCCACTGGTGGTGACGGTACGGACCTCAGCTCTCCGCTTACCGGTAAAGCCCTCGCTTCTCCAGAAGCCCCTTGTTTCCCCTTGGGATTTAACAAGCCAATCCAGTATTCGGATCCTGACCGACGGGAAGAGTTCCCCTAGCTAGTTCCTGCTTGGTTTAAAAGGCCCCTACGGCCACAATTCACAGCAGCCAGGTTCTTTTAACTGGTTAGTGAATGTAACTCATGGAAATAGTGGTTTGGTTTTTTTGTTTTTTTTTTCCTGGCCATACATATGTATCAGTGTCTACTTGAGCTATTTTGAGGACCCAACACCTGGTATCCACCTATACGTTACTGTTTCATAAATAACATGGATTCTTTTTTTCCCTAAAGAATTATAACTTCATTGCAATTACAAAACTAATAAATCCTTACTTATAAATACTTGAATGCAGATCAAACATAAATGTAAAAATCATCCTCAAATCCTCCATGCAGAAATAAACATTAGCAAGGATGGGAGAGAGGACGCAGAGGTTAAGAGCACTTGATGCCCCTGCAGAGGACCCAGGTTCGTTTCCCTTCACCCACATGGCAGCTCACAACCACCTGTAACTTTAGTTCTAGGGGCTCTGAGGCCCTCTGCTGGCCTCCATGGGCACTGCACAAAAGTGGTGCACAGACATACATACAGACAAAACACTTGTATACATTATAAGAAAAAAAGTCTAAAAATGTAAGGATGACATTGAATTTCACTTGAATAGAAAAGTAAAAATAAGAAGGAATCAGGAGCCCAACGGCAACATGTCTGCTACCCGGCAGATCTCCACTTCCTTTGGCCATCCATTGCTCTATCTGTTGGTGTCTTTCACTTTCTATTGTCCTGACGATTCTTTAAGCTTTTAATCAGAGCAGAGCAAAAAAAAATAGGCTTCATTTCTCTCACACTTGGTCTGCTTGCCAGAGTTCCGCTTTCCCCTTTTTCGAATGGGGTGGGGAGTGTTAATTTGCCTTTCGGACATAAATTCTTCCCACTCTTTTGTACTTCCACTCCTTAATCATCTGATTCATTGGCAACAAAGCTCAGCCATCTTTGGAAGGGACCCCTGTGGACTGAAGAGCCCTGGGGACGGGAGGGGGACATGGATACACTGCCCAAAACACTTTGGGGTCAAGGGAATTCTTGCTTTTCCTGTAGGGGAAATTCTTTTTGGCATGTAAGAGATTCCTGGGGCTCACATGGAGCCCTCAAGGCTGCAGTTTGTCTATGTTACAATATTCGTTGACTCCGTCCCCTCAATGTCTGCAGCCTCCTCCGCCTTGGTTTCTGGCTGCATGAGATACAAACAACACACTGCTCAGCTTCTTCCCATTCTTTCTGCCTCCTCTGATTGCTGGGATGTACAGGGCTCTCTGCCTCCCACCCCCCCACCCCCCCACCCCCAAAAGACACCCTCGGCCTCCCTCCCCACCCTCTCTCAGAATCTACATTTAAAGTCTGCAGAACTGTGTTCACCAGCTCTTTCTGGATGGTGACCATTACTTTGAGAGAAATCTGATCCTGGCTTCAGAGCTAAGTGGCATGTGGACTTCCTCCCTGTGGTCCAGATGCAAAACAATTAATTGGCCAGTCCTTGTCTGTGGCATGAAGGCGGGGCCATTGTTTGTGTTGTTTTATTTTATTTTATTTTGCTGAGTTGCACAAAAGAAGATTAGTTGAGGCACCCTTGCTTTGCCATTTTGTCAAAGTCCTGCTTTGACTCCCGCATGACACAGGGGTACCTCTCACCAAAGTGGGGGCCCTCCTCCTCAGAAGCTGTGCAGTTTGATATGGCCTTTGGAGGCCACAAAACAATAAATACACATCTCTCCACGCCAGGATTTTCTGGATGATGTTTTAGCCTTGCAAACACTCTGCAGGGGAATGTGAGCCTTCAGGGACGCCCTTCCTGAAAACTAAGTGGAGAGGGCAGGCTCCCCCATCTGCATATGCATTAAAGCGACATTAGCAAATCGCATTGCTGACAATCACACTCTGCACATTCGGATGGAATCTCTGAAGAACACGGGTGTGCTTCCAGATGCAGAAAATACTTTCCCGATGGAGTATAATAGCTAGTTTCATAAACTACTTCTGCCCAGAAAACACACCATCCACTCAACTAGTTTTTATTTTGTGCTCAATTTCAAGATATTTTGTATTCTGAGGGGTGGGGTGAGGAAAACTTGGAGGAAGCTAGACAGCTAAACAAAGAATGGAAAAGAAAATGCTGCAAAATGAGACAAAATCGGTCTACTTCAGACTCCAATGCAGGTGTGGAAGTGAGTTCCATTAAAGAATCTCTTACTGAATAAAGGCTTTCTGTTTTGAATCTTTGTGGGCCTTTCTAAGCAGTCCCACATGGAATGTTTTAAAGCATGCATATAAACAAAACTGATAAAATAAACTAAAAACAAACTAAAACTCCCCCCAGTGGGTTCCACAATGTGCTGGCTGGCTTTTGTCAACGTGACACAAACCTAGACATATCTGGGAAGAGGGAATCTTAAGAAAATGTCTCCATAAGACTGGCCTGCAGGCAAGTCTGTGGGGTACTCATTAATGTCTGATTAGCAGGAGGATGGCCAAGCTCACCATGGGTGGTGCCACCCCTGGGCAGGTGATACTCAGGTGTGCATAAGAAAGCAGGCTGAGCAAGCCAGAGGAGCAAGTTAGTAAGCAGTATGCTTCTGTGGCTTCTGCTTCAGTTTCTGCCCTGAGTTCCTGCTCCGACTTGCCTCAGTGATGGTGTATGGGGTGAGGGGGAGACCTGGGATGTCTAAGTTGAAATTAACCCTTTCCTTCCCAAGCTGCTTTTAGTGGTGGTGTTCTGTCACAGCATCAGAACCCCTAATTAAGACACTCAACAGCTTAGTCCCTACAACCTAACCCTGGGCTCATACCTACAACATTCCTTTCTTTTTTGCTAGCTTTTTTTTTTTTATTTCCAATTTCTTGAGAATTTCATGTATGAATACACTATATTTAACATTATTTCCACCCTTTCTTTTCTCTCTACCCTAAGACATAGCAGGGATGCTACACCCTTAAAAACCTCAACATTATGGTTGCCTAACCAAGACCTGCCAATGCAGGTGAAGAATGTCAGGTTGTCAATCAATGGTTGCTGAGGGACACAGAAACAGTTTTTTTCCCCAACTTTCTTAATAGTCATAAAATTTAGCAGACTGGAGCTTGGACATCAAGTAACATCACTGACAATTTTAGTTAACTCAACAAGTAGGCTGAACACAGACCTGATTTCTTGTGATTGGCCACTCTTTTGATTTCTTTGTGTGGCAATCTCTCCCTGTGGTTATTTCCCATGTAGATGAAGACTTTCTTATTTGAGCTTCAGGAGCTTTCCCAGGCTAGCCCCGTTCTGAGATAGTGTCTCTAGGTAACAGCATCCCTGACCCAGCGACCATCCAACCGCTCCCCACAATCAGCTACCACCATCACAGCTCAAGCTATGGGATCCACAAGTCAAGAGCTCCTCGCCTCAAAGGGCTCTTACCATCCTTCTTCTTGAGCCTGGTGTCCCAGGAGAGCCTGGCCAGCCTCTTCTGCCCTGTCAGAGGAACAAAGGAATGTGTGACAACAACATTACATCACTGACAGGGTTCCATTTTAACATCTGTTCATGTACCAGAAGGGCTCACCCCAGGTCATCTTTCCCTGAAGTGCGATACTATCTTCCACTGGTCATAAGTCACATCTTCCTGTGGGTCACGGGGATCCGCAACACAACTCTGACAACAGGGTTTCAGGCTGACACATGGGTCCAAGTACTCATACTATCCCTACTCTGTCACCTAGCATAGCATGAATGTGGCTGATAGGCCATTACTGGTTGTTGTTGTTGCTGGTGTGTGTGTGTGTGTGTGTGTGTTTGTGTGTGTGTTTGGAGGGGGGGCTTGTGTACATGTGTTCCACTGCATGTGGACAGTATCTTTCTCAATTGCTCTCCACTTTAATTTTTTAGACAGGATCTCTAACTGGACTGAAGTTCACAGATTCAGAAGTAGTAGCTAGTCAGAAAGCCCAGGATCTTGTTCAGTGCTAGGATTACAGGTGTACACCACAACATCCACCCTTTTAAGTGGGCGCTCATGCCTTTATGTGAAGGACTTTACCAAGTGAGCATCTCCCCAGACCCTAGTTGGGATGTCCACCTTTGGATTGCTTCTTTGCCTAGCCTATGTAGGATCAACACCTTCTTGTGAATAAAGCCTCAAAATTTCCCCGAGCTTCACCCAAGTGCAAAAGTATGGAGTATGACCTGTACAAAGCAGGTCATAGACAGAGTCCAAGAAAGAAATGAGCACTGTGGACTCCTTCCTACTACACTGGCCTTCTTTCCTATGGGAGTTACCAAGGGGGCTGCTTATTAAGAGGAACCAGAGACATATACATTATCCACATTTTTTTTAAGTCCCAAATAATAGGACAAGGGGACTAAATTGTGATCTGTGAGATTTGAGAACAATCCCCAGAGACGTGTCTTGGGGGAAGAGCCACCCAGGTAATGGAGTCCTGTCTTCCTAGCATATGCGTCCCCTGGATACTGGGAAGGTCAACAACTCTGCTAGCCCCTTAAAAATTGTCTATTAAATCAACCAATTCTTCCTTTAAGCTAGAGCTTAGGTGTCTGCATTCATGAAGACCTCTAGTGGTGTGCAGCCAGTCACCCCAAATTTAGAAGTTGACCATGACCCAAGAGAAATAAGCAGGAGTGAAGGATTCCTCTTTCTTCCTACAATAGTTTTTCTGTACTAGGTATATTCTCTTAGTCCCAATTCCTCCTGGGGTGTTTTATCTGCTACTTAGAACACGAGCCTCTCAGCCACCAAGCAGCATGCAGCAGGTTAACTTCAAATGCCAACACAATTACCTGTCTTCCTTGGCCTCCTTTCAAGCCCTTGGGTCCTTGGATGTTATTGTCAAGTCCAGGAATTCCCTAAAAAGGAGAAAATAAAGAAAAGATGATCAGGTCATTAGATTGTGAATTTGACAAGAGAAAGCAGAGACGGGTTGAAGTGACAGGTGGCTTATAAGTATTAAATTTGCTATTAGCAGACTTGAAGCAAGTGCTCACCACAGGAGGCGTGGTCAAGGGAAGCAAGGAGACAGGGCTTGTGTCCTACCCTAGGGCTGGAGTCAGCTCCTCTCTTAGCTTTTCCTCTTTTCCTTGAGTCCTAGACAAATTTGCTCTTGAGAATTGGTAGGCTTGTTCTCGTCTCCTCTTGGGAGAAGTTAAATGCTTTTGATGGGTTCATCTCTCTCTCTCTCAACACATACACCCATGCTGAAGATTATGTCTGCTGCTCTGTATAAATCAGAGGTTCTCTACTTAATGCTGTGACCCTTTAATACAGTTCCTCACGATGTGGTGAACCCCAACCATAAAAATTATTTTCATTGCTAATTCATAACTGTAATTTTACTACTGTTATGAATAATAAGGTAATATCTGATATGCAGATGGTCTTAGGCAACCCCTGTGAAAAGGTCATTCAACCCCCAAATGGGTTATGACTCACAGGCTGAGAACCCCTGATATAAGCAGTAACAGATGCTGGGGAAGGGAGACACAGAGAGCTGCCTGTGAGTTAGCAGGAGCTCTAGGGATACAGAGTTTGTTGAGTCTCCTTTGCTTGCTGGGGTGGCCTTCCAGTGATGCACCTGGCCCCCAAGTCACCCATGCTCCTGTAAATAACCCCTCACTCATGTTCCCATAAGAAACCCAAATAAAGTTACTGGTTCACTAAGCTAGACTTGTATGAACAATCGAGTCTTTGGTCTGTCATCTGGGACAGGCAGATGTTTGTTGATGTCACCCCAGGAAAAGTCACAGAACACCCAGCAACTTGGTTGCTCCTGGTTCTATTCTCATAGGCTCCTCCCTGGCTTTTAGAAAAACCTCAAATCTTGAGTTTTTCCCCCAATATTCATCCAAACATCCCAGCAGAACTTGCTGGAAACAGCACCATTGTGGGATATTATCCTTAGCGGGCAACACCATAAAGCTTTCTAACTTCGTGTAAGGACCACAGTCGAACTGTTTGTGCACGGCGCTGAGACCATCAGTTGAGCCAGTCAAATCAATCGATGCTCCGATAAATCGAGAAGGAACAGCAACGACGCAGCCCTGCTGAGTGCCAGCTGCCGGGCTGTTCTGCTGACGGCGCCTAGATTACCTCTGATCAATCAATAAGCAATTTGCAGTCACCGACAGGGATGAGGCACTGTTCCAGATACTCAGTAAGCCTTCTTAAAACAGTGTTTGGACTTGGACTTAAGTAGCTTATAAGATAATACGGAGAAAGAGAGGAACCTGGATTTATTTTATATGATTGTTATTACTAAAATGTGCGTGAAAAAATTTAGCTTCCCTCCCTACCCAAACCAGGAATCATTTTCCGCACTTTTCATTTCCTCCAGCTTCAGTACTTCTCTCTTAAGTCACCCAATATGGACACATCTAAAGAAAACAACTGGAAAATCGTATTTTGGTGAAGACGACGAGAAGCATCACCCGCCGAGATTTACTTATTCACTTGTTTATCGTGAGACAGGTTCTCATACGCAGCCTTGGCTGGTCTGGGAACTCTCTATGTAGAGCCGAGTGGCCTTGATGTCATAGGGATCTGCCTGCTTTGCCTCCCGAGCGCTAGGAATGAGTGTGTGTGCGACCGCTCCCTGCTCACGTTCAGCAAGTGATTCCACTGAACACATACGGGCCTCGATTTGAAGGATAACGCAAGAGGAATCGCGCACCAGCACTTCAGAACAGAGCCTCCTACCTCTGTGTGGAGGCAGGTTGCTTGGTCTGTGTGAGTATAAACTAATCTTTCTATAACCTATTCAACTAGAACAAAGAGCACCAATTAACACAGACTTACAATCAAACGCGGGCACCTGGTAACGATGTATTGTCAGGTGGTGAACTCGTTAGTCTCTGTAGGTCAGAGAAATTTTGCTCAGTTTTCTCCCAGTATTATATGAAATCTTAAAAAGCCCTCATCAAAGCTGGGGTGTGGTGGGGCACACCTCTAATCCTTGTACTTGGGAGGTAGAATCAGGAGATTCAGAGTTCAAGGCCAGCCTTAAACAAACAAAAAAATTATCCAGTCAAAATGGGAAATTCGTCTTGGGGTTCCCCGCCCCCAGGAATTTGTGTTGCTTGCATACATTCCTGAGGAAAATCTGGTCCTAGGTGTGTTCTACTTATTCTGTCAATATTGCTCTTCCCAAATTTTCCTGAAATAGCAATCCACTAAAACCACACACATGCACAAAAAGCATAGAGAGTTGTTTTAAATTTGAACTGCAGATTTCCATGTGGTTGAGAAAGGACTGTTAAACATGGAGACCTGTTTAAAGTCAGTGTGGCTGACAGTATGCCACAGAAGCTCTGGTGGGACGAACTGTCAACTGCCTCAAAGTCATACAGCATTGTTTCAAAATTGACCTCTTTTCAATATTCAAGTTCTTTAGGAGAAGAAAAACTATTATGTGTGGTGCCTGTGTGGAGGTCAGTGCCTTTACCCACTGAGTCATTAGCCCATGTAATTTGAAAAATGCTATGCAGTCACACAGTCAGTAGCAGACAATTAAGAGGACATCTGATAAAAATCAGTGGGAATTGTGTACCAATACCTCAAATGAGCTTGCAGTCATCATGTCTTGCCTACTGAAATATCCACGCACTAGAACCGTTTCTTGCTTACCCCTTTGTGAAATGACACCCCTGTTTTCTCCTGTATCTACATGACAGACCTTGAAGTTATGTGAAATTAGCAGGAGATGCTAACAAGTAAACGATGTCTTTTTTTAAAACTTTACCATATTTATTTGTGTGCATGTGCACACACGTGTGGGCACTTATGTGTCAGGACAGTTCGCTGGCGTCAGCTCTCTCTGTCTACCACGTAGGTCCCAGGGATTGAATGTGGGCCTTCAGGCTCCATGGCAAGTGCCTGTATCCATTGAGCCATTTTACCAGTGCTCTTTTTTTTTTTAAAAAGTTATTTTCAATTCATGCCTCATATTCAGTTTTGACGCGTACTGCACCTCTGATATATGCGAGAGGATTATCCGGTGAATGTCCCACCAATGCCCGGTTTCCCACTCGCTGCCTTAGCACTTTTTAAAACAGGTTTTACAAATTGCAGGTGTTTTAATCAACACGTGGTACACTGACATCTCCCATATGGCAGGAAGTAGCTCGCTATAAGCTTTTTGAGAAATGTTTTGGAACTGTAGAGATTATGCTCACTATAGTACATGGTACATGGCACCATCCAGAAGTTCTGTTCCGAAAACATATGCTTGCTATGATGTATATACCAAAGAATATGCAAAAGAATATTCACAGCAGTACTCTATCACTATAAACAATCCACACATCTAGCAGTAATGAATACATACATGAAACGCTCCATGCTACACTGTATCGTACTGAGCTCCAGTGATGTATGCTACAGACAGCATGACTGCATCGCACGGTCGCAAAGCAGAGCAAGAGCAGCCAGAAACAGAAGCGTGCACACGCAATCATCCCATTCACATGAAGCTCAAGGGCAGTTAAAACCGGTATCCTGAGCTAGCACAGAGATGGCCTGGGGAAGATGGAGAGTGCCTGCAGCATGCTCAAGAGGGCTTCAGGGTTGCAGGTGTGTTCTATTTCTTTACCTAGGTGACGACCACACAGGCATCTTCCAATGATCAAGCCCCCACTTTACAGTTGGATACTGTACCGATGCATGGTACAGCTCGGAAAAAAGCTCAACAAACACTTCCATTTCTTGAAAAAGTCCTTGTTCCCTGGGGTTCTGGAGCATCAGCTGTGGGCATGGTGAGGGAAGGCCCTTGCTACTGACTTCCACTGACATGGCGTGCTCGCACAATGGTGTGGGCGGTGCCTGCTCTGCTGGGTTGTAACCCTACAGGACCAGGAACCTTCACATCCTAAGGGTTGCCTGATAGAATCTGCCCAGAATTCTTGGACTGGGAAGATGCAGCTGGCATGCTCCATAGAAACAGAATCTTGGAGAACAGACAAAAAGGGGTGACTTTTATTTTTTTCCATGCTCTGCATTTTGAGGTACTTAGGGAAATCAAATGGACTAGAAATCCTTCCCCAGTCTGAAGCACAAGAATGAATATGAAGAGGAAATAGGTGCAGAAACTACATTTAACTTCCCCAGGCTCAGGAATTTGTCCATAGCGCCCAAATAGAGCATCTCTCCTCTATGGAAGGGAGCCCTGAATACAGCATATGGCCCACACACTTACCGGATCTCCTCGCAGGCCCTTTGCTCCACGGTCGCCAGAAGCCCCTCTTTGGCCTGGGCTTCCCTAAAATTAACACAGATCAGAATAAGAACAAGATGGGAGGTTTTAATGAACTTAATAGGCATAAAGAACAGGCTTGGATCCTCTCTGGTTTGAATAATTATTTTCCTGCTGAGGCTGTTTCTAATCTGGAAAAAGGAACTACACAAAAGTTTCTTGGAATCAAGCAAGCAACTCAGTGGTGACCTCAGTTTCTTACAGCGAGCGTGAGCTCTGTGTTCCAGATACACTTGCTTCGTTGCCACTATTCCACAAAGGAGTTTTAAAACATCTTCTGTTTTAATTGAGGCAGCAGAAAAGACAGTTCATGTCACTTGCCCAAGGACATCTCACAACAACTAGAAAGCAGGTTTCAAAGTCAACTGCTCATACTATGAAGACCAAGTAGAAGCCCGAGGGATGGCTGCCACTGTGCCCAGACGGGAAAGAGCGCCGTGTACTCTCACCAGCTGCCTCACACCACAGACCTCAATCAATACCTCCTTCCATTCTTAATGTGGTAGCTTCTTCAGTGGTCCCAACGCTTCTTCCCTCCGTGGATCAGGTCCTGTCTCACATAACTGTGACATGATCTCCAATCACAGCGGGTAAGCATGTGTGTGTTGTTTTATATGGGGTCTCCCTATGTGGCCGTGGCTGGCTTGAAAGTCACTATGCAGACCAAGCTGGCCTCAAACACAGAGCTCTCCCTGCCTCTGCTTCCCGAGGAGTGCTAGGATCCAAGGTGTGTGCCACCATGCCTGGCCTGTCCCCTATACTGAGGTCTGCATGACTTGATGGAACTCAGGAGAAAGAGAAAGGAGTGTTGGTGTGAGAGGTACAAGGCCTCAAGATGCCTTATGTGTTTCTAGTTGCCCTCCACAGAAAGATCATGGCCAATGTGCTAAGAAACACATGTATACCATACGGACCCAAGTCAAGGTCAGCCATGCCCAGCCTGGAACAGCAGAGCCCATTAGACACATAAGAAGTTACTGGCTGCCGTCGTATGTGATGCCAGCTAGGGCAGTTCTTTTATTTTATAAACCATTCCTTTCACTTCAAGTGCAGGTTTGCAGATCCTGTGTCTTCATCCCTACCTGAGATCCCTCATCACCCTTTTCTCCTCTTCTTCCAGGAATCCCACCGTCACCCTAAAAAAAATGGAGAAAGAAATGCTGACATTTTCATTGTCTCTGTGAGAACCAGCCGAGACGGGTCGAAGGCAGACATTGTACCTGTTCTCCATTTAATCCATCAATCCCATGCTCCCCAGCTTCTCCCTGCAAAGACAGATGTGGTTAGAATACAGTGCACATCTGTCAGACAGCAAACAAAAACAGTCTCAGGGGCTTTGTGTTGGGCAGCAGCCTCTTTGTTGGGTGATCCCTGAGTGATGTCAAAGATCACTTTCTGTAATCGGAACTGTCATAGCAAACAGCCTGCAATGAGAGGCAGGCATGAAACGCAAATCAAGACAACTTGTTTCATATTACCCCAGTCAGAATGGCAGATGCCAACAAAATGTTGGACAATTGATGCTAGAAGGGGTACAGGGGAAATTCACTGTTGGTGGGATTGCAAACTGGTGCAGCCACTATGGAGGAAATCCATGTGGAGAATTATCAGAAAAAGCTAAAAATAAATCTACCATATGACCCAGCTATTCCACTCGTTGGCATCTGCCCAAAGGACTGGACATCACACTCCACAGATACTTGCTCAGCCGTGCTCAACAGCGCTGCCGCATTCACAGTAACTAGGAGAGGGAAGCAACCTAAGCGTCCTTCAGCCGACGAACTGATAGTGAGACCGTGCTACACACACTTCAGAACGTTATTCAGCCGCAAAGGAAAATGAAATCACGAGCCGTGTGGGCAAATGGATGGGACGAGAAACGATCATATTGCGTGAGGTAACCCGTAACCACAATGGCCATTTTTGCATACTCTCTCATCAGAGGCTGCTAGCTCCAAATCTTCAGATGCGAGTGCATAGCCTGGAGTAACTACAGAAAGCAGGAGAGTAAAGTGGGAGCATTGCCAGGATAGGGAGGCTGGGGAGCTATCCAGAGGGGCAAGAGCAGGGTCCAAGCAATCTGATTAGAGAGATGGGAGAGGGGGGATCCTTAGGGGAGGAGGGAGGTAAGTAGAGAAGGAAGTGGGGCAGGGCAAAGAGGAATAGCAGGACACAGTGACCTGATAAGGGAAAGGGGAAAAGGGGAGACTCTTTAGTGAGGGAGAGGGAAGGAAATACAGAAGGAGGGAAGTGGGTAAAAGATAAGGATATCTGATAAAAATCACAAAAACTGTAATACATGTAATTCAGTGTAGAAATATACGTATACAGTTTTAATGATTTTTCTCTTCTGGGCTGACAGTGCTCCTTCCAAAAGCCAAAGATTACCAGAAAATAACCCCAATACCGGACATGAGAAACCCTCTTTTGAATCGTTGGCCAGGGCTATCCAGGAGAGTCCCCAAACCTACAGCCTATTGCTATTGCCCTTGGCTGCCCCACAGAGATGGAAGTCCACCCCTATTGCTGAAGACACCATGCACTTCAGATCCAGAAGACCTAGAACTGGAACTGACCTGAATGTCTCTTCCCTGAGGACTCGCTCTCATGGCACCAGAAGGCACCATGCAAGATTCCAAAGAAGGGAGGCAACCAACAGTCCTTCCTAGCTATGACACCTATGAACCACAAGCACCAGCATAGCCACGGTAATCCTAAGGGTGCAGTAGTGTCATATATACCTTGGTGGTAACCAACAACTCTCTAATTGGGCGTAAGACCTGCTCATCAAGGCTGAAAACATGGTACTCAGAAACTTAGCCAATTAATTACTCAGTGCTGGTGAAATCATGGATCTTGGAGGAGAACCTACAACCACTTTATTAAACTAGCCTACTCCCTAACAACAATCTAAACATTTATCCTTATATCCACAAAAGTATAGTCCTTACCCCTCCCTCCATCAAGAGAACTGTTCTTTGCAGCAGACAGAGGCCACTACAGAAATCCACAGTCAATCAAAATGCAGAGTTTTGTAGCCTAGTCCTAATGGATACATCTACAAAACACTACTGCATTTAAGGCTCGGGGAATAGAGTGGGAGAGGGAAGATTGTGTCAGAAGATCAGGGAATGTGCTGTGAGATTGTCTCATAGTCATGCCAGAAACTATACCCATAAAAATCTCACCAATGTGACTGCTTAAAAAGGAAAATAACAATAGAAATGTCAAAATGGACAGAAAAAGCCTACAACCCTACACAAGGAACTATAGTCAACTAAGGAATCCTGAACAGGAGAAATAGTCTTCCCCAGGGAAGAGTACACCAATTGGTTATCCAACACCAAGTGTGTGTGTGTGTGTATGTGTGTGTATGTGCATATATATATATATATGAATAATAGGCCATGAATTTGAAAGAGAAAAGGGAGGATAATGTAATTATAATCTCCAAAATTTTTTAAAAAACCCTAAATGGCTAGTAAAAAAAGGAGGAGGAGGAAGAGGAAGAAGGGGAGGAGGAAGAGGAAGAAGGGGATGAGGAAGAGGAGGAGGAGGAAGGCCAGTGGGGACTTTAGTTGTAGTATCTACTGAGAAGCAATGATTCCAAAATAACATTTTTCTGGATAACGGAAGAGTAAATAGATCCATGGGCCTGGGGCCATACCTCTCCTCCGTTGAGTCCTCTGGATCCCTGAAAACAGAAAGGACGACAGCATGAGTGTGGGGAAATGAAATGAACTGCTAAGATAATGTCACAAGGCTACATCCTTACCTTAGGCCCTTTGGCACCAAAGCATCCCTTAGTACCTTGCTCTCCCATTGGTCCAGAGGCTCCTCTTTCTCCCTGAGGAAAAGCAGAGAAGCACAAATCCAGATGAGGGTGTGCTACTAGGGGTCCATCCTGGATACCTGACAAGCTTTTGTTTTGTTTTTAAGAAACAAAAACACCTGGTTATTCTTGACTTACATTCCAGGACTCGAGCCTATGAGAGCAAACAATGGAAGATAATCAGAACCATGAGGGCGACAGCCCTTGCTCTGGACCCCACCTGCACACAGCCTGTGTGGGGCATCCCTCTCCCTAGGCGGCCACCACACCTCTCCCTTTTGTCCTCCTTGACATGAGCATTCATCCTGCCCCAGCCGAGACTGAGGACTCCTTGCCCGGTCCCTGTGACTTTAAGACCTTGACCCATGACCTCGGTCTGAGCAGCACCCTGGAGCATGCTTCCTGTCGGTCCCCATCATTCCTGCTTCTGTGCTCGGCATCACTCACGGTCCCTTAGCTAGGCCCAGCCAGTATTCTCCAGGGGACTTCTGCAGTGTCCTGGCTCCCAACATGCTGACCACGTGCCATTTTGCCAACTCCCAGTGCTTTGGCTCCATTACTGTCCTTCAACACATGGTTCCCCTTTTCAGTAGATTGTGATTTCCTGCATGCTTTATCCAGAGAAACTCCACATCCTCCTTCAAGTGTCTGCCCAAGTGTTATCCCTTACGTGCAGCCTTTTCCTCCTAGGCCCAGCTCCCACCTTGGTGGTCTTCAAGCCATTAGGTGCCTGTTCTTGCTCAGTACTGTCACCCCCATGCCTCTAGCCAGCCATGTGTAGAACGGCTGGACACGGCTGCTTTGTTGGTCTTCTCACTAGTGTGGAAGGTTCCCAAGGTAGGAGCTGTATGTGTTTGTTTTTGTGTATTTTTCTCATTTCTGTGGTGCTCATGCTGCATTCAGACATACACACACACACACAACATGTGTATGTATAATATATATACACATATGTGCATACATACATATTTATGTATGTATATAATGGATATGTATATATCAACATCTTTTATAATGATGTGAACAGTAAGAAGCTTAAGTTTGTATCAAGAAATACATGCATGACTGGATGCATGGAAGAAAGAAAGGAAGAGAGAGAAGGAAGAAAAGCGGAGGGGGAGGGAGAGAAGGGGAGAGAAACAAAGAGAGAGGAGCCAGAAGGAGAGAGGGAGGGAGGAGGGGAAGAGTTCTGGATAAATGGTGTGCTGAGTTGATTTAATTTTACAAAATGACCTGGGGCGGGCAAATGGCAGGGATGTGATCCCTCTGGCGAGGAGGCTACCTTTCACACCCAGTTCACTGTGCAGTGCAGGTGGTTAAGTCACAGCAAGCTGGCAGAGTAATAGCCACTAAAGAGAAGCGGAGCCTAGCAGGAGCCCGAGCAGGAGGAGGGCCAGGAAGGACCCAAGATGCTGCATCTGAATCCTCAGACTCTGGTCTTTGTTTCCCTCCTCCTGTTTGTAGGGATAAACAGAGCTGTAAAAGGTCTTGACTTACAGCAAGGCCCTCTTCTCCCAGGTAGCCTTCACTGCCTTTAAAACCTGGGGGTCCCTGAAAAAAAAATGAAAGAAGAGAAAACGTGAGCATTCCATAGACTGGGAAACGAGAGAACTAGGCAGATCCCACTGCTTTGAGACTTCATGTGCAATGGAAGAGTTCGAAATGCCTCCAGCCTTCCACCTTGGCCAGTGGGGTTTATACATCATGGGTGTGGGGGAGGGTCATATACAAACATCCAGATATTCAAGGGTAAGCATTCATATTTGTGCCTGTGCATGTGTGTATGCATGGGGGGTATCTGCGAATGCGTACGTGTGGGTGCTTGTGCGTAAATACGTACAGGCATGTGAATATGTGCATTTGTGCATGGGTGTATGTGGGGTGGTAGCCGTGTATGCATGAGAGCAAGCCTGTGAATATGAGCATGGGTGTGCACCTGTGTATGCTGTCTCTCACTGTCTCTCCAGGAATAATAACAGAGCTGGCATTCCTTTCTAGACAAATATATTTGTTCTTGTCAGACTATAATCATTCTCTTTTTACCAAAATAACTTTTTCCTTCTTTGTTTGGACTTTTTGCTACACATAGAAAACCAGGCCACACGCACGTCTGTCTATTCTGGTTTTTGATACATTTTTAAATTCTACCATTCTCCTTCCCTGAAGTCCAAACATTCCAGAAATAATTAATCCAAAGCTCTCTTCAGCGGCACAGCTCTGGTGATGGAGGAGTCATACCGCTGACGATAGTCAAATATCCAACCCATACGTAAGCTAGCAGTATGGAAATCATTAAATATATCCCTGGCAACTGTGTCTCCTGAAACCCCCTGGAAATATTTCCAAACAATTCTAATTTAGAAGAGCAAGGAAAATGGCAGCTATCTAATCTGACATGGAAAAAAGAACAGCACAATAAACAGTCACCCTCCCCCAGAGGTTCAGTCTAGCAAGTAAAACCTCTGTTTCTACCCCACCTCATGTCTGAAAGGCATGCTACAGTTCAAAAGACAGGAGTCATAGGTCTGAGGTAAAAATCACCTTTTTCCCTGCTGAGCCCGCATCCCCCATGGCGCCGTCTCCTCCTATGCACTTGCAGAACAAACAGCAGCAGGTCCGTTCTGCAACATTGATCTTGGGGAGAAACGAGGATACATTACAGTCAGTGGCATTGGTTCCCCCTCTCCTACTACACCTGTGCTTCTCTGTGGGGTCCACAGCAGCAGAAGCCTTTTCACCATTGACATGGCTAATCCCACCTTTCCTGGGAGTCCTGACATCTTTACCCTATGAGGAATTCTGATCAACTCCAAAGTGTTTGACTTCAGTATCGTTTCAACCACGGCCAGTTCACTGCACTCAATTATTGATGAGGTTGCCTCTTGCCAACGCACCCCATCCTAGCATCTGCGCACCATGGATTACCCTGGCTATTCTGCCCCACGTGCTTTATTCAGTCAAATGAATGCATGCTTGTTTTCTCTGCCCCATTTGTAAACTCTCTGCTTGTTAGCGGAGTCAGGCGGTGTACTCTGATAGACTGCATGGAACAGAATCCCCTGGAGACACATCCAAGAGAGTTTTGATATGACTTTGGAAATGTCATCTCATGGCAACATTTTAGAGGCATTTGCTACAGAGGGTATGTGCATCAGAATAGTCTCTTTATATGATGGCCAAAACAAAATTATTATATATTTAAAACGTGAGTGAATTTCACCCTGGACTTATTTTGACATCTCCTGAATAGCTAACATAGTGTTACTTATTTATTTATAATTGACTCCGCGGGTTTATTTTTAGGAAAATTAGTTTGCAGGAAATGCTACACTTCATTTTCATGGGTAAAAAAAACAAACAACAACAACAACAAAAAAAAACACCAGCCTTTCATGCGAAAGTGTTTTGATATACTAAGTAAAGATTCTATAATTAATAAACTAATTCCAAACCATTAACCGCTCATTAGAAGTAAAAATCAGTAACGTGGAACAGACTCGGTAAGGTTCACACTCAATTTGAATTCTTTGTACGTTTCTGAAATAACATGGTAAAGATGCGTTTACCTAGGTGTGAAGCTGTAAGAACAGAACAGAGCACAGGGGTCTGGCCGTGTGGAGACGACCCAGGAAAATCCCTCGCTCATAAAGTCCACCCGTGAGACTCGGAGCCGCTAGCATATAGCTGCCTGGTATTTCTCCGCTTGAGCTCCGCGTGTAATGGGCTGTCTGTCATTTACAGGCTGTGCCACAGGGAAAGTACACTTTGAACCTCGCTGTGGTGCTCAGCCACACGGAACCCAAAAACCTGCTCCTCGAGGGAACAGCCCAGGCCTGTTCACAACTCCAGCTCATCCTGATGGGCACTGGCGCTCATGGGTCGTGATCTGGGCAGCACAGTCAGCGCTGTTTAGCTATTTTCTTGTTCTTTCTCTCACTACCTCTGTTGTTCCAAGCCATCTGTTAGACATGCTTTGACCTCCTCTGTATTTTCTTCAAACATGTTTTTACTTAGACTATTTGCTAAATTCATAAAGGCCTATCTCGTCTTTACTTAAGAGATCGGTATTAGTTCACACCCATACTCATCAGTATTAAGCCTATAGGCAAGATAATCAACAGCTTAAACTATTGCGGCTAAGGCTGTATAGGTCAGTGGTGGGGCATTTGCTTAAACCCTCCAGCCTCTTCTGAGCACTTACTAGTTGTTTTGACAGCTGGCTCCCAAGATCCCTCATACCGATCGTGAACTGTGTTCTGTACTCAAATCCTTTCCCAAATTCAATGTGGAGAAGATCAGTCAGGTCGCTGGGATCGGCAGCTCCATCCACAGCAACGGTCATGAGCGCGTTCAGGCCTGTTCGACACATTCTCCAGGTGAAGTGGGCTCGGGTCACTTAAGTCATTCAGCATCCTTAAATCACTAGCCTCAGCAAACACCTGCTTTCCTCGTGTCTACGTCCTCCACCCCATGATGCAATGCTAGTCAGTAACAGCAAGCGGGAAGTGAATTAAACTGGAGGTGAAGCGGAGAGATGATAAAACAGGACTCCAGAGCATTTGATCGAAGTGAGCAGTGAGCTAGCCCAAGGTCCACACAGCTAAAGTGCAGAGGAATCCACACATCCAGACCTCAAATTCTCAACATTTTTTTTTACCCTTTGTGCAAGATTCTTAATGCCACAATGTCAGAATCACCTAGGAGCTTCTCAGATATGTAGACTCTCCTAAGATATATACCCACAGTGACTAATATCTTTAAAATATCAATAAAATACACAATTACATGGGAAATGATCAATTAAAAAAAGAAATATAGGCTCTTAGGCCTTCGTCCATATCTACTGAACGTAAATCTGTACTTAAACAAAACTCCCAGCGAGAGCAGTTGCCCAGCATGTGTGGTGCCCCAGGTTCAAACCCTAGGTCTGTTTAAAAAAAAGAAACAGAGGTGGGTGTTTAAGGGGCAGGAGATGTAACTCAGCAATTAAGAGCACTTGCTGCTCTTGCAGAGGACATAGGTCTGGTTCCCAGTGCCCACGTGGTGCCCTGAAACCACCTGTAACTCCAGTCCCCCTCTGGTCTCTGAAGACCCCTGAACACATGTGGTACACAAAAACTAAAGCAGGCACACACATGCATAGGTAATAATAAAGTAGGTGCTGTCGGCGACCTCATGAGGACTGACACTCAGCTATGACTGCAGGTGAAACAAACGACAATCTCTCATAAGCCTTGGAATTGTACAGAACAGAATATTTCAAACAATTTTTTTTTGTTTGAGCGTAGGTTTGCCAAGGACTGGTTTCGCAAAGAATCAAGTAATCAATATAGCTAAAAGGTATATTAGCTTTCTTTAATAGTCGCTTTGTGCCTGGAAGACAGTTAAATAACTTACATGCATTATCTTATTCATTCCCTATGAATATGACTATATTCAGATATTATTATAACCCATTTCACAGACAAGAAAACTGAGGCTTAGAGAAATTAAGTACTTGACTTACTGCACGTTTTATGTCTTTCATTCCAAAGCCTTACAGCCAAGGACATTTTAACAAAAATGTACTGAAGACAATCGTGGAATAAAGGCAACCCTACACTTTGTTCTCCTGTGGACGTGCGTGGCACTGTCTGGATAGGATTTGGAGACGGATATACACAAGAGTAGATGAGGAAATACTCAAGGGAGGGCTTCACTGAGTCAAGGTGCCTTCGAAGGTGAGCTCATATGGCGTGGTTTGGATGGAGAAGATGAAGGCAGTAAGGTTTCAGGGCACACGGGAGGGGCTCAGATTCGAGGAGAGGCTGATACAGTGGTTAACTAAAGGGAATGAAGGAAGAAAAGTTAAAGAATCAGGTGACCGGCTTGCTCTGGTTTGCCTGGGACTTTCCTGGTGTTAGTCCTGTAAATTGCTGGCCTGTCCCAGTAAACGAGGTCAACTGGTCACCGTTCTAGACGAAGAATGAGGAGAGAGGCAAGAGTCTGTGGGGTGGGGCAGGATAGCGATGCGGCACCGCGGAACTGGGAATTAGTGATGAGGGAAGGCATGCACATGGACCTATTTATAAGAGGAAAGTATTTTGACATCTGTTTTTCCTTATAAGCTGCAGGAAATGTAAAAATGTGGGTGTTATGAGATCCATGGGATATTGACATGTAGAAAACACGCACAGAACTGTTATTTACGAGTGTGTTTCTCAGAATCAGAGAACTCAGTCCTGCTCCCCTCAGACTCGTTCAATAAATGAGTCACACAGCCGTCAATGCGATGCCTTCAGCTGCTAAAAACGCATCAAGGAAGAAAACCTTTTAAGAGCCGTGAGAATAAAGAACCACTGAGGAAATTCTAGGGCATTTGACTAATTCAAACCCCAACCTGAAAGAATAATTACAGAGCCACACCCACTGTCATTAAGTTTTTTCTCGTCTCTTGGTTTTTGGTGATGGCCTAGTCTATATGCCAATATATGGTCTTAAACTAAAGCAGCCTTCTAGGTCAACAGATCAGATCATCAATGGAAGACACACACACACACACACACACACACACACACACACACACACACACGGGAGGACTTTCTTGTCAATGTTGAGAGCCATTTAATGCTTTCCAGAGGGTTCTACCACCAACAATCCCTTGTCCATTTCTCAAAGATTCTAAATTTCTGAGGATATATATAAATATAAATAGATTATTTTTAATTTTATATTAATAATTTAATTAGTAAATTATTAATATTAATATCAATTAATAGTAACATTAATGTTCACAATATCAATTAGCAATATTAATGTTAATAATATTAATTAATAGTGTATTTATACAATATATTAGTATATATTAATCTAGCTTCTGAAATTTATACAAATTTACTGTTTTCTCTGGGAGATGGAGACAAAATGGTTTTAGAGCTCTGGATATTTCTAAGTGCTTCCTAGAAGACATTTTAATACCATGTGCAAGCCACAGATTCCCCCCCCCCACACACACACACAAGGAGACCTAAAATAATTAAAACTGTCCTCTCAAACTAGATGCCTCAAAGTCTTGTCCTTAATCTTAACTGAAATCTGTTTGCTCACAAAGACCAAGATCTGACAGAATAAAGAAGGTAGCTTTAGCCAATAATGGTGCTTTGGGTTTTTTTTAAAAGCCTTTACTATATGGCTGCAAATCCAGACAGCTCTGCAATTTGTTTAAGTTAAGAGAGAGCTTAGCAGAAAAGACAGATTCTGGCCAACCTACACGGGTGAAACCTGGGGACCAGGTGAACAGATGAGGCTCCCTGGAGGCAGAGCCTGAGGAAGGGTTTGAACACACATGATGTGCTGAAGAGTCCTCAGAAGAAAGGGGGGGTGAAGGGAGGAGGGCAGGGCAAGACCCGAGCAATACCCTAGCTGTGACTTGACCTCAGAAAGTTCTGGAGCATAAATCACAGTCCTGGTGTCATTTAAGGCCATGGACCAACTCTTTGTACTGCCCAGGGGCGAAGTGGGGAGTAACTTTCCAGGTGCCGAGGCTCCTACAGGCCAATGGTCCTGCTTCTAGTCAAGTCAGAACGTGGTTTCTTTTTGCCTCTACTGACCCATATTTTAATAGTACCCAACAACAAGTCAGACTGGCTGTTGGTTCGAAAAGCCAAATACCAGACTCCAGAGCTTTGAGGCCGCATAAGCACCATGGTCGCTCCTTCTGCAGCCTGAAGGAACTAATTATAAAACCCCACCACATGAGGAAATGTGTCCAAACGTGCTTACAAGTCTGGAAATGGTTAGTGTTAGAAGGAAGTCATCCAATACTCATGTTTCTTGGTCAAGGAGAAACTTCCTGTTCACTTCCTTGTGACAGAAGTAGCGCTATTAAACAACATGGGGCACAATGGGAAAAACCATCCTCCAGGAAAGGTTTGGAAGCAGGAGGTGGTGAAGCCAGGGCCCTAATCAGTGTGCTGTTTTCTACACACGGAACACGGTGGGCAGCGCAGAGACCAACATGCTTGCTCTTACTGAGTCCATACAAAGAGAAAGATTGCCAAGTTCAGGGTCAGTAAGGCACTTGGAAATATAGGAGCCAGAGTCGAGCTCTGAGATCACAGAATTAAAAAGCAGCCAGGCAGAGTGGGTCACACCTGTCGTCCCAACACTTAAGAGGCTGAAGACTGCTCTGAGTTTGAGATCAACTTGGGTTACATAGGGAGCTCCAGGCTAGCCTGGGCTACAAAGTAAAAGCCTACCTACATGAATAAGTAAATAGTTAACCCCGTTCCGACCCCTCCCCTTCAGTACCTTCCTTTCTGAGTTCATCAGATTTCTGTTCAAGTTTTTCAATGTCATCATCCAATCCATCTGAAAATAGAAGGACTACCTAGGGCAGTTTTTAGAAAAAAAAAATTAGCGAAAGGTTTACTGAAAACCACAGGCCAACACACAACACAAAGCCACCTTACCTTCCCTCGAGCAGCAGACTTATTCTGAAATGTATCCCACAGAGAACTCAGCAGGTTTGCGTTGAGATGAGATGGGCCATTGACTGTCACACCGTGCAGGCTGCTCAGAATGTTCTCACTGTAGATCTCGAACTTGGAAGGGTATCTTTCCATAGCATTTGTCACCTGGAAAGCTATGCTCACCTGGGTCTCTGTCCCCACCTCACAGCTTACCCCATTGAGGGAGCTGATGGCACGTAAGACGTCTCGGAGGTAGGTTTCCATCCAAGGCTGACCTTCCAGCAAAGTCTGCCCTCTCTGCTGACTTGAGATATCAAATCCAACCACAACATCGACAAAACAATCTAAGATTCAAGGGAAAGTATATCTTGTTAGATCAACGCCATACTAACGTGATTCTGATGCATGTCTCATTCTAGGGACCAAGAAGTCTTATTTCCATCCCAGCTATACAGTGGGAAAACAAGGAAGAGCATTGATCCAGAAAGAGCCATAGACTCATTTTTCTATAGCCTGCAGAAGTATAAAGGTATTTTTTCAGCTGGCATAAAATCTAGGTGATTCTCTGACAAGTGAAGGGCCAAATGATTCTATTCTATTAAAAATACTCTGTAATATGTACAGCCTCTTAAGTATCTCTAAGGCACCTTGTGGAAATAGTAATCATCTAAAACACATTCATATAGCCCTACTTAATGGAGGTCATTGACAACGATTAAATTACAACAGGAATGAGAGAAGAATAAAAACATTAGAACAGAGAGTCATTTAGAACAAAATAGATCATAGAAAAGTTTTGATCAATTACCTTTCTAGAAGCATTAGGTTAACGTTGGTCATCTTTAACATCCACCCAGAGAGAGATAATCAATGCAAAAAAACAATCATTAAGATTTTGCTCAAGTCCTATAGGCCAAGAGACTGGCAATCCAGTTATCCAACTTGTCCATGTCAAAGACGGCACTGCCTTCGGGAGCTCTGCCATTTGAAACCAACACAATGCCTTTGGGGTGCTAGAGACTGGGAGAGGTGCTAGGTTTAAAAGTCTTTGCTATTATCTTACTAACTCCAGGGAAGTTTCAGTATTGAAGACATTTGGATGGACTTGATATTTTAACCTAAGCTTCCTTAAGGCAGATTAGTTGGAGAAGTATAAAAATCTTAGGACATAGGACACTTTTCTTTCAAGAATGTCTAAGCTGCTGAACTCATTCCAACAAAAGCAACAGTATCCCCAAGTTCCTCGTGTCTGATTAAAATTGGCAAATGATTCCATAATAATGCGATCAAAGGAACAGAACTTGGTGAGCAAGACCAAGCTGAGCAGTCACACACCTAAGTGCAGCGGGGGCTGAGGAGAGGCCGGGAGGGAGCTCTCGGTGCGCTGGTCCTAAAAGCTCTATGGCCAGCTGTGCCTGAGAAATCTGGGGGACTGAGTCTTCTGTGAAGAGACTGTGCTTCACAGGGAAGCTGCCAACGATGACTCAGACTCACTGGAGGCGGGGGCAGTGTGAGAGGTGAGCTGGAGAAGAGGATAGGGGTGATTTTCACACGGGCCGTGAAGAATTAAAGTAACAGGGCTAAGAACAAGAAGGCATCAACTAAAGCAAAAAGAACTTAAAACTCAACTACAACAGGCGCAGCAGGGGGAGGGTGCGGGTGGTGAAGGGAAGGGGCTCTGAGCCTTTCGGGTCAGTTTCCCAATAGCCACGTGGAGGTCAGGGCAGAGCTTGGGGGTGCGGGAGACAGGGGCTTCAGTTTCCCTGTGCTGGGGGAAAAAAAAAAAAACATTACCCTGCTGGAAGATCAGTTTTGTTGACCAGAAAAATCAAGAGGTTGTGTGTCTCAAAATCAAAATACAAAAGAAAGGACTGGATGAGAGCCACACTCTTCTGCTTGCCCTGCTGGTTCTAATTATCTGCTTTTTTATTCATAAAAGTTTTTATTTAGAGTTGATAGTAACCTAGTCATAGTATTAAGAAATACTGTTGAGGGCCAGGGAGATGGATCAGTGGGGCAGGTGCTTCTGCCCAGCCTGATAATCCAGGCTCAGTTCTCTCCTTCCACCGTGTGGGTTGTGGGAACTAACTCCTGCAAGTTGTCCTCTGACCTCCTCATGCACATCATGGCGGGTGTGCTCCCCCCTCCCCCATACACACAATAGCTATAGATAGATAGATAGATAGATAGATAAATAAATAAATAAATAAATAAATGCAGAAAAAAATTAAGAGACACTGTTGACAGCCTGGAGTTTATTAATAAGATTAGGGGGTTGTGGTCCTGAAGAAAATGTCTCAGTGGGAAAAACAGGCTGGTTGGCAGTTGTTGGGTGAAAGAGGAAAGAAATCTATATGGGGCACCTCCACACGGCCTCTCATCCCCCACAGTTTGAATCGTTGTGCACAGTAAGAGAAACTCAAGTATGCCTGGGCTTTTTTGAATGGGAAAGCTGAGGCTCAAATGGCAATTGTGTCTCCCACGTTTGGCAGGTACTATTGAGAAGTAGATCGGATGAGGCTACGGTGTAGCTCAGTGGTAAAGTGCTTGCCTGGAGTGCATGAATAAGGGCAATCCCCTGCAGCCACAGCCGAATTAAAACGCCACCAAGTAAGCTAAGCAAATGTCCAGGTCAAAGCCTGGATAACTTTGAAACACACCAAACCACTGTCTGACCTTTGTGACCGGAGGATTTTATAATCTCAGGACGGGCATCCCATAATATACTCGTGCATGCCTTTGAAGCATTATCGGCGCACATTCCAGCCTCATCAGCCCTCCCGGCTCACAGCTGGGCTACAGAACCCTCACATTCTTGTTTGCTGGGCTAATGACTTCGCGTTTATCTTAATAAAGAGCGCTCCATCTTTTTGTGTTTATGATTGTTTCCTTAATTTAAAAAAAAGTTCTGGAAATATCTGTTTACTTACGGGGGCCCTGCATGGGGGTGAGGTCCGAGGACAACCTGAAGCAGTCATGTCCCTTTCCGAACCGCGTAGGTTCCAGGATGGAACTCGGGTTGTCAGGTTTGGGGGCAAGCCGTCTCTCCTGGCTGAGCCATCGTGCTGGCAAAACTGCTTCCTTTAAAAATAGCTCGCTTACTTGGAGTTAATATTCTCATTTTTTTAAACTTTCTCATGAACCCGAGTAGAAACTAAACTGTTCTAAGATCACTTTCTACCTAATAATTTGAAATGAGTAGCTCTTGTGAAATAGGAAATTGATGTAGAGGATTTGGCTGGAATAATCAGACACACTCCAAAGGGAGAGCAGCATTTAAAGCAAGATGTGGAAAGACGGCCCCTAACCAACGTGGCGATGTTCAACCTTTGACCCACCCATTGGGTTCTTACAAAAGATGTGAGACGGAGGCTTGGGAAAGTACTTTCTGAGAGAGTGGTTGATGTACTCAGCTCTCTCACACACAAGAAGAGAAGCAATTTCCTCTTTAGTTCAAGAGAAAGGGGCTTGGAAAAAAGGAGCTTTGAGTTAACTTAACGCCTGGAAATTTGAGGAGAGAGACCCAGAGTCACGTGTGCCTGCTGCTAAATGGGAGCAGCCATTTGCAGGACTGTGAATCCTGGTTGTGTATGGGGACAACTGTCTTGCTGCTCTGGCTTGGTAGGAGTAAACAGTAAAAAGAACTGTTTTGGGAGATTCTTTCATTTTCCATCCAAGAGGCGGGGCAGGGAGGATGTGCGCGGCGGAACAGAGCTGGAGGCTGAGGAAGAGGTGGGCCACCTAGAACTGAGACATACCCATCTCTTCTCAAAAGAGCAATAGTTAAGACACCCTCCAAAAGCTGGCTTTGGAAGGGATACAGGTGATGGGAAATAGGATGGAAGACCCTAAAGGAGGCTCCCACCCCGGGACCCAGCTGTAGGTGTGGGCTACTGTCAGAACACCAAGCGAAATGCTCCTGTTTCATTTTGGCTCTTCTCTTTTCTCCAGACCATACTAGAATGGCCAGAGATCAGGGTTAGCAAGAGAGCGGAGCAAGGCCCGAGAGAAGGGACAGCCCGAATGGAACAATGGGAGAAACATCGACCACAGGTGCTCTTGTCTCTTGTAGCTAGAAAAATACAATCACCTTGGACGGAGTTCATAGTTTTTGTAGTTACAATGGAGTAGGCATATCAGTCAACTAAGAGGTGGCTCATTCTTTCTAGCAAGGTGACTATGGAGAAGAGCTGGCCCTTATGAACGTATGTTGTGGGGGTCCTGAGAAGCAGAAATGGAAGATATGATGGCCATTCTCTTATTATGTCTGGAACTAACTAAAACCCAAACTGCTGGTCACACCTGTGAGGAATTTTTTCTTAATTAAATCATTTGAACTGGGAAGACCTACTTTTAAAATGGGTCTTTTGAGGTGGGAAGAGCCACCTTTAATCTGGGCCACACTTTCTGGTCTATATACAGGACATGGAAGAAGGAAGCATACCCTGCCTGCTTGTTCTTGCCCTTGCTAGCAAGTCTATTCCTTCACTGGCATTACAGCCTACTTCTTTGGGATTCCAGTATATATGGCCAGCTGTGACATCCAGCATTATGGACTGAACAACTACTGGATTCTTAGACTTTGTTGGTAAATAGCCATTGTTGCATTAGCCCGACCACAACCTGTAAGTCACTCTAATAAATCACCTTTCTATATAAAGAGAGATTCATCCCCTCAGTTCTGTTCCTTTAGAGAACCCTGACTTAATACAGAGGGGCTTCATAATTCTGTGGCAGGTGGCAGGCTTATTCAGAGTCAGGTTTGAATATGCATTTTCTCACATAATCCTCATAAGGATACTTTGTACCAGCTGGTGCTCATACACATTCAATAAAGGACAACACTCAGCTCTGAGAAGCAACTTGTCCAAATAATGGCATGGAGCAGGGATAATAGTCAGTAGTCACGTTTTCAGTGTCAGCCACCTCTGAATGACCCTGTGGCTTTCCTTTCTGTGGTGGAGTCTGTAGTTATTGCTTACCAAGGGCACTGGGATGGATAACCACCAATCCATAGGGTGTGTTTGTAAGAAAAATAAGAGCTGCGTTTTGAAGATGCTCCACCTACCAGGAAAATGTCAAAATTCTCTCCCTGTGTATGGGGGGGGGGGTGGTGACCATTGGCCTTATATTTTGAGTCAGAGTCTCACATGCCCTGGAAATAATTTACTAGGCTAGGCTGGCTTGCCAGAAAGCCCCAGGGATCCTCCTGTCATGCTTCTCCGGGCCTGGGGTTATAGGAATGCATCACATCTGGCTGCTGGACATGGAGCTTGGGGTGGAACTCAAGTCCTGGTGACTACTCACCAAGCACTCCACTGAGTGACTGAGCTCTTGAACCCCCAAATGTGGCCATTCTAAAGAACACATTTACTAACCTCAGTGGTACATTTTCATAGTAAAGGTTTGGACCTGGAGATGTTCCCTCCCCACCTACATGGGAGCATTGCTTGTGTTGTGGGTCTATTGCCAGGCAACCAGAATCCATCAGGCAGCTCCTTTCCTCTGCAGCAGTTTGCAGAAAGCAGCTGTGTTGTGATCGCTGGCCCCTCCCTCACATCTTCTGAAGTCAGGCATCCCTATTCGCAGAAGAGCGGTGCTCCCCTTGGGAGACAGTACAAATAGAAAACACAGGGTCTCTAACACCCTGCCTCTCATTCCACTGTTCACAACATACATACACTTCATGGCTGAGAAAAAGTTCACATTGAAATCCAGAGGCACAAATCTAAATCCTACCGGAATCCCCAGGGGAGGTAAACAGTTGGAGGAAAATGTCAGCGAAGGCGGTGGGGGAAATCAAAATGAAGAGCTCACTCAATACTTACTGCTCTCACCGCCTGAGGTACAGATGTTGCGAACAATCCTCTTCTTCACCTTTTTCAGCTCGTCGAAGGTATGGACCGTCAGTTTTTTCTCCGCTGTCCCGGTGATCTGGACCAGCTGCTGGTCATCCACGTCCCCGATGCCCACCGAGTAGATGTCCACACCTTTGTGTCTCAGCTCCTCGGCAGCCTGAGCCACCTCGTCTTGGGACCTGCCATCGGTGAGGACCAGCAGCACCTGAGGGGTACCAGCGTTGATCCTGCTGCCTGTGTCTGGCCGGAAGTAGTGCTCCACCTGCCTGAGCGCGGCTCCGATGTGGGTGTATCCGAAGAGCTGCTGGATGCTCTCAATCCGTGTGGCTATCTCCTTCTCCCCTGTGAAGGTCCCTAGCAGAAACTCCGACCTGTAGTTGTCGCTAAATTGTGCTACTCCTACGCGCACCCTGTTGAGGCTGACATCAAAGTCTTGAATGACTGATGCCAAAAACGCCTTCATCTTTTGGAAGTCATTCGGATGGATGCTGTTTGAGCCATCCATGAGGAAAACAAGGTCAACCTTTTCAATTTCACAATCTGCAGAGAGGAAAGGAAACGCGATTAAGACCAGGCGACTATTCTTTAACCTGCCAAGAGTAAATTAAACATCTGCAGCTACACAGAAAGAGTATTTCTAAACGTGGTTTCTTATCTCACTCTACTCTGTGGTCACATTAATTGGAGAATAAATAAATACAAATGGTCCTCTCATGAAGGCAGCGGGACTATCCACCACTAACACATCCTTTCCATGTTTCTCTTGGCTCTGTCCGTTTGGTCTCAGGCCATTTTCTGTTTTGATATGCCAGAGAACCGACAACAGTGCTACACAAAAGTTCCCCTCATCATCTGCAATCTTATCCTAACCTTTCCAGAAGGCTGGGGACAGTAGTAGCCCAGCAAACGACATTAACATGTATCCACATAGAGATTCAAATAGAAGCAGATGGTCTGTATTATTGACTTGGCCTCTCTGGTCCAGTTGGTCCAATAAATTTTTTTTTCTGTTTATTAGGGCAAATTGAGAGGATTTTAAAGCATGCTTTCTGCTATCCATCTGAACTTCCTCTGCTATCGGCCTCCTCTCTAGTGTATGGAGGCAAAAATACCAGCTTAAGAAAAATGTTTTTGAGCACATAATGCAATACAGTCAGAAATTATTCCGTTGCATTATTGTAGCAAATACAAAACAGAAGAGAGGTCATTGCCAATAGGTAAGTTACGCCCAGCACACACTCATCTGTATTGTTTACTTTCTGCTAAGCCCCGCCACTCCCCTGAAGTCCCAAGGTTCCCAGTGCTGACCCAACTTAGCTGTTTAAATCATGTGTAAGTGTGTGTAGGGTGTATGTACATTAGTGTGGGGGTGTGTACACTCATGAATGAAAGCCAGAGGATGACATCAGGCATTCTGATTTATTCTCTCCACCTTCGTCCTTTCAGACATGGTCTCACTGAAACCGGAGCTAGGCAGACAGCCAGCAAGTCACAGAGACTCTCCTGTCTCAGCTCTTCCCTAGGGCTAGGTTTACAGACATAACTTTTTGTGTGGGTCCTGGGGATTTGAACTCAGGTTCTCATACTTGCACAGTGTTCTCACTCTCTAAGCCAGGGTTCTCAACCTTCCTAAGGCTGCAACCCTCAATACAGCTCCTCATGTTGTGGGGACCCCCCAACCATAAAATTGTTTTCATTGCTACTTCACAACTGTAATTTCGCTACTGTTATGAATCATAATGTAAACATCTGATATGCAGATGGTCTTAGGTGACCCCTGTGAAAAGGTCATTTGACCCCCAAAGGGGTCGTGGCCCACAGGCTGAGAACCTCTGCTCTATACCATCTCCTTGGTCTCAATGTAATTCTCAGTGTAGTCTCAGAAAGGGTTGAAGGTGGCAGATTTCCTACAGTTGGGATAAGAGAAGAGCAAACACGGCAAATAGATCCTTCAGGAACTGATGAACTCATTACATCCCTCTGCTTCGGATTCACATCTAGTAGCCTTTCTTGCTTAATGGGGAAGAATCCATCCAAAAATGCAGCTATCAACTTTCAGAGAATGAAAGAATAACAGATCAGATTTTAGGCATTTGCCAACAAGGAAGCAAAGTTCTGTTCTCATCCTAATAACAAAAAGATAGAGTGTTAGCTTGTAAGAGAAAAAGCTGGTGGCTACATTCTAAGGAGGCAAACAAACAAAACCAGAAAAGCTAAATAATTTTGAAAAGGAACTGTACCCATATATTAGAATTGTAGACCCAACAATGATTTCTCTAATAAAAATATTTTATTTTTTATTATTTATCTTTTAGAGCACGAAATGGCTTATATGTTTTTTCTATCCACTAGTCTTCCTTTTTGGAAAGCAAATTTCTGAAGAAGACCTCAGGAAAAATGCTAAGGACTGTCTTTCACTTTTTTTTGCGGGAGGAGGAGGTAAGCAGGGTCACGTAGCAGGTCTCGCCTGGAGCTCAGGGTGTAGCCTAGGATGGCCTCAAGCTGCCTTAGCCTCCCAAGTGCTAGGACTGTAGGTAAATAGTGCCATGCCCAGCATGATAAAAAGTGAAAAATGGCAGCTGAATCAATGAACAATGAATGAGCACACACACACACACACACACACACACACACACACTGACATTCACATGCACACACACATACGCACACATACGTATGTACATACACACATACAATCACATGCACACACACATACACACATGCACACACACACACACACACATACACACACACATACATACAACCACACCACCTCTGGCTGCCAGAATGGAAAGATGAGCAGAGGAAAAGTCCGCTGCCCTCTGTTACAGAGCCATCAGAGACTGAACTAGAGTGTTTAACACTGAGGTCTGCATTTTCAGGAGCTTGGGCCATAAACAAAAACAGGAAGAAGCTAGGGTTGTTTGGCCAGGAGAGAAGAATGACTTCTGGCAGTGAGTGAGGCAGGCAGAAGTGGAGTTCGCTTTCCTAGGAAGGACCCATGGGTAGAAAGACATCTCAGGAAAGCTGAGTTCTAATAAATAAAGTCTCTTCAAAAACAGCAGAGTCCCCCGTGTTAGAAGAGTCCAGGTGGAAGCAGAGGTGTTTTGGTGTGTTTTTCTCTCAGGGGAGAGGGTAAATTAAATATCCTTGAAGGCCTATTCAACTCTCAGAATCTACAAAGTGGAAAAGCCTATTCCATAATTTTGGTTCCTTCTCTCCTCCCAGGAAAACCTGTTCTCAAATGTAACTGGTTGGAGTCTCACTCATTTGGCCCTTTTTTAATAATTAGGAAAAACTTAATTGACAGGACTTACCAACTTTTGAAGAGTTACAGACACTGTCTGACACATCAGAAAATATCCCCTTCAGGCCTCCAAAAGTCTCTACAAAGTAGTACTTGTCACTTGACCCTGCCATGGCTAACAGCTCCCAGCTATTGGCACCAGCGATCCCCACAGCCAGGACGAGAATGCCTTTGTCCCTCAGGGCCTTTGCAGTGGCGTTGAGCTTCTCTGCATCATGAGATTCTCCATCGGTGATCACAATAAGAACTTGAGGGACTCCCTTGTGCAGACGGCTGCCCCGGGCTTCAGTGAACATGTGATCTGAGAAGGCCAGGGCCTCAGCAGTGTAAGTGTTACCCCCCATGGGCTGGTCATTCTGGAGCACCGAAATCACCTCCAACTTCGTGCCCAGTTCATCCAGATAAAACAGCACTTCCGGGTCATCAGCGTACTTCAGAGCTCCGAACCGAACCTGACTCTTGCCCACGTCAGCTTTCTTCACCAGGCCGATCATAAAGTCCTTCATGATGTTATACTCTTGATAGTCAATGCTGCCGGAGCTGTCGATGACAAACACGACATCCAAAACCTCAATCCGCTTACATTCTGAAAAGAGAGGAAAACACCCGAGAGTCAATGTGGGAGGCTCCCAACCTCCACTTCCATGTCTGGTCTTTTCTCTCTGTAGAACATGCAACGCATCAGATTGTCGGCTTTCTGGATGACAAAGATACCTGCGTGACGGAACTGCCAGTACTTAGCTATACCCAGGCGATCATTTAGAACAAAGTGAGTGTGGAGTGGAACCTACTACAGACGTAGGATGGCCATCGCTGGCCCATCAGGGGTACGTCTGAAAAAGGAAAACCCGTAACTGTGTATAAGTTTTCCCATATAAATGGTCCCTTCCACATATGCTTTCATTTATGCGAGTTATTTTTAAGTTATAGGGATCTTGAGTTTGTTTTTTGTTTTTTGTTTTTTAGGGTCCCATGGGGAAATGACAAAACAACAACAAAAAGAATTTATGTTTTCATCATGGCTCTGTGTTGGTTGATTTCTGAGCCTACATTTTCTTCCTTTTTGACTTTCCTGAGATATTTATTTCCATCGTTAGGATTCATCATCAAAAGCAGGCCAGTTCTCGTTTGGCTCGAGTTAGCTGTCCTAACATGACACTCGCGTGAACTCGTCTAGCGCTTGGTCAGCGCTTCGGCAGAGCGGAGCAGGAAGGACCTAATCTCTGATTCATGTGTAGCTGCTCCATCTGAGGGAGCCTGTCCCGCTGTGAGGTCTAACCCTAACTCATCCTTTCCGGAGAAGTGGAGTCCTGCGTTGGCCAATTGTCTTTGTGTTGATAGTACATGCTCTCTATGGGTCATAGAGAAAGTACAACCCGAGTGTTTGTTAGCTCATCCATTCTTGAGAAGCACAACTGTGAGAAAGCACTCCCCCGGTGCCCAGATGGCTTCCACATTTCCCTCTTTGCTGAGCCACTCGCCAGCCATGTGTGGACTGTTGAAAACCCAAGGGCCAATGTACTCAACACTGACCGGAGGCCATGTGTACAGAGCCAAAAATCAAATTCCCAAGAAAGGCTGACTCCGCTGAAGAAGAACTAGGTCCCTCCAGCCTTCTGCTGGCTGTGAAGCTCGCTTGGATTACTTGGGGACTGGAGGGGAAGTTTGCTCAGCGCTGGAGCCCTTCAAAGAGCTTGTACTTATTATGGATGGCATTACCAGGGAACAAAATCCAGATATAGCTATCCTTCTACCAAACTCAGACGACACCACCAAACGCTACAGTGGGAGCTGAACATGAACATAAGACAATGAATGTCTCTTCTCCCTTAAAAGTCTGAAAATGCATCTTTTTTTAGAGTGAATTTTCAGAATGTTTCTGTCATTAAGCCCAGGGGTCACAGAACAATTTAGCTACTTCTATCTGTTAGTTTTCAGTGGATTTGTTTTTGGGGGGAGGTGAGATGCTGGGGTTCAGTCCATGACCTTGAGAGTGTTCCACCACTGAGCTGGAGCTTTAGCCTGGAGCTCTGGTTTGCCCAGTTCCACCACTCGGCACTATTATAGGAAGTGCCAGGAATATGCCATCTGCTTCTCTGGAAGCATCTACTGCTCACATTCGATTACCACAGCCATGTTTTGTAAGATTCAGTAGACGGAGTCTTCACAAGCCTTTTACGTGCTCGAGTATGGTCTTTAGCAATTAAAAACAGAACGTGCAAATAGATGCTAAGCCAGACATGAGTCTTTCTGCTCAAGAGGTTCTGTTCCTCTACCAACTGCCGCAGCAGTCCACGTGGGTCTAATGGCGCAGGACATACAGGGTTGGGTCCCTCGTTGATAAGCAGGACCCGCAGTGGTGGGAACCACGTTCTACCATTGCCCATGAGATTGTACTGAAATTAGACTCTCTGCTGAGGGGACTGCCTTGAGCAGCTCCCACCTCTGCGGTGTGGCCTCCCTTCCGCCCCTCCTCAATAGACCGCTTCCTCAGAAGCTCTTGATAAACTCCTTCCTCCTTCCGGGGAACTGACATAAGACATAGTGACATCACTTTCCTTAAAGGAGTAATTAATCACATTAGGACTGTTATTTGTCTGAAATGGGAAAGCGGGGTAGTCCAAAATATTCCTTTGGGGATTTATTTATTTTTATATGGGGGCGGGTGCATTGAGCCAAGGTCTTAGTCTGTATCTCAGACTAGCCTGAAAATCATGATGTAGTCCAGGCTGGCCTTGAATGCATGGGCATTTTCTCGTCTCAGCTTGCATACTGGGTTGACAGGAATGAGCCACCATACTCAGCTCTGACCATTTACCTCAGAAGGTCAAAGGCACTAAAATGAACGCTTCAATTAAGAAGCTTACAGCATTCAAATACAATTCTATTTAACTTTCATTTATTTAAAATTTAATTTTTATTATTATTTTACTATTTTTATATTAAATTACTTTAATTGTTTAATTATATTTAATGCTGCGACTGTGCCCATGCTTACCTTCACGGGGACTGCATATTCCCAGAACAAGGTCGTCTTCGATATGCTGCAGAATGTCGAAGTTCTCCACATAGAAAACCATCTCTGGTTTCCCGCTGATCTCCTCAAGTTGGGTGACATTGGAGCCAAACACGCCTACCGAGTAGATAATCACGCCCGCACTCCGAAGCGCCGCTGCTGGGTCCCTGACAGCATCCTGAGCCTCGCCATCTGTGATGAGAATGAGGAACTTCCTGACGTTGGGCCGGGCCCCCTTGTCGGGACTGAAGTACTGGGACACGAAGGTCAGCGCACTGCCTGTCAAGGTTGTTTCTCCAATGTGAGCCATTCGGTCGATGGCGCTGGATATGTCACTTTGGGACATGAATGTGTTGAGCTGAAACTCCTCCTTGTTCTCGTGGCTGAACTGGACCACGCCGATTTGCACCCGGTCCGCCCCGATGTGGGATTTGCTGACCAGGTTCTTCATGAACAACTTCATCTTGCTGAAGTTTTCAGGCCCTATGCTGCCGGAACTGTCCACAAGAAACATGATGTCGGCTTTCATTTCTCTGCAGGCTGCAAGGGAGAAACCGGGATGGTTATGTATGTCACCGCATAGAAAAAAAAAATTAAGAGTTCACAGGAAAACCCGAATCACAAATAATCCTGTGTTCAAGCTCAGTGTGTGCATCATAAAGATAGTTAGGGAAATAAAACATTGCAGGCAATGAAGCCAAGACCGTTCTGTCCCTTGGTAATTTGCTTAAGTATCTCAGCATGAGCACCATTTGGGACCTGGTCGTTTTTACTCTGGTTTGTCAACCTGTAAGATGCTCAGCAAATATCCTGCCTTCATCCATTCAACAGATGCCAAGAGAGCTCTCAACTTAGGACACCAAAAAAAAAAAAAAAAAAGTCTCTGTAAGTTACCAAATATCCTCAGAGAGTAAAAACCCTGAGTGGAACATCCCCGATGTAGCACTCTAGAGAGAGTCATGCAAGTTCATTTATAAAATGAAATGTTAATCAGATGGCCATGCTCCTTCCTCTAAGTCAGAACACCTTTGATTGTTATTATACACATAATCACACATACTAGCCAGGATGGTGGGAAGAGGCTAATTAATACCCCTTAGAGAGAATACCTCCAAATGTCTCTGTCATTCTTCAGATATTAATTAACGCTACAATGGGGTTTTGCTTTGTTCTGGGAAAAAAAATATAATCACACAAGTCAACAATCTCAACTTAGAAATGTGTGTCATCTCTCTAGGCCAGTGGTTCTCAACCTTTCCTAATGCAGTTTAGTACGGTTTAATCCCTTAATATAGTCCCTCATGTTGTGGTGAACCCCCAACCATAAAATTATTTTTGTAACTACTTCGTAACTAATTTTGCTACTGTTATGAATCCTAATGTAAATATCTGATACACAGATGATCTTAGGCGACCTCTATGAAAGGGTCGTTCTTTTCCCAAAGGGATCGTGACCCACAGGTTCAGAACCACTGCTCTAGACTGTGTCCCTCTGTGGGCTGCTGTCTCCTACCTTCTTCATCGCAGATCTCTTGGACCACTTGGTTCCTTATGCCCCTCAAGGCATCGAATTCATGCACGTAGTAGACTTGCTTTTCCTCTCCTGCTATCTCCCGCAGCTGTGTTTGGTTGGCTTCCTTGACTCCAATAGCATAAACGTGGATGTTTTCTTCCCTCAGCCTGTGCGCGGGCTCCAGCACACTATCCTGGGACATGCTGTTTGTCAGAACGATGAGGTGACACGGTACTTTGTTTCCTCGCTGCTTCTTTGCTTTCTGCAACAGCTGCAGTGTGAAGTTCAGGGCCGCACCCGTGTTGGTACTCCCGCCCATCTGCCTGATGTTCTCGATGGCCTTTCCCAAGTCAGGTTTGCTGGTGTACTTATCGAGCTCAAATTCCAAGTCCCAGCTGTCAGCATACTGCACAGCCCCAACTCGGACCTTGTGGGGAGCGATGTTGAACATGCCCACCACCTCTGACAGAAAGATCTTCATTTCGTGGAAGTCTGTGGGCTGAGTGTTCCCGGAACCATCAATGAGCAGATAGATGTCAGCTTCCTCTGTGTCCACGCAAGCTAAAATGGAACCAAAAAGTTGAATGTGTCATTTGGGGCAAATGTAAAAGAGAAACGAGTGCAGACAAGCAAAATAAATATTAGCACCTAGAGAGCAAAGACAGAAATGATTTCTGGGCATCAAAGACTTGCTTTCCTAGTTTGGGATGGGGACTCGGCATCAGTTGGGTGAAAGGAGTTGCTTCTGACAGTTTGAAATTATGACCCTAATTCTCTGCCATGGATAAGTATAAATATAAGCATAGGAAAACTAGAAATTGCTCTCCGCAAGTTGCTTTTCTCCATTAGTAAATAACACTCAGAGGGTAAATGATATACAGTGGAGCAGAAGGTGTGTAACAGGACACTGTGAGCATGTGAGTTCTCTCTTGTACAATCTAGAAGAAATGCTTTACTTCTTGCCCACTCCTAGTCCTGAGCTCCAGTAGGTATGTTGTCAGTAATCTTGAGAGTTAGACACAGTGACATTTATAAGACACAAATAATTGTTGCATAATGTATGCAAATATGTTTGTGTGTATACAAATACGAAAATATTTATATAACATGTGTACATATGCGTACATATGTGCATATGTATAAAACAAACATTGTACATGCAAATATACAGTCTCTTCTCTCTCTAAACTTGCAGGCAGTAGATTGTTACTTAATTTGTCTTCCACACAAATCGTGTTTCATATTTATTCTCTAATTTGGCCTTGGGGTCAAAAGAAGAGAAAAGTAAATGAGAATAAAGCACAGGAACGATCAGGGGACTGGTTAGGTGAAGAAGGAAAATCAGTGAAGGGAGAGGAACAGGAAATAATGATACCAGGGTGTAACCGGTCCAATTAAAGCCAATTCAAAGAGGAAATCCCTTCTCTCATGCTCACACTTCAGTAGATTTTAGCATCTCCTAAGATGGACTTCCTAGTATCCAGCCAGAGCCCTGAGTACCTTCTGCATAGAAAATGCTCAAAAGACAAGAATAAAGAAGACTCTAAAATGGCCTTCTCTCAGTAAGGCTTTACCAGACTTGAGGGCCTCCGTCCGTTCTGAGAAGACAGAGACCGTGTGCGTGATTTGGTTCCGCAACTTCTTCAGAAACGTCTGGTTGTGGGTGGCCAGCTCGGAGAAGTTGCTCAGTTTGGAGGAGAACTGTTCTGCAGGGTGGGATGCAATCTTCTCCAACTGGTCTGGGCTGGCCCCCTCTATGCCCATGGTAAAGATGGCTACTCCCTCACGCCGGAGGTTGGCAGCTGCCTTGGTCACGTTGTCTTCTGAAGCCCTGTGGGTCACCAGCACGGCGATCTGAGGTACCCCCTGATTCTTCCGACTGCCCTTCTGTGCACTGAAGACTTCCTTCCTGGTCTTTCTGAGGGCGGCCCCAGTGTAGGCCTGCCCCACACGGGGAGACAATTTCTGTATCTGCTGCAGGACCTTTGTCTTATTGCTGCCCGCGCTGAGAGGACTGATCACCGTCTCGTTGCTGTAGGCCACCAGGCCAACCCTCATGCAGTTTTCCTTTATATCAAGGGCAGAGACGCTTTCTCTCAGGAAGGCTTTAAGATAGTCAAGGTCCTCCTGGCTGCCATTAATAGCCATATCCAACAGGAACACGACATCAGCCACAGAAGGGCCTTGGCAAGCTGTGTGGGAAACAGAATGAATGAGCACAGCTGTAACAGGAGGGTTGGCACCTCTGCCGAGCGGCACAAGACTCGTGGAACACACACTGGCGCTCGGCTCTGCACTCAGAGGAGGCATGACGTGATTATGAGGCGGAGATAAAAGTGAACCGGGTTCAAACACTCAATCTCAGCTAAGCTCCCAGCTTCAATTCCCTCATCTATAAAATGAGATATAGTGTTGACCTCATTGAGTTGGCATAGGTGTTAAATGAGATAATATACTCAGCATGGAGTCTGGCTCATAAAATTCAACAAAGAACACTAGCTATTAAATGTGAAAAACATTTAAGTATCACCCCCATTATACGCAGCAGCTCAAGCCTAAACATTGCAAAGGGATGATAATGGGTACATTTGCATTTTCAATCATTTGGAGAAGACACTAGCAGTAGAGGTTTAAATTTTCATAAGTTACTGCAAGAAGAGCACTCTGTATTATCAATAGGTCATCTCAAACGGAGTTAACCAAGAGAGCAGACTGTGGAGAACTCAGAAGCTAATTCAGAATCAAACAGTAGGATAGGCAATATGGGATGCACGCTACCTCACTGGAAATCAGGGGACTTGACCCAGCTCTGGCTACGAGTGGCCGTCTGGCACTGGGGCAAACCATTATCACTTTAGCTCTTTGCTTCAGAAGAGGATTTGGATAACCAGAGGTTAGCTTTAGCCTTGGCATTCTGTGGTTGCATTACGTGGTTTCAGAAGTGGAAGGTCTCTCTAGGAGCAAATTTGTTTTCAGTGAGCCAGTAATAAAGCCACAGTAAGAACCATGCAGGGAGGTGGCTGGGAAAAGGTGTTGCAGAATTTTAAAGGTTGTGGCTAAGTAAGCCATGTCAAATCAATGGTTATAATTGCTGGAAATTTTGGAACATGTGGAGATAATGAACACCAGGAAATGCCACCCATCGGTGGAAAGGGAAATCCTCCCCCCACATTGAATTTTCAAAATCATTTTGACATCTATCCTGTGCGCACAGACTCAGCCCACTATCCTGGTAAGTTTCGGTATCAATTTGACACACTTAGAAGAACTGCTGCCATCAGATTGGCCTGTGGGCACATCTGGGAAGCATTTACTTGATAGCTGATGTAGGAGGGCTCAGCCCACTGTGGGCAGAACCATCCCTAGTCAAGTGGGAGCATGTAAGAAGAGAGATGAGTAAGTCAGAGGGAGCCAGCTAGCACGCTCTCCGCGTCAGTTCCTGATTGAACTTCTGCCCTGGCATCTCCCCACGATGGCCTATGAAGCTGTAAGCTAAAACAAACCCTTCTCTCTCCATGTCGCATTTTGGCCAGTGTTTTATCTTAGCGACATAAAGCAAATCGGGACACCCACCTTCCACAATAACGTCATCCGCCTCCCCTTCCTTATACTTGGCTGCATCCTTGATGATCTGCGTCATGTTTGGGGCAAACACACTGAGGTCTCTGACCGTCCTGAGGTTGAAATGGAACTGAGCTGTGGCCATGGCCTTCAGGTTTTCCTCAGAAGCCTTCTGCACCCCCACTGAGATGATTTTCACCCCATCTTCCCTCAGGGCCTTCGAAGCTTCTTCCACATCATCCTCAGACTCCGCTGAAGCCAGCACCACCAGGATTGGGGGGAACTGTTTCTTGTCTCTTCCATTTGTGGAAGCAGAGAAATAGGTCCTGTGAGCCTCCTGCAGGGCGTTCCCTATCTTCAGGGACCCGCCGATGAACCCGAAGTTCTTCTTGAGGTGGTTCAGCATGGGGTTCCTGTTCTTGAAGGTGCCCAGCTGGAACTCATTGTGGAGAGCGTCGCTGTACTGGGCCAGGGCCACATGGTACTTGTTGGCCTCGATGGGGAGGCTGCTGATCATCTTGTTGATAAAATTTTTCACAAGAGGGAAGGACTTAATCCCCAGGTGATCAGAGCTGTCCACCAGAAACACCACGTCTGCATACTCGGGGCCTATAAAATCATAAACATAGCAAAAAGTTTTAGAAATTTTCTGCCATATTTGATGCCGACTGTATGTATGCATGTGTGTATATATATATATATATATATATATATATATATATATATATGAAAGGAAAGTTTTTTCTTTGAAAATTTTCAGTATCTTCTTGACAAATTGAACAGAATAGCTTAATACTACGCAATCTCTCAAGAAAACGAAGTGTTTGTGTCTTGGTGTGAGTGCTTAATACAAGTTCTTATTTGAAAGTTTCACAACAATGAGCATTGTTGTGCAAAGAGTTAGCTAACTTGGAATAGGTGAATTTAAAAGGGTGAAAAAGCACGAGAGTTTATGTCTTTAATGGGTTTCCCACTGTGACCGGGATGCACGGACACACACGCACGCACACACGCACACAGACACACCCTAAATAATTGAAAATTCTCACTTGAATCAGACCCCTCAAATGAATGACGAAACCTGGAAGTCTTTCACTGCATCTCTCACTTAAGCAATGCCTTCGGTTATCTGATTGATTAATAAATACTATTTTTATATTAAAAAATGTTGAATTGATGAAGTCTAAAACATCACAAGTACACAGAATTGGCTTAATCTGTAGGAAAGCTATTTATAATGTAGTCAGTAAGTGATATGAATGAGCATTATGATTGATAGATTCATTTTTATGGATACAAAATATGATGGTAGCAGAGAATTTGAGGTGGGAAATGGGATTATAATCTTGGTTTCTATTAAAACTATATTTTATGTTGGAATACAAAGACGCTTTCTGAACCTTTAACAATTCATTTGCTAGCTGTCTAGGACTTTAGTATTATATATACATATATGGTATACTGTCATTATAATTATATATAGATAATATATATATATTCATATATATATATCCATATATATATATGAATGACATAGTCTCATGTATCCCAGGCTGGCTTTGAACTCTTGATCTCCTGCCATCATCTTCCAAGTGCTAGAATTACAGGAATGTGCCCATCACCACTAAGCTCCGGAATTATTTTCATAGAGTCCACACTAGTTACATTTACTGATGGCTGTTTGTCTGGTCTCTGAATTTTCACTACATTATCATAAGGGAAGATAAGGAAGTTGTGTGTGTGTGTGTGTGTGTGTGTGTGTGTGTACACGCGCGCACACACACTCTGAGAAAATGCAGTCCAGTTGGATTAAGTGATAGGAAGCCTGTCTATCGTCAACTAATTCTATGAGCATTATCAAGCCATTCAACATACACAAGCCTCCCCCTCCCCTGCTTTAGAAATAAGTAGGTCCAATTAGCAACCACCCAGGCTATCTCCTCACTTTAAGATTTCATCACGAATGGTCACTAGAGAAATGCCTATCAAGTCATAATAACTCCTGTTTTCTCTTGCTATCCCTAAGAAACTAGCTCTGGCCTGCATTATTCAGTCTTTGTAGAGCATCTGATCAGAGCTCAGGGGGTAAATTGGATATATAAGGATGAAAACAGATAAATCCTTTCTTGTCCTTTAAGTGACATCCCCAGCAATCTGAGATTCTTGCCTTGATCATGCAGCCAGCAACATTCAGGGGAAGAATGAGCATGGGCCCAGTTGGTACCTTCTCCCAAAGGATGGCTGGTTAGTGCAAAGAACCCGCTCAGGGTGGCTTGAAGTATTGTCACGTGGCCACCAGTGACCTTTCTGCTCATGCGTAAGGCCCTATATCTTGTGTAGGACAGACGTGTGGCTGATTAGCAACGAAGCAGTTCCAGGTCCTTTATTGTGTCTAAGCCATAAAATAATGGGAGTGTTGGGGGTAGAGATCGGCTCTTCTTTTAAAGCTTAAGGCTCAGGGAGACCTCAAATGATTTTGATATTTTGGGGGCAAAGTCTAATTTATCTCCACAAAGCTTGTTTCAAGATCAGAACCCTAGAAAAAGCTATAAAAGCCAGTGTCGGTGACCCTGGACATAGCAACCACTCAAGCAGGGCTCGAGAAGGTGGGAGAGGATGATTTGAACCTCATTTCACTGGACATGAGTTACTGATCACAAATACTAACAGTGACAGCTAGGAGCTCACTCTCCCCAGGACAAACACAGGCATGTCTTTATAAGTGTCAAATGAGCTTCCACTGGAGCAAAGTCGACACATTTAGCCAAAGCAACATTTATAGTCGGGTCAATTAAAAACAGAGACATTCTAAATTTTCCAGTGCTCAGCCTAACAACAGAATCCCCAAGGGGACCTAGACGAGGCTGAATTAAGGACAGAATGTTAGCTTTCGCGTATTTTATCAGTAGCCCAGGATTACCAAAGAACGCAGAGTAACCAAAAAGACAAAACCTTGTCCCACATCCTCACTACCCCTGAAATCAAGCAACATGAAGCAAATATCCTAATTTACACAACTTAAACTCATTTGCTAGCTGTTGAGCATAATAAAAATTGTGGGAAGAAACGCCATTTTTTCTTACCAGAATCTTGGTTCACGCAAACCCGGAAAGAAATCATCGTCAGGAACAAAACCAGCAGCATTTTCAGGTTACGGGCTGAAAAATCCCCAACTTGAAAGCTGAAAAAGCAAAAAGGCAAACATGCAAAACCGTGTGCATGTGATTTGTGAATCACTCGCACAGATGACAACGGACAAAACCATACAATAAACTCGGCGTGAAGAGAGACTGGCTGGCTAAGTTTCGCTCGCCTTCTAACATGCGAGGCGTCTTGGAGGAAAATGAAGCCCCCTTAGAGTTATGCCTTCCCTGGTTCTTGGACCTTAAGGAACCATGAAACATTAGACAGTGTCAGTGGAGGTGGCCAGATGCACTGTGTTCCTTTTAGTCCTTCCTCTGTGTCTCGGTGTATCCTGACTGCCGCCATGACAGGGTAGAGCTCATTGCTTAAGACTGCTAAAACCATCTCCCAACATGAACGTATATGGGAGTTTCATCTTAAACCATTTGTATTCAAAGTATGGGGGAAAATTCCCATTTTCCCCTCTCCCTCCCTAATTAGATAGGTAATAGTTCTATCTATCTATCTATCTATCTATCTATCTATCATCTATCTATCTATCTATCTATCTATCTATCTATCTATCTATCTATCTATCTATCTTTGAAACAGTCTCACTGTGTAGACCAGGCTGGCCTTGAACTCAAAGAACTCCCTGTCTCTGCCTCTAGAATTTCGAGATTACATGTACCACCACGCCCAGCTATTTTTAATCTCTTATATTCTTTTTAACTTTAAACTTTGTTATATATTTTAAAAGTTGAAAATAAAATCCAACTCTGAAGTTAACCAAAGACTACACAACTCAATGAACTTCTACACAGAGAGGCATTCGAACTGAAGCTGTGCAACTTGATACTAGACTTTATACTTTCATTATTGAATGCATTTTATACACTTATCCACCAAAAAAAACCTCCATGACAGAATAGAAAACAATTAGCCTTATCCTCTCATAACTGGTGTCTGTAATCCCTACTGAGTCCCTCTCCGTTTTCTAACATCTCTCTTCTTCATGTTATACTGCACCCCCCCAACACGTTTGCACGTATACATATATTATTGGCTAGACTCTGCATACAAAGAGAGAATGACGTCATTTTTCTAAGATTTCATGACCTCACTTAACATTGTACTGTGAATTTTGTGATTTCATTTTTCTGTAGACCTAAGTAGTATCTCTCTCTATAAATACACCCTATATATTTAATTTTCATTATCCATTCATCTGTTGGACAAGTAGGTGGATTCCAATGATCTGAGCTTTATTCTTAAATCTGAGAGAAGGGAGAAACTTGTGGTATGTTCTCAAGATGGAAGATGGGAGCCTCGCTCCTTAGAACGAGGAGCTCAATTTGTGCTTGTCTGCCTAGACCCATGCGTAGCAAAGGTCTCACAGTTCCAGCTTGGCCTAAAGCATTTTCAGCCACCCTGGAATGCCCATCGCAGAGTTAAACAAAACGTTAAGTATATTACAGACAAATATAACCACATGGAAAGCTTTTTCAACCATTTCCCCCACTAAACAAAAATCCAGCCCATCCATTTTTGAGCCACTAATATTTCCGCAGCCAGCTTAATTGCTACCCGAATATGTATTCACAATACCACCCACAGACACCCTGCTCCACTTCAGGGTGCTCCCAAGCTTAACATTTCACGTGTTAAGATAAAGGATTCTTGACATGAATGAATTCTACCCTTATTTCCCGCCCACTCCATTGTCCCTCTGACAGTCTCCAATTTGGGACTCTGCTCCAGTCCTTCACAAGAGTCTAAACAATGCACACTTGGGAAGTGATGTCAATCATCAGTCCTAGTCGAGTGGAAGTGAGTGGGCTGGACGTGGGCTCCTAAGAGGCCATTTTAAGCCAACCTTTTCATTTTAAAGTGGCTAAGCGGTAAAATAGAATGCTCAAGGTAAAATTCATCTGCATGTGCACTTTTCCTGCTCCTGTATATAAGAACAAGCAAATGCCATGTGCATCTGTGGAGAGAGGACTACGATTAAACAAGCCATGGAAATGATCTCAAGCTTGGGTAGCAGGGCTGGGTTGGGCTGCAGCTCAGTGGTTAGAGGGCTTGCCTCACGTGCACAAGGCCCTACCTTCAGTCCCAAATAAAGCAGCTTGGAAGGCAAAGGTAATGGGTTCATTTTTACTCTATCAAAACATACCCATGATTTATATGTTGGTCTACTACCAGAGATGACCAGATTCTCTCATGGGTATTTTAAAAATATCTGATCACTTAAAAGACATATGAAGAAAGAATGAAGGAGGCTTAATTAGCATAAAATTAGAATTCACAGCACAGTTCACCTTAATACCACAGTGTCATCTTAATGCTGATTGCTTCCCATTATAGAAACAAAAGTATGGGTCTCTCTAATCTGCATTCTGTTGCATTGAACCCATTCAGAATCAAGCAAGCTAAGGGTAATACGGCTCTTTGGAAAGTTACATGTTATGAAATTGTTTTGTTTTTTTAAATTCTAGGTCTTTGTAAGATTTCTGCTGTGAAGGTAAGAATGTGTCTCGTTCACACTGCAGTGCAAAGCCAGCTCAGTCACCCAAGCATTGGCTCCAAGCCCGGAGTGTTCAGAATTCGACCAAGCCCTCTCGAGGTTGTTGGCAATCAGGGGTCACAGAGAGACTTCTGCCCACACTAGCCAACTCATAATCCAGGCCACAGCCACAAAAGAAGGTATTTTAGAGCCCAGGGGAACGTAGAAGCAACTTTGGTAACATTAAGATAAATGCCATTTCTGTTTTATTTTTAAATGAGGCATGCAGGACATGCGATTCTAATCGCTGGGTTTCCTTTCCTGAAGCACGTTATCAGCATCTTCACTGGAAGAAACAGAGTCATTGCCACGGGGTTAAAGATAAACGGCTGTGTAGTCATTAACCCTTAATGGTGCTACCACGTCCCTCCTTCAAGCCATTTTACTCCCACCTAACTCAAAAGGAAGAAAGGGAAATGTTATAGGTGAGTCTTAGGTCCACGTTAAAGACACTGCAGGACAAGTCCTTGGCACAGGATGGAGATGAACGAATACGGACTCGATGATGGTAAAGAAGACAAAACACACAAGTTAGCTGCTAACATCGCACTTGCCGGAATCTCACAAAGGCATTTCACAAGCTGATCATATTTGAGTCAAGTGACCTTGTCCCTTTGAAAAATCAACACTTTTCTGCGTTAAGGTGTTTGGCAGAGAGGGAAGGATACAAACTACAAAGCTCTGTGAGTGAGCCTCTGCTCACGTCTGTTACCTCATGCTAGACAATGACACCCCACACCCTTCGGTGCTAATCTGAAGCATGGTCTCTTAGGTCCAGACAATCCACAGTTTAGTGTTCTTACATCTAACCCTATGATCTAATAAAGAAAAGCAAATAAAAAGTCAGAAGCAGTAGTAGGCCTGCTAGCACACGTAAGCCAACACTTTCAGCTATCTGGGACACTGAGGCAGGAAGATCTCCAAGTTTAAGGCCTGCCTAGACTACAGAGTAAGTTTAAGGTCAGCCTAGATCTTAATAAGAAACGTGTCTCAAAAACAATAAGTAAGTCAAAGGGCAGGGAAGTTTGGGATATAGTTCGGTGGTAGAATATTACCTTCTATATGCCAGTACCATCAAGAACAGGCTGACTGGCCAGCATGCAGACAACAGCAGCCATAACCCAAACTGCTGGAATCCTTTCGGGCTTAACTACATGAATCTTCAAATCCACTAGATAGTAACTGTCATCTTAGAAACTGGAAAAACAGAATCAGTCCAAGAGAAACACAGACACAAACAGTTCAGATCAGAAATCTGTAAACTAAAAAAAAAAAAAAGATTCAAAAACTTAGTCGAACTTTGAAGAGACAAATCTCAGAGGACTGGTCAATAAAAACAGCACTCTCCTCCTCAATAAGATCTTTTAAGAAAAACTATTGCTGAATTTTTTCCTAAGCCTGATCATTTGGGGAAAGAAATACACAATCCCAGCCCCATTAGCCTTCTGTGTTAGCTTTCCACATAGGAGACAGTAAGGGCCCAACACCTACCCACTCCTGCTATCCAGTCCTATCCAAGGAGGTAGGGCTGGGGAATGTGGGTTAAACTGATCATCTGGAGGCCCAGGCTCTCTGAAAGTCTAAGAGCTAATCGCAGGAATACAGAGCATTCCCTCCTGCCGAATCAACCTCCAAATTAGTGAATGGCTATTTACAGAAATTCATTTTCTCCAGTGTTTCATATCCAGCTACCAAGCAAACATTGTGGGTCAAAACAAAAAGGTCAGAACCATGACTTGAAGAGATTCAACAATCATTTGAACCAGATTCAGATACAACTGGAATGATGGAGTGAACCCAGGAATTTGAAAGTATAGATAACAGGCAAGAAAATCTGAGGAAAACATCAGAGAGATGGAGACTCCAGTGAAGGACCAGAAGTGTCTCTGCTGGGAAACAGAACACTGTGGCAGAAATGGAGAATGCCTTGGGCAGGTTTATTAGACTGGTCCTGGGGCGAAACCTCTGGGCATGCAGTTATCTTGGCAGAAACCTCCCAAACTGAAAAGCCAAAATGCTTGGAGGTAGAAGAGGAGGAGAAGGGGGGAGGGGGAGGAGCAAGGAGGGGAGAGGGGAGAAGAAAAGAAGGAGGAAGAAGAAAAAGTATAATGAAGAGGAGAAAGAGGAGGAGGAGGAGAAAGAGGAGGAGAAGGAAGAGGAGGAGGAGGAAGTAGTCTTCATTCAAGTACTGCACAATTACAGAAGGGGAAATAACAATACCAGAAGAATGGGAAATAGAAAAATATTTAAAGCAATGGCTCAGATGTCCCCCAGATTAGCGACAGATGTTAAGTAAGAGTACAGGAAGCACAGAGACCACACCAAGCAGAATGAAAGTCAAACATCACACTAGAATGTTGTTTCTCAAACTTCAGAAAAATCCAAGATAAAGAAGATACCTTGAAAGAAATCTAAGAGGCCACACTTTTTTTTTAAGCCGTAGAGGAGGAACGATTAAAACACACATGTAACTTTCTTGTAAACCGTGTGTCTTAGTTTGGGTTTCTATTGCTGCGATGAAACACCATGACCAAAGCAACTTGGGAGGAAAGGGTTCATTGGCTTATCAGTTTATCAGCAAAGGAAGTCAAGACAGGAACTCAAGGCTCCAGGCAGGAGCCTGGAGGCAGGGGCTGATTCAGAGGCCTGGAGGGGTGCTGCTTACTGGCTTGCTCCTCATGGCTTGCTCAACCTGCTTTCTTATAGAACCCAAGACCAGCAGTCCAGGGGTGACTCCGCCAACAACATTCTGGGCCCTCCTCCATCAATCACTAATTAAGAAAATGCCCTATGGGCTTTCCTAAAGACAGTCTTATGGAGGCATTTTCTCGACTGAGGTGCCCTCCTCTCTGATGATGCTAGCTTGTGTCAAGTTGACACAAAACCAGGCATTACATCCATGAAACCAAGAATAAAGCAAGTAAAATAATTCAAGAGTTGATAGGATACTCCATCCTACAAAGTTGTCCTTCAAAAAGAAAGAAAGGGGGCCCAGAGAGTTTCAATCTCAGCATCAAACAAACAAAAATAGGAATGGCTACCCATGTGCATGAGGGGTGAGCAGGCGGAGACAGAAGAATCGGGATTTCTGAGGCTTACTAGCCACCAACATAAACATAGCTTCAGGCTCAGTGAGAGATCTTGTCTCAAAGGAATAAGGTGCAGAGTAACAAACACTACACCTGCTTTCTTCCTTTGGCCTCTACTGCTCCCTCACGTACACCACCACCACCACCACCATTACCATTACCACCACCACCACCATTACCACCAATACCACCACCATTACCACCATCACCACCACCACCACCACCATTACCATTACCACCACCACCACCATTACCACCAATACCACCACCATTACCACCATCACCACCACCACCACCACCATTACCATTACCACCACCACCAAAAAATAAACAAAAAGTAAAGGGAATAGCTGTGGCTAGTGGTTTACCCCTCTAATCCCATCACTATAGGAAGATGAGGCAGGAAAATTGCCACAAGTTTGAGGTTAGCCTGGGCTACATACATAGTGAGTTTGTGATCAGCCTGAGCTACAGGATGAGACTGTCTCTTTTAAACTCATTCTTACCATAAAAATGTGAAGGAGAATGTACCAAGAAGCCACAAGAAGAGGATCAAGTCTTTAATAAATGGTTTGGGGAAATGAGACATCCATACGTGCTAAATGATGAAATTGGATCTTTAACTCATACCACACATGAAAAATCAACTCAAAATGACAGATCCAAATAGCAGGCCTGAAGCCACAAAGCTAGAAGAAAACATGGTAGGGTGGTTATTATGACAGTGGCCTTGGCAATGGTGTTTGGCTATCACATCAAAGTTCAGCCTTCAAAAGCAAAAGGAAATTAATTGGAGTCCATCAGACTGAAGAGCTTCTGAACTGAAGTAATCAGCAGACCACAAAGTCAGCCTGCAGATGGAGAGGAAGTATCTGTCAACTATGTGTCTGGTAAAGGCTTGATATAAAACTAGAGCTCACAATTCACTATCAAGAGCTTAAAGACAGGTGTTCATATCAGAACAGGGCAACCTGATTATAAAATGGACCAAATGGACCTGAATACTGAGAAAGAAATGTCTCCAGATGACAAAAATGGCCATCAGGTATGTGAAAAAAAATCACTGATCTCCAGGTCAATTCGAATCCAGGAGATGTAGCCTCACACCTGTCAGGGTGGCTGTTACCAAATAAGAGGTCGATGTTGGTCAGGGTGACCAAAGAAACCATATACATTGTTGGTGGGAACAGGCATTGGCATAGCCATTGTAGAAAACAATACCCCTAAAGAAGTTAAACATAGAACCCCAGCAATGCCTCTTTGGGGAATACACCCAAAGGAGTGAGATCATCACCGAGCACAATATCTTCCCTCACCTGCTCACTGCAGCTTTATTCATAACAGGGCAAGACATGGGAGCAGCTTAGGCGGCTCTCGATGGGTGAATGGGTTTTTGTTTTTTTTTTAAGTGTGATGGATTTATATATAATATCCAATTTAGAAGAATACTAGTTATCCTTAAAAGGGGGGGTGGGGGATTTGTCACTGGATGATTACATTAAGAGAAATAAGCCAGACACAAAAAGAAAAACACTTCATGGTCACACTTTATATGAGGAATCATTTTAAAAAGGAGTTGGGGGGGGGGAGATAATGAAGGAGGGTTACTGGCAGAAGTGAGGAAACAGGAAAACCGAAGTCAAAATACAAATCCATACATGTATAGAATGGGCAAGTCTAGATGTTTCATGTACAATTCAAGGACCATGGTTAACGTATTCGAGGTTAGAGAGGAAAAGTCTTGGCACACAGAATGGTTAACCTTGTAGGACTCCAGATGTGTTGATTTGATTGTCAATCATTTCACTGTATATGAAAAGGTAAAAAGCTCCACAGACAATAAGGGAAGGGATCTGTTGGTGGTGGTAAGGGATGTTGCCAGTGCCTGCTTTGAAGAAATAGTTTTCTTTGGACAGCAGGTAAATGGCATAGTTCCGATCTACACACAAAAAAAGCAGGCTCTGGAGAATTGCTCTAACAGATGCCAGTGTTCGCAGAATAACAATGATGTATTTGATTACATAGCCTCAGGTATGTCTATGTATACTTATGTAAATGTTAAATGGAGAAGGATAATGTTAGATGAGGCATAGAAAGGAATTAGGATTATTTTGTTTCTATAAGGCATCTCATTACTCGTGAAGCAGTGCAGTGTTATACAAAAGTTATTTGGGGGTGGTTGTAAAAAAATGTTTACAAACTTTAGGACAACCATTAAACACGGTTAAAGGAAAAAAAACTGTTCACACATTGTGATGGCACACGAAGACACACACACACACACACACACACACACACACACACACACACACTAATAAATACCAATTTTTAAAAGTCAATTTGAGAATGTGGAAATGCTGAAGGCTTTTTTGTCTTTGAAAGTTTCATCAAAACACAGATGCCAGCCCAGACTACTATACCCAGCAAAACTCTCAATCATCATAGACGGAGAAAACAAAATACTTTAAGATAAATCCAAACTCAAACCATACCTATCTACAAATCCTGCCCTACAGCAGGTCTCAGAAGGAAAATTCCGACCCAAGGAGGTTAACTACAATCACAAAAACACAGGAAATAAATAATCCCACATCATCATAATCAATGGAGGGAACACACACACACACACCCCACTACAAAATAACAGGACCGAACAACCATTGGTCATTGTTATCCCTCAACATTAATGATCTCAACTCTCCAATAAAAAGACACAGACTAACAGAATGGATACAAAAACAATTCGTTTCCTGCTAAATACAAGAAACACACTTCAACCTCAAAGATAAACATTACCTCAGAGAAAAGGGTTGGGAAAAGATCTACCAAGCAAATGGACCTAAAATACAAGCTGGTATAGCCATTCTAATATCCAGCAAAATAGACTTCACACCTAAATTAATCAAAAGAGATGGGGAATGACACTTCATATTAATTAAAGGAAAAATCCACCAAGATGACATTTCAATTCTTAACATCTAGGCCCCTAACTCAAGGGCTTCCTCATTTGTAAAAGAAACATTACTAAAGCTAAACACATACATTGGCCCTCACACACTGATAGTGGGAGACTTCAATACCTCATTCTCACCCACTGACAGGTCATCCAGACAAAAACTAGACAGAGAATATTGGCACTAACAGACGTTATAAACCAAATGGACCTAACAGATGTTTACAGAACATTTCACCCACACACAAAAGAATATACTTTTTTCTCACCACCTCACAGAACCTTCTCTAAAATTGACCACATTATTATCCACAAAGCAAGTCTCAATAAATATAAGGAAAGTGAAATAACCCCCTGCATCCTATCAGACCACCATGCATTAAAGCTGGACTTCAACAGCAACAGCAAAAGGCCTACAGATTCATGGAAACTGAACAATTCTGCTAAATGATGACCCGGTCAAGACAGAAATGAGTAAAGAAATTAAAGACTTTCTCAAATTTGATAAAAATGACTCCACAACATACCCAAACCTATGGGACACAACAAAAGTTGTGCTAAGAGGAAAATTTATAGCACAAAGTGCCTATCAAAAAGAATGGAGACATAACATACCAGCAAATTAAGAGCACATCTGAGAGCCCTAGAGCAAAGAGAAGCAAGCACACCCAAGAGGTGTAGATTGCAAGAAAAATCAGACTGAGGGCTGAAATCAATAAAATAGAAACAAAGAGAAAGATTCAAAGAATCAATGAAACAAAGAGCTGGTTCCTTGAGAAAATCAACAAGATAGACAACCCCCTGCCCAAACTAATTAAAAGACAGAGAAAGAGTATCCACGTCAACAGAATCCAAAATAAAAAGGGAGATAAAACCACAGACACCGAAGAAATCCAAAGAATCATTAGGTCATACTTTAAAAACCTGCATCCACAAAATTGGAAATTCTAAAAGAAATGGATAATTTTCTTGATAGATACCATCCACCAGAATTGAATCAAGATAAGAAAAACAACTTAAACAGACCTATAACCCCCAAGGAAATAGAAGGGGTCATTAAAAACCTCCCAACCCAAAACAGCCCAGGGCCAGCTGGTTTTAGTTCAGAATTCTATCAGACATTCAACGAAGAGTTAACTCCAATACTCCACAAGCTATTCCACAAAATAGGAGCAGAAGGAACAGTTCCAAACTCACACAGTCACACTGATACCCAAACCACACAAAGATTCAACAAAGAGAATCACAGACCAATTTCCCTCATGAACAGAGATGCAAAAATACTCAATAAAATACTTGCAAACCGAATCCAAGAACACATTAAAAAGATCCACCATGATCAAGTAGGCTTCATCCCAGAGACGCAGGGATGGTTCAACATACAAAAATCAGTTAATGTCATCCACCACATAAACAAACTGAAAGGAAAAAATAACATGATCATCTTACTAGATGCTGAGAAAGCTTTTGACAAAATCCAACACCCCTTCATGACAAAAGTATTAGAGAGATTGGGGATACAAAGGCCATACCTAAACATAATAAAGGCAATTTAGAGCAAGCCCACAGCCAACATCAAATTAAATAGAGAGAAACTCAAAGCAATTCCACTAAAATCAGGAACAAGACAAGGCTTCCCCCTCTCTCCATACCTATTCAATACAGTACTTGAAGTTCTAGCTAGAGCAAGGGGATTAGAATTGGAAAGAAGTCAAAGTATCCTTATTTGCAGATGACATGATAGTATATATAAGTGACCCCAAAACTCGACCAGGGAACCCCTACAGCTGCTAAACAACTTCAATGAAGTGGCTGGCTACAAGAGCAACTCAAAAAACTCTGTAGCACTCCTACCTACAAATGACAGATGGACAGAGAAAGAAATTGGGAAATCAACACCCTTCGCAATAGCTACAAATAACAAAAGGTATCTTGAGGTGACTCTAACCAAGCAAATGAAGACTTGTATGACAAAATCTTCGCGTCCCTGAAGAGGGAAATTGAAGATTTCAGAAGATCAAAAGATATCCCGTGCTGTCGGTTTCTCAGGTCCCGCACAGGAACCGCCAATCTGCTGGGTCTCCTCGCACACACCTGCCCAGGCCTCACTCTTTGGCCAGGAGTGTGAGGCCCGGGTTTGAGTGGCAGGGAAGTGCTCAGGACTGGGGCTTGAGTCCCTGGGAATTTCTCATAGGTTCTGACCACCCCGACGAGACGTGAAAGGAAGCCTCGGGAGTCATATCTGGTGGATGCCAAACTTGTTTATTAGCGGGCTTTTCCCAGTTTAAATCTCTTTCCCCAGAGGAGGCAGGGTCCCGGTACTCCAGGTGGGGAAGTCCCATTAGCATGGGGCAGGGCGGGCACCAGAGGCGGGAGAAAGGCATCTAATCAATGAATGGATCCAGGTGCAGTGGAGACAAGCATGTTCCTTCCGCTTCTGAGAAGCAGGCAACCCACAATATTCAGCCAGGATCTGTCCAGGGCTAAAAGAAGAGGAACTTGCTGAGCGTCCTTTCCTCTCACCTTTGCAGGGAGTGGAGGCGCATTCCAGCTGCTTCCACTGCTCCTTTAGCCCACACCGTGCTCCTAGGTTGGTAGGATTAACATAGTAAAAATTGCTATCTTACAAAAAGCAATCTACAGATTCAATGCAATTCCTATCAAAATCTTAACAAATTCTTTACAGACCTTGAATAGGCAATACTCATCTTCATATGGAAAAAAAAAAAAAAAACAGGATGGCTAAAATAATCCTGAAGAATAAAAGATCTTCTGGAGATTATCAATATCCCTGATCTTACGCTGTACCACAGAGCCATGGTAATAAAGCCCACACGGCACTGGCACAAAAAACAGACATGAGGATCCAGACATAAATCCACACACCTATGGACACCTGATCTTCAATAAAGAAGCCAGAAATATACAATGGGGAAAAAAAAGCATCTTCAACAAATGGTGCTGGTCTATCTGGATGTCTGCATGTAGAAGAATGCAAATAGATCCATATCTATCACTGTGCACAAAACTCAAGTCCAGATGGATCAAAGACCTCAATATAAAACCAGACACATTGAAACTGATAGAAGAGAAAGTAGGGAACAGTCTTGAATGCATGGCACAGGAGACAACTTCCTGAGCAAAACACTGATGGCTCAGGCCCTAAGATTGCTGGTTAGTAAATGGGACCTCATGAAACTGAGAAGCTTCTGTAAGGCAAAGGACACTGTCCATAGGACAAAACAACAGTCTACTGAATGGGAAAAGATTGTCACCAGTTCCACTTCTGATAGAGGGCTAATATCCAACATATACAAAGAACTCAAGAAACTAGACATCAACAAAACAAATAATTCCAATAAAAAATGGGGTACAGATCTAAACAAAGAATTCTCAAAAGAGAAAACTCAAATGGCTGAGAAACACTTAAGGAAATGTTCAACATCCTTAGCCATCTGGGAAATGTATATCAAAACCACTTTAAGAGTCCATCTTACACCTGTCAGAAGGGCTAAGATCAATAACTCAAATGACAGCTCATGTTCTCGAGGATGTGGAGCAAGGGGAACACTCCTACACGGCTGGTTGGGAGTGCAAACTTCTATAGCCACTGTGGGAATCAATATGGAGATTCCTCAGGAAATTGGAAATCAACCTACCTCAAGACCCAGCTATCCACTCCTGGGCACATACCCCAAGGGCATTCCATCCTACCACAAGGACGCTTGCTCAGCTATGTTCACAGCAGCTTTGTTCATAATAGCCAGAAACTGGAAACAACCTAGATGGCCCTCAACTGAAGAATGGATAAAGAAAATAAGGTACATTTACACAATAGAGTCCTAGTCAGCTATTTTTAAAAAATAACATGAATTTTTCAGACAAATGGAAGGAACTAGAAAAAATCATCCTGAGTGAGGTAACTCAGTCCCAGAAAGACAAGCATGGCATGTATTCGCTTAATGTGGACATTAACTGTTAAGCAAAGGACAGAGGTACTGCGACCCACAGACCCAGAGAGACTGTGCAGCAAGAAGGGCCCACAGTGGGGACTCAGGGATCTCCCTGGTGAAGGGGAAACAGAACAGAAGACACAGGAGGGGCAGGGAATGATGGGAATGGGAAGAGAAGAGAGGAAAGGAGAGAGAGAATATATGGAAAGATGACCAGAATTGGAGGACATTTAAGAGAGAATCGGGAGACCTAATGAAGTGGAAACTCACTGGAATCAAAGAAGGAGACCCTAGCAAAGACCTCTGGCACCGGAGGTCAGGGAGCCTAAACAGGCCATCCCCTGTAACTAGGCAAGGCTTCCAGTGCTGGGACTGGGACACCATCCCAGCCACAAAAACTGCAACCTGTGGCTTATCCTCCCTACAGGATCTGCTGGGTCAATGGAGGGGCAGAACACCATGCTAAAGGAGGGAAACCATGACTGATACTCCAGGGCAGGCCAGGAACTAGAGTCTGGACACTCAGGAGAGGACTTCTAATGTTATCCTGCTCTCCTCATAGATTAATGCCTAGTCCAGTCCTCAACAGAGAGGATCCCTAAGGTAGCTGAAGGGAGCAGATGCAGAGGCCAGGGCTAAACAAAATACAATGCCCAGGGAAACCCACAGAAGATGTGGAGGAGGGACTGCTGGGACTAGAGGGGTTGAGGACACCAGAACAAACCCCATGGAGTCAACTGACCAGCACTCTTAGGGGCTCACAGAGCCTGGGAACAGCAGACATGGAACTGCTGGGTCCCTCAAATGTGTCTTGAGTCTGCCTGACCTGGTACTCTCACAGAACTCATACAGACTGGAATAGGGGTGTGTGTCCTAGAACCTCTTGCCTGCCCTTGAGTCCCTTGTCCCCCTACTGGGCTGCCTAGTCCAACATTAAAGTAGGGAATTGTGCCTGACCCTGTTCCATCTTGTTGTGTCATATTTGAGCAGTAGCCCTGGGAAGACGGTTCTTTCTTGGGAAGGGAAGGTGGGAGTGGGAGGACAGGGGTGGGGGGTGGTGGATCTGGGGGATAGGGAAGACATGGCGGGGGAGGCTGGGAGGAATGAAGGGAGGGGCAGAAGGGTGTTGGAATGCAACATATGAGAGAAGAAAAATTCTAATAAATATAATTTTAAAAAAGAGAAAGTTTCATCAAAAGCTCTGAAAGCCTAATGAGGAAAGCAGAAAAAGCTATTGAAAACAGGAAAATCTTATACGTGAACAGTATTAAGTTGTGTATATTTGGATAATTATGAAACTTTCATCCAAACTTTTCTTACGGTGGCATCTTAAGCCGCCACATTCCAGCACATCCGCTGAACTGCGTGTTGGTGTGTGCTGGGTGCACATGTCAGGACACAGACTGACCGGATATCCAAGCACTCATGATTCAGGATCAACACCCTATCAGAAGACTAGAGATGGCCCTGGAACTTAGTCTATGCCTGGCTCCCCTTGCTTAATTGAGTTCATGTAAAAGTCCCTTCACTCACATCTCTTGTTACAATGTAAAATTTAGTTTTATGTTTATTTTTTACTCATTTGTGTGTGTGGAGGGCTCACTGTGTGGGTCCTGGGGACTGAACATCAGGGCCTTTATCTGCATGCCATCTCGGGGCCCTCAAACCATTTTTTTTTTAAAAAAAATAATCATTTCAGCATGTGAATAGCAATTTCTCTTTGAAAGAATTTTTATACCTCATCACAGTGTTTATACCTTTTTCCTCTTGTGAGATCTATATCCAGGAACAAGAATAGAATTTGTATAATTTAAGAAAGGGAAAGTCACATGTTTTCACCAGGGTGAAGAGGCTGCCACCCTCAGAAGCTTCTGTGAGGCCTCCTCTTCCTGCAAGCTTCTCCCTTTTCAGTCAACACCACCTGAAATTTTGCTAAATTTTTTTTATCATTTTATGCTTGTACTTTAAAACAAAATAATGTTGTCTGATCATTGTCCTCTTCCTTTTTCTTTAGAAAAATCTCAAAATTACAGAAAAGCAGCAAGGTAAAATAATGAACCAGGTCTGTGTGTACACATGCCTGTGTACGCGTGCCTGAGTAGATGTGCCTGTGTAGATGTGCCTGTGTGTAGATGTGCCTGTGTGTAGATGTGCCTGTGTACACGTGCCTGTGTGTACACGTGCCTGTGTAGATGTGCCTGTGTGTAGATGTGCCTGTGTACATGTGTCTGTGTACATGTGCCTGTGTGTACACGTGCCTGTGTGTACACGTGTCTGTGCATACAAGTGTCTGTGTACATGTAGAGGCCAGAAGTCAAGAGTGGACATCTTCCTCCATGGCTCTCCACCCTATGAGTCAGTCTCTCACTGCCTGGAGCTCACTGACTGACTAGACTGGCTGATCAGCAGGCCCCAGGAATCCTTTCGGGACCTCCCAGTCCTGGGATTAAGGCATGAATCACCAATTCCTGGCTTTTTAAATGGATTCTGGGACTCAGAACTCAGATCCTCATGTTTGTTTAGCAAGCACTTTGCTCCCAAGCCATCTCCCTAGCCCAGAACCGTGAGCTGATACGTAACTGTGCACATTCTTCATCTAGACATCCAGTTTTTAGTGTTTTGGATTTTTTTTTAAATCTCTGTAGGTGGAGAGAGAGGCATGTGTGCGTGTCATGTAAAAATGTCCTAAGCATCGGTCTCCAACTTTAAATCAACAGGTTTATACTATGTATGCTATTTTAAATCTTTTTTGTTGTTGTTATGACAAATTTTGGGGAGCGATTTATATTACAAAAGCTATAATTGCTCATTTAAAATTTTTGTATATTAGTTACATAATTACATAGAACAGCTAGTGAACCCCTTCTCATGATGACTCATTTGAGTTGGCTTGGTTTTTTTTCTATTATGAATAACACTAGTTTGAGCACTGCCATGTGAGCCTCTCAGTGCGCATGTGCGTCTCGACTAGGTACGTGTCCACCATCGTGGACACTGTCTGGGTATATGTCTTCAGTTTTACTATAGAATGTCAAACAAGCTTTCCGAAGGCACTGTTGTCCTCCCCACACAAGGTGCCAGAGCTTCAGTGCTCTGAGTCCTGTCTGACACTTATCTGGATTCTAAACTTATGACAATTAGGGATGTGTGCAACAATATCTTTTGGCTTATTAATTTATACTTCCGTGACTTTCACCTGAGCAGCTTTTATATCTATTGAATCTTTGGGTTTTGGTACTAGATACGGTGGAATCATTCTTAACCGAGTATAATGATATATTCGAAATAGATACTAAAATAACACAAAAACACAGCATCAATTTACTTTAAACTAGTAAAAATAAGTCAAAGGCACAGACGCCTGAGTGCCGTTAAGCATGTTAACAGGAAGAAAACAAGAAGTGCTCACGTAAAAAGAAGAGTCCTAAGTGGCACAGCCCTTTGGAAGTCCAGCTGGTAGCTTCCTGTAAAAACTAAATGTATTCAGTTAATCAGACTCAGTCATTGCTGCAGTCTTCTCTGCTCTGACTGGAAGCCCCCAGCAGGAATACCTGCCTCTGGACTCTACGCATCTCCAGTCACAATTGCCAAGACCTGGAAGCAGCTAAGGCGTCCGATAAAGTAGTAAGGAAACTGGTACCTTCAGATAAAGGAACATTACTCCGCAGGAAAGAAAACAAAAACAAGGAACCAAGTCATAAAAAGACATAGAGGAAACTGATGTTTATTACCAACAAGAAAAAGCCCGATCTAAAAAGGCAACAAAATATGCTTTTCTAACTATATGATATTCTGGAAAATTATGAAGATGGCTGAAAGATGGTTAGAGGTGAAGGATGAACGGGAGGGACGGCCATAAAGGCTGTGTTAGGGCTGTTGAGTGTCACGATACTGTGATAGCAGACAAATGTCACTCTAAACTTGGACGGACCCATGGAATGTGTGACCCAAGAGTGAGTCCTAACGTAAACAACATAAAGTCTACTTTTTTAAGGAAGGGTAATAAACATAAGGTTGAGAAGAGCGATTACACAGATGTGTGTGGTCTAGGAGGAAGGGATCAGGAGGGAACGCATCATTAAAATTCCAGTTTTCGTGAGATGTTTGTGGTTTATTAATGAACGGCTTCTTGCAAACACCCATGGATGAGAATGTGGGCTGTGGTAGGGGTGAGGATCCAATTATCTGGACCAGCAGCTCAATAAACATATGTAGATATGACACACGCATCAAGAAGTTAAATACTCTCAGAGCAGAGAAAAGGCCCAGTAGTGAATGAAGCCAACGGGCCGCTGAAAGTAAAGATGTTTGAAGAGTTACAGAAAGTCCCTGAGACTGTCATTGGTGATGGCTTTGCACAGTGTTAGCTGGAAAGGCAGCAGCAAAGCAAGGGACAGATTTTGACCCAAAACAAAACCATCTTTCTTCAAGTCTGTACTTTCTAACATCAAGCTGGATTCAGTTAAAGAAATTTGAGGAAATATTTCCACAACAAAATCCTACCAAGGAATAAGCAGCCCAGGTCCCTGATCAGGCACTTCTATCCTTTCTGCAGAACCTGGACTCAGATCACAGTGAATAGCAGGTGAGCTTCTGCCAGCCTGGACTACATCTCCCAGCAGGCACAGGGTGGGAATGTCACTCATAGAAATAAAGAAGAGTCTCCCACAGGGTGCCCTTTCAACTGTTTTTCCTCTCACCCCCTGGAATGGACACACGCTCAAACACTAAAGTTGGAGGTTCAGGGCTACTCTCAGCATGGGACCCTGGGTGACTTTGTGGAGACAGAGGGTCAGCATGGGCGTTTATGCACCTGTGTAAGAATGTAACGAACAGGTGGACCAGCATGCATTTCAGGGTTATCTGCTACAGAGAGCGGTACCCAAACCAAAGTAGCCTCCAGCACCCATGATGGTAAAGATGGCATGAAATAGGGAGCTGTGAGTAGGTCCCAAGAGTAGAACAAGTCCTGAGGTACCCTGGTAGGAGGAGAGGAAGTGTACTCCATGGAACATGTCTTCAACAACCAATGCTCGGGTCACGCTCCAGTGGCACTGGAATCCTGCTGTAAGGCTGTGTTGCCTAGCAGTTATACCTCACAGGTCCTGGCAGCAGGCTCCCTAACTCACTTCTGATTCTGTGGCCAGCAAAGTATATACCTAACTTAAGTCAATGCTAATTAACAGTGTGTGCGTGTGTGTGTAAATGTGTGTGATGCTGGGTGTCTTCCCCCACTGCTCCCCATCCTGTTTGAGACAAGTCCTCTCACTGAGCCTGAAGCTCACTGATTCAGCTAGAGTAGCTAGCCATCGAGCCCTAGGCATCCCCCTGCCTCTGCCTTCTCAATTCTGGGATGACGGGCTGATATTACTGAACCAACTTTTTAAAAATATGGGCACTGAGGATGTGAACTTGGGTCCCCGTGCTTTTGTGGCAAGCGCTTTACCAACTGAGCTATGCCCTCAGCCCCAGGTGTCATTGTTTCTATGCTTGTCATCACTCTCTTTGTGATGGGACTATTCACAAGCGATCTAGAAAAGGCACTGGCCGAGGAACATCCCAGAAAGGAACCCGACTTCCCTAAGATTTCCCTGCATGCCTCCTCCATGGCCACTGTTTCTGTGGCTCCTTGCAGCATATGTGTGAAGCTCATAGGAATTTCCATTCCTTCTCACAGAGGGACATCTGAGGCCTGGCAAGGCCGAGTGCTTTCCAGATCACAGCTAGCCTTGGAGACCCCAGCCCAGTGTTTCTCCACTGTGTCACGGCTGTCCTCGGGGCAAAACTCAGTCTGATGCCCTGTTCTCCATAGATGAAGGAATCCTAATTAATGTCAGAAATCCCAAGATAATCTATGTTTGCCGTTATTTTATTTTCCCTAAAATTATTTCTTTAAGTTGTCTTCTGCATCAATGAAGGGGAACCAACCAAGGTCATCTCTTATACTGACAGCTGATCCCATTAAGTCTGAAGAAAGCCCCCCTCCGTCTCTCCCCCTCCCCCCTTTCTCTATCCATTGCTGTTTTCTGTAGTCCACCAAATAGACAAAAGCCAAACCAATACAATTCGTAAAAGCCAACAATGACATCAGCTAGTCTGAAGTCTGTTCCACAAAATCCAGAAGGGCCAGGAAGGCAATAAAAGGCATTGGCCACTGATAAAATATTTATTAACTGTAGCTAACTCTAAAGCATGGCTGGGTTAGTATGGTAGGAAGTATGGATGAGGTTAACTATTCCTATCTACCAGATCAGTAGTTAAGCACAAGATAGGCATCCACCAAACATCTGCTAACTGCTGACTCTATAAGTTCAGAAGTTCAGTTCAAGTTCAGAAAAGCAAGAGACTACTAAAAAGAATCAAAGAGAAGTCTCATAAGGCTGGTGTGGGCTTTCTTCATCAGCTGACATATTGAGTAATATCAGCAATAAAAAGACAGGAGTCAGGAACCAAGGAAAATATATTCTGACCTTGTATTGAGCGAAAATAGCATGGAATGATGTGTAAGATCCCTGGCTTGAGCAACCATGAGGGGTGGGATACAGGGTCACTCGTGAAATGAGGAAGAGTGGGACTAGGAATATAGCTCAGTCGGCAGAGTGCTCACCTAGAAAGCACAGAGTCTTGGGTGTGATCTGCGGGATCCCACAAAACCAGGGGTCGTTATACCCGTGATCTCAGAACTGGGAGGTAGAGGCAGGAGGATCGGTAGTGAAAGGTCATCTTTGGTAAGATAGTGATTCCTAGGCCAGCTTGGCTGCAGGAGACCCTGTCTCTAAAAAATAAAGTAGAAAGAACAGCTAATACTCAATACTTACCATGTGACAGACATTGTTCTAGGAGCCCCTCAATTCTCTCAACAATCCAACAGAGTATTAAAAATCAACCCACCTATTTTACAGATGAGACTGCATCTCATCTGTATCTAAAGGTTAGGCAGCCTCCAGAGCCACGCTGCTATCAGTAACTTCACCCCATCAGTCAGTCAAGTGTGAATAGAGGGCCTTTACGCTTGCCTTTGCTACAGGAGACAGGAGGCCTACGGTCTGATTCTGAGCGGTAGCAAATAAACACAGTGACAATTAGCTACTAAATTCTTCACCATCAAAAACACTGCCTGTTCATTAACTAGCACCGATTTTCAGCATGATGTCCAGGTAGCAACTCGGAGGTAATTACTATGTCATCTCTTTTTCCCATGTTCCTGAGTTTTACTGTTCATTTTAGTTTTATAAAATTGGTCTAAGATTCAGCCATTTCTCAACACTTTTAATACTTCCACCCCAGTCTAAGACAGCATTCATTCACCTGAATTTTGGCAAGATTCCTAGATTCCTTGTTTCCACTCTTGATTAACTACAGATTATTCTAGAGTACTTTATCTTAAATCTAAAAAATCTTAAAAAAACAAAAAACAGCCTATCCCACACTTACTCAAAATTCCTTAAGCCCATCATGCTCTCGCAGGATCTGAGTGGTACTGATGCTGTCTCCGTCCCCTTCCTTCCCACAAGCCCATGCCCTGCCAGCTGCACTGAGCTCATCTGTCTTCCCATGAGACAATCTCCTCCTCCTTCAGAGCCTCTGCATTTCCTGCTTCCTCGCTTTCCTCAGCTGTCATTGGCTAGCAGCCTGTTCTGGTTTCAATGTGAACTGTCCCCCATTGGCTCATGTGTTTGAACACTTGATCCCTAGCTGTTGGATGTTTTATGGGAAGGTTGTGGAACCTTTAGGAGGAAGAGCTAGAGGAAGTAGATCACTGGGGATGTGCCTTAAAGCTTTCTAGTCCAGCCCCGCTTCCTGCTTTCTGAGTGCTGATGTGGTGTGATTAGTCAGCCTCCTGCACCTGCACCCAGGTCTGCTCTGCCTGCTGCTATGTCTTCTCTGTCACGGTGGACTCGATCCCCCTGGGACTGTGAGCCAAAATAAACCCTTTCTCCTTTAGGCTGTTTTCGTTGGGGAATATTTTAATCACAGCAACAGGAAAACAACTAAAACACATTCCCATTGAAATAACTCCCCTTTCCCTACTCCCCCCAGTCACCATTTCTGTGTTATTTCTCTTTAGAGAACATGCCTTCATTTGAGAGTCTGTCGGGGCAGCGTGTTTCCTCATTTATGTTCTTGCTTACTCATAAAATGAGATCAGGTGACGGGCATGGTGGCATATCCCCGTAATCCCAACGCTTGGGAGGCTGAGGTAAGAGAGCTGTGATGGATTAAAAGTCAGTCTGGGCTATAGAGTGGGTTCCAAGACACCCTGAACCACCAAATGAGACCCTGTATATTTAAACAAAGAACTGCAACAACATGACCTGGCAAGATGACTCAGCAGCTAAAAACACTTGTTGCATTAACCTGACAGCCCGAGTTCGATCCCTGCAACCCACCGTCTCAGTTGGGGTTACTATTGCTGTAATGAAATACCACAGGAGACCTCGTGACGGAGTCCTCTTACGACTTCCACACGCATCCCACATCAGGTACACGCATGTCTGTGTGTACCTGACATACATACATGCATGCACGCGCACACACACACCACAAACAGGCATCATACATAAACACATCATACATACAAATAATTTTAAAATATATTTTTAAGAAGGAAAGGCAAGGCCACTCTTCAGGAACATCTTTGGGCACCTAAGAATCTTTCATATACTTGGAAAGAACCACCACTGAAATGATACCAGGGCAAAAAAAAATCTAACTATGAAAGCAAGAACCCCACAAAGAGGAGGCAGGATGCGACACAAGGAGGGACAGCGTTCACGGGCATGAGGCGGTAAGACCCTCTGAAAGCAGCCATAAAATAAATACATGAAAGGTGCTGAGAGTGATTGTGGAAAGCTCGGTGAGCGCATGGCAATCATCATAAGACGTAAAACTACTGGAACCTTAAAAGGAAACAGTTTGAAAAGAAAACCTCAAAACACCGACCCGTGCAAAGCATGCCCACTGGAAAGAGGGTGGGTCTGGTAAACATCCTGCTACATATGGGAAGTTTCAAGCGAACAACTGGGTTCCCAGAGTGGAGCAAAGACTAAGAGATTTTAGAATTCTCTAACAAAGAGTGAACAGCGTGGTGTGAGAGCTGGCATGGGCCTAGTAGAAAATCTGGAGAAGAGAGAGAGACGAGGAGGTGGTTTTTGAAGAGGCTGTGGACAGGAATGTTTTAGAGCTGAAAATACATAGTCGGGCTGGAGAGAAGGCTCATCTGTTAAAGACAAGGCTCACAACCAAAATGTCAAGAAAATGCAACAGTACTGAGGTGCTAAAACATATCAACCATGATTAGGATGTGGTGAGCAGGCTTATCACATCGACAAACGTCAAAGAATAATGTAAATCCCTCTGTCACAGGAAGAGTTTTGTGCTGAGATCATCTATAATTAGAAACAAATGTGAAAAATATTTACAGACAAAAGAATGAAGCAAGGCAGATTAGGAAGAGCAGGAAAACAATGCCATGAGAAGCAAAGGGTCACCTCGTGCCGGGGCCTGGTGCCAACTCCTGCCGACAGTGAAGCAAAGATTCCGGCAAATCAAGGACTACTTCCAAGCTTTCTCTCTTCATAGCCATAAGCCTGCCGTCTTCTAGGAATCTCACCAGAACCCCATTTATTTATAGGGAAAGGATGCAAACTAAACTTGTGGAGCCCTCCAGGCTCCCGGTTTGAGGTTAGCAGATAATCCAACTCAAGGCAGAGCCACCCTACAGTCTCACCTAACACAAAGGAGAGGAGGTGGGGGGGGGGGGGAAAGGGGGGTGCTCCTCCGCAAGGCTTCGAGATATAACTTAACATACGCACGGCTAACGCTGAGACAATCTGCCACGGCTCTCTTGAGCCCACATTAGCACTGGGCTACGTCTTACTGTCTTCAACTCCATCTTAGAGAAGCCCATACCCATGTTCTCAATGATGTCTTTATTCTCCTTTCAAGCTCCCTTCTTTCTATAAAACCAGATTGTCCTGACATTTTTCCTGGGCTAAAGCCATGAATCCAGATTTGGCCTGAGTCAGGGTCCCTAAAGGTTAGGGGAGTCCCCAGGCTGCTTAGTCTGACTACTTGGAACTCTGACTCTGTCCCCCTCACTGCTGACAGAAACTGTAAATCTACTAGAGGGTGTATTTGAGTACGAAGAAAATTAAAACCAGTAAGAAATAAAATGGAATGCAGGAAACAATAGAAAAAGAACTTGAAAGCACAGTGATAAATCTAAGAACTAGTTGGAGCAGTCTAAGAACTAATTGGAAAAAAAAAATTTGAGGTGTTTTAAAACAAACCATAGCTAGGGTACTTAGCATTCCCAACAAAAGAAGGGACAAAGTAATTAAGGAAAACAACTTTGTACATTATTCAAGAGACGCTTAGATGTTAAGATTAGACTGTGATATGCCACAGGAGAGACACTCCAAAGACACCATGATGAAAGGCAAACCAAAAACATCTTGTCTTTGGAAGAAATTCTTAAGGAGGAAACAGCCAAGTATAGATCAAAAAGGAGAAGCTGGCTTATCAGAATATATCAAGTATTTTGACAAACCTGTAGAAGCCACCAATCCTGACAGGAAAAGGGATAAAGGCTAGAAGCGTGAAATTCACAACAGAGGACAATATTAGTGGCCAGTAGGCAAGGGAAAGGCCCCACGCTTACCAGTTAAGAGGGAAGTGTGTTAAAATACACCAGGCTCTAGGGTCACCTGTGCAGGGCAAAGTCAGCCATCGGGTAAGAGACTCTCCCCAGTCCAACACGCCCTGAAGAAACACAAGCTGGCTCCATGCAGAGAGCTCAGAGAGATGCCTTACCAGTCACCAGGGGGCCCAGCCACCCCCAGCCAGGTGGTAGGCATGTCACTGATAAAGATCTCAAGGGCTCCAGCCTCTGCCACCAGCTGACCAACACCCCACACCAACCAGGCCACCGCTTTTGAAGTGGAATTGTTCTACAAACTTGGGTAACCGGTACATACAGAAGAAATTCAGGTCTGGTTTTTCGAGGTACTGGGTTTGAGGCACCCCCAGATCATGGAGTGGGGGCATTCCAGAGGCAGAAGGTAGACGCAGTGTCGGAGCTCAGTGAGCCATCATTGTTTCTATGAGTATGGCTGGCTGCTCTGGCCTAAACCCAGACAGCCCAGCCCCGAGCTAAGGAGCTCGCAGTGTGCTAGGGGTGGAGCGGGAGCGCGTGGACCTGACATGATGCAGGCGGATGAGGGAAAGCATGGCGATCAGGACTGAGCCATCTCCATTCTTTGAAGAGGAGCAAGTAGGGGTGCAGAAGTTCTATTTCCATAATGTATTGCCCCAACCAAATCTGAGTAGTGTCAAACACAGACACTCACAGACGGACTAAAGATCTAGGCAATGGGGAGAGGAATTGTTATGAGTTCTTGACTTGAAATCAAGAACTAGGCAAACTGCATGCCTTGGCAACAGCCCCGCTGGGTAATTGTGTATTAATCCCAAATGGACCCAGATAAGACTCCACATATTACTTCAAAGGCAAGTCAAACAAAATAAATTAAAACAAAAATGCAAAAAACAACATGTAAATTCACCTATTTGGCCTTTTTCAAAGGTCACATTTGATCCTAAGCACACACTCACCCACAGGCTACTGTCTATACAGAAAGGAGAGCATGACTGTACTTTGGATCCTGACTCCATTACTAGCCTACGAAGTACACCCACCATTCCCAGCTCACGGATGTTAACACTGGAACCTACAAAGGACTCTCTCTGCTCTCGGAGTCGTAAGTTGGAAAGCAGCAGGATTTGGACTCAAATTATTTCCTTCTCTTTCAGGACCACCCCTGCCTTCCAGGAGGTTCCACAGAGACGAGTAAATACAGCAAAGGTCTCCAGGGCTTTGAAAGCCCTTGGAGAGGTGATGCACAGGTGGGAAGTGGGAGCTAGAAAGGCTCCAAGGCCCCCTTTGATGGTAGGGGTGTTGAGCTAAATTTTGTGGGAAGTGATAAGAGTGTTGTGTGAATAGCTCTGGCCAAGGTTTACATGCCTAACAGCATCCAGGTGATGCGATGTGGTCTAGCCTAGAGACCATACTTTGACCCTCATGCTTCTAATTTACTGTGCTGCCCTCCACCATTTAAGCACGTGTAACCCATAAAGGTAACCTGAGCCCCACCTACACACCGGTATCAGAGAGGAAACACAGATGAGGAAGGGCGTGTGGGGTCCACAGGCAGCAGCACGGTGCTGGGTTCAGCCGGAGTGAAGAAGGAAGGAAAGGACCTTGCATTTTGTCATTTCGGGCGTCAGGCTCTCTGGACAGGAGACAATTCTCCACCCTTACAAAAGACTTGGCACCGTCTGGAGATAGCTTCGATTTTTACAGCTGGGATGCGAAATGCTACTGGCATCCAGTGCACAGAGACAAAGGTTAACACTCAGGCTCCCACGGGACAATTTCCTGCAACAAAGCATCATAGTGCACAAATGGCAATGGCTGGTAAATGATTCAGACTGAGAAACCCGAGCATATTAAGCACAGTGGCTTCCTCCCGAGGTCAGCGTGTGCTCGGGTTGGGGAAAAGATTTGTTTTAAGGAATTGGCTCACCCAGTCACAAGGGCTACCAGGTCCCAAATTCGCAAATTGGAAATGACAACTGGACCTGAGGTTCAGCCTCCAGTGCAGACGCAATCTGCAAGGAGAATGTCTTTCTCTTTGGAGGAAACTCTGGCATTTTCTTAGGGTTCCACTGATTAAGTAAAGCCCTGCCACCATCTCCTGAATTAAATGTTAATCACTTCTGAAAGCTATCGTGACAATCACCTAATTCTCAAAAAAAAAAAAAAAGAAAGAAAAAGTTGAGGCAGAGTTCACACTTGTTTAAAGATGAAATAAAACACAAAGACGGTAAAGACTCCCTGTTAGGTGTCTAGCAGCGTCTCCACGTAGAAGCCCTACCTCGTCCAGACGCAGTGTGGAAATCTCCCTGCTGTTTCATCTCTTCTCATCCAACTGCACGCACCAGCCACTGTTACTATCTTTCTTTTTTTTTCCATCAGTTTTCATTTCGTAGGTCAGATGCTGAGGTGCAGGGATGCACAGCCCAGAACTAGATCAACAGATTACAAGCCGACGATCCAGGATCCTCTTCAAAGAATGGATGAGGCTGAGGTGGCTTGGCTCCTGGGTCCACACCCTAACCTGTCCTCACACTGGAGCCCACTTACCTCTCACCGGGCACCTGGCCCCACCCCGGAAGGCGTGATTTGACTGATCTGAAAGGTCTGGTGGGTTTTTTCTTTTTTTAAACCCAGAAGGTTCTAGGGCACGGCTGAGACTGGGAACAGGTGCCACCGATTCTACCAACTGGCAGTCAGCCCACCGATGCCTGTGAGGCCAATCTAAGGCCTGTGTTTGCTTTGCTATGGGCACAGCCTTACCTGATCATTTACTTTTCTGCTTTTTAATTTTAAATTTTAAATCGAGGCAGAGTTTCTCTGTTGTAACTCTGGCTGGCCTGGAACTCACTCTGTAGACCAGGCTAGCCTCGAACTAACAGAGATCTGCCTGTCTCTGCCTCCCGAGTGTTGGGATGAAAGGCGTGCGTCACCACCGCTCGGCTTAATTTTTAATTTCCCACATGACCTGCATTGGGTCCTCTCAAACTTTGTCTGTAAAATATTAATTTTTTCTTTACTATTATTCTCTCATACAATACATCCCAACCACAGTTTCTCCCCTCCTTCACACTCCTCCCAGTACCCCACCCCCACCCCTGCGCAAGCACGCCTCCCCCAGATCCACTCTCTCTGTTTCCCTTCAGAAAAAGAGCAGGCCCCCCAAGGATATAAACTAAACCCGGCACAGCAAGATACGGTAAGACTAGGCACAAACCCGCATATCAAGGCTGGATGAGGCAACTCAGTAAGAGGAAAAGGTTCCCAGAATCAGGCCAAAGAGTCAGAGGCACCCCGACGACTCCCACTGTTAGGAATCCCACAAAAACACCAAGCTAACAACCATAACATCTGTGCAGAGGACCCAGCGCAGACTCACGCAGGGGGCATGATTGCCACTTCAGTCTCTGTGAGCCCCTATGAGCCCTGCTTAGCTGATTCTGTAGGCCGTATTCTCCTGTGTCCTGACCTCTCTGCCTCCTACAATCCTTCCTCCCCTTCATCTGCGGGGTTCCCCAGCGCCAAGGAGAGGGACCCAATGGAAAACTCCAATTTAGGCTCTCTCTCCGCCTAATGTTTGACTGCGGATCTCTGAGTCTGCTCCCACCAGCTACCGGAGGAAACCTCTCCGATGCGGATTTGACCTGATCGTTTATGAACCAGCGGCAGCTGTGATTACATCGCAGCGGCTCACTTGAGAGGCTGTGGCACTAAACTGTTTTATGTAGCGCTTTCCAGAATCATAGCCAACTTTCCCCTACTCCATTGCCCGCTAAGTGAGGTCCTCCTGTTAGAAACAGACTCTCCACCAAACATCCTGAGCCAGAATCTGCATTTTAACAGAAGCCCCAGGTGGCCTGTATGTAGGGCAAGGCTTGAGAAGTCCTGCTCTGTGCCCACCTGGCTACTGCCACCCTCTCTAGCCTTAAAAAAAAACAAACTGTATTACATTTATTTATCTATATGTGCACATATGTGTGGGGGCATGTAAGTGCCAGGATGTGTATGCACACACCATGGCGTACATGTAGAGGTCAGAGGACAGCCTGCAGAAGTGAGTTCTAGCCCACCACAGGGCTTCCAGGGATTGATCACAGGTCATCAGTCTTGGTTGGCAGGGGCATTTCCTTGCTGAGCTCTCTCACTGAGCCCTCACTCTCTCTCCTTTCCTTGCTTCTGGTTGCTTCTTCCCCATGAAATAAGGTCCCCTCTCTGAGTTTTCTCTCCTGGCATCTTGTTATTTTTCTTTGAAGTACCATTCAAATCTGTGGCTAAACATTCATTGGAGTATTTTCTCTTTGCTCTCTATCCCTCCATGAGACCGGCAGCCTCATGAGATCAGGGCATGTAAAAGATCTCTAAACTCTGTAAATCAGCTGGGCAGGGCGATGCATGCGTGCAGTCCTAGTACTTGGAAGTGGGGGCAGGAGGGGTCAAGACTTCGAGGTCATACTTGGCTCTAAGCAGGGAATTTGAGGCCAACCTAGGCTATGTGAGACCTCATTTCAAAAGCAAACAAAGCATAAATCAGAGCTGGGGAGAAGGCCCAGTGGGTAAAGTGTTTGCCAGGAAAACACAAGGACCTGCGTTTAAATCTCCAGAAGCCATGTAAAAGCCAGGCATAACAGCACACACTGGGGGCAATGGGAGCATAGAGACAGGAAGATCCCAGGGGCTCACTGCCAGTCAGTTACCACAAGCGTCCAGCTTCAGGTTCAGTGAGAGACCCTGACTCAAAAAAATAAGGTAGGGGAAGACATCTGAAGTTGACCTCTGGCCTTCACATGGGCAAGTACACCCCTAGACACACATGGAGCACATGTACAACACACAAACACACCTATATACACATACACATGTACAACACACATGTATACACGCAAGCAAAACACATACATGCACATATGTACACATGTATACAATGCATATGTGCACACTTCTATAACACACAGATACATGCACACACACGTACAGCACATTCATGTACACATATATAACATAAACATATACACATGTACAACACACATGTACAATGCACACATGTATGATACACATGCATAATATACACAACACACATTCACAAACATGTATAACACACATATACACGTGTACAACACACACACATAAAGTGTAAACCACGCTGCCTTAATAGCAAGTAGAGAACAGCCAAATGGGAAAGATAGTGAATGCAGTAGGCTATAGGAAGCTGTTAGACCAACTTAGGGCCTCAGAGTCCTGGGATGGGGAGCAGGTAGGTTAGCTCTAATTCCCTGCCTTTGCATTCTAGAGCTAAATGTGACTATTCAAGCACAGACATTTTCAAGAGCTTTGGGAAACCTCTGCAGAGCAAGATTCCAATTTCACCAGCTGTTCATTAAATGAAATAGCCATCTATATCAGGAATTTAATTAGAAAGCCCAGAATGTGATCCTGCCTGAGAAAGTTACACTGCAGGCAGCTGCTTTGCCCCAGGAGACTAGGGGAGGCTCTGACTGTTTTACATTCTCTCCCTCCCGACGAGAGCTCTCCTCCACTGATTTTGTTCAAAAATGCCCTTGTGGAAGCCTGAACAATTTTGAATGGCTAGCTTATTGTATGGAGATTAAGTACCCCAGCTGCTCCTGGCAAGAGATTTGTAGTTGTCTTTCAAACAGGACACAAGCCAGCTGACTTGGGCAACTTCCCTTAGGACCCTGAATCACATTTGCCCGTGGAGAGCTAGCATTGTGACCTTTACTTAGAAGAAAAGAACTTCAAGGAGATGATAAGGGATGAAGGCCTGGCTCAGTGGGTAAAGTGCTTGCCACGGAAGCAGGAGGGCTGGAGTTCCGATCCCCAGCACCCATGGGGGAGTGGTGCAGGGGGGGAAGCTAGACTCAGAATGTGTGTCTATAATCTCAGAACTAGGCAGGTGGAAACAGGGAGGCTCTTGAAGTTCCTTGGCCATCCAGGGTAGTCAGATTGGTAAGATCTAGGTTCAACAAAAGACCGTCTCAAAAAATAAGGGGTGAATCACTGAGGAAGACATTCCAATGTGGATATCTGGCCTCAACAGGTACACACACACACACACACACACACACACACACACACACACACACACAGAGGGAGAAAGAGAGAGAGAGAGAGAGGGAGAGAGAGGGGGCTTGTCTCAAAAATAAGTGGAATAATGTTGCTGTCCTGGAAGGGGCCTAGCTTACAGACAGGTTATCCAGTGGGAACATTCTAAGTACATTTTAGTAAACCTTCCACCTGCTGAAAAAGGAGAACGAAGCTTAAAGGAACCAACCGAAAGAGAGAAAGCCTCCCGAAAGCAGAGTGCGGAACACGGGCTCCAGTCTACACTGAGAGGTCCTACGCTATCACCTTAACTTAAACTCCCAGAAACTCATCGTCCCCCATCTGTGAGATGAAATAAATGTCAGTTCACATCTTCATCCAATCACCTATCATTCATTCCCTCATTCCAAGGATCTTTGTTTGTTTTTTCTGGGTTTCTCTGTGTAGCTCTGGCTGTCCTGGAACTCACTCTGTAGACCAGGCTGCCCTCAGACTCAGAGATCTGCCTGCCTCTGCCTCCCTAGTGCTGGAATTAAAAGTGTGTGCTACCACTGCCTAGCTTCAAATGATTCTTTTAAATATGTACTAAATAGCAGGCAGTGTGCCAGGCAAAAGATACACAATGAAAGCAGATCCACACATGAGGTTCTGCCCTCACGAAGCTTGCAGTCAACTGAAGAAACAGTGTGTGTGTGTGTGTGTGTGTGTGTGTGTGTGTGTGTGTGTGCACTAAATATGAAGTCACAACTATGGTGTATACAGAGAAGGGGTCCCTCTGACACCCCACAGTTAACCCATCAACAAATCTTGTGACCCATACCTTCAAAATACGTTTCAAATGTCAGTTCCCAACTATACCACCATGACTTCCAGCTGAATTAATACACCACACAGCCCCCATCTAATCTACTATCCACACAGAAATCAGATCTCAGAAGACTACAAATCAGGTCAGTAAGTGCTGTGTACCAAGTGCCTGGTGACTGTCCATGATGCTTAGACTAGAGTGCATTCTGGAAGGCTCATGAGGATTGCATGGTACAGGCCATGCGGGCCCTGGTCTCTTCTGCTAGACTTTTCCTTCTACCCTCTACTCCAGCCACGCTGGCATCTGTGCCCCCTGAGCATGCCATTGTGTACTGGGTAAGAGGTTCTTGTGCACACAGATAAGCGCTGGAGAAGCCAGGAAAGCTAAACATGCATGCTTGTTTCTCGTTTCCCCAAAGGAAGGAGATGTTTTCTTGTCTTCCACTCAGAATTCTGGGAAAGGATGTAGTGTACAACCTAGTGAGCCTTTGCTATCAGTAAGGCCAGGCATCACCGAAATCCTTGAATATTATGTCTGTTTATCCCAGACTTTCCCCCTAAATCTTGAGCATGCTTCTCAGTCCATAAAACCCATCCTTGTGAGAGATGTCACTTGTATTTCACATCAGCCTAAGTGACTTCTATCTTATCTTAGGCCAGGCCAATCCTGACTCCCCGGGTGTTATGTTTACCCTAGTAATTCTCCCAAACCCTTATCTTGAGCATTGTTTCTGAGTCAACAGAACCCTTCTTTACGGAAGAAGCCATATGTACTTTGCAAAGAATTTCAATGTAAACATATCTTAGGCTTTGTTGTACACACTGGACTGAGTTGTCTCAGAAAACACTTTCCCCCAAAATTGTGCTGTGCTTAAATATGGCTAAAATAAACCACCTGGCATCAGACTCCGGAAGTTTGTCCTGGCACCAACCAACCAAGTCAGGCTGAACTGTGCTTCATTCTCACCTCACCCGGATCATTTCCCTGCTGACTGTAACACTCGAAGGGACCCCCCCACACACACCAATGCAGATGACCGCAGACAGGTTAATTTGCTACCTTATTCACTCAAAGATGTTGAGATATTGATACTCAGAGACCCTGGCCTCTACCTCCAATGTTGCCTTCCCAGAGGACCCTTCCTGTTCATCTGGAATCACCTCCCCAACACATAGGTCAGTTACCAGTTAATTCATCCTTTACCTAAGGCGGTGTTTAATTCCATTCCAAAGTTATTTGTCGACTTCTCTGGTGTTTGTTTCCTCTCTGGAAGTGGGACTTCTCCCATACCATTTTCAATTATCTACAGCAGATGTTGGACACAAAAGGATGCTGAATAAATATTTATTGTTATTCTACACTAGCAGTTCTCAAACTGTGGGTCGCAATCCCTTTGGGAGTCTGATGACTCTTTCCTAAGACCATCTGCATATCGGATATTTACATTACAATTAATGACCATAGCAAAATTAGTTATGAAGTAGCAATGAAAATAATTTTGTGGTTGAGAGTCACCACAACATGAAAAACCATATTAAAGTTTTAAAATATTAAAGCAGCATTAGGAAGGTTGAGAACCAGTACTCTATACTGTGATGACCTAAGTCCTGACACAGTAAGAATTGCTAATTTCAGGACAGTCAGGGAATCAGCTTGCTTGTGGGAGAGCTTAATGCTGAAAGAATGGTGTGAGTTTACCAGGTCAAGGGAGTGTGGTATTGTCTGGGGATCAAGGAACGCTCAAAGGCTCTGAGGTAGGAAGGAAAATATGTAGTCAAGAAATTGAAAAATGAGCTGGAGAGATGGCTGAATCAGCAAGTTCTTCCATGCGAGCATTAGAAGCTGAGTTCCATCTCCAGAGACTTCCCCAAAATAAAACACACAAAAGACCTGGGCACATGGGCCTGCATTTATAATCGCAGGGCTAGGAAGGAGATGGGCAGATCCCTGGGACTTGTTGGCCAGCCAGCCTAGCCTACTCGCCAAGTTGTAAGGCAATGAGAGATGATTTCATAGAAAAACAAAGCGTAGAGGAATAGGTCTGTGTGAAAGGTAGGAAGGGTCTGTATGCCATGGATCTACATTCAGAGGCTTGTGTAGTCTGGATAGAATATAGACACACCTTTAATCCCAGTATTCAGAAGGCAGTGGTGGTCCATGCCTTTGATCCCTAAGAAAAACAGAATGTGGAAGCAGACACAGGAGGCAGAGCTCAGGAGTCAGTGTCGCAAAGGAAGTGACTTCCTCGGAGATGCATCAGAGTAAATGCCAGACAAAGTGACTAATCAGAGGAAGGGTAAACAGAGTTAGTCAGAGTGAGGACGTGCCCCACTCTCCTGATATATAAGGCAGGCTCTCAGCTCAGAGAGGGGAGCTACAGTTAGTCAGTTAAAGAGTCAGTTACAGAGGCAAAATGGAGCAATGGGAGCTCAGGGAGAGACACACAGACACACATTACAGAGCTTGGCAGAAGAAGTCAGTATCAGACAGGAATCAGTTTGAAGGCGAGCAGCTTGAAGAGTTTGAGCAAAGAGTGAGCGACAGAGGCAGGCTGGAAAGTGAATTACAGAAGTCAGTTACAGCAGGCAGAATGGGGCAGTGAGAGCAGAAGCAGGCTGAATAATTAGAGTTCAGAGGGAGCTAGTTGGGGTGGCTCAGTCAGCAGTAGAGACTTAAATGCTCTAGACTGTACAGAGAGGCTGAAGCCTTCCAGTTCTAGGCTTAAGAATAGATTGTATGGAGGCTGAAACACTCTAGGGCTCCACGACTAAGGACCAGCGGGCCGGTGATTTAATTAGACAAGGAATAAAAGCCTTTGCCCTGAATCAATGGCTACATCTAGTGTGAATCTACACCTACAACAAAGAATGATGCATGGATCCTGAAACAATGCTCGAGGCTGTCCTTTGGTTTACACACACACACACACACACACACACACACACACACACACACGCACACACACACACACACACACACACACACACACAGGTAGTGGTGTCAGAGGACAGAAAGGTGCTAGGGTTTTTATTGCTGTGATGAAACACCATGACCAAAAACAACTTAGACAAAGGGTTTGTTTTTGTTTTCACTTCCAGGTAACACTCCATCACTGTGAGAAGTCAGGCAGGAACCTGGAGGCTGGAACTGATGCAGAGACCATGGAGTAATTCTGTTACTGCTTTGCTCCTCCTGGCTTGCTCAGCCTTTCTTATATGCCCCATGACAACTAGCCCAGCAGTAGCACTACCCACAATGAGCTGCACCTCCATCAATCATCGATCAAGAAAATGCACACTGTCTTTACTGAAGGCAATCTAGAGGAGTATTTCCTTACTGAGGTTTCTTCTTTGCAAATGACTCTACTTGTGTCAAGTTTGACATAAAATTAGCCAGCACAGCCCTGAATGAAGTTGGCTTCAAGGAAGTAGCCAGACAGACTACTCATGGCTGCACAGGACCCATTCATGATTTGTGTTTTTATTCCTAGATTATGAAAGGATTTTAACCTGGAGGAGTTAGGGAAAGAATCAATCATTTTTACTTACAAAAAAATTATTTGAAAAAATTTATTAGATCCCTGCTTTAAGCCACACAGTAAAATGGGAAAAGATTACTGGGGGAAAAATTGGTCCATTTCAATGGCAGAGATTCAAGCCACTGAGGCTTCTGCCCCCAGTGCTGGGGAATCAAACCCAGGTCTCTGCACATGCTAACATGCTAAGCATGTGTTCTGCCACTGAACCATATCCCAGGCCCTGAGCTGCTGAGTTCTGTGGCTTCTCACTCATCACCAACCGCTTTGGAGCCTTACATCCAGACTAAACTGATCCTTCTCTCTTTCTTTCCTCTTGTAAAAAACAAACCAAAAGCCCACTGATTGAAAACTTCCCTTTACCATAAAAGAATGGTGTCTGTCTGAACTACTTTTCTGCTCATGCAAGAATGTGACCCAAGTGTGAGCAGGAAGCTTCTAGGCTTCCGAGGCATGCATTTTCCACTGTTCCCTGCAGGCAAGGAGTGCTCAAAGCCTGGGTCTGCTGCCGCCTGAGTTCAAATCTCTCCCACTGACAGCTGTGGTCTTAAGAACAGCTATTCCTTGACCCTATCGTACGTGCCATTAACCATCAATTGACCTAGTTTCCTTTACTTGTGTGTGTGTGTGTGTGGGGGGGTAATGCATATGGTGCTTGGTAGGCTCTGAGTTCACTGAGAGAAAACTCCATGGGTAGAAGACTCAAAGATCCCCTTTGTAAAGACCTGAAGGCCCCAGCTCCTCGGGGTGGTCCTAGCCAACCTTCTCACTGAAACTCTATATCTCCGCAAGCTGTCTTTCCAGGGTAGGGGGTTCAGCAGGTACAAGGGCTGGAACAGCACAAATACCCTCTGGCCATCCAGTGCACTGCCCAGCTCGTCCCCTGCTGCTTCAGCTGGCTAAGGTGACAACAGAGCAACTGTGTCTGCAGCAGCTTTCTCCATAAGAGATAGAAAGGCCAGGGACTGGGGAGAAAACGCTTGCCATGCAGACAGGAGTGGGGGTTAGACCCTCAGTGTCCACGTACAAGCTGAGCAGACAATAGCATGCTTGTAACCCCAGAACTCCAGAATCAGAGACAGGGAATCCCTAGTAAAGCTGGCTAGCTAAGACTAGCCAAAGAGGTGAGCCTTATGTTACAAAGAGACCCTCCCACCTCAATAAATAAAGAAGGGAACAACTGAGGAGGACACTCAATGTCAATACACATGTGTGCACACATACATATATGCTCATACATCCATGTGTGTACATCCATGTAAAACAGACATGCACATGCACACCACACACACGCTCACATACAAATAAAAAGAACAGAGGACAGGGCTTCTGGAGCACCATGGAAGTAAGTCAGCAGATGGATGAAAACCTTCAGGCTTGAGGAGCAAGGAGATTTCTATTAAAAGTATTTTGCACCACAGAATATTTGTGGATTTATCTAGTCAGCTCTATCTGAGAACATGATGTGAGGACCCAACATAAACATCACTAATCATTAATTTACCAATTCTCTTTATAGTGACTGTTTATTACATCGTGTGTCCGGTAAGTATTTGGATCTACGGCCCAGGAGTTTTTCAAAATGTGTGTCTGTGGCACCCCGGCCCTGCCAGCTTGCACACGTCTTGTCACATATCCTAAGGTAAGTAGGCCAAAGCAGTAACTTGCCAAATATACCTAAAAGTCCCCAAAGCCTGCCATCTCCCCGAAGGGCTATCATCTCAGCTTCCACCTCAGTCATGTACTTTACCGGGCTGCCTACTCCACTATCTGAGTTCTTTACCTTCCTCACCCAGCGCTACAAGTCTGGGAGTTCATTTACTGTGCATCCCCACCAGTTAAATCACCTGCAAATGTGCCTAGCACGTTAGGAGCACCCTAGTGACCTTTCCCTGGAGGCCTAACAATTAGACGCTTAATGGCCCCTGATTCAGGATGATGACAGCAATCAGGGAGAAGGGAGAGAGCCAAGCAGCAGTCTCGGAGGAGAGGAGTTTATTGAGTCAAAAACTCTTAGAAAAAGCTTTATGCTTGGCTCTGATCCAGGGAATGCAGTGGTTGACAGCTGGGAGGAAGGGTCATTTGGAGGAAACCGTGCAAGAGTTATGGAAGGCTTGCTTTTCCAAAAGCACATACTATGTCAGAAAAGCAAGGTGTTTTTGCTGAGTCGCCAATGCCTTCCTGCTTCTGGGCTTCACCCACAGGTACTACGTCAACATGGACCTCTACCTCCTGCAGCATGGCCTTCCCTATCTCAGAGTGTCACAGGGTCAACTCAAGCATTGTCCTATCTTGTTGACTCCAAAGTAACTATTACTAAGTACCATATGTGTGCCAGGAACCCAAAACCCATAATTCATCAAATCCTCTCAATCTTCCTAGCTTGAGTATTGTTTCCATTATCAATGGAAAAAGTAAAATTCAAAGGGTATCTATGAGTTGCTAGTGTTTGTGAGCTATCAAAGACTCCAGTGTTGGCTTGTTTATTCATCCACAGATATTGACCTTGGCTGAAGCTGGCTTGGAGAACACACACACACACACACACACACACACACACACACACATTCAAAATCAGAGAAATCAGTTTACAAAAGATCAATCCTGTTAAGGAGGAGTAGGGCACTGTCTCTGTTCCCAGTAAAGAGAGTCCAATAAAGCTTCTCTTAGGACAGGCCTTTGATAGTACTTGTGCCATAAAGGGAGGGAAGCAGTTAGCCAGGACTTGGAGCCTAGCAAATAATACTGCCCAGTTAGAGGATATCCCAGGTACAAATGGCAGGAGGTAGGAGAGAGAAAAGTCTCCCTACAGACCTGGAGGAAGGGACTGGGGGCAGTGCCTCAGGCATGGAATTGGTGTTAGGTAGTGGGAGGATTTTTAACCAGGACCAGGATGGGTTTTCTCCTAAAGCAGCTGGGGCGTTTCAAGCAGACAAAGGTATAAGCAGATGATATTAGGAAGATCCCCTGGGTTGAAACATGGAGGCTTCAGGTAGGGGAGTGAGAGGACAGGTGGAGAGGTAGACCAGGAAGCAGGCGTCAGGCGGGTGAGAGGGCACTGCTGGAATAGGAGGTTGCTGTACAAGGGGCACAGGAGGGTTGGCAAAGATCGTTGGGAGAAAGTTAAACTGTTAGGAATTGGAATTGGAAACTGATCAGATGGGATCGTCTGCGAGGGCTACGGAAAAGGGCAAGGCTTCAGGGCTTCTTCTGTGCTTTCTGATGAGGCCACTGGATTGTGCCATTCATAGGAAGAGGGGACGGGGCTGATATTGTGGGGCTAGTTGGGATTTGCAGTGTGTATAGTCCAAGTTCCTCGTGGGCAGTTGGAGACCTGGAGCTGGGTACTCAGGAGAGGTATGGCCCGAGAGTGTGGGTCAGGAAGTCATTGCTTAGCAAATGGTGACTGTCTTAGTTAGGGATTCACCCACATCAACTCTTATAAAAGAAAATGCTTAATTGGGGCTGGCTTACAATTCAGAGCTTCAGTCCATTACCATAGAGGAAGCATGGCAGCATGTGGGTAGGCATGGGACAGGAGAAGGAGCTGAGAGTTCTACATCCAGATTCACAGACAGCAGGAAGGAGTGTGAGCCACTGGGTCTAGCTTGAGCTTCTGAGCCCTCAACACCCTCCCCACCGTGACACATTCCCTGCAGTAAGGCCACTCTTCCTCCAACACAGCCACACCTACTAATGGTGTCACTTCCTGTGAGCCAGTGGGGGCCATTTTCATTCAAACCCCCACAGTGACTACCTATGGAAGGCACTGGAATGTCTAGAAAGACCTTGCAGGGGCCAGCTTCACCGCCATGAGTTCATCTGAAACACCTCCGTGACCAGTAGAATGGCTCCTTGTGTTATTTCTCTAATTACAGCATTGCAGCAAGTTCCCTCCTACTCTGAGATCGCGCTGAATCCTTACTGCCTCCCTTTGCCCCATGACACAGTTTCCAAGTTCTGATTTAGGAGCAAGTCAGGACCAAGAAGCCAACCAAGCCAGGCACAAGTGAAACAGCTTTAGTTAGGCACAGAATTCTGCTCTTTAGTTTGAAAAGCAGGAGCTCCCTTCTTAATATTTGGCTTCAATAGTATTGGAATTATGATTGTTGATAAGTATAGTTAAGCTGGCAAAATTATACTATCTATCATGTGTACTGAAATAGTAGCATAGGTTTCCACAAAATCAGACCCTGAACAAGAATTCATGTGACCATGTGTCCTAGATTGCTTTCTGTTTCTGTGATAAAACACTCTGGCCCAAAGCAGGATGATGGAGTTTATTTGGCTTACACTTCCAGGTCATGGTTCATCATTGAAGGAAGTCAGAGGAGGCAGAACTATGGAGGAACACCACTTATTGATCCAGCCTCTGACTTATGCTCAGGCAGCTTTCTTATATAGTCCAAGCCCACCTGCCTAGAGCCTGGTGATGGCTCCAGGGGGCTATGTCCTTCCACAGCAATCAGATCAAGATAATAGCTCACAGAAATGGCCTAAGGCCAATCCTGTTGGGGCAGCTCTTCAGCTGAGGTCACTTCAGATTGTGTTCATGTTGACAATAAAAACTAATCAGGTTACTAGGTTATTTGGAAAGATTCCTGAAATCACAGAAGTGTGGAAAGGAGACAGGGAAGGGAAGGAACCAATGTTCATGTGCTGGTGCTCTCCCACTGTGCATACCTAGAACTCTGTTCCCTTGGAAAAATGGGAAGATCGGTTCCCAGGAACTGGTCACAAAGACAGGTATCTCCTCACCTGACGTTAGGTACATCACTCCCAGGATTGTCAACTCCCCTACCCTGTCCCACAGGGGTCAGATAGACACACCCAAGGCTGAGGGAATTCTCAGGCAGAACCACTGTGCTGCAGGTAAGAATGCACTGAAAGCAAATGAAGAGAGAACATGGCCAGGCAGGGTTCTGACATCACCAGCCAGCCAGCAGCGAGGGGCTGGATCCGGAGGTCTGGACTCTGCTTTAACGTGTGTCATCTTAGCATTCTAAATTCTAACCACCCCAGAGTAAACACAGAAGTAAATGGATTATACACTAGCCCTACACGCTAGCTTGGGGTGAGGCACAAGTACCAAAAGATGGTGTTTTGTACGACATTTTTCCCCTCACTGAACAATAATAACCAAATATGATGATGGCTTGCTATGAGCTTCAAAGTTCAGTTGTATTTGGACTCACATAATGGAGACTTTGGGTCAGAATTTCTCGTCAAACATTAGCCAAGCTGTTTTTAAGGACCCAATGAGTGATTAGTTTATGATTTTTCAAGCCAACACAAACGCCTTTGTCAACTAATTCTGGAAGAACTTCCCTTCTCCAAGGTTTAGAGTGGATGTCGTACTTACAGCCCATCAGCGTGCACTAGAGTCAGAGTCCAGACCCTTAACAGCGAATGGTTATATAGTCGTGTGTACACTTACTTCCCTCCCCCACGTGAGCTAAGAAGAATGTTGAAGTCCACATTCATTAAACCAAATTCATTTATATGCTCTATTTTTCTTCTCTTTCTTCTACCATCTGGACATGTGGAGAAAACCCTTTCTCTTAATGCTGAAAGTAAAGCAGAAGTTTCTGTAGACTCGTTATTTGGAACTATAAAACGTTCTTAACTCTTAGCATTATTTCAGCTGAACAGGATAACATGCGAAGGTGAGGTTCGGAGTCATGACAGACCAGCTGCTTCTTGCTCTGGCAAGACCAACCTTCAGCAGCAGGATGGCACTAATATGTCTGCCTTTATCTTGCCTGAGAGCGTGCATATTAATAGATTCTTCCTGGAGATTGTACAGTTTAAGGATTTTCAGAGCATCACAAAATTTTGCACATTACTGAATTTTCTGAGTGTCTGCCGCAGCTTCCAAGGAGACACATACTCCAGCCAGAGTTCTGGAATCCTAGCAGTCGCTCATTTACCAAATATTTATTGAGTACCTACTAAGTGATAGGTGCCATGGGAAACACTAGGGATAAGAAAAACATAGAACATTTTTTCGTTTGGCACACGGTTTGTGTTGGCTGAACAGTATCCGTTTCTGCCCTTGGGTATCCCTTCCAAATCCCCATGCCAGGGCTGCGCACTCACTCCAAGATCAGAAGGCGGGTAAGAAAGCAGGAGAGAGACTGAGGCAAAGACCATCATTTCTTCATTAAGTGTGCCTTTTAATTAGCCACTATGTGACAAAGGCTCTCTGTATCTTCACCCCCTTTCTTGGAACAGCTTGGGGTTGCTGTGAAAGACTGCTCTAAATTTTTGAAGGTGTAGATGCATAATATGGATTTTGTAAATGTTTTCTGACATTTTGCTCCTCAATAAATATTCTGAATGCTACTGCTATACTTCGTACTCAAGGGATCATTCTATTTATTTATTTAGCAAGTGTCCCATGTAGCCCTCGCTGGCCCCAAACTCAGTATGTAGTTGAACTCCTGATCCTCCTGTCCCTGCATTCCAAGGGAAGGGATCTTGGATGTTCATCGCCACACCAAGGGGTTTTACATTTTAGTAGTCATCCCCTTCTGCTGACAGGGCAGGGGCTGAGAAAATGGCTTAGAGATGCTTGCAGCATTAACATGAGGACCTGCAACCTCATGGCAGGTGATGGGTCACATGACTGTTGTCTCTATGCTCAGGAGGCAGAGGTGGGGTTCCCTGAGGCTTGCTGGTCAATCTAGCTGAATTGGAAAGTGCCAGGCTCAGTGAGAGACCTGTCTCAAAGCAAGATGGAGAGGGGTTAAGGGAGATACCTGACATCACCCTATACACGGGTGTGGGCAGTGGACTAGAAAGATATTTTCAGCATCACAGAACCATGATCCATAGAGTCAAAAACAACAAATATGCTTTATTTTTTTACTTTACTTTATATGTATGGGTATTTCACCTACATGTATGTCTGTGCACCACATGTGTGTCTGGTGCCAGCAGAGGCCATAAGAGGTGTCAGATACCCTGGAACTGGAAGTCACAGACGGTTGTGAGCTACCATGTGAGTGCTGAGAATTGAACCCAGGTCCTTTGCTAGAGCAGCTAGTGAACTTAACCAATGAGCCGTCTCTCCAGTCCCTCAAGTGTGCTTTTTAAATTCAACTACCTATGGAAATAATTTGATCTCTCTGGGAAAAGTTTCCTCAAACCATAAAGCTTAAGACAGGAGACATACACGAGTTCAGTACAGACTCACACACATACACCCGCCCACCTCCCTCCAGGCAACATCTCTTCCAGGATAGCTGCATGCCTGAGTGACAGGCTTTCCCTAAGTAATCTTTATTAACTGGAACACTTCCAGGAAAAAAAGAGAGATTGCGCTTGGCAAATTTCTGCTCATCATGTGTTTTATTCCACAGAAACTAGTTGTTCACTGGGGTAGCAAACACTGAATAACATTGGTTCAGAATGACTTGTCCCAGACAGTTGTTTGCCTGATCATCTTCCCATCACCCTCTGTCTCCAAACAAATAAAAATCAAAACAAAACCTAACAACACGAAGAACAAGTAAAGGCATAGAAAACGCAGTCACCCACTTGTTTCTTGGGACCACTGAAGTGAGGATTTGCCTGCCGCTCTCAAATGCATACGCTTTAGCGTGGTCCTGATTTATTTACTTTGAAATATCGCTAACAACATCATTTTTAGTTTTGAGAAACTCTGAGCCAGGGCATATTTTACTGAGGGTTCCGCCATCATTTTTAAGAGCTTTATATTAGCAGGACTGTATAACACACGGTGTATCCAGATAAATAGATAATAAACCAGTTTCTAGCCATAGTTCTGTAGCTGAGCCCTTATTTGTTGACTTAATTATCTCTTGTCAGTACTGTCTACATAGTAAAATAAACTACAAAGTAAAATAAACAGTCCCTGAATTAATACTGCAAAAACTAAAACTTTAGACCCTCTGAAGGGATTGAGACAAGTAAATTGTATTTTACATTGAACAACAATTTTCTTATAGAATGATGTCACTAGAAGACTTACCAAAACCAAAGGATCTTGTTCCTGAAACAAAAGTTAATTCCCTAATGAACGCTTAACAAAAACTTTGTGAATATCAAAAGCTTTGATTTCTTATGGCACAGCGTTTAAGCATAGCAAACTTACGAGTAGAAGGGAACCCTTAATCCAGGTTCTCTCCCTCCTTCCCCTCCTCTCTTCATTCCTTGCACATTCCGTGTGTGTGTGTGTGTGTGTGTGTGTGTGTGTACTCGCCAGGGTATATATACACATGCAGAGTCAGAGGACGTGAAGGGGTCAGTTCTCCCCTCCTATCCTATGGGCCTCGGGTCTCCAAGCTTGGAGGCAGTGTCTTTACCCACTGAGCCATCCCACTGATCCCTCCTCTGCATTTCTAATATTATAAAAGGGTGGAAGGAAATGACAGCTTTTCTTAGAATGAGGCGAACATTTAAGGCTTTGTATTCCAAACCATTATTTAAATTTCTGGATTTTCGTGAACATGCCCTCACTGTGAAGATACTGAACAGCAAGCTGAACAGTGCAGGCTCACACTGGCATCCTTGGGATTTAATACCAGAAGCAATGCCTTGGGGCTGGAAAACTGACTCAGTGAGCAAAGTATTTGGTGCCCAAGCCTGAGAACCCGAGTGCAGACCCTCTGTGTGCCTGTGAAATCCCTGCACGTCGGGGAGCACCTCTATGACCCCAGTAATGGAGAGCAGACAGGAGAAGCCCAGGGGTCTCACTGGCTACTCAGTCGAGGTTTAGAGAGAGGTCTTGTCTCAAAAGGCGAGGTGGAGAAAAACAGAAGGAAACACAAGCCATCAATCTCTGGCTTCTACTGGCACAAACACAGGCAAGTCCACCCCCGCACACGTGCTCACACAAAGAAGCGATGTGTGGACTGGGAGAGGTGGTTCACAGCTAAGAGCGATCACTGCTCTTCCCAAAGGCTGAGCGGCGAGAAAGCTCCAAAGTGAAGAGTGGCTACTGCTCCCGCAGAGAACCAGAGTCTAGTTCCCAGCGCCCAGATGAGTGACTCACAACCGCCTGTAACTCCAGTTCAGGAGGGTCTGACGCCTCGCTGGGCACCTTAGTCATGTACACAGACCACATGGAGACACACGGCATACACAATTAAAAATTAAATGATTTTTTTAAAAAAGAGCAATATGTGCCATCCTGGTGGTACAAGCATGTGCATAAGTAGATGTTACTGGATGTGGATCCTCTGGTCACATAGCATCTCGAGGTGAACAGAGTACCCATGATGCTCTGCACACTAACAGAGCACCCACAATGCCCTGCACACTAACAGAGCACCCACAATGCCCTGCACACTAACAGAGCACCCACAATGCCCTGCACACTAACAGAGCACCCACAATGCCCTGCACACTAACAGAGCACCCACAATGCCCTGCACACTAACAGAGCACACTAACAGAGCATCCACAATGCCCTGCACACTAACAGAGCTCATAGCAGGCCTATTCCACACCTCAGTGCCCCTCATCATGTGGAGGTGAGACTCACTGACAAGGAACACATTGTGCCTACACCAGAAGAGACGGCGGCATAGAAGGGAAAGATATTCCAGAAGAAGATGAGGAACCAAAAACTTACACATAGGAATAAATGCAAATAAAAAAAACCCCTAAAACTGGTGCTCATCAAAAAAAAAAAAAATGTGGTGCCTTAAAAGGCACAACTCTCTGCCAGAGAGACGGCTCAGCCACTGAGATCCATCAGTACTCTTACGCCGGACTGAGTTGGTTCCCAGCACCTGCCCTGAGCAGCTCACGACAGGCATCACTCCAGCTCTGGGGGATCTATGCCCTCTGCTGGGGTCTGTGCTCATCCGTGCAGACTCCCCTGCACACACACACATAATTAAAAATAAACCTTTAAAGGTTAAAGATTAAGTGGGTGATGTAACTGCTGTATTCCGTAGCAATGAAACCCCTAAGAGAAGCTTCCTATGATCCTGAGTCTGGGGTGTTCACCATCTCAGTAACTCAACACCACCCCTTCTTCCCTGTTGATTTCTCAGTATTTACTAAAGTCCTCTTTAAACATCTCCATACTAGAAATTTCTAAAAAGGAGCCACGAGAAACCCTATCACAAGAGGCCACAAAGAAAAGAACATTATTTCCTAGTTCCAAGATTTTCCCTTCCTCCTCTGGCCTCCTCTGGTCAGAATTACTTGCAAGGTTGATACTGAGCCAAGCAGTCTGGGCTCCACTCATAGAAGAATGTCACTGGGAATTGATTTTTAAAAGACACACTTTGCCTGCCTGCCTGCCTTATCCCCTGCACCAACAATAAAACCCCAACGTTGTCTTTAATAGATCTGGGTGACATGGAGCAGGGACATTAGGAGCTGGGTACCTGCAGGCTTGGCAGTGGCTTTTCTTGGTTGAGTGGCCCTGTGTGCCTGCTACACACCAGGCCATGTGCAGGGCGTGGGGACTTGGGTAAGGCATCTCTCACCCCTGGAGCACCCCTGGGTGTGTGGTGGGGAACTCCCAACCCAAAGCAGAGGTGGCTATAGTATGCTGCTGATTCTCCAACAGTCTGGTGGAGAGAAAGGAACGGAGCCCAGCGAATGCAGTTCACTTAGTCCGGAGGGGATGAAAACCCCCAAAGAGGTACTTTTAAGCTCTTTAAATACAGAGATTTCCTTCACCTCAGCCCTTCTCTGTAACCTCTCTCATCTGGCTGATCCCCTGCCTCCCACCACTGTTCCACCTATTAACTTCGCTCTGTCACTTTCGTCCCCTGAGGACTTTGGCTCCTGGACTTACCTTGGGGAAAGTTCTACCCAGCCCTGGGTGGATTTTTCAGAGCGCACAGCCAGAGCGCACAGTCCCCTGCAGGACAGCCACTGGCGAGCAGGGGAGCCTGGGAGAGACTCAGTCGCAGGGAAGCCTGTGGCCTGCGGGGTCTGCAGGCTGTAGCTCCCACCACACCCCTGGCTCCTCATATGAACGCTGCTCTCCCCGCCCTGGTTGCCCCCAGGACTCAGCGTGCCTCTCCAGCCTTGGGGAGGTGACAGAGTGCAAAGGGGGTGTGGGGATCGCGGAGCTGGCACTATGCCGCCCGCCCGCCAGCTTCTCTGCGAGGAGGACCGCCCCCCTTCGGCTGCAGACCCTGGGGAAAGTGGAGGGCGGGGAAGTTGGGGCGTGCTCCGGGCTCGCCTTCAGGCTCTGCGCCCCGGGCGCGCACCAGAATAATCTTTGTTCCTAGTGCTAACCGCTGCCCCCTGAACGCTTGGCTTATCCTCCGGAGACTTCTTGGAGAGGGCTGGGGTCTAGAGTGGTAGCCCAAGAAGCTTTGAGTGGCAAGGACTTCTCTTTCTCCATGCTGAACAAGCGCTAGCTAATTGAGGCTGAAAATAGCCACTCTACTCTCCTCGCCGTTTTCATTCATCCATCCTTACGCGTCTCACAAGATGTTTGAGAGTACCTGCTGTGTACCTTGATTAGATGCCCGAACCACAAAACCATTGAAGCTGAGAGATCTTGGCTCGCTGTCTAGTTGCAGAGACAAACTTGAAAACAGAGGACATGGGGAAACTCAGAAAAGCCAATTCTAACTCCAGTTTGGAGATCAGGAGAGACGCTCAATTCCCAGATGAATTCTAAAGGTTAAGCAAGGCATGTAGGCTAGGAAGACAGGGTCCCAAACACCCAAACAGCAGCTGGAAGGACAAATGGGACCGTGAGTTCGCTTTAAGAGAACCTGAAGTTTGCTTATAAAAATAAAAATAAAATGAAGAGATTACGGTAAGCTTGTGTGAGTAAGAACCGAGATGGAACACAGGCAAGCCGAATTCTGGCAAGCTGTCCACCTGTGATTCTGAACAGTGTCAGCTTTGCAGAGGGCAAATTCAAGATAGAAGTAGGTTGCCACAGAGTAACCGCTTTTGCCAGACTAGCCGCTTTGGCCGCACCCTCAACCTCACTTTCTTTGCTCCCCCCCCCTCCTCCTCCTCCTCCCCCTCCTCCTCCTCCTTCCTCTTCTTTGTTAAAGTTACACTTATGGAGGAAGAGAGAGAGATAGAGAGAGCCAGCAAGCGCCAGCTAGCCAGCCAGAGGACAGTATTCAGGAGTTGATTCTCTCCTTCTACCATGTAGATCCCAAATAATCAAACTCCGTTCATGGCGGCAAGCTTACCCACGGTGTCATTCTGCCAGGCTGTCAGGCTCTTTCTTAAAGGAATATAAAGAGATACACTAATGCTCCTCACTGTGCATCCTGGATCACAAGCTTTGTGTTCTGTTTCAGAGACTCCATGTCAGGACAGTTGTCTTCAAAGGATGGTTCTTTGCTCCCGTGGCTTGGCAAGAGGGTAGCTGAGCAGAAATTGGAATCACAACACAAGTGTCAATATTGGCAGGTCTCAAATGGTTGTTTGCACCTTCAATGATCAAAATCAGCAGTTGATGCCTCTATATTCCTCTGTAGTTATTATTTATAGCACTTTAGAACCTGAGAACACTGTCCTGACTCCAAGGTCAGTCTTGAAAGAGGAGGAGTTGGGATTTCTGAGTGGTGGGGTTTCTTGGCCATTGCTGGCTCACCCAAAGTCACTTGCAAAAGTGTCCTACACACACACGAACATTGCCAGTTCTGTGATTTCCCATACAAAGTCTAGTGTGACCAAGAGGGGGGTGGGATTCCTGGAAGTCAAGATCATGTGACTCACTGCTGTATCAGTCAGTCCCTTGGGAAGGCTTGTGAATCTCTTTTGACATGTTGAAGTATCTTAATGTCAGATCTAATGCCTTGGACCTTAGGGTATCCAAACTGATTTCACGCCTGGATCAAACTGAGACCAGTATTCAAAGAACTGGTCTTTCACCCATTTCAGATCAAAATGATAAGAAAAAAAAAAAGAGGTTCTTGAGTTTTGTGAAAGAAAGTAGGTGCCTAAAGTGACCCCAAATTTTCACCAAGGTATAACCCATGATTTCTGGACCAGAGACACAGTGAGCCAATAGCAATCAGATCTCTGCTGTACTTCCAGAGTCTTTTCAGAAACATCTGTAACTTAAGGGAAATCGTAGGTGCCATATGTGTACAGGTACACTTTTGAAGTCCATGACAACCTCATCAAACTTGAGATAAATTACACCAAGGACAAGCTGCTCTACCATTGACAGTGTGGGGCTCAAGAACCACCCAATCAATTCATAAATCAAGGCTGTGGGGAAAGCCAGCTACCATTAGCCTGGGAAGCGCCATGCTGACTATAGAGCTGTCTCCAGACCTCAGCCCAGCTGGATCTCCCCCTTTAAATCCACAAGCTACCCAGGTCACCTTCTCTTGGATCTTCCAGGGTCCAATCTTCTTCCCTGTCATCCCACAGATCCCCTGCCAACCCATCCTTCATTCTGGCAAGTATCTTTCTAACTCATCTCCCCGATTAATCACTCTGCTGGCTTTCATGATCTGAGCTGGGAGCTGTGGCTCACTGCCACTGCCTACATGGCAGGAGAGCACTGGCAGCCCAGGAAAACCCTACATTTAAAATTTGAAATACAGTATCTATCAAGCATACAGAGCTTTTGCATGTCATAAAGTCAAAAGAAAATGCTAGGTTGAACCATCATAAGCCAGTACCTGTCTGTACATTAAATACTGAATATTAGATGAAATACAAATTACTATAGGTCAAGCATTATGAAGAGTACAATTATTTTATAATAATAATCAATCTGCACAACTATATATGTACGTGTATTATTTTTAGTGGCCTTAATTAGCTGTAATTCATATGCAATCCACCAATTTCAATGTTGTTAGTGTGTTCTCAGACACATGTGACTGTTAGAAATGCTAGAACATCTCCTTTCAAAAGGAATCCCCCTGCCCTCTGGTTGTCAATACTCCATTCTTCATTCCCCCAAGCCTTTGGCTACTATTCATCTGCTTGCTGCCTCTAAAGATTTACCTATTCCAGGTATTTCAGATAAAAGGAGCCATCTGCGGCTCGACTCTATGGCTGCCATCTCCCCTCAGGGTACGTTCCAGGTCTATCCATGTTGTGACTCGTATTGGTATTTGATTCTGTTTGTGGCCAAACAGCCTCCTCTGTGTGGCTCTTACACGTTTTCAACAGATAGAGATTTGGGACATTCACACTTTCTTATTATGAAAAACATTTGTCTATATATTTTTTTGTGTATACATATATATATATATATACATATATATATATATATATATACACACACACACAAAATTTACAGATATATATATATATATATATATATATGTATATGTATATATAATTTTACTCTTGGTAACCTACCTAGGAGGGCATTGCTGGGCTGTCTGGGATGGAAACTTTGTGGTTTCACTTTTCAGGAACAACTGGACTTTTCCCAAGTGCTAATTCATTTACCATCCCTACTAGCAGGGTACAAGGGTTTTGATTTTGTCACCTCCTTGCTCCTAGTTGTTAACTGACATTTTAATGACAGCCATCGTGGTGTGGTTTAGATTTGACTTCGTCTGGTGGTGCTGAGCAACCGTTCACGTGTTATATGGAGATTTGTCTCGTGTCAGTTTCTGTCTCGATGCATTTATCTGTGTATACATGTATACCGTGTGCGTGTGGTACCTGTGGAGGTCAGAAGAGGGTGTCAGATCCTTTGGAATTGGAGTTACAGATGGTTGTGAACCACAATGTGGGTGCTGGGAAGCAATCCCTGGTCCTCTGCAAGAGCAACAAGTACTGTTAACCACTGAGCCATCCCCCACCCCAGCACCAACGTGGTCCATTTTAATGAAACTCCTTTAGTATCATCGAGTTCTAAGTGCTTCCTAGATAGTTTCCATTCCTTTACATTAATGATACATTGATGTATCATTATGTGTATGTGTATGTATATATATATATATATGTATATGTATATATACATGTACATATTCATCATTATGTGTATGTATATTTCTCCCATTGTGTGCTCTTTTTCCTTTCAGGATAGTGTCCTTTGAAGCACATGTCTTCAATTTGATAAGGGCTAATTATCTATTTTTTTCTTTTCATGTTCATCATTTTCATATTATGAGTATTAATCCATTGCCAAATCGGAAGTAATTAACCCTTTACACGTGTGCATGTGCACGCGCGCGCACACACACACACACACACACACACACACAAAACACAATAATTTAAGTGATATATTTAAGGCCAGACTTGGTTGTGCTTGCCTGCAATCTCAGCCTTTAGGAAGTAGAAGCAGGAAGAGCAGAATTTCAGGATCATACTCAGCTACATAGTGATTTTAAAGCTCAAAAAATAATGTACTTAAGTCAGATATGTTATTGGGTTATTAGAATCTACTTGGTTTGTTAAATACCTACTATGTGGTAAATACCTAGGATCCAATTTGGTAGATAAAAGAACACAACCAGCCATCGATTCTGCCCTTGGGACTTAAGGACCAGTGTGGGAGATGAATGTTAGCTAATCATCAGTTTAATGAAAGGCCATGTGCACCATATACTATACATCAGGGGCTCTGGTATGAACACAGTGCTTGAAATAAACATTTGGCCTGGAGTTGAATGAGAAAAGTAGAGAGGGAGGAAGGACAGTAAGTCAGAATGAGACACAATTATGGAAGCCAGTGGTGGCCGGAGGGGCGTGGCATGCAAAGAGGTGAGAGGCGGGGGCAGATGACAAGAGTCTGAATGCCCCAAAGACTTGTGACTATAACTGCATAGACAACCCCATCCACTGAGACAGCTAACACACACAGTGGGAGGAAGGAATCCTATCTTGGGTGTTGTGGGTTTCAGATTCTGGGGGCTGTTCCAGTGGTGACGCTGACAGGTGGACGGGGACAGGTCCAGGCTTGGGCGTGAGTCCTGAACTGGAGACGTGGATTTGGTTAATCATGAATGGGCAACAGAAGCCACAGGTGTATGAAATGGTGCAAAGGAGCATTCATCCCCTTGGCACTCAGTCATACACTGCAGAAGTACACTGAGATCCCCGCTGGGGGAGACACTTCCAAACCCGAGCAGACACACCAGGGACAAAGTAAAGGAAATCACTTTCTTGGGGTTCTTGGGGGAGGGACTAGTGGTACCTTAATTAAAGGCAGGGGAGATAACTGGTTGTATTCTTTTCTGGTGTGAGAGATTGAGCCCTGTGATCCCAGAGAACCTTAAACAGACAAGAAGTAAGCTTGAGAGACAGCTGAAAAGGAAGACTTGCAAACTGCGAGAACAGTCTGTGCAAAAGCCAGTGATGCAGGAGCATCTCTGTGCAGGGCAGGAGCATCTCTGTGCAGGGCAGGGGCATGTCTGTGCAGGGCAGGGGCATCTCTGTGAAGGGCAGGAGCATCTCTGTGCAGAGCAGGGGCATCTCTGTGCAGGGCAGGAGCATCTCTGTGCTGGTCAGGGGCATCTCTGTGCAGGGCAGGAGCATCTCTGTGCTGGTCAGGGGCATCTCTGTGCAGGGCAGGAGCATCTCTGTGCTGGGCAGGGGCATCTCTGTGCAGGGCAGGGGCATCTCTGTGCACTGGGGCAAAAAGAAAAGGCCAGTGTGGCAAGAACAGGTGAGGAGGTAGATAGAACATGACATCAGACAGGTGGCTGATGAGAGGTAGGTTGTGGGAAGAAATGGGGGTTTGGAACAGAGGAGAGGCCTGGTCTGACTTCTGTTTATGATGGTGTCTGTCAGACAAAGACAGCAGAGTCCTGGGAAATTGCTGACATGTAAGGGGTGAGGAGAAGAGGGGAGTGAGAAGGATGTGGGGGGCAAGTGCAGGTGATCTTAAGGATGCTAAAACTTGAGACTCTCTCACATGACAACTGGTGGTGAAGGGCAGCCAGTAAGGGAGTGACCAGGAGACAGCCTGGGCCAGAGGTCTCTGTCAGACATCTTGTAGGAAGAGACGGGTCTTAGAGTGAGTAGTTGGGAAATGGGGAGAGTTCCAGGGCAACCCCATATTACCTATACCTGGGGTGCTCAGGTGGTGCAGTAAAACCCATGGTTAGGTGAATTTGGACCAATCACCAAAGGAGATTGACTCCCACCTGTCACTAGCCCTGTTTTAAGACAGAAGGGACATGATATTTACTTAGTCACTGTCAATCTGACCAGATCTAGAGTCATCCTGGGAACACGGCTACCAGAAAGGTTTCACTGAAAAAGAAAGACCCACCCCAAATAGACTGGAGTCCCAGACTGCACACAAAGGAGAAAGCAAGCTGAACGCCAGCCTCCATCTCTCTTAGCTTCCTGACTGTGGGTGCGTGTGTCCAGCCGCCGCCTCCTCCTGCCGCGTGTCTTTCCGTCAGCCACAATAAACCCTTCCTCCGCAGGTTGCTTTGGTCAGATATTTTGTCCCAGCGATAAGAAAGAGTGACTAATATAGACAGGTCAGGTCCTTATTGTGGACAGGAATGCTGGAGAGGTCAGTGAGAAACAACCAGTCACCAATGACCCCACTTACCTGAGAAGAGAGTGAATGTCTTTACTTTGGGGCCTTCTGAGACTATTTTTGAGTGTTTTTGAATACTGATTTGCACTCACCTTGCAAGAATGCAACTTTAATCTTAATGCACTCCCCAGGTCACGCCAAGAGCACTGACAATTACTTAGAGGCTGTGCTGAGTCACTCAGAGCAAGTCAATATTCTTTCGAGCCCTGAGATTTTCCCCCCTAGTCACTCACATAAAAGGCAAGAAGCTAGAGACATTGAGCCAAATTCTCTCATCGTGTGATCTAGTCCACTTGTATAATTTATGAGAGGTCAATTCGCTTTTATAGGCCATTAGGGGGTAATTAGAATTCAATAGGAAATTTCTAAATTCCCTTCTTGAGGCTGAATGGCGAGACTCCATACTTAATTAAAGGAACAGAAAACACACACAGCCCAGGAGAGAGTAGAATTGCTCAGAATTCTGTAGAAGAACCTCACTGTAATCAAACTATGACCCTTCAGTGTGGGCAAGGGAGGGATGGACAACTGGACTTTGTGAGCCTGATCACTGACCCTTAGATTTATTTTGTTCATGGCAATTTTCCTTTGTTGATGCTGCTGTTGGTCTCAAATGCTTCGGCCTGACTATCTGGCTTCAAGAGGGGACTTGAAAGCTTCTCCTTGATTTGATTTCTGACTTATAGCAAAGTACTAGAAAGCCCAGTTAGAAGACCCAGGGTTGAAAACAGAGAAAAGAACAGTGTGTTACCTCCATGCAGTAGATGCAGTAGATATGGTTTATAGATAAAGGAATAGGAGTATGTGTGCACACATGTACACACATACAACACACACACACACACCGGAAAGGCTTCCATGCTGAGTCACACAACTACTAACTTGAAGCCAAGATTGAAACTTGGAGAATGAACCAGGAAGCAGATATGGGGGTAAGAGAAACAACGAAGCCAGCTAGCATGCAAGGTGTGGATGGTGGATTGTACTTCCAAAGAGAGCTGCATTTTGTCTCTCTCTTGTACAATTTAGCTAAACAGCTTTACTGTCTCCCCTGCGCTCCACACAGAGACTGTCTCATTTCCCACCCAAAAGCAGAACCCAAGACAAGGATCTATGTGCAGGCAGATGGTACCTTAGGGAAGAGGAGAAATTAGATAGCAAAGGGAAGGCAGCCAGTGCAGGATGTGTGACCAAGAGACCACCAGACAGGGGACAGCTGGAGCACAGTCCCACCGGGGAATGCTGGGAAACTGCAGAACACACTTCCCCTCTGTGTCTCTGCCAAATCCTGCTGTGCTATTGGCCGAGAGCTCAAAAGGCGGAGCTCTCTGGCACTTGGTGTGGCCAGCCCTGGGAGCAGGCAGCACAGTCGCAGATTATGGACTCCAGGGTGGAGCAAGGAGGAGGCAAAGGGGCACAGTGACAAAGTCTGCTGGGATTAATGTTCCAGTCTGAGTGCCTGGCCAAGCCCCTGGGACTACAGAAACAAAACAGCGAGGGGATAACTATAGGATTGCGATTTGCATCCCCAGTGCAAGCGAACTCCTCTTGAGACTGTGGGCAGGGAAGCGCTGAGCCTGCTTACTGTCACTCTTCTTACATACCCTGTCCCAAACTGTGTCTCACTCAGTGTTGTTGACCCTGCTGGTCTCCTGGTGTTCATGATAGGGGTGGGCCATCATTTATCTACCCTTGTGAGCACGTACATCTCTGTTTGAGGGAGACGGGCTTTCTGCTGCTCAGAGAGGTTGAGCCATGAGGTGGAGGGTGGGAGAAACTGGTTAAGAGTTAATTGTGTTAAAACAAAAACCAGCTGACAATGAGTTTAATTGAAAGTTATTGAAAAATACATCAAAAGCTGGTTTAGAATGTGATTAACCTTAATCTGGCAAGCACTGTTTTTCCGGATAAATCCTCAATGATTCGATATTACAAGTCCCTCTGACTCAGAAATTACATAAAATCTATGAGGAAAGTTTAATCTGAGTGCTTTAATTGTACACATTTTGTTTTCACAAACAGGCAGGTTAATCTTATAAACTGCTTTTTTCAAAGTTTCCCTACTACTTAAAACAGAAGAAATTGATTTTTTAAAGTTAACTCATGTGTTTCTCTCTTTGAGGTTCTCGCTCATTGGTTTATGCTGTCTTCCTCTTCCGAAGTGTTCACAGGGTCTTCCCTTAGAGCTCACCCTAGTGACCCCATTTTAATTTTTACCTCATTGTTTTAAAACAAGCTCTCACTACATAGTCCTAGCTACCTGTGTAGACCAGTGTGGTCTCAAAATCACAAAGACCCACCTGCTTCTGTCTCTGGTTGTGGGAGTCGAGTCTAGCTCTAATCCACTCGGGGTTCCTTGGCCTCCACGAAAGGGGATAAATAACGAAGTTATGAGAAGTGAGCGCAGTACCTCACTCTTTTATGGGACCCTTTAGTTGATACGCTTACGCGCTTTAATGAGACACATAGAATACACTTTATGATGGTTATGACACGCAAGAGCATTTTCTTTAATAATAAAAATAAAGAAATTAGAAGTAAGAAAAGTTAAGAGAAAAATTAACAATGTGTATACACTGGGGAAAAATTGCAAGACTCCCCTCAAGACAGAAAGCTGTCCTGACTGAAATAGCAAAACTACTAATTTCTTATCTAACAGAAATGCAGGTGTTCAGACATACAACAATGCAAAAGTGTTCATCCCTCCTAGCTGCAGGCTTCTAATCTTCCAGGTTAATTTTAGTGGGTAGCCTTAACACAATAGTCTATTAATGAATAGCTGAATTTTAGGTCTGTATGCTTGCTACAATAAAGGGGGGGCAGGCATTCAGGGGTGAATATCTATCTGCATTTTCAAGCTTGCTAACATACTGTCAAGACTTTGTTTCTGTTCTTGACTATGGCTTTGTCTCTATGGGAAGGTCAGTTACCAAGAATAATTTTTTATATCTCCATAGAAAGAATGAATAGTATTCACACAGGCCAAAAACTTGAAGGCCAGTAAGACTGTTACAATTACTTAGAGTTGAGGTGGCATTGCTCCTATCCCAGACAGCCCAGGAATTGATTTGAGTTTTACTAATAGGCCAAAATAGACAATATTATTGATGAGAGGCTTTTGTCACCATACAGTAAAGATGAGAAAGGGGAAAGGCAGTTGGTGGGCTCCAGACTTGTGGCTAAGGGAAAAACCAGGATCCTTGTCAAGCTGGTTACATCCACAGCCTGGGTATCATCGGCCCCCAACATCCGGTGTGCTGAAATTAAAGGCATGTGCCACCACAATTACCTCACTTTTATTTCCATTAAATAGAGTTGTTTTTCTTTCAGCTTAATTGTAGAGTCATTGACATATAAGAGTGTGTAAATTTGAAGTATATAATGTGATTAGATATATGTGTATATGTATTGTGAAATGATTACCATAATCATGCTAATACACGCATCACTTCCAATCGGTATGTCCTTTTGTGTAAGGATGCTTAAGTTCAGTCTTAGCAGATTCCATGTATAAAACACAGTACTGTTATCTGTAGTCCTCAGGCTATTACACACTGGATCTTCAGAACATATTCAAAGTACAACTCTTTGTGCACTTTAACCTACATTTCACCCCACCCACCTTCATCAGGCCCCAGCAATCGCCATTCCACTCTGCTTCCAAGCTTGACAGCCCTCCAAACTCCACGTATAAATGATGCCATAAATGATTGATCTTCCTCTAACTTACTTTTCTTAGCATAGTGCAAAGTGCCAACAAGTTGGGTCTTATGATTCTGAAGTTCTCAAGGGTTTGTAAGAAAATCCCTTGGTAAGATGCATGATACTCCTTGAAAATAATTTTTTTTTCTTTTTTATGTGTGTGAATATTTTGCCTACATATGTGTTTATGCACCAAGGACATGCATTGCACCTGCAGAGGCCAGAGGGGGGCACCAGATAACCTGAAAATGGAGTTAGAAGGTTGTGAGCCACTGTGTGGGTGCTGTGAACCAAGCCTATATTCTTAACCATGGACCTGCTCTCCAACTCCACTTAGAGGCAAAATTCAGATCACTTTCCTAATATTTACAGTTTTAAACTAAGGGATGCTAAGCTTAGGCACAGATATCATATTTTTGAGGCTATGGTTTCACAGTGAAATAATGAAGTTTCAGAATATCAACTTTGGTATGAAATCCTTGGGCAGTGTGGTCTCCCCTGGAGGCACGCATCTGCCATATAAGCATTCTTTTAAGGAACTAGAGGACAGTAGCCACGACACCTGCTCCAGGCAGCACAGTGAACGGCGCTGGGAAGCCAAACCCCCAACTTACTGATCACACAATTTTGCAGTCATCCCCAAAGCACGAAAAGAAAAATATTGAATCTGGAGAGACGTGTGTTGTCATGAGTACATAGTCAAACAGGCTCAGATAAGATTCATCAGACCTGTAAGAGTTTTCCACGGAGTCAGAGGTGGAGGCTCTGTCCTGAAGAGGCGCTCCTCTGACCGTCTGTTCAACTGGAGGAGACAGAGTTATCTGACCTAGATTCTGGGCTTCCAGGGAAACAGCAAAACTCTGTTATGAAAAATAATCACACATAAGTCAGGATTTCAGAAGGATGCGGCTCATCCTCTTAATCACAACTAATGGAGTCTTTTGGTGGGGAGGGTCTGGACTTGTGCTTGCTAGGCAAGTGCCCGACCACTGAGCTAAATCCCCAGCTTTCAATAGACTCTATAATAGACTGGAGTGAACTAAGAATGATAACTGAGACACTGAAATTTTCAATGACTATTACAGGCTTGACATTTATATTATTATAGTGATTGGCATTTCTCTAATCAGCTTCTGCAAGGAAGATTGACTCTGTGTGTGTGTGTGTGTGTGTGTGTGTGTGTGTGTGTACGCACACGCGTGTGCAAGCATCTCAGGTTTTATATTTCAGGAAAACCCTTTTAAATAATTTGCATGGTCCCCCCCCTCAAAAAAAAAAAACCCAGCCCAACAAAACTCATCCCACCGTGAATGCTATTTCCATTCTATGGCTTCTCTTGATGGACTTGTTATTACCACTGGATACAGAATTGTTCCTGCATCCTATTCTCTAAAAGCTATGAAGACTTTCAGATGTGCTGTGGTTAGTCACCCACATGCTGGGACCCCTGGTGGAAAACTGACCCTTGCAGTCACACCCATGCACATGCACGCTCCAAGAACAGATTTATATGTGTGTCCTCCCAATTTTCAGGGACTGCTGTTTCTGATGGAGGAAAACAGAATTTTTGTGCACAGTCATTGCAGAAGTCATAGGAGATCCAAATCTCCTAAAGGTCTGAGACACTCAATGGATCCAAGATGGAAAGCTTTGTTCCCCAGAACTTGAGCTTCTGTAGCGGTCTGTGGGTAGCAGAGTCTAGATCAGTGGTTCTCAGCCCTCCTAATGCTGTGAGCCTTTAATAAAGTTCCAGGCACCCATGTGTGGGCATATCTACACGTGGGCAGACCTGCCTAGAGATGGATAGAGAGCAGAGTCTCAGTATATATGATTTCCTAAGATCATTGGAAATATGTGTTTCCCAATGGTCTTAGGCACTCCCCATGGGGGTCTTGACCCACAGGTTGAAAACTGCTGGGCTACAGTGGTCCTGGCACCACTTGAGAACAGAGCAGAGTATGCACTTGCTTGACTTCCCTCCTGCACACAGCTCAGGGAGTAGATCCCTCCGGTTAAGTTGGAGAGGTGGGGAGGAAGTGGCGTGTCTTCATGCTCCCTGCGGAAATCATGGGCTCACTTGACTGCTGAGCTGAGGTGAGAATAATCTAGAAACAAGTCCTCTTCCTAGGAAAGAATCCTAAGGCGTGTCCCCACATCTTGTTACTAAGGTCCAGGGCAGTTTCTGTTGCTGCTGTTGCTAATATTCCTTCCCTAGGGGGAAACTGAAACAAGCTACTCCTTCTTCCAACTGTTCCAATGACAAACCAAGGTGTGATTCCCCAGAAGTGTCCACTCAGGGGAAGCAATGACTGCATTAGGCCTATTACAGATCAGTGGGGGGGGGGGATTCAAGGGCATGGATGACCTTAAAGCAGCCACACTGGAAGGTCCACACCCAGTGTGGATGATGGCTTTCCCCTGGCTGTGTTGATGGCCCTGCCTGCACTAATCCCTCCCTACCAGCCTTTCCCAGAGACCCTGAGGCCACCTGCCATTAGGGGAGACTTGCATACTGCTGGTTGGGAGAGGCATCTGGCTACTCGGGTGTGGGTCCCAGGAGCATTCCCACACCCTCCTTCCAAGAAAGGAAAGCCACAGGTCAGCAAACCCAGCTGTGCTGACCTCTGGCCAGCAGGCCCAGCCAAGTTTGGCTCAGAGGATAGTCCTATACAACAGGGACCACTGTGGGAAGGTGGGAGAGCTCACAGTTCCCACTGATGTCTTTATGGAGAGTATTTCTCCACAGGGGAGACTATTGACCATCGGTGGTATGGAGCGTGATATAATATTCATCTTTCTAATACTGGAACGTTCTCTCTAGTTGTGCCCAAACTCATAGACGAGACTTTATAAATTTCAAATTTACCTAGTCTCTTTTCTTTTCCACCTTAAGGAACACAGTCTGGAGGAGGCAAGAAAAGTCACCACAGTTGGATACAGACCAAGGATCTTTTGCGCTTTCTACAAGTGGCTTGCCATTCTGGGAAGCTTCCCTACAAGTTATCCATAATGGACTTCCTACTGGGAAATTATTTAATTTCTTACTATCAAATTGATGCCCTAGAAAGATACAGGCTTAGCTATCATTTTTCTAACTTTGAAAAATATTTTATGTAAACCAATAGACAAAATGATACGTGGTAGAAGCACATGATTCACATAACTTAAACATCATGCATTATGTGCATGGATCTAAGCATGACGTAATAGACTATCAACTGTATTCTATAAAACGGTGAGCTAGCTGCCCCACCCATGATCTGTGCTCACCTTCCACGACTGAGATCTTCACAGAGCCCAGGCTCCTTTCCAAGTGCGAGTGCAGGGATGACGGTTTGAGCCAATAGACATGCAAAGAGCACAGGTTCCTCCCGACCCAAGAGCTGGAGAAGAAGGTTGCACGTCGTCCTTGTCCCCTGCCCTTACCCCATATTGCAGTGGCATCCATAAGAGACGGGCAGCATCAGGAAAGAGAGAAACATCCTCCTGCGTGCCTCTAACAACCATTCAGAAGCATGTTCCCTAAACACTGTGTCAGCGCTGAACTATGAAAAAGAAATGAATCTTGCTTTTTAATTAGCCTGGTTTTTTTTTTTAATGCATTTCATTATGACATGTTCATTCGCAGTTTGCTTTCCTTGATCTTCTCTCACCCCCGCTCTGGTGTCTCTGCCTCCCTTCCCCTGGTCCCCACCCCCAGCCTATCACATACATTCTATTCTCTCTCTCCTCCTTCCAAGCCCTCTCTGGATTTGGGATACCTCATGTAACAGTTATTTTTAGTTCTGTTCCTTTTCTTGTAAATGCCACAATTTCATTTTCCCTAACAGAGGAATAAAATTCCCTTATATTTATGAACCACATTTTCCTCATGTGCTCACATGTGGATGAACACGCTGAGTCCATTTCTATCCTGAATGAAGAAACCATAAACATGGACATGTAAACAAGCAAGAAAAAAAATCTTCTACCAAATCTCTGTGTATTTATTATTTGTGGCTATGGAATAAATCACCCCCCAAACTGGGAGGCTTGGGATAGCAGAAGTCACTTATTTTATTCATACCCCTTTAATCTGGGCAGAACTCTGCAGGGGCAACCATCCTTGGCACGCCATTGCATCAGCGAGGGCTACAAGTTTTCCCAACAATCACACATGTGGCTGACTGACACCTGGGAGCTCAGCCAGGGCTGAGGGCAGGAAGCCCCTGTATCTCTCCATTCTGGCTTCCTCATGTGCTTCTCAGTCTCTCCTTAGCACAGTGCTGAGTTCAGAAAAGAAATATCCCAAGAGACAAAAAAGCTGGCAGCTGTTTGAAGTTTGGATCGAGAAGCAAACACAATTTCACACCTGCCGTAATTTACTGATCAAGCCTTCACGGAGCCCAGGTTCAAAGTGATGAGACCTACATCTCATTTTCCGATGAGTATGTTTAAAGATTTGGGGGTCCAGGTTTTAAAACCATCTCTTAACCCAGTGAGTCTGAGACTAATAAGTTACAGCCTCTCATATTAAAACTATTTCAGTGAGAGACAAGGAAAAGGGCCAGCCCCGTGTCGTCTTAACGAACGTGAATTACAATCCACCAAACGATTCATTGGGGGGTGGGATCCATCTTTTGTCAATTAAAAGAAGTGGAGAAGTCTATGAGGAATCTCTGCAAAGTCCTGCATAAGTCAGCTTGAATGTAGTCACAGATCCCTTACGAGTCAATAAAATGAAGACAGTGCCGGAGAGAGATGGGAGAAACCAGACCCGGAGCATGGACATAGGTGACTTGCAGAAGTTTTTTAAACCTTAAATACATTTTATTTATTTATTTATGTATTTATGTATGTATGTATGTATTTATTTATTTATCTATTTATTTATTTATTTATTGTGTGTGTGTGTGTGTGTGTGTGTGTGTGTGTGTGAGAGAGAGAGAGAGAGAGGGAGGGAGAGGGAGGGAGAGGGAGAGAGCAAGTGCATTGGCACGCTTACTCCACACCACACCTAGGAGGTCAGATGATTTTTCAAGAATCAGTTCTCTCCTGGTGTAACAGACTCCCAGACCTTAGCACAACTGATATAAAGTTAGAGACACCATTCCGACCTCCAACCTTAACCCACCACATAGCTCTCAACATCTGCCAAAATAGGAACAAAGATCTAATCCGTCAATGACCTGGTCCATAATTCCAGGGTCCCTGAAGGTTCCTAAAAGCAACTAAACTAGCCTTTTGGCTTCTGAAGTTCTGTTTTTTGCTAACTGAAGTGTGTCAACCAGAATGTGGGTTGAAAGACCAAAAAGAAAAAAGAAAAAGAAAAAGAAAAACCAACCAACCAAACAACAACAACAACAAGAGCTTATGAGGAGGTTGGGCAAGTTCCACGTGTAGCAATAAAGACTTTCTATTTAGCTTGAAAAGTATCCAGGTGGCAGTCTCTGATGAGCTTACCTTGCAACACTAGGAACTGACTTAGCTCCCCAGGCTTGGCGGAGAGCACCTTTACCCTCTGAGCCATCTCACCCATCGCAAATACTAGTGTTTTCATTGCTCCAGGTGACATTTATGATAACGCTCTCACATTCTACTCCACCCTCCTCAACATGTTCAACTGTGTGCAGCTCTCAGAGAAAGGACATTCCACACCCTGTCTTCTAAGAACATGGGCTTTCCCTACTTTTGCAACACTGTGGGGTCCTGTGGCTTCTCTACATCGCTTCTTATGCTTACACCTACACGGTTGTGTGAATACAGTTTGAACACGGTTATGGCTACATCAAAGGTTGCAGCTTTGTTATACGTGAATAACCAGTTATAACTGCAGAGAAGCTCTCTCAGCTACAATCAGAATCCGTTACACTGACCTCAAGTGTTTGTCCTAGTTCGCTCTCTACACTGGGATAAACATCTTTACCAAAAGCAACTTTCATGAGGAAAGGGACCATTGCAACTAACATTGTATGCCACAGTCCGTCACTGCGGGACAGAAGGGCAGGACTCAGAATGGAAACCTGGAGGCAGGAGCTGATGCAGAAACTATGGAGGGATGCTGCTTACTGGCTTGCTCCTCGTGGCTTTCCCAGGCTGGTTTTTTTTTGGTTTTTTGTTTTGTTTTTTTTTCTGACAGGGTTCTCTGTTGTAACTCTGGCTGCCCTGGAACTCACTCTGTAGACCAGGCTGGCCTTGAACTTACAGAGGTCTGCCTGCTTCTGCCTCCTGAGTGCTAGCATGCACTACCACTGCCACCTGGCTGACTGCTTTGTTATATACCCCAGGACTATCAGCCTGAGGACGGCACTTCCCCCAGTGCCCTGGGCCCTCCCACATCATACATTAACCAAGTAAATGCCACACAGACTTGCCCACAGGCCAATCTGATGATAGCATTTTCTCAATTAAGCTTCTGTTTTCCCAGACAACCCTAGCTTGTGCCAAGCTGACAAAAACAAAATAAAGCTAGCAGTTTTCTACGTAGATAATCAAATCCAAAAATCTCAAGAAGCAAGGGTTGGCGAATGGGACAATGTAAGAATAGCTCCATTTTTGGCCTAAGTATTGGAGCACATTTTAGGACACCTTTGGGAGAGACTCCAACACTAGCCCACTGGTCCTGGCTCGAGCATCTTCTCTACCAGGAAACTCACTACCTCCCCTTATTTCTGTGATAGTAATTTTATACGTAATTACCATTTACACCCGTAGCGTTTGAGCAAAGCAGAATTCCCCCGACAATATGATGCGCGGTATGATGTGGTCCTCGTCTAATGGGGCAAAGATCTAAATAAAATGACCGCTTGTGGGAGAAGAGGAAATCCTCCCGACGGACTCTCAATTTCAGATGCTTCGCCAGCTCTTCCCAGAGTCTTGATGCTGCTGGCCTAACCTACCGATTATGGTTTTGTCATCTCAGCACCATGGGAGGAGGGGAAGATGGAAGGGAAGAGTACAGAGTGGGGGAGAGAGAAAAGGGGAGTTCTCCATGATAAATACAGTATTTTTATAAGGACAATATTATTTCAGAAAGAATAGGTAAGTTCATCTTTACCAGAAAAAAAAATAATGAAAATGTTCCAAAGTGTGCTTTTAAATGAATTCTCTGCTTTTCAGGAATAACTGTCCCCGGGCTACTGAGGAAATAGCATCTTATCAGGCAGTACCCACCGCAAGAGCGCACTGGGCAGCTGGATCTACACGTGGGAATACAGACACATTGGTTAGCATTTCAAATGCAATTATTCACACATTTTCTGGGAAGTCTTCTCTTGAGCCATGAATAATTTGTCCCTATCTCTCCGAATTCTGGCTCTGAGTTCATGTTTTCTTTTTCCTGGGGAAACTTTCTAGTTAGATTTCAAAAATATAAACTGTCTTTGGAAACCATGGGAAAAAAACTCATTTCCAATCCACCTACTCTTGTAGGGATGTTACTTTGCCTAGAGAGGGAGAGAGGCTGTACCCCATGGGCACCCTGCTTTTCTTTCCTTAGCAGTGGAACATGTGGTAGTTGTTCAGGATTATCCTCCAGTGGAAAGTTTCTGAAGCTGAACCGGTCTGGTGAATTAGCTAAACAATCATCCTTAGCCATCTTCTACCTTGCATTCTACATGGCGGGAAACACAAGAGGGCCTGGAAGGGGCGGGGCTGGACTAGTTGTGACTTTCTTCCTGCTTTGTGTCCAGTTCACTCTAGGCGATCACCAAGGTGGAAAGTGTGAACCACTGGGCACCAGCAATTACGCCATTTCTATGTCTGTTTAAAGAGAAAAAAATCCGCCAGTGCTTTATCCAAAATGACAGAAAAACATACCTCGAAAACTTAGAAGAATAGATAGTCTATGATCCAGTAACCACACCGTCTGGAGTGTATAGCCAAATGGTATGCAATCAGTATCTTGACGAGACATCTGAATTTCTATGTTCAGTGCAGCTCTGCTCATAATACTCAAAATATAAAATCAACCTAACAGTCCTTTAGTGGATGAATATATTTTAAAATATGGCATAAGCACACAAAGGAATACAACTCAGCCTTTAAAATTGGTCTCCTACTGTTTATAACAATATGCATGTACCTACAGGATGTTGTAATGAAGACAAAAACACACAGAGAAATGGCCATTCTCATTTATATGTGGAATCTAAAGCATCGAACTCACGGGAGCAGAGAGGAAGACAGACTGGAGAGATGGCTCAGAAGTTAAGAGTACAGTCTGCTCTCTCAGAGAATGGGCATGAAATTCCCAGCACCCATGTTGGGTGGCTCACAACTACCTTTAACTCCAGCTCCAGGGGATCTGACACCCTCTTCTGGACTCTGAGTGTACCAGTACACATGTGCACACACATGCAGATATACACATAAATAAAAATAAACCTTTTTAAAAAGCAGAAAGTGGTGGTTAATGAACAGGTACCATCTGGGAGACGTTGGTGAAATATGTTGGTGATTTTCAGTCAGATATAGGAATTAGTTAGGAAATGTGTCATGCATCATGATTATGATGACTGGTGTCAATTATTAATTTGACGGGACCTAGGAACAAGATCTGGACTCACCCATGAGGGATTGTTTGGGTTAGGTTAGCCTCTTGGGGGATTATCTTGATTAAGTTTAATTGAGATAAGAAGACCCACCACTGTGGGCGGCACCATTCCCTGGGATTTCAGACTGTATAAAAAGGAGAAAGTGAGCTGAGCGTAAACATTCATCATTCTCTTCTTGACTGTGGGCAAAGTGTGCCAGCTGCTTCAAGCTCTTGCTGCCTTGACTTCCCTGCCACGAGGGTCTGTACCTTGAACTGTGAGCCAACAATAAACCCTTCCTTTCTTAGGTTGTTTTTGTCAGGGTATTCTATCGCAGCAAAGGAAGAGTAAGTGTGAAGGGGGTCTGACTAAGTAAAATGTTGTAACAGAATTTTGCTGTAAGTTGTAGGTTCAGTAATGAAGGAAATGTCTGCTTCAATGGGGAAGCTAGCTCTTCTTGAAGTTCTTTTAAATGACAGAAAGCATTCATTTACACACAGACCATATACCCAGAAATAGGAATTCAAAACCTTTGGAAAAAGTCTTGCCTACAGACTGGGAGGATCTCAGTTTCTCTTCCTTTCCCTGAAGCTCCCTGCCCCTCCGCTCAGTTTCCTGCCACCCGTTTTCCTCCACAGTCTAAACGCAGACAGACGGGCACTGGATCAGGGACTTTGGAATAAAGGTTCCAGTACGAGAAAGCCTTAAACCAGCAGAATAAGTAATGTAGAGAAAAATTGAGTGCATAAGTGAAGTCAGGGAAATCTCTAAAGAGGATAACAAAAAGAATAGAGCATGAGAAACAGAGGACCGAAACTTAGGGAGGTCCTTTCGGCAGATAACACCTTCCTCAGTAGAGAAGAAAAAAGGTATCAAAGAAATAGCTCATGCATTTTTTTTTCTTTTCTTCTTCTTTTTTTTTTTTGGTGAGCCCACTCAGCCCAGATAGAGGGAGACACAACAGAGTAAAGAAATAGTTCCATCCAAGTCCAACAAAGAGTATTTTTTTGGGGGGGTCGCTTACAGGACTCATGGGTGACTCAAAACCAGCTAGAACACTAAAAAGTCTTATTCAGCACGGGCGAGGACTCAGAAACTACCCGCTGGAGCCCCACTTGCAGGAAGGTGTGGCACAGAAGAGCCCTGGCCCTCGGGGACCATCAGTAGACCCCCCTCCTGCTTACAGACCCTCCTCCCATTTGAGGCTGTCTTTGAGAGGGACTGAACTTGACTCTGTGGTGCTTACCGTAAGAGGGCTGAGGGTCCTGGAAACTCACCGGCCACAGAGCCAGAGGCTTTCAGGTTCTTGTGTCATGAATTTTAAGAATGAAACTCACAGACCACAGAAAGTGAGCTTGAGAAATTAATATTTTATGATAGGGAACTTGAGAGAGGTTAGGAAGGCAGAGTTCCCAGCAGAAGGGTTCCCGAGCGTGGGATACCACTGAGCGTCACTGCCTTGGTGTTAACAAGCCTTTGGTGAGAGCCATGAACGTATCTGTGCAGCTCCCATTCCCAGGCACTTCACAGTTCTGGTTACATCCTTGGTGGACTTTCCCAGAAAGGGGAAGAGATAAGAGCAATCCAGACTCCTGTTCTGGTATCCCCAGTCTCCAGTGATGGTGAAACAAGAGACATTTTTAGCTTAGGCACTTCTGGCTTCTCTTGCCTCCAGCTGCTGGATGCTGCTAGCAGGCTCCAGGACATTTTTGCCTTTTATAGCCAAGAAAGAAGCTGGTCACTCTTCTCTGGGGTCTTTTTACCCTAAACCACCTTGCCAGTCTCTGCCTCTGGTTCTCATCACCTGGGTCTATTAAGTTTCTGAACCTCCTAAATCTTGCCAAAAAAAACTTAAAAAAATTTTTTTTCCTGTCTCCAGGGCCTCTCTCCTCCCACCAGGAGGGAACATAGCATCTGCAAGAAACATCTGGACAATGAAATGAAGGTTTCTCCAAACTAAAGGCCATGAGTTCCAAATTGGAAAACAATGAAAGAATGTACTAGTTATTTCTCTCTTTGCTGTGACAAGATACTTGATAAGAAGCAATTTCAGAGAGAAAGCGTTGATTTTGGCTCACAGCTGGGGGACGAAGTTCATCCTGGCAGGGCAAGTGGGAGAGAGCTGGTCACATTGTGTCCCCAGACAGAAAGCGTGGCCTGATCAATGCCAGCACTCAGTTCCCTTTCTCCTCGTCACCAACATCTAGGGTGAGTTTCCCCACTTCAGTTAACTGAACCTGGATAACCCTTCACAGATGTGCCCTCTTCGGTGGTTGTAAGATGTTGTCAAGCTGACAATCACTAGGAAACACACCAAGACAGATCCTGGTGAGATCTTTTTTTAGTTTGCTTGTCTGTTTTTGGTTTTTTTTGAGACAGTGTTTCTCTGTTGTAACTCTGGATGTCCTGGAACTCACTCTATAGACCAGGCTAGCCTCAAATTCACAGAGATCCACCTGCCTCTGCCTCCCGAGTGCTGGGATTAAAGGCATGCACCACCACCACACAGCTCATGGTGAGACTTTGGTTCCCTTTGTGAACTAAATTTACTGAGTGAGTTTTAGGACACCATGGAAAAGAAATGGCAAATTCTTGAGGATTGAGATGTAGCTCAGTGGTAAAACACTTGTCTAGCATGCAAAGCTCTAGCTTTGGTCCCCAGTACCTAAAAGATTTAAAAAAAAAAAACAAAACAAAACTTTGAGATGTGGCTTAAGGTGTGACAGGGATTAAAGTGACATTAGGGACTGGGGAGATGGCTTAGTCAGTAGAGCAAACACGAGGACCTGAGTTTGGATCTCCAATACTCACATTAAAAAGCCAGGCATGGTAGCCCACACCTGTGATCCCAGCGCTGGGAAGTGGTGCAGGATGCCTGGAGCTTATCTTGCTGAATTGATCAACCCCACGCTCAGTGTGAGACCCTGTCTCAAAAATTATGGGAGAGAACAACCAAAGAAGTCACTTGATATGGATGTCTGGCTTCCACAGGCACAGGCACACACTTATGCAACCCCTCAGTTGCACCCATATGACACACACACACACACACACACACAGAGAGAGAGAGAGAGAGAGAGAGGGAGAAAAGAGCACTAGACTTTACAGAGCATACAGGAAGTGCTAATGCCATGGAGCACTCCTGTCATATGGTGGAGGCAGCTGCTGCTCAGCCTGACCTTGTATGTCATACCGTGTATGACATAACAAAGCACCACAGAGACTCATTCTGCTACCACGGAGGAGACCTAAGTCCAAAGGTAGTTCCTCCGAGAAGCTGTGAAAGGGACAGGCTCCACATTTCTCTCCTGGCTTCTGCTAGTTGTCAGCAATTCTCAGCAGGCCATGTGTTCTAGGTTCACCCTCCAGTGTCTGCTCCTGTCGTCACGTGTCCCTTCTTGCTCTCTGCGTGTCTCTGTGTCTTTGCTCCGCCTTCTTATACCGGTTGTGGCACTAGCTGTGGGATGTAGGGTCCATCCTGATGTAGTTCAACCTGATCTGAACCTCACCTGTGAAGTGTTACCCACTAATCCCTTCTCAAAATTATGTTAAACAAATGGCAAAAATATTAATGCACAAGAATAAAGAGAGGACACACACTCATGGGTGAGAACTGACACAATCAGAGGATACACGCCCATGGGTGAAAACCAACACAATTATTTTGAAGGGAAACGTTCAAAGAGAGTGATACATTTCTTAGCAAAATGGAGAAAGTTACAAACTGTGGTCATCAGAAAGGCTTGTAAAGGATAATCCTTCTCAATTAATATTATTTAAACTCTAAGAGCAAGTGGTAAAGCTAGAGACATCAGTGCCAACATCAAAAATGGTGTGAATTCAGCAGAAAGAACAGAACAGGCCGAGTCATCTGGTCAGATCAAAGCAAACTCCTTATTTTTGCCAGCTTGCACTCCTTATATACTTTTAAAACAAAGCCCCTTACATAAGAAGAAATCCCATCATAATCACAAATCCTCTTTTCCCCACCAAATAATTACAAGTTACATACTTAAAAAACAGGTTGTTTCAAAATCCCCGCGCACGATTACATATGAACACCAGTTCTCTGAGTACTTTTCCCCCACAATACATCTATAACCCCAAACAATATTTTTTTCTATTATAGATTAACAGAGTTAAGCAAGCCAAGTGTTCTCAGAGCCAGCTTGTGTTGTAGCTGGCAGGTAGCAGTCTTAGGTTACCAGGAAATGGGTATACATCATGGTATCCTAGCTTAACACAAGTCTGATTCAGTCAATGCAGTCAAACAAGTTTGTTATCAACTAGAAAACTTTGAGTCAAGGGTCTTTTTGTTTTTCTTAGGTGAAAGAAGAATCTATCCAGTCTACATGCCACATAGCCCTATATCCTCAAGGTGTACACAATAACTTATAATTGTAAAAACTAGGAAAATATCAAATTAATTGCGGTCAAGGAAGTTCAAATGTAACAGTGGGCCCTGAGACTCATTTGTTATACTTAATCATAGGCTTGTCTCTCATAGATGAGACTTGTGGGCCCTAGCGACCAGGCTTCCTTTGTTCTTACTCTCTAACCCTGACCAAAACAAGTCTTCAGCTACTAAGAATGTGTTTTTTTTATGTAGGTCCCTAGGTTACTTATTCTAAAACAGCTTGGCGAAGCACCCTAATCTGATGTTCTTGATGAGTTATTCTTTCTGGAGTTTCGATAGAATTACAAATCACTACTGTTGTCATGTGTGCCAGTAACACTTCCCAGTGAGGGGCTAGAGAGCCCTTTTGAGATTTCACACCACTCATACTAGGAAAGGGAAATAGGAGGAAGTGAAGCAGCAGCAAGTAGACACTCAGGAGAAGTAGTTCTCCAGGCTCTGCTCTCTGTGGGACACACCCATCTTAGCTATACTAACCAGTGGGCTGCACTCCTCAGACCCAAATGCTGGCTGTAATTCTGGGATGCCATAGGCAAGAAAATGTCTTCAAATGTGACCAGATGCCTCCGGTTCCTTCTGTGCCATAATGGACCACATCCTCAAACATGAGCCAAATGAAACCCTGCTTAACTGAAAGAGAGATGGGAAGATGGCTCACTGGGTAAACTACTTGCTGTGCAAGCATGAGGATCACAGTTTGGACCCCAAAACCCACATAAAAGTCAGGCAGGTGTGTTGGCTATCTGTAATCTCAGTACCTGGGAGGCAGAGATATAGGATCCAAGAGTAAGTTAACAAGCTAGGCTAGCCAGAACTGGTGAGCACTGAGTTCAGCAAGAGACTCTGATGCAAATCATAAAGTGGATGATGATCACGGAAGATACCCAGCATCAACTTCAGGTCACCAAGGTACATTTACACATGTGCATTCACATCTGTACACACGTGTGTTGATACATATACACACGAACATGAAACATGTACACATATACATGTCCAAAGAAGGAAGAAATGGAGAGAGGAAGAGGGGGAGGAGGGAGATAAAGGGCAGAGATGGAGAGGAGGGACGGAGGAGGGAGGGGGCAGATTTAGAATATATGAATCTTCAAGTGGTTGGAAAGCATCTTCCACCCAGGTTTGCTGGCAGATGGTGACTGTCACTCTCCGTTTGGAGGAGGCCAAACCCACCTGCTGGGTTCCAGGAGGCCCCTTCAGAAAGGGACAACATGGACAAAACACAATCATCATCTTTTTTAGGGACATGCCCCTGCTCAGTTATCCAATACCAACAGGTTAGTACTGAACACATACTCATATGAACAACACCAAATGAATCCATAGGGCTATATGTATGCATACATATGTATTTACATGTAATAATAGTTAGAGAAGAGGTCAAGAATTTGAAAGGGAGTGGGGGCACATGACAGGAGCTGGAGGAGAAGAGGATGAGTAAAAATGATGTAAATACAGTACTCATATTAATTCTCAAAAAAAATAATCTTAAAACTTAAAAAAAACAGCAGTGCTCACGCAAAAATATGCCACCAAAATCTACTACTTAATTATAGAGTGTTACAGTGACCACAAAACCTACTGTAAATGTCTAAAAAGCCGTGATCAGCCCTCTCCAGAGTCCCCACCTCTCTCCTTGGCTTACCATGAAGGCTCTCTATCACTGGCTGCACAGAGAGGGTCTTTCAAGCGGGTCCCAGCTTCTGCTGAGGCGCCGGCCTGAGCCAGACACCGGGGAAAGCACTTTTCCACAAGCCAAGACCCTTAAAACCAATTTCACAGATGAGCAAAGTGGAGGCTCCAGTAAATTAAGCCACAAGTCCAGCATCAGATAACCAGATCATAGAAGAAATCTTACTCCTATTGTGATTTTAAATTGCATCTTGGACATATCATTAAGGTCTTATAGGGCGTCAAATAACAGAAAAAGATCATTAGCATCGAAAGTGCAGAGTGAGCCATTTATCACAGCAAATGTGTTCACTGAACAGAAATCCTGCTGGCCTGGCAGAAGGACTCTCACATGGGCTCCGCCAACATTGCTGAGCACAGCACACGCCACCTGAGACGTGGTGAGGCACAGGCGTAGCTCAGCAGCGGTGGATGCCTAGGGGACAACCCTGGTTGTTGGTGGGGTTGTGGGGGGGGCATCATTTCAGAAAGAAAGTGGATGGTTTAAGTGAGGACCAGAATAAAATGAAGCCAGTGGTGGAGAATTTCAAAAAGTAGCTGCAGATGCGGAGAAAGCACGAATTCCTAATGGCAGTGTGCATAAACAAAAGGGAATTTTAGGGGAGGTTACTGCAAACCCGTCAGTTTACTGATGACAACGAGGAGCAGGTTGGCCATGAGAGCTCGGGTTGTTTGAGAGTCTTCTATATGCCAGCACTGTGTAGGTACCTCCTCACACCGTCCATGGGCTATACCAAGCTTTTGTCCCTTCATAATGACACAGTGATTCTCTCAAGACAGGGGAGCCTGGTTCTGGGGATTTTTCTGTGTATGGAAAATATACAGCCTTTGGAAGAACCAGGCAAACCCAATCTAAATCCCTCTTAACCTTGCACTCTGCGACCTTCTCTTCCCGAGTCCTGGGTCTATCGTTTATGGAGATGACGATATCTTATTCTTGCTGGTCAGCATTAAATTAAACGGTGTGCAGGCTGGTGAACGCCTCAATGGGAAAAGCGCTTGCTGCCAAGCCTGATGGCCCAGTTCTAGCCTCAGGTCTCAGAGAATGGAAGGAGAGAACTGATTCCTCCAAGTTATCTTCTGACCTCCACAATCAAGCCTGGTGCTCGGGAGCCTGTGTGTTCACACATGAGCACATCCAGGCACACACGTGCACAACAAACAAACAAACAAACTTATTTCAATATCTGGGACATAGTAGGAATTTAACAAATGTGGTTTTTTTTTTGTTGCTGTTGCTTTTTTTTTCTCTTGTTCAAGGTGTAGAAATGGTGTCCATTTCCTCTTTTTAGTACCTGCCCTCTTAGATGATAACCAGGGGACATTACACTTTCTACACCCACCATACATTCGCACACCTAAGTGAGGGACTTAGAGAGAAGACTATTAAGAAATAATCCTAATAAATTTAAGAAGCACGAAACTCCTTTGCCTGTATCCTAATATAGTAAACTGTATTCAGCTAGTGCTTAGTTGCATATTAGAATCAATGGGAGCATTAAAAATGCCCTTAGTCAAGCTACTCCTGCATTCATTCAGTCAGAATCCCAGAGATGAGGTCCAGCTACCCATGGTTTAAAGAACTCCTTGAGGGCTTCTGGCAGGCTGTATTTAGCTACATATATGAAATGGGTCTCCAAGGCTGGGCCAGGACCAGCACATCAGCATTCTCTTCGAACTTGTTAGAAATGGACATGCTCCGGCCACATCTAGACCTTCTGAATCAGAAACTCTGAGGGTAGGGCCAGCAAGCCCTGTTGGTCCAAGCTTTCCATGACATTCTGATATGGGAAGGAAGGAAGTCTACCCACTTCATCTTTCTTCTGTCCCTTACATGTCTAATCTATCCTGAGCATCTTTACACATTTCTGTCTGAATAACTGATAATCCTATGACTGGTTCTCTCTCTCTCCATTTCCCTGTAGTAGGCAATGCCAACCTCAGAACAAGTCTAACCATGTCTCCTTCCTACCCTCAGGGGCACCTCGATGCTTCCGGAGTAGAATCTGTATTCTTATTGACTGCCCTGTACTCATCTCCCCATCCTCCCCTCCCATACCTGTCCCCCTTCCCCTCCTCCCCCTCTTCCCTACCTCCTTCCCCTCCTCCCCCCACCTCCTCTTCAAGACATTGTGTTGTGGCTCAGAAAAACACTTTTTGAAGACAAATACCTAGGAAAAACATTCTCCTTGGAGTCCTTTCAAATCTCTACTTTTCTGGGTTACTTATAGTCATTTTCATTCAAACCAAAGGACCCCTTCTGGGTGAAGTTTCCTGCTTCATGATCCCACAGTGCTCTCTGCCACCTTCGCTATAGCATTACCATGCTTATGTGCAACCCTCCCTTCCTGGTTTAATATTCTTGGTGAGATCGTGAGCTTAAGACACATGTCATCTTTATACTTGAATTCTGTCTCTAGCACAGTACATGTTCCACAGTAGCTGAATGCACATCATGTCATGCAGAACTGAAGGGCTATGGAATGCCTCTGTTCTCCACAGAACTGCAAGCTCATGACCTCTAAGCCAGCATTTCTCAGTCTCACAGGATCACAGTAATCACGTGGGGATCTGGTTGTCGTGCAGAGTCTAGTAGAGTAGACATGGGGTAGAGTCAGGAAGTTCTGCATTTCTTCCAGGCTCCTAGATGATGCTGACACTCTGGTCATATGTGCCACCAGATACACTTTGAGTAGTTAGGACCATGACCAGGAGGACATTCGTGGGTTAATTCATGTCATGATAGAAAAGACAATTTTGTTTTGCAGGAATGCTAGTAACTGATAAGAGATGGGTTGTGCTGTTTATTAATCTTCTCTCAGAACATCCATCATCCTGGAGTTTTATCTAATTTTTGCTTGTTTGTTTGAGAGAGACCATAACCAGTCCACTTGTGAGCCAGTCCCTGCACAGCTGCAGGCCCCAGCTGTGTTAGCCAACTTCCTGTTGCTGGGATAAATATCCTAGAGAAAGCAACTTAAAAAAGACAAGGAGTTTATTATTGGAGCTTTTAGTTCATTAGTAGTTGGCTGTGTTGCTTTTGGTCCCAGGACCAAACAGGTCATCACGACAGGTGTTATATCAGAGGAAACTGTTCAGCCCATGGCAGAGGGAGGTAAAGAGAAAGAGGAAGAAGCCAGCACCCCAATATCCCCTTCAATGACTGACTAGCATCCCCCCACTGGCTCCCATCTCCTAAAGCCTCTTCCACTCTTCTCTGGTAACAACTGAGAACCAAGCCCAGGGGTCTTCGGGGAGATATTCAAGACTCAAAGCACAGCATCATCACAACCAAGGAGAAGAACGTCCTTGTCTGCAGCCTTTGTGTGGAGGGCAAGTGCTAGATGAAACAACAGCAAACTCTTCTCTACACAGAATCCATATGCAGCTCGGAAACTAGAATCTTCGGGGAAGAAGAAAAGAGGCCAACAAGATATAATCCACAAGATAGGGCTCCCTCATTTGGTCCTTTCTGCATAAAGACAGATCATCATTAAGGCTCTGTTAGGTTTCCAGTGAAGGCATGAGTTCCTGGGGGTTAGTGTGAAGTTCTCATGGTGAGCAATGGAAAGCCACAGAAGAAACAGAGACGTGCCAATGCCAGAGCTCAGACCCCCATGGTTCCAGCAGCAGGTGAGGGGCATGGGGCAGACAAGTTACTGTAAAGAGGTGGAAAGGGGCTTCCATTCAGAGAGACTGAGCGGGGCCATGCAAACTTCCAGCTCCACCACTCAGTCCATGTAGCCCGCACTCAGATCAAAGAGTTAGTCAAATTTAGCTTGTCCAATTAGGGTTTCCAGAGATATCACAGGGCTCTTAGTCATCCATAACTCTGACCAGATGTTCTACAGTACATCATCTCATGGCATGTAAGGTCGCAGGGGCTCAACAGGTCATTTCTGCCAAAATGTTCTGGTAAAATGGGTGCTTAATACACACAGCATGGTTCCTTCTGTGGAAACGCGAATTGACTACGTATTGTGGAATGTTTGAGATTTTTTTTAAAGCATGTTGCTTGTTTTAAATTCAGAACAACAAACTGTTTTTCAACAACTCACCCTACTTTCTGTAGCCTCAAATTCCCAGGCCAGCCACACTGGCCAACCCACAAGCCCTGCTCACACTGCCAGCCTCCCCCATCTCTGGTACACAGACGCACAGCGCTAACTTTGGGGATCGGGGTTGGCATCCCTCCTGCCAACTCTCCTCCTTGCCGCTAAATGGTGTTTATCTTTTGTGGTGGCTGTGTCCTGCCATCGCTTCGCTGGATTTCTCATAAGTGCCAGGCTCTGTCCTGGGAATGTGATGAGCCATGCAGACGCCCCTGGCAACATCCACAAGTGTGTTGGCCCTTACAACATTGGTGAGAGTCCAGAGCAAGAGGCCCAGGGACCAGAAATATACAGTAGGCAGGGCTTACTCTGCTGTGATGGCTAATGTACCTTGTCAACTTCATTGGTTTAGAATCACCATGGAAACCCACCTCCACTGTGCGAGTGCGTTTCTAGAGAGGCCTGACTGAGGTGGGAAGACCCACCCTGAAGGCAGATGGAACCATCCAGTGTGCTGAGGTCCCAGACTGAAGAAAAAGAATGGGCAATAGCATTGACCTTTCTCTGCTCTGTGACTACGGATGTGGGGTGGCCAGCTTCCTCAGCAATTCCTACCATGTGTTCCCCTCCATGATAAATGCTTGAGCTACAATAACCTCTTCCACACACTCACAGGAGTACACACACACACACACACAAATAAAAAATGATACAAATAAGTAATAAACAAATAATTTTAATACAGATTTTATTTATGGCTTAAATGGCCAAAATATATAATATACTTCAGGAAGTTCCTCACAATTGCAATGAAATGCTTCCCCAATGGAACAATGTGCCCTTTCTCCTCCCCTTACCCGTGCACATGTGAGCGTATGTGTACGTATGTATGCACACGTGTGCCGCGCATGCGAAGGCTAGAGGACGTCTCAGAAGTCATTCCTTAGGAGCTATTCACTTTGCTTTGTCTTTTCTCTTCCTTTTTTGTTTTGTGTTTGTGGTTTTTGTTTTTGAGCAACGTCTCTCACTGGCCTGGAGCTCACCAAATAAGCCAGGCTGGCAGGCCAGTGAGCCCAGGGGATATGCCTGTCTCTAGTCTCCCCAGAGCTGGGACCACAAACATTTGCCACGATGCCTAGCTTTTTAACATGGGTTCTAGGCTGGATCTCAGGTCCTCATGCTTGCAAGGCGATGGCTTTCCTGACTCCGCTCTCCCCAGCCCATCCCTCTTGCCTCTTCTATGCATCAAGTTGTCCTTTATGTAACGCTTTCTGCAGCCCCAAGTATCTACTCGCTCATATTCACATGAAGGTCACATTGGCTAACTTCATATATTGATTCAAGTTGCATGTGTTCAGTATTCAGGAAAACTGTCACTTGAACATTGCTAATTCTAGTGACCTTGGCTTACTGCAAACTCAAGGGGAATGAAGATTTGATAGCTATTTTTTTTAATCTCTTCCCAATTCCTGACATGATCTTAGATTCGCATAAAGATTTACTTGAGTTGTGTTTGCTTTTTTTTTTTTCATGACTTCATTTATTCTCTTTTAAATTATGGACTGTCAGCCATCTAAACATGTATAAAGAACGCGTCTCTATTAACCCCAGAAGAAGAAATAAGGCATCACGGTACCAATTAGATTCCCACCTTACCTCTTCACTGAGAACTCACCCTGTATGGCATTTGGCTTAAGGGAGACAGAGCAGATTCCTTTCTGACACCTGCTCCGGTGCAGGTTTCAGGCCAGAAGCCTGCAAGGGCTAAAAACTCCTTACCTTACCTGTACCGATCCACTTTTCTGGATTCCCATCTTTAGCCCTGCAAAGGGGAGATTCCACCCCAGCCTGTGGAGCAATGGTAGGAATGATGGGATATTCTGCTTGTCTTGATCTTTTATGGCCATTCTTTGGATGTCACAAGATTCTGTTTTCCTAGCATTGAATTCCAGGGTTCTCCTGTTGTTATCCGTGCTTTTATTAAGAGTCCTCAGTAGTCATAAAGAACACATAATATCGATTCTCTGGTTTTAAAATGCGTAAGCAATGCCACAATGTATCCTTCTGCAACATTTTCTGGCTCAGTGTGATCTTTGAGGCTTATATGTGTTTATGAATGCAGCTCTAGTCTATTGGTTTGACCACCCTGTAATATTCTGTTCGACACATGTGACACATTAAGATACATAGCTTGCATTTAACTCTGCTGCTGTGTGTCTGGTTCCTGTGTACATGTGTCAAAGATTCATATTCCCACCTATTAATGGGACTGTGACTGAGCTGAGGGACACAGTCGCCTAGGTAGCAGCTACTGCTCCTGTGTTGTCCAAAGTCATAACAATGCTGCCACCAACAGTGTGAGTTTCTACGGATTCACGTTCTTGATGCCATTATCACCTTCAGACTTGGGGATCTGATGCGCCCTTCACGCTTATGTCAAGACACACAAAGTTCTCAGAGAAAAACAAAACTATTAAATGAGTAGAGTTTGTTCTGGAACTTTCCAGAGCAATAAATGGCTACTTAAAATTAATTGACTGTGTTATTTTTAAAGTATGTAAACAACAACAGTCATATTAAGGAAAATTACGTGGAACGAATACAAAATCGTCCACAGTGTTACCAATCAGCACGCTCGTTTCATTTTCCACACAGTTCATGTTCACTGATTTGGTAATTACTTCGTGCCTTAACCAAATCAAGTGATTTTATTAGTTTATATTGATTGTACAAAATAATGGGTTTTATTACGGCATCTCCATAAGGCATGTAAAACATTCTGATAATAGTCACCCCTCTATGACTCTTTTAATTCCCCCTTTCTCCCCTCTTCCAAATCCCTTTTACTGCCATCTCCTTCCCAAATTCCCAGCCTCCAAATCCCACATAGGAGAGAAAACATACGATGCCCATCTTTGTGGGGACTCATTTATTTCACCTAACACAGGGTTCTATCCATTTGTTCTGCAAGTCACATGACTTTGCTTTTATGTCTAAATAGACGTACTAGACACTGCTTGTGTTCAATGTGTTAAACTGAACAATTTTGTAACTAATTCACCATGGCTTTGTCTTATCCTGTATGTGTATTTCCCAAGGAGACTTATATATGCTTCCTGGACTTGTATTCTAAAAGGTCTGAGTTAGACTAGTTAATAAGAATGCACAGAACAAGTTTCTGGGTCAGTCTTGGTTTTTCTTCTAGAAACTGCGTTTGTTCTATTGTAATTCTGAAGGACAGCTCTGTTCCCATATTCATATGCTGACATGATTTCTTTTGCAGCAAAACTCAAGTACACACAAAGCAAAGCACACCAAAATAGAAAACAAGTGTTCCCAACATGAGCCTTCTCTTTCTTATGAATTTGTTACTTTATAAATCCTGGTAAAGAAAACCCACTTAGCCTGCCAGAGGTGGCACATGCCTTTAATCCCAGCATTCAGGAGGCGGAGGCAGGAGGAACTCTGAGTTTGAGCCTGGTTTACAGAGTGAATTCCAGGATAGCCAGACTTAAAACAGAGGAAACCTGTCTCAAAAAACTGAAGAAGAAGGAAGGGGAGGAGGAGGAGGAGGAGGAGGAGGAGGGGAAGAAGAAGAAGGAGGAGAAGAAGGAGAAGAAGACCCACTGAATACAAGTAATCAATGCTAGATGTAATCTCAGGATCTTACTAGAACCAGAGTCACTCAGTTTACTGTTGTATAAATGGGCAAAAGACAATCTTAGGACATTCTAATTACAGATTGTTTTTACTCGAGGGTCTAATTTGAAATATAGATATAATGACTCCTATGACAAAAATCTTCTTTTGGCAGATAATTATCCAAACTGATCAAAATGAATGAACAGGGGTGCCACAGGAAAGATGGTTACCTCTTCGTGCTCAGTGTTCCCAATCCTCCTGAGAGATGAAACTCCATTCTTAGTTTTGCAGGTCTGTTCCTTGATGTCTTTATCCTGAAGAGTCCCTCCCTCAGATGGGACTGAGAAGTAAATTTAGTCCTAGTTCCCGCCACTACCCTTCGAATAAATGATTGACACTTTCTGGCCAGCACCACCGCGGGCAGTCCCGGGCAGTCCCGTATGCCCGTGGGGCACTCTTCTCTCCCATGTGCTTATCCCGCATCCTCGCAGCCATCTGCAAAGCATGAAACACACTACTCTTAGTGTCACGATATTGGCTAAGAGCATTTCCACCAGAAACTACTCCCACAGGGGCCAGTATTGAAACAAACACAAGGAGCCTTTGCTATTTTCAACAGTCAAACTAAGTGTCCTACGCAGAGTGATGTGTCCGTGGAGGGTGATGCGACCACTGGTAAAACTGAGTAATGCATGAGGACTGTGGACACCGTTCTCTCTGGTCTACTGAGATTTGCGATTCCTGGCTTAGTGGGTTTAGTAGCTAGGATCATTACGTAGGCATTTGAAGGGGGTTACGGCTGCCTACAATATCAGAATTCCTGCGGCCTCTTCACAGCATCCACAGCCGGACAACTTTCCTCCTCCACCCACCCCCACCCACCGTGCTCCTGACTTCCCCCAAGTGAGCTTTTGATGCTGATACCAGCACCTACTACCTTCAGAGGCTGCTGCTGAGCTATGGAGCAGCCTTAGCCACGCCCTCCCTGAGTACCTGGGTGGATATTCTTCCCTACAGCAGCTCCACCCATCAAGGATCTGGGAGGGAGGGAGGCCCAGCTTCCAGGTCACCTTGGGATAGCACTGCCTCCTGACTCAGACACCTGATTCCCGGCCAGATCCTGGCTTTGGCTGCCCTCTACGGGACTGTGCTGAGATGGCGCCTTGTTAGGTTACTACTCCTTCCTTAGGATGCTTCCTCCATTGCTTGATGGATTCTTCCATGACTGTCTTATGAATAGATCTCACGAACATTGTTGTCAACTCAGAGCAGAGCTTCAGGGGAAGACAGCTTAAGAATTTTAGCTAAGTACCCGTCTCCAAGGGAAAAATCATATCCAAGTTTGCCCTGTACCTTGGAAAGTTACCATCTAATTTTTTTCTGAAAAATCTAGAAGTCATTAAAAGTATATAATTGCAACATGCTGTAAAAGCTGACATTTAAAGATAAAACTTCCATGGGGTCCAGAGAGATGACTCAGAAGGGAAACGCCAAGCCCAAAGTCTTGAGGTCAGTCCCTGAAATTCACATTTAAAAGCCTGAGATGGTAGCATGCATTTGGAATCCCAGCATTTCTAAGGTGAAGTGGGAAGCAAAGACAGGAGAGTTGCCCGAAATCTTGCAGGCAAAGCCAACCTGGAGTATACACTCCTCCTCAAAACAGGGGCAAAGAGAAAAGAGACTGACTTCTGGACAGCCCCCCTCCCACACTCACATACACATTATACACAGTCAGGCATACAACAGCAGTAAACAATACACACACACACACACACACACTCAGATGTACAATAACAAAGTTTAAAATATTTTAAAATGGCACTTCTATATTTCTTATAGAAGAAATTTTAATTTTTTTAGACAGGTTGCATGTAGCCCAGGCTGGCCGTGAATTCCTGGTCCTCCTGCCTAGGACTATCTAAATATCTGGTCTGATATCAGTTATTCATTATATAAAATATGTTTAAGTCAGATTATTTATGGTGTTCATTTCTCTTCTTAAACTCTGCTTGCATTCCACTTCCAACATGGAATTTCATTTCCAACTGTAAAAGATGTGTATGCTTTAAACTCTTTAATTATTTGCCTGATACTTTTTTTGTTGGGGAAAATGTGTGTGTGTGTGTGTGTGTGTGTGTGTGATTTCCTATGTCTATAATTCTAGATATTTAATTTTGACTAGATGTGATATTATTAGAATTTATTACAACATCCTATATACATAAACTTTGATCATTTTAACAAAGGGAAAGTAAACATTTTATTGGGAATGTATTTGCTAATTATCTGGGTAATTTTGATATTACTGTTACTTCTGACATGACCATTTCTACCCAGTTTCCAAAGTTTCTTAGGAAGATCTTATATCTGAGCCAAAGCACCACAATCAGACACAAGATGGTTGAGAGACACACCGTGTGTGTGTGTGGGGGGGGGGGGAGATGGGTTCAGGGCATTTATAAGAAATGAAAGAAAAGCCTCCAAGATTTTTCTCACACACAAATATATGCTCTTTTACACTAGCTTTCAGAGAGCTACTCTCTGGCAAGTGTCTGTGTGACCCCAACATGCCCTGGTGTGTGTACCCCAGAAGAGAAAACATGGACCTTGCCCAAGCTCCTCATTAGCAGTGTGGAAGACCGCAGCAGATGAACTTAGAGATCACAAGCTAGTTTAGCAACCAAACCCAAACGGGCACCTGGGGCTCCTCGTTCCCAGTCTGGTATTTCCACCCCAGTCATCAGACATCACAACTGTTATTGGCTAGCACTCATCGAATTCCTCTCTAGGCCGCATGCTGTCTGAAGCACATCCTATTCATCTGGTTCTCGCATTAGCCAGTGACAGAAGCTCTATTACTGCCTTCACTGTGCAGCTGAGGAAATGGAAGCTCAGAGAGGTGAAGAGGCACGCCCAACATCAGATGCTCAGTGGCGGAGGAACTGCCCAGCTACCGTTCCCAAGTGGGCACAAGACACTAGCTCTGTAAGGTGGGTCCTCATACAGTATTCTGTGGTTGGACTGATTTGACTATAGCTGTACACTATAAATATCTAGTAGAAGGACTCCCATTAAGGAAGGCTGATTCAGGCTCAGAATCTACAACACTAGATCTGTGGTTCTCAAACACCAGCCTGGATGAGAATCTCTTGAGGGTTCTCCTAGCCAGAGTCAATTAGTTCAGCGGGTCAGTGGCAGGATCTGAGGATCTGCATTTCAGTGAGCTCTAGATGGTGCTGATGTTGCCAGGGCTGGATTCTACCAATCTGGCCATTTTCAGCAGCTGATCATTTTCAACTGCCTTGAGACATCCAGCGGGAACAACGCAATAAGGATTCACAGCAGTGTTTTCCCAACTTGACCGAAGACCTGAGTCACCTGGGAGCTTCATAAATAATACCAACTCTGTGTCTCACCCTAAGATAATGGTTTCATTGGTGTGGGATGTGTTTTTGTTCTCAATTAGAAGCTATTATAAATAGTGCTGTTATATAACCCTAATATGTGACTTTTGGTAAATATGTATGTACTCTATTCTATTATATATGTACATACATATGTTTGTGTGTGTGTGTGTGTGTATATATATATATATATATATATATATATATATATATATATAAATTCTATTGGGTTTATACGCTTATCTTAGTTAAGGTTTCTATTGCTGTAATGATACACCATTACCAAAAGCAACTTGGGGAGAAAAGGGTTTTTCATCTTACACTTCTGGAGAACAGTCCATCACTAAGGGAAAACAGGGCAGGATCTCGGAAGCAAGAACTAAAGCAGACACCATGGAGAAGCACTGCTTATGAGCCTGTTCCTCATGGCTTCCTCAGCCTGTTTTCTCACCCAAGACCACCTGCCCAGGGTTGGCACAGCCACAGTGGGTGGACCTTCCCACACCAATCACTAATTAAGAAAATGCCCCCATAGGCTTACCTACAGGCCATTGGTGGGAGCATTTTTCTTAATTGAGGTTCTCTCTCAAACGAATCTAGCCTGCATCAAATTGAAATTAAAAACTAGCCAAAACAATGTAGAAAAATTATAGTCATATTTCCAACTTCAGTGTGATCCCTAAATATTTAGTATAAAATATTTTCCTGCAAGATGCTGGAGTACAGCAGGGCTCTGGGTTGCTGCCCTGGAGTCCACTGCAGATTCCTGTTCTCCACTCTTCACTTCCTCTTTAGCCACAGATCCATAACTACCTCCCACCCCCACCTTGTAAGAAACTGCCCTTGGCCTTCACACAGATCTCAGAACCACGGCAGCCTTGTCCTCTCCGGGCACCGCTGAAATCATGGCTTAGCAAGGAGGCATCTCAAAGCAGGAAAGCCAGGTTACAAAGGCAGACCCAGAGCATTCAGAGTCAGGAGGATCCTCAGCTGCCCAGGAATGCAGCTCCTGCCTGCTCAGAAGGTTCTATTTCTTGTTTGTACACCCCCTCCCCCAGCTCCCTGACTCCACACCAAGCCTTGGTTGTTCTGAACACAATCACATCCCTTTCTACCCTTCTGGGGTTTTATCTCCCTCACCCTCTTATCTCAGGGGCTCCTGGGCTCCTGGATAAGCAGCACCTCTTTAACCTTTTCTATTATTTCTCCTTGCTCCATGCTTTTTAACCCCTGGGGGGGAAAGACCAGCCAGACAAAAAGCACTCTGCTTCATTACAAGACAGTGGGTTACCTTGTTTGTCGCTCACTGGAGCCACAGTTTCTTCTGAATTTGGCTCGTCCTTGTCATTCACCATCAGTTCTCCAGAGGAGAAGAGCATATACAACTTCTGGATCAAATCAGCAGAGGTCTCGGAATGGTTACTATGATTGTCTTCTAGCACAAAGAAATGTTGCTCTTGCGAACCGGAGTCTCCAAACAGCTCACTGTCTCCTGCCTCGATTTTGTACACCTCAGGGATGAGACTGTGGTGAGGGAGGAGAGGGATTAAGGTGGCCAGCCAAGTCCCTTGTAAGATTAAATGCAAATATAGCCATATACCAAACCCATCTTAGGCACATGATAGGGATAGCCCTGAGGTGGTTTGTGGATGGAATCTGACACAGCGACAATTTTCTAATATTCTGAAGGAGACTTAAACACATATTTATCTCAGAGGCTTAGATCCCAAACCAATGTTGTTTTCATCGCTAAAATTTCATTGGGGATTTAGGGTTTTGCTTTGCAAAGCAGAATCCTCCCTGCAGCTCTGACATGAATTTCTTTGTCTGTTTCCTTCCAACCCTTGATATCACAAGCTTTACTTTGGCCCTGGCCAATATGAGTCGCATTGTTTAATTATTGGTAGATATGAGATAGTTGTGATAAAAGCGACAGATATGAAAACGTAGTTCTTCATAACATAGATCGTGCTCTATGCTCGGCTAGCCAGTGATATCATCACCAACACAACATTTCAAACACTTGCACAGCCCAAATCTTGCATCCCCCAAATGAAAATGTCATTCACTTCACATTCTTGGATAATAACCCACTGGCTCCAGATCAGCAATCCCTTCACATTCTTAAGGACTTGGGGGCTGTTTCTGGGGCTGCATTCCCCACATCTGAGAGTTCATAACTCACAATACAGTGTCTTCTGCACCGGCATTCTCTGGGCTGGGGAAGGAGATGTTAGCACACTTGGCTTGCAGGTCTCGGGTGGGATATTTGTTGATAGCGCCTGGAGACAGAGTGGAATGCTTAGTCCAGTTTTGACCTTCCCACATAGTGACGAGCACCCAAAGTCAGTTCATCTCTCCTGGAGATGGAACTCTTTTTCAAAACAAATTAATCTTTGAAGGGACTCAGCAAAGTCAGCACACTGGCATTGAAAGACTTTGCCCTTGCTAAGTCAATGAGATACAGCAATAATTGAATTAAAGGTTTTCATGGTCTGTGATACAATTCAAGGACATTTCTAAATACCTCCTGTTATCTATTTCTACCTCACCCCACCCCACACATACCTCAAAAATGGAGGCTCTGTTGGCTATTAAGGTTATCTTCCCTGTTTCTACCTTTGGGTTGAGAGAAGACATTGTTTTTGAGTCACTAGTAAATATATTGCCTAAATTCCAGGACTCTGACTATAAGGTAAGTCCTAGGGTTGTGTCTGTGCCAGAACCCCTAGAATCCTGGGGAACCCCAGCCATCTCCAAGTCACTCAGACCACCACTCAGCGTGGCTTCTATTCTCTTTCTGATTCCCAGCACGGGCCAAGACTTGCTCGATGCTCTAAGAACTTGAACTATGCTATACCTTTGCCTAAAATGGCAATACTAAGGGCAGAAGCTGAGGCAAGCTACTCTGAGTTCCACACCTGGAAAGACACTTTTCAAATCTCTACAGAGTTGCATTTAAGCTAGATGTTTTGAACAGAGGTTCTAGTAAATATTTGTACCTATGAATCATAAAAATTCAAGTCAGAACCAAGGGTGGTTAATAATGACAAGGTAAACCAGATGTCCTTGGAGAAAATGGAGGTAGTGGCAGTGGGGGTTTTCTTTATTATAACAGTGCACTTTATTAAGGGTTTTGGTACCTAAAGTATAGTTTAATAGAAAAGAATACAGTCCTGGGGTCAGAATGTGTGGGCTTGAGTCTAGAATTTACCAGGCATTAATTACAAGCTTTTGAGCAATTTATTTAATGTATCTGGACCTTAGTTTTTCCTTTATAGAAGAGGAATCTGAATACTCCCCCTTGAGGGCTATGCTGAAGGTTAACTAATATAGCCATTCAAAGAGCCAAACACTCAGTAAATGTTCAGAAGTCAGGCTTAAAGTTCCGGTCTGGAACTTTGACAGCAGCAATGCCCAAAGTCGACAAGACTTCTCTCTGACACTCTTCTGCTGCCTCCTATTCACCTCCCGTTACCATCTCCTCCAGTGAGTTGTGGCTAAGTCGGCTGACTGACTGCGGTAATGAGAAGAGCTTGGGTGACTTACGTCTGATTGAATGAACAAATGGCTTGATGAACTTGATGATGTAGTCCCAATCTGGCTTGTGTGTCCGGCCAAGCTGGACCAAGTGATGGTCCAGGGGGTGGCTCGCTAATTCTTCTAACTCCATATCATTGTGTATAGGACCAAAGGAAAACACAAATATGGAGTAGCCTTGGCACTTGGCTCTCAGAGATGCACTCCTCAAGACTTCTTTGTCTAAGGGGTTGGTCTCACCCGCAGATATTATAAAGATAACTTTGTTTTTCCTCAGGTTGGGCGTTCCTAAAAAGACATTGTCAATTGTCCACTGAAGGGCACGTCCAATAAAAACATCTCCATTGAGCTGCTGAAGAGACTCTTGGAGATGATGTTTCATTTGGTGTACACTGTTGTAAGTGACCAAATCAAATTCCAAGTAGACTGGACATTCTTCATTGTTTGGCAGATAGCCTGGAGGAGAGTAGGTCAGGACAGCCACTCTGTCTCCTAAGACAGAGGTCAGTGGATCTGGGGTGATGTGAAAGTAATCCAGTACTGAAGTTATAAAAGCTCTCACGTCCTTAAACTCATCGTGTCTTATTCTTTGAGAAGCATCTATGAGGAAAGCCACATCCATGTAATATTCTTGAAGAGAAGCATCCCCAGACTCATCAGCAAGACCCAATTCTTTCCTGCCATGATTCACATGTTCTGCAACAGAGTAAGTTGAGTCACTTGTAGTGAAAGGGTTAACTTGAACCTCTAAGGCATGACTATAAATACATGGCGTGGGGTGTCACTACTCTTCACCCCTGTAGCAGACATTACTAATCAATGTCATAGCAGATATCACTAATTGATCTCAGTACTTGTTTCCAGATGCATTCTTCAAATCTGTTTTCACTTAGTGTACACAGAGTTTTTTCCATGTGACGCATGTTGTCACATAAGAAACCTACTTGCTACCAACTTCAGGTTTTGATAAAATGACCGATTTGACCCCAAATGTCTTAATGCAGGATGAGAAATAGACGCCAATTTTTAGTGTCTCCACATTGTTACAAAGCCCGCAGCACATATTCACATCTACGGAGTTTCTAATTACATGGAGTGAAGACAAGACAAGGTTCAGATGTCAAAGTTACAACCCGTGCACTTACACAGATGTGTAAATAAGAGGTACCATAAAATAGCATCATGAGAGCGGGTTTAAATAAGTAGTGGCTTTAGAACCTTGCTGCTGTGTAAGATACAACATACTCTAAGACTTGGGTACTCTAAGTGTCAAAATGCAGTTTTCAGCCCATAGCAAGACAAGGAACTCACACCACGAGGGAGGTCAAACAGTATTGGTAAGCACTGACCAGTTAAGTTAATATTCATTTCTTTCAAGAAAAGCTTTTTCAATGAAGAAAATATCCCAGCTTACATTCCTTGTGTGTGTGTGTGTGTCTGTGTGTGATGTATGTGCTATATGATTTGTAAGTGCTTTGTGGTGTGCATTGGTGTGGTGTATGTGGGTGTGTGTATGTGGTGTGTGTATATGGTGTGTGTGTGGTGTGGTATGTGAATATGTGGTATGTGTGTGAGTGTGTGATATACATATGTGGTGTGTCTGTGTGTGATGTATATGCTGTATGCTTTGTAAGTGCTGCGTGGTGTGTGTTTGTGGTGTGTTTATGATGTGTGGTGTGTGCGTAGTAAATATGTGTGTGTGGGTTTGATGTTTGTGTTTGTGGTGCATGTGTTGTGTGTGCTGTGTGTCATGTGGTGTGTCTGTGCGTGTACAATGGACTTGCTATCTACATGCATGTGGGGAGGCTGGAAGTTGGAACTGGGTGTCTTCTTTCATCGTCCTCCACATTACTTTTCTCCAGACAGGGTTTGGACCTGTCAGGACCACTGAACCTGACACTTGGCTTTGCAGCTGGACTAGCAGGCTGGCTCAAGAGCTCTGGGAACCACCTGGCTCTACCCCTTGCTTCCCACCCCAACCCCACCCAGCACTGGCATTACATCTATGTGCTGTTCTGTGCAGCTTTTGCGTGAGTGCTGGGATCTGACTCTGGTCTAATGCCTGCGAGGCAGGCAGGTTCCTCTGCACCATCTCCTTGCCCCTCAGTTTACATTCTGATGCAAGCGGCCTCGCTGCAGACCTCACTCCCAACAACACTGCTTTAAATCCTCAAGATTGTGAAAGCTTCCTTCATTCCTAGGAAGGAAGGCTGGGTGGGAAGATGGTGAGAACCATCAGCTCAGAACAGAAGTAGATGGCCAACAGCCTTTCCTTTCTGGAAGAAGTGTGTTTGTAAGCACAATCAAACAAATAAAAACCAAAGAAGTGTTGATTCCTATCTGCTCAACCTTTCACTAGAAGCTTGCATGGTCATTGTTTTATTTAATCCTCAAAACAATACGTGAATGAGCAAAACTAGATTAATGCTATAAAATTCAATATCAAAATAGAACACACCAAATCCATAATCACGACAAGTGATTTTATTAATAAGGGAAATGCTTCATTTTGAATGTTCAATGAACCCTGCATTCCTGAGGAAAATCCACACTACCCTTTCTGTCTATTCTTGGATTTGACTTGCTAAATCATTTTAAGAATAATCTTTGTCTCTATGTTAATAACAGTGGTCTAGACTAGGTGTGGTGGTGCAAATGTTTAATCTCAGCACTCTGGAGGCAGGCAGATCTCTGAGTTCAAGGCCAGCCTGGTCTACATAGTGAGGCCCAGGCCAAAGCTGCACAATGAGACCTTATCTCAGGAAAAAAGAAAGGAAGGAAGTGAGGGAGGGAGGGAGAGAAGGAAAGAAAGAAATGGAAAAAGAAAAGAACACAGGTCTAGTGACCGGAGAAATGACTTAGCAGTTAAGAGCAGTAGATGCAGAGGACCCAGGCTCAGTTCCCAGCACCCACATGGTGGCTCACAGCCATTCGTAACTCCAGTTCCAAGGATTCTGACTCCCTCTTCTGACCTCCACAGGCACCTGCACACATACTGTGAACATATACGCATGTGGACAAAACACCCGTACATAAAAATAAATAAATCTATTTTTTATGGTTAGATACAGTTTTCCTTTCATATAATTGCTTTGTCTGTTTTTTTGTATCAAAGTGATCTGATTTCAAAGAATGAGTCAGTAAGTAGTCTTTCCTCTTTAATTCCCTAGAAAATCTTCTATAGGGTTGGTATTCATCATTCCTCAATTTTATTGAATTTGTAGTGAAATCATGGGAAGGTTTCAAGTACAAATTCAATCATTTTGACAAGCTAGTAATGCTATTTTTTTCTTGAATGAACTGTGGTGATTTTCGTATTTAAGAAATCTGTCTAATTTCTATGCAAAACGGCTCATTACATCTCCTTGTTACCCTTTCGGTAGCTGTAGAACATAGAAGTTGCCAGCATAGAAGTTGGCAAAAAGAAATTTGCCAACACTAGTTCTTTGTGCCCACTTCCCCTGGTGAGTCTGATTATAGCTTTATCAGTTTGATTGATCTCAGAGATCTGACTCTTGGCTTTATTGATTTTTCTCATTTCTTATTCATTGATTCCTTAAATGTTATTACTTTCTTCTGTTCACTCTGGAATTGTTTGCCTGACTGTTTCTGGCTTCTTAAGATGGAGATTGAGGTCACTGGTTTGAAGCCATTCATTTTTTTGCCAGTATAAGCATTTAATATCAAAACTCTTTCATAATCATGTTCTAGAAGAATCTCAGAGATTCTGGAATGCTGGTTTCATTTTCTTACTTCCAAAATGCCTTTTAATTTCTTTATTGATTTCTTCTTTGGCCATGGATTATTTAAAAGTGTTTTATTTATTTTCCAAAGGTTTGGGGATTTCTCAAATTCTTTCTGCTAATTACTTGTACTTTAGTTCCATTTGGGTCAGAAAATATACTTGCTATGACTTGAATCCTTTAAAATTCTTGAGCATTGTTTTATAGCCCGCAGTACGGTCTAATTTGGCGAGTATCTCATGAGCACTTAAAAAGAATGTAGATTCCACTCTTGGGTGGAATGCTCTAGAAGTGCCAAGTAGGTTACATTAGCTGATAATGTTGCTAAAAACTTACCATGTCTCTGTTTTCTATTTTTTCCTACCAGATGTTGGGAGAGGAGATAGAAACTCACTGAACTTTTTTAAAAATTCTAATTGTCTGGTCTTTTTTCACTTTGAGTAATTTATACTGCTATATTTTCAAGTGCACTGATATATTTTTTCTTTTGTCAGATCTAAGCTGCCTGCCCTTAACCTCCTCTCTGGCACACCACTCCTCAGAAACACTGCGCTTTTCCTCTCTACAAACACTATTTGAGGGCTGGAGAAATGGCTTAGAGGGTAAAAAGCTTTTGCTGTGCTGCCATGAGGGTCTGAGTTTGGATCCCAGCACCCATGTGAAAAGATAGATGTGACTGCTCCTGCCACCCCAGCACTGTGGGGTGCAGAGTCAGGAAGATCTCTGTGGGGGTCACTGGCTGCCAACCTGGCTTCATCAGTGAGAGACCCTGAAAGGGGTAAGGCAAAGAGTGGTTGATCAGGACACCAAATGTCCTCCTCTGTCCTTCTCTGTGAGCACACACACACACACACATGCACACACACACAAACACACACATGCACAAGCACACACGCGCGCACACACACACACACACACACACAATACTCTGGTGGGCAACCCAGGGAAAGCACCTACAGATCCCTGGAGTTTCCTCTGAGCAACCCTTTCCTCTGTCCTTAGATCTCCATCTCCCTGAACTCTCAGATCTGTCTCCACATCTCTGCGAGCTCGCTAGGCTCACCTGAAACCCATCCCACCTCGCCATGGCTTGGAAACCCTCAAGTCGGGAGACTGGGGTAACCGCACATTCCCCTCATTTATTTCTCATCTCTCAGCATCATCAACTTGCACTTCCTTAAAGTCCATTGTCTTAACTGGTGCTTCATCTGTGTGGGGATTTTGTCTTGTTTTGTTTTTCCTGTTGGTTTTGTTGGATTTGGTCCTTCCATTCTAATTGAGGGGGTTCTGACATGAAAAACTGATCATCTTGTGGCGGTGATTCCTTCCTCTCTCAAAGGATGAAGATCTAGTTACACATGTACCAGATTCTTAGTACATTTACAGTAATCAATAGGATTTTGTATTTTATAAGCTTGTTTGAAGTGTATAGACCTCCCATTCCCCACCAGGTACCCAGTTTCAAATTCCTACTGAGCTTCCGGTCCAGACGGAAGTCCCGACTAAACGGCTAATCAGCAAATAAGAGGTGAGGACAAAGGCGTGTGTCTTGAAATGCCCTCTGCTGTCTGTGCTGTGTCACGCGCATCACCACTGAACCATCTGAACCTCTCAGCCACAACCTTGAGAGACTCTAGCGATGGACAGAATGGATTTTCCTGCTTCTGGAAGTTTACAGCTCTGGATCTGATTGATCATTATCTGTGCTATCAGCAAGATCTCTGCTTTCCAGCCATAGTTTCTCAGTTGTTTTAAGAAGGGCCAAGCAATACACTTTTATAAACCTAGATGACATAATTTAACAGATGCTATGGTAGAAGGGGAAGGATGGACTGGCCAAGGTAGTAAAATGCTTTTCCATGCATGCCTAGAAATATTGCTATTTTGTTTTTAGTTTTCCTTTTATAAATGAACTAAAAATCTCATTTTCCCCAAGTACCCGGCAAAAAATTCCTTATCTAAAGAGGCACCAACCACCTACCAAAAGGAAAAAAAATACTCTAAAAATAGGTTCCCTTTGTACTTAGAAGATATTTGTGAAAATCAAAGATACTAAATATAGATGCCGGTACCATGGAAACTCTAAAATTTAGTCTAACACAAGGTATGATTGTTCTATTTTGAGTCTAAATTCATGTTATTTAGGGAGACTCGGGCTTCAGAAATATTCCTCCTTTAAGACAATCTGGCAGAAGCCTAAATAAAACATGCGCAGAGCTCACAGCAATGCTCTATACTCTTTTAAAATGTCAACCGAACTAAACTCTTGCCTCTGGTTCTGTGGAGGAACGTGGTTGAAAGGGCAGAGGAGGGAGAGCTGGCTTACCATCACATACTGGGACGGAATGATCGGTATGGTCAGATTTCCGAGGAAGCACCCCCCAGGGACTAGCCTAACTTTAGCCAAGGATGTCCACCAGAGAGCCAAGTGTGGGGGAAGCTGGCATGGAAGGGAAAGTTAGGGCGCAGGGAGCATCTTAGGCTCATGCGCCCTTTGGACTGGAGGAGTGTTCGTGAGTCAGGACTGTTGTCCCTCATGATGCCTGTGGGAAATCTCAAGACATTTGTGAGTTATCTAGTGATCTGTCTTGGAATTTGACCAGGGTCAAAATTAGCCAGGGGTTTTTCACAAGCTATGCGTACAGCTGAGGCTAATTTGTGTATTGAGTTCTATCTATGTAAACAATGTCTGACATTTTTCTTTATAAAAATGTTTACCTTCATGAGTGTGTGTGTGTGTGTGTGTATGTGTGTGTATCACACACATGCCTGGTGCTCACAGAGGCCAGAAGAGGGTGTAGGACCTCCTGTAACTAAATGATTGTGAACCATCACATGACTGACTCTGGAGCCCTGAACAGCTGCTATTTTTCAAGTTCAACATCCTGATGATGGCTTTGGGCCTGAAGATGTTTTTTCTGTTTGTTTGGTTTTGTTTTTGTTTGTTTTGTTTTTTCTGTTTCTACTTTCTGGTACTGAGTATTCCGACTACTTCAGGTCTTGTGTTCAGTTCTACACACAAGTCTTCTCTCATCAAATTTCCCTCTTAGCACGAGAATGGGATTTGTATAACCCCCATTTCACACCTGAAGAAATGAAGCTTAGAGATGGCCAATGATTTAGCCAAAAATAAAAGCCCACAAGAGGCAGAGGCCAGATCTAATCCCAGATCTGTCTCAGTGTCTGACTCCTTCAGATGATGGGTCATCAGACAGCAGGACAGGGCAGAAATAGTGAAGTATACACTAACCAGGTTGAGAAAGGCCCAGGGACCTGATTTGAAGAAAGTGGTTCTCAGTTTATCGGTGCCCTTCTGACAGAAGCCACAAGAGGATATTTTCTTCTAAAAGTGAGTTGTGATATAAATTAAATAAAATTTCCCTTCCTTTTCCCATAGTGGGCATCGTAGAGCAGTGGTTAGGGCAATCTTACTTCTGCCTCTTGTTAATGCAGAGAACCCAGTTCTTCTCCATGTCTCAGTTTTTCTCTATAAAATGCCATGCTAATCCTCTACAATCTCACAAGGCTTTGAAAAAAAGAAAAAGAATAGTTTGCATAGTTCAAAACCTATCCAAGGCACCACACAAATGTAATTTTTATAGGTATACAGGAAGAAAACACCTAGGGCTACAAAAATCCTTCCTATAACATTAAATTATGCAAAGTTTAGATAAGAGGAAAAATGCAGCCCATTGGGGTAACTTGCACAAGGCTACTCTTGCACTGGCCCTCAGATTCCGCTGTGTTTGTGCACGCTTATCTGCAGAGGAGTTGGCAGCCCTCCGTGAACCTCTTCATTTCCCACCAGCAGCCCAGGCCTGTCCTCCTCTCTCTCTGGTGAGGTCACTGGCTAGAGCTGCGGGGCTGGGAGAGCATGGGAGGCAGGCACAGTGTGTGCGCATTGCTGCGTGCTGTTAACATGCCAAGGGAAACAGAAACCCTTAAGATTCTCTTGGTTTTCCATAGAAGAACCTCTCCTTCTCTTTTTTTGCTTAAATAGGAAGAAATAACTATTTAAAAACAGATTTCATCCTTTTTCCCAGAGATAGGACACATGGGTCTCTTCTGGCCTTGATTTTTCCAGGTGACTCTGAGATGGTTAGAGCACAGCTTAGGAACCCTTTCGTGCTCTGGAAGAACAGATTGCAGGCAGGACCAGCAGTGAGGAGAACACCGCACCCTCCAGAGTCACTACACCCGAGCCACCTGCAGTCTTGCCCTTTGGTTTTAAGAGTTATTTGGTGCTTTGTGTTTCTAAGTAAGTTTATAAGCAAGTTCTAAAAATTCAGCTCAAAATTTAAATGCCAGTACTGTACTACCAAAATGGCTCTCCAAAATAATGATGAAATTGAACTTATTTTCAAGTAAATGAACGTAGTTCATCATTTGTAAATATAGAAATGCTATCGGCAACCACATGGCTATCGGCAACCATCTGTAGACGTCAGCCCTTTGGTGCAGAGAGTAGGGGGCTTGATATGATCTCTTCTATAGAGTCTGTTGGTGTGACAGCAGGACAGTCAGCTAATTGACAGTCCAGAGAAGCCAGTTCTACCATCCCATACAGGCTTAAGTTTAAGCACATGTATACTCAAGCTGAATATGTGACAGCAAAAGTTTGAATCGAACTACACGTTCAAGAAGAGGTCAATAGCTAAATGCATTTGTTCACTGAAAGGGACATTATGAGAGCATTTAGAAGAATCAGTGTGAAGTTCACAGCCATTTGGACGATGTTGTGATGGCTTATTGTGTGAAAAGCAGGGTGTACAACTGATAAAGCTATGAAACCCAACATGCCTATGGCAAAAACAAAGAGTGTTCGACTGAAAGGAGCTCAGTTTGATAAATTGTTTGAAGTTTTATGTTCAGATTTTATTATCGCTCTGAGGATTTTTTAAAAAATAATATCCTGGAGTAATGATGAGGGCAGCAACGGACAGATGCAGAAGCTATAGGCCTCCACTCATGCCAGAAGCCAGAAGCGCCCTTCAGCTGAGACAGTAACAAAGGGCTCCGGACATTGCGGCTAAATCCTCGGAACCCACATGATGGAAAGAAAACCAACTCCTGCAAGTTGTCCCCTGACCTCCACATGTTCAATGGGTCTTGCAACACACACACAATAAATAAATGTACAAAATAATCTTAATTTAGGGGGCATCATTTTGGGGGCTCCACTCCCCAAACTAATGACTGAGTGGGTCCAGGATGAGCCCTTAGAGGATGCCATGGGGAAGGAATCTCACTGTGAGTCACCTGACCTCAAACAGAAGACCATATAGAAATCCATATAGCCCCAATTTAGTGGGACTGAGATGGACCTAGTGCAAGCCAGGGCAGGGGGAGCCGTAGAGGGAGAAGCTAGGTGGGGAGACAGGCAGGGTTGAGTGTTCTGTGGAAGACGGTGCTTCCCTACTCACTGCCAGCCCACAGGGTCGGGAACTACAAAATCCTTAAATGGCTAGATCGCTGACCCTCCACACACACACACACACACACACACACACACACACACACACACAAGCCTCTCCATTCAAGCACAGAAAGGCCAGCTATCAGCTGCAGGAACTATACTACACATGAGTAATAAGCACTGCATATGGAAATACTCGTCAAAGTTATCAACTAATTTGTAGCATGCATATGGAACTCATCAAGGCTCATTCTCAGTGACTAGAGGCTTGGAATCGCAGCTCACTCCGGAAGGACAGCACATCATACAGAAAGCTCTTAAGAGTTTCTGGCAACTGGCTACATGAGATTTGAGAAAGAAAGACAGAGGCAGACACAGAGACCCAGAGAGAAACAGAGAAAAGACATGACTTGAGACTCAGACTTATTTATGGGATAAAGATGAAAACACATCATCCCCAGGTCTGAGACACCATCTCCAGACTATCACATCTACACAGTCCTCCATGGGAACCCGGCCCCCCCCCCCCCCGTACTCTTCAGAATTTGGTAGGGTACCATTTATTTTTTATTCCCCTGATAAAGGTGTAAACAAGCATTTCTTCACCAAACTGAACCTCACAATGGCTGCAAATGTCTTGATTTTTCAGACATCTGGAAGGTGAAGACATGAAAAGCCTTTCCTGCCTTCTTGAGTCACTGTCAGTACAAAGGCTGCAATGATCTCTCTACTCCTCTCTCTCTCTCCCCCTCTCCCTCTCCCTCTCCCTCTCCCTCACCCTCCCCCCTCTCTCCCTCCCTCCCTCCCTCCCTATCATCTGCTTTCCCTGATCCATTTCCAAGTCTTGGAAATGCTCACCTCTAACAAAGCCATCACAAATGACGATTTCCCATTCTAACACGCTGCCAAAATGCATTTTACTCTTCTTTATAAGGCAGGCGAGAATAGATTCCTGTGCCTTGAGGACAATTCTAATCCCCATACCATTAAATGAACAAACAAAATCAACAACATCCATTAAAAAGAGCAGGCATCTAATTCCCCTGTTCTGGCTATGCCTACATGAGAGTTTAAAATTGTTTTAGTGACATCACATTCAGGCTTAATGCATAAACTCCACGGGATGGCATACGTCCAAGTCTACTGTGTCTCTTCTTAAAGCTGACACATCTTATTTTTCAAATCATAATTGATTGGCTTTTAAATTCTTTACTGTATCTTTTGCAAAGATCGGTTTGTCTATTTAAAAAATAAAGTTCAAATGCTTATATTTCAGAAATACTCATGGGGACACAAATGTTAAATCTGTGAGAAAAAAAAAGTCGTATCCAGGAAGCTGCTAAGAATCAGTATTATGGTGTGAAATTCACCTCTTTCCTTCCATATTTGCATATTCTAGTCATATATATGATACATTGGCTACAATACTTAAAAATGCTAGCATTCTGGCCAAATGATGATTTTGGAAGATTCTAGATGCAGTGTAAGTGGCTGAGGAGTCTGTTTGGAACTTCATATCTTTTATTTTTAAATATGTATTTATTTTTCTTCTATATGTATGGGTATATTGCTTGCATATACGTCTGTGTATCACGTGTGTATACCACATGCAGATGTCAGAAGAGAGCATTAGATCCTTTGAGACTGGGGTTACAGACAGTTGTGAGCCACCACGTGGGTACTGGGAATCAAACTCAGGTCCTCTGCAAGAGCAAAAAGAGCATCTTCCCACTAAGCCATCTCTCCAGCCCCCCTCATTCTTCAAATGAAAATACGGATATCTTTCTGTGTCTTATGTGTTTGGTATCTTCCATATCAGTTTTGTTTTAAACCATTGAATCCTGCCATTAAAATATTGAGAGTAAGCCGTGGGGAAGTGGCACACTCTGTTATTTCTGATTATCTCAAAAGCAAAACTTAACCTTCTCATCTAATCACAAATTCCAGGGCAATGGCTAGGCAAAGTTCAGCAGGCGTTGTAGTATACTCTTTGCTCTGCTATTCTCTATACTTCTTGTTCTGTATCACACCGACCCTCTAAATTGTATACTCTAAAGACATCTTAAATTTCTTTAAGCGTATCACGGACATTTCTGAGAGCTTATGAATGATTCCCTAAGTGGTGCCTGCCATCTGCAACTACTCCTGTTGGAATAACAGCTGCCGGATCCACCATCCTAGATTAGGACCCAAAATTGCTTCAGACACCAGCCTTAATTCACTTAATTCTCTACTAGCATTAAAAGATGAGGCTCCAGGTAACTCAGAACATTCCATCATTGGTTCATATTCTTACCAGAAGTGAGACTCGCCATGACTTCAGATCTCCGATCATTTCCGTAGTGACTCACTAATGTAAGTGGCTCTAGCATTTGGTTTGGAATGTAAACCAAATGCTCACCTCTGTGATCCTCCAACACAAACGACGAGTCTTTCCCAGCACTCAGCTCTTGGCCAACAAGGCTGTTTTTGCTTGTAGAAACCTCGTGCAGCTCAGAAGTCAATCTAGATGAAGGGAGAGTAAGTTTTAGATGAGCTCGGATAACTCAGAAAGATGCAAATAAAATATCCAAACATTTTAATATGGTTCTTCAGTTACCTATTAAAAGAAAGGGGGTGATAGCTCAGTTGGTAAAGTGTTTGATTTGTAAGCAGTAAGACCTGAGTTTGATCCCCAAGAACCCACGTGAGAAAGCTGACCATAGGGGTGTCTGCTTGGAATCCAAGCACTAGGGAGGAAAAGATAAATGGATTCCTGAGACACTCAGGCCAGGCAGTGCAACCTGCTTAGTGAGCTCTAGGCAAATGAGAGACCCTGTCTCAAAAACACACCCAAAATCCAAGTGGATGATGCCCGAGGAATAACAGCCAAGGTTGTCTTCTGGCCACACACACACATACAGGTTAAACACACACACGCACAGGTACACACACACACACACAGGTACACACACACACACACAGGTACACACACACACACAGGTACACACACACACACTCACACACACACACACACAGGTACACGCACGCACACATATGCACCTACACATATGAACACACATACACACACACAGAAAAAAAATTGGGTGGTGAAAATTCTAAATTAATTTCAATCAAATAATTCATCTCCATTTAGTCTTCTTTTCCTCGCGTTCATTTATAGCCTGTGAAGTATTCCTTTGGGATTAGCCAAGGTTGATTTGCACAGAGTTGTCAATAAGTGACGAGGAAGTCATCCATCAATCAACCACTGGAACAACCTTATTATACCTCAGACTGATACCAGTTACCATCGAAAATAGTCACTTGATGGACAAAGCCCTACTCTGAGAGAAACGACGTTACAGAGGAGACACACATCGCTGTCAGCACCTCTTGACATGGGGCCAGCAGTTTAAGGGTTCTTCGTGATAATTTTAGAATTATGTTTGTATTTAGATGATAATAGAAACCATACGTAACCAGATTCTTGATGGTGTCCTTTTGATTCAATATTTGCAGTTCCGTTTGATTCTGATTTTTGGTACCCAGGAGTATTACTTTAACTGTGGGGCTGAACAAATAGATGTAACATGTGACACAGTATGGTCACAGCACACAGAGGCCCGATGACATCATGGCACACTGCACAGATGATGGTCTTGCATTTGTGCAGGTGAATCCATGGTGAGGAGCCAGGCTATCAGGCAACAGTAGAGGCCATCTGGGCCCCGGTGCATCTGCAGTGTTCATCACATTCACAGTTTTGGTCTTCAAGAATTCAGTTTTAGAAAAACAAAATCATCCATCACATGAAATAAGCATGGGATTGTTTCTGTCTGAATGTTTAGATTGGATGTTTAGAGTTGTTTTGGTTTAATGGCTGCATAAGAGTCACAAGAATTATGGTATCTACAATTAGACTTGTGTTTATACATGCTTAAGTAATAACATATCTTGTCTGCAGCCCTATTTAAAAGAGTCTGTGTGATTTAGTCGATGGAAACCGCTCTATTTGACATTAATGTTCCTCTGTCTTTCCAGGAGGTTGGCTGCTAGACATGTTCTTGCTAAACTACCAAATAAATGGAATCTGACATTAGAACGGTATGCACGTGCATGAATTCTGGTTGTTTCTAGATACATAAAAGAAGCCTTGTCTTCTTAGAGAAGCCCCCTTGCTTAAGGCAACCTGAGATCAGGCTGTTAACTACGGACCCAGACCAGCTGCAGCCCAGGATCCAAGCTCAGTGACACTCCAGATAAAAGCAACCCACAAGGACTAACCTCACAGTATTTGAGGGGCCAGTTTCAGCCAACTATTTGTTATGTTTTTACTTAAGATACAGTATTAATAAAAAATTGTTTGCACATGCATTCGTATTATAAGGTCTTCTGTGGGATGCTTTGAGGTCAAAGCAATGACAATCTAGACTGGATGCAGATCTAGAATTTGTGAGATGAGAAACTAGAGTAACCCCCACAGTGCCTTGGCAGAGGTATAAAAGTTACAAAAAAGAGCACTGTCTGTGAACATGGTCTTGCTATGTAGGCCAGATTGGCCTTGAACTCACAATTCTCCTGCCTCAACCTCCAGAGACATGGGTTATAGGTGTGCAACACCATACCCAGCCAAGGCCATGGATTTTGAACAGGGTGGGGGGTAAATAACAGCTTCAAAGAAGGGACAACTTGAATCAGGACTGTGAATGGGACCTTATGGGGAAGAATGGGATCCCAGGCAGCTGACCAGAAACCAGGCATAGTTCACCCAAGGCACAGGCCAGTCCAGTGCAGCTAAACTCAGAGCCTCAGGAAGGGGAGGCTCTGGGCAGTGAGGTGGAGAAGAATCTGTGAGGTTTGTTTTTGGTTTCTCGTTTCTTCAGGATTAAAGTTTTATCAGCCACTCCTGAGGAAACCATTCCTTTAAAGGCAGGGTTGTAATGAAGTTCACAATGTTATAAAAAAACCTCAGACTAGAAAACATCCTTGATAGATAAATGGCTGATACTATGCAAAGTGAAATCCATGAAGAGCGTCTACCTCAGAGACCTGGTTAGCTTTCTTTGCCTAACAACCTGCCGTGGGCCAGTTACATACCCATCAGTCAATTAACAAGCGCTTATAAGTGCCTGCTACCCACCGGAGGCCATGGAGCCATGCATCTCCCCTCTCTAAATTGATGTGCCTGCAGTCGTCCTCCAGGACCGGTGGTGGGTACTGATTGAATCCGCCTATGGAGAGAACAAAGTTATAGTTTGATTTCAAAACTAGAAATTGGGTTTTCTAGGCAAAGAGAATCCCAACAGGAATCCTCTCCAAGCAATAAATGTTAGTAACGCATTTCAACAGAATTTGGCTGCAGTGCAAATGGTAAACACTGACAACCAGAAATGGCATTCACAACTTGAGCGTCAGAGGGTTTCAGCAGCTAAAGAATTACTAGGATCATGGGAAAGGGCTCGAGGTGTTCAGGGAAGGGTTAACTGATGCAGGGACACAGGAGTGCTGCATGCCCATGCTAACACAATCTGAGAGACAGTCTATTCTGATTCTCTGGGGCTTTTTCTCCAGACTCAAACTACTAGATCAAACATAGAAAAGATGCTATCTTATTACATGATATTATTTCTTTTCTTCTACACCAATAAACACTGATTTCCTATGAGAAAGGAGTTTAACTTACTGTCAACACAATCCATCTCTTTAAGCTCTTTCTGTACAGTCTGCAGACTGCACAATACTGTAGTCTATAACTTTTCTTCTCATTCAGGAAAACAAATTTTAATGAAACAAGGCCCTTGGTTACTGAAGATCCAAGACTCTATGAAAGCATCTCAAAGAATCTCTGTAGTTTCATTTCTCTGATTCTATGATATGCTTTTCTTTCTATTTGTCTAAAACGCGTCTATGTCTCTGATCAGTTGCATTGACAGTGGTGATTGATGGAGAGAGGAATCGTGACACAGCTGTTATTTCTGTAGACAGAAAAGCAAAAATGCACAGAACTGGAGTTGGCACTGGGGAAAAGTTCTCAAAGGACCAGAAGATGTAACAGCAGTCATTTAACTGACAGAAGTGGCTTAGGAAGGCAGGGAATTTGAAGTGTTTCACAGCTCCGCTCAGGTGAGAGTCAAAGTAAGTCAGCTTTCCTCAATTGCAAAGCCACTTCCTAGTCCTGCAAGACCAGACCTGAGATATTCTGAGTCTCTTAAAATTTCTGCATTGTCAGCCGCTTGGATAGCACAAAAGACAACACTGTGCAGAGAGCAACGGATAGCCATGCCTCTGGATCAAGTGTTCGCAAGAGTCTCTCTCAGATGAGAAGTTGATTGGGGGTGACCTAACAGTCCACCGCACAGGTGTTCCTCACACGCACGTACCAGAGTGCCATTGTGGGGGGATGCATCTATGCCAAAGATTACTATATATTAAAAAAACCTCTAATCCAATGGAAGGGTTGGTATCAAAATGTTTTTGGAAGCATTGTATTGATTCCTCTTTATGGCATTGAAATGAGACCATGTTAGTTTTCAAAGCAATAACCTAGCATTCCAAGAGGATGGGTAATGGCTTCAACAGTTGAATGTGAGTAATAGGAAACAAGCAGTGGCCTCCATACAGTGGAGAATGTACCCTGAAGATACTATTTCTGTCATAGTGTGGGGATATTCCTTCAACACCAGGGAAACAAGGGGTACAGAACCTCACTCTAAACCTGACAGAGGCCCATAAGGAACAGGCTCAGGTTCATTTTGTAGAATCTTCCAGAAGACAGTGCTATAGTTTGGATAAATGTTCCACAGAGTCCATGAGTTAATACTTGGTCTCTGGGGCAGGGTCATTGGGAGACTGCCCACTCTTTAGGAGGTAGGGCCTAATGGGAGGTCCCTAGGTCATTGGGGTGCATCCTTGAAAGATCCTCAGGACCCCTTCCCTTCTACTCTGTCTTGTTACCTGGCTTCTGATGGAAGTGAATTTGCTTTCCCTCACACCCCAGCCATGATTTACCAAAGTCACAAAACACCAGACTACCAGACTTTGGACAGTAAACTCCACAAGCATGATCAAAAATAAACCTTTTCTCTTTGTAAGTTAATTGCCTCAGGCATTTAATTCTGTATCAGGCAGACTAACACAAAGGGTTCCTTAATATAATTTCTTAGTATTTGGGGGATGGGTCATTTTTGTTAGGGAGGGCTGGTTCTCCATCCTGTGGATCGTAGGATAGTAATAGCATCTCTAGCTTTTATCTGCTTGATGTTAACAGCACTTGCAAGTTGTAAGAATCAGAAAACTGCCCTAAACATTTGCAACTATATCCTGGAGACAAAATAACACACACACACACACACACACACACACACACACACACACCAGAGAAAGAGAGAGAGAGAGAGAGAGAGAGAGAGAGAGAGAGAGAACTATTTCTCTAGAGAAGTGTTTTTTACACCAACTGTGGTAGGAGACGAGGTGCTATTTCTAAACATCAGCAGGCTGACATTTTGCTCTCCATCGTTTCTGATGAGACAGAGTCTACTGATTATGCACCTGTGTGTTCCAGCAATCATTGTCAAGCTCCCTTAAAAGCTTTATAGTCTTACTCTCAATATCTGAACTCAGTGTCTCACAGGTCAGTTTGTGGGCTGGCCCGTATCCAAAGGGTAACACATTGCAGTGCACTAGATGGGAGTCATGTTGCCTAAAGTGTTATCTATAAACCATAGCATTGGCATCACTCAAGTATCTGTGACAGATGAGCTCAGGCTCCACCCCAGCCCTGCGGAAAGGAAGCTGCCTTCTGGTTTTAGGATCCCTGTGGGACACGATTGGGTCATCAACATATCCTCTCCCAGCTCTCTACTATGTGCCAAGATTGGAAAACAAACTCATTTAGATGCTCAAACAATACTTTCTAAGAGCGGTTAGGACTCCTTCAGGCTAACAAATATAGCTCAGGAGACCAGCAGTCACTCTGTGGTTTCCATTGCACAGATTTTGGCAAAAGATACCACAGCAATGTCTACCATCTTATGGCCAAGGCATAAACAGGACACACTCAGGATGCGTGCTACCGTGGCCCCCAGTCACTACCTAACATACATTTGAATTAGTTACAGACTTCATGATTTTGATCTTAGGTTATCAATATGACTACCAAATACTACTACATTAAAACAAAGGAAAGTAGCCAAGTAATGACTTACGTCTGACAAAGTATACGAACGGCTTCAAAAACTTCACAATATAATTCAGATCTGGCTTGTGCATTCTCCCAAGCTGTATCAGATGGTGATCAGGTGGGTAGCTGGCTAATTCTTCCATCTCCTCTCTTTGTGTGGAGCCCAGAGAAACCACAAATATGACATAGCCTTGACACTTGGCCCTCAAAGCCGCTGTCTTCACAAATTCCTTCTCCTCGCGACTTTCCCCAGCTGAAACCACAACAATGACCTTGTGTTTTCTTGGATTGGGGGTTCTCAGGAAGAGATCCTCCATGGCCCACTGTAGGGCAAGACCAATACTGGCATCTCCATTTAGCTGTCTGAGGGAAGTGTGGATGTAGTTCTTCATGGTGGATTTATTGTCGTAGGTTGTAAACACAAACTCGGTCTTCACCTTGCCCTTCCTTCTGGAATTCTCTGAGGGAGAATAGCTCAGCAAAGCAATCCTGTCACCAGAGTCAGAGGCTGAAGGGTCTGAAGTGATGTGGAAGTTGTCAATCACTGAGCTCACCAACGCTTTCATGGCCTGGAAGTCGTCGTTGGCTATATTACGGGAATTGTCTAAGAGGAACGCTACATCCATGTATGAATTTTCAGGAATGAAAGTCTCCTCCGCACAAGTGTTTGGAAAACACTTGTCTGAAAAGATACAGAGAGATGCATCGTGGGATCAGTGTCAGCACAAGACACTGAGAGCTTCTTCTATTTCACAACATTTAAATTATCAAGAGATGGTCACTGTCCTAGTTTTCTTGTAGCAACCAGCAGCTAAAGTCGGGGTCTACGTGAAAAACAGATTTAGGTGGCATGTGCCTCTGCAGTCCACAATCCTGTAGAACGTACTTTCAGCAGTTTAGAGGCTCGCAAAAACAAACTACAACACTGCCCCAGGGGAGACTACACCAGTCCGGTAAATTTAAAAACCAGTTTTCACATCTGAAACTCTATAAACATTAGAGATGGGATCCTGACATAGTGCATTTTCCAAAACTGAAAAATTGAAAGTTGAACTTTCCATCATAAATAGAAATCTCCCCTTAAAGCCCAATTCAACACCTCGCTGGGAAGGCATTAGGCTCCAGCTCAGTCAACCCTTCCCATCGGTCTCACCATAGCAAAGTGTGCAGCGCCGAAGCCTTTCTCGTGGCTCAGAAGCCCCAGCTAGAGGAACCGGAATCACCTGAAATGTCCCAGTGTCATCAAACTGCATTGAAAAGGAAAAAAAGAAGAAAATTCTGTTTGTGCACTTTAAGCCTTCATTGGGAAATTATTATGTGCTCAGCATGAGAAAAGGCTTGAAAAATGCCCACTATCACTATTGCTTCACATTATAATCCCTTGCTTTTATCCAGTATTGCACATGCATGCGCGCGCGCGCGCGCGCACACACACACACACACACACACACACACACACACACACACACCATTAGCATCTCTATTTCATGATAGGGATTTTTAAAGATGTGTTTGGAGGCTTTCCCTGCATGGCTATCTGTGCACTGCCTGGTGCCACTGGGGGCCAGAAGAGGGTGTTGGATCCCATTGGATTAAAATTACAAATGTTTGCGAGTCATCATGTGGGTGCTGGGAATCAGGCGCAGGTCCCCCAAAAGAGCAGAGAGTGCTCTTAACTGCCTTAACATCTCTTGTTTTCATGACTGCGATGCTAAGCTAAGTTTAGCCTGTCGCTATGCACCACACACACATAGCACCAGCTGGGCCCTTCAGAAGGTTTCCATACGTAGATCTCCATCAGTCACTTTAGGTGCTGGTGTCCCACGGACTGTTTCAATCACAAACTCCAATGAAGTTTGTTTCAAATGCAATAGACTGAAGACATCGCGTTTATTCAAAGTTCTTGCTTGTGACTCCTCCGTCCTCCATTCTCTCTCCTCTGCCTACCCGCATTCTCATTCCAGTTTCTTGATCACTGCTTCAATGTTCATCAAAACAGGCAATATGCCGCACTCGTTCATTAGTCCATTGACTCGGTACCTGACTTGGGGACATTTATTTTTATGGTCCTCTGCAAAGCAGATGCTGGGATTACACTGAGCAGATGCTGGGATTACAGTGAAAGGAATGTATCATTTCCAGATGGTGACGAGGCTACCCCTCAACCCAGAGCGATGTTCGGGGTTGTTTGTCCCCTCCCTCAGATCACAGAGGGAGTAGAAGAGCCACACCCTCTGCCTTTCTGTAAACTGCTCAGTGTCTGAACATATTTGTAATCATTTCATCGTTAGGATGAGAGCTATGTGTTCCTCCTCTAACTCTTAGGAAATTAGATACTTTGGATGTTACTCTTCCGTTCACCATTTTTGATCCCCCATCTAAAGACTCCATGCTCCCTCAGTGAACCAAGGAAATGGATTCACAGGAGGGAGCCACACTTCTGCATTCATTTAATCATCATGGGAGAGCACCAACAAAATGACTTGGATTTATTCATGGAGCCAACAAATATGACTGGATGTCAGCAGTGTTACAGGTACACTTTTGATGTTAGGAATACTGAAATGAACAGAATAGATAAAACATCTCTGCATTATGCCCTAGCGGGGTAGACCCACGATAAACATCAAAATAAGTAAACTAATATGTTGAGAGGTAATCATTTCCTTTTAAAACAGAGGTGGGGAGTGAGGATGGAAAATGCTTGGTACCAGTTGAATGAAATGCACCTAGAAACCGAGAAAGATGAACTGAGAAGGGGCAGCCAATGAAGTAAGAGGAAGCCCAGGAAGAGATGCTGTGGAATGCTGGCCTTCAAGTGCCATCTTAATTAGCTCACAGGCGACTCTTCACAAGGTCCCATCTGTTGACCTTCCCCACAGGAGGAGGAAGAAGGGGTCATTAGATCCTCGCCAGCGATTCCAGAAACTTCTGTCCTCATTCTTCACCCCAGTTGTATGTAACTCTGTCCCACCTGCACATGGTTGTGGGAGGCGCTAGCGTGTGTAGAAGTGAACCGTTACCTGAACAGGGATGACATCTATGCGGTCATGGAGGCGTATTTGTCCATACGTGGGTGAGACTGCTTACTGATGCAGTGGTTTGGGGCGTCACACACTCTTCTAAGGAATGCTTCCGCCCATGCACCTGTAAGGAAATCCTCACCCACGCTTCCGTGACTAATCCCCTGCATTAGTTACGTTTCGTTGTTGTGATAAAATACCACGACCAAAAGCAACTTCTAGAAGGAAGATGATTCTTCGGCTGATGGCTCCAGAGGATTAGAGTCCACAGTGGTAAGGAGACATGGCTGCAAGCAGGAGGAATGGTAACGGGAGCAAGAAACTGAGAGATCACATCTCAACCCCAAACAAGGGAGACAGTGCAAACTACAAGTGGAACCAGGCTACAAGTCCTCAGAGCCACGCCTGCTGTTGCCACGCTTCCTTCCAGCAAGGCCACACTGCCTAGAGGCTCCACAGCCTCCCCAAACAGCCTTCAACTGGGGACCAAGGACTCAAATGCTGTCTATGGTAGACATTTTTAAATTCAAACCACCACAGCCTTCACCCGTGCATGTGCCTGTAAGTAAACCCGATAAAATCATTGGTTCTCTAAGCAAGACTTGGGTGGAATTGCTACTTTGGTTTGCCCCTGGTGTTCTATCTGAGGTGAGTAGACATTTGTGCATGTAAGGTGTCTGAATCAGTGGGGAAAATGTTTTCCAAAAAAATGCAGGGTCAACAGGTGCCTTACAATGCTAAAGTTGTGTGGGCTGAGTGTGGGAACTGGCCCCTAGGTGCAGAAGTATTGAGGCCTTTGTGGACTGGAAAAGAGCACTTTGGGGGCAGCAGTAGAAAAAAAATGTGACTAGGATTTGTTCAAGAGAGATGTAAGAGCTAGGTGTGCTCTGCGACTGGTCTCAGCTCCCAGGACAGTGAAGTGAGACCATTTCTTGAGTCCATGAATTCAACCTGAGCAACATAGCAAGATGGGGAAGGGCGGGGCGGGGGGACAGAAGGAAGGAGGGAAAGAGGGAGAGATGGGGCAGGGAGAGGGGGAGGCAGAGAGGGGGAACAAGAACAGGTGCTGCAAACAGATAATTTTCCATGAGAAATCACTGTACAAGGAGCGAAGAAATGGGGTCATAACTAAAGAGAGAAGCTGGGCCGAGAAAATTGCATTTTTCATTTCTTGATTAGAACAATTTGACAGACGGGAGTAAATGATCGACAGTAGACAGAATTCAGGGGGTGCCTGAGTACTTAATAACTGTTCGTTCTGCTCAACTCACAGGAGGAAACTCCATAAAGAACAGATTTCTAGAGATTCAATCTAAAACTTGCAACAATTTTATAAATTTCTGGAACATCAAGGGGATGCTTGAATTTGGTTTCCAATTGAGACCGAGCACAGAGATAAAAAAAAAAGATAAGGCGATGTTTTCAAATAGATTTGTCAGAAGAGGCTATTTTACAATGGTAGGAGGAGTACGAGGTGATTCAGAGAAATAAAAATAGCCCACGCCACATAAAAATGTTTATCTCCACACAGAAACACTGGTTACAATAATAGGATATTCTTTATTGTATCAATAAGATATCGTATCTGATTATGTTAATTATGTATGTGAGTGTGCATCTGTGCTCAGGGGCACCTGGGAACAGGTACCTGAGGGAGCCAGAGGCACATTTGATGTCCTGGAGCTGGAGTTACAGGTGGTTGGGGGCTGCCTAACCTGGGTGCTGTGAGTTAAACTCAGGTCCCCTGTAAGGGCAGTACATGCTCTCCAACTCCTGGGCCATCTTTCCAGCCCCTCACAGTGGTAAAAACTGTAAACATATGCAAAAGTCCAAAGTTGAAAAGTGCACAGAGAGGAAGAGAAAGGAGACTCAGGAGATGTCCCAGGTGGAAAAGAGCATCGGGCCAGGGGTATACATGCAATGACTGGAGGGTACGTGGTTCGAGATGCCACACAGCCAGAGCTAGTGTGTGAGAGTGGTATCTGGTAAGAGCAGAGGGATAAGAAATAGCAGCCTGGGTCAGTGCTCTGTAGAGAGCAGCTGGCAGGGCTTCTGTGCTGAAGCCTCCATGGGGCATGAGCTCCGTCCCATCAGAGACTAGAAGCTGAATTGGACATCCTCTGGGCTTCTCCTGTTCTAGAATTAGATGCTGCTCTCAGCAGAGATGTCACTTGCTTCTTGCAGAGAGCAAAACTGGGGAGGCAGGAAAGCTTGAAAAGAGAAACCAAAAACCAGAAGACCTTGACTTCTAAGATCCTTTTTGTCAGGAACTTTTTTGGCTTCCAGAAAGTTGTGTGTGTGTGTGTGTGTGTGTGTGTGTGTGTGTGTGTGTGTGTGTGTGTATTACGAGCAAGCTGACTCCCTCTCTCCTTTTATAGTAGAAAGGCATATGAAAGTGATCTTGATAGCCCCCTGAGGTGTGGAGTTTCACCCAGCTCCAGAAGCCAGTTGTGGTTTGAATGTGAGAAGTTCCCCACCAGCTCCTGTGTTTGGACATGTGGCCTCCAGCTGTTGAACCTTTGGGAGGTGGAGCCTTGCTGGAAGAAATGAGTCACTGGAGACAGGCTAGGCCCTACTTCCTGTCATCTTTCTTCTTTACTGCAGAAGCCATGGTGACCAGCTGCCTCATGTTGCATTCTTATTGCCTTGTAAGCCAAAACAAATCCTTCCTCCCTCAAGTCACTTCCTGTCAGGTGCTTTGTCGGTTACAAGGAAGCTAACTAACACACACACACAGACACACACACACGTTTCACGAGCAATCAATGCACTGAAACTCACTGGCCAGTAGATGAAGACGATCTGCCGTTTGGGCTGTTTGTGGGTTGTTTTGCTTTAGATAAGAAGGCAAGATGGAGGAACATTGGTTCCTTTCATATATGTGGGTCCGAAAGTGAAAGAACATCTTTAGGGGAAAACATTCATATGTATTAAATATCTCCTACCATTTTAGGGGCTCAGAGATCCCCTGAACTTTTTCGATCATTGTTAAAACTCATTGTCCAATGAGACAACAGTGAGCAGGTGACTATTCTGAGAAATACTAGACAGCAGAGGGCCAGCAGAACACCCACCCATGCACCTTTACTTCGGATGGACCAGAGTTATTGTCTCAGTTAGGCACTTAGCTGCTATGTAAAAGTGAATCTGTCAGTAGAATGCTCCGGACCTCGGTTCTCTGAGTTTTGACATGGAGATGGCACATGCGTTCAGTGTTTGTGAATACATGAACGTGAGCATGAAGCTCTTGTTCCAGGCCTGGCATGTAACAGGGTCAAACAAACCGGCTGCTACTGCTTCTGACTCATTAAGAACTGCAAGGGGTTCACGAGACTACTTCTCCCCCTGACTCTGCACCACACTCATGTGGCCTTACCAATGGAACTATCTGAAAAATAAACAAGGAAGATTCTTACCCCAAAAGCCTCATCAAGGAAAACTCTTTCGTTATAAGCAAAGACTGCAAGGCTGATATCCAGGGCACTGAGCTCCATGGTGGCTGTGAGGATGGACCCCCTGTTGGCTGCCTGGCCGTTGCTGAAGAACACTGCAACTCTCCTGACGTTGGATCCCGGAGATGTCCTCTTGAAAACATTGCGGGCCACAAACCTCATTGCATTGCCAATGTCTCTGGCCTTCTGGGGGACTTGGTATTTTATTTGGGAAAGAAGCTGCAGGAGATGCTTCTTGCTACTGTAGTCAGACCCACGGATGAGATAGCTCGTGTCCGAGTCATAGGAAACCACAACAACCCGTGCTCCCACGGGACAGCTATTTTCCCTGATGTTGAGGTCATTGACAATGGAAGTGATCATGTCTCTCATTTCATTAAATCTCCTTTCGGTGACACCAGAGGACTGATCCAGAGCAAATACCAGCTCTGTTGGATACGCGGGACACTTTTCTATGAAAGTGAAAAGCAAGAATGTCAAGAGATTTCACTAGATCACAGTATTCCCATACCCTTTACACCAGTGACGTTGGTTCAGACAAGGTAAAGCCCAGGCCTCGGTGGCTGTGTCATCCAGGGATCTAAGGACTCAGGCATCCTGACTGCAGTTTAGGCACTGAAAAGGCCATCCCTAGACAGGGGAGTGGTAGCACTTAGCGAAATGACAGGCGGGGGTGTACAGAGGGAGGCAGGACACTGAACACACCCAAGAAGCCAATGTTGGTAGGGACAGTATGGATGAGTTAGAGTCCTGTCCCCTAAATCTCCAGCCTCTCCTGACCCCAGAAAGAAAGGAGCAGCTCTGTAAAATAATAAGCAGAAAACTGTGATGGACCCTAGACAGGACAGTAGTGTGAGGCCCCGAGGAGTCACTATGTTGACACTCTGGTCAAAAATATGACCCTCACAGGTACAGTCAGCATCAGCAGAGAAGTGTCTGCATAGAAGGCAGAAGTCCTTTTGTTCCTGAGGGGGAAGGGCTTTCTTCAAACTGGTCTTATCAAAATGCAATATTTAATCAAGAATAGTATGGTTAGAACACTCACCTTTCCAACAGGCTGTTAAGAGAAAAAAAAGACAGAGAGATGAATCCATTATGGTTTTGGAATGTGGACTTAAAAAAAAATAATCTAAGCGATAGAATCCCCAACCAAACTGAAGATCTGGGTCCCCACTTAAAATGAAACCGATTTCTAAGTTACAGGATGCTGTGGTTCAAAGGACCGGGCAGCTGTCCCCGAACTGTGTTCCTTTGGGAGCATTTCTGACCATTTCCCCTCGTGAGGCAGAGCTGGCCAGCTTCCTCAGCATTGTAGCCGAAGTTGAAAGGCTGATGACTCCTCTTAGAAGCAGAATAGATGCGGCTCTGATTAAATGGCCAGATAGCTGAAATCCAATTTGCTTTCTCTCCTGTCTTAGAGCCTTCGGAGACTCATTCAGCAGCACAAGGCTGAAATATGGGATCTGATTTTCTTTCCTGATGAATGCCTTGGGAAGCTCTATTTGTAGAAGCATGAGGGTGTGGGGATTTTCGAGTGAACTTTGTCTCTGATTTAAAATACAGCTATTTTTTTTCTCACTTCCAGAAGTTTCCCCGAGGATTTCTATAAACAGGGCAGCATCTGGTCTCACTCTGTAGATCTAAGGCACATCAAAGAAAATGCTGGGATATCTTTAGGAACCCACAGGTCTGACACTTCGCATGTTAGTTGACTGGATTTCTGAGAAGCAAGTGAGTCATTCCAATCTTTTAGTAAGTTCATTAACACTGGTGACAAACAGCCTTCCATCCTGCTGTCCTGACACATGGGCCCTCACACAGCCAGGATAACACTTGTGTTTGTCTTAATTCCGTGGTCAATGAGATGCCCACAGCAGTCAGCTCGAGTAACCCACAACCCCCTCCGTATCCCAAGGCTGAAAACAACTCTCTGTGTATTGACTTCAGACCTGTGAGACATGCTAGGTTTGAGTCTGTCAAAGCAGGGTGACTTTGGGAAAAATCATTTCACCTTGTTCGATGTTTATTTATTTCCCTAGAATTCTCTTTGTATAGCTCCCCTCAAAGCACTAACCACCTGCGACCTACTGTTCTAGTCTCAATCATCCCCCCAATAATTCCTAGATTAATTTTATTCTCAGGGGAGGGTCCAAGCTACCAGTTTAGAACCTGGCTCTAGCCCCTGGGTGGAAGAGAGCTGGTACAGGGCAGGGGGTTCACAGATGTAAGACTAGGGTCAACCTCACAATAGCCTTCTACTGTAGCAGTAAGCTACAACCTTGTACTCTCAATTTAGGGAAGGAGAAAGGAAAGAAAAATCTTCACAGCCTCTTTTTAGGCTGTCCTAAGAGCTCGAATCTCTTTGTTCTTTTAGGAATTATCACACTAATGACAGCCACCCAACCAACACCCACCCTGACTCTCAGGGCTTCAGACCTTTTATGCTCTAAGCCAAAAGCCCCCATAAACCCATGCAGCACGCAATCCCAAAGACAAGCTTCAGGTGCCAGAACAACTACCCCTGAGCAAACTATAGCCACCTGCATCGAGCATTCCAAATCCAACTCGTAAACATCCTCCACACCTGGGATGGGAACACAAATCTAATGCAAACACCATTTTGTGTTTTTAAAGGAAGCCAAAGTAATGAAAACTTCTTTCAAGTGTTCCTCTACATTCTACCGAGCCATGAAGGCCTGCCACCCACCCTTTACCTCCATTCCGTGAACAGGAGCTCGGCGCTAACCACTCAACATTCCACGAGGTTGTGCAACCCACCTACCCTTCCTCCGGATAACTACTGGCTGACTCCCTTCAATTAATGCTGGAAAACTTCTCCCTCCAACTCTCAAACTCTCCTGTGGCTATGCTCCCCTTACCCCAAGACTCCCTAGAGAGACTGGTCACTCACTTCCTTTATCTCTACTCTGGCTTGCCGCCTCTCCTCTCCTGTGCTGAATAGACTTCCAACTCTCAAAGTCTTTAGTACTGTCGCATCCACCTGGTCACCTATGTGCACACACGCATGTATGCAGGCACACTCAACTGTGGACATGCAGAAGCCAGGGGAGGACATCCAGGGTCTGCCTTTGTTGCTCCCTACTTTATTATTTGGGGAAAAGTCTCTTGTTGAGCCTGGAGCTCACCATTGTTTTGCACAGCCTGGTGGCCAGCAGCAAGCTCCCTTGACCTTTCCCCAACCTCCCAGTGCTTGGGTTACAAATGTGCACAACTGTACCAGGCTACTTTTTATGTGGGTGCTGGGACCCAAAGTCGGGTCTTCATGCTTGTACACAAGGGCTCTTGCCCATGGAGCCTTCTCCCCAGCCTCCCAGATCTGTTTCTCTTTAAAGATTTGGTGGGCTTTTCTTGTCTCTGGAATTCCATTCTGTACAACTTGACCCTTCTTTCTTTCTCACCTTCATGAGTTCCTCCCTGTGGTTTCTGTCTCTCTAGCTTCACAGTCTTGGGAACATCATCATCTCTGTGGCGTTGAGGACTGCCCACACTTGACTCCAACATCTAAATAACTAAGTAATTAGCCAACTAAATCTACACCCCAGGATCCATCCATCCCTTGAGTACTTTGCCCTCCACCATTTTGCTCGTGGTTGTCATAGTAATAATGGAGCCAGTTCATGTGCCTTTGAACCTGTCTTATCTCCCATATGCATACTCTGTCTTCCTATATGCATCATACCTTACAAGCCCATGCTTCGACACCCTTCCTTCCGCATCGAGTGTGAGCTATCCCTCCAGCCCCAAGGCATTCCGACTGTAGAGGCTCCTCACCAGAGAGTTGAGCCTTCTGTCCCCACAGACCCACTCTACACTCAGTCCCAAGTACCCTCCGTAACCACTGATGTTCTTGACCACAGCGCCCAGACACTCACGACTGTGGTTCCGCACGAACTGGATCAGATCACAGGCCTGGAAAGTTTAAAAGGGTAAGAGAGAACGAGTGTGAGCACGGCGGCCTTCTGGGGGTGCGTCCATTCCCAATGACGCAGTGGTGGCTTTGTTTGTTTTCAGGAATAAAGAGATACATACGGAATGTATAGGCTGCCCCGCTGCGCCTTTCGGACCCTAAGGGGGGGAAAGAGTGAGTTAGTGATCTGTGAACTCTAGTCTTTAGGAATTTTAACACCTCTTCCTTCCTTGGAAGTAGAGATGACAGAAGGCGGCCAGAGCACTGCGGAGCCCGGTGGATAATCACACGCCGCCCTCCCCACACATATCAAAGGAGCAGAGGATTTTTTGTTCGTATTAAAGATGTGATCTTTAGAAGAAATTTCTCTAAGGAGTCTTTTTTAATTATTTTTTCCTTTTTTTTTTTTTTTTTTAATTCTTTCTAATTATAAGAAGCCGGCTTTCTCCACAGGGTAGAACAAAGGAGAGGGATGTACTGACCATGCAGGAGGAGATTATCTTACAAATCAAGACGCTTTAAATGCAAAAGGCAGTAAGTCTTGGTATATAAAAAAGAACCAAAGGCAATTGCATAGCAACTGAGATTTACACAAAAGAAGAGGACACGCGGCAAGCTCATAAATGGCACAAGACTGAGGAACAAAGGAATGGCTGGGAAGGGAGTTTGCTGAGATTGTGTCTCCTTGTAATGTCAGAAGCTGCACCCATAAAGTCTCACTAACATGACTGCTCAAGCATGACTGAGCAAAGATGAAGCCATCAGAATGACAAAGCAGATGGGGAAAAGCCCACAAGGCCTCAACTCTGCACAAGGAACTACAGGCAACTGAGGAAAGCTGCGAGCGGGAGCGGTGGTCCTCCCCAGGGAGCACTCTGATTGATTGGTTGTTCAGTGCCAAAGGGTTAGACCTGAAAACACGCATATAAGTAACACTGTATGGACTGAACAGGTTATATTTAGGAACATGTATATTCCTAATATATACTTATGTAACATGCATAAATATAGATATAATGTATATACGTGTGGGATGTATCCATGCATGTACGTAATAATATATTTACATATATCATGCAATAACAGTTAAGGAACATACAGGCTACAAACTTGAAAGACAATGAGGAGGAGTATATGGGAGGGTATGGAGGGAGGAAAAGAAAGGAGAAATGTTATAATTATATTAGAATCCCAGAGATAAAAACAAAGAAACAGATAGCTAGGTGAGATCAATCAGGGATGGCTTCCGGAGAGACATCAGCCCTGGAGCTCTGCCATTTGAGTTTTTCTCTTTGCTTCTCTTGCTTCTTCTTCCCATGATCGGGCTTCTCATTAGCAGTGGTTTTTAATGTATTTACTAGTGTGTTCATTTCAGGGGAACGGGGGAGAGTATATTACATGCTTAAACTCAAGTACTCCCTTGGGCACTTGCCCCTCCCAAATGCTTAACTAGAAATTTCAGCATAGCCAAGCTCTGTTCTAAAAGACACTAAGTTACCTGTCTGTTCATTCATCAGCCATTGATCCATCCATCATCCATCCAACAATGGTTAAATGTCGCCTAAATGCTAGGTGTCTTGTGGTATGCTTCTAGATTAACCAGAACTGTGTGCTGTCCATGATTCAACCCAGTGGAGAAATCACTAAGAGCCTTAGAGTCTTAGCCTCCTTTCAGATTAGGACAGAAAACAGAGAAATAGTTTCTAGGTAGTACATAGAGTGGAGCTACATTGTGTAGAAGGCCAGAAGTAGGAAGAGTTTGTCCTGAAAGACAGAACTTAAGAGTAACTCTGGAGACTGGAGAGATGGCTCAGAGGTTAAGAGCACTCTGCTTTGCAGAGGACCCAGGTTCAGTTCCCAGTGTCCACTGGTAGCTCACATCACACCATGTAACTCCGGTTCTGGAATATCCAAGGCCTCTTCTGACCGCCACAGGCTCCTGTATACACGTGGTACACGGACATGAACTCAGGCAGGCACACACACACACATACACACACGGGGGGCTGGAGAGAGAGGTAAGAGTAACTCCAAACAAGTTCTTAACAAAGGCTAAGGACCAAGAACCCGAGACAAAGGCCACACCCCCAATTCAAATCAGTTGAGCCAAGTACAAGACCGAGACCCCTAATTACAGCCCTAGAAAATGGAAAAGAGATGATCCCATAGCGGAGAAGACTGGCCCATGGATTAGCTGCTCACACACACGACCGCACCCGCCCATACTTTAATGCGTATAACAGAGTATCCTTTACGAATAATCATCTTTTCCTACTATGGAGTTTTTTTGGCCAAAAAGAATCTGCAATTTTTGCTTTACAAGATCCCAAGCTCAAGAACTCTTCAGTGTCTAAAACAAGATAAGCATTTCATGCACATAGTTTGGTCCGGGTCTCCTCCGAGTAGCAGGTGCTAGCCGTATTTAGTTCTGCCCTGACTGCTCGAGAGCGGAGAGGCACTGAACCACGTGACCACCGTCACAACCATGTGAGACCCAGCGAAACAGATGCAGGCACGCTGTCTGTGGGAGGCCCACCTGACTCTGCCTGGGAATGCTTCCAGAGATGACATTTTTCTCATAACAGGACCAGAATAGAAAGTTGTGGTTACATTTCCAAATGTAACTCTAGAATAAAGGCTAAAGAGGCAACAAGAGTGCTTCTGGCAAACTCTACCAACCTGCTTTGCATGCTGGAACTCTGTCAGGAGACCGCTATGATATGCAGGCAAACCCATCCTATTGCAAAGGCTTTGGTGATCAATCATGGTAACAGTTCATATCTGCATTGCATTTACAATTTACACTGTTTGCTCTTGGTTGTCTGTTCCCCCCGGCTACCTTTCTTCTAGCTAGGGCAGGAACGTGTCATCTTTATCGTCATAATGGACTGAGAGACGCAGTGACTGGGTTCTGGAACCCGGTGTTTCTGTCTTGAACTTCTTCATTCTTTCTAGTGAGTAAAACTGAAACTGTCACCCACCAGTCAGTTCCCACGAATACTCACTCTCCGTCCAGGAGGGCCTTGAGATCCCGGAAGTCCACTCTCGCCTTTCAAGCCTCGAGAGAGCTGAAAACAGGAACACACAAGGGTAGTTTCTACATTTTTTGTCCACAGAGACTATCTCAGGTTTTAATTTTTTTATTTTATTTTATGTGTGTCGGTGTTTTGCCTATATCTGTAGACAGGGACCGTGGGTGTGCAGTGCCAGCTGGCAGAGACAAGATGGCTTCGGGATCCCCTAGGTCCGGTGTTACAGATGGTTCTGAGCCAGCATGTGGGTGCTGAGAACTGAGCCCAGATCCTCTGCAAAAGCAGCAAGTGCTCTTTCTTAACCAAATCATCTCTCCAGCCCCAAAACTATCTTAGTTTAAATGAGATGTTATACTTCTCAACGGTTATTTTAAAAACAACAGCTGGACTGAGGCACGACTCCCTGTCTCAGAGTGCTCTCCTGGAATGCATGGGTCCCATCTTTAGTATCATAAACAATCACGAAGATAATGAGTAATAATTTAGTTAAAAATAAAAGACAGCAGCTTACTCAAATCAGGTAAATCCCTTTCCCATAACGCAAGTCACTAACTCCTTGGTCACTGGTGAACGTCCTCTTGTCCCCTTTAATTAGTGGCACACACTGCTGACACTAAACTTAAATCTAAATTAGCCATAAGCTAGGATTGGTGCTAAGGGAAAAAAAATCAGGGCACACAAAGATTGTATAAAAACTAAAAACCTCTTCTATAAAAGATCAAATCATAGGACTGGAGAGGTGGCTCAGTGGTTAAAAGCCCTTGCTGTTCTTACAGAGGAGCCGGGTTCAGTTCCTGGCACCAACATGGTGTCTCACAGCTATCTGTAACTCCAGTTTCAAAGGATCCAATGCTCTCTTTGGACCTCCAAGGGCACCAGGCACATACATGGTACGCATGCACACATACACACAAAATAAATAAACATGTGTGTTTGTTGGATCCTGTTCCAGTGAGTTTGTTTTTGTTTCATTATATTGTAATCCCTTAGAAGCCTCTTTGTTTCCTAATGAGAGATAAAAAGAGGGTGGGTGTGGATAGAAGGGGATGTGGGGAGAAATTGAGAGTAGAGGAAGAGGAAGCCGTAATCAGGATATATTATATGACAAAATCTATTTTCAATAAAATAAATATTTTTAAATCAAATAATAAAAATGACTTCCCACATACAAGATGGTACACGAGTGGACTATGTTTAGTTCCCAAACTCAAAGCGATGGAGAGATACTAACTAGTTATATGCAGCCTAATGCAAAGGACGTGTTGAACTACATCTCTTCCGTACCCAGGATTACAGTGACATGGCACTCAGACGTCAAACTAAAAGGATGCTTGTCAGTCATTTGTACTTAAGAAATCATACTCTTCAATTCTGTGCTTTGCTAACTAGAACACTTCAGTATCCTTCCTTAAAGCGAATACTCCATTCAACCACTTTGTGAATAGTGGAATTATCAGACAGTCCCCTGGGACACAGGGAAGATGTCAGCTTCAGTTCCAAAAGACTGGAAAGCAATGGTATTTCTCTAAAGCCAGATTGTAAATCTTAGAAATCATTACAGTTCTTGGAACCATAAACTTGCAGAGCAGGAAATGACTGTGTGTGTCACTAGGTTCAGTTCTGATATTTGGGGATTCAAGGCCCTAAGAAGGTGTGGCAAAGCTCACGTGACCAGCTAGTGGCTTTCAAGATACCCTTGAAATGGATAAACAACTTACATTTATTATCAAGTAAGAAAGCTGGGATCTACAAAAGGGATGTTTATTCTTTCTGGAATCATCGGCCACTTACAGTCAGTCCCTTGAATCCTTTGGGTCCAGGCCTCCCAGGAATCCCAGGGTCTCCAGCATCACCCTGATTCAGATACACCAAGATGTTAAAATCTTTACTATGGATGAAAGAAAGACTTCTCTCTAATCAGTTCTTAAGCTGGTCTTATGATCACTATGTAACGAAGGCTACTACAACAGTAAATACATCTCGACATGAATTCAGAACTCATCCATTGACAGTTAGATATTCTTAAAACCATTTTCAACACATCCAAGTATTTACACATACATATCAATTCAGTGACTATCCAGTTGCTAAAGACAACCAGAGAATATGCTAGAAAACATGAAGTATCAACTACATAAAGTATTAAAGAAAGACTTCTAGCTCCGTAAGTTACTTCTAGAAAAGTTGAAGGTTAAAAAAAAAAATCAATCCTGAAGAAAGGAGATGCTCCCGCCGGTAAAAGTGCCAGTAGCACAAGATGGAGGACCCGAGCTCAATCCCTGGAATCTGTGTTAAAGGCCAGATATTGGGGCTGCGGAGATGGCTCGGTGGTTAAGAGCACTGGCTGCTCATCCAGAGGACCTGGATTCAATTCCCAGCACCCACATGGCAGCTCACAAGTGTCTCTAACTCCAGCTCTAGGGGACCCGACACCTTCACACAGACATCCATACAGGTGTGGGGTTTGAGACCCCTGACTAGTTTGAGACCCTTGACACTAGGCTCAAGTTGCAGACAGAAGCTTAACAACAATTTCTGTAAGAAAAACTTTTCTTAAACAAACAAGGCAGCTAGACGGCCTTGTGCTGGAGAGTGTGCTTCCCCCTCCCGCAGGTGGCCCATAACCTTGGGCCCACAACCTTGGGCTGAGGAGTTTCCTCCTCCCAGTTGCCCGGAACCTTGAGCTTGTATTCTTTTTAGGAGCCTGCGACCTTGCTATATGCTAACACCAATCAGTTTACAGGTTAACTGGCCCTACCTATCAAAATGGGAAAGCAATTTGGGGACCAATCGACTTGTCCCAACTTGGTCTGTGCCTAGCAACTGTACATCCCCCTAGCAACTGTCCGTTTCAACTGTAAATAAAAAGGCTTGCTTTTTGCTTCTCGGGGCCACTTCTATCCTGCGTGTTAGAGCGGTCCCAGTATACTGGAATAAATCCTCTTGCTATTTGCATCGATTTCCCGACTGTGAGTCTCTGTGGGGGTGTGGCGTTCCGGTTTGGGCCCCTGGGGTCCAACACAGGCAGACACCAGTGTACATAAAATAAAATCTAAAAAAAAAGGCCAAATGTAGCTGGGTGGTGGTGACACATGCCTTTAATCCCAGCACTCGGGAGACAGAGATAGGGGGATCTCTGTGAGTTTGAGGCCAGCCTGGTCTACAGAGTGAGTTCCAGAGTTACAATAGAGAAACCCAGTCTTAAAAAAAAAAAAAAAGCCAGATGTGCACATCTGTAATGCTAGCATCCGTGTGTCAACATCTCTCCCCCTGCACATACACTAAAATTTTAAAGTTTAAGGATTTGTTTAAAAAGTTGTGACAACATGCACAACAAGATGTGCTCAAACTCAAACCAGGACAAAACCCCAGCATGGGGTAAGGGAAGGCTAGGCATGAAGTCCTAATAGCTAAGGAGCTATTGGCAGTTGATAGCTTTTGGGAGGGAGTCAGTTTTCTCTAAGGGGGTCACCCCAGGCAGGTTGACGCTGCTTCAGTGGAGACCACACATCTAAGACTATAAGGACAGCACAGGCTGTACTTGATTTTTTTTTAAACGGGGATGGGGACAAAGTGTGGTGGGTATGAAAGGGGAGTGGGTCTATGAGAGATGGGGGAGGGGTAAATATTATCAAGGTACACTGGACAAAATTCTCAAAGAACTAATGAAAAAAATGAAAAAAACCTAAGATGTGAAAATGAATCAAAAACATAAAGGTTTATTTAAGGAAATTCTATCTGACTTTGGTAGTAGCTATTCATTAATATGTTCACATCGATCAGTAAGTTGCTGCATCTCTACCTTTGTCAGTAAAGCAGAAAATTGATCCACTGTAATGAGAACTCTTATTCTAAGAGTTATTTATGTAGTCTCTTCCTAAACTCTTATCTACCGCAGGTAATCTATTAGTGAAGAGCACTTTTAAGATGTTCTAAAACTTGTCTGTTCCTGGAGTTGATGTATTAGATATTCTATTTTACACAAAGACTTCTCATCCTGATTGGAGCATTACGGGGACAAAGCCATTCTGGGACAAAGCCATTCTGAGGTTTGGGAAATCACAGTACAGAACCCCTGTGTACACAGACATCATGGGGACGGCTCCTGCTGCAACAACAGACGTATCTAACAGACAATAAGGAATTTGGAAGACGCTGGATGAAGGAGGCAGTGTAATTAGACTACACTTTGGGGGCAAAAATCTAGAGAACATGGTATTTGGAGTCAGCTGACAGAGAGACGATGGAAATAGAAGACAGCTGAAAAGAATATCGGGATTTTCAGGTGAGAGGAACCGAAAGTCAAAATAACGCGAGATAAATCGAAAGTCAATAACTAAGGTAGGAAGTGAGATCACCAAGGCGGAGAGCTAATCCAGAGAGGCTGCCTGGAGGTTAGGATTCAAGTAGGGCTGTGGACCACTGGGGTGGAGGTGGGTGAGACAGCAGGCAGCAGAGGCCAGGATGTGATCTTTGCCTACTGAAAGACTCCCAGGGTTAAGACGTCCCTTCCTAATGGGGCCCAGAGGAAGCAACTGGCTAGCTTCCCCACTCAGCCCCCTCTGCCCCCATGTACTCAGACCAATGGCTCACTGTCGCTTTTCCAGAAGGCCATGGTAATGGCAAAAGAAGAAATTAATATGCACCTCACCTTCTCCCCTGGATCTCCAGGGAATCCTGTTGGGCCCTGTAATTTTCAGCAGAGAACACATGTAAGTCAACAGACCACTTACTCCACACCACCATTTCTTCTTGGCATTCATTTATTGACTGAGGAGATAGCTGTTTTGCATATTTACCTTGACTCCTCTCTGTCCGGTCTGGCCATAGCCTGGGAGGCCATAAGCTCCCTGAAAGCACATCAGATAATTTCAGTTTCTCAAGAGCAATCTAGATGGGGAGGCTGTGGTGTTAGGAAATAAGAGCTACAGATTGGGGGTGGGGGGGTCCTCATTTCCTATTGCTTTTCCCCTGTTCTGGGGATTGAACCCAGAGCCTCATGTGTGCTAGGTAAAGGTTCTACCTCTGAGCTACAATCTCAAACCCCTCACTTCCTGGTGTGTGGCTTTGAACTTCTTTGGCCAGCTGCAATCTACAGTCACTGCAGGAGGAAGAAAGTCACTCATTTCTTACCTGGAAAATTGGGAGTTGATCCAAAAGAGTATGACTGAAGAATTCAACCAAAGACTTACAAATAAGGTCTGAAGAGACAGCTCAGTGGTTAAGAGCACTGGCTGCTCTAGCAGAGGATCTGGGTTCAATTCCTAGCAACCATATGGTGGCTCACAATGTCTTCTGGCCTCCACAGGTACCAGGCATGTACATGGAACACAGACATACATACATGCACACACACACTAGTATATAAAATAAAAATAAATAAATCTGTTTTTTAAAAACAATTATAAATGGCCAATAGACAGTAGTGAGGAAATATGTTCATCCTCATTGGTAATCAAAAAGCTGAATTTGACACAATTAAGGAGTTAGCATTTTTGCCAGTGGTAAAGAGGAAACAAGAAAAGTAACAGCAGCCTTTGTTGGTTTGGAGACCCTAAAACAATCAGGCTCTTGAACAGAACGCATGGGCCCACAAAGTGTTTAAATCTTTCTAAGAGTGTTTGAAAATATATTTAAAAGCCTTAATTAAATATATATTCATCGGACCTAGCTATGAATAGTCTAGAACTTTCTACACAGAAATTAATTATGGTACAGTGATAACAGCCCTTGCCCGACACACATTAAGCCCAGGTTTCTCTCCCAGCCCCTGGCTCCTTTCCAAAAGAATCCATGGGTGTGTTCTTTACAACAGTGAAAAGCTGAAACAAATTAAATATCTAATAATAAGAGATCGGCCAAAAGCACGACCAGTGTCCAAGCCAGGTTCCCCCACTCAAAGAGTCAAATTAATCGTGGAAAGCACAAAAGGAGACTTGGTCAAGGAGACCCAGTGACCCCTGCAGGGGGGTATTTGAAACTATTGAAACAGCCTTGAGATTCCACAATAGCCCAGCCCAGGATAGTAGCTTCCCGCTTCACCCTGCTGGGGTGTTAGGATAAATACCGCAAAATGGTCAGAACACAGTCATGTTTCTTCGCATCCTTCCCATTTTTCTCACCTGGGAAACTTAAATGTTTCCCTTTTCTCTCTCTCTTTTTGAGCACTCATGTTTTCAAACCGAATCACAAAAGGACAGGCATTTTTTTTCTTTGCTTTTCTTTGCTTTATCTTTCTGTTTCTGGGTTTGACGATTTGACATTTCATACATGAGAGTATGTGGTCTGGTGTCTGTCCTATTTGTGCCTGCCTTCTTTTAATGTACTTAACATCCCACAGGCTCAGCCATGCTGTCATTTAGAACAGGGTTTCCTTGTTTAACCCTGAACAGCATTCCCTCTCACAAAAATACCACAGTGCTTTTACTCATCTGTCCGTGGATGGACACTTAGGTTGACTCCATATCTTGTCTATACTTGGCCAATTTACTTCTACTTACTATCTCCATTTGATTTTATAATTAACATAAAATAACTCCCCCCCTGCTGGCTGTCCTACACAGAGATTTTGATTCAGTAGAGCAACTAAGCCTGAGTGCAAGCCTTAAAAAGCAGTGACCTGCTTCTTGACCCTACTTCTCTGCCTCATGTCACCCTAGGCATTTGCCAGGGGAGAAAGATGGGATGTTTTGTTTTTTGACCAAAATGTATGTACATAGTCACACTGGTTGTTAAATACTGCCACTCCCTTCTCACTCACCTGTCTCTCTCTGCCTTCACCTCATTTCCTAAACACACACACACACACACACACACACACACACACCCATCCCCACACATGCACACACACACACACCCACACTCATGCACACACACACATATACACTCACACACATACCCACACATGCACACACACACATATACACTCACACACATACCCACACATGCACACACACACACGTACACACATACACATATGCACACATGCACATACACACCCATACACCCATGCCCCCCACTTATATATATGCCCATACATACACACACACATGCATACACACACACACACATACACATGCACACACATACACACATGTACACACACACACACGCACGTGCATGCCCCCACACATATACACACCCACATACACAGGCACACACCCCCACACATACACACACACATTCATGCACACACACACACGTGCACATACACACACATCACATACACACATGCATATACACACACATACATGCACATACACACCCCCACACACATATGCCCCACACACACACCAGGAAGGCCAGGTGCACAGGAGAGCAGCAGCAGGTGGAGAGCTGCCACGCATCTTCCTGCCCCAGGTGCTGGGCCCATGCTGCCCCCGCTTCTCCTTGCCTCAGACCCAAAAACCTCATACCTGTTCTCCTCGCTGTCCAGAAGGCCCCACTGGCCCTGGGCCTCCAGGAACTCCAGGTTCTCCCTAGTAAAGGAGGCAAGGAAACTTTCAGATTAGCAAAGTCAAACCTGACACTGAAGGAGGGGACATAAGGTCAGTGTAGAGAATGAGGTGGACAATTATAGCGCTGTGTGTTTGAAGCTTGGGTTCCTGTGAGAGCAGAGGAGAGCCCAGAGGGCCCAGGGAGGTGTCCCAGTGAGAGACAAAGAAGCTGGGGCCCAAAGAACATTTTGTGAGCCCAGAGCAAAGGAGCCTAAGACTCTGGGAAAGGTGGGCTCTGGAGAAGAAGGAGGGTGGCGGTCGGGGAGGGGGGGCGGAGCAAGAAGGAGCCCAGCTGAGAAACCTTGGAATTAAATAGGGAAAACTGCAAAAGGCTTTGTGAGCTTCTGCCCCCAGGCGCAGGGCTGACACTGTAAGTTGAAGGTGTGGATATGATAACGCGGGCACATTTTATATATTGACATGACTGTCACGATCACGCCAGCCAACACATTCATCACCACCGCTTGTTAATACTCTTCTGTTTGGGTTTGGATTTTTTTTTCTTGTCGGTGTGTGAGTGTATGCTCACACGTGTATGTTCAGATGTGTGTGTGTGTACATATGTGTGCGGAGGCCAGAGGTCAACATCAGGTGACTTCCCCAATCACGCTCCATTTTATTTTGTAAGACAGACTCTCCCAGGAAACCTGGAGATCATCAGTTCAGCTAGATGGGCTGTCAGCACCTCTGTACCCAGCTCTATACATGGGTTCTACACTTGGGTCCCCACGCGGTACAGTGCGCCCTTTACCAGCTGAGCCATGTGCCCAGCACTGAGCCATGTGCCCAGCACTGAGCCATGTTCCCAGCACTGAGCCATGTGCCAGCACTGAGCCATGTGCCCAGCACTGAGCCATGTGCCCAGCACTGAGCCATGTGCCCAGCACTGAGCCATGTGCCAAGCCCCATCTTACTACTATTAAAACCTGAAGATGTTGCAAATGGAAAACTAACATCACAGTTTTCTGAACTCAGCATAAAGAAAAAGGCTTAGGCCCAGGCCATTGGCTCAAACATGAGTTTTGAGGCCTTGACAAGAAAGCAGCAAGCCCGGCAGGCAGGTCTCTGTGGCCACACAGACCCCAGACCCCGAAGGATGAACACAGGAGCCAGTTGACATGAGACCAGTATCGACACCCTGGCACGCTCCACCTCAGCTACCTTAGCCGCGGCGGGCCTGGCTCAGACCAAAAGGGGCACAAGAAAGTGAGTTCGGATACTTCCAGTCCACTCGTCTCAGCCAACAAGTACATTCCTGCTCAGAGAATCTAGGAGCTGAAGAGATTTCTCAACAGTGCTTTGTGCTGGGCAGGTAACTGTCTGCCCTGGCCATCGGGACAGCGTCCCTGAGAGGGAGGCAGTAAGGACTTCTCTGCTCCACGGACGGGAGAGAACGCACTAGCGGGACGCAGGTGGATTGAGCTTGGTGCTTGGATCCGGTCATGCGAGGAAGCTTCACACAGCTCAGGAGAAAATGTAGCTGCTTTTGTTCCCAGTATCTGAGACCAATGAGAAATAATATTTACCTTTCTCCCCCCAAATCCAGGTCTTCCAGTGTTCCCTCTAGGTCCTACTAGCCCAGAAGGACCCTGAAATAAAAAGAGACAGGGAGAGATGCAAAAGCCACCGTGGCAGCGATTCCCGGAAACCCACTAGGAACATGTCACTTCTTCCCGTCATTCCCGAGAGTACCAGGCCTCCTGAACAGGAGGGCAGTGAGCCAGGGAAGAGGAGGTCGCCTAGGTAATGGACCACAGCTCTGCATCCACCAGGAATTCACTGGTCCATGTGGGACCTTTGCCAGGGTGGGGGTGGGGGTGTACAAAAAGCTTCCTTGACTCAACCACATCACTGCCACATGCATACCCCGCGGAACCATAGACACATCCGCCACGGTGTACAGGGCATTATTTCAATTTCTCAGTCTAAAACTGGGCATGAGACTCCTTCACTGACCTGCTAGGAAGATATAACTGAGCCCATTGGGGGCATCACCTGCCCTTTGAGCTCTCACCGGCAGAACCGAAGAACTCAAAGGAATCAAGTGCTTCATACAAACCCCTCGTCATCCAAACTCTCATTCCTCACGGGGGAAACTCATTCAAATGCTGACTCTAAAACTGGGCACAGGAGCCCGACAGAACTGTATAGCAGGGATCTTTGTACAGCCAAATGTCTGTGGTCGATGCAGAGACAAATACGGGGCCTGGAGAAAATCTTATGATTCGTTTGGAGTGGGCATGCTCATTGTTTGGCAGCATTTTTAAGTCTTCCAAATGTTTCCTCGGGTTGAGGGAGTGAGTCTGTGCTTTCAGAGTAAAAGATCACCGAAGGAAAAAGAGGAGGGTGCTGGCTAGGTGTGAGGAACCTGGGCTAGCCTGAAAATGCGTTCATACTGACTCAAAAAATGGAATAAATGTCTCACAGACAACATAAAACACACCCACACCAAGGCATTTTGCAGTAAGAGCAAAGGAGAGGTTGGGGGTCATTGGCCCAGCATCTCCGAGTCACTCACCTGAGGTCCCGGATACCCTTGACTTCCCTTTTCTCCTTTCCCGCCACGATTTCCACTTGGCCCCTTTTTGTGGCAACAACAACAAAACACAATGTGATGTCAACGAAACTCACTGTCTCAGTAGATGCTTCTGAAACACCCCGTGGTGGCAAAGCGATGGCTACCCCTTCAAGCAGCCTCACTGCTGTGAGATTAAGTCATTTTCAGAAGAATAACTGGGGACCAGACACAGACACAGATGGCACGGATCTTATTAAGGGATTCCCTGCCTGGGCATAATAGTCTCATCCTTCTTCTATGGGGAGAAATAAAAATAGATCAAAAGGAGAAAAAAATAAAGCCATGGAGAAAGGGAGCTACAAACAACCATTGAATGTATTTCTTTGACAGTTCACTGGACCAACGTGCTTTCTCCGTGTGTAAACTACAGGAAATGGTTGTTTCAAGTTGGCGCCAAGGAACACGTGGTGGTAGACTTCTGCTAGCTGAAAGAAAGTTTCTCTCTCTACTGTGTCTCATGTGTGGGTCTCACATAGTTCTCCTGCATAGCTAGGAGACTAGAAGTAAAATGGCCCCTGCCTACCAGGGAATCACTGAGTGAGCCTTGAGCGGCTAGCATCAAAGGATCCCAGAGAGTCTGAAGTGACAGCCATCCCACACCCACCTCTGAAAACATCTGGACAAATCAAGATTGACCCCATGGTTACTCAACCTGGTGAATGTACTAGATGTCAGAAATACTCAAGAGAATCCAAATTAGTCTAATGTTAATAATCTAGAACTTTCTAGAAGAAAAAAATGATGTCCTAAAAAGGCCCGAGAAAAGTCATTTCTATACAGACTGATTCAGACAAGTCCAGGTTTAAAGTGAGTGCAACACAGACTGGGATCCTCACAGTGACCCACCCAGTGTGGGATGACCATGGCTTCTGCCAGGCAGAGAAGAACACGAGCAGATACCCCGAGTTCTGACACCTATGTCTGACACCTGTGTCACTAATGGTATTTGGGGGACTGATGGCAATAATAACAATAATAATAATAATAATAATAATATACTATTGAGCTATTGATTATTCATTCTCACCAGCACTTAGGCAAGGAGAGCACAGAGCACACTTTTCCCCTCTGGAGGATCATTCATGAGCTGCAAATGTTGGAGCATGTTTGATAGAAGGAAACAAAAAATCATAATCATCTCCCACAAAGGGAAATGCACACAGTGATGGTTACAGATTGAAATTTTACCAGTTGTATATATTTTTTAAATTTTATTATGTATTTTAATTGTGTGTGTGTGTGTGTGTGTGTGTGTGCGCACATGAGTGCAGGTGCTCAAGAAGGCCAGAAGAGGGCATCAGATTCTCTGGAGCTGCAGTTAGAGGCTGTTGTGAGCCACCCTACCTGGGTGCTGGACATCAAACTCCAGTCCTTGGTAAGGTATTCTGCACTCTTAACCCCAGAGCCACCTCTCTAGCACCTCTGCTCTGTGCTTTTATACTGAACCACCTGCCTTCTTTCCACTAGAATGGCCCACACCATTTGCCTACACTTATGAAATACCCAGCATACCTGTGGGCCCTGTAGTCCTTCGGGTCCCTGTGCACCTTGAGGCCCTAGGTTTCCTGCTTCCCCCTAGTGAACAAGAGTTTTCAGCATTAAGATTTATCTCTCCATGGTTTCCATATAGATCGTTTGCTTTGTCTGCCATGACTCACCCTTTACACTGCCTAGGATCTTATTTTTCCGACTATCAGGAATGAACTCAAGCATGTCTCTAATTCTCATAAAGATGGGTGTATGAAGGACAATTGACTCAAACACACTGTGGTGGTTTGAATGAGAATGAACTACATGGGCTCATATTTGGATGTTGGGTTCCCACATGATGGAACTGTTTGGGAAGGATTAGGAGGTGTGGCCTTGTTGGAAGAGGTGTGTCACTGGGGGTGGGCTTTGAGGTTTCTAAAGCACACACCAGTCCCAGTCTCACTCTCTTGCTGCCTGCTGCCTTAGGATCAGGACGAAGCTCTTAGCTACTCCTCCAGCATCAAGCTCCCTGCCATATGGTTCTGAACTAAACTTCTGAAATTGTAAGCAAGTCTCCAATTAATTGATTTCTTTTATAAGCTGCCTTGATTATGGTGTCTCTTCACAGCAAAAGAACAGCAACTAACTAAGACACAAATTTGGTTTGAAAATGCCATAATGATAGCAAATACTTTGCATGCTAATTAAAAATACATTTTTTAAAAAAAAAAAAAAAGGAAAACATGGAAGGAACACCTGCAATATATAGCAAATAATAATAATTTGAATAAAAGCTAAGAAGGTTCAAGAGTCTCACTTTCTTGCATCCCGGTTTCCAACACATATGAAAGTCAATCAAGGGTGTGAGATTTGAACTGTATATGTCCTGCTTATTTGGCGGGAGGTGTTTTTGAGAGAGGCTTTGCCTTAGCCAGGCCTGGCCTATTTCTGGAAGCTGACTAGATGGCTGCTTGTGCTTCCCACTATTCGGTAGGGTTCATGGCCATTGCTGGGCATCCTTACAACATCCCGTCAAATGCTAATTACCCACCGCCTTCTATACAGAAGAAATGTCCCAGGTGTCCTACCACAGAGGACAGGAAGTAAAAAGAATACTCACCGAGGGACCCTGGGGCCCCCTCCGGCCTTCCATTCCCTGAAATACCACAGGCAAAGCATCAGTGTGTCCAGTCAGAAGGAGGGTCCATGAGGCTAACAGTCTCTCCTGTTCCCTGCTCATGGAGGGTTTCCTGGGGGCCACCACAGGGCAGGCTTCCCATTGGGTGACTTAATCGCACACTGACATTCAGGGATTGATGGAAACCGATGGGAAAGTCCCTGCTGCCTCAGCCCCAGTCCAACAGCCTCTGTGGTTATCGAACGGGCTGCATGGAGGTCTGGATCACCATGAAGAAACTGTTCTCCCTCCTTGCGAACCCATGAAGCGCTGTGTGCTGAGCGGAGGGCTGAGTGCAATGTCTAGACAGCGCAGTAGACACATGGGCTACTAGCGACTGCTCCTTGTGATCTGTATGCACCTGATTAAGTTCATCAAAAGAGCCAGGCTGGTCCTTCAGCTGTCCGCGCCTACCTGGGAAGGAGCTTGTGCTGCCAGTGGCTCTCCCTGGACACAGGAGAGCCAAGAAGGACGATGCCTCGGGCCCCAGATACTAACTTATTTTCCCCAATCTACAGCAATAAAATCTTTTGACATCGCTCTCACTGAGGAAGTCATGGAGCACTCTCACCCACCAATTCGTATCATGCTGTGAGAAACAACGACGGTTATTTTAGACAATCCCATTTATCCATTTATTATGTAGGAATTATTTCAGAACTGCCATTTTCTCTGTTACCCACCTCCTAGATTTCCTTAGGATAAATCACCCAACCGAATATCAGCTCCACTATGCATTAGACTTTTAAAACAGCCTTTGGGAGAAGCTACTCATAGTAACTTGTCAGCTGTTTGTCTCTGGATATGACTAACTGATGCTGTTGACATAGGAAAACAGGGAAGACAAAAAGCAGAGACAGAGGATACTGTTGCCATGACATCACATTCTGTCTCCATTAAAAAGCGAGGATAGGGGCTAGAGAGATGTTTCCCCAGTTAAGCGTCTGCTGCTTTTGTAGAAGAGCCACACCAGGTGGTTCCCAACTACCTGTAACGCCAACATCCTCTTCTGGCCTCCGTGGGCACATGCATACCAGTGCACATATACATACGCATGCACACATAAATGGAAAACTAAAATAAAAGTAAAAGCAAGGATAAGCAGGTCACAGAGGTACATGCCTATAATTGCATCACTTGAGAGGCTAAGGCACAAAGACCTTGAGTTCGAGACCAGCCTGGTCTACATAGGATATCCAATGTCAGCCTGAGCTACAGAATGAGAGAAACCCTGTTTCAAAAAGAAAGTAAGAGAGGAAGGTAGGGAAGAAAGGCTAGAAGGAAGAGCGATGTTTATTCTGTATGATACTTTTGTACAACACTGTCCTTGGGAGGCCCGGCCTTAGAAATAAGCCCCTCTCTAGCCTTCAGCTCCGCTATTTAAAGTGTAGGTGCTACAAAACAGGTGCACATTAACCTTCACACTGTGGTTAGGAGCACAGACTCTAATGCACGGTGGTCTCAGCGGGAAGCCAGCTCAGTCACTTACTGGCTGCTGCGACTGAGGGCAAGTTGCTCGAGTCTGCGCGATCGGTTCCTGTGTAGTGTGGTATCATGATAGCAATCCACCCGGCAGGGGTCCTACGAGGCTTACCAAAAATGAGTATTTCAAAGTGATTAGATCAGGATCTGGTACAAAACAGATGATCTCTTAGAAGCGCACGTGTTATAAGGACTCTTTGCAAGTGGCCACCAAAAGGCCACCGACCTGGACCGCGGTGTGTGGTTGTCAGTATCTTGAGCCATTGTATTAGTAACAGCCAGAGTGATGAGTAATTTGTGCAGGTTGGAGTTCAGTCTCACAGAGAGCCCACGCCTGGGCTTGAGCTGTATTCTTTACAACCCATTATCGACTTAAGATGATCTGAATCTCATGACAGAACTCTGGCCTACATTGGAGACGTGGGGGAGAGGGTAGAAAAGCCCCAGGTGGTTGACTATGAACATGAATATGAATGTTGCCTTATTTAATTCTAAAGAGAAGAAGTCACAAAGCAGGGAAATGGGTAAAACATGGGGAGGGGGCTGAGAGCCTTCTGTCCACACAGTGTGTCCAAGGAATTGATCCCTACCCTGCCCCCAATATCTCTGTTTTTAAAGTGCATGATTTATGTGTCAGTTATAAACCTATTTCAAACTAAAAGCCTTTTTCTCTTGAGCCAACAGATATATTTATCTCTAAAATTTATAACACTTAGCTCATCTTGCTGCTTGCTGCTTCCCCCAATTACATCTTAATCCTCTTTGTGTGGGGAAGGCTCAGTCCCAGAAGCATGGGAAGCCCAGCCCTTCTGGCTTAGGATCTCTGTATTCAGGATAAACAAAGACAAGATGGGTAGGATGTAACCTCTGTTTCCAGGGAAAAGGGCAAGAGGTCACTGCCTTCAAGGGGTGAGAACAATCCAACACCCTGAAAAGAAAGCCAAGTATTTTCACTCCTTCTGAACAAAGTAGGGCCAAAGCCAGGGCTCCAAGCATTCTCTGTTATCATGCTCTTGCTGCATGTGAGATAGAGGAGATTTCAATACAAATGTCTCTAAAGCAGGCGTGGTGGTGCACACCTGTAATCTCAGCACACAGGAGGCAGGGGCAGGAGGATTTTCTGCCAGTTTAAGGCCAGCCTGACCTACACAGTGAGTTCTAGGTCATCCTGGTCCACACACAGTGACTTTTCAGCCAGTCAAGGGTACATAGCAGGACTCTTCCCTCTGCTCCCAACCCCTAGAAAAATAAATATCATCTCTAACTTCAGTAATCCACAAATGGTAATGTGGTTTCTTGGTCTTTAAAACTTGAAGAAAATCCAATGTCCTCCTTGAGGGAGGTACACTTGATATCACAAGATGCTATAAGCTACCCTAGGTCCTTCAGGCTGCCAATGAACTGGCTTTAACAGCCCATGTCTGGGAGCCCATTCAGAAAGAAACCATTCATGCTCTCCTTTCCCACTGTCAATGTATAATGAGCATGAGATTATGTCTACCCAGTCCATAATGCTCTGACACAGCTCCCAGATGCTAAGTTGGGAGAGGAGAGTGTGTATGTTCAAGTCCTTGGCTCTCTTTGAAGGCATTCTAAACACCTTGAAGGGGGAAATGCAAAGGCAGACTGGAGCACAGTCTTCCTCAACCTCTCAGGGATGATTTTGCCTCCCACACCCACCCGCTGCAGACATCTGACAGTACCTGGAAGGACATTTTTGGATGTCACAAATGGGCAAGCAGATGAGCAGCGACTGGGAATATTGCTAAGCATCATTCAAGGTGCAGGACAGTCCTTCCTAAGTGAGAATCCTCAGACTCAAAGGGTCAGCAGTGTTGAGATTTTAGAACGCCTGCAAATGTATCAGCCATGGGTCTGCTGTCTCAGTGGCAACAGACAGTCCTCATGCCTCTGTGTCCATCGCAAGTGATAAGGAGGAGAACAAATGTCCAGGACATACTTACCCTGTTTCCTCTGGAGCTAGGACTGCCCTGTGTCCCCTTCTGCCCAGTTCTCCCCTAGAAACACAATAATCCCCCCAAAAGCATAAGTCAAAAGTAGATCATAAGTCCTGCGCAGGGTCTAAAGTTGTCATCATGAAACATCAAACGCCATCAAGACAGCAGGAGAGGTGAACTAGGCTGGGACTTTCCAGTGTGGTAACACTGTTTGCGATCGCTACACAAGGACGGGGTAACAGCCAGGACAGGGGCGGCCACACGCCATAAGTAAATGTTGACAAATGAAGCATATTGCCACTTCCTAGAAAATTAATAATTCCACCCAAAAGTATAGCCTACTTCAAACATTCCTTATTTTCTTTTAACTGTAGATGACTTGGGGTTATCCGTTCAGACACCTTGCTAAACTTACTTAGCTCAACAACGGAATTAGTCAACCCATCTAAGTAATACAGATCCATTTACTTGTCTTCCTCGTTCTCCTTTGGCGCCCTTCCAGCCTTTGACGGTGCTGTCTTGTCCTGGGTCACCCTAGGAGAAGATTGCAGATGTGTCTTAGAACACAGTAACACCAGAGTGAGGGAGTGAATTCATCAGTTTGGACACAGAGTTTTCCTATGGAGCCCAGGCCGGCCTCGAACTCGTGGTGATCCTCTTGCCTCAGCCTTCTGAGTTCTAGAATTACAGGTGTGTACCCTGCTCAGCTTTCTTTTTCTCTTTCTTCCTTGTGTGGTGCACAAGGGCTTTGAACCTGATGGGCAAATCTATCGCTGACAGAGACTTTTGAAATGGGGTCTCACTAAGTTGCTCCTTCCATCCGGGGACCTGAGTAGATGGAATTACAAGCCTGGGCCACTAGATTAGGCTCCTTTATTTATTTATGCATTTATTTTTGGTAATGGTGTAGTTTTTAAGTATTACGCTAATGCAAGCTAGCAGATAAAGTATAAGGAAAATCTCTAACTTGAAACTCTTAAAAAGTATGCCCCAGTTTAAAGGCAATTGGTGACTACAGCAGAACTGTAAGAGTCCAGGCTGTGTAGTAACTTCCCCTGCAGTGTGGCTTCTCTGAGGGGCTAGCACAAACCATCTCAGGCCATTCCCTCAACAGGGGAACAAAAGCCTCCTGGAATTGAGGCTGGGTGAGAATCTCACCAGGGATGCAGCTCAGTGGGAGAGTACATGCCTAGCAGACAGGGACCTGGTCCCAGTGCTGTTAAACCAACAAACAAGAAATAAATAAATCAAGCTGTAGGCTACAAGATTAGAAATCTGAGAAAAATGAAGAAAAATTTCACCATAGTAAGTTGGAAGCCCCAACACACAGTGAGAACTCACACAATGGAACTTGAGATCTCCATTCTGAGCCTTTAAAATAATCAATCCATGTCAGGTTTGAACAGATTTCCCCCACTACACACACACATAAAACTCTTGGGTAACAGACACCTGCTACCCCAGCTCCAGAGGCCAGCGCTTGCCTGTACTTCAGTGGGAATCACTAAGGGAACAGAATTGAGATAAAATTCACAGCTAAGAGGGAGCTGGTAACTTACAGGTTCCCCTGGGAAGCCTTTCTCTCCATCTTCCCCAGGGGCACCTCTGGAGCCTGGGCTGCCCTGAAATAAATAAATAAATAAATAAACAAATAAATAAATAAATAATAGATAGATAGATGAGTAGATGAGTGACTGGACAGACAGACAGACAGACAGACAGAATGAGCATTTGTGTTATCCTGAAGGTGGCTTTTATAATGGTGTTAAATGCCAAGCAGTGCACATGGAGGAGAGTAGCCAATCAGAGAGTGTTTCATGTTTTCCTGCCTCCCTCAGGGTTCCCTTAGGCTCCCCACGTTCGAGTTTAAGACTAAGAAACAGGACATCTTCTTGTGATCTAGCGTAGGGCTGTCCAGTGGGGAAAACTCCACGGTGGCTACTAGCCATCCTTGGCCATCCAGCACTTGAAGGGTGGCTAGCAAAGTAGAAGGGTGGAGTTTTTTATTCAAACAATCACACATGGACCTCGGCTGTCTTAACTGGACATTCTGGTCAGTTTAGCACATCTCGTGTCCACCAGAAACCTCCACGGGGATTTTCTACTGTCACCTCCCCCCTGCCCCCCAAAAAAACTTTCCAATGAAATTTGTCCAAGCTATGGTCCCTGGAGATATTCTGACTGATTCCCCCATTCTCTGCTCCTCTATGGATTGGAAGATCTTATGTCCCTGAGTCAGGGTTACAGTGGAACAAGAGAAGTTTCTAGGGAGAGATGCTAAGGTAGGCCTCACTCTGCATAACCAGAGGGTGACTTCTTGCACCCATGTGCCCACTCACCCCACCCCAGGCTAGCTGCTGTATGACCTTATGTCTTGTATATGTTCACTTTGAGTCTGCTTTGCTTTGAAGGCTTCATCCCATCTCACCCCAGTTACTACAGACTCACTCCTCACCCCTCCTTACATCCACACAGCTCCAACAGTCTCCCATGCTACTTCCAAATAATATTTCTGAAACACAAATTTGATTGCCTGCTGATTAGACCCTTCCCAAGACACACATACACACAAACACACACATGCACACATGTATACCCGCACACAGACCTAATGGCTCATTGGGGCCTACTCCATCTTCCTCCACCTGAACCCCATAGCAACTGCCAATGGCCTCCAGCTTCATGTGCTCGCTTAGTCTCTATCTAGAATGTTCTTCCTCCACATCTGTGCCTTGCTAACTGCAGTTCATTTCTGCTTTCAAGAAGACTTTCTGAACACCCCTCCCTACACACACACACACCTCCAAGCTGTGTGGAGTCAGCAGGATTCTACAGTGACCCCAGTCACTTCTGTGTGCCAAGGGATCCTTTACAAATAATTCAGTGTCTATTGTCCTACAGATGCTCAAAAATATTTGATAAATAAATGGGTCAGGCCATAAAAATAGAGCTGGGTGTTGGGATGAATTCATAATAAGCAAAGTATTTCACTATGATTTAGAATTCTAAGGCCACCAAATTAACTTTCTCTTTGCTTTTGATGTCAGGAAAGAATACAAAGGCTAATAATGGCCAGATGTGTTCATTTACATACCTCTGAAAAACATAACCACAGAAACACCTTGCACAGTGAATTTTTCTAGCTGGGAATTTTTTGAAAATTGCATAGTAGCTATGGTGGCTTGGATGAGAGAGAAAAAATGACCCAGAGGCTCACATATTTGAACTCTTGGTCCCCAGTTGGTAGGCTGTCCAGGGTGGTTATGGAACCTTCCAGAGGTGGAGCCTTCTGGAAGAAGCACATCACTAGGGGGCAGGGGGCTTTGAGAGTTCACAGACTCACCCTGTATCTCACTCACCTTTTCCTATATGTGACATGTGTGACCAGCCAGCTTCCTGCTCCTGTTCCTGGTGCTGTGCCCTGCCTTCCCCACCACCAAGACTCCATCCCTCTGGAACCATAAGCTAAAACAAAGCCTTTCTTCCTTGAGTTGCTTTGGTCAAGGAACTTTATTGCAGCAACAGAAGAGGAACTAATACTGTTGCTGTCCATGTACCCCAAACAGGAAAGTGGCATCTGATTGTCGGCAGCACGCTTTCATTATGTGATGGTCAGCTTGACTGAGTTTAAGAAACAAGACAGTAATGAGGCACACCGTTGGGCGTGTCTGGGGGGTTGTCCCCAACCCCAGAAAGTTTAGGCTGAGGAGGGGCGCTCCACCCTGACTGTGGGTGGCACCATCCCATGGACTGGAGTCCTTGACTAAATTAAAAGAGAAAAGGAAGAAAGGGCTGAGCATTGGCTGAACGTGTTCCTTCTGTGTTTCCTAGTCAGTGCCATGGACCAAGACCCTCCATCCAGCATGCTCTCCCGACCAAAACAGACTGTATTCCTTTAAACTGTGAGCCAAAATAAACACTTTATCCCTTAAGCTGCTTTTGGGGGGTATCTGAGAGGTGTCAGGCATTTGGTCACAGACAGAAGGAAGGTCACTAAAATGGGGGTGAAGTCTGCTATCAGTTTTATCCTCAACTGCTAGCATAGCAAACAGGGCTGGATCTGTCTCCAGGGATGACTGGACTTCTTGAAAAGAATTACCTGAGAGCCGGGGTCACCTTTTCCTCCCTTTCCCCCACGAAGTCCATAAAACCCCTAAACAAACGTAAAACAAAATCTCATTTAGAAAATTCAACCTCTTACTGGCTTCATGATAACTCAAAGGAAGGGACAGTCGGCTTACTTTCTCTCCATCCAGTCCATCAAGTCCGTCCTCTCCAAGCTCTCCCTGAGGGACAACAACAGACAGCAGTCAGGTACAGCCAGCGACAGCTTCCGAAGCAGTCAGGAGGACTCTGACATGTGCTTGTTCGGAAATGAATCCGAGTTCAGAAATCAGACTTGACTGAGAAGGACATACAGTACCTTTGCTCCAGAAAGTCCTTTGACTCCCTGCAAAAGATTGAATACGCGTCACCGTGGGTCAAAGGAAGGGGGAATCCTAATTCTGCAGCAGGAAGGCGCTGCCTCCCTGGAAAGAGTTGTCTCATATTATTTCTTTAGTTGCTTCTGGCCACACATCCATCTAAAGGTTATGGGTGGAATTAAATGAATGGCCAAGACCCATCTGCGAACAGAGGAACTGCCATATGTCACAAAGTGGGGAAGAGGGAGAGATGGTGAGAAAGAAACGACAAAAAAAGGGATGGAGGAGATAGGAAGGTGTCACGGGGGTGAAGTAACGAGCAGCAGAGCTTACCTTTTGACCTCGAGTCCCCGGACAGCCAATGAGCCCTCTCTCTCCCTGAGGTCCTGTTTCTCCTCGTCTTCCCTAAGAAATGAATCCAAACATATATCCAACGTGATACTTTCGCCAGAAGCAGTCTGCAGTTTCCTTTTGGAGCACTGAGCTACAGCTCAGGGCCTAAAGCTCATGGCTTTAGGCAAAGCAGTTCCTCCTGCAGTCCCCAACTCCCTCCCGCCTCCCAGACGCCCAACCCCCCTACCTCCCCACCCTCGTGTTCACACACTTCCCTGTCAGCATTCAGGGTTCCCTCACTACTGGGTTGATCATGAGCTCAGCTCATCATCAGATAGCACGGCCAACCGCTCAGAAGTCACCTTGCTCCTAGCCACAGTCCTAATTGCTCAGGGATTTCATGATATCATGCCCAGGGCCCTGATGCCACCCTGGGAAAGTCAGCACTGCTGACACAGAGAAGCGGTTCAGTCTCCAGGGCTGGAGCTGAGCAGAAACACGTGGGAAGACCCATTTCTGCAAATAGCACAAAGGCAGAAGAGCCCGTCCTTGGGGCTGGGGAGAGAGGTCAGTTGGGAACGTGCTTTCTGTGTGAGAGTAAGGATCTCAGTTCAAGTCCAGAACCCAGATCTTAAAAAAATCAAGGAATGATGCTATGTGTCTAATCCCAGCTGTGGGGGGGGGGGGGGGGGGGGCGGGGGGTTGGGGGGAGTGCGGGAAGCAGATGGACGAAACTATGGACAGACAGACGGAACAAAGTAGATCACTCCTGAGAAACAGCACCCGGTGTTGACCTCTGATCAGGTTGATCTTTCATATGTACACACACGCGTGAGCGCACACACACGCGCACACGCACCCACACACAGTGCCCTTCTTCACAGTTAAGTTCTGACCAAAGCCAGACCATCCACACAGGAAGAGCATGATCAGGGCAATGTGTCTCTCATCAACCCTGATTCTCCCAGGAAATATTTAGAAACAGCCAAGAGCTAGAGTTCAACGCATCTGGTGTGTTTCTTGAGTGTGGGGGCCCTCTGTCTCTGTGACTTTCATGTGAGTTATCTTCTGGGTATGCCTGTGGAGGATTCTCGTGATTAGAGTAATTGACGTTAAAAACAAACAAACAAAAACCACCCTAAATGTGGGCGGTACCGTTCCATGGGCTTGGATCCTGGGACTGCGGAAAAAGGAGAAAGCCTGAAGAGGAGAAAGCTATTTGGAGAGGGGAGGCTGTCTGGAGAGGCGGAGGCTGAACAGGAGCACTGATCCCTCTATGGCTGGACTGTGATGTCTCAGGCTCCTGCCCCATGCTTTGCCCCCTGATGTGCCAGTCCCTCAAATCATAAGCTAATACAAACGCTTTCTTTCTTAAGATGCTTTTGTCGGATATTTTTTCAGAAAAACAAGAACATAGTTAACACAGCTTCCCCAGGAGAGACGGGACATGAGTGCCTCCTCCTCTCTGCCTTGTTTCCCTTACTGTGAAGATCAGGGCCCTGCACAAGCTCAGGGTGCTGCCCACGGCCAGTGCCTGAGAGGACGTCAGGCTTCACGGTTTCCCATGGCCTGAACCTTCAGCCAGCCACGGGTCCTCAGCAAGGCAGGGGTGACTCACCACACAAAAGCATGCTTCGGAGTGACGAGACCCCACTGGGGTACAAAATGAACCATTTAGTGCACTCCCTTAGTGATGCTTTAAAGTAGGCTAAGTCAGCCTTGGGGCCTAGAAGATTGTCAAGAAGTTAAACATCCTGGTCAAGAGCTTACGTATAGGTCAGTCCTTGGAAGTCTTATCCAGAGCCTGAGCTTTTAAACATAAACTGAACAGCCCTCATGCCCAGCGAAGCCACCCAAGGGGCTTCAGTCCCTCCAAGTTCTACTCATAAGGGTGATGGCCAGTGAGGGTTCTGGGTTTACAGTCGAATATTGAGGCTTCTAAACTTCTGTGCAGCATTTAGTGACATCAAGCTCTGGGTGAAATCCTGCCCACTTCCTCTCCGTGGAAGGACACGAGCTCCAACTCTGGCCTAGAGCCAGGTACAGAGCACTGGGCCTAAAAAGAGCTCCCTCGCAGACAAGCCGCCACACTTAGAGACACAGAGAACTCCAGTGCCCAGCACCGATGTAACAATAAAAACAAATTCCAGTCCCTGGCAGGAGACCCCGCTGCTGCCCACAGCTTAGAGTTGGTGAAGGGAAAAGGAAAGCAGACCTTTCCTCTGCAGCACTGTTTATAAAGAAAGAAACACACAGACCTCCCAAACCTCCTCTACCCCATAAAGCTTTTCCTGACAAAGAAAATCAGTGTGGACTCATGGTGTGGCATGGGGAAGAACAGGGGTGGGGTGGCAACTTACAGGATCTCCATCCTCTCCTCTGTGTCCCCTGCTGCCTTTCAGGCCTGAAGAGCCCTAGGAGAAAAGAGGAAGGACATTTAACCATCTTCCGCCAGTTCAAACTCAAGAAGTCATTAGGCATTCCTGGCTGGGCCCTCCCTTGAATGATGTTAGCTTGGGCCAATAAAGCCAAGAGTTGGGGAGAATCCAAGACAGCTGGCTTCTGTTCTTCCATCTCAGAAGACCCCCTTCCCCCCTCCTCTGGCAGAAGCAGACTCTCCTAGTAACACAGGAGACCGACCCTGGGAACCGGCCTCTGGATGAGGGGCCTCTCCTGTACCTGAGGAATTTACAGGGAGCTGTGACCACCATCTTTTAACATGTACTTTTATTACTTTAATTATATGTGCTGGCTGGTTTTATGTCAATTTGACACAAGCAAGAATCGACAGAGAGGAGGGATCCCCAATTGAGACAATGCCTCCATAAGACTGGACTGCAGGCAAGCCTGGAGGGCATTCTCTCAATTAGTGGTTGATAGCAAAGAGTCTAGCCCACTGTTGGCAGTGCCAACCTGGGCTGGTGGTCCTGGGTTTTATAAGAGAGCAGGCTGAGCAAGTCATAAGGAGCAAGCCAGCAAGCAGCACTCCTCCATGGACCCTGCATCAGTTCCTGCCTCCAGGTTCCTGCCCTGTTTGAGTTCCTGTCCTGACTTCCCTCAGTGGTAAACAGCGATATAGAATCATAAACCAACAAACTCTTTCCTCCCCAAGTTTCTTTTTGTCATGGTGTTTCATCATAGCAAGAATAACCCTAAGACTCTGTGTGTGTGTGTACGCGCACTCGTACACATGTGTGTACATGCATGCAAATGCGTGTGGAGTGCAGAGAAGGGCACCAGATCCCTTGGAGCTGGAGTTACAGGTGGTTATTAGCATCCTGACATGGATGCTGGGAACTGAACTCAGATACCCTGGCAAGCCCCTGAGCCATCTCTCCATTGACAAAACAAAAACACCTACAACGGGCCCATTGACTTTCTTCTGCTTTTCTAACAGCAATATTTAAATGAAGTCACTTTTCTCTGAGCCATACATAGTTTAGCTGCTTTGTGACTTTACCTATAACAAAGTCTTGTTGAGGTTTGCTTTCTCTATCCTCTAACAGAACCTAGCCCTGCTCCTGGAGCACAATTCTATCGGCATGCAAGAAGACAGTTCAATAAACGGAATATCACAACTCAGCAAAACATTCTGTATAAATTGTCCTTCAACGTAGGCAGAGCAGAAATCATCAGCAAGTATGATAATCAATTTGTTTGGGGCTGAGGAGAGGGCTCAGTGGGCAAAGGTGCTTGCTGCCAAGCCTGATGATCTGTGTTCGATACCCAGAACTCACGAAGTAGGAGAGAGCTGATGCCTGCAAGTTGTCCTCTGACCCCCACAGATGCACCATGGCACAGTCATGCCTCCCCCACCCACCCGCACCCCGGTACATAATTTAAGTCCTTTTGAAATCTTGAGGGAGAAAATACAGGCTAAAACTGCTAAGATGAAAATAAATACGTTTATCACAAAAAAAAGTCCTTTTACCACAATATCTAAAATCCATTTGAAAATGCATATGAAGTGGATACAGTATAAATGCAGTTTCATTGTTATAAAGTGAGCTCTGTGCAGTAATTATATGTGACATCTGTGCAGTCATCACCCAGGGCCGAGAACTGGAACACTGCCAGCCCTGGGCACAAGGCCCCCCCATCACGGGCACCCAGAACCCACTGCCCCAGCCCACTTCAGGGGTGCACTGTTAACACTTCGGGTAATGTTTCCTGGACTTTAAAGATATTTCGCTGTTTAAGTATGCATTCTCAGACAGAACAGCTTCATTTTAATAAATGGAACCCTACCTATATATTCTCCTGCTTTGTCTTTCTGTGGTCATTAGTCTGTGGGTGAAAATTTATTCATGTTTTTCAGTGAATGTAGTTCATCTGTTTGCATAGACCCAGTCTTTCATTGAAAATGCCATGATACAGTTTCCATTAAATTGCTGTGTAATTGATCTTCTATAATTTGTTCTTTTAAGTGTCTATTAATCTGCAACGCTGTGATTTTTTTGCAGCTCAATCTCATTTATTGTTGAAAAACCACAACTCTCTCCATTATTTTAACACCTTTCAGACTGTCCAAAGCAGATTCAGAAACTGTAAATTGCAAACCCAAAAGGCAACCTCACTAGGGGTATGGAAGAGAAAGGGAGCTGCTCTCGGTGGCAGCGGCAGAGGCGAGCCCTTCTGAACCCGCTGCTCCACTGTGGAAGTTACACAAAATGCCCAAGGAAATCACATCACAAGGAGCAAAGGTTGCAAATTCAACTATTCAATTTCAGGCCCACTCAGGACAAAGCAAGGCATGTTAGAGAAAATAAGATCATGACAAAATGGCACCTTTGAGGCTTGGAGTCCCCGGGTCCCATGATATCCTGGAATCCCCGGACATTTACAAAATGTGCAGCAACAAGCTCTCTCTGCTATGTTTCCCTAGAGAAAAAGGGAAGGAAAAAAAAGAGTGACAATCACCAGGATTTCCTTATGTAAGAACCCTTTTCAGACACGTCATAAACTACTCTCTCGGGGGAGGGGTGCAAGCAATAAGAGAGGGCTTTGGGACTTGAACTGCCGAGAGGGCACAAGGCGAACAAATTGTGCGGGCAGAGTCTCCGCTCTAAAGGAAACACACAGAAAGGGCACCAAGCGCATACATGGCCACAGGCCAAGTTGACTCGAGACGTATTGATTTCTGGTTGACGATCTCCTGGAATTTCTACTGTATAAATTCCTGGGAGGTTTTTAATGACATTAAGGTCTGGTTGCTTTTTTGGGTTCCCTGTGGATTCATTCAGTGACGGGACAATAAGCAGAAGAAAGGAAAAAAACCAAGATGCGACATTTTGACTGCAAATCGAAACCTTAATGCTGCAGGGCATTCAGGTGTCTTGAGATCACTCTGAGCTGAGGCCAACCTGGTCTACATAGGGAGGTCCCCGCCAGTCGGGGATATGCAGTGAGACTCTATCTCAATTAATTAATAATTAATTGGTTAAATGCCCTTAATGTTATATTACCTCATATGTGGTAGGGTGGCCACTATCCAAGAAAGGATAGAGTGAGGGAGTGGGAGAAGGGAAGGTAAAGAGGGAGGGACGGAGGGAAGGAGGGAGGGAACAAAACAAGTGTCCAGGAAGATGCGGAGAAAACAGAACTTGGGAGACATAAAAAACAGTAGATCTGTTCCTCAGAGCACTAAAAACAGAATTATCGTAAGGCATAACCCCATTTGTGGGTGCATACACAAAAGAACTGAACACAGACCTTGAAGAGATGCTTGCTCGTGTGTGTTCACCGCAGTGTTGTTCATGGCAGCTAAGAGGTACACGACCCCCAGTGTCAGCTGAGAGACGAACGGACACTAAAGGCGCAGCAAAGAAGGGACTACCGTCTCGTGCTGCCGTGTGGCCTAAGCCAGCCACCCGCTGACAAATGCTGCATGACGCCAACATGCGGGATCTTAAATAGAGAAACTTTCAGGAACAGAGAGTAGAGAGGGGCGCCAGGCTCTGTGGGGGTAGGTGCAGAAAGAGGTCGCATTGCTGGTTGAGGGTTGCAGGGGTTCAGTCTTGTAAAAATGAGAACTTCTAGAAATCTATCAGACAGCAACGTGCACACTAGCTAGTGCAGTGGCCAACCTTGATTGTCAACTTGGTGAGATTTGTGATCACTGTGGAAACAAACCTCTGGACATGTATGAGGTTAATTAACGTGTGAAGACCCACAGTGAACACAGGCTGCTGCTGCAGCATTCCACAGGCTGGATAAAAAGGAGGGATCGAATTACAGCCACATCCACCTCTGCATCCTGACTGTGGGTGAGTGTGAGCAGCTGCCTGGGGCTCCCGTGGCCCTGACCTCGCCACCACGATGGGCCGTGGGCCGCTTCCTCCAGCCACGGAGCCCAAGTAAGCCTTCCTGCCTTACGCAGCTTTTGTCAATGATTTGGCTTGAACAACCAGACAAGTAACTAATATGACCATGTACTCTATACTTCAAATTGTTGAGATGATAAATATTACATACGTTTATTACATATATGTAATACAAATGTAGTTTTAAAAAACATTTAGTTTTACTAATAACCAAAGACATGTCAATTACAATGCTCAAGAACACTGGGGAAAATGTGATGTTTTAACATCCTAAATATCAAGCATTTAGCTTAATGACACAAACAGCAGCAGTTTGGATTCCAGCTTGGTTCCTGTGGTGCTTGAGGTGACTGACAACTCACCAGATACTGGGAAAGCTTGCTGCCCAGACCTGTCATTTCAATGGTCAGGTGTGTCCTGTAGTCAAATCCTTTTCCAAATTCGAAGCTGGAAAACTCATCATGAGCCAGTGTGTCAAGGGACACCACCAGCAGAGCGTCGAGTCCTATTGAGTAAAAACAGCGCACGTGAAACCAAAGGCTTGTCCACGCGAACGAAATTCTGCTCCATGTCATTCAAAGAACCAGAGGACGAAGGCGAACAGCAGAGGAAGCAGGATTCTCAACAAACAACACCCAGCGGCAGACTCACCTGCATTTCTGAAAACGCGTTAGACTCTGGTCTCTGACTTTAGCATGAAATTCCTCCAAGGAAAACATCCGAGAGAAACTACTGGCAAACCAACTAAAGAATGCGAGCGGAAAATGGTGTTCGCTATCTCACACCAATTCTGATGCAACTCTTGGGCATTCAAATGTAATTTTTAAGAAATGCATTGTTTATCTTTGGGGTGGGGTTCTGGAATTTTCTGGAATTCATATTAAATGACAGTTATCCCCCAGGAACCCAGACTCTGGGTGATTCCTATCTCAGACGAGTTATTTCATTCATCCACTCCTCCACTAACACTGACTTGTTGACCCATCGATCTTGTTATTAAACAAACATTTGCTTCCTTGAAGCTGGTTGTGTACTGCTTGTTGTACCAAGACAAGATGAGTGGGTCGGCACACTCCCTTCTGTGTCAGAGTTCATGGTCTAATGGACAAGATGGACAGAATCAGAACATTATCTGCGTTTTCTGGGAGACAGCATCAGGGAGCAAATAAAGCCTTGCTTGAGGTGATGCTCCTGATCGTCGCAGGGGACTATGGGAGAACAGTGTGGTGGGGGAGAGATACAGGAGGAGAGTCTTGGGGGTATGAGAGGACAGCCTTGGGGGTATGGGAGGACAGCCTTGGGGGTATGGGAGGACAGCCTTAGGGGTATGGGAGGACAGCCTTGGGGGTTGGGAGGACAGCCTTGGGGGTATGGGAGGACAGCCTTGGGGGTATGGGAGAACAGCCTTGGGGGGTATGGGAGGACAGCCTTGGAGAACGTGGTGGCTAAACTAACTCTGAGGATGAATGGGAGTTGGTCAAGGGAAAGGGAAAGAACCAGGGATGGGGATGAAGGACTGAGGATGGAGGGAGGTTTGCAGAGGTCTAGTGGAGACTGGCAGGAATGAGACTGCCAGCACCTTGAAGAAGCGAAGTTCTGTGCTGGGGCACCGAGTGTGAGGAATGGGCTCAGGCTGGAGCAGGAGCAGAGGCCACAGTCTGCAGTCTCGGGGGCCACATTCAGGAAGCTGATACATAACTGAAGGACCGTGAGAAGGTGTGGGCGGATCTGAGCAAGGAAGATGGCACCACCCAGCATACAGCAGGAAATTTTATGACTCTACCGAGTCGGTCTATGGAAATTGAATCTCAAAGCCAGTGTGGGGTGCCTTCAAGGCAGTTTTCCAAGACGTGTCCCATTTGACAGTTAATGGGCTTTCCTTTTGCTGAAGATCCCTCTCAGCTTCTCTGTCTCACTTCAGGTTCAGTCCTGAGCTGGTGGACACAGATGTGGATGAGAGATGCCTGGGCCAACCCACATTGCCCCCTTTCACATGGATAACCAGAAATAATGGGAGACATCTTAGGTCAGCCACCTTAGAAGCAGAACCAGAGAGGGGGAAAGTAAGTGTGTGTGTGTGTGTGTGTGCGTGTGTGAGTGTGTGCGTGTGTATGTGTGTGTGTGGTGTGGGTGTGTATCTCTGTGTGTGTGTTTGTGCATGTGTGGTGTATGGATGTGTGTGTGTGTGTGTGGTGTGTGTGGTGTGTATGTGTGTGTGGAGTATGTGGTATGTGTGTATGTGTTTGTGCATGTGTGATGTATGTGTGTGGTGTGTATGTGTGTGGTGTGTATGTGTGGTGTGTGTGTGTGTGTGCATGCGTGGTGTATGGATGTGTGTGTGTGTGTGTGGTGTGTGTGGTGTGTATGTGTGTGGTGTGTGTGGTGTGTATGTGTGTGTGGAGTATGTGGTATGTGTGTATGTGTTTGTGCATGTGTGATGTGTGTGTGTGGTGTGTATGTGTGTGGTGTGTATGTGTGGTGTGTGTGTGTGTGTGCATGCGTGGTGTATGGATGTGTGTGTGTGTGTGTGGTGTGTGTGGTGTGTATGTGTGTGGTGTGTGTGGTGTGTATGTGTGTGTGGAGTATGTGGTATGTGTGTATGTGTTTGTGCATGTGTGATGTGTGTGTGTGGTGTGTATGTGTGTGGTGTGTATGTGTGGTGTGTGTGTGTGTGTGTGCATGCTGTGGTATGGTTCATAGAGAAAGAAAATCAACAAAGAGAAAGGAAAGCTATGAGCAGGGTTTTATCTCAGCAAAGACTCAACCTTGGTCTGCTTCATTGAAGACTCTGAAGCGTTCACTGTGCCAGAGTTGACCCTCTTGAGGCAAGAGCCATGGACTTCTGTGTGCCTCCGTCACTGAGAGCCGTGCTCACTGGGATGGGACTTGGTCTAACCCCACCTATAATGGCCACGCTTCATTGTCAACCTGATTGGATTAATGAGCACCAAGGACATTAGTGAGGCACCACTTTGGGTATATCCATGAAAATGCTTCCAGCTGGGGAAAAACCTGTGCTAAACACAGGCATCTTACCCCGTGGACTGCAGTCCTGGAGAAAGAGAGAAAACAACTGATCTCCAGAATTCCTCTTCCTTTACTTCCTATTCCGCTGAGATTTGAGCAAGCAGCTGCCACCACAGAGCTGCCTGCCACCCTGGAGCTGCCTCAGCCACGCCTTCCCCGTGACGGACTGCATCCTTCCAGATGTGAACCAGAATAAACTTCTCCTTCCTTAACTACTTCACATCAGCAAATGACTGTCAGCCCAAATGGCCGGGGTGAGTCAAGGGCACTTGTCTGTAGGTCAAATGCGCAAGGGCTTGGCTATGGCATCGCATCATTAAGGAAAGAAAAACAGGGACTGATCAAAGACTTCACACAAGTCACCAACAGCATGGCCTGCAGGCTACACAGATCCCGAGATCCAGAACACACAGCACCTGTGCACAGGCACAGGCGCCTCTGTTTGCATTTCTAACTCAATACCTGCTTCTCTGAGCCTGTCTGACTGCTGCTCCAGCATGGTGATGCTTTCGTCCTGGAGCCCGTCTGAGAAGATAAGCAGCACCTACAGAAATGAGACATGAAAAGGGATGATGGGAAAGCCAGAGCCATAAGTGGGAAAGGAGGAACAGAAGAGGGATGAGGAATGGGAGGTAGTGCAGTGAGAATACCTGGCCCCTGGATGCAGATTTCTCCTCAAACGTGTCCCACAGTGACTGCAAGAACTGCGCGTTCAGATGAGTTGGCCCACGGACGGTGACTTGCAGCAAGCTGTCAAACACTGCTCTCTGGTAGATCTGGAACTTGGCTGGGAACTCTTGGTTGCTGTTCACCTTAAAGGCCAGGCTCACCTGCGTCTCTGCACCTGCCCCACAGCTCACCCCTCTGATAGAGGTGATGTCATCTAAGATACTTGGGAGGTATGATTCTAAGTGAGGAAGGCCCTGGAACAAAGGCTGGCCCTGGTGGTGAGTGGAAACGTCGAACCCGACCACTACATCCACAAAGCAATCTGGAGATTAAAGAAACAAGGGCAGGTTAATCAGAAAATGGGGTAAGAATTAGGGGGAGTTGAAGAAGGGACAAGGCTACAGAGCCCCAGTCCAGGGGTGTCTAATACCTAGGTCGTGTTAGAAAGTGAAGATACTAGCTACTCTACCAATATAGAACATGGGTTCTTCCTCTGTCCCCTTTTGCATGTAACAAGTTCCAGTATTTATCTGAGGTTCAAGCCATGGTTTAGGCTCATTGCTGGCAGCTCTGTGTGTGGATGAATTTTCCTGCTTTTAATGAAGACATATTCTGATTCTTACGGTCACAATACGTTAATCATTTGAACTGTCCTAGAGATGACTCCATTTCTAGCAGTCATAAGTGTAGACGTTTGCAAAGGCCAGGTGCATATCATAGATAAGTCAAATGGCTAGGGAGTGGAGACAGCTGGGGGGAGGGGACAGACAGCCCCACACCTGCTCCCTGCCAGCCACGGCAGCCAAGTGGGAAATGGGAGCCCATGTTGTTAGATTTTTTTTTTTTTTTTAAGTCTGGGATCTATATTTTTAATGGAAAGTCTCCAGTTTGCAGTTGCTGTCCAACTAATTTAACCAGTTGTCCCAGCTAGACGGTATGAAAAAAAATTGCATGTTGGGTCCCCTCTGATCTTTGCCAGTTGCTCCATTTCAGACTAGGGGACAGTGATCTGTGGGCACTGTGGTATTACTCCAGAGTTAGAGCTCTGGCTTTCTAATTCCAGACCCAGGGCTCTTCCTTCCTCTGTCACTTGCCTCGGTGCAAGTACCTGAACAGGACATAAAAGGTCTGTAGCACCTGGGGAGACTGACACAGCTGTAGGGGAAGCAGCGGCCTCCAGCATCACAGCTCTGGGGATGGCAGCAGGGAGGTGGTACTGCCCAAAGGCAAATTTAACACAATGAGAAACGCCTGCTGCCATCTCGTTTTCCCAACTCCCAGTCCCAAATCCACAGGACCCGAGTCCCCTGTGGCTATGGCCAGCTGCAGCTCAGTGGCATCCCTGTTGGATGGATCACTGTTCTTTAGTGATCCTCACGCTCTGCCAAGCTGATTCCTCTACAACATCCAAGAGGCCTTTGTAGCCATTTATATTCATGGATTAAGTAATCTGTAAAGACAACTGAGGTTTTTACTATGACACCATCATGTAGATGTTACTCTTAAAAACAGAACAGGGATGGATAGATGGCTTAGTAATTAAGAGAACTCGTTGCTTTTGCAGAGGACCCGGGTTCAGTTCCCAGCACCCACACAGTGGTTCACAACCATTTGTAACTCTGGTTCCAGGGCATCTGATGCCTCTTCTAGACTCTAAGGTCACTGCATGCATGTGTTCCACAGACATATGTGCAGACAAAATACACATATACAAAGGCAAAAAAAATTAAAATAAAAATTTTTAAAGAAAACATCCAGTGTATACATACACCTAAGTGTATACACATACACACACATGCCCTCAAATATTCATATGCACACCACACACACTGAGTCCTTTACTAGTTTAACGATGTTGAAACAAAGCTTCAATAGTAAATTTTCATTTTCTTAACATCATCCTGGGCAGAGGACATGCTCCCGAGGACTTGCAAATACAGGAGACTGAGCTCCTGGTACTGAGAGGGGCATAAACTCTGGATGGCGGGGAGGGAGAGGGTGCCCACGGGACACAGCCCTACCCTACCCTTATGCTCTGTGCCCGACCCCATCACTGGGGAGGGCTGACTAATCGCAAGCTTCCCTGGAGAAGTGACAATCCATGTCTCTTCTCACTACTCATGGTTCTAAATGGGTTCCACAGGGGCTTGCCTGCCATGGTGGTGTAGTCACCGGCATCTTGCCATAAGACAGTCTTGGGAAATGGAGGCACAGGAAGCTACCACCAAATAAAACCAAACAAGACACTCACTGGTTTTCCCGCAGCTCTGGCAGATCTCACGGACCATTCTTTTCTTGACATCCATATTCAGTAATCTATTAAAGTCTTGGAAAGTAATGATTTTCTCTGAATTGCCTGTGATGGGCAGAAGTTGTTCCTTATAAACATCTCCTATGCCCAAAGCCAGGACACAAATGCCAAGGTCTCTCAGGGCTTTAGCCGCATCTGCCACACCATAGCGAGGATAACCAGATGTGATTACGACCAACATCTGAGGAATACCAGCGTTTCTTCTCCCGCCGACAGACGGATCAAACATGTGGACCACATTCTTAAGAGCAAAGTCAATTCTCGGAAACCCCTTGCTCTTGACCACAGTTTGGATCTGAGACTTCCACTGAGTCTTGTTCAGAGAGCTCTCCAACTCAATGATTTCCTGATACCGGCTCCCAAATTGAGCCATCCCGATTTTCATTCTTTGAGACTGGATGTCAAAATTATCAATTAAGTCTGACAAGAAAGTTGTCATGGTAACAAACTCTGAATCAGACACCATGTCAGAGCCATCACAAAGGAAAATCACATCAGCTTCCTGAAGGTTACAGGCTGGAACAGGAAGAGGGGAGAATAATTTATTTCCCTCGTGCATCATTCCAAATTGTGCCTTTGCTGGGATACTTAAATTGCTTTGCTAAATACTTAAATTGTTTTGCATTAGCAGCGAATTGAGATAAATTAACAGAAGAGAGACTCACTGATTGAACCCCAAAGAGAAGGGAAAAATAGCAGGAAAGGGAAGGATAATAGACGTTTCTCAAAGTGTAATTATATTTGCATGAGTTATTGGAAAAGACACTGCAGGCTATTTAGAACAGAAGTAGGTAATTTGAATAGATTGAATATTCTTGTGAAGAGATATTTTATAAGCCTGGAAGTCTCTTCAATATCTGCAGATTGGAACAATCACCTCCCCCAGTCTAGATAAGAATCCCACTGTGATATTGTTGAAAATCCTATTGTTACTAATGTTGCCAGTTTACATATGTATTGAACAGAATCATTTCCAAGATGCTTTGGGCATGCAATAACATAGTAAATAGTCCCAACCAGCTTATGACACATTGTTCTAATTTTGTATACGTAGAATGGAATTCAGACTTGGGTAAATTCCTAATTCCTAAGAACACATGATTACTACAGAGGAAGGGGTGTATCTGGACTTCTAGAAACTTAAATATACTCTTTTTTTCTACAGTAGCTTTTTGTGTCATGACCTCAATATCAGAAGTATATGGGACAAGTGCACATTGCTCATAAACAGAGCACAGGACCATCTCCCTGAAGTTCAGTGTGAAATATTCTAAAACCAAGGGATCGCTCTCTCCCAGTTCCAGCCAGACTCCCTGGCTTGGGTAAGAACAGCAGAATGGTAGTCACAAATGATAACCATTGATTGCCCAGTGTCACACAATTCCTTGTAAAGCAGAGGGGCAGACAAAGAGTCAAGTTTGGCCTTCGAGGAAGATAAAGCTTCCTGCAGTTAGTAGCCTCCAGCTGTCAGCTCCTTCAGGCTCTGCCTCCCTACAGAGATGCCTCACAAAGAACACACCTTCTGTGGGGCAGTCCATAGTCCCTTCTCAGCCCATCCTGTCTTAGTCTGATGCTGGGTAACTATCCCAGGCAGTGCTTGCTTCAGAGCTGCAAGGCTTACAGCTCATTGGACATGCATCATGGTCTGACCTTGCCTACCCTGCCTTCCTTTGCATTCCACAAGCATGGCTCCCTGATAAGCATCATGTATCCCAAACTCCACCTCAGCATCCACTTCCAAAAGGTAAACATGGGAGATGAGAATAAAGTAGCATCCGTACTCCTAAGACAAGACCAGCCTTGGTGACACACTAGATTTGGCAGGAACGCAATAAAGACCAAGGAATGCTCAAGCCTTGTGACTGATACAGATGGGGGAAAAAAAAACAAAAACCCAGCAAATTACACACTAAATGCTGATACGGAGCAAACAAGAGCTTCAACTTGTTTAGCATATTAGATGCTGGAAATCAACTGATAGGCTGGATATTCATAGTGGGTAGAACGGTGTGCACAAAGATGTGGAGAAATTTCAGAATCACAAGGAAGATATATGCAAAGGGCAGGGGCAGCAGGTGAGATGGGAGAAATGCATAAAGGTCCGAACACCGTAGACAGTGGCGTTACATAGTCCAGGACATGTAAGATACATCATAAATTGTTGAGAGTTACCTGCATGACACTGCATCACCCGAAACAGTGTGTGGGTGCGGTGACACATGCATCCGAGGACACACACAGATATGTACACATGATATATCATACACCCAAGGCTCAGAGACCATCATGCAAAAGGGCGTGGAAATCCAGAGATTGAGGAGGACCAGACCGAAACAGTGTCTCCAGGACAAAATGGGACCACTGTACCCATAAACTCACAGTAGCTGTGGTTACCTACTCAGTTCCTGCACAAGATCAAACAGTCAACATTCTATTGTGGGAGCGGGGGGAGATCAAGAGTCTCCACCCCTAACTGAGGAGCTGTTGGCAGTGGATAGCTTCTAGGGGAGCAAGAGTCATTTTCTTTAAGGGTGTCGCTCGGTGGCCGGCCCCACGTCCGTAAGTATATGGGCAGCCCAAACTGGAAAAGGAAGACATGCATCAGGGAACTAGAGATGTGAAAGGTGGATCTGGGAGGAGTTAGGGGAATGAGTGGGGGTGGGTATGGTCGAAACATTATAATGCAATTCTCCAAGATTAAATTATTATACTAAGGAGTAGTTTCCGTAGCTTACCCTCCTGTGAACTGTTGCACAGAGTTTCCTGCACAGGCAGGTAGACATCTCTCAGCTTGTCAAAATTGTCTACGTGGATAGTATTTTCTTTCTTCCCTGCCATGGTCTCTAGTTCATCTTGGTTGGCTTCTCCTACCCCCACCGCAAAGATGGTAATGCCTTTGTCCCTGAGTTTCTGGGCCGTGTCGTTGAGTTTGTCTCGGTCGTGGGACACACCGTCTGTGATGACAATCATCAGCTGTCTCACATTTTGCTTCAGGCGGCTGCCATGCTCTTCTGTGAACAGGATGTTGGAGTGCTGGAGAGCCTTGGCCGTGTACGTTTCTCCCATGGTGCTTCGGGGCCGTCTCAAGTGCTCGATGATGTCTGATCGACTCGAGTACGTGTTAAGATAGAAGAGAATCTCGGGATCGTTGGAGTATTTGAGAGCTCCAAACTGAACCCGGTCCCTGCCGACATCTGCCTTCTTCACCAGGTGGACGGTGAGGTTAATCATACTCTCTTGCTGTTCTGATCCTATGCTGCCTGAATGATCCAGCACAAACACAATGTCTAACAGTTCGATCCTCTTGCAATCTGAAAAAATAAAAAACAACAGGCACTCACAAACTCCACCATGCATCCTGCACACACCAGGGGAAAAGTGCTCCGTGACTGCCGTGAGCATTCTAGGCATGCCAAGACACCGCCTGCCCAGGCCTGTGTATGTGTCTCACTTAGTTATCCTTCCATTTGAATGGGTGTGTACATGTGTGTGCATGTGCATGTGCCCAGGTGTGTGCGTGCAGAGGTTAAGAATCAATCTTGGTTTTCATTCCTCAGAACACTATCCACCTTGGTTTTTAAAACAAGGTCCCTCTCTGGTCTGGAACTCACCGAGTAGGCCAGGCTGGCTGGCCTAAAGCTCTCATTTCCTCTTCCCTGGTCCCAAGGCCTCTTTCATTTTCAAAGCCAACAGACCATTCTCTGGTGGGCTTTGAAGTCTAGACTCTCACGATTTTTTTTCCTTCCCTTGATAACCTAGGCATTTGCCTTCTTAAGTTTCTTTCTCCTTCACTTTCCACCAACCTGCTTTACCTCCAGTCTTTATTTCTGCCAGTGAGGTCCTCAATTTTTCAAGCCCCAGACGCTGTGGACGAGCTTGCATTTCCCTGGGAAAGCCTGGGGCAGTGGCTTCGCTGAGACCGAGTGGTGGACACAACTTGAAAAACACTTTATGAGTGGGTTATCGTGTGAGGCGGCTAGAAGTTCAGGGCTCTAGGCAGGGCTCTGCCAACATTGGTATTTATCAAAAGGAAGGTTCCAGAGTTGAAGCTCTGACCTTTTAATACAACAACTCTCAGCGCTGGGAATCGTTGCCACATGTAGAGGAAGAAAAGACTCCAGTTGAGTTGCTATCGGGAAGTCCTGAGATAGCACCTAACCCTTAAGAGTTTGCAACGGAGTGTTTCCCTTGCTAACTTTCTAAAAATTATAAACACGTGACTTTGAAGAACAAAACCCAATGAATATTTATATGTTGCCAAGGGAACATACAACAGACTTACTGGTGCTTTCATTTGTTCTCTTAGCTTTTTCCAAAATGGGTAACAGAACATGACAGGTTTCTAAATGTACGTCTTCAGACCTTGTGCTGATTAATAGCAAGTTCTAGTTCAGGGGAGGTTAAATCTGACAGGGTCAGGGCTGGGCGTGCAGCCCAGTGGTAGAGCTCCTGCTTAGCGTCTGTGAGGCACTAGGCTCAATTCCCAGCATTGAGAAAAACAATATTGGCTCAAACTGAACACTGCTCAATAACTTTTAAAAAGCATTATGATTAATGAGATAAAAGTGGTAACTCAAGCAATCAGGTAGAAAGTCACATAATAAAATTTCACAAGTGATGGTACATGAACAGACAGAAGACTAGCTGCCAGAAGTTAAGAAGAATACAAATCAATAATGAAAAAAAATGCACTCTGCGTATTTAACATATGAGCGATGTTTTGGTAGATCTGGGCTGTTTAGGGTAGCATTTAATACAGCTAAAAGGGAGATACGTTTATGCTTCTGATTACTTAGCCACAAAACAATCCTTTAAAGAGTCTTTGAGAGGCTGCTACCCTTCCCACTTTGGGTCAGCCCACTTTACTAATCAATTTCAATTCATATTCTCTCTCTCTCTCTCTCTCTCTCTCTCTCTCTCTCTCTCTCTCTCTCTCCCTCCCTCCCCTTCTTCCCCCCTCTCTCTGCCCCCTTCTCCCCACCTCCCTCCCTCCATAAATTTCTGCTTAAACTGAAAAAAAAAATAATTTAGTATAAAAAGAGACATGGGAAAAATCCAGATTTCTGAGTATTAAAGCTCAAAAGTTTGATGCAATATTTGGATACCTTTTCAGAATTCACCAAAAGCAAGACTAATTTGTACCAAACTAGCTGCCAAATTGTTCATCAGGCCATGAGACTAACATAGATAAGAAATTAGGTGCCCAACAACAAAGGCATGGGTAAGGAAAACGTAAATAAGGGTGCTTTTCAGCCATAAGGGAGAATAAAGTTACATCATTTGCAGAGCATACAGAGACACACACTCACAAATAAATAATAAAATGTTTAGAAAATTATGTGTGTATATACAACAAAAAGAAGTAAGAATGTCTAGGGAAATGAAGGGATTAATGAGAAGGACCAAGGAGGGAAGAGTAGGGAGGGTATATGGGAGAATATGCTCAACACTATATTTTTTTAAATAAATATAGTTTTTAAAGACGTAGGTAAAGGAGCTGGAAATGTGACTCAGCAATTAAAAGTATTTATTGTTCTTCCAGAGGACTCAGGTTCAATCTAGCACCCACACGGCAGCTCACAAGCACCTGTAACTCCAGATCCAGGAGATCTGACGCCCTCTTCTGACCTCTGTGGGTACTGCACACATGTAGTACATAGACATGCATGCAGACAAAACACCCATACACTTACATAAATAAAATAAAAATGTAGGCAAGACCCAAAACTTAAAATGCCAAAGTTGAGGAGGTGGCTGAGACCAGACTGATTGCCTCTCAGTGTGCTTTAACTCAACGGCTCACTTCCTGGAGTCTTGTAGGGAGGAGAAGACACTTACCATGCAGAGCACACACACGGAAGATGAGTTTACTCTCTATCGCCTTTAGATGATCAAAGTTCTCAACATGGAACACTAGGCTGCTGTCCCCACTGATCTCCTCCAGCTCAGCCCTGTTGGCACCGTACACACCCACGGAGAAGACGGTCACACCTTTGTTCCTGAGAGCCACGGCAGGACCCCCCACTTCATCCTGGGCTTTTCCATCTGTGAGGAGGATGAGAAACTTTCTGACCTGGGGTCGTCCCCCCTTGGAAAGGTCAAAGTATTCATTTACAAAGGTTAGTGCACTTCCGGTCAAAGTATTTCTGTTGATGGGAGACATCCCATCGATTGCCGCATAAATTTCTTGTTGTGTGAAGTATTTATTAAGCTGGAATTCTTCCCTGTTGTAATCACTGAACTGAACCACACCAACTTGGGTTTTATTGGCACCAATCTGAATCTTCCCAACCAGGTTTTTCATGAAAGTTTTCATCGTCTCAAAATTCGTAGGCCCTATGCTTCCAGAACTGTCCACCAAAAACATGACGTCAGCCTGCATGTCTTCACACCCTGCGTGGAAGGAAAAGATCAGAAGCTGGTGTGAGTCTCAGAGTATGTGGAAACAGTAAGAAATAACAAATACACTTGTGAGAAAACATCCAAAATCAACTCAGAGAACCGCTGGTATGCTTCCAATTGTTATTTGTCCCTTCGGTAGAAGAAGCCTGCTGACGAGAACCCTGGACCAGAAATTCACTGAGTACTATCCAGGAAATTTTAAGAAGGAAAGGCTACTTCCAAAGTTTACATTCAGTCCTTTGTCCATACAGTCACTAACTCATCATTCATTCATCACTGACCTATGTATCATTCTCCCATTCATCTTTCATTCAAAGCCTTAAGTGCATGTAAATACCAAGCCTCAAGTTAAGCATTAAAGATGGAATAGTGATTTTAAAAAATTATTCAAAGTCAAAGTAACCAAGTCTCAACGCTTATGGGACCAATATTTCAGGATTTAAACATACTCTTGAAAAATAAAATTCTAAGCAATCTTAAAGCCGCATTATTTTCTGTGATAATTTTAAATGACTTGATAAGAAGTCAATACTAGAAATTATAGTGAGAAGTTTTTAGCAGAGGTATTGCATGTTTTAGTACACACACATATCCGTTCACCATGGACTATTATTCCTTTACCTATACAGAAATTCCTTTATTTATACGTAAAGTCTGTAGATGCCCCTTATTGGAATCGGGTACACATACATATAATACAACTCCTATTAACTGTTAAAAACAGGTGTTATTGGAGGTGGAGCGATGGCTCGGCAGTTTAGAGCACTTGTTCCTGTTACAGAGAACTCAGGTTAAATTCCCAGCACACACACACATGGTGGCTCACAACCATCCATAATTCCAGTGGTTCTGACGCCCTCTTCTGACCTCTGCAGGCACTGCACCCACATGGCGTACACACATACGTGCAGACAAAACACTCATATCCATAAAATAGAAATAAATAGCAATCTTTAAAATTAAAAAATATGAATATAGCCTTAGCAAAGCTCCAAGGTAAAAATGAAATGTTGGTGACACATATAAAGGAATAGATATTTTATATACATTTAACACTCAGAGGGACCCGTCTCCTTATTTATACTAGCATAATACTATAATATATATATAGTATATAATCGTAGAACACGACTTCTTCTAATATGCTAATATGTGCAGAAGAGCGCTTGTCCCAGCCTTCCTTGCAACCAGACATGACACCTTGACTAAATTTGAACCAGTCCTTGAGCAGCAGTGGCCCAGCCTCCTCTGGGTCCTGCCAGCAGAACAATTGAGTGTGGCACGTTCCCTTCGGGTCTCGCCACAGATGGGAGGCGATGACTCCGGCCTGGCTTCTGACCTAAAGGTGGGAGCACCTGCCTGTCCACTAGACCTGAACTGCACAGCCTGACTGTCACATAAGAGAGAAAAGAGCAATCACGTTTTGAAACCTTGAGCTTGAGGTGTTCTATCAGAGAGAGCACTTCGTCCACCACACAGACACGTCGGCACCTTCTCTGAGGCGTGCTCCTGTGCTCTGGTCCCTCGGTCTGAGGCTCCTTAGCACCCTGCTCTCCGCTCACCATTCAGGACTCACTTCCTTGTCCACGGCTAGATTCCTCAACTACAAAGGCTGTGTTTTCTCTTCACATCGGTCAAGAACCTTCTCCTCTAGAGAAGGATCTAAGGTACGCCCCATATTGTGTGTCCTGAAGCCCTTTACCTGGAGTCAACCCTGGGAAACACGGGGGACAATTCCTTCTCACCATCTGGCGTACAGACTCCGCCTGAATATGACAACCGTAGTGCTGCTAGCCGCAGGAGGCGGGGAGGAAGGTGCATCCCGCCATGTGGGATTTGCACACGGTACCTCTCATTTGCTTGTTTGCTTTTATCTCCAGTGGCTCAAAAGAAGTCCCATATATCTTGCATCCTTGCCTTCTCCTCTCCAGTGAAAATTCCAGCCACCTGCTGCACCCTTGTCTTTGCTTTGCTTTGCAGGGCCAGGGCTCATCCATTCTAGACAAGCGTTCTACCACTGAGCTACGGTCCCACTCACGCGTGACTTTTAAGCCTCCCTTTACATGTTTTTGTTTTGTTTTTCTTACCTTTCTCGGAGCAGATGCTGTGAACAATTTCATTTTTTATGCTCTTTAGAGAATCAAAATTCTGCCCAAAGTTAACCCTTTTGTCTTCCCCTGCAATTTGTTGCAGTTCTGTTCTATTCGCCTTGCCAATCCCGACTGCGTGAATGGTGACGTGTTCATCCCTTAGTCTGTTGGCGGGTTCTAGAACGCTGTCTTCTGACTTCCCATCAGTCAGTACAATGAGGTAACAGGGAACTTCACCCGGCCTCTCTGATCTTCCCTTCTTTATCATTGGCAGTATGAAATCCAGTGCCTTCCCAGTGAATGTACGACCTTTGAGTTGCTTGATGTTAAAAACCGCCTTCTTCAAAGCAGTGTCATCCGTGTAGCGAGAGATGGGGAATTCCACCTCATTTTTATGTGAATACTGCACGACTCCAACTCGGACTTTGTTGGGGCCGATGGGAAACAAGTCTATCACAGATGACATAAATATCTGGATTTGCTCAAACTGTTTCTTGCGGATGCTGGTCGAGCCATCGATGAGGAAGTAGATATCAGCCTCCTTTGTATCTACACAGCCTAAAAAGGAAACAAACAGGCAAAGTGGGAAGTGAGGCCTCTGTCAATCAAAGAGCATCTTGGGGGAACCTCGTACCAGGCTTTGTGAGGGAATGTGAGACTGTGCGGTATCTAAAGGACGAGCATCTGTGTTTGTGTGGGGCTTGAACACTTCCATCAGAACCTTTCTGTCCATTTTAATCTTTGAAATGTATTGCCACTACCCAAATTCAGTTTTTTTTAACATTCTCACAACTCTTAAGAGTCCCCTGATAGAATTTTGCTCAATGCCCACTCCAGCCCCACCCCCAGGCAACCCTTCCCATTAGCCATAGAAACAAGAGTCTTCTAGGACATACCAGTTTTATCAAGCTCCATTTGTTCAGCATAAGTAGAAACTTGGGTCCAGATTTCATTGTGGATCTTCTTCAGGAAGTTCCCGCTGTACGATTCCAGGTCCCTATAGGAGCTGTGTGTGGAGATGCTCTGCTGGGAAGGGTACGACACTATATCCTCTAACTGGGAGCTGTTGGCCCCTTGGACGCTCAGGGCAAACGTCGTTACGCCCTCCAAGCGGAGGTCCAGCGCAGCCTCCTGCACTGCATCCTCTGATGGCCTGTGGGTGACCAGCACAGCGATCTGAGGGACCCCCTGTGCCTTTCTGCTGCCACTGGACTCTGAGAACCCTTCTTTCCTCAACTGCTCAATGGCAGCCCCAATATTAGAGCCTCCAGTCCGGAGGGAGAGCTTCTGGATTTGCTGCTGGAATTCAGACTGGCTGGTGCTTGACTTCAGGAAGGAGACCATCCGCGCCCTGTCACTGTAGCTCATCAGCCCAAGTCGCGTGCAGTCGTCCTTCACGTCCATAGAGCTGGTGACGTTCTCCAGGAACTTCCGCAGGTTCCACAGATTTTGTGTGGTCCCCACAGACTCGTCCACCAAGAATATAACGTCGGCAAGGGAGTCCTTCTGACAGGTTATGGGAAAGGGAACTGTGGAGATAGAAAGGGCGTGAGGGTTAGGAGAGACCACTGGCCGAGAGTGAAGCGGTATTTCAGGACTGCTAAGCCACCGATGAAAATGGACGGAGTTAGCACAGACCCAGTTAGAATGGCTTCCTCTTAGTAAACAAAAGATCAACATTCCAAGTAAGTCCGACAAGGTCATTGAACTCGGGGTTTCATGTATACTGTTTCTTCTACGCTTGGCAATTTTCCTGCCACGTGCTACAACCACCGGCCACTCTATGACCACCCCTACAACAGCCGTCCTCGCTGCCGGTGGACTTCCGGTCACCAGTGGGACCATAACCGTCATCATCACTACCAGCCCACGAAGCTCAACTTCATTACCAGTCTCACCATCACCACTACCAGTATCCACCTCCACCGGGGTCCCCACACCCCAGCAGCCTGACCGCCATGGCTGCCACCACCTTTGCCACTGCCGCTCTCACAGACAGGGATGAGTTGGCGGACATATTTCTGACCTCAACAAGCTCACACTCTGTGATGGCCAAATTATTTCTTATCAAATGGTGACCATTGCTACAAAAAAAAAGGCAGGTGGCCTGTCTGACTCTGCTGCTGGGGGGCAGGGGGAGGGGTACTCTAACCTACGTGAGACGTGAAGTCAGGGCAGGCCTCTCAGAAAGGATCGCATTTGGATGAAATGTAAATGTAAGATTCAACCATAGGAAACTTGGAGGAAAGAGACGTTCTAGGAGAAAGAATAGCAACCGGTGGGGACAAGCAGGAAGCCCAGAGTGGGGATTGGGGTGGAGGTGTGGTGTGAAATAAAACAATGAAGATGATGATGACATCAGAGGAAAGCAGAGCCACACTGGCTGGGAGTCACATGACCTGTTTTAACTTCCTGAAACATCACTCCAGTGACTGAAGGGAAATAATGAATTCAGGGTTACAATAAGCACCTGCCCTGGTCCAGGAATGAATGCTGATTCTAAGCAGGATAATAGCAACAAGATTAGTTCTGATACATGAGGAGAGACAGCAGAAAACTTAATGACTGGATACAAAAGAAGAACTAGGGGAAATCCTGGGCTTGGGGCTTGCACATCTGAATGGATGGTGGCAGTGTGTCCTTCCGAGGCAGTGTGGGAGATGTGTTCCAGGTAGGAACCAAGAGTCCCAGCGCAGACGTGCTAGATTTCACATAGCACTGCGCATCCAAGAGGCAATGTCACATGGGAAGTTGTTTTCAAGAATCCGGAGTCTTAAGGTAAAGTACACCATATCCACGGCAAACACCCACCCTAAACATGGGTAGGTGCATTGCGTCTGTGCAAAGTGGAGTCAGGAGACAAGCTTCATCTTGCCAAGAGCTACCCATGAGCTTCTCCTGCCCCGGAAGACAGAAAGCATGCCCTACTTATCTCTATCTCTCTAGTGTTGGAATCCCACACCACTGACTAAATCAAACTCCCAGCATGACCTGCTCAGGCCCACATTTATTTGCCAATAGCTATTACTACCAAAGCAACAAACAGAAGTCACACAAGTCACTTCACCCTTGTTAGAAGACAGACACCATCTTCCTCAGTTTACAAGGATGAGAACAGAAGCTCACATGTTAAGAAAACTACCCAAGGTCCTAGGCAGCCCGGCTGTAATTTAAACTCAGATCCCACTGATGACAGAGACCTTGCTTTACCCTCTCGAAGGCAAGGACAGGCTCTTTCCAAGAAGTACTTTGTCTGGTACTACAGGAAGGAGTAAGAGAAGTATGATCAGTCTGCAGGGCCTCTAAGAAGGTGATAGAGCTCCATTGTTCCAGAGAGACCAGACTAAGAGATAGCTGAAGAGTCAGAGAGCAGCCTGGAAAACCCACTAATCTGAGTACTCTTCTGCCTTGCTCCAGAGACAGTGTCCAGGCTTCACACAGATGCAACATTCCTGCTACACACCTGCTTAGGGCTGTAACTAGGTCTGTTTGCTTCATTGTCAAGACTGCATGCAGCCTCCTGTTTCATTTTCCTCATTTCTTATTGATGCTTTCTAGGACATGCCCAAAGTGACTGTTGGACTCAAGGGCATTCTGCTTTGAAATCGTCACAGAAAACTCACCTAAGACACAAGTACAGCATCCTTCAGGAAGAAGGGATGAGCTAATGCAGCATTAGCATTCCTTCTTTGGGTCAAAGGAATCAAGAATCAAATAAAGAGAAGATCTTGTGTGTTTCTATATGAAATACCAGGGCTTCCTGGTAGCTGAAGGGAAGGCAAGCCAGGCACCTGCTGGGTAGAAGCTGGAGGGTAACAGAGATGGCCTCTGAAGTGAAACTCAGAACCTCCTCAAGGAATTGCTGCAGAGGCTGGGCCATAAGTCCCTTCGGAACAATCCACAGTAGCTGGGGAAATGGCTCCTGTGTGGCTCTGAACACCGCAGACATCAGCATGGATGATGGGGGTCTTAGAAACAGGAGCAGTCCCATGAGATGTGCTTGGGGGTCCTCAGAAAAGCAAACAGGAGAATCTCACAGAGGAGGGGTAACAGCCAAGCTCTTGAATTATGTGAGGGGGATACTGAGCCAAATCAATTTGAGCTGCTTCCAATTGCTCTCATTCAAATCCATAAGCCTTGAGTAACTATAACTATTCCCAGTATTTCTTCAGTTTAAAGATAAACTGTGCTGGGAGAGACATCTTACTTAATAGCAGCACTTCAGAATCTCCCTAAAAGCACTGGTGATGCATTGCAAAAATACATCTTAATATTAACTATATGAAAATGTGAAATATTTAGTTGTAAATGTGAAAAGGCTGTCGCCATAGAATAATTTCTGAATAATGGCTGGAGAGATAACTAGTGCCTCTGTCTAGAGCAGGCACTGGCTCTTATCAGAGACATTCTCAAAAGAAATGAGAGCAGCAAGGGCTGAGCTACTCAACATATCCAGGCCCAAGACTGCAGACCGCTGACCAGCAAGTCACCCCTGTGTAATTGTTAGCTACAATCCTTTACCCTCAATTTATGGGGGAAAAAAAGGAAGGATCAAAAGAAATTTTCACTGCTTTTGCAGGCAGCCTTGGTACAGAATGAGAGAAAGGTAGAAATCTTCACAGTCTTTTTAGGCTGTCCTAAGCTTGAAGAGGACTAGCTGACAGTGAGTCAGACTAGCGTCTCAGCTCACTGTCTGCAAACTCAATTTCTCCAACCTTTGTTCTTCTAAGCAAGAATCAACACACTAAAGACAGACAAACCAACAACGAACCACCAATCAACACCCACCCCAGCTCTCCGGGCTTCCGACCTTTTATACGCTAAGCAAAATTCCCATAAACCCAAGCGACACACAATCCCAAGAACAAGCTACAGGCGCCAGAATGACTACTGCACCTAACCAAATGATAGGCACCTGCATCAGGCATTCCAAATCCAACTCATAATCATCCGCCACACCTGGGATGGGAACGCAAACCTAGTCCAAACGCCATTTTGTGTTTTTAAAGAAACCAAAATAACAATTAAATAAATAAATAGATCTTTTTCCTTCTAAGTGCTCTGCTACACCCCTGTGCCGCCCGTTTGGCACGAAGCATGGATCTGTGCCAACACGTCTCTGGCTCCACAGCCCCCGTTCCCACTGGGAGCTGCGGTGTGCTGTGACTGACCACTGTTAAACGGGCCTGTCCATCAGCCTCACATCACCAGGACTGTGAAGTTAGGAACCATCTAGATGAGTTTCTGACCTCTGTGACAGTCATTTACTCATAAGAAACAGAACACCAAGCTCACTGTCTGGGCTCAAAGAACACAGAGACGAACATCAGCTGCCAATTCTGCCCTTGTGGCACTCCCCATCCCTGGCTATAGGAAGGGACAAACGGAGATGGGTACTTATGGGAAATGTTGCAGTCCTAAGATGTGTCTGGGGAATGTTGGGACCCAAATCAAAAGCATCCCAAGAAAGGAAGAATGCAGGGTTGAGATTTAAATGATGGAGCTATTCTGCCAAAAGGAGGCAAAGGAAGGTGATAGTATTGGTGTCAGAGAAATGGCATGGGCGGAGGCAGAGGCAAAGAAAAGGCTGGTGTGTAGAAATTCCCAAGAAGCCAGGTCGTGGTGGCACACGCCTTTAATCCCAGCACTCAGGAGGCAGAGGCAGACAGATCTCTGTGAGTTCGAGGCCAGCTTGGTCTACAGAGTGAGTTCCAAGACAACCAGAGTTACAACAGAGAAATCCTGTCTCAAAAAACCAAAGGAAGGGAGGGAGGGAGGGAGGAAGGGAGAAAAAGCAAAGAAATTCCTAAGAGCTCAATACAGTTAGTTGTGAACACCAAGTGTGAGCTGCCATGGTTAAGTGTGGACAGATACTGTGCCCACAGGGACTGGGCTCCTCTTCAGGGGCTTCCTACCTGTCTTATCAGCATTGGCTGAAGCTGGTGTTGTGGCCACAGCTGGGGTGAAGGCTGCAGCTGGGGTCAGGGCTGCAGCTGGGGTCAGGGCTGCAGCTGGTGTTGGGGCCACAGCTGGGGTCAAGGCTGCAGCTGGGGTCAGGGCCGCAGCTGGTGTTGGGGCCACAGCTGGGGTCGGGGCCACAGCGGTTCCTTCCGTGTACTTGGCTGCATCCTTGATGATCTGCGTCATGTTTGGGGCAAACACACTGAGGTCTCTGACCGTCCTGAGGTTGAAATGGAACTGAGCTGTGGCCATGGCCTTCAGGTTTTCCTCAGAAGCCTTCTGCACCCCCACTGAGATGATTTTCACCCCATCTTCCCTCAGGGCCTTCGAAGCTTCTTCCACATCATCCTCAGACTCCGCTGAAGCCAGCACCACCAGGATTGGGGGGAACTGTTTCTTGTCTCTTCCATTTGTGGGAGCAGAGAAATAGGTCCTGTGAGCCTCCTGCAGGGCGTTCCCTATCTTCAGGGACCCGCCGATGAACCCGAAGTTCTTCTTGAGGTGGTTCAGCATGGGGTTCCTGTTCTTGAAGGTGCCCAGCTGGAACTCATTGTGGAGAGCGTCGCTGTACTGGGCCAGGGCCACACGGTGCTTGTTGGCCTCGATGGGGAGGCTGCTGATCATCTTGTTGAGGAAAGTTCTCACAAATGGGAAGGACTTAATCCCCAGGTGATCAGAGCTGTCCACCAGAAACACCACGTCTGCAAACTCAGGGCCTGGCTCTGCACAGTAAGAAGATAGCAAGCAAATACATCATCACATTTTGGACTTCAGTAGTCACTTGAGATTATGTTAGAATGTCCTTGTTTTATTATATTGCCAAATATCGTTTTTCCTGGAGCTATACAGAAGAAACAGTGTGTTTTGCCTGACATATCAAAGGGACATTAGTAAAGTTAGCCAATGGATTTTTCTCTCTTAAATCTATTTCTGAAGGCAGTTGACGTTCTTCTTATTTCTGAAGCCCCAAACTATTATATTATACCATAAAATGAATGACATGGTCGCTCCCCAGAAGGTCCCAATGTGGTTTGAGGACTAATGACTATTTTGGGAAACAGCACAGCATAAGCAGTTGCCTTCAACTGGAGAACTTGCGAACAGAGTGAAGGAAGATTTTAGGTGCATGGAATCTTCTGAGGACCACAGGACAGGGGAAACAGGATCAGACATGGGTATGAAGCAGGGAGAGGTCACCCATGCATCTCCAGGTCTGGCCTGAGAGTGACAGAACCGTAATTGCTACAGCTATCTCATGGAAAGGCAAGGGGCCAGTTTGTTTAACTGCCCTATGGGTGGCTCCATCATTGGCCACAGACTATCCCCAAGAATCAGACAGAGGGAAAAAATTGTGTGTGTGGCTTCTTTGGTAAAGGGGCTCTGGGAAAACCAGAAGCGGTGGGGCAGATGCCTCTTTGGTACAGTGTGGCTCAAAAAGTTTAAGATCTTGAACCATTACATACTGGAGATGTCCAGACTGGGGATACTGAGCAAGTATATTTCATATCTGTAAAAGGAAAAAGAGGCAATGGTTTAGTTGCAAAAACACTTAGATTATGTTTTCTGTGGGATTGTCTACCACCTACTAAAGGGATAGATAGATAGATAGATAGATAGATAGATAGATAGATAGATAGATAGATAGATCGATCTCACAGTCAAACTGCTACTCTGTATTATGATAGCCTCATACCGATCCTTGCCAAGTGTGCTATCTAGTTTTATGTCAGTATCACACAAGTCAGAGGGAACTGAGAACAGGGGATTTCAGTTGAGAAAATACCCCACCAGACTGACCTGTGCCTGTGGTACCTTTTCTCGATTGGTGATTGATACGAGAGGGCCGAGCTCACTATGGGCAGTGTCACCCTCAGCCTGGTAGTCCTGATGCTAGAAGACAGCAGGCTGGGCAGGCCAGGAGAAAGCCCTCAGCAGCTCTCTTCCATGGCCTCTACATCAGCTCCCGGGTCCAGGTCCCTGCCCTGTGTTCCTTCCCTGACTGCGCTGTGCTGTGGAACTGTAAGCTTAAGTAAACCACTTCTTCCTCTTCCTCGAGGTGGTGTTGGCCAATGGTGGTTTTATCCCAGGAACAGAAACCCTAATGAAGACACCTAGAAGCTGTAGGATAATGTAAGGATAGAGTGAACTTAAGTTTTACTTCTGAAATAGTTTGGTGAATTCTGTGAGTTTGTTAGAGCCCCTTCCATGCAAGAAGGCAAAGGCTTGCAAGAAATGGCAGTAAGAAATGGTTGCCAGAGCCATCTGGTCACTTCACAGATCCAGCTTACTGGGGAAGGAATGTTTTAACATCTACCTGCAGTGTTTGTTCCTGTGACTATTTAACTATGATGGAAATTCCCCTTAGTGGAGACGGGACCCAAAGACCACCCTCAGGTGCTCACATCATCAAGGATTTCAGTGCTCTTATCCAACCTACAAAAGCAGTAATAAGCATCAGTTGGGGCTAGACTTTATAAAGCATTAGCTTAGGTTCAAGCCAATGCAAGTAAAGGCCAATTCTCCACTCTCCTCCATGTGCCGCTTGGTTGTCTGCTCGTCAGCATTTCTGCAACATTTCTAAAGACAGGGCTCAAACCACTCTATACACAAGTGGGTCTGCAGTATTTGCAGAGATACGAGATGCCGAGAGCTTTGCAAATCAATGAGCCATGATTTTCTAACCAGGGCTACATAACATGATTTTTTTTTACCCGTAGCTTTTCCTACCTTTACAGGATGAAATCTGTTCAAATGTGTTCTATGGCTACTACTAAGTGTTATGTACTTTGACCTGTTAGTAAAGTATTCCTTTTTATTAAAGTTTGATAAAAGCATAAAATATTTATTTTCCCAAATAAAAATATACTAGTACCTGGGCTCTCATCTGCCAGTGTCTCAGTCCAAAGGATTAGGACAAATGCAATTAGATGGAGCTTCATCCTGTTAATGGCAGTTTTTTATTCTGGAAAAAAAAAAGAAAAGAAAAGAGAGAATGCCATACAAACTCTATGCAATATTGAATACAGGGAACTACTTACAGGACGATGTACTGAAAAGAAGCATTTTCAACAACAGCAGCAAATGTGTTTATACAGCGGCGTCAAGCATGTGGAGTGCACGCTGACAGCAGGTGTTGGTGTGTGGTGAGCCCTGAATGCAGCTCCGGAGCCTTCCACAGCACCTTACATGTAACATCTTAGAATTACTATAGCTATGTGACAGATAGAGAAACTGAGGCACAGAGGAGCTGTAACAGATCCAAAGTGTTTCCCCAGACTCGGGGATCACCATGCCCAGGCTCTTCACAGCAGTACCACCTGCCTCAAACAAACCCTGTTCTTCGTGACTTTTTACACTCCCTATGCTCTGTCCTCTATTCTATTCTGACAATTGTCTACATTCGGAACTTTTCCCAAGAAGTCAATAATGACTCGTTTTCTCCATTACATGATTGTGAACACTGTTCTCGTGAGTCTGGGAATCTCCTGTCCTAGTTAATTTTTTCCTCACTGTGACCAACACCTGCTAAGAAGGACTTGTGGAAGGAGGGCGGATTTGGATTCATGGTTTAAGGTGAGACATGGTACGGTAGTGGGGCGGGTTCGTGTAAGGCTGTTTGCGCACACCTCAGTGAACCAGGGAGAGGAGAGGGAACAGGAAATGGGGTGGAGCTGTGGATCTCAAGGCCCACACTACAGAGATACACTTCCTCTAGCTAAGCCCTGCCTCTCAGAAGTTCCGCAACTTTCCAAAACAGCTGACAGTTTACATATCCAGCTGAGGATATGTAAACGCTAGCTTTGGGGATGTTGCTGAAATTCCTTCACTGGGGGAGACATAATAAATGGCTACCCACTTCTCCTACAGTCCCAACAATAAACCAAGGAAGGCTTCCACCAAAGTTCACTCTGGGGAACCAACAAACATATTACTTAAAGATCAGTGGGTGTGGGGTTACAGGAGGGAGCATAGATGACCTTAAAGCAGCCACACTGGAAGATCTGGACCCAGCATGGAGGGAGATGATCCTCGGGGCTCTGAAATGGAGCTCCCTCTCCTGTCCTTCCACACCTATATTCTCCAACCCTTTCAGAGACCCCAAGGCTACCTGCGATTAGGACAGAATCACATACAGATGGTTGTCAGGAGCACCTAGATACTCAGGTGAGGGTCCAATGACCCTTCCCACTCTCACCTTCTAAAAAGGAAAGTCAACAAGTTCAGAGGCAATGATATTTAGCAAAAACAAAATGAAAAAACAAACAAAAACAGTTTGTCTCAATGGATAGTCCTGTATAACAAGGGGATATTTCACATCCAAACCCTAATACAGCAAATGTTAAAGTGATATTAACTTCATCATTTCTCACTACCTGGTCCACATTTAATCATAAATCTTTGTGGAGAATTAAAATCTCACAGAAATTCCATCAAATTATTCCAACAAAATTCCAACAAAAGAAGAAATCAAAACAGCCGATGCTTTCAAACAGACATGCCTTCAAGAAGACACTCTGCATCTCTTTTGAAATGGTGACTCATGTAGGAAGATTAATAGAACAGTTGGAAGCTGGATTTGGAAGAGAACCTATACATCATTTAGGTTAAACCTCTGCTTTATTCAAAACGAAAGTGAAACTCCCAGGCAGTAACTGGATGATTGTGTCAACGACAACTTTGAAATCTATATCATTGTACTCTAACGTACTTGCTTGTTTGTTGTTGATATTTGCTTTTTTGTTGATGATATGTAATTCGCATGCTAAACACTTTACCCCTTTAAAGTCACATGTTGAGATGTGCAGAAAGACGTTATCTTCTGGACATGACAGCTGTCATTCATGAACTCACTGCAGCTGTGGTCCTCTGAGCAGGACCTGCATGCATCCCATCATGGATGCAGGGCTCTTAGGTCCCACCCTTCCCTGAGAGGCTGTTGGCAGTTGATGGCTGCTGGAGGAAGAGGTGTCATTTCTTCAGTGGTGTAACCACCCGTAAGCTGCCCATGCTCCAGTAAACGCCATCCCACCCACACCAGAGCAAGCAACTCTAGTTAAACTCAGCAGGTCACAGACACTGAAGACACGACAGCAGGAGGGGGTTTGTGGGAAAGAAGGGGTTCCATGAGAGAGGCTAATGGGGTGGAAACAGTTAAAACTTATTACAAAACTGTCAAAATGTATTAAAATGGAAAGGTGCGATGCGGTGCGTGCTAGAGTATCCACCAGGCAGAACTTTCTCGTCACTCCAGAACCAAAAGAACTCAGCAGCCACTCCTCGTTCCCCATCCCAGCACATGCTGGCAACAGCTCCTCCACCATCCCCATGTGGCCCTTTGGGTTGAACTACTTCCATTTAGTATGTTCACCCACGTTGTAGTATGTATCAATACTTAACTCCTTTTGCTAGCTGACTTATGTTCCATTGAGTAGCTAGCTGTATGCTTTAAAATCCAGTCAGTTCAGTACATTGGGAGTGTCTTTGGTTTGAGCTATTATGAGTAAGGCTGGCATCAACGTATATGTACCAATATTTGTATGAATGTGAATACTTTTCCATGTTCTTGTTATTAATTAAAAAAATGTTGAGGGACTTGAGAAATGACTTTGCACTTAAGAGGAGCATTGGCTGCTCTTCCCGAAGACCTGGATTTAATTCCCAGCACCCACATGGCATCTCAGGATGGTCTGTAACTCCAGTTCCAGAGGATCTGATGCCCTCCTCTGGCCTGTGATCACTGAATCCAAGTGGTGCACACACATGCAAACAAAACACCCATATGCATTAAAGAAAATGAAAAACAACAGCAAGAACTTTCTAACTATGGTGTCGCATGCCTGTAATCCCATAATTTAGGAAGGGAAAGCAGGGGAATCCAGAAATTAACTCTCAACTACATAATGATGTCAAAGCCAGCCTCAGCTGCATGTGACCATATATATGTCCATTCTACTAAGTACAAATGGTGCTTGCGTTGATTTGCACTTCCCTATGAAAACTGATTATATCTTTTCACATGCATATTTGGGCATTTGTGTATCTTCCTCGCAGAAGCGTCTATACTGTGCCCACTTTTAAGTAGGCTTTTATTGCTGTGTAACAGTAATTGCTTATGTATCCTGATACTAGACATTTATGAGATGATAAATAGCTTGCAGAGACCACTCCCATTCTGTGGATTATATTCTCACCTTCTGAAGATGTACTTTACGACAATGATTTCAAATTTTATAAAGCCCAATTTGTCTGGGTTTTATTAAAACCTTATGCTTTTAAGATTTATTTTTATTATATGTATACAGGTGTATGTCTGTATATGTCTGTGCACCGCTTTCTTGCAGTATCCTCGGAGATTAGAAGAGGGTGTGAGATTCCCTGGAACTGGAGTTACAGATGGTTGTGAGCTGCCATGTGGGTGCTATGAATTGAACCCCTGTCCTCTAGAAGTCCTGCGGAGCCGTCTCTCCAGCCAGCCCTGTTCCTTCTGCATTTAGTATCTAAGGCATTGTCGTCCATTCCACTGTGATGAAGAGTCATCCCAAGTGTTTTGCCCCTTGGTACCACATTAGGCCCGTAAAAGGCTTCTCTCCAGGGTCTTGTGCCTGCCTTATTCTCTGGAGGTTTGTTCAGCTAGCGGTCTTTGTTGTTAGTAGAGCAGGCTGAGCTGGTAACATAGGTGGCAGCAGAATTGGCAGCCAAGAAATAGTGGCAGCAACAGCAGCAGCTGCAGTGGAGGTGACTGGCAGTCGCAGTGGAGGTGAGCAGCAGCTGCAGTAACAGCAACAGCAGCTGTGACGCTCCGGAGAGTGCTCGGGGCAGAGGAGCAGACATGCCAGGGACAGTGATGGGGAGTGAGAGAGGCTGAAGAGCTTAGGCTGAACAAAGACCCTGAAAAGAGAAAGTGGGGGTGGCTGGAAAGTCCCAGAGAGCTGCCAAATCTTAAAGACAGGGCTTCAGACACTAGGCCTGAGAGCTGTAAGGGCTAGCCACTGTCACTAGCCACTGTCTAGGGCTAAGAATCCCAACACTCTGGACCTAAGAACACTTGTCATTGTGGGGCTAAGGGTCCTAGCACCCAAACCTGTTTAAGAGTCATAAGAAGGGGGCTGGAGAGTGTCTCAGTAGTTAAGAGCACCGCTGTCCTTCCAGAGGACATGGGTTCAATTCCCAGAACCCACATAGCAGCTCAGAACTGTCTCATGCCTTCTGGCCTTGGTAGGTACCAGGCACACACATGATGCACAGACACACATATAAAATAAAAATAAATGTTTTTTTAAAAAGGCTATAAGAAGCTGCCAGCTGGGACTTTATGTTATCTGCTGCTGCTGTAAGCCAAGAGAGACAATAGGTGCTGACCAGGGCTGTTTCTGGCTACACCCTCCCTAGACCAATACACCTAAAACTTGAGCATCTGGGGATGTATCTGTTGGTTTCTAAAGCACGGAGTGATAGGCCCCAGGCTTTCAGAGTTTGGAGCTATAAGTCACCAATCCAGCTCGGCACTCAAGCCAACCTTGCCCACAATGAAAGAGGGTGATCTGTCTGTGCAGACTGATCTGACTGACTGCTTACAAACCATCACAGTAGGGAGGTCTCACTACTTAGGAGTGAGCTAATCACATTTCCAAGAGCCCCCCCCCCAACTCTAAAATTCTATGATTCTTTAATGCTATGTTTGAAAGAATTTAGTGGTGTAAGGAAATTATATTTTAGAGATCGTGATCTCTTTCTGGAGTCGATAAAACCCAAACCAGAATGAGAACTCAAAGAAACGCTAAGTTTGAATAGCTTCTCAGAGAACCATCTCAACAGTCCTCAAATTTTCCAACTCTGAGAGGCTGATGGGGATTCAAACTAACATTGCTTCTGCACGGGTGAGGGGGGAACCCTAAGTCACTTGAGGAGGAAGAGTTAAACCACACATCTAGAGGGAAGAGTCTGCACATTTGATGCTAGGAGGTTCACACGTTCTGACTGGTATGCTTCCTATCGTTACCAGGGAAACCAAGGTTTCCATTGGTGCTCTCCATCTCACTAATAAAGGAATTTAGAAACCCAATCAGAAGGGAGCTGAGGGAGTTTTATTGAGGTCTGAGGGGGAAACAACAGGACAGACAAACTGCAGATCTTAGCAGCTTCCTGGAGGAGAGAGAGGAAGGGAAAGAGAGAGAAACAAGAAAAACAACAGCCGATGCAGTGGCGAGGCTTCAGAGAAAGAGGGAGAAAGTCCAGAGTACCAAGAAAGCATGCTTAGGGTTTGGGCCAGTATCTGAAAAAGAGATCAAGAAAGGAAAAGAAAAACATGCTTAGAGCCAACCAGGGTCTGAGTTCAGAGGGCACCAGAGTACAGGAACTTGTGTTCCGGGAATCACACCAGGGACATAGGGTTAGAAACAGAACCAAGGCCGCTGATCCAGAAAGGAAAAGCACATCCCAGGAACAGGAACAGGCTGTTGGGATGAAGAAGGAGCCAGAAAGCATTGGATCACAAGCAGACAGCACTTTATACAGTACCTTTTTGCAGTACCTGTGTCTCCAGTTTATACATTGAAGGCCTTTCTCAAGCATGCTCTGCTCATTAGATGAAGCCCAGGGGAAGGGCTTCCAAGCCTTCCTCTGCATTCTGACTGAGCATGCTCTGTTTGAATGTTGGTGCACAGGTGGGGAAGGGCTTCCAGCTGGTTCCCTGGTGACTGGCTTCCCTCATACCTTAATCTTGATTATTCTCCTTCCAGTTCCTACTCTCCCGTCACCCTGTGGAACAGTCTGTTTTGTAAGATGCGGTTTGGGGTCTTGGGACTTGGTGAATCAGGAAGAGAGAATCTTAAATTTTTCAAAAGCACATGGTAAGGCTTTCGCTATCTGGCAGAATCAGACACTAAAATAAACCAGAAGTTAGTTAAAAAATTATAACACAACAAAGGCGTTGGTGTCTTGAGTTCTCAGGGTTGCAGCTGCTTATGTAAACAGTTTATTGGAAGTTTGCACAGCTAAATCCTAACTCTAAAACAACTTACTAAATAGCGTTCTGAAACCACCAGGGTTTTGTTTTTGTTTCTTTGGTTTGTTTGTTTGTTTGTTTTGTTGTTTTGTTTTTTCCTCTCTTTTTGCATCTAAAGGAACAAGAAGAAATGAATGAGAGTAGAAAACAAAAGTCAGGCCATCCCTTCTGTCTGCCCTGAGCCTCCATTCTCTGGGTACCTACCTTCCTCTCTTCCTGGCTCGTCACCCCTCACTGGGGATAAATGTCCCACACACAGGCCAGAGCCAGACCAAGGAGCTCAAGCAAAAGGGGAAAGCTCACAACTTTAGGAACCACAAACTCCAGCTGCTGATGGCCCCGGCCACACATGCTTGCCTTTAAGTTGAATGTCAAATCCAAGATCACACAGTGCTGGTGCTTTGGCCTGCTTCTGGAAGCATCTGGGATGCATATTGGGTTTCCCGTCAGCAGGAACAGTGAAACCCCCCCAACTCCCCCACCTCATCTTCCTGTGATCCTCTGTGTGCTACATGGCTCTGCTGTCTTTGATTTTCATGCTTCTTCCCTGGCTCTGTTTCTCGGAGATGTGTCATGTCCTCCACCCCTCCAAGTCCGTCAACACACCCAATGCGCACCTAAGTTTCTTGTACAACCTTGTCCCTCCTCCGATCAGACATTTACCACACTCTGTCATGTCCTGTAATTCTTGACAGGCTTTTCTTAACTCTTCTTCCTATGGGGAACAGCTGCTGATGGCGGACTGGATGCCTCGTCTCCCACCACTGAAAGTCCCAGTTCTCTAGCTCAGTGACTACTCAAAAACAGGTCCTCAAGAAAGAGTTGTTGAATTGGGTTAAATACTCAGGAAATGATAAGAGGCTTCATCCATCCAACCATTGCTGCTCAGTAACCTCTCAAACCCTCCCAGTGCAGCAATGCCGGGCACTCCTAGAACAAAAGGCCACGTTGCGTGTCTTGAAGTTGGCAGAGTAATGCTCTATGCATGAGAAGCCATGTCTATACAGTGAGTTCCAGTGTAGCCAGAGCTATGTAGAGAGGCCCTGTCTCAAACAAGTAAAAAAAAAAAAAAGAAGGAAGGAAAAAAGAAAAGAAAAGGGAAGAAAAAAGAACAATGTGGTCTGAACACCGAGATTCATTTGTCTGTTTCCATACTCCAGATGCAATATAACAGCTGCCCCACCCTTCTGCCACCATGCATTGCCCACCATGATGTGCTGCACCCCCAAAACTGTGAGCCAAAATAAACTCCTCATCCCTTAAGTTGATTCTTGTCAGGTATTCTGCCATAAATGACAAAGTGACTAACACACCACATGTCTCCTGGGGATGGGGTGACTCTAGCCCCACCTAGCGATTCTATCTAGAGATAGTCCTAACTTCACCTTTGCAGTAAACAGAGGCTGCTGGGCCGGCTCTGGGTGTGAGAAGTGGAAAGGAGGGTTAGTTAGCCACAGCATAGGACAGTGAGAACGGAGACCTAATCTTTACTTGAAATAAGAGCAGTGTGTTTTCCACGCCAAGTCCAACTCAGGCTTTAGACTCTGCCATCATTTCCTTCTCTGTGGTTTCACTGAACTTTAGATAGTTCATAAATATTTATAGACATAAGCATGCATATATGTGTAAATATACACTCACATACGCACACACGTGTGTGGGTGCATAGATTCTGACAGATTACCCACTCAGCAAACTTATCTTGAGTGAGCGCCAACTATATTCTTGGCACTGTTGAAGGCAGTTTAGATCTAGCAGGGCGACAACAGACAAAAAGCTTGCATGAAGATTTCTGTTCTCCTTGTTTGCCCCTCTGAATGGCAGGCTTCTCCAGTGCAGAGACCAGGCCTATCTTTTACATCTCTGTCTCCAGTGCTTGGTGCAAAGTGGATGAGTACTAAGAAACAAAGATGGGACGGAGATGAGAAAGGTAGACAGCACATATCCGTGTAAAAAGAAGGCAGGACGAGGCATCATCTCAAATGAAGGCAAAACATGTGGAAAACAGCACAGACATTGGGGAAAGGCATCAAGGAAGAGGTGGCATCTGGAGTGGATTTGAGAGACTCCTGGAGTATAACCGGCAAAAGTGATAGAGATCAGAGCGTTCTGATGGCCGGTGAATGAGTGACAGTTAGTGCTGTGGGTGGGAATTAACAGTAGGTGTGTCTGTGTGTGTGCGTGTGTGTGCATGTGTGTGCATGTGTGTCTGTGTGTGTGCATGTGTGTCTGTGTGTGTTTGCGTGTGTGTCTGTGTCTGTGTGTGCATGTGTGTCTGTGTGTGCATGTGTGTCTGTGTGTGTGTGCATGTGTGTCTGTGTGTGTGTGTGTGCGCGTGTGTGTGTCTGTGTGTGTGTGCGTGTGTGTCTGTGTGTGTGTGTGCGCGTGTGTGTGTCTGTGTGTGTGTGCGTGTGTGTCTGTGTGTGTGTGTGCGTGTGTGTCTGTGTGTGTGTGTGTGCGTGTGTGTCTCTGTGTGTGTGTGTGTGTGCGTGTGTGTCTGTGTGTGTGTGTGTCTGTGTGTGTGTGCGTGTGTGTCTGTGTGTGTGTGTCTGTGTGTGTGTGTGTGTGTCTGTGTGTGTGTGCGTGTGTGTCTGTGTGTGTGTGTGTGCGTGTGTGTGTCATGTGTGTGTGTGCGTGTGTGTGTGTGTGTGTGTGTGCGTGTGTGTCTGTGTGTGTGTGTGTGTGCGCGTGTGTGTCTGTGTGTGTGTGTCTGTGTGTGTGCTGCGTGTGTGTCTGTGTGTGTGTGTGTGTGTCTGTGTGTGTGTGCGTGTGTGTCTGTGTGTGTGTGCGCGTGTGTGTGCTGTGTGTGTGTGTGTGCGTGTGTGTGCGTGTGTGTGTGTGTGTGTGTGTGCGTGTGTGTCTGTGTGTGTGTGTGTGTGTGCGTGTGTGTGTGTGTCTGTGTGTGTGTGTGCGTGTGTGTCTGTGTGTGTGTGTGTGTGCGTGTGTGTCTGTGTGTGTGTGTGTGTGCGTGTGTGTCTGTGTGTGTGTGCATGTGTGTGTGTGTGTGTGCGTGTGTCTGTGTCTGTGTGTGCGTGTGTGTCTGTGTGTGTGTGTGTGTGCGTGTGTGTCTGTGTGTGTGTGTGTGTGCGTGTGTGTGTGTGTGTGTGTGTGTGTGTGCGTGTGTGTCTGTGTGTGTGTGCGTGTGTGTGTGTGTGTGTGTGTGTGTGTGCGTGTGTGTGCGTGTGTGTCTGTGTGTGTGTGTGTGCGTGTGTGTCTGTGTGTGTGTGCGTGTGTGTGTGTGTGTGTGTGTGTGTGTGTGTGCGTGTGTGTGTGTGTGTGTGTGTGTGCATGTGTGTCTGTGTGTGTGTGTGCGTGTGTCTGTGTGTGTGTGTGTGTGTGTGTCTGTGTCTGTGTGTGTGTGTGTGTGTGTCTGTGTGTGTGTGTGCGTGTGTCTGTGTGTGTGTGCGCGTGTGTGTCTGTGTGTGTGTGTGTGTGTGCGTGTGTGTGTGTGTGTGTGTGTGTGTCTGTGTGTGTGTGTGCGTGTGTCTGTGTGTGTGTGTGCGTGTGTGTCTGTGTGTGTGTGTGTGTGTGTCGTGTGTGTGTGTGTGTGTGTGTGTGTGCGTGTGTGTGTGTGTGTGTGTGTGTGTGTGTGTGTGTGTGTTGGAGACTGGAGGCTTCTGTATGGACTGTGTCCGGGATGCAGGGAGGGCTTGGAAGTCAGTGTAGAAGACAAGGTTGAGAGAACAAGATGGTAGAAGGCTTTAGATGCCCTGGGGAGCTTTGAAGGAACTTAATTTAATCCTGTTGGGAACTGGGAGCCAGTGATGTGCTTGGCTGGGAGAGGAGAGGGTCCTGAGATGCATACACTTCTCTCTCTTTGTGGGGGAGGGAGATGACGTCTGATGTTTGATTTCTAAGGGGATTCTCCAGAGCGGATTGGCTCTGCGTATGCTGTCGTCTTATAAGACCAAGAGAATAACAAATCTGCCGACTGTCACCTGCCAGCTCCACCACGTGTAGATGATTCATGGAATCATCACAGGTTCTCAGACACAAAGAGTAATGTACATAGAAAGTCTCCCGCCCAGACCACATGAGGCACTTGAGGAGCCAGAACGATTTTGCGAAGAGATAAAATTCAGGAAATCCCAAACGCTAAGCCACAAACTAAGGCCCTTGCCTTGTGACGTCAGGAAAATCTCTGCACTGATGACTGCTGAGCTTGATTATATCTCGCTCGTTCTAAATATCTTTTTAAAATCACGCCACAATGTGAAGCAAAATCTGTGAAGCCATCTCTAGTCTCTCATTTCTTCTACAGCCTAACCCTGCCCGTCAGGGAGATGGACTGGGAGCTGGGAGCTTAGCGTCGCTGTCAGCTGACTGGCGTGTCATTTTAGGCAAGCGTTCATAGTCCTCATCCTCAATTCTCTCGTCACGGAGGTAAAAATAAACATATCTGTCTTTTTACCTCCAAGAATTATTTATATGGCCTCCTCCAAGGTCTATCTAAAAATGTCACTATTACTCAATTTCCGGCCTGAAGTACTTCTACTTGGGGCGGACCATCTTCCTGCTTGAATGTCCTCAAGCCACCCGGTTACCTAGAAGGCTGGTGTTAACACATCCTCTCCACTACACTCTACCCATTAATACACGTGTGTATTAGTATTCCAATTTTCCAATATTCTCTGTTTTCTTCTTTATTAAAAAAAAATCCAGATTAAGATTAGCCAGCTAGGAGCTCTGACTGTTCTTCCAGAGGACCCAGGTTCGATTCCCAGCACCCACATGATGGCTCACAACTGTCTGTAGCTCCTGCTCCAGGGGATCCAACACCCTCACACAGACATAACTGCAGGCACAACATCAATATATATAAAATAAAAATAAATAAAATACATAAAAGGAAAGAAAGACCCTCTAGAGACTGAAACGATGGCTGAGTAGTTAAAAGCACTGTGCCTCTTGCTGAGGGCACGGTGTGATTCCCCGCACTCAGGGGCTATTCTCTCCCATCTGTAAGGACACGGTATGATTCCCCGCACTCAGGGGCTATTCTCTCCCATCTGTAAGGACGCGGTGTGATTCCCCGCACTCAGGGGCTATTCTCTCCCATCTGTAAGGACGCGGTGTGATTCCCTGCACACATGTGGCTATTCTCTCCCATCTGTAAGGACAAGGTGTGCTTTCCCACACACACGGCTATTCTCCCCCATCTGTAACTCCAGCTCCAAGACATCTGACATTCTCTTCTAGCCATAGGTACTGCACACATGCAATGCACTTACACACATGTAGGCAAAACACTCACACGCACAAAATATAAACAAATAAATCTCTAGAAAATAACAAAGCGAAAAAGAAAAAAACCCTATATTGATGGACAGGGCAGTGTGCTAGGCCATCAAAATACATCCCAAACCTCCTTTGTAGTTAAGGTTATCTTACAAATGAAGACTCAACAAAAAATGTAGAACTTCCCACGGTGTGTTAGCTTTCTGGTCACTGTGACAAGATATAGTTAGTGCCACATGAATACACAAGTAAGCTTTTAGCTATACTCGCATATAAATAATTAGCATGTAAATTATAAATTATGCTTAGCTATTAATCAAGAACTTTGACAATACTTTTAAGTTTTATTAAATTATTACATTACAATTAACCCAAACTTATGTTTTATTTTCATGGTTGTTAAAAACAATTAGCCTAAAATGAGCTATAGAATTATAACTTTAATAAATGTTAGCTTACATTCAATACATCCATTATGTGGAAAACACTATATATACCATCTATTTCAGTTCAATTCTCTCTTCAGTGGTGTAAAGTAACTATAATTATATCCATTCTACAAAGAGACAGAGGCTCAAGCAGTCAGCATAGCTTGCCCAAAGGCTTGTAGTCTCTTGACTACAAAGACATTCTTCCAATGCAGCACACTTTATCTTTCTAAAGTTCTATTCCTACCCTTCTAGTCTCTTCATGTCCCTGCCACCTTCCAAGATAATAATTAGTCTAATGAATCATTCCATGCTAAAAGAACGAGGTCGAGGTATCACCTGGGACCATCAAATAATGCAGAACTTAATGTAGCCTTTCATGGCCCTGGAAGAGTAGCTTGAAGGGTGAAAATTCATATGGGTCAGAGGAAGTAGGCACCACAGAGCACCAGGGTTTAGAGACGTAACAAAAGTACAGCAGGCGGAACACACATCGCCCATCCTCAGGGAGCAGACAGGTACTACTCCTGTACTTGAGACCAGTGTTGTCTTGAGATCCTGTATCTTGAGACTGGTGTTACCCAGTGTCCCCTCCTCTGCCTTTGCACCTTCCCAGAGCAGACCTGAATCTGAAATCCTGACTGACAGGGACTTCTCTGTTCCAATCTGAAAACTCTTTGCCTTTAGAAGGTGGTTGAACTTGAAGGAGAGAAAATCAGTATCAGAAATACCCTGAAAACAAAACGTATGTTGAGGGCTGGGGAGACAGCTCAGTCTGTGAAGTGCTTGCCACTCAAACACGAGGACCTGAGTTCAACCCTCAGAACCTACATAAAAAGCCAAGCTTGCTGGAGCACACTTGTAATCCCAGCACTGGAGAGGCCGAGACAGAGGCAGAGCTTTGCTGGCCAGACAGCTCAGCCTCAGTGGTGAACTCTGGGTTTAGTAAGAGACCCTCATCCAACAAAGGGTGTAGACAGGGAAGAAGACCACCCAAGGTGTCCTCCGGCCTCCACATGTGTGCACCTACACACATTGTAAACTTCACACTGCTACAGAATGGTGCTGAGTGCGTGCTCATTGGAACCTTCTAAGCAAACTGTGCAGCCTTGATTCAGAAAATTAACAGTTGCAAACCATCTTCGCAGGCTTTCAACACTGCTAGCAAAGCCCCCTGTTCTTACTGATATTGCTTACTGATATTTCAAGCAACTTTGAGCAGCGTATGATCTTGTATTGAGTGCTTCTCTGCTTAATCTGATGTGGGAATGGTCATTCAGTGTTGTAAGCCTGTAACCAGTAGGGAATATGGGGGGGGGCGATACTTTGGAATAAAACTAGCAAGTACTGAACCAGAACGCCACACACTTACTGCATGCATCAAAGAGAGGGGAATCTGAGAAAGATCTGAAAAGAAATTGGTACCAAACAGATTTAGGCTTAATTTAAATTAAATAAACCACCAAAAGAAAAAGTATGAAAATCCTCAACGGACCTCAAACTATATCTGTGCTGTCGTTACCAAATATTTAATGAGTGGGTTCTGGGCAAAGATGAAGAGCCAGCTCATCTGAAGGGATGATTCAGAACCCTGAGAAACTATGTTTTCACATGAATTCCTTAGAAGTCTCAGGATGCCCCAGGGACCAGCAAGATGGCGCAGGCAATAAAGGTGCTTGCTGCGGAAACTGAAGACCTGAGTTCAAACCACATGGTGGAGAGAGAGAACCAACTCCTGAAACTTGCCCTCTGACCTCTGCAAACACACCAGTGGCACATATGGACAGACACACACACACACACACACACACACACACACACACATACACACACTAATTAAGAAATATTAATATCTCTACTCTGTTTGTAAACTGTAGCACAATAAAGTACACAGACCAAAAAAAGTATATCTTGCCAGTGTGGGTTTTTCTTGAAGATTTTGTTTGCAAACTGGAAGAAAAAAAAAAAAAAACCTCGACCAAAATTTCTAACTACTCACTCTAGATTGACAGCAGCAGCAGCAGCAATGGAAATTAACTTCAGAAGGTGCAGCTGGGTGCCAAAAGCCAGCATCCCATCCCATGGGATTCTGGGAGCAGGTTACCCCTCAGCACAGGGAAGAGCCTCCGCTGGAGTTCCGCACACACTGGAAACTCAGCCGTGTTTGTGGAAGCTGTGGGCGCTGCTTGGAGGACATCTCACAGATCATTTAGGGTTTGAGACCGGACACCAATTCCCACTGTATGAGTGTATCAGAGCACTCTGGAATCCACCCACAGTATCTGCTGCCTTGTGTGTCCGGGTCTCCACACCCGCTGCTGTGTCTCTGCGTGGCATTAGGCACCACCGGTTAGACTGAATGATGTTGAGCGTGGGGAGCTGGTTAAAACCCACCTTCCCTCTTGCCCAGTCCCTCAGATTCAGATTCAGCAGGTCTGAGGTAGGGGCCCCGAGACCAGGCTTTTCTAACAGGTTTCTAGAACGTGGAAACCACTCTGCGCTGAGGTCCTCTTCCATTCTAAGAGTCAAGCCTCCAGGGACCTCAGTTTCCCCTGGTGACAACATTCTCTGAGCCTCCATCCTGGAACCCAAGCAAAATCTGCCAAGGGAGAGAGAGTCTCCTCACACCCTGAGCCTCTGGCCGGGGAGACCCAGCACTCTCCACTCACCGAGGCTTCCTGGGGTCCCTGAGGTCCTAGGGCGCCCCGCGCTGCAGCAGGCTGACCCCCGGGGGAGCGCGCGCCTTGCTGGCTGGGCTGGGCTGGGCAGCCGCAGGTGCTGAGCAGCAGAGCGGCTCTTTTAAACAGTGCAGACTCCCGCCCTTAACCAGGCTCCCCTGGGACTGTTGAAGGCTTCGCTGACTTGAACTCCAGGGCAGAAACCCTCAGCTGTCTTTCGGCTTGGCTCACTTCGCGTGTCTTATGGCAGCCGCATGAACTTGGCAAGGCCGAGTTTCTCAGAAACCCACAACCATCTCAGCGGACCGAGGTCATGGCAGCTACTGGAGCCCAAGAAGTCGCCCTGTGACTACTCGGTTTGCAATTCCTCAGAGCTAGCTGGCCTGGGACCAGAGAAAATCTAGGCGGGCAGACCCTAAGCAGGGCAGGATAAAGAGAAAAGGCTACTTAGAAAGAGGTCGGGTTTTATCCTGGGATTTCTGGAAGTGGGTGGGGTGGGGCAAGGAAAGTGAAGGTGAGATTCGTACACACGTGTCAGTCAGAGCTCAGCAATCTGAACGCATGGACTGTCCTTACACATGGTTAACATTTGGCTTTTGTTTGTCTTTCATGGACATGTATTCAGGAGTAAGATTTCATATATATGTATGTGTATATATGTGTGTGTGTATATATGTATGTGTGTGTATGTGTGTGTATGTATATATATGTATGTGTACATATGTGTGTGTGTATATATATGTATGTATGTGTATGTGTGTGTGTGTATATATGTATGTATGTGTATGTGTGTGTGTGTATATATGTATGTATGTGTATGTGTGTGTGTGTGTGTGTATACACACACATACATATATAGCAGGCTGCCCATAAAGACACCTACTGAAGCTACTTGCAATGATGAAAGACTATCATGAGAGACCTAGGGCTCCCCCTCGTTGATCAAGGACCCTCAGCACCAGCCCCTGTCCTCCGATATTGCCATTGCTTCTGATATTAGAAAATTTCCAGATGTGTCCCCACAAAGAATGTGGTGAGGAAGGGAAATGAGATTGGAAATTGAGTGACTAATTTTTTTTCTTTTGTTATCATGGACTTTTGTTTGTTTTTTAGAAAGAGAATTTGTGTATTAAACAAAATTGTGTAAACCAATAGCTGTTTAGGTTTGCAAAAATAAAAAATTATTAGGTGAGGGTAAGATGGTTTGTCACAAAAGAATGTATCCGTTCTGCTCTCTAAAGCACTCACTACCGAGTTCCAAGTGATCTGCACAGGGTGTCCTGTGGCCCTGGATGAGAGTGTAGGGCTTGCTCTCCTGCTGAGTCTCAGACCCTGCCCAGACTTGGTCAGCACAGTGAAGCACAGATAGGACTGGAAGGTTAGAAAGCCAGAGTCTAGAGGGCAAAACCAGCTTCTAAGTCACTTATGCCAGGCCCAATGGAAGCCTTATGGCTGGCATGTCCACACTCTCAGTGGGCAAAGATTTATTCATTGGGATCGTCTTTCCAAGCAAAAGTAACTTAGGGAGGAAGGAGGCCCACCTGATACAGTAAATGGTCCAGAAAGTATTGTTGTGGGAGGTTTATTTGCAATGCAATTATGATTTAAGTTTCACAATCACCACATGAAATCAAGTCTTTGGGGATCTATTGCCTTTTCTGCAGAAATCAAAATTCCTTTTCCCTTTTTCTGCTTATGAAACTGAAACAAAATTTCTCTTGTAGGAACTGTAATGTAAAACCCATCTTCTCTTGAGAATTGCATTCATTCTAGTAAAAATATATTAGCTGGACAAATGAAGGCCTTCAGATGGGGAAAACACGGAAGCTTTTGATTTCCAGCCACAGAAAAGGGACTCTGATGAACCTAAGTTACTTTTTCTAACTTGGGTTGCACTTTGTATTTTTTTTCTGGAAAAGAAAAGGGCATTGAATAGGGAAAAGAAATCCAGCATTTTCAAGTGTAGAAAAGCTTTTAAATTTTTCCCAGACTTTATCATTATTTGTAGTTGCTGTTCATTAACCCAGACTACATGGCACATACTTTCTACAAATGTTTTAAACTGAGAGCTACATCACAATGAGAGATACCAAACTCTGCTCTGTGCTCCTTCCTTGATCCTCACTGGGAAACACCAGTGAGTTTTAAAATCCATATCATCAGAAATATGCAAGACGATTTTGGTTGCAGATGGTTTGAATGAAATATGACTTTCTCTGCGATGCAATCAGAATTCTTAAAAGAAAACAAGAAGAACAGGAAGTTCTTTTCTCAGTGTCTCCTGGTCACACCTGTGATAACTTAGATAAAATTAATAAATGGCTGGGAACATGGTTCTGTTTGTCAAGCACATGCCATATAAAACCGACCGCCTGAGTTCAGATCTCCAGAACCCGTGTGAAATCGGGTTATTTTCATTGGGAGATGGATAACTCTGTTGAGAGACGGACAGTGCATGGAGGAGGCTCTCCGAGAGCTTGTGGGCCAGCTAATCTGGCAAAGGCTTCAGTGAATGAGAAGAGAACCCAGACTCGAACATGGTGGTAGGCAAAGACCAAACCCAAGGTTACCCTTTGTCATCCCACCCCAAACTATACACACCAGCATTCACACAAACACACACACACACACACACTTTTTTTAATTAATAACAAATGCTTACTGATACCTGAAGCCAACCCACTTTCCTCTCATTATTAAATAATATTAGAATATAATTTGCTTTCCTCTATGTTTAAGCCACACTGAGAACAAGTAAAACTGACTTAGCTACTTACTCCAGGAAATTCTTGCTCCTGAAAAACAAGGTTTAGCTAACCAAAACAGATGGCTTATCAGCATTAACCAGCTTACTCAAAAGACTCGCTTCATCTCCTTCATCTCCCCACTCCCAACAACCTAAAGCTAACATTTCACAAACTCTACCTAAAAATCCAACCCTTCCTCTGACTCGCGAACTCCGCCATCCAGATCAGGACCTTAACCCTGCAAAGACCCTCCCGCCCCCAACTCCTTTTTTGAGGGCCCCTGAAGACTCTGTCTCTGAGGAGCTCACCTTTACTACATAAGTCTGACTGATGGGGGCAATGCGGACACAGCTTCGTTGGCAGGGTACTTGCCTGGCATACGCGAAGCCGTGGGTTTGATCCCTAGCACCGCCCTAACTGGTTGCGGCGGCACACCCCTGTAACTCAGCACCTCAGATGAAGGCAGGAGAGTCAGAAGGTCAGTGTCATCTTCAGCTATACGTAGATTTGACTTGAGGCCAGACTGGGTTACACGTCTCGAGCATCAGGGTTTTCCTCCGGTGTTGTTCTAGGGGGTCTGACTATCGGCAGCGCTGTCATCAATGTGTGTCCTCCTGTTACAGAGGCACGGAGGGAGGCCAAGGCAGCAGTGAGGATAACTCGGCACAGTAGCACCGATAAAGACTCAATGCCATACCAGCGAGGCCTTCAAAGCTGCAAGGCTGGGAACTGTCACTAAGAGAAACTCTCTTCCCCCAAGAACCATCAGAAGTAGAAAGTTCATGGATTTCCTAGTTAAAGGAAGGCAAGCCCCAGCCTCACTGGTTCTGGAAAAAAAAAAAAAAAAGTCTCTGAAATGCAAGAAACTTGAAGAGGAGAAACTTTGTCTGGCCCTACATGGGAAGGTGGGTAGAAGTGCCCGTAAGACTTCAAACCTCGAGTCCATGATTTCTCCAGTAAAAACAATAGCTACCAATCTTGCTAAACACCTCGAGCTCCATGTCAGAGGTGTTTCTTCATTTTGATTTTAAAGCTAATAAAAAAAAATATTTCTTTTAGAGCTTGCTGAACAAGACCAATAACTCCATTATATATTGCTAAGCTGTTGGGAAACACGTGATTATATTAATGAAACATCATCCAAATTAGAATGAAAATTGAGGGAGACAACAGTTCTCAGTACACAATCAGCAAGGTGACGATTTAAGATGATGGTTCTGAGCAAGCTGATCTGCTTTGCTGACAAATTGGGCAGAATTATGTTTGCCACAAAAGAATACCTCAGAGTAGACAAAACCTATACTTGTCAAGTACGTCTTCTACTGGGCTTTTTACTTTGCTGATTGGCTGATTGGGAACAAGTTTACTTGACTTCATTTCTTCTAAATTTCAGTTTTCCCCAAGTGCTAAGTATGCAACACATTGTTATTCGCTACGTAGATCTGTCGCCTCTGATAGCTTGGTATGCAACATGTAGGTTCATGGGATAAATGTTACTTTCTTCTTATTTGTCCAAAGAGCCATGCTGTACAATACATCCCCCTATCTGGTAGGATGGCACATTTCACAGGAGGCACAGGAAGCAATCATTAACTATTTCACACCCAAACCCAGACACTGTTATTTTTAGCAGAGCATTCTTTATATAGGCATCTTTTAGCATAGCAGAATCCTAGGATGAATTTGAGTTTACATTTTCCAAAAGCTTAGAGGACACAGGGTCATTCTAAAACTGCAAGGACTGAGAAGGTAGCTCTGTAGAACGTGGAAGAGCATACTGCCCCCACTTCCTCCTCCAGTGGGGTTGCAGGTAATCCTACAAAGGAAAGACATGCCCATATAGCAGCTAGCCTATCACTTGTACTGTGCACATTGGGTGGTAGGCAATCCCCATTATTCCCTAGAACCTGTGACCATTTATCTTCACCCCCTACTAGCGGCAGACAAGAAAACAATGTTGGTTCTAATACACCTCACTCAGCACCACAATAGAGGAAGAATATGCAAAGCAAAGGGGAAACTAACATGCAGAAAATAAACTTACAGTTTGGGGTTTCTGCTCCCGACTCAATCTGAGCAACAAGAGTTTTGCCCTAATGAGTTTCACAGTCTATCAGATTTCATGAAATTAGGACCCTATACTCTAGACAGGAGGATGAGTCTCATCAAGGAAGGCTTAAAGCAGACCTCAGAAAATATGTTCACATAGTTTTTTAAGATGCAGAGGTCAGGGAGGTCCTGGGTTCAATTCCCAGCACCTCAAAAAAAAGAAAGTTCAGAGGACAGGGAAAAGGCAGAGACAACCTGAAAGCAGGTCAGGGGAAGCGCAGCTCGAACAGTGCTCGTGCTCAATGCCAATACTAAAACCTCCGGAGCGAATTTTCAAGTGCTTTACAAATGCCCCTTATGTGATTTGGGGTTTTGGTTTGGGTTATTTGTTTTTGTTTTCGTTGTTTGTTTGAGACAGGATCTCACCGTATAGCCCTGGCTGTCCTGAAATCCACAGAGATCCACCTGCCTCTACCTCCCAGTTACTAAAGATTAAAGGCATTCACCAGACCTAGCGCTTATATGACTTTAAAAAAACAACAAACACCAGCCATACACATCTCTACACTCTTATACTTTTTATGTAAATCCCCCAACCCTTTCCCTCTAATTGCTGGTTCATTCGTTGAACAAAGATTTATTAAAAACCTACTACGTGCCAGTCTCTGTTATATGTGCCAAAGACACAAGGTTGAATGATAAACAAGTTTCCCGATCTTGGAGAGTAGAGATGATGGACGAAGGAAGGACTTTGGAATGCTGCACTTGCTGAGGAAGGATATAAAGCATATGGATTCTCTGGCACAGACGACATCCGGGTGAGGAGAGGCTTCAGGATGTGAGCTGCTCTTTGAAGCAGTGATCTTGAAGTTTGGCTAAAGTAGCTGAAGCTTTCCAAGGGCCAGGCTCGAGAACGCCTCGTATGAAGGCTGTGGAACAGGACAGACCTCGGCGTTTCCTAGGAACTGATGGAGCCCGGTGTCACTGAGACACAGGGTGGGGGAGAAATTGGCATTAAAGAAAAATGTGCCGGGGCTACATCCGGCTAGGCCTTGCCAATTAAAATTAAAAGGCAGGTTTTATAAGGATTGTGGTGGGAGCCTGTTAAAGAATTTGTTGGAAGTACTGAAAGGGTGGGCGTGGCCTGGTGGATGTGGGGCCTCTGTGAGACACTGGACTGAGGATAGGAGAACAGTGTAAAAGTCAGAGCACTGGGTATCACTATGCCGGGTACCAACACATGATGGTAGCCAGGAGGAAGGTCATCACCGCCATGACTTTGTGATGCTGGTTTGTGTTGATCCTGGCTTCCCTGTCTTTTGTGGTAGGAGCAGCTAGCAGTATGTCATAGGTCATCCTGAGGCCATGTTGGCTAGTTTCCCCATGTACGTCCATCTATCCCTCGGGATTGCCTCTGGGAATCACAGAGTTACAGCCTTATGTTCTAGGGAATCTCCAGGTTCCTGGAAGCTGCCAGGCTGCAGGATGAACTTCACCAGCTGGATTAACCCATAGGTGTCTCCCCATTCCCCCCACCCCCGCAACATTTGAACTCTTACATATCTTCATCCGGGCTGTTTTTCCTTTTATCTCTAACTGAGCCTCAAGCTAAACAATACGCTAGGAGAACCAATTTCCTATTTAGCCATAATTCTAAACATTTCTAAATTGTACTATTAGCATGCTCTCAATTTAAAAAAATGTATGTGCTCACCTTACTAATTAGACTCACAGGCTGATAAGTTATAGCCCAACTCCACAGAGATGAACAATCTGATTTGAGTTTCAACATCAATTTTCACTGTCCAAGTGATCATTCCTTTTGACTATGAAATTCGTGGTATCAGGAATCAAAAAGAGTATGAATTTGCTGCCAAGGTAAGGAAGCCAGGTCTTCATTGCCATGATGGGCTCCTTGGCCAGCCTGAACAAACTGCAGCAAGTTCGAGTTTCTGTAGGAAGAGCGCACAAATCTTGTGTTGTCTCCGAATCCTACTTGCTGGCCTGTGAATGAGAGAGCCGCCCTGGAAGGAGAAACGGCACAGGAAACGGAAGACAGCTTGAAGGACACTCGGTGATTATAGAACACAGTGTCCCCTAATGTAGCATCGTTTTTCTTTGATCTTAAATCTTTAAGTTGCCTTTTCTTGCTAGATACCCCAGACCCAACCCTGACCCCACCCACCATCGTCCTGTAGGGCATTGGTTCACCCCTTTGGGATCGAAGGACCCTTTAACAGGGATTGACTAAGACCATCTGTGTATCAGATAATTGCATTATGATTCGAACAGTATCAAAATTACAGTTGCAATGTAGCAACAAAAATAATTTTATGGTTGGGGGTCACCACCACATGAGCTGGATTAAAGGGTCGCAGCATTAGGAAGGTTAAGAACCACTGACATAGAGAGGCCGCGCTGTTGGCCTTCAGGAAAGAGTCAGACAGGAGGATGAAGTGTGTCCCTTCTATAGTATATACCATACATTTCACAAGTGTAGTACAGGATAATGCAAAGGATGATGGGAGGGATGCTGAGCTAGAGTGAGCCCAGAGCAGCTGGCCAACTTCAGGTTCCAGAAAGCAGGCTGAACTTTAAGGATGCCTAGCAACCTCTTTGTAAACTTTGCAAAGCAAGTCTGACTTAAAACCCATCTAGTAAAAAAAAAAAAAAAATTAAATTTCTTTGATATTTTTATTAACGCTTACTTATATTTAACTGTGCCTGGTCACGGGTGGGCATGGATGTGAGTGTTCAGGTGCCACGGCATGTGTGTGGAGGTCAGAAGACCATTTGTGAGAGTCTGTTCTCAACTGCCACCAAGAGGGTCCCAAGGGTTGAACACAGGAGTACAGGCTTGGCAGTAAGCACGTTCACCTGCTGAACCATTGCACCAGCCCAAGCACGGGGCTCTAAATAACAGAGGGGAGAAGTTCAGCTCAGAGCCAGGAACATAAATGTGAGTGATTTAGATACAGACCTACTTTCCTAGCTTACATGCAAATCTAAGGTAGCTTGTACTGCTCGACATTCCACATTAACAAAACTATACACACGTGCATGCCTGCCAACACTCTGGGGGAGTGTTATATGGTTTGGTGATCCTTGAAAACTCACTCAAATGTCCCTCTATGAATTCTCTTCCCCATCATCATCTCCATCAGAGACAGTCATTCCAGTCTCTGGTGTGCACGCTCTCTCACGTTCTCCCTCCTTCCTTCTCCCTCTCTCCCCGTCCCTTTCTCTCTCTCTCATACACACACAACACCATATAAAATTACACCATAATATCATTTTTTATTTTAATTTTCATTGTATGTATTAACTGTACTGGACATTTTCATATAAATATATACAAATATAATTGTAGCAAGTTTCTCTCGTGTCTATACTTATGGGACTGCCATAGAGCTAAGAGCAGGTTGAAGCAGCTTGGAACCCCGCGCCACTCCAGAAGGTGAGAGAGTTGGGCATTCAGCTGCTCCTTACTTTTGGTCCTGCGAGATCCTGGCTAAATATTAAATATTGCCTGTTAGCAAAAGGAATGTGGCTTGGTAGGTGCTTATCTGCGCTGTAGCTGGGAACCTAGGGATGGGTCCATTCACTGATAAGATGCCTTCCTCTTTGTCTCAGAGAGACCACGAGGCCAAGTGCCCTACCCTGCATGCAAATAAGACTCCACCACCCTGAGTACTGGGAGCCCTCCCCCTCTGAGGGAGATAAAGGGAATAGATTTCTGCATTAAAGAGAGCATCACTTCCACCAGAAGGTCTCCCAGGACTTTTTTATTGCATCTCATTCCTTCATTCTCAGCACAGGGGATCCACAATGTTCACCACAGTTCCTGATCTAGGGACAGCCCTTCCCAAGTCCGTTCATCTACCCCAGGATCCTGAATCCAAGGAGGCTAAAAGCTGTTTTTCAGTAAATGAGATTCTGAAAGGATTTTTCAAAGATTAGTGCTGACATGCAAAGAAGACAGGAAGACTTTGGGGGGAATTGTGTTCCAGTCAGTTCTGAGACTTTACCCTTCCCATAATATACTGGACAGGAAATAGCCTGACTTGGCCTACTTAAACTGTGTTTCACTCAATAAAAGAAGCCTGTTTCTCACTCTTAATCTTGGTTATATTTCATTACTAAAGCTGTCTTAGTCATTTGGGCGTTCTAGAACTGTCTTGAATTAACTTACAAATAGGACCACAGTAACAGAATAAACAGTGGCATCCTGTCTGCATTTGCAGTAAAGAGCCAAGCGTAGAAATATATGGAGCCAAATACTTAAGCACACGCAGGTACAGTTTCAGCACACTTGCCCAGGCAGACGGGAACGTTCTCAGACAGTTGGGTCATCTCATCGGGATTTAGAGTTAGCTCAAATTGATAAGCGAACCGTGTGATCCCAACACCACGCTGCTAGGCAATAGTAACTTGTGATGAGTAATTAAGGCAACTCACTGGCACAGGACAAGCTTCAAGCTGTGCTGACAGGTTATTGGGTTCTGGACTTCGCTTTCCCTGCTTTCCTTCTCTTAAGTTGAAAGATAAGGCAATGGGCAGCGGGAAGTGCAGAGATTCAACTTGCTCAGAATTCTGAGAAGCCAGGACTGTGAGTGCTCAGCCATAGGCTACACCAACCTCCCTTCCAAGCATCAGAACATTGCGGAAGAATGGGCAGGAAGGATCCAAGAGTCAGAGCATTCCGTAGCAGAGCTGTGAGATGCTGTCTTCTGTACACAACATGGCTGGTGAACACATTAATTCAGAGCAGTTATGATTGCACAAGGTGAAGCCCATCAGAATTCCAGTACAAGATACAGGAGGGGCCTTCTAAAGCCCCACCCCTAGCTGATTCCAGTACAGATAGAGGAGGAGCCTCCTGATGCCCCACCCCTAGCTGATTCCAGTACAGATAGAGGAGGAGCCTCCTGATGCCCCACCCCTAGCTGAAGAGCTGTTGGCAGTTGACGGCTGCTGGGGCAGGGAGAGGCATTGTCTTTGGGAATGTGGCCACTAGTAGGCTGTCCAGGCTCCAGTGGTTGACACCCACCTGAGGCTGATGCAATCAGAACTCCAGGAATGGTGCCAGGAACTTGGATATGACAAGTCACCAAGGGTGACTCCTTAGATAGAGACCTTATCGGCAAAGATGAGCACTTACTGGGCCAAAGAACTGAGTCGTGCTTTCAAATGTAGAAACCCAACCCACACACCCAATGCGTTTATTTTGCCTTTTCCATTGGTCTAAATTTACACAGTCTCCATCGGCTCTTCGTAACAACCAGGTTTAAGGAGTCAAATTACTAAATATGGTGGCTGGCAGAAGAAAGCGAGGAGAAATGAAGATATCCTGTGTGCTCTGCAATAAGATCAAACCCTTGTGCGACTAACGCTACAGGAGCGAGCGAGTCATAAGGTGTCTTACAGGGTTTCTGCTGCTGCAACGAAACACCATGACCAAAAAGCAGGCTGGGGAGGAAAGGGTTTTTTCGGCTTATACTTCCACATCGCTGCTCATCGTCAAAGGAAGTCAGGACAGGAACCCAAACAGTGCAGGAACCTGCAGGCGGGAGCAGATGCAGAGGCCATGGAGGGGTGCTGCTTACTGGCTTACGTCCCATAGCTTGCTCAGCCTGCCTTCTTATAGAGCACGCTCGCCTGAGTCACTATAACTATTGTGAGGTTGTCTTTGCAGTTGAGAGTTCCTGCTGTCAGCCTTAGAGCAGAAAAAAAGCCAGTACCTTTCAGTCCACCACACTGGTTTTAGGGAGGGTTGGGGCGGGGAATGGGGTGTGTCCCCCAACTGTCTTTTCAGACTGAAGACAGTCTCTGAGATAGCTGTCAGGTAGAGCTGAGGAGGACACACACACCCCCCCTCAGTGTGGCTGCCTGGCCTTCCATGAGGTGATTACATCATGTTTCTCCAAGGTTTCCGTCAGCCATCCCAGATATCACCCTGTCCCTTGTCTCTGAGCTCTTTCTCTGTCTCCATCTGTCTCCATCTCTACCTGCCTCTTTCTCTGTCTCTATCAGTATGAGTTATTCTTTATTCTTCTTCCGTCTTTCTAAACAATATTTCCTCACAAATGGACTGGGCTACGGTTTCGCATGCTAGGGAACTTTCCACAGCCCCTGGCCCTTTAAGAATTTCTATTTCCGAGCCTGGTGTAGTGAAGCACGCCTTTAATCCCAGCATGTGCGGCAGACGCAGGCTGATCTCTGTGAGTGATCTCTTTGAGGCTAACCCAGTCTACATAGTGAGTTCCAGGACAGCAGGAGCTACAGAGTGAAAGCCTATCTCAAAAAAAAACTTCTAGTTCCTATTTCTGTTTACAAATATATGTATTCAATCATTGGTTAGTTCACTTAGAATTCTGTCATTTCTAGGACTTTTGTACAAAACAATACTAAAGCTTGAGCTTGTTTTAATATTTTTTATGGAAATCTCCTGGAATGAGCACATGGCTCAGGAGCACTTGCCTCGCTTGGGGGCCGCCATGGGTTATATCTCCAGCACCACAAGGAAGAAAGAAGAGAAAGAGAGGGGAAAAGAAAGGAAGAGAAAAATAAGAAAAGAAAGAACCATGGGTGTTTATTATTATGACACCCCAGAAATTAACAATAATCAGTGTGTTATTTTGTACTGCTTGGAAAATGATCTATGATCATTCTATTTTTGGTTTTGAATGGATTCGTTTATTAAGTATATACTACCTTCAAGTGAAATAAAATAGTGACAATATAGACAGATAGACAGACAGACAGACATAATTGAACCAAGTATTCATAGCATCTTGTAGAAATCAATGGGAGAAACTGAGGCAGTCAGCTAGAGTTCCCAACTGAGCTTCCTCTCCGTGAATGAGCTTCCCACAGTTGTCCTTCCAGCACCTCTTTTTCACTCTAGACACTTTTATGGGGTAAGCAGTAGTGACCTTGGCTGGCCTCCTGCTTTAAAGGCACGATGTTTTAATTTGGGGGCTGTTTTGCTGTCTTCCCACCCCTGCTAACGGGTAGCCTACCTTAGCCCTTCCCCCAGACAAGAGACCTCAGATGCCATTTTGAAACAAGCATGCTTGAGTCTGAAATGGAGGAAGGGGGTCACCCCACTTCCAGAGCCAGCTTCACAGTGAGCTCAAGTAGCACGTGACAATCTACCAACATAATGTACATTACATAAGTCAAAATTTCGAAGAAACTAATACACATCGAGTGGCCCATAGAAATCCAAGTAAAATGCTTAAAAGGAATTCCAAAAGCTCTGGGCCCTTTTCTGCTTGTTTCATTTGGTTCTCTTGGGAAACTTATTCTCTGTGTGACTTATTGAGTAACTCCATCTATGTTTACATATTTGAATTCGCCATTATTTATTCCTGAATCACCAAACATCTGTCAGGCATAAGCATAATTGTGTAAAGATGTCTTTAAAGAATAATCAAAGCAAGGACTTTCAAGTTCTCCATGCTAATTCTACTCGATGAACAAGTCCTTCATTATCAGGACGGCCTACATCAGAGCTCACAGATCATTCCAGCTGCATACACCTGACATTTCTGGGCTGTTGCAGTCTTGGTTCCTAAAAGGGAACTAACACAACTAATTGAGGCAAGAAACAATTAAGAAAAACTGTGTAGGCATTCAACCTTTGTGTCTGGGCCTTGATAAAAGTTAGTAAGGTTTTTCTAGTAGATGGCTAGGAGCTTTTCGTTGTACTTGTTCTTGGTAGGAAAGATTTTGTAGAAGGATTCCAAATGCTTTCCAGTCTTAAATTAAATATATGCTCATACTGTTAGAGTTTGAATCTGAGATGTCCCCAGAGGCCTGTGTTTTGAATGTTTGGTCCTCATATAATGATGCTAATTTGAGAGTTTCTCAATCCTTTGGGAGATGGGCTTGCCTGAAGGAAGTGGGTCAGTGGGAATGAGTGGTTGGGGTTTATATTAGTTACTTCCTATTGCTGTGACAAAAACACCATGAGCAACATATAGAAGAAAGGGCTTATTTATTCCAGAGGTATGAGATTCAATCATGGCAGAGAAGCAAGACACCAAGCACCAAGCCTGGTGTTTGGAGCAGAAACTGAGAGCTCATATCTTGAACCTGAAATCAGGAAGCAGAGAATTCACTGGGAATGACTCAGGGCTTTGAAACCCAGTGACGTACTTTCCCCAGCAAGTCTTTGTCCCCTAAACCTATCCAACAGCGCCACCAACTGGGGATGAAGTATTCAAATCCCAAGACTATGGGGGACATTCTCATTCAAACTACTACAGAATTGTTATCCCTGACTGATTTTTGTCTCAGTCTCTGATTTCTGATCAGACACTGAGTCAATGACTCTCCTCTGTCAATCACTCCTGCTGTCATGATGTTCTTCTCAAGTGCATGGGGCCAAGTGACCACAGACTGAACATAAACCTTCCCGATTTGAGATGTTTCTGTAGGACATTTGGTCACAGTAATTAAAGAATTGACTAACACAGAAAATTGATAACAGAGAAGTGGGACCAATTCTGGGAATAAATGGGGTTTGGGAGCATAGGCCTTTGGAGCTGATTTGTGGGAGGAGTTTGGAAGAGTTTGCAGGTATAGACTAGAGATGACCTAGAATGTCATCATCAGAGTTTACTGGATAATTCTTATAGGAGCTCAGAAGACCACAATCCCAATAGAAATGTAGATAGTATATGTTGTGGAAATTTATTTTTAGTTATGTTTAAAATAATTATTTTTGTGCACTGTTGGAAAAAGGGATGCATAGGCCTTGACATATAACAATCTCAAGGGTTGTTAATGCACAGGACCAAATGAAACCAAATATCTATCAAGCTTTTCACAATATCTTTGGACAGCAGAAAAACATTATCAATGTCCAATTATCTGGAATTCACTCACAATCTTCTGGGCTCCTCCAAAGTTCTTGGATCTGGCTCTGCCCTCTGCAGCACACACAGCTTGTCCTCCAGGATCCGGCTGACTTCACTCCACTGCTGCTGCTGTTCTTGATGGTCAATCCCATAGTACTGGCATCTTCAAAATGCTGGGGTCCCTTGCTGCAACTGGGCTGCACTTTCATCAATAGCCTATCCTGGGCTCTCTTCATTGTGCCAAGCCTCAACTTCTTTACATGACCCCTTCATTTGGGCCTTCAACTGCCACTGAGGCTGCACTTTTACCAATGGCCTCTCCTGGCGTTTCATAGTGCCAAACCTCAGCTGCTCTCCAAAGACCCTTTTATACCCCTTTATACTTCAAAATCAGTAATACCTGGTGACTCTTACAGTACCAAGTTCAGCTGCCAGCACAAGATACAACCTCAGCCAGTTCTTGAAGACTGTTTCTGTGTGCTGACCCTGAGGAAACTTTTCAGATTTTAAGATAGAATCTTGTTTGCTGGAAAAATAACTGGTCACTTTGTCTTCAGGAAGGGTCCCTTCGTAGGTGGAGTTCTCATCACCATCACCAGTGTCGGAACCGCTTGTCTTTCTCTTAGTCAGGTTTGCAAGAAAAACAAAACAAAACAAAAAACTGTTCAGTTTTAACTAAGTGACTTTTTGGCTCTAAGCTTCCACAACATCAGGGGGTCCTGGGCCAGTGGGAAGAATCTCCAGTTGAAATATTCTAGTAGTTTAGTGTTCTTTTTCACCACTGCTAAAGGGAAACATACATAGATATGCATAGATAGATCTTCCATAGATCTCAAACACAACATCTTGAGCTTCATACTAATACAACACAGGTATCAGAAAACTCAGTGAAACAGTAAGCTACCTCCAGAAGCGGGAGGAACCGTTAGTTAGTTCCATGATCAGGAAAAGCAGTAAGAACCTTGCCTTTTCCTGCTCCCAGCTGAATTGTTTTTCTCTAAGGGCCTCCATTTTGTGGCTCTTACCTTGGAGCTTTTTTCTTTACTTATTTATTAATTTCACAGCCTTTTCTCTTCATAGAGGCTTATTTCTGTTCTCTCTCTCCTCTTCCTTCAGGAGTCTTCAATTAATACCTTAATCTCTATCCTCTGGTAGCTTCCCTGAGCATACTTTATTGGACTCTGTGAGGTCTGGAGTTTCTTTCTCTTCTTCCCTGTCTCCACGTTGGATCAACTGGTGTGATGTTGTGCCCCGCCTTGACACGCCATTTATAGCTGTTCACCGACTGTGTAGGCTTACCAAGGAAGACAAGGAGGCAAATTCATAGGTACAAACTCTACCAGACATCAGCAGAGGGAACCACCATTCTGGCCAGAGCCAGACTGGCCAGTGGAACCCTGAGCATCTGAGCTCAGGTTTTATTGATTCAGAACTCCTCAGGTGCAAATCATAAGCAATCAACTTCCCCCACAGAAATCCAACACCTGCAGACAATATGCTAGTTGCTAGTTGTAGTGTTAAATTGTGCTGTAAAAGTAAAGCAATTTTTTTATACAGAAAAGGAGAAATGTTGCGGAAGTTTATTTTTGTTACGATTAAAATAATTGTTTTTGTGCACTTTTGGAAAAAGAGATGCATAGGCCTTGGCATTTTGCATTGTCTACAGGTGTTGGATTTATGTAGGGGAAGTTAATTGCTTATGATCTGCACCTGAGAAGTTCTGAATCAATAAAAACACCTGAGCTCAGATGATCAGGGTTCCACTGTGAGTATGGCACTGGCCATGATGGTGGTTCCCTCTGCTGAGGTCTGGCAGAGTTTCCACATATGAAAATGCCTCCTCATCATCCTTGGTGAGCCATCCCAGTAATATACTACTAGAAGTAAGGTCTACACTCATAAGGGTTCAGATGGGAACAAGGAATCCTCTATTAAGAATCATACTACAGACCATGTGTTATATTCCTATTTGTCTACATATTAACATGTTCTGATCCTTCATTAGAGGCAGAGTTTAAAGGTGGTGGACCAATTAATTTAGCCGTGGAAATTTCAGGACAACACAGTGTTCAGGTTGTGGCATGGCTATCATTTGCCATTTTCAAATAAGTTTACAGTGAGATGGGAAGCAAATAGAGCAGAAGGATCTGAAGGATGTATAGTTTGATGACAAGAAGAGGAGCCAGTTGAAAATAGGAAGGCGTGGTTGTTAAAGAGAGTAGTAGTATTCAAAAGAAGCCAAGCATTAGGACGATAGAAAAGATGCTTCAGGGCATTTAAAGAACTGATCAGAGCCAACCCATCACAGGCTCCAGAGTGTAGAGTTTTAAACTTATTTGAAAGAGAAACTCTGAGAGCTCTCCTCAGATAAGACCATCTAGAGAAGTGTTTTCCAGGGTTCAGCCCACACATTTAGAAGCTTCTATAGCCATGGTCTAATGGGCCTAGGAGCAGGCCTTGGTGTTGTCTACCCAGTACTGTTGTGAAGGTAGAAGACAAGGTCATGGAGCCTTCTGTCTATATTTTTAAGGAAAATCTAGGAGGTTGGACAAAGTGCAGCAGTGTTACCCAGGAAATCAGGGCCCCTCTTTGGGTTCTTAGTCTCATTATAAAAGAATTGAATAACAGGTTTAAAGGGAGCTCAAGGCCATTAGTGTTTAAAAGAAAAACAACAGGACAGGCAAGCTAGAAAACTTGATGGCTGTCAAGAAGAGGGAGATGGAGAACCCCATTGTTCGTAAGCAGCCACATGGCAGACAAGCATCTACGTGACAAGATCATGGAGCTTGGGGGAGGGGGGTTGGATGAGGAAGCCCAAAGTATCAGGGAAGGTATACCCAGGCTCTATCCAATACCCAAAGAAGGGAAAAGAGATTTTTTAAAAAAGAAGAAAAGGGGAAAGTTACACTCTTCTGAATAACTCAGAAAAGTGGTCAGGCTCAACTAAGCTGCATGTTGGTAGTTGTACAAGCAACTGAACCAAGGGCAGGTTCTGGACAGGAAAAGTGCATTATCTCATTAAAAGGCTCATTGTTCCTCCCATCCTTCTAGGCTTAAGGTAAATCAGCCTTGCTGTGGGAAAGTCTCTTTACCAGGTGGCTGATAAGCCCTTCTAGATTTCCATAAGTGAGCAAACAGTGGATATAATAGTCTTTAATGAAGATCAGAATTTCATGTCTCCACTCAGAACCAGGGTAGTTTCCATTATTTTGACCAGGAGGAAATAGTTTTCCCTTAATGGACCTCAACAGAGACCTCTTATTATATTATAATACCCCCCGACCCTGGTCTGGAGAGGTAACCCAAAAATAATTTATGAGATGGGCTGAAATTGGGGAACAGAAATAACTCAGTTTTCACCATGAACCTCTAGAGACCCAATTCTAAAGCTGTCCATCAAAAAGAGTTAGAATCTGGACTGGTTTCCACAGGACCCTTACATATAGCCTACAGGCAGGGCTGCTCCCGGAGGAGATAATCCTCTCCCTTCTGGCATTCCTTGCCTAAGAGTCAAGGAAATTCCCTACTTCTGGCCAAGAACAATCCCAGGCCCTTGCCAATATCTATCTCCTGTCCTGGGGAGCAGGGTCAGACTCCTCGCAGGCAGCACCAGGGAGATAAAGTATAAATCTGTGAGATGAAGTTAACGCTCCAAAGGAGACACTAGGCAGCTGAAGATGCTAGGAATATGGAACAGTTGAGGGAGACTGCAGGAGAGGTGCCACGTGGCCATGAGGACAAACGGCAGGGCCATAGATGTAGAGCTACCCAAGGCTGTTGGGGTTCACTGGGGACACCACGTGTTCTGATGCCTGGTGCAGAGCTGAAGACCTGTGCTTTCCTTACTGGGTTTCAGGCTTGCTTTGGTCCCTCCTTGCTATTCTCCAACCCCTTCCTTTTGGAATGGGTCCACTTACGTTATACTCTTGGGTGTTCAGAGGATGTATTGTTTTTAGAGGGTCTCACAGCTAATAGTTTGCCCTGAATCTTGGGTGGAATCTTGAACTTGGACTTTTGATTAACATTAGAACTATTAAGACCGTGAACACTTGGTCCTTAGATAGAGGTGCTATTCGAGGAGGTTCTGGAAGCTTTGGGAGCCAGGGCCAAAGGAGATCAGTGAGGGTGGATCCTAGGGTTACAGTGCCCCTTGGGATTCCTGCCTTCACTGCTTATCATAAATCAAGTAAACAGAGCTCTAAACCAAGTAAACAGAGCTCTTCCGCCGCACACTCCCACTGCCATGATGGTCCACCCAACTCGGAGCCAAGTGACCACAGATTCACCTCCAGAATCGTATGCCCCCTTCCCTCCTGTAAATTGTTTTCTTTTTGTCAGTGGTAAATGACTAACACACACACAGTCTGACGTTCCCGGTAGTAACTCTTTCCCTGGCCAGGAAACATGTGTAGGAATTAACGCAAAGGAACAGCCTGATGCTATCGAGGTTAAGCTCAGAACTTGTGTCTCACAGATTTTCTTAACTTCGTGTCATTCAGCCTTCTGTGCTAGTCTCTGATTTTAGCCACAGATTCCTGCTGTGTATGATAGAAATAAAGGCTGCTGTTCCTTCTGGTCTCACTCCTGTCCTCTTAAGCTCATTTGTGGTTTTGTTCCATTTTCTTAAACATATACTCTGCATCTTTGTAACGCACAGCTTTCCACCTCCGACTGTATATTGATGATTCTTTTTCTTTTTCTGCTTCTAACAAATAATGGTTCCATCTTCTGCTTCTAACATGTAACGGTTTCTATCTTCCCTTTCGTTTCTCCCCCCTACCCCAGTTCTTCCAGCTCATTTTTATCTCTTCCTAACATTCTTGAAAAGTAGGTTCTTTGTAACCCAGTCTTTAAGCTCTTGTTGCAAAGAAGCCATGGTGGTGGCTGTTTTTTTCTCCTCTTTATTTCAAAAAAAAAGTATTTGTTCCATATTTTCTTACTGTTGGTAATGTCACTTTTCTCACGGCTTTTTGTTTTTGGTTTTTGTTTTCCTGGTTGGTTGGTTGGTTGGTTGGTTGGTTGGTTGGTTGGCTGTTGTTTTTAATTTTTTGAGACAGGGGCTCACTATGTAGCTCTGCCAACCTGGAAGTTGCTATGAAGACCAGACTGGCCTCAAACTCACAGAGACCTGCCTGCCGCCACCTCCGGCATGCTGGGATTAAAGCATGTGCCACCATCCTGACTTTTCTCGTGTTCCCACCACGGTAAGTTTTTCCATTTTTAACCTCTGGATATTTCTCTTATTTTCTGGCTGGCCTCTTTGTCACTGGCCATCTTTTTCACAGAAGCTGATCTTACTGACAAATCCTGCGCAGGGGCAGACGTCAGTCCGGGTGTGTGGGTGAGCTGGCTGGCAGAGCGTAAATCTATCGCTTGGAAACATCCTCCCTCCCTCCTACTCCTGGCACTCCTCTCAGCAATCAAGAATGTACACGGCTCTCACTGAAGCCAAGAGCATAAATTCTTCTTGGGGTTTTGTATTTGGTTCTCTGTAAATCACCTTATCTCTCAACATTTCTCCTCTATTCTGCCATTCAACAATTTGCTTCTTATGAGACGATATGTCTCCTCTTTTCTGAGTTTGAAGTTTCTTATTTTGTAATAAAATGGGGTTTAGAAACTACCCAGAGAGCTTTCTGTTCAAAGACCAGAGATAACAGTTTGTTTCCCTCACTAACACACCTTCTCATGGAGAGGCCTATGTGCTGGTCGGGTATGCAGAAGCAACTTCATATATTCCCAAATATCTATTGAGTGGTCACCAAATTCCAGGAACTATTTTAAGCTTCTGAACTCTACCAACCTCCCTTTATCCATGGAGAATGCATTTCCAGACAGCCCCTGTGGTGTTTGAATGAAGTGGCCCCCAATAATCCGTAGGGAGTGGCACAATTAGGAGGTGTGGCCTTGTTGAAGGACGTATGTCACTGGGTGAGGACTTTGAGGCTTCAGAAACTCAAGCCAGGCCCATTGGCTCACTCTCTCTTCCTGCTGCCTGCCAATCCAGATGCAGCACTCTCAGCTACCCCTCCAGCACCATGTCTACCTGCCCGCAGCCATGCTTCCTCCTACAATGATAATAGACTAACCCTCTGAACTGTAAGCCAGATCCAAGTAAATACTTCCCTTTATAAGAGTTGCCATGGTCATGGTGTCGCTTCCCAGCCATAGAAGCTAAGACACCCTCCGAGTATGTCCAACTAAGACACACCTTCAGATGCCTGAAGCCATACATAGAACTAAACCTCGCATATACCGTGCTTGTCCCCCTAGATGCATAGCTGTGACAAAGTCTAATTTATAAAGTGGGTATAAAGAAAGTTTAGAAATGATAACTGATAGTGAAAAGAACAATTGGGATAATCCATGGTAAGAAGAGCACGTGAACATTCTCTCAGATCGTACTGCTCTGTACTCATGCCTGCCATGCGATGATACAATGTCACATGGATGGAGGGACATGCAAGGCAAGTAACACCACAGTGCTGGTCTTCTACTGACCTTCTTACTTAGACAGAAGCATTGAAGTGTCCCTGATCACTGAGATGACTGCTCTGTGTCTAATTGGTGGTGACGTATACTACACAGATATGCTGGACCAAGAGAAAATTCACATTCTAGAAACAACAGAGTCCCTCACACTCCTCGGAACAGTGAGTTTAACTTACACATTTTTTTTTTAATTTCTAGAATTTTCCATTCCCTTTGTCTTGTTTTTGTTTTTTGAGACAGGGTTTCTCTGTTGTAACTCTGGCTGTCCTGAAACTCACGCTGTACACAAGGCTGGCCTGAAACTCAGCGATCCACCTGCCTCTGCACCCTGAGTGCTGGGATTAAAGGTGTGTGCCACCACTGCCCGGCTATTAGTCACCACTGGCCGTGGACAACTGAATTCGCAGCAATCAGGACTGTGAGTAAACCCTACTGTGTGCATCAGTGAACCAAAGCAACATCAAGATCTGCACGTGTGGAACCCACACCACGGGGGCCTGAGGGAAGGGTGACCATAAGATGGGGATACCATAAACTATATGGCATGATCAGAAGTGCTGACATCTGTGAGTTGAAACCCAGAAAGGGAGGCCGCAGGTGGTGGGAGACTAAACAGGCTCCGGCTGAAGACAGCACGCTCCGGACTCCACATTCGGCAGTGACAGCTCCCAGACGGCAGTTTGAGATTTTCCCTTTACAACGACACTCTGCTCGCTTTCTGCGGCTCTGGAAAGAAAGGAGTTGGTTTCCTTGGGACCGCCATACTTAGCTAGACGCCTCCCACCACCCTGTTCGTGTTACAGCACTCATTTCGTGAATCCTGGCAGTTTGTAGTGTAGCATTCCTTTGTACTTCTCTACTTGGGTCTCATTCTGTGCCGACAAACGGTGGGAAAATGTCTAAAGCCCAACCGTTCCCTCCCATCCAAAGCCACATTCTCCAGCCAGTTCTGTTGTGCGCTTGTCAGTTTATGACAAATGGTTTCCTTCTCCTTCTCGGTTTTCCTAGGCGAGGCCGTTCTTGCATAATCTGAAGTGGAGTGGTAGCGCAGCATGTATGCGAAGACAAGCCCCTTCCCACTACCTAGAAATCTAGTAGCAGTTACAGGACATGGCTGCGTGTAGGTATATAAGACACACACCTAGTACCTCAAGATGTAAGCCACTCTCCCCTCAGCATCAAACAGGAAGTGGAAGGCTTCCTGACAGGAAACCAGAACCGGGAAAAGATGACCCAGGGAGTGAGCAGTGAAGACTGGTTTCCGTTGTTCAAGTCCAGGAGTAAAAGAAGCAGCGCCTCAGTGGGAGACGTTGGGTGAGGTCTGATGTGCTAGGGCAGTGATTCTCAACCTTCCTGAGGTTCTGACTGTTAATACGGTTCCTCATGTTGTGGTAACCCCCAACCATACAATTATTTTCGTTGCTTCTTCATAACTGTAATTTCGCTACTGCTATGAATCATAATATAAGTATCTGATATGCAGATGGCCTCTGTAAAAGGGTCATTTGACTCCCAAAGGGATTGCAACCCGCAGGTTGAGAACTGCTGCTCTAGGAACTTCTAGGGGGAAGTGTGCAGCCCTCTGACTCTTATTCCCAAAGGTTTTGTTAGAAAGTGTTGTGATGGTTGTTCAAGACTCTTGAAGATGAGTGAAAAACTGAAGCTGACCCACCAAGAGAAACAGAATTAAAGGTAAAAACATAGAGGAGTGGAGAAATGGCTCAGCAATGAAGAGCATTTGCTTCTCTTCCACGGGACCTGAGTTCGATTCCCAGCATCCATGCCCATCAACTCACACTGCCTCTAACTCCAGCTCCAGGGGATCTAACATCCTCTCTGGCCTTCACAAGTACCTGCACTCATGTGGCATATACTCAGACACACACACACACACACACACACACACACACACACGTAGGGATAGATGGACAAGAGGCTTTCCTACATGTGGACCAGGTGTTTAAAGGAGTTTGGGATACCTGTCAATCAGCCAAAGTCCTGGTAGGTTGCTGGTTCCAGAAAACTTAATAAAGAACAGTTCAGTCAAACAAGGAATTTGTCTCATGAGACAAGACATCTGGAGCTGGACATGGTGGCACATGCCTGTTATTATAACCCTTGGGTGGAGGAAGGGGGATCAAGAGTTCAAGGTCAGCCTCAGCGACATAGAGAGTTCAAAGCTAGCATGGGCTGCAGAAGACATTAGCTTGGAAAATGCTTATAAAGATACAGTGTGTGGGACAGGTCCCAAGGCAGGGAGATTTACACCACTATCTCAGTTCATCTTCACGGTCAAGTTGACTGGATTTGGAATCACCTAGGAGACACACCTGGTGTGTGTGTGTTCTCAGACTGAATTAAAAGAGAACATGAGAAACTGTGAGAGCACCAGCATGCATGCATGCTCAGTGCATATCTACAAAAGGAACAAATACCTGTTACTTTTTACATGCATGCGTGTGAGTTTTCCTCTAAGCCCTGTCCAGCGTCCTCATCCTGGTCCTCGTTGTCCTGCTGTCCTCCCCTCCTCCTTATCCTTCTTCTTGGTTTTTTGAGGCCGACAGAGTCTCACTCCTCACTTGGAACTCACTATGTAGACCAGGCTGACCTCACAGAGATCTGCCTGCCTCTGCCTCCTGAGTGCCAGGATTACAGTCATGCGTCACCATATTCTGCTGCCTATACAGTTCTCTGAATCAAAACAAACTAATTTTATAGAACTGGGGGATAAAAATAACAAACATTCTGATGCCACTTTTCAATTTCCCTGTAATGATTAAGAGAGCAAGCCCTAGAACTGGTCTGGAATTTCCTTTTCCTCACCTAAGGAATCCTGACTGTTTCTGTGCTCTGATGAACAGAGCCTTTGGAACTGTGATGCATGATGAAGAACCCCGACCGCTCCCGATGACTGAGATTGACTTGAGCCAACATGGAATGTCTCTTGTTTCCCTGAATCAAGCATCATATGAAAATGTCATCAGCTTACTTGTCCTGGATATGTGCTTTTGAGAACTTTCTAGATTTCTACTACAGTGCGTTAAGACATAAATGTGTAGGTTAACACACAGGTACCAGGTGAATACTGACGACTATACAGCTCCAGAGGACCACAAAATGTCAACACCCATGTTCCACTTCCTGGTTCTAGGTGATTCCTTCCACAAAAGGAACACAGAGTGAAGTTCCCGGGAAGCAGTCCCTGCTGTGGGTAGCATGAAGGATGTTTAGACAGGATTGCCTGAAGATCAACATCTGTGGGTGGGGAGAAAGAACTGGGTAGAAAGAAGCTGAGCCTGGCTACCAGCTTCAGACAACCCCTCAGGCAGCTCTAGGGTTGACCTGACCCACATGGTGAGGTTTAACTCAGCTTTGACCAGCTACTGGACACATCTGCCCCTGGAAGGATGTATGTGAATCGTCTTCAACTGGTGAAATCCTCCTGATAGCTCACCTAGGGGTCACCTGCCAGGAATTCCACACAGCTGAAGGGACAGGTTCTTCACTTCTGGGGGTGAGTACACAGAACATCAGAGCACCCATTACACTGACATCCTGTCTTGCCTGGCAACCACATCTTCATTTTCTTTCCAAGTTTGACTACATAAGGGACAACAGAACTTAATCATTGTCTATTTTGGAGATGAAAGAGAACACTGAGCAGTAAAAGGATTGGAAAGGAAAAAAATCAAATAATATGCTTTGTAGATAATACAAATATCTGGAGAAATAAAAAAAATGCTAAAACAACAGTGTTACAAGTAAATCCTGCTCCATCAGCCTCAAGCCTGCAGGATCCTGCTACAGCTGGCCACAGTGGACAGCTAAGGTGGCTGAAGAAGAAACCTCTGTGGTTTTGGGCTCAGCTGCTGAATACATGTGCAACATAAACTTTTGTGTCTTTGTCTTGCTAACAGAAATGTATCTTTTCAGATCTGTTCTTGTTGCTGAATCTCAACTCAGCGCTACTCATTTATTTCCATCCTTGCTTATCCTGTTTTTAATGACATTTTAGCGTCTGTGTGTGTGTGTGTGTGTGTGTGTGTGTGTGTGTGTGTTTGTCTGTGTGTGTGTGTGTGTATGTGTGTGTGTGCATGCACACATGCATTTGCTGCAGCGTGCATATGGTGTCAGAAGATAACTTGCAGGGGTCAGTTCTCTCCTTCTACCATACGGGTCCTGGGGATCAGACTCAAGCTGTCAAGCGCGACACTAAGCCATCTCACCAGCCCTGTTTGTCTGGTTTCAAAGCACCTGCCAGCAGCCACTCATTTCTCTCTTACAGCACATGGGGGTTGTTCACAACCTGGGGGTTTAAAACAAGGCCCCTGTGAACAGGGTAAGGGGCACGCATGTGTTTGGTGAATTTCCAGGTCAGAGATTGGGAATGAAATTGCTGGGTGCTCATTAAAAGGTATTTTAATTTTCAATTTAACTAGAAAACACCAAAATGCTTTCTGGTTTTTGTAGTCCTGCTTGGGAGCCCCTGTGGCTCCCTGTGGGCATCGCTGCGGACAGGTTTGGAAATGGCGTGGTGGCAAGCCCTTCCTCTCAGTGACTCTCGACAACAAAGACTTTCTTCTCAGCCCATTGGACAGCTTGCCATCCATCACAGCCAGCTGCCGTGTAATTACTGCCGTCCGGGAACAATGGATCATACTGTCGTCTGCTCCTAAATGCTTTTTCTCTCTAATCTAATCACCTGGATGCTTTAGACTGTTCTACTCTTTTTTTTTTTTTTTTTTAATCTCTAGAAAGTACTCTAGGCTAGCTAAGTGACCAAACAAACTGCCAAGTGACTGTGGGCGCACGAGCGTGCCTAGCCATGACTTCTGTCAAACAGTAATCGCCCCAACCCTGTGTTCCTTAAAGCATACGCTTATTTAGTTTATTATACTCTGGGTCAGTAATTTGAGGTTGGATTTAGCTGGCTTGTTCTCTGGCTCTTTGACTTCTTTAGCTGCCTAGGAGATGAGCTAAAGAAAGAACAACGCCATCTGCAAGCAGAATTTCAAGAGAATATAAACGGGCAACAACTGGCTCCCTCGGCAGTCTGTTCAGCCAGGAAAATCAAAGCCCAGAGAAGTCACTGGCTGCTGATTTCATATCCCCAGTCTCAGTATATTTCATAACATTATAATAGCAACAGCTGCATTAAAGTATTTATATTTGAGTCAGGTGTGCTGGTGTAGCCTTTAGTCGAGCACCTGGGAGGCAAAAGCAGGCAGATCTCTGTGAGTTCCAGACCAGCCTGGTCCATGTAGTGAGTTCTAAGCCATCCAATACTATATAAAGAGACCCGTCTCAGATATATAGCTACAGACACAGACATACATGCATACACACACAGAGATATGGCCTCTGCTTAGAAAATTCTAATATTGATTTTTTTTTAAACAAAGTTTCCTCTACCCTAGGCTGACCTTGAACTCCTGATCCTCTTGGCTTACAGATATGTGTCACCACGACTCCTTTTGTTTTATTGGACAAGATATTGCTATCTAGCCAGTCACAAGCTTTGAACTCATTGATCTTTCTGCTTCAGCCTAACGTGTGTGTGTGTGTGTGTGTGTGTTTTCCTGGGGATCAAACTTAAAACCTAGGCCAGCACGCCATCCCTGAACTACATTTCTCGCCTTTTCTGTTTGTCTCACGGAGCCTAAGCTGTCCTCACTCACTGTGTTTCAGAGGCTGACCTGAGATTATAGGTGTGCACCGCCACACCTGGCCTCATATTGATTTCTGCACTTTCAAGCACAGCTAGGAGCCGAATTCTAATCCCAGCAGCCCCAAGCCCTCCAATTTCACAGAATCAATGAACTGCACTATATGTTTAAAAGCACTGTGCAATCGATTCACCTAATGACTAAAACGCTTAAGCTTTGCAGAGTGAGCCAGATGCCAAGGTAGCTCGAAACACATTTCATTCTAATTTAGACCGACTGATTCATTACCTGACACTTGACCTTTCTGCCACTTAATTTCATCATAAGAATTAATATCCCCAAAGCAATACAAGGTGATAATTAAAGAGACAACAGATCCAAAAGAAAACTTGAACATGTATGAAGCCTTTCCATAGGGGTGATGGGTACAGAGCCTTGGTGTTTGAAATAAGTACAAAATAAAAGTAAGTGCAGAGGACCTGGAGAGACGGCTCAGTGGTTCAGAGCACTTGTTGCTCCTACAGAAGACCTGGGTTAGATTCCCAGCAACCATGCTGTGACTCGCACTACCCATACTCCAGTTCCAGAGGATGTGACACCCTCTTCCGGCCTCTGCAGGCCAGACACACATGTGGTGCATACAAGCACATGCAGACGAAACAGTCATGCATATAAATCAATCTAAAAACAAGCATCAAAGAATGCAGACTCTATAAAATGATCTTTCCGAAGCAAGAGAGGCCAAACGGAAGCAAGCGTCGAGGGTGGGAAACATCCCTAAGTTGTCTTTGAAAGCTGCTAAAATCACTGAAACAAATCAACTTGTAGGAAAAGCTGATTGATTTGGGCTCATGATTTTGAGTCTATGTTCAACACATTAGCTCAGGGCCTGCATCCAGGAAAGTCATTACGGTGAGAACATACGGCAGAGGGGACTGCTCACTTCATGACTGCCAGGAGCAAAGAGAACGAGACAGGAAGGGCCACCCACAGGCATGCCCCCAATGACCTAACTTCCTCTCCCAGGGTCTCACCTCTTCCAGCATATTCTCATCCCCTCTTAAAGGTTCCACCACATTCCCAATAGCACACAGGGGCCACTAGGGGAGCATTCCTAGAGAGTTAACTCTAAACTAAATGAGCCTGTGCTTGGCTCTGGGCAAGGCAAAGGGTTCTCAGTACAAGACTCACAGGGTAGTCAGGATTTCTCTAGAGGAATGGAACCAGTGGGATGAACACACACACACACATGTATGTATGCGTGTATGTATGTATTATGTATGTATGCATATGGGGTCAGAGGAAGGACAGAGAGAGAGCAATTTATTAAGTCACACCTGAAAGACTGAGAACCCAGTGGTTGCTCGGTCCTTGAAGCTGATGCCTCAACTGTTCCACTCTGGTTCTGAAAACCTGGAAGTTTCCTCAAGAGCCATTGGTCCTCAGTGCATGGTGGAAGCCTGGAAACGCTGGTTCTGAGAGCAGCGAAGGACTCAGCAGCAGGGCAAATCAACTCAGCAAATCAACATCAGGTGTCTTCCTCTATAGCTCTTCACTTGATTTTTTGAGCCAGGGTCTCTCATTAAACTTGGAACTCACCAAATGGCTAACGTGGCTGACTCCACATCCCAGTGCCGTGACTACAGGCATGAGCCACCATGCTGAGCTTTTGTTTGTTTGCTTGTTTTTTGTTTTTTTGAGACAGGGTTTATCTGTTGTAACTCTGGCTGTCCCGGAACTCACTCTGTAGACCAGACTGGCCTCGAGCTCCCATAGATCTGCCTGCCTTTGCCTCCCGAGTGCTGGGATTAATGGCATATACCACCATGCCTGGCTAACGCCAAGTTTTTTAAGTGGGTGCTAGGGACCCAAAGTCAGATGCCCATGCCTGCATGGAACCCTATATCAACCGTGCCGTCTCCCAGCCTCTGAGCACTCTTTTAGATAAATGAAGTTAAGACATTTCCTATAGAAATATCGAGAGCACAGATGGATGGAACAGGATATTTCCAGGAAACTACAAAGTTCTATTTGGCTCTTCTGAAGGGAAGAGTGGGAGGCAGCACTGGTGAGACTAGGAGGTGGACACAAAGACTGCCTCCTCAGGCCTTGCACGATATGCTAGCATTGTCCTGGGGTTTCTTGGAAGGTAGGGAGGTCTGAAAATGGAAAGAAAAGGGTCATTCCAAGTAGAGAAACCTACAGCCAAGGTGTGCCTCCCAGATTACCTTCAAAAAGGACCCATGACCCCAGCTGCTGTGGGACTCTTAACAGAAAGCCTTCAGCAGGGCCTCTTTCAGGGTCTTCCATAGCTGCAGAGGTGCCGGGACCCTGGGCATGGTTCCCTAGGTGCCCACATCCGGTGGCTGTGGAGGCAGGAGATACTAGCCTTTGAGTCCACCCTGGACAACACTGGGAAGCCCTTTTGCTCCAGACCTTTTGAGAGAGACAAAACTCTCATCAGGATTGGCCTGCATCAAAGTCAACCCCTGTCCACACTCTCACAGCTTCTCCTCAGGCCCAGAACCATGAGGGCAAGGTACAAAAGCCAAGCCTGTCATCCTCCACCCCTCATGAATCTAACTTTAAGAATCCTCTTATGGGAGATAATAGTCAGGAACAAATGAAGTAATGAGAACACCAGCCTGCGGATGAAAGGAGCTCAAAGCCAATTCTGTCTTGTGTTTAGGTCAAACCATTTCCCTTCCCTGAGACGGTTTCCTCATCCTGGAAATAAGAACATCCACCAACATCTGAGAGTTAGTGGTGGGGAGTAAGCAAATACATAAGATAATGCAGAAGGCCTGTGTATTCAAACTGTGTTTACTAAGTGGGGACCTGCAGATAACTGTCCTGTGCCTCCGCAGTGTCTTTGGGAGCACCAGAGAAGCTGAGTGGAAGGGTTGTACTGCCACCTAGGCAACGCAAGGAGGACTGCAGCTAGACTCACTGTCCAGAGAAAAGAAATAAACTGTTTGAAAGGTTCCTGTTCCCTTGAATCTTTGCCTTCATGCCCCCAGCTCTGACTCAAGAAGGGCAGAGTAGGAGTCAAAAGTACAAATGTGTCACAACTCAAATACCATCCTCAGGATAGAGAAGTACCTCCCTGCCTCTGCCCAGCCAGCTGAGACCGTCTAAAAGAAAGACAGACACCTGCATAGTCAGCAGCTCTGCCAACGAGCAGGAACATCTGCTGCTCCGTTCCCTTCGTTAAAAACACCAGATCCAAAATCAGAAACACATAATATGATAAGGCAGAACACAGAAAACTACAGGGCCTCCAGATGTTAGGTAAACCCAGGGTATGCACAGACAGCTGGGTTAGATAGGTCTACCTTCACGTCTTGCGTGCCTTTCTGTGCTGGATAGATCTGTTGCTGTGAACTCATAGTCATCCTTCTGTGATAAGACTAGAGTAATCATTGTAAAAATAAAATAAAATAATTTTAAGCATCCTGTGTAGATCTGGTTCCCAGGGCTGGGGATGGCTTAGGAGTTAAGGGCCCTGGCTGCTTCTCCAGAGGACTCTAATTAATTTCCCAGCACCCACACGACAGCTCCCAACCATCTGTAGCACCAGTCCAAGGGTATCTGGTACCCTCTTCTGGCTTCTGCAGGCACCAGTCACACACACAGTACACAGACATACCTGCATGCAAAACGTCTATACACACGGAAAATATATAAGCAAAATTTGAGGGTTTTTTTTTCTTTTTTTAAAGATGATTCTCATTTCTTCCTAAATGTCATACAGTGTCACCAGACTGGAGGAACAAAAAACTAACCTAAAAACCCCAGGTGTGGGGCTGGGAGATGACCCGGGGTTAAGAGCACTGGCTGCTCTTGCAGCAGAGCCAGGTTTCGATCCCTGCACCCACATGTCAGCTCTCAGCCACCTGCAACCCCAGGTCCAGGGGATCCAACACCCTCTTTTGACCTCTGTAGGCACCTGGCATAAACGTGATACAGAGACATAAATGCAGGCAACACACATAAAAGAAAATAAATCTTAAAAACAATTAAAATTTGAAACAAAATGGGCTCTGTGTCAGAACTGGCCAGAAGGCAAACTCCATTGTGTCATGGGAGGTGGGTGGGTGGGTGGGAGTCAAGAAACCATCAGTTCTTTGTGATTTTATGGGTTTGTATCTCCACATATTCATATGACAGTGTTAAGTGTTAATCCCAGATCTGACTACATTTGCATATAGAGTCTTTTGATTCAATGTGCAGAAGGGTGGGGCCCTGATAAAACATGATTGGTGCTTAGAAGATGCCAGAGGGGTCTCTTTGCCACCTCATTCCCTCCCTCCCTCCCTCCATGAACATGTGAAAGAAAATACCCAATGAGGCCACATGAGGACACAAGAAAGTGACCATCTGCAAGCCAGGAAGAAAGCCTTCACCAAGGAAACCAAGCAGGCTGGCGCACTGATCTTGGATGTCCAGGCAGAACTCTGAGAAGTAAACTTCTGTTGTTTAAGGTACCCAGTCTGGATGCTTCCTTAGGGAAACCCGAGATGAATAATACATGACCTCACAGAGAGCCCAAGCCAGACTCCTCAGTTTCCCAGAGCTCCCCTCCCTCCCAGTTCTTGATGGAAACTGGGGATAAGTTCAGAGGCCAGGAAAAAAAAACTCTGTGTGTGTGTGTGTGTGTGTGTGTCTGCATAAGTGTCTTGTGTGTGTCTGTGTGTGTCTCCGTCTGTCTCTGTCTGTATGTGTGTGTGTGCATGCACATGTGTGCACATGTGTGTCTGTCTGTGTGTCTCTGCATGCACGTGTCTCTGTGTCTCTGCATAAATGTATTGTGTGTATCTGTATGTGTGTGTGTATGTGTATGTATCTTTCAGTCTGTGTGTATGTCTGTGTCTCTGCATATGTGTCTTGTGTGTGTCTATCTTTCTCTCTCTCTCTCTCTCTCTCTCTCTGTGTATGTGTATGTGTGTGTCTGTGTGTGTGTCTGTGTCTGTATTCAGGTGCCCAAAGAAACCAAAAGAGGGCATCACATACCCTAAAATTAGAGTCACAGGTATGCCCAGGGACATACAACCTGGGTGTGGGGAACTGAACTCCAGTCCTCTGTAAGAGCAGCAAGCACTGTTAACCACTGAGCTGTCTCTCCAGCCCCAGTCCTGCAAAATGTTTCATCCACTGGAGGTATGATTTGATCATGAAATGTCCCACAACACACTTGTGTGTGGAATGCTCACTCTCCAGATGGACAGCGCTGGAAACTTCAAGAGCGAGGGCCTGGATGGAGGAAGTCACTAGGAGCCTGACTTTGAAGGTTAGGTCAGGTCCCCGGCCCAGGCTCACTCATTCCCTTCTCCCCGTCTGTTAGAGGTAACAGCCTCCTGCTCAGTCTCAGCATACCGCTCCGCCTCGCCAATGGGCCGGGATCAATACTGACAAGGGTACTGAAGAAACCTCTCCTTCTTCAGTCTCCTTCTTCAGTTCCCTCAGATATTTTTCTCACAGCGGGGCAAAGGCTACAAATACTCATGGTGAGTTCAAGCCTTGCATTCCGTCTCGACAGCATCGGCGTTAACTGCTGAGTCTCTACATTCTCAAGCACAGAAGTCTATGGTAGGTGCCATTAGCGGCAGAAGACTGGTCCCATAGAAACCATTTCTGTCTCCTCACAACTGCCATGTCACAGAGTCCAGAAGGAACCACCTGCGATCTTACACCAAAGACTTAATGAAGAATGCTTTTATTTGCTCATCTTTTACATTAGGCAGTAAAGATGCATTTTACATTCGGTGTCCCTCTTTGACTAATAGGTCCCTGATCTCTAATAGATACATATCTATTTCCAACTCATTTCTGAAATTCTGTCTGGGTACTCCTCACACTGATTTTTCTTATGCGTCTATGGCTCCTAACATTTTTTTAAAACAATGTAATAGGTCAAACTCAAGTTCCAATTCATTTCATGTTCAGGAAAGTTTTGGTTACTATTCTTTAAAAAATAGCATTTGGTCCTCCCTAACGACTTCTCCCGACCGCCATAAAATGGAGCATCACGCAGTCTTATCAGAGAAACAGCTATTTGCAGCAGAAGTGATTAACTGAGACCCACAACTGGTCACAGTGCAGAGAGATAGGGGACTGCAGAGAGCTCAGCCCTCAACAAAACATCTGTATCCCGGTCCCTCCTCCCAAGGTTCAGAAACCGTGCTGGAAGACAGTGTAGAAAGAGTGTAAGAGCCAGAGGCGATGGGCTACTGCGTGGAAACAATGCTTTGGGGAAAGAGCAGGGCAGCTGCTCATATAAACTCACGATAGTTGTGACAGCATGCACAAGGCTTGCGCAAGATCAACAGAAAAAATCCCAATGTAGAGAGGGAAGGTAGGCACCCAGTCACATCCCAGCGGAGGGGCTATTGGTGATTGACAGCGTCTGGGTGAGAGGCAGAGTTGGTTTTCTTTACAGTGCAGCTCCTAGCAAGTCGACCATGCTTCAGATGAAGACCACACACCTGGACAGCACAAACTGGACTTGGTGGGTTTTTTCAAAAGAGATAGGTGGCACAAAGTTGGATTGGCGGGAGAAGAGGGAGTGGATCTTGGAGGAGCTGGAATATGGGTGAACATGACCAAAACACCTTGCATAAAATTCTCTAAGAGCTAATTTTAAAATGAGGGAAGAATAGAATTCAGTCCTCTTCATTCACAGATTACCGAGCCTAAGCCATCACGGGCAGGAAACGACGGAGGGAGTTAGCATAATATCCAAGTGGGCTCTGAAGTCATGGGCAGGGCAGCTTGCCTTAGCAAGGGTAATGCCAGAAGACGGGCACCAGCGACAAGGCTCAGCCTAGCGAGGAATACACCTAGCCTCACATTCTGCTCTGGTTTCAAACCAGTCGGCTTTGCCCCCACAGTCCCCAGACGAGAAGTGTTGGCAAGCTCATATCTCCTTGTCGTAGTACCATCTCAGGATGTAATTATAGCACGTGCCTTCTCAGGCTCCAAGAAACAAGGATCTGCAAACAAACAAACGTAGAGAGAGCTGGGTTCAAACACGATGGGTCTAATGTCTAGAACACTGAAATCTGTGGCTCATCACCAACTATCTGGGTGACCGTGGGCAAGACAATGATCCTGCCTTAGCCTCAGCTTCCTCAACCATAAAGGCAATACTTCTAAGCCTAACATCACAAATGCGTTGTAGTAAGCCACACGTTACAACATATGTAACGTGCAACGTGCATGTAGATACAATTATTGTTTTGCATACACAGAGAACAAAGACACATTATCCACAACATACTCATGTGTGGATGAACGAACAAAGCTCTAGGACACAGAGATGCCTCACTTGCTTCTTTTCCTTTTGCAAAACAAGTCCTTTGCTCAGTTCCAAACTTGGCCAGCCTTCTAATAACCTAGACAAACTCAGCTTATTTATCATTTGTAGCATCCTGGGGGTTTTTTTGTCCAACAACTTAAGGTAGTCCCTAAAAACAGAACACGGCATGCCTTGAAGATTTAAAAAATGGCACTGGGAATCGGCAGTTGGGATCTCCTGATTTTCACTCAGGGGCTGTTTTCCCAGTGTGTAACCCTCCCCCTTCCACATGTCCTGGGAGACACTTTCTATCAAATAGCAGTTTTTTTCCCCAGGGCCAACCCTGAAGCACAGAATGCTGCCTGCCAGTTCCTAGGTAGTTCGCGCTGGGACTTGACATCACACAGACAGGAGGAGGCACAGTGCTCGGGCTGTTTCTGGAAGCTGCGGAGCAACCGTTCATTAGTACAATCAACACCTGCTGGCTCTCTGGGTGATGCGCCACCCAGGGGATAGGAACACACTTGATCCTCCAGGAGCTGTTCTGAGGTCTGTGCTGTGCCTGGGGCAGGCACATTTGGATTTGTCATCGTGTTGCCCTCTTCTGGCAAGGTATCAGGAAAAGGAAGAACAAACCTCTGAAACCTTGTGGGAGTCAACAGGGAAACACTGACCTAGAGACTTGGAGCTCAGCAACCAGCTGGCCTCGCCCCTGCCGAAGCCAATCTACTCGAACCCATAAACCAAGGACTTGTCAGCTCAGGCCCTTTCCAAAGGGCCCTCATCTTTAGAAGCCCCACTTTGCCTTGTCTGGGAGACTAGCAGAGGCCGCTTTTCCCAGGTGTCTAGAGCAGTCTCGTCCATCAGAACTTTCTGTGATGACACAAACATCGAAATGGATGGGAAATTTATGCTGATCAGCACACCGCCACCGTGTGGCTGCTGAGCGTTTAAAGTGTCTGGGTCAACCAATAAACTTTCATTTTATTGGCTTTCAAAATATCTCAACTTAAACAGCCAATGCGACCAGTGGTTAGCACATTGATCTGAGCTATGGGTGAGACCTCAGTGCTTTTGGCTAATCAGCCCTAAGCTATCCTAGGCTATCGCTCGAAGCCGAACACTCAGAATTCTTCGCAGTCTTGAGCTTCTTTATTAGCGGGATACAACACTGGAGAACTCAAGCAGTTACTGGCAGCTGCTAATTTTATATTAGGCATTGTTTTCCCATGAATCTTATGTTGCAGCAGTGGCTAGAATTTTACTCTAGTCCATGGAATCCAGGAGTGAAATGGGAGGGAAGGGTGTGTTGGAAGGAGAGTGCTGGTGGGGTCAAAGAGGAGCCACAGTGAAATTACAATTTCACTGAATTCTAGGCTAGTTCTATCACCTAGCGTGGATGTTTTACGATATAACTCTACCTGGAGGGGAAAAGAAAAAACTTGGCATGCTTGGGAGATAACACCAAAATTGGAAATGCGTCAAGACCATCTTGGTTTGTGTGAAAAGAGATAACACTTGTCTGAATTCTTCACAAGCAGGTACAATAGCAGGTTGCAGGTGTTATGGCAGAACCCAGCTACAAAACAGGGTCCACAAGGAGCCCATGGAATCATAAGGGCACAGAAAAGACCCCAAGAAGGGGTAAACTTGGGCCCAATAGTAATGATGAGCAGATACGATAAATAGAGATAGGCAGGGGAGGGTGAGCTGGGCCACAGAGGCTGGGAACAAACAGCAGGACCCAAGGGCCAGCTGCAACTCACATAAACATGCTAGAGCAACATGGCAGCCACCATGGCTCCAGAGCCTCAGGGCGGGGGTCAACCTTTAGGGCCTATGTTCCTTACAAAAGCAGCTGTTGTAAGAAATGACATGATCCCCTCTGTATTTTTGACAGGTGTTCAGAATGGAGCTGTACAGAGGGAAAGATGAGAAAGAAGACAGACAGCAGGAAATTCGGGAGGGAAAGTAGAAAGATGGGGGAGGGGTGACTTTCCAGGGCTGGCCCAATGATGGTTGTCCACTCCAATGCAGATTGCTGTCCCCAAAGCCAAGGGAAGAGGGCGTTTGGAAAGGAAGATGGCAGGAAACAATGGCCAAACGATGTACTCAAGGCAATAGGGTCCAAAAGAGCACTTTGGCCTTTCCTAACGGTTCAGAATAAGACAGGGGCCAGCCAGCTCCTTTCTCCCATGGAAGAGCACGGGGTGGGTGGGGCAAAGTAAAGTTGCAGGTTTGACTTGCTTACCTTTATTTCTTTCGAAAAATGAAAGAGGAGCAACTATGGGAGGAAAAGCTAGAGGACGGAGCTTGAGATTGTGATGAAGGCTAAGGATAGCCTTGGGGTGCAGGAGAGACAGCCGGGCAGAGCCAAGTAGCAAGATGGCTGATGGGTACTGGGGACCTGCAGGTGTCTGTTTTATGGATGGGACTGGGTTGAATGAGTCAGCAATCCTCTACCTCTGTGACCTTAGTATTGTGGTCGAGGGCTCCTGAGAGCTGTGGGTCTCATTGTTATCGACCTGGGGAGTCACCTATACATCCCCCACCCAAAGTCTGATTGAACTGCTCTGGGGAGAATTTTCCAAGATTCCCAGGTGATACATGGCAGTTGAACACTCAGTCCTAAATAAGATATTTACACCGGCTCCTCTACGGCTAGGGGAACATCATGGAGGATGGAGTAGAGAGAATCTAAGGGCTAGAAGGTAGAGAGGAGGGCTGCAAAGTGCAGCTGGATTCAACACAGCCATTGCAGCATGAACTACGGCTACCTTCACTGAGTCTAGACTGTCAACAGTCAGTCACAGACAGGGAAGGGACTCCTGAGGCCCTACCCTTCCTTGCTGACTTTTGGCAGCTGGAAGAGTCCTCGTCTTTTGTGGCATACCCACAGCTGAGCCCACCTGGTTCAAATGGATAGCTCCAAACCCAGACTTCACACAGATGGCCATGGCTGAACTTGGTGTGTCACAGAACATTAAAGGGGGGATTTCTAGGATAGAGAGAAAGGTTGTGAGGGGTAAGAGAGAAATAACAGAGGTGGGGGTGGGGAGAATCAGAATCCATTATATGCATGTGTAAGATTGTCAAAGAACAAGTTTAATTAGTAAGAAAAGATTTCCAGGTGATTCCCATGTAGATCCAAGACTAAAAATCATCACCTCAGAAAGGTTAGCGGAGGAAACTCTGTAATGAAAGCATAATCTACATATAAATTCTTCTGATGTTCACTTTAACCTTAGAAGGGGAAGCACTGTGGGGAGCCCCTGCTCCTGTGTTGCCTGCTCCTGTTATTTCTCTTGGAGGTGTAGCTTTGGAATCTAGCAGATAACTACACATGGCATCCGCATCCTAACAGCTAACAGCGCTGTGCGCTTAGCAGGTGCTCTACAAAATATCACACTGAATCCTCAAAACAACCCTAAGGGAAAAAAGCACTCTATAGATCAGAACAGTGAGCCACAGAAAAACTGTAATGTTCCCCTGGCTACCTAGCCAGCGGCACTAAGTATATGAGCCAATTAGGAACACTCGGCCGCTCTCATTTTATCTAAACAGGACCAGTCCCACCACTCATTAGAAACTCTGCTTTCTAAGATGACTTTTGAAAATGTCAAGATCAGGGTCTGGAGAAACGGCTCAGCTATTAAGAACACTGGCTGCTCTTCTAGGGGACCTGGGTTCAATTCCCAGCACCCACTGGCGAGCTTTGGAGCCTCTTCTGGCTCCAAGGGCACCAGGCACCCATATGGCACGCAGACATGTATACAGGCAAGACACTCATACACAGAAAGTAGCAATAAATAAATATTTAGAAAATATCACAGCCAAGTCCCAGCACACCCCGCACTAATCTGATTACTGTTCAGCTCAATCCATCGATCACAGATAGCACATAACATTTCTACGTGTTATGATCTAAAACCAACCTACAGTTGTTATAAATTGTTCCTTAAATGTGATGAGAGACTGCACCACAGTGGACACCCACAGACTGAGAAGTCTGTCTACCAGGAGGTTCAGTTCAAAGTCAAAAGTAAGTTCGCCACATCTGTGGGAGATGATCATCGGTGAGTTGTTTGTAGCAGACCCTTGATTCTCTGTGACCAAGGGTCACTTCCTGGAGAGATGGTACCGTAGTAACAAGTGAAAGGGACGCTCTTTTTGATGTCTCAAAGTAATTTCTACGGCTTTGCAAATAAATTGGTAAATAACGTGTGCTAAAAACATATGTTAACACAGTACACAGAATTTTCTTTTTAAAGATAAAGATTTTTCAAAGTGAATCCAACTTAGAGAGCAAGGGAGCCAAAGTCCGTTGTCTCTCCATAGGTGGCGCGCAAACGTCTTCCTTTTGCTCGTGTTTCTTGACCATTCTCTTCAGTGTCTGACTTGCTCTCTCCCGAATTTCCCAATGCTTCTTGCTGATCTATAGCTGTCATCCTGCTTTTTCTCTTTTCTTCCAGAAAAACTGTCTGGTGATTTAAGTGCTTCTGAGTCATAAGCAAACGTGCCAGACTGGCGCTTGGACGACCTGTAGAAAAACGGTCCTTGTCACGCTGGGGCTGGGGCTGCAGTGGTGGCTGTGGTGATTCAGCGGGGGAACATTTGCTGGCATGGACGAGGTCCTAGGTTTGATTCCAGCATCACAAAAAGACTCCTGCAAGACCACGTCATGTGACCAAACTGACGGGTCCCACCCTTGGTGGATGTTGCCGCTGTGGCTTTGGGCTGATGATTCACACTACTCTCTGGTTGGACCAGGGACAGCAGGGACCAGGGACTTGGCAGAGGCAACCTTGGCTCTGAAACTTGAAGTTGGAGGATGACCACTACAGTGGATGGATTTTCTTACATTTTGTGCTTTTATGCACATGTGTGTGTGTGTGTGTGTGTGTGTGTGTGTATAAAGCAAAATAGGACATATATAGATATATATTTTGCTTTTTATCATCTTTATTTTATATATATGAGTGCTTGCCTTGTATATTTATGTGCACCGTGTGCATGCCTGGTGCCCATGGAAGCCAGAAGATGGAGTTGGACCCCCTGGAACTGGAGTTACAGATGGCTGAGAGCTGCCTGTGGATGCTGAGAACAAGACCAGCTAGTACTCTTAACTGCTAGCCATCTCTCCAGCTCAAGGCCTGTTCTTATTTCCAACATTAAAAAACATCAGGAAAGAAAGTCAGGTGTCACACACCTGTAATCCCAGCACGCAGGAGGCAAGAGAATCACATGATCAAAGCTGCCTGAGCTACACATCAAGACCTATTCTCAAAAACAATTACCAAAAAAGACCAAAAACTAGACATCATCAGAGTTGTCACACCCAGGAGCTTCCCAAATGGTGAGGTCAAGTTGAGGACTGGAACTGTCTGTTGAGGGACAGCATCCTCCCCGGGTCAACCCCACCCCGAGCTCACCTCTTCCGAGGTGTGTCTAATTGCAGTAAGGTATCCCCACGGTTTGGGCCTCCGCATTCCTCAACGAGCTCTGGGGGAGGATACTGGTTCACTCCACCTGGAAGTAAAACTTTATTTTAAAAATCAAACCAAACATAAAATTATATAAAATGTAAAAATAATCAAAATGAAAAAAGTGTCAGCGGAGTGCTCCACACAAATGGGACATCGCTGTCACCACCTCCACTCTGAACCCTGAAGGGCTCAGGGACCTTCAAGGAAGAGGACGCACTCAGGCTGTAAAAGCCAGAGTCAGGGGTCACCAGAGCAAAACAGCGTCTTCTGGACATGGTAGTACCGCGCACTCAAACCTCATAGAAAGTATGGTTGCTTGCCCAAAACCTGCACAAGACAAGCCAGGCGGCATTCTAGCATGTAGAGGATAGAGAAGAACACTAGCCGCACCCTATCTGAGTCGATACTGACAGTGGATGGCTTCTAGGAGAGGCAAACTCGGTGTCACTCAGTAAGTCAACCATGCTCCAGTGAATGGTCTCACAGCCGTGAGTATATAGGCAGCGCATACTGGACTCCATGGGTTATTAAAAATACAAAGAGATACGAAGTTGGGAAGGGTGGGGAGGTGGGTGGGGAGGTGGATGGATCTGGAGGAGTCAGGGGATGTGGGTGGATCTGGGGGGAGTCAGGGGAGGTGGGTGGATCTGGGAGGAGTCAGGGGAGGTGGGTGGATCTGGGGGAAGTCAGGGGAGGCGGGTGGATCTGGGGGGAGTCAGGGGAGCTGGGTGGATCTGGGAGGAGTCAGGGGAGGTGGGTGGATCTGGGAGGAGTCAGGGGAGGTGGGTGGATCTGGGGGAAGTCAGGGGAGGTGGGTGGATCTGGGGGGAGTCAGGGGAGGTGGTGGATGGGGGGGGAGTCAGGGGAGGTGGGTGGATCTGGGAGGAGTTGGAGGAGGTGGTGGATTGGGGGGGGAGTCAGGGGAGGTGGATGGGTCTGGGAGGAGTTGGGAAGGTGGTGGATCTGGGAGGAGTTGGGGCAGAAGTGGGTATGACTATTGTCAAAATACATCATATGAAATTCTCAAAGAATAAAAATATTATATTTAAAATATAAAATAATAAAAATAGGGTATAAGAATAAAACAAAATACTACTAAAATCACCCCCCAAAATATTGCATAAAATTTAAAAGTCATAAAATCAAAGCAAAATCTGAAATAAAACAAATAAAAAATGCAAAAGTAAAGGCAAATTGAACAATAAGAGCAAAAAAAGGTCCACGATATAAAACCAAATGATCATAAAAGGGATTTGAACAAAGCATAAAACAAATATAAAAATAAATGCAAATAAAACAATAAAAATCAAATCAAAAGCCAGCAAAATAAAAACATAAAGTGCATTCTGTTAGATAAATAATATCCCGACATAAAAGAATGTAATATAAAATGCAATCTAATAAAACTGCAAAAATAAAGTAAAATTCTATTAAACAGATGAGAAAAGTGAATGCTTTTCAGCCTGCTTCTCCCTCACAGAATCACTGAGCTATAAGCCATCTCCACCACTCCCTGTAAAGCCAGGAATCTAATGCTCAGCCAATGCCCTTGGCTTTCCTACTATCACACGGTTCCTAAGTAGCAAAGCTAGGACTAGAATTAACTCACTGATGTTTGTTTCTGTCAAATGGCAGGGCATAAATGCCATGTCAGCACTTCTAAGATGTCCATCAGAATCTCTTCATCTCTTGGGTGACAGAGGAGCAGATGTCCCTCGAGACATCACACCCTCTGAGGAACTCATGTCTCCCAGGATGGAGGGAAGGAGTTATCACCCATGCCTCCCGACACACTCTGAGCATGTTTTTAAATAACTCACTGTAAGACAAACACCTGGAACTGGCCAGGATAACACCCCCCACATCCCATGCTAAGCCTCCACTATTGTGTCATGGTATACTTAGGTCCTGGCTGGGTGTGGTGAGAGGTGAGGCTGCTAGAGTAGGGACTCGGGGGAGAATTCCAGCCAGGATGCATCGACACAGCCCCTGCCCTTTAATCTTCACTATTGCCTTTATCAACCCGGGGTGAAGAGGGAAACCCCAGGCTCTCATCCTGTCGCCCTCACTTTCTGGAAAGCCGCTGAGGACTACTGCCAATTCAACCTGTACTTCAAAACAATAATGCAAAACACTGCCTGCTTTCTCTAATGTGCAGAACTTAGATCGTGTATGTGTGTGCATGTGTGTGTGTGCACATGTATGTGCATGTGTGTGTGTGTGTGCACGTGTGTGTGTGCACGTGTGTGTGTATGTGTGTGTGTGTGTATCATGAAACTAGAAAGAGGGTTGTAGGTGGGGAGGAAGAGATGGTAAGAGAGGAACCCAGAGAGGGTAATGGAATGTGTGTGGCATGGGAGCAGAAGGGCTGTCTGGGGAGAAGGAACCAGCCAGAGGGACTTCTTAAGAGGTGACAATGGGGAAGTGGGGTGAGTGAGAACGAACTATAATGGCATATGTATGGGAACGCCATAATTAAACCCCTTGCTTTGAGTGCTAACGTAATAAGAAAATAGAAGAAAAATAAAGTGCTGTGCCCTTCATACTTAAAATGAGGCCCGTGGAGTCTGAGATGATAGCACATGTCTATAATCCCAGTACTTGAGAAGGTGAGGCAGGAGGATTGCAGCCAGTTCAAGGCCATCTTGGACTATATAGCAAGAGTCTGTCTCCAAAGACAAACAAAGCCTGTGGTCCGTGGGCCAACAGTGTCATTCTCAAGACCCCAGCCCAGACCTGCCAAACTAGATCCACACCTGCCAAGATCCCCAGGAGATGGGTGTGTGAGTGAACATTTGAGACGCACAGCCAACTAGCAGTAACTGGGAGTGGCGGCAGCACCTATGTATCTGCAGAGCAGGGACACTTCAGAGTCCCTCCTGAGCATCTGGCTTCATGATGGGGGAACAGACAGACCAAAATTCTCATCTTGGTAACTGAAAAAATTGAGAAGCTACATGGAAGCCTGGAGCCTCCGAGCCACCAGGGGAAGAGAGCAGGCAAGTTACTTGCAGCAGATATCTGGGAATCGTATCCTGAAACACTGCCACATACAGGTAATGGCTGCTGAGGGTGGGGACCGTCAGCTTTCTTCAGTGGTGTGTCCCACGGAAGGCCGCCCGTGCTCCTAAACGGCCCTGAACTCACGGCCAATTGACAGCACTAACAGAATCAGTGGAAACCAGTAGGAGGAGAAGGAGGAGGAGAGAAGGGAGAGGAAAAGGAAGAGGAGAAGGAGGAGGAGAAAGAGGAGGAAGAGAAGAAGGAGGAGGAAGAGGGGGTAAGGAGGAAATTATGAAGTTGGGAGGAAGATGTGGGGGAGGGTTCAGGAAGAGTTGAAAGAGGAATAATATGATCTAAACAAATTATTTTCCTGTATGAAATTACTAACAAACATAAAATATTTCAACTACCAAATAAAATAACATTGAAAAATAAAATAAGCTGTTTTAACAGCAAACAAACATCTGTAAGTTCCTGTGGCCAACCACACCTAGGGTAACCCAGTCCCTACCCACCCCACCCACTTACACCCCACCCCCACCCATACCCACCCCTGTTGCCACTCACTTTTTAGAAGGTTCAGGAAGGCCTGGGTGAATCTGCTGGCATAGGCTACCTCCGCCTCTGAGACGCCCTCGAGACGTAACAGGTGCTGCTCCGAGGGTACACTGGCCACGCTGGCCAGCTCAGCCAGCTCCTGGGCTCCCACTCCTGGGCCGAGGGCCAGCACGAACAGTGTGATGCCCTTGCACTTGGCCTCCTGGGACAGAGCCCTTAGCTTCTCTCTGTCCCAGCTGCTTGTCTCGCTAGCCACAATGGCAAAGAGGACCTGTGACCTCCGCGGCAGCAAGGCGGCCAAAAGCACTTTCTCCAGTGTCCACTCCAGGGCGTGGCCCAGGGCAGGGGCTCCCTGCAGCAGGCGACCCGCAGCCTCCCGAACCTGCCTCTGCATCTGTGTCCGGTGGCTGTGGGTGGTCAGGTGGAAGTACTCAAGCACAGGGCCTTGACCCATGCCAGGCCAAAAGCCTGGAGTCGTGTATGTCACCAGGGCTGCGCGTGCCCCATGCCAGGACGAGCTAGGCTGTGCAGCCACCTCCAGGTCCTTGAGCACCGAATCCACTAGCCGCAAAGCCCCACGGTATGTGTCAGCGCTGACGCCCTGGGAGCTGTCCACCAGGAATACCAAGTCCACATCCATCTCCTGGGGCCTGGGAGCATCCGGCCGGCATTCTGGGGCTGGTCGGCACTTGTCTAGAAAGGCAAAAAATTCAGAGTTAAACCAGTGTCCTTCCTTTCCATGCAGAACTAACTCACTTGCAGCCTTTTGTAGGACGTTTGTCCTGAGCGCTATTTGTCAGGAATTGGGTTGACACGCGGATCTGATGGACAGTTTAAAAACAGGTGTCTCCTTTTCAGAGGAAAGAATTGAAGCCGACTGCACACCTAATGGTCTCCAACACTGCCAGAGCTGCCAAGATTTTTGATGCTGCAATAGAATACTGGGGTCTACAAATGTGTCCAGCGGCATCTATAGCTATCCCGGGAAGCATGGCGCATGCGTGGTCCTGGTTGGGCATTCCTGTTCATCTGTAGCTATCCCAGGATGCATGGCGCCTGCGTGGTCCTGGTTGGGCATTCCTGCTAGGCCTTCTGGTTTCCTAATTTCCGGTTTGTTAGTGTCTTTTCCTCTCCATAACAAAAGGAACTAAAGATGAACTGTTTCAGCAAGTACATGAACATCATCCTTATGTTGAGAAACCACACACACAGGCACACATTGGTTGCCAGAGCAAACAGTGAGCTTAGCAACCACAGAGACTGACATTTTCTGTTTATTTTTTATATAAAAGCAAATATTGGTGGTTTTAAAATGACAGCCTGATCACGAGATCGGAGTTCTCAGGCTGGTTCAGCCTTACAGGCATATGGAATGTTTTCCTTTTTTAATGTACTTTCTGAAATGTGAATTCTGGCTTGGTAGAGCTTGGATAGAGCTCAGAACCCGAAATGGATGCGCACCCAGGCATTCTGCAGTGTTTTAGGAACGCACCCAGGGGACAAACCCTTTCACTAAGAATTGACGGCTAGCCAGTGTTCTTAACCTGGTGCCATCGTCCTGCATACTACAGAGTACGGGAGGGGGTGACATCTTTATTTTCACTACCTCTATTGAGATGAAATTTTGCATTTCCTTCCATTACGCATAATGGCAAAGAATCACATATTATAATTAAGGTAGAAGTTCAATATTATACGCATTCATCAGTTACTTTATAGTTATTAGACCTTCTGCTAAAGCTTGTTGGTAGACTCATTTTTTAAAAGCACATGATGAATGCATTAACGAGTATGTTGTACAGACACAAAAGAATAATACTAAGCTACCAAAAAGTAGGACGTTCTGTCATTTGTGACATGAGTAATCAAGAGGACGTTATGCTAAGTAAAATAGGCAAAGCAGAGTCGGGAACACCATACAACACCCCCCCCACCCCCATTGTAGAGCACAACATTCTGAGAGTGACAGCCGGCATCTTCATCAGAGTGCTTGTGGCTACTTACAAGAGACCCATTGACATTCCCTCATAGAAGTCAGGGGTGGGGAGGGCAGCAGATCCCCCCTCCACCCTGAGATCCTTGCCACTCCTTCCTGCTCCTCCCATCCAGCTCTAGGTCATTCTGTCCTAACTGCATGCGGCTTCCTGGTCTCAAGAAGTGCTATTGTATAGAAGGTGGGAGGTCAGCTGGGCTCATCTATGCATCTGTGGGGAAGTCGCCATGCATGCAGGAGTGAGAACTTTCGATGGTGCGACTGCTTGTTGTCACTCACGCTCCTGAAGTAAACCCTCACCCAAGCTCTGCAAGTAAGTTCAATAAACTAATTCACTGGTTTCCCAAGCTGGACTTGAATGGGAACATACTCTTTGGTTTGTCATTGGTACCCGATTTGAGGGGGTGGGCATGTGTCTGTATCTCTGCTAGAAAGGAGTCAGGCAGCCCCACTTCTGTGTGAGATCTAAAAATGAACGTGATGCCTGGTTCAATCCAGGTTCATCTCTTACTCAGTATGTGACCTTGGGCAAATGAACGTGGCTCCCCCGCCCTCCATCTGTCAGTCAATGATTATAGCACCTATCTTAGGAGTTTGTTTTCAGGGGCTGGAGAAATGGCTCAGTGGTGAGGAGCCTGTATTGTCCTTACAGAGGACCCAAGTTCAATTCCCAGCACCCACATGGGGTGGCTCACAGCCACCTCTAATTCTAGCTCCAGGGGAATCGGACATCTCTGGCTTCCAGGACACACATACACTTAATTTAAAAATAATAAAAATAAGATTCTTTTCTGTGTTTAGTTTAAAAAGTAAGTTCATAGATGTAGGTGCTCAGAACAAAGCCTAATGTGCAACAGGATCTCAAGGAACACTGAATTGGATTTTCACAGAGGAGAACTGGGGCCCAGGGAGAGACCATGTGCCACATAAGATGATGTGTGTGAGCACAGCTTCTCAACGTGGCATAGTTCACATATGGCAGTCCCTGACTCTGCCTCATCTCCCATGGCAGTGCATGACTGAATCCTTGGAGTTCACCCAGTCTGGCCTGGGTGGCAGTGGGTATGGGTGGGAATGCCTCACAGGTAAGCATGCATGGATGAGTGGTGTGGGGTACAGTGGTGGAGGCTGGAAACTAAGAGGGTGGATCTCACTACCGACCAGAAGTAGACCCATTATCTAGGACCCAGGACTCCTGGTTCTTAATTCAGTTGTCTGCCCATCATATAAAGGTACCACTAAAGGATGACCCTCAAGCCAAAACCCCCATTGGAATCCTGAGGAAGGTGAATGAACAGAATGTATCAGGGATGTGCCAAAGGGAAGAAGGAGAGACTGTGGGACATGACCCATCAGGAGTCGGGCAATCTTCTTGTCTGTGGTCACCTAGGAATGCAGTGTTTGTGCCTTTTGACTTCCTAAGAAAAACTGAAATTCTAGTTAATGAAAATTGCCAGATTCTAAAACCCTGAGCATGCCAAGCCAATGCACATCTGCAGAGCAGATCTAGCCTGTGGCCAGCAGTTTACCCATCCACTCTCAAGCCATCAGTCTGATGAGAATCACTGTTCTAGCTTACCATAGCAGAGAGTACAGCTGGCCAGGTGTTCCACATCCTGCTGGTGCTCAGCCTCCCACGTAAACAAGTGAAATCTGTTGAGTCCATCCATCTAATACAAACAAACACACACACATTCATGATCAACTGGGTTAAATTCCAGGTCATGGTTTTTGTGGCTTTTTTTTTCCCTAAGTCTGATGAAAAGGACATTAACATGATTTTAATGAATATGTAATTATATAAATAAATACATAGAGATAATTTGACATTGTGTAACAGGCTTACAGACCTAGCTCTAACAGGACACACACTATGTGTTAAGGAGGTAGTCTTGTACCATTAAAAGGGAAAGAGGTAGATACTAGGAGAGAGGAAACTAAAGAATGTTCCTGGTGTTCAGAGCTGGGGCGAATTATAACTAGAAGGTGAGAATGTAGAATCCAGGAAGCATTGGAGAGATGGGAAAATCTGTTTATCTCTTTCGTGTACCTCTCTGATCATGTGATTAGTTTAATAACGAATAACAAGGATTGAAAACAAACTGTGAATAATAACAATAAATCCAACAAGGTCCACGGAACATCTGGGTAGCAGATCAATAATCCCATGCCTTCTTCCTAGAGGCGCAGTCAGACTACAGTTCCCAGCCTCCCTTGAAGTGAGTTCCTACGTATGACTGGGGTTTAGCCAATGGGATGTAGGTAAAGGTGATCCATGTCATTCCAGTGCTTGCTCCCTCTCCCTCCTTTGCCAGCCAGATTTAAAGGATGGAGAAGGAAAGGGTTTGCTGTCCTAAAGTGTAGTGGGGCCACTGATAGAAAAAGCCCGGATCCTGAAGCTGCTGCATGCAGTAAAGTATGCCCTGCCCCCACACTCTTCCACAAGGGCCACATTCGCTGGGCAGAAAACATGATGGCATTCAGTGGGGGCTGAATGGTTGGTTCCACAGCTGACCAGCCCTGACTAACACTCTTTCCGAGACTTCTACCTCATGATGGAAACTAGAAATGTCCTCCGACCCTTCCTCTCAGGAGCTCGGGTGAGGTCTGCAAAACTGTGGGTGTCCAAGCTTAGCCACACCCATCTTTTTATGCACTCTCCATCAAAGCACATAAGATGCAGCCTCAGGAGGGTCTGCCCATCCCCCTCCACACACATGACCAGAAGCAAGCCGACTCTGAACCCTCCTTTAGGTAGCAAGGTGCCCAGGTGATGAAGACACCATGCTAGCTCTCAGGAAGACAGACAGTCAAGGGTCACTCTGGCAAAGAACTTTCTGTACCATAGCCTCCCAAGCTCTTTGCTCTTCCTACTTGATGCTCCAGCATTGCCTTTCAGAGCAAGCTTACTTGAAGGAAACATCTTAATGAGGAAATAAATACAAAGAAATGACATTTCTTTATATTAATGTAACACACACACACACACACACACACACACACACCAAAACAAAAACAGATGACAATCTAAGAGAGGTAAAAACATCCTCTCTCATTCTTTATGGGACAAAAGCAACATTGAGTTGCACCTAGGCTGATCAGCAGCTACTACCTAGAAGTCCTCACAAGCCATGAAGAGGACACATAAGTGTCAGGCCATGCCTTCACATGTGGAAAGAAAGACCTTCAAGAAAGAAAGGGCTCCGATAACATGTTTTAGGAACCCAGGAAGAAGAGAGTCATTTCGAGGAACGTGGTCACTGAAGGCAATGCCATTTGGCACTTTTAAGAGACTAAGGAAGGAGATTTAACAGGCAAAGCAGTGGTAGTGGCCTTCTAGTGTGAAGGAAG